>BSBK01001554.1:2500-1365000 GCA_027943335.1 Chamaecyparis obtusa | reverse complement strand
TATTTTTCACAACTACTACTCCTCCCTTGACATCAATGGAAAATGTATATACAAAAAGTGTATTTGTATACAAATCCAAACATTTGGGACTCCTTATCAAACCTTACACCATGTGAAGTATGTCTTGGAAAGAGGTTTCCAAGATATTTACATCTACTTTCCATGTTTTCTTCAATGCATGACCAATCTGAATGAGACTATTTAGTGCAAAAAATGAGATCCCAGCATCCTTTAGTACTTTAGGCATATATCCATAAAAATATTTCTTATTTGTCTCCATATCCTCAAGGTGCTTTTCCAAAATTGATAGTTTAGGAGTAATCAAACTACTCAACTTATCAAATCCTCCCAACACTCTTGACTTCTTAATGTGTAGCATGTTGATTCTATCCAATAGTTTAGACACTTCCTTTTCCATCTCTATAACTGATTGTGAGGAGGATCCATAAATCTTTTCCAAGTTGTCCATTTTCTTCTCATCATTATGAATTATTCCCACTATATCTTGCACAAACCTATAATGATTTATGTAGTAGCTATATATCTTCTTCTCATGCTCAATGCAAGACTTTATTCTGGAGATAGTGGTATCTAGTATGCCTAACTCCCACTTTATTGACTTTCATATCTCATCAAAATTCTTTTCCATGAATTGTTTTTCAACCTTCACAATGGCAGCCTTCTCCAAAGAAGTGAAGTGCATATCAAGGTCATCAAGAACTTTTCCCAAGTTTTATGTTGCATCATTACCTCGAAATGTGAGAGGTATGGGTAAAATTTTATTGATTTTTTCCACTGCCCTATCCATTACCCTGATTTTCTTCTCATTTTTCTACTCATATCTTTCCATATCTTTAGCAAAGGCCATAAGAGATAGCTTCATGAGCTCATCCTCATCCATGTCATCAACATTTGTGATTACCGACATGTTTTTACTTTCCAACAATTGTGCTAAAGAAGTGAATAATTCCTTACTAGGAGTAGGGATAGAAATAGACTCTTTTGTTTCTTCCTCAGTAATAGCCTTCTTCCCTTCATATAAGTTTTCCCTCAATTATTCCTCTGTTATAATCCCAAGATCAATCAGATTTGCTACATTCTAGCCTACATTGTTGTCAACCTGAAGAACAACATTTTCATTCTTTTGAAAGGGGTCAATGTCATATTGCAAGATGTCCAAAGACACAAGAACATTTACCACAAAGAACTCTGATTGTTGCACATTGTTGTAAAATTGATTTATATCATCTTCATCAATGGGTGGTTCCTTTACATTTATTCTAGATGATTAAGGAATGTTAATATCTTTGGGTTTAACACTTTATATTTTCATAGCTACCATATGAGGTCCTTCATTCAACAAAAACTTATCATGTGTCTTGTGTGTTTCTTCTTCTACTTCATCGTATATCTGGTCATTAGTTTGATCAATCTATATTTTGTTCTTAGATAAGGTTTTAAATGATTGAGTAGTCTCTCTATCTCATTATGTGAGATCACAGGATGCATGTCCTCAATTGTTTATGATCTCATTTTATTATCTTCTTACAAAGATATTAGTTTTATCACTTCCAAACTATTATACAACTCTTTAGGAATACTACCTTCCAATTAAATCAAGTTCTTTTTGAAAGCCAGCATGTGATTTATCACCATGTTGTCTATTACAATCTTCTCACTATCATTATACCTTTCAAAATATCTCAATAGTGAATTTAACTTACCTTTAGTAACGATCCTTTTTTCCAAGATAGGTAGATCAAGTTTCCATAGTTGCTTAGGTGTTGATTTGTTTTTCTCTTATTTCTTTTTCTTTGCAAGGGATTCTACCTTGGGTGGGGTGACCAAGATTTTCCTTTTAAAACTAGTCCTAGAACTCATCATCTTGGGTCTAGAGGACCTTGTTATTCTCATGGATGCTTCTTCTCTCTTTTCTTCAATTTTGACTATTATGATCCTCTACAATGCTCTCCTAGAAGAGGTAGGAGATTGACCTTGTGTTGTAACCATTATTGGAGGTGAATTGGAGATGAGTACATGTTCTAGAGATTGAAGAGGCATGCTCTAATATTTCTTGTTTATTATACCTCTCTAAGATATTCTTCCTTATATCTAGCATAAGTCCATTTTTCTTGAGCAACTTTGTCAACAAACTTTTCTATTTTCCTCTTCCTCTCACCCTTTGATAATTAATCTCTAATTATTGAAGGCATCTATTCATAACTTCCCCATATTTCCTCAGTAGGATCTATCTTAGATGAAACAATATGTTCAATGTGTAGAATTGGGATCTAGGATTTCACCTCATATCCCATTGGAGTACACCATCGCACTCTAGGATCAACTGCCTCAACACATGAGCAATCATTTTCTACAATAAAGAAGATAGTTTCTCTATATTTTTCCACTAATTCCTTAGGTATTCTTTCCCTTTATTTTATTTTATTTTGAAATACTTTCAACATTCAAAATATTTTACCATCTACCCATTTCCTATCATGCATTCTATAATATTTGTTGATCTGGGCAGTAGTAGGTTCATCTTGTTTCCACACATGAGGATGCATGCCTGGAAACTTGTGTAAAATGTGAAAAAAAGATGCAATATTAATGACCCAAATCTGAATGTATTTGATTTATCATGTTTTATCCTTCTTATATTTTCTAGTAGTTGTAATATGAGGATCTCACAAACATCATAGTGCTCATTTTCAACAACCATTTTGTAAGCCATGTCGATTATTCCTACAGTAACAGTATTCACTCTACTACTATAGTGAATTTTGTAACCAAGGATCATTGTGATCAACTTGACATCATTCTTCTTGATTTCATTTATGGTCATGGCTCTTTTATACCATTTGGACCCAGTCATGGTCTCAACTTCCTTTTTGGTGTTCTTCGCAGCCACGGGAATTTTTAATGCATTCTCTAGACCAATGACTAGGTGAATTAACTCTTTAGTAATCTTGATTAGTTGGTTTCCAATCCAAAAGAAGTAGAACTAATCATGGATCCAGATAAGCATGATCTTCATCCATTCAGGCTCATCAAACTCATATTACTCAATATACAAAAAAAATTTAGGTTTTCCATTCTCGTGAATGAAGACTTAAATTTTCCATCCTCATCCAACATGTTTAACAGCTCAATATGTATCTTTATGTCACCAATTGATTCATATTTTCAATGTATGTAATCCCTAATGTCTTTTTCATGCAACACTCTGTGTGGGGTTTGAGAAAATGCACCCTTTGGGTTGTCTTGCATTGATTTAAATGAATGTTTCTTTAATTTATACCTAATTATTTCTTGTACATCAAAAAATTGAAGTGCATCCATGATTTCACACTACCAAAACTAAAAATCAAGCTCACAGATAGATCAAAGTACCTTCTTTTCTAGACTAGAGTTGTGGATCATGTGAATACTAAAATTTTCTCCAGGTGCTCAAAGATCTCTCTCTACTTCTTCAATCTTTCTTGAGTGGTGAAAACAATAATTGAGTATGTCCTTAAATATTTTTGCAAAACATTTCTGACACTTTTAGGAAGTATATTCAAAAAGATGTTTAGAAATCAGTCACCCATACAATAGTGGGTGATCTATCCAAAATAACTTCTAGACCTTTCAATTATAGATATATTACCAATATACACCCATGCAAAGTTACACATTACATCACAGACTATGAATCTACATATTAGGGGCTGGATAATTAACTAGTGAATTCTTCCAATGCTCCCCCTAAGGTCATGCTTTTCCATTTAGGAAAAAATATAATCATTAGCATCAGGAAAAGATCCAGTACATCTACTACTTCACCTTGATCCTTGGTTTCAATTTGATTCTTCTCCTTCCATACTTTTTCACTAACCTTTCTTCCTTCTTTTATAAAGTGGCGATTAAACTAATTCACATACTCTGTAAAGCTTTTTCCAGTGTCATCAATATTTTTCTTTATTTTTGTAGGTGATCTTCTATTTCCAATTGCTCCATTGTATATGAAGTAGTTGGCCATATGTATCTCATTGTTGCACTTAAAATAGGTAACAAGTGGTCTTACAAGTTGTGACCTTCTTTGATTAGTCTGCAACTTACAGTTTCTTGCAATGTGCCCAAAATTGTTGTATTCATGATAAATTATCTTATTGGATGTAGGGAGTTTTCTAGTATAGTCGTGACTCTTCCATCTTTTATCTTTTTTTTTACACTCATTTCTTCTTTGACCATATGTCGGACAATTAAATAAATAACTAGAAAAAGGGTTGGAAACATTCTTACCTTTACAATCCTTCTTCATGTGACCAATTTTTTTGCATCCAAAGAATCTCCCTTTGAAAGTTTTGATGTACTCCCTAGTTTGCCTCTTTTTATTAGGTTCTTATTTTTTATTGGTTATCTCATCTGGCCTACCTTCAGATTTATTTTCTTAAGACTTATAACATTCAACTTCATTGAATCCAACTCTTGTTTTGTCACCTTTAGGTTTTAATCTTTCTAGTTGTTCATAAATATTGTTACATATGATTCCTTGCCTCAACAAACTCTTCTTTAATGATAATATTATACTTCTCAAATTCTTCATAATTGGTTTTGACATCATTGATTTCTAGTTGCATTCTTTCCATCTGTACATTTTCATTCTTCAAGGCTTCTTCAAGTTTTCTCTTTTATTCTTTCTCTTGTTGAATTCCATTAGTCATTTGTATAGTAATGATCTCACATTCATGCTTTAATATATCATTTTCCTATTTGAGTTTTTTTATAAGATCAGATGAATAATTCTTAGGTTCCCTCATAAGTTCTTGTCTTTTCTTTCTTGAAAATTCAGTCTTCTTTTTGAGTCTCTTGATATAGTTTTCAACTTTCTTTAGCTTGTATTTTGAGCATTAGCCTTATCCAGGTCTTCTAGTGCTTCCTCAAAGTTTTCTTCCAAACTACTTGAGTCCATTCAGATCTCCCTTAGGCTTTTAGGCTTTATCTTCAAGGGCCTTGCACTCCAATACCAATTATTAGGATCAAACAATATTGAGAGCGGGGTGAATCAGTATTGCAGCACTTTTATTCCTTTTAAACCAATTCAAACTTAACCATGCAATAACTAAAATAAGAACATACACATAAATTAGATAACTCATAACACCATTATTTTTTCTCAAGGAAACCCTAGTCAAGGGAAAACCCCAGTTGGGATGGTACCCAAAAATGATGTACCAAAATTATTGTGTCCCTATCAGGAGAATAATATTACATTAGTACAAGTCCTTGTTAGAGGATAGACCCTATTAGGATTCTATAACCCTGTTAAGGGTGAATACAAAATGGAGCTCACTTCTCAAACAAAGGACTCACTATCCATTATTACACAAGTATTTTGTAACAACAAAAATAAACTAAAACAACATATTCTATGCCAAAGTAGTTCCAATAATATCTCACAACATCCTCTGCATTATTCTGGCATCCCAGTCCATGCAGACACACACTCACACCTTTGTATCTCACAGCATATATACTCAATCTCATAATCTTTCTAGTCAGATCAAAAATACATCACAAAATGTGTCCAACACATATTCAAATAGAAAATAAATAGTTGGAAATCATATCTTGAGAAAGATAGGATAGGACCAAAACCAAATCCAAAGTAACACTCCTAATATCCACATGTTACTCCCTTTAACATCACGACCTCTTGTCTTCATTGTTATATTGCTATACTATGTTGCACAACTTCAGAAGAAAGTAAATCTTTCCAGGAAAAGCCAAAACTCAAGTGATCATAACAAAATCTTTATTATATCTCATATAACATATATTTATGTTTTCAAACCATAAATATATGTATCACATGCTCACTGACCAAAATAGCATGATTGTATTCTGGAAATTGTCTTTGTGCATAGGCATTTTTCACTTAACTGACTATCAGAAACTTACTTCCACTTTAGGTGATCATCACAAAGGTATGTGTTTCCAACAATGATAACATGTACACCTTAAAGCACTACTCATTTTCCAATATGTCTTAGGACCCACTGATGTATCTTAGGTTTTGTTGGTTCCCAAAACTATAACAGATTGGAAATGCAAGATTTTTTCCACTTCTCTTTCAGACTTCTGAATCAGTTTTGTCCAACAAATAGAAATTATCATATTCCCCTACACTTCAGACTTTTCTATACCTAGGTGAGTGAACCTTAACCTCTAACTCAATTTTGTTGTAGGCTTTTGTATAGAGAATTTAACTCTTTGATGATCTCTTCAAGATGGAAATGATTATTGAAGGTTGAAAAATTATGAACACTTGTAAACTTTATGAAAAGAATGATTTGCATAGTTGAAATTTCTTTGAAAAATATTTCTTTTTTGTGAATGTAAGTTGTGAGTATAATATAATTAAATCAATTGATATTGCTCTCGAATTACTTGATTATAATATCTTCATTAAATTCTAGATCAGTGCCTTCACTTCTCAATGGTGTTACCATTTTAATTAATTGATCTTGTGTATAACTCTACAAGATGGATTTAAGAACTCTTTATCAAAGAGATACCATCACTTCAAAGGTATCTATGTGTATTATTAATTTAAGTATGTTTTTCTAGCTAGTCTTATAGATTTTAACCCTCTTTCAAAAGACCAATAAGAGAATTTGAAGTTTGACAACCAATCCTTCAAATCAATGTTCAAACTGAAACTAAAGGTAATATACTTGGCCATATGTCCCTCATTGTTGCACTTGAAATAGGTAATAGGTGGTCTCACAGGTGGTGACCTTATTTGATTAGTCTACAACTTACAGTTTCTTGCAATGTGACCAAAATTGTTGCATTTGTGACAAATTATCTTATTGGATGCAGGGGTTATCTAGTATAGTCCTGACTCTTCCATCTTTTATCTAGTTTTCTACACTCATTTCTTCTATGACCATATGCACAAAAATTAAAGCAATAACCAAAAAAAGGTTTGGAAACATTCTTACCTTTACAATCCTTCTTTATATGACCAAATTTGTTGCATCCAAAGCATCTCCCTTTGTAAGGTTTGATCTACTCCCTAGTGTGGTCCTTTTGATTAGGTTCTTCTTATTGATTAGTTATCTCATCTGACCTACCTTTAGATTTCTTTTCCTAAGATTTGGAACATTTAGATTCATTTAATCCAACTCTTGTCTTGTCACCTTTAGGTTTTTGTCTTTCTAGTTGTTCATCAATCTTGTTATTGCTCGCATGAAGTTTTTCAATCTGATTTAATCTGAAGGTAGGTTATGGACTGATGCATATAATCTGGGTCACGTTCCTTGAGTTATGGATTGACTAGTGGATGTGTGGGGACCTAGATCTGGCATGTTGCATTATCCTATGTGGATCTGGAGGCTGACTTAGTAACTTAAATATTGGTGAAGTTATTTGTGAGCCGACTAATGTTTGACATTTAATATTTGTATATTTGGAAGCTAAGTGGCTTTTGGGATTTAATATTTGTAAAGCTGACTTGTGGCTGGGGTTTAGTATTTAAGGAGATGTTTGGGTAGTTGTTTAGGGCAGTAGAAGATGTGTGGATATGTGAAAGTAGAGTTAGTAGCTTGCGAGCTTAGGTAGCAAAAATATTTCTTGGAAGGTTGAGTACAGGTTTAGATCTTTCTTGGAGTGCCTACCAATGTCCTATTATGTTGCAAACCTAGGCTAGCTAAGGAGAAGTGTGTTGGATCCTACATGATCTTGTAGAACTATTTCTTGCATTGCAATTGGCCATAATCAGGAAGGCCTTATAGCCCAGCACATTTCATATAATCAATTATTTCATGAAATAAGGTCATATGTTTTCTTTCAGATCTAGTTTCTTATTGTGTTTTTTGTTGTGTTGGTGTTTGGCAACAAGGTCGGTTAGTCCTTAATTAGATCCACTAGCCTTGACTACATCAAGTGGTATCAGAGCAAAAATTTGATCTTGTTGGAGCATAAGGTTGACCTAGCAAGGCTGATCTTGTGAATTTGATCTTGTTGGCAAAGAGATTGTGTGCAATCTGAGTTGCAGATCTGTGATATTGAACTTGTGAAATCATGCCCTAGTTCTTCATGCAAGGTGGCAGGTTGCAATCTGACTTGCATACAGCTTGGAGATTGTTACAAGGTGGTCGATGTTAGGGTTTTTTGTAGAAGGTTTTTGAAGATCTTTGGAGATGTCTCCAAGAGGATTGGACCTTGGTGATGTGATTTCTGAGAGGTTTTCTTGATTGGAAGTGGATTTTTTCAACCACGTGGAGAACCGAGTTAAGAACCTTGTGAGAGAAAGTGTTGTTGAGATTTGTAGAGCTTATCGAAGTTGGAGTATGCTGATCCAGAGGAAAGTTATTTGGCCGGTTCGTAGGCTAGTTCGTGGGAGAAGATATCTTGGCAAGAATTCTTATGATAGATCAGAGGTTGAAGAGGTATGTGAAATTGGTTTTGATGGTCAGTTGGTGTATTCTTTCATGAAACCTGTAGAGAAACTTGTCATTGTTGCTAAGTTACCTATACATACCGATGATGTAACTGATCTTGTTGAGGCTACTGAGAAGATTGGTTTTCATGTTTAGTCGATTGTTCTTGACATAGAAATTGTAGAGCATCTGGTTGTGCTTGATCAGACTATTGTTGGTGTAGAGTTGCTTATTGTTGAAAACCTCGGTGATGTTGGTGTTACCGAATTGCTTTTGTTCGATGTTGTGGTACAGATGTTGTTTTTTGGTTGTGGACTTGAGTTTCTGGTTGATAGTGACAAGTCTAGTGATGAGATTATAAGATGGGATTCTTCCTTAATCCTTGGTGATGGATTGAAGGCTTGGTTTGTTCAGGATGTTGGACATGTTGATTGGTTGGGTTGTAGATTGGTTCTCTTTCCTATGATTGAGTGGACACCTTTGGTGAAAATGAAGTGGAGTTGGTAGTTTTCAGATGTTCCCTTTGGTGAGAAAGTGTGGGACACACTTTTCCTTTTACCCCAAGAGTTTGATGCAGTGGCATCTTGGCTTCTTGCTCGGTGCTTGAAGATTCTGAAAGTCTCAGTAACTATCTCGTAGAGTTCGGTTACTTGGCGGGTAATCTCAGTAGAAGACTGGCATTTCTCAATCTTTGATGGTGATTCTTGGTTGAATTTTGTTAGGCTTCACCGATGAAGCTCGGTGGTCTTGGTGGTGATTCTCAGTTGGAAGTTCTGGTGGATCTCAGTTGATGTTGGTCACTTGGTGACTTGGTGTTTTGTTGCTCGGTGCTCAGTTACCGATGGGGTCTCGGTGTTCATGCCTATTGCTTGATTGCTGAAGTGGCTCAGTCACTGGAGGACTCGTTCACTGAAGGGAGCTCAGTCATTGAAGGAGACTCGGTATTTCTGGTGCTTGATAATGCTTGAGGAGCTTGGTTGTTATGGTTGCTCAGTATATTCCCTGATGCTTGGTAGTTTCGCTTACCGATGGTTGTTCTTGGAGATTCATCTTGGCCGATTGATGCATTTAATCTGGGTCACGTTCCTTGAGTTATGGATTGATCATTGGATGTGTGGGGACCTAGATCTGGTGTATTGCATTATCCTATGTGGATCTGGAGGTTGACTTGGTGAATTAAATATTGGTGAAATTATTTGTGAGCCAACTGATATTTGGCATTTAATATTTGTATATTTGATAGCTAACTGGATTTTGGGACTTAATATTTGTAAAGCCAACTTATGGCTGGGGTTTAGTATTTAAGGAGATGTTTGGGTAGTTGTTTAGGGCAGTAGAAGATGTGTGGATCTATGAAAGAAGAGTTAGCAGCTTGTGAGCTTAGGTAGCAGAAAGATTACTTGGAAGTTTGAGTATAGGTTCAAATCTTTCTTGGAGTGCCTACTAGTGTCCTGTTGTGTTGCAGACCTGGGCTAGCTAAGGAGAAGTGTGTTGGATCTTGCATGATCTTGTAGAACTATTTCTTGCATTGTAATTGGTCATAACCAGGAAGGCCTTACAGCCTAGCACATTGCATGTAATCAGTTATTTGATGAAATAAGGTCATCTATTTTCTTTCAGATCTGGTTTCTTGTTGTGTTTTCTGATGTGTTGGTGTTTGCTTGCAAGGTCGGGTAGTCCTTAATTGGATCCACCAGCCTTGACTGCATCATAACCTTCGTTCAAAAGACCAATAAGATAATTTGAAGTTTGACAACCAATCCTTAAAACCGATTTTCAAACTGAAACTGAATTTAAATTATAATAACACAAGATCACACATTGCAGCAATCTAAATCAATAGATTTATTATAGAGAATTAATCAATAATTGAAAGATAAAACACCATAAGAAATTGAATAACACCTAGTCTTTATATTGAAATGAGTATAGTATGATCAACTAGTTACAAACTGCAATGCCTTCGCCAGCCTTGTATTTCCAAGAGACAATACTCAAAATTTGTTACAAAAGATCTGTCTGTAATAATTCTCCCTTTTGGAAAAAATGATCCTCTACTTAGGCCCCATTTGGTTAGTGGAATTGGGGTGGAATCGGGTGCGGAACTTCCACTTTTTTGCAAAATCCATTGTTTGGGACGCTAAATTGCCATTAAGGTTTCAGAGATCAAAATCCAGTTTAGGCACCAAAATTGGCGGCACTATCTTCCCACCCAATAGGTGGAATTTGAAATCATCTTCTGGGTTTTGGGTTTAGCATTTTAAATGGCTATAATTTTTTACTGACTTGTGTACATTTGATTCCTTAATTAATCACACTCATCTGACATGGGTATCAAGCTCTTGTTGGGCTTTGGCCAAAATGTCTCGATACTTCATTAGAGATGAGAACGCCCACTCGATGATCACAGATCATGTTTCAGTGCCCACATTTATCAAGGTTTTCAAAACCAAAGACAAATCTTTTAAGATCTTAGAAACCTTGTGCATTCATACCGCTATCAAAAAATTTGGGTGTGTCATAGAATATTTCACAAACATTCGATCTAATTTAACAGAAAGGGATACAAGAACATACCAAGGAAGTGGCTTTCACCACATCGTTGTTATTGTCAGACTCAATTTTATGGTTGTCTATCGCAGAGATGATAACATCAATCAAGTCTCAAGAAACTCCTCCCCTGAATCTTCAAGACTTGCATCTGAAATAGGGGAAACCCAAGAACTTGGTTCTTAAGCGGTCGATTTCTGATGAGGAGTTAACAACATGGAAAAAGGAGGTAAGATCTATTAATGTTAAAAATAGGTCAATTTCCATCAAGTAAAGTATGTGTGGCAAGGAAAGCATCGTGTCTAAGGGCTTAAACATTTTGATGTATGTGATCAAGTGCCTCATCTTTCGGGAGCATGGTAATGAGATGGATCAAAATTCAGTGAAATCAAAGAATGGAGAAGCGAGAGTGCATCCTTCCCCGCTTGTCAGAACTTGTAACAGATCAAGATTGGGGAAACCCCAAGCTTCTTTTACATTTGTTTTGGCCCGAATGTGATAATCTAATTTCTAAATCTAATTTCAAAATTGGCAACCAAACGCAGAAGATGGATTGTCTCAGTCATCTTCTGGGTCAACCAAACGGTCCAAACTATCTTTCGAATACACAAAATTGGAATTTCAAAACCTTATTTTGAGATAATCAGTTTTTGAGTTAAATTCTAATTCCTCAACCAAACGGGGCCTTATAGACGAGGAATCAATTTTTGAAATGAAAGGGCATACCCCTTCATTTAAAGGACATAATTGTTCTTAACTGATACCTAATTCATTAATTACAAGACATAATTTATCATAATATTATGACAATATAGACAAATAGAGATTAATCTCCCTAGAGAATGCCACATTTGAAATTTATTTGTTCATCCGCCAATACTTTTCATGCTCCTAGTTGCCAATCATTTGATAAATAGACCCTTCTAAGCTTTGTTTGGGATTATTTGTATATTTTTCATGTATGCAAAAGTTATGTCAAAATAATCCACCTTTGATTGGTAATACTTAATCCTTAGAAAATCCTCTTAATTCAAATATTTTCCACTTCTAAAAATCAATGTCCTTGGTTCCAAAATACATCGTTCTTGAGAAAGAAAAACATAGTATAGTTCCTTTTCATAAATTTAGGGTTAAGATATTCCTATGCAAATAGTATTCCATAAAATATCTCTCTAAAGAAATCACTTAAAAACTTTGCAATATACTTAAATTCTAGAAGTGCTTTTAATAATCAAATGACTTTCATAATTTCATCCTTTTACCATGTGTCAAAAATATTACTATAACATAAAAAGGACTTCCATTTCATGAATCATAGATATGCCTAAAAATATATTTTCCCTTTTGGATACATTAGAGGAAGGGCTTTCTTCAAGATAATAAGACTAAATGGATTATAACCAATTAAAAAGTAATAATCCCTTTGAAAATATTACACCCAAATAAAATAATTCCTCAAGGAATTGACTTCTCCACTTTGTAAATTTCCTCAAAGTGAAAAACATCTCTTGGGGTACAATTTGTAGAACCAGGGAAAACTTTAAGAAACCCCCTCCCTAGAAAAGGTGTAAAATCTTAGCGAATCCTATATTATTTTGGGTGGAAAAAAATAGTATTGTTTGGCGAATTTTTTTTATTTGAAAGGAAAAAATATTAATTTAAGTGGTGATTTTTTTCAATTGTATGAAAATTCTATAAAATTCTCATGAATCTAAATTATTGTTGAAGAAAATCGTGGCTAGAAGTACACATACCTAGCAAACATCATTTCACCATTATTGTTATATGGATCCTAATTAATTATTAGACTTGAAGGTTAAATTTTCCCCACTTTTATCGCCTCAATTTCCCTCCAAATTATTGAATGGGGGTTTAGGGGCAGCACCTCCGAAAGCTCAAATGAATTTTAATATTTTAGTAAGGTGTCCTAAGTTAATTTTATATCATCTGACATATAGTAAACATATTTTTTATAACTATTGGATGCTCTTAAATCAATGACATAAATCCTATTTCAGGCCAAACTTTTAAAGGACACCAAATTCCATAGAAAGTCTCTGAAATAAAGACGTGTCCACAATCAAATTTATTTCGGGCCAAAGTTTGAAAGGATAAAAAGTTCCATGAAAAGTCTCCGAAATAGAGACACATGTCAAATCTATGTACTTAACCCATACCCTAACTTAAATTTTGACCACATATTGGCAAATATGACCATCGATTAAGATAAGCTTTGGAAATTGTAGGCTAAAATATTCCATTTACTGAATGGAAAACTTAGATTCTATTAGCGAAGTCATCGCTAAAATATAAATAATTTCATATCACTATTGGCGATTGGCCTATGCATGGGACCCAATTTTTATGAAGTGCGAGCGACATGGCCACCCCAAAAGTCTAATTTTTTTTGCCAAATTTTGGGTCCCCGACGAGTGAAATTCGCCAATTGACGAATATTCACCACTAAATTTATCCCTGTGTAGAACACTTTAATAAATATTTTGATTCCCTCTATTTACTCCCGAGAGTAAATTATCTCCCAAAAATTTATTGAATAATGAATTTCCTAAAACTTGAAAAAATAAAACCCCAATTTCCATAATACTATCTTATGCCAAACTTCATCGAAATAACTCTAATTGATAAAATATTTTAAATTTGATATACCCTATCGCTATAACTCTGGCTGATGAAATTCATCAGCATAGCTTTAATAATCAAGTTAGCATTTAATTTTTTATAGCGATGCCCGATGGGATAATATGATAACTCTCATGGGCATATCTTATACAATCGCTATAATTTTAGAATGCTTGTGCCCTCAGACTAACTCCATGTCCCCATGTGATTGCTTAAGTCTATTTTTCGCTTAAAAATAAGCTATGCAAGTGTTCCCATGTAATATTTTAATAACCTACAAAGGAAAATTTAGAATCTTCTCTTATTTTCATGGAGCAGTTGTTGCTTATAAAAAATAAATAAGCTGTCAAAAAAATGAGGGGCTCAAAATAAGCTGCAAGTTCATATTAAAAAAAATGATAGGTGGTTGCATAAAAAAATTTCGCTCCTTTTTTTTTTTAATGTATGTTAAAATATATAATAATTAATTAGAAAATAATTTTAAGCTATTTAAGTAGAATAAATAGTATTCATGAGGCCACCCACTCCATAAAATGCTCTTTCAAATATTGAACAGTGGCTGCTAGCCAAAATAAACTAAACAGCAGCATAGGAACCTGCCCTAAGAATTGCTGATTGTGAATAGATATAATGTGGAGCTACAACTCTTGTGTGGCTGCCATGAATTTGCACAATGCAAAACCATAAACAAAACACCTTAATTATTTAGTAGACTGCTCAAAAATGATAGAATGCATGAGTTTGGGTTTTAAAGGAAGCTCTCAAATTATCAGAATCAATAATGGGTGCGCGACTATCCGGAGGAAACTGTTGATCAATGACGTATTTGCTCCAAATCATCTGTAGTAGCATGCCTCCCTTGAATTATATAGCCCAAACCTAATAAATATTCACTGCAACGGTTGATAATATAGGCCATCTTCTTGTATCCCATTCACAACTCTAAGCTTAGAATCAGATTCACAGAAAATATTATGTTTCTGCTCCAGCTACTATGTATAGTTATTTATATTCGCTGCCTTTAATTAAGCCCGCCAGACCTTAGGAATATAAGAACCCGTCAAAAATTTCCTTTCTACAAAAGTTTATGTATTTCAATAGGATGTTGATAATGATAATATTCGGCAGGCCTATGTTTCAGATAGAATGTACTATTGATCAAATTTGAAAAATCTGAAAACACAACAGATTTTTGTGAATTTTTCAACAAATATTCTTCATGATTTGCATGTTTTGAATCGAAAACATTCAAAAAATTTCGAAAAAAAATCACACGTTTTTCACAGATCTGAAAAAAATAAAATTATTTTAGATACATTTTGTCCAGAACATAGCCCCCACCATAATAAAATGCCCAAGCTTAATAGAATCTTATTAAAAATAATTCTCTTGCTTCTGCCATTTCCATTTATATTTCTCAGAAATTACAATCCAATTCTTTTTATAGAGTGGAACAAAGCATCTCCATTGCTTGGCAAATCGTGCCAAATCTTGTGAACGTAATGATTGTAGGATAGGAACAAAATTGATTTTGCAAGAAAGCTCTCAAAAATATTTTAATTAAATATAGACTTTTGTAGGCACACGCAATAATAGATTTAGTGGATAGGGGACTTCTTCATGCACCATGATAACCCCTAATTACGTTTCAGATATCAATTTCTACGCGCTGGTGAATTTGTAGACTGCTCAAAGCCGCATGCCCTTATTCATTTAAAATGAATCTTATTCAGATAATATTAGACAATTTAATTGTACATAATACTTTACTTTCAGATTTAACTGTTCTTCCTATTCAGTTCGTAATTAATAAATCTGGGCTGTTTTTCAGCTTCTCGGCAGTCCCAAAACATCAAAAACTTTGCCAAAATGGTCTCCAAGGCAAAATGGTCAGGGCAGCCTCTGAGATATGAAAATAAACACTTGCAGCTTATGTTTGCCTCCAAAATATGACTTCAATTATTTGCACGAGAATCTTATTTTGCTGTTGTTCGTTCAACTGTTTGTTCTCACCAATTAAACATTCTTTCCTTCCAATTTCATTCTCCTGTAGACTTCATACGCATGCAAAGAGTAACCTGGCAAAGTTCTTAATTAGGATTTACACTTATCAATTGCATTTCTAAAAAATCTTCAAAAAAAAATCAACAAATCAATATTGTTGAGGCAGGGAAATGATCAACATGCTCTATCGAGGCTTCCATTGCTATTTTACTTTTTCTTTGATACCATTGAATTCTAAATATAATTTTACCCTCCACCATGCCATTATTTTTGTTCTTATTCATTCAGATTTTCGAGGACTCTTCATCGAAATTCGGACAGCAATACATCGGAATTCTGACAAACATCAAGGAGATTTCTCGTCGCTATTTTTTAGTCGGAGCTTTCGACAACGGAGTACACGTCAGAACTTCCGGCGATGGTGTACACGTCGGATTTCTAACAAAACCACGTCAGAAATATGTTCATAACATAAGGTGGTTTTCGGATGAACTCTCATTGCAAGTCTGACTACTTTCTCATCTGTTCTCTTTTTTCGTTCATCGGAATGGCGATGTGAGCGACGACGACTATGCTGCCATACCTGCAACGTTTGTGTCAGATTTCCAATAACTCTTTGTTGGAATTTAGACAACGATACGTCATAGGTATTCCTCACAGAATTCGGACACGGGGCAGTTTTTCGCCGAAGGCTCGTCGGAAGTCCGACTACTGTCTTGTCAGTTCTCTTTTGTTGTTCGTCAAAATTCTGACGAGAACATCGAGGACTATGCTGCCATACCTGCAACTTTTGTGTCATCGCAGGTATGGAAACCAAAGTACTTTGCTCACTTCTGATTGGCATAGGTACTACCGATAATTCTATCAAGTTTCAGGATAGCTCTTTTTGTGTTCTAGAGATGGACATAGCTACACTGATAGGCCCTTCAGTATAACCTTTCCCGATGCATACATTTTCTATCATCCTTAGCCTCCCCGATCAATATGCTCTCCGCAGTCTTGATCACTTATATCGCCATATGTGTCCCCGATGAGTTCATCAAGTGTCGACAAAATGCAAAATTGCACATTTTGATTTGCTTAGCTATAGCGATGACCACCATCAACACAACCTTTACTGATAAGCTACCCTTCTATTTTTCTTCATTGCGGTAGGTCTTTCCAATAGACTCATTATATATCGGCAAGATAATATTTCTTCTCTGCCGCTAGTGTATGTTTCATCAATGAAATTATCAGTATTACCTATGCTGATTGAAAAGCGGCATGAAGTTTTTGGAGAAGGAAGAAGGTTGTTATGTCGATGGTGCTAAGAGAATCCATGTGTTGGTGGAACCTACACCGATGAAAAGTTGTTGTCACATAAGTACAGTTTTCAAAAAGCTGAGTGAAAGAATGTTATTAATGTTCAAATCAGATGAAGCAATACGTGGCATGAGGAAAATTCATTGGAAATGCCCTTGCAGATTGTGAAGATTTAGTATATTCTACCTATTTTATAAGAAACTAAATATTTAGTGGTTTTACAAGAAGTTTGAGTAGATTAACGGTATCATCTCCTTGCTAACATGAGACTTCCAGTAATCGTTGTCCCTGAAAATGAAGAACCAAGACCTGTCTACCAACCATATCTGAATGAGGTAGAAGAAGATCAATTAGATATTGTTACCAGCCTCCTCACTGTTGCTTGGGATTTGAGGACAAGTTATGTTGTATACCAGATTGATGTGCTAGAATTAGAAGTGGAGCAGGACAAAGATAAACTGTGTGAGCTTTTTCGAGATGTATAGGAGAACAATGGAGGGTGGGTTCCAGCTAACTTCCAAGATGAGCTACTAGAGTGAATTGGTATGATTCCAATTAATGGTGTCCCTTTTGTCCCATGAGGCCATTTATTTTATTATTTAGTTTGTAATTAGGTACCCGGGATTATCATTTGGAAAAACCATTTTGTAATGGTCTGAAGGTAATGTTACACCCTTTCATTGTTTATAAGAAGGGGTACCAAGACTAAAACAAAAAAAAGGGACATCTATCATAATATTTTTTATAATGCATAGTTGATATTTTCTTTAAACAATATGTCCAACTGTATGCAATCATATCCTCATCCTTAATACAAATCAGGATTTCTTCTTTTTTCAAAGGTGTGATTTTGTTATCTTTACTGATTAGTTCCTTATGATATCTATTTCATAAAAATATATGCCAAATGTGCAGTCTTATGGAATAGTATTTCTTAATATGTTACAGTTGGATCATCGGGATAAAGATTGCTAATAAACTTTATTTTGTCTTGTTTGCCTTTTTGAGAAAAGTTAAAATCAATAAGACCGGCTGCAATATAAATTCAAATTACTTGAACATATAGAATCTATTTGGTTGATAGTTTAAAATTGTCTCATAAGGTTATACGTATAATCATAAAGATACAACTTCATCACCTGAGAAGAAGAAGGTACTACTCTATTGCTAATCTCCAGAATTTGGTTTGCATTTTCATTTATAAAGCATTCACCTAAATATTCATTCTTTTAGAAGTAATACATTATTTTAAAACACTCTTTCATAAGCATTTTATTGAAGAATTCTTTCAATGTTCAAATATTTAGTTATTTTTATGTTCACGATTTGGTTTGTCTCAAGAATTCACTTGTCATCTTGAGGTATCACTTAAGTTTCATATATACATTGCTATCAGTGTATGAATTGAAAGGTTAATGGAGTGATCTCCTGGTGATGTGGATTTTTTTTCCTCGGTAGAACTGTCAAAAGAAAAATAACGAGGCAGTCAATTAGTGAAATTTGACAAAATTCATTCATTCAAAAAAAAATTGAAGATTACAGACCTTGTGAAAGGGGCCAACCCTTTGTTCTTCGATGGATGACTTGAAATTCTCTATGACCATTTCTTTGATGAAAAGCCTCTCTCTCGGCTGGTTTGAAGCTTCTTTGGTGGTCCCATTGCAATTTATTTTGATTGAATTATTATAATATCTTACAACCTTACATGATTGCTCATTCTTTGGCTACAAATGCTCCTTATAGCTCTTGAACATACTCTTGGATATGGATCTAGGACTGCATATGCTCGAACGGAAGAAGAAATTTTTGGTCTTAAATAAGTGGATCAAGCAAAACAACTAGGCACTCTACTACTACTTAATCGGGACTTTGAACCATTCCTTCCACCTTTGCTAGAAACCTAAAGAAACTAGAGCAAATGTTGTCAGGAATTTGGCCTTTTGAGTAGGAAAATGCAGTGAAGACTTTCAAATCCAAGCGAAATAAAGTTTTAAAATTTTTATAGAGGGTATTAACAAGTACTAAACAAACAATGTATGTTTTCCTAGTGGTCAAAGATGGTAGTGTCTAGCAAACTACAACGTAAAATATATAAAGCAACTTTGATAAAAAAAAATTAAGTGTCCCCCTTGGTAAGATATATGTTTTAGTTTATTGTTTAGATGTTGCCATCTTTGGACAACAATGTCTAAACAAAAAACTAAAACGTATAACTTACCAAGGGGGACAGTCAGAATTTTTTTCAAACATGCTTTATATATTTTACATTTTAGTTTGTTGGATAGCTAATACCCTCAAAGACAGGGTAGCTCATTGGAAATGTATGCATAAAAGGAGCAACATGGTCGGTCAAAAAAAATGTGCAAAGTTAAGTAATGTTTTTAGATTAACACATAGGGATGAAGCAATGGCTTTAAGTTTTGTATTCTTCCATCATCCTATCACAACCTTCATAGATTAAATTTGAGTTTTCAAATGATTTATCAGTATCTTATGAATTAAAAGGCTAATGGAGTGATCTCTTGGTTATGTGGGTTTTTTTTGCTCAGTGGAACGGTCGAAAGAAAAATAAAAAGGCAATCAATTCGTGAAATTTGAAAAAATTCATTCATTAAAAAATAAAATTAAATCGAAGATTGCATACCTTGTGAAAGGGGCCAACTCTCTGTTCTCTAGTGTATGAATTGAAATTATCCATGACCATTTCTTTGATGAAAATCCTCTGTCTCATCTGGTTCAAAGCATCACTAGTGGTTCCATTGTAGTCCATTTTAGCTGAATTATTAGAAGATCTTATAGCCTTTTATGATTGTTGGTACTTTGGCTAAATATTCTCCTTATAGCTCTCGAATACACTCTTGGTATGGATTTGGGACTTCATATACTCAAATAGAAGAAGAAATCACTAGTCTTAAATAACTTGATCAAGCGAAAAAACTAGGCACTCTATTATTACTTAATCTGTACTTTGAACCGTTTCTTCCACCTGAGCTAGAGGCCTGAAGAAACTAGAGGAAATATTATTTGGAATTTGGCCTTTCAAGCAGGAAAATGCAGTGAAGACTTTCAAATCAAAGGGAAATAAAGTTTTAAATTTTTTATAGAGGGTATTAAGCTCTCTTACTCCTAAAGAGCATTAATGGTTGTCTTTAGTATCATTAAGTCATATAGTCAGTAAAGGAGACAAGACACGACAGTCGGTCAATACACAGAGTCTATACACCAAGCAGAACATAAGACAGATACCTACATTAACCAAACATAGCTTTGACCAAGCACTCTTACTGAGCCAAATGATCATCAAGTACCGATCATAGTAGTCACTAAGAATTCATATGAACCGAGCGTCAGGAAATTACCAAGTGTTGAATGTAGTATAAACTGAGTGAAACAAGAAAATGACATAGCAATTTGGAATGACACAAACATCAAGGAAAATGGTTTACACCAATCAAAAATGGTTTACCAAGATTGAGACAAAATTTAATATGGATGTAATCATTAAATTGTTGATGATTCCTATGTATTGTTGATCTAGGTTATTCATTTCAATCGTACATCTTAGGTTTTCTAAGATATTATAAAACCCTAATTAGGTCAAGGTCAGTTTGATATAAGTTTGTAAGGATGCCATTTTGATCAAGTATCATCAAGAAGTAGCCGCAATCAAGACATCATAAGATCAAATAGGGTTTTGACATAAGGATTTTGACAGAAAATCAGAATGGATACAAGGATAGTGAGTATTATAGAAGGACATACACATCACAACAAGGTGATATATTTATTATACTTTACAAATCTGAATCAGGCAAGTTCAAGTTGCTATTTAAAGATATATCAATGTTACTCTCTAACAATTGTAGCAGATTCAAAATCTCTTCACAAAGTGAACTTAACAGTTATTTTGTAAATCTCTTAACCGAGTGCACACTTGATTGTGTTGCTATAATCCTCTAACTAGGTAGATCTAGCTAATCTTGTTGTTACTCCTAACAGGGTAAGATCACCAAAAGTGATCACAATCTTTGTAGTCTTAACCAGAAACTTTGTTACTGCAGTAGTGAAGCCTTGTGGGTGTCATCCCCACTGCATTTTTTACCTTCTAACAAGGGTTTCTGTGATACCAAAATACTAGAGTTATGTGTATGAAGTTTCATGAATGGTTTATTGATTATTTTACATGTATTTACATTTTAGTTATATTTTGAATGTATGTTACATGTAATAGATTCAATCGGTTAATGATATTCATATTTACAAATATTCAGATAGAAAAAGTTTTAAAGGTACTGATTCACCCCTCCCCTCTTGTTTTGGAAGTTTAATCATTGAAGAGAAAAGATCTTAAGGATGGAAAGGTATAAGCTTGATAAGACTATTGAGAATCAGAGAATACAAATGCATGTCTACATTGAACAATTCAAGGAAGCCAAAGAAGAACTAAGAAAGTTACTGATCAAGAGGAAGGATATGGCACTTTGGTATAATGAGACTGATTATCATGAAGAAGAGATAGATGATCCATTTGAGGCATCTGGATCTGGATCTAGTAAAAATATCTTATGCATCTAAAGGAACCATATCAAATCTATCTAAAAATAATCAACATCTTACTAAACAAGTGAAAGCACTGCAGATCAGTCAAGAAATACAAATGGATAGAATGATTGATGTCATGAACCATGCAAGGTAGGTTGAACAATAAATAAAATTGGCTATTAAATATAGAAGGCAAATGACTGATAAGATGGAAGAAAAGGAATCTGAGATAATGAGACTCACCGAGCATCACTTTGAAATCTCTAATCAGATGGTTGTCATGAGTTAGGAAGTCAACCAAGTAAATAGTGAGCTTACTAGGAAATTGGAAGATATTGGTGAGTTAAGAGAATAGAATGAAAGATTGAAGAATAAAGTAAAGATTCATCAAAAACATAATGAGATGATCAAGAAAGCTAAAGATAGTACAAAAATAATAGATGAATTCCTAATCAGTCAAAAAAGACTTGATAGCACTACTAGGTTAGGCAATACCAAGCAGGGAGAGTCATCAAGACAAGTTGAACAAAAGAATGCCTATGCTAATCCAAGACCAAAGAAGATCTTGTGTTATCATTGTGGAAAACTAGGCCACATATCAAATGTTTGCAGAAACAAAGCAAAAGGTATTCCTAAATCCACTCCTAAATTTAATGGTTATTGCTATAACTGTATCAAGTATGGACATCAAGCACATGTGTGCAGATCAAAGTTGAATAGGACACCTAAGAAACCTTATATGGAAAAGCATTGTCACACTTGCAACATACATGGACACATGTCACAGGAATGCAGGATAAAGATGAGGCAAGTCTGGACACCGGACAAAAAAAGACATATCAACCAAGAAGGCAAGGTAATGTTTTTGGATATTGCTAATGCATTGGGGAAATCATTGATACATTTAATATGTTTGATCACTACGTTGAGTAATGTTGGAATTTCTACTGTTGTCATTCATGTTTTGTCATTGTTGTCAACATATATTTCTGTGAAGAGAACTGGCTGGTTATTACAATGTATGGGTACCATATGGATGTTTCAGAATGTGCAAAGTCAATTGTGTGTATAGGAAGGTGTTGGGATCTTATATCTTAGATCACATGATGCAATCTTTCATATTGGCTGAGTTACAAAAGATTTGGTGAAGACTGGTTACTGGATAGTGACAGTGGAAGTTGATAAAGTTAGTCTCTGAGTTTTGGGAATATCTTACAGGAGATGACGGTTCAATGTATGCAAGATTAAGGGATGATAGATAGGGTACTGAAGAATTTTCTTTGGTCTATGCAAGGTACAGAAAGTAGGATGATGTAAGTTGTGGTGTGTATTTTGGAGAAGACTTATTTGGAAGCTGACTTTAGAGATGTAGTGTGTATTATGGATGGCAAGCATGATTTAAGGATGTTGGTCCTTAATTGTTGTATACTTGTTTTAGATACCGTTTGTATCTTAGTAAGGAGTTATGTAATTATCTATAATAGGAAAACCTACTTGACCAACCTGATTATTTATTTTGCAATAAGGTATATATGTAAGATCTTTTCTTTTGAAAAGATATATGGAGAGAATGTATGTGATATAAAAAGATGATTGTGGAAGTTGTGAGCTTATTTCTGCTGGGTGTAGAGCATAGGATTACTAATATACTTCATTGGAACTAATAAAAAAAAGACATTTTCTATCAAAAAGTTCAAAAGATTGTGTATTTCTTCATATACACTTGTGTTGCGATTAGTGAGTTCTGAAGGTGGGCATAACCTTCTTTGGGCAGTGAGCCTACCCTTATTTTCTTAAATCCTAACAAGGTCTTTCCTCTAACAAGGACTATGTACTGTAATGTTTTAATCAGCTCCTAACAGGGCTAGATCTTATAACAAGGATACTATACTCTTAGTACATCATTAGTGGGTTTTAATTCCCATTGAGGTTTTACCTTTAACAGGATTTCCTCAACAACAAAATATTATGTTATTATGTTAGAATTCATTATGTTCATTGGATTTGATATTGTTGCTATTTAAAGTTTAAAGTTTAATAATATTTCATACAACTGATTCACCCCCCCCCCCCCCCCTTAGTTGTATTGGTGTTCTTTTATTCCTAACAAATTATGAATATAATTGGGATTACAACACTTGGGTTAATTGTACAGCATGTGGTAGATATAGACATATTGTAGCAAATTGTATGAGGAAGAACTAGAGCTCGGAAGATCTCATAATTGGACAAACTCTATAATGGCATGTTTGCAATGTCACAAGGCCGGTCACTTGAGTAAAGATTGTTGAGACTGAGCACCAGAGATAAATGTTGATACAAATGGAAATACAATTGAAAAAATCATGAGGATAAGGAATCAAATGTGGATAAAAGTATCAAATGACAATGTTAGATCAAGTACTACAGTCGGTGACACCTCATCCATTGGATTAGGTGGTATCACCACCTCCACCTTGTTAGGATAGATTATCCTATACCCAGAACCCAGTCTCCAGACATCCACCAGAAGAGAGTTGTTATCAATACTAGATTGTATTGAACTGAGGTGTTTACAAAGGTACAAAGGCTCTCCTTAAATAAGGAAGAGCTAGTAGAAAGAAAGGATAGGGTTGAGACAAGTGTCTCAACCAAGAGGAGGTAGAGTTCTAATAGAACTATACAATATCCTCTAGATATGATAGAGTCCAAATTGGACTCAAAGATATCTATCTAACTCATTTATGAGTTGACCTAAGTAAACTTAAATAAGGAGTAAATAGGTTAAACAATTTACTCCAACACCCCCCTTTAAGTGTAACTTAGGGAGTACAACAATGCAGTACAAAACCTTTATGGGTCCCGACAACAAGGCCATGTTAGGTACCCATGTACAACTACAAAGTAATCTCTCATAACTAGAGAAAAGGAGAAAACCCAATGGGAGAAAACTCCTTTCCAAAAGAGAGAACAAGAAGGTCTAAGAAGCCTTCAAAAACATGTCCTGAAATCATGAATGTGAACACCGCTGAAGCATAAAGGATCTATAGACAACTGTTGATGAGTGATCTGGTGCTATATTTGATGATCTCCTCTGAAGAAGATGATGGTCAGGAAGAAAACAATCTATATGAGTGCTGCAATTGGCACTTCTCGAATATTGATCAGATGTCAAAAATGGCAATAGCATTTGTCGATCGAAGATATAGATGGCACATGAATCTGCATGAGTGATCTTCACTACACAACCAATGATGTTGTTTGAGTGATACCATTATCACTTCTCAACTTTGTTGAAAATGTAGGTGCAATAGTCTTTAAGGAATCCAAGAGTATTTCAGAACACTTCAAGTGAAACCAATGAACTTCCATTGAAAAGGAATGCAAGAGTATCTTAATACACTTCAAGTGAAACCAAGGAAGTATTAGCATGAACATGAAAAATAGGATAACCCCCCATAATGCTAACTTGGGTGAGACTTGATAGATCCATGAGAATGATGTGTCACCATTCTATGTAGAAGGGACCAAAAGTATCTGCAACTGAGAAAAGGGTGTGTGTGGTTAAACTACACTCTCGCATGAGGCAAGAATATCAGTGATTTTTCTGTTGTCACGGAGGAACTCTCACGTTAACAAAGCTATGATTGGCAAACAATGGCTCTACACAACCCCCCATGGCACTTTATAATTCAGTGCAAGTACAAATAGTTTTATGGCACATCATGTGAGAAAAATCCCCAAAAGTCATGGATGGACACTGGATCTAATATGTCTACAACAAAAGTGCTTACATGATTCATAAGGACAACTCAAGAAAAAAACTTGAAAAGAAATTTGCACCAAGGAATAGTGCATGAAATCACCTTTGCAATGATGCTCGCCTATTAGGGCTGGAAGGTGAAAGAAATGACCCACCCCTCTTCAGTACTCGGGAGGATAGGTGTGGTCCTCTATTGGACCATAAGCTCATCATGTCAGAAAAGAGTGCCCCTCCTAGATGGAGAGGTCCCAAGAAGAGCTAAGTAGGTGGCTAGGTTTGATGGTGGCTTTGTGCACCAACCCCCCATAACCACTAAGAGCCATTGAAGGTATGGGCACCATGAGGTAAATGAAGGCCCATTTAAGGTACTTGTGATGCACCATGAGGCTCTCGGTTGCTCCATGTGACTAGAAAGGCATTGATGGCTCTTAACTAGTAGCAAGACAGAAGAGCATACACGGATGCCAAGCTCAACGCAGATCAAAGAGTATAATTTGGTGAGGTCTTGTGCTAGTTAGCAGTGATGTTGAAGCATGCCTCCCAAGATCCCTAGCATAAAAGAGATGTTGGTCACTAGAAGCTATAGTGCCCGTGTGACCAATCTCCACGCTCTGAAAGGTGTCGATGAGTCCCCAAAAGGTGTGCCTTCATAAAGAAACCACTAGCTTTAATAAAATCACATCACGTTCAATGCTGTGAGTGCATAGAAAATAGAAAATTTGCGCGATAGTCATAAAAGAAATATGGGCACTTCATTGCACATGCTATCAATAACACGCTTTTTGTCACCTCTAATTGGTGCGCCATCCAAACAATGTCTCCACCAGGATCCCACTTTCCCCAAGTTTACAATCATGGAGCACATGAACGGTCTATAGATCAATGTGCTAATTCAAAAAGACTTTCAACCATTTGCATTAAACATTTCATCCACCAATACATGTGCTAACAGTAATGAATGACCAATTAATAAATTGGGCCACCATGCACCTACTGCACACGCCCCTTCACCATGAATGAAGTTACCAACTCATCAACTGCTGGGAAAAAAGCTGACAGGTCTAAGATCACTAGTTTTTCGTAATCAGAACAGACTGCATACAAAGACCCAGATGGAGTGATGATGATGCACAAGCTGGGCTCCGCTCCTAAAGCTTTTAGTCGCCTCCTATTTGTTAGCCTGCAAGGAGCTGAGAGTGTTCAACTTTGATGTCACTAAGAGGACTATTGATGCAGACCTCCACTTATTCGATAGTCTCATGGAGCCCCACCAATTATAGTTTCATTGTTTGGAATCCTCTTAAATTCACACATGACTTGATGCCTTGGAGAATATCTTCTTTCTCTCGATGGAAAATACAAGATCACAATTCCTCAGTAACGTCACGTGATGGTTTCTTGCATGATCAACTTGGAGGATGAAAAATGGCAATATATTGTGGCAAAGAGACTCTCATGCTCTCGTTCCTCTGAATAATTGTGACCTGGCCTTTCGCAATGATAAATTGGCTAGTATGTATGCCCTCGGTGATGATAAATAGCTCCTTATACTAGTGGAAGGGATGCTGAGCCACTGATCCACCACACCAAAGAAGATGATGTCAGTGCAAAAAAAGATGTTGTGGATCCTCCAATGCAAAGACTGTGCACGCAGAGTGAAACACAACACTTGGTGTCTAGCATGATAGCCCAGTCAACGACAATGCTACTGCAAAGATGACTGTCTGCGTAACTAGAGCGGTAGCTTTTATGGCCTCCTGGCTCATCAAGGCTTGCTGGAAAAGGGCTACATAGTGCACGCCATAGCATCCTCAGGAATAGATCTCAGAGGTAACACATTTCCCACAATCAGATGGATGGGAATAGAAACTTGTTGTTTGAGGATGTTGACCTCTTTGATGCACACAATAAGTTGTGTGCCTTCCACACACTTGTTGATGTTCTAGACATGGAACTCGCTTGAGGTTTCCATGCACTTTGTATGGAACTAAATTTCAATTAGTTATATCTTACAATAGTTCCTTATATCTAGTGAATGAATACCAAATTAGCATGAAATAAGATGCACTATTGTATTATGTGTTTTGAACTTATAATGTGTACAGTCGTTAAAAGAATGACCGAGTAAAAGTTTGTTAGTCACTAAATATTGGCAAGGTTAACCGAGTTGAAGTATCAATAGAGTAATATCTAGTGTTAACCAAGTTGAAGCATTTGAAGAATTAACCGAGCGTAACTATTTTTACCAAGTTGTGTTAGGTAAAGAATTTAATGCAGAAGTTTGAGAGAGAAAAGAAATTTTAGGTATAAATATGTGATGAAGCAAGTCACTTCATCACACAGTGATCACGAGAAGAACCAGAGCGACTTGAGAGATTTGAGGAAACAATTTCTTATGCTTTTGATAGAGATTTAAGGAGATCATGAGGAAGTTTATCACTACTTCAAGTAAGTTTCAAGCTACCGAGTTGTTTTACTAAAATTTTATGAAGCCCTAAATTTGACAAAATAAAGGCATCTTCATCCAAGGTTATGAAATCAAAGTTTGAGAGTGACATGAAAGTCACATTGATTAAGTCTACGACTTATGATGAACCCAAATATAAGTTGCACCCTGAAATTGCTTCATAAATTGATCAAGCGGGTGCGTTTTCCAGTATACCACCTAGGTTTTTGTTGGTGCAAGATATACGTGCATATATCTATTGGAAAATTAGTGAAATTGGAGATTTTGAACTTCAATCCACTTACCAGAAGTTGAGTGAGAATGGAAAGCTCAAGGGTGAGCATAAACACCTAGAAGTGAAGGGATTGATGAATTCCCTATATTTCCTAAGAGAATTCAAATCTGAATGGATTAGGGTTATTCTTTGCCGAGTGCATGAAGGTAGAATATGGTTGGATGAATTGGTTAAAATATCCAAGGATATTATTCATGTGGTTACCGGCTATCCCACTATTTATATTAAAGCTAAGGCCATAAGAAATGCACCAATGGAAGATACTAATAATCTCATAGGAGCTAAATGGGATGGAAGAGGAATGAGAGTCAATACCGTCATTAACCCACAAACATAGTTTGGAGCCTATGTTATTGGCTATAAGATATTTCAATCTAGCAAGCTAAATAGTGTACCTTGTGGAGCTGTAGATATTGCATACAAGATTGTCAAGAAGGGTCTACAGTTAGACCTTGTTGAGTTACTACTGAAACAACTAGAGGAGAGTATGAGAACCATTTAGGTAGCAAAGAAAAACACATGTAAGTTTGATTCTCTAATGGTCTGTATATTTTTCTTCCTGTAAAACTTCTTTCTATGAGTTGATAATGTTGACTGGGATGTCAATTGACCAGTTATCATGTAAATAAGTGAATTTATTCAAAATCTAGGTCATAATTTTGTCACTATTATGGATTATTATTTTGGACAATTTAAGGATAGAATGCATAAAAGAAGTAGGATTCCTGGACAGTTAGTTGAAAAGCACAAAAAAGAAATTTGTTTCCTAGTGGATACCAACACCACTTTAATCAACGTAGTTGAACCAAGGACTGCTTGGTTACCCCCAATGGGCTATGAATTGCATATTGACTGAGCTTCTAGGTCAACAAAAGCATTGTTAGCCGAGCCCAAAGATCCAAAAGATACTAGATTTGGAACCTATGAAGAAGCTAAGTTAAGAATAAAGATGGATCTAGTTGGATTGAAGGTAAGTATAAAATCTAAAAAGATGATGGAAATACTAGAAAAATAATATGGAGATGATGATGATGAAGAAGAAGAATCAACAGCTAAGTCGGTTGAAGAAGCAATTGAGGAACAACTTTGATTGGGAACAGTGAGCATGAGGAGGATACTGAGTCAGATAAGGACATTCAAGTCACACTGGTAAATGCCACAAGGAAGAGGAAACAAGAAAAAACACCTACAAGAGAAAGGGAAAGATCATCCACAACTTCTTCTCTACCCCTGAAGAAATGAATAGTAAAAATCACAAGGCCAACTTCCACTAAGACTTATCAGAAAAAGAAAAGAGGTGCCCAAGTCACCACCGAGCAACGTAAGAAGAGCAGAAGAATGATAAGAGCTAAAGATGATGTAGACTATGAAGAAGAAAATGAACAAATTTAAGTTTTTTGTTAATAAAAGCTAATTGGTAGATGACTTAGTTGAAAATATAAAGAAAATGGGTAGATTAAGTCGCCCTAAGATGAATCGGTATACATACATTTCAACTGAGGATCAAGAGAAGGTAGAAGAGGCAATTATTCATATGATGATCAAATTTAGGAGACTACCAATATAATTTTTAAAATATGTTCCTAAGGAATTACATGAGAATATTTTGGTAAGGTGGACATATGCCTTGCACAGAGAAAAGAAAATGAGGGAACACTCATTAATTTTGGTAATGCCTACCTTATCAATTACTGAGATTGAAGAGATGATGAAGTGGTAATCCAATCAATTTTTAATGAAAGGTAGAGAACCTTATATTTTGGTAGGAAAACTTCAGGAGGTTGATGAAAATAGCAAGCTTCTATGGACTACAAGTTTGAAAGCTAGGGCAGAAGTTGATCAACTTGCATTGGTTATCATTCATGAGAAGAAGGTTAAAAGAAAAGGAAAAGGAGTCCACTCAGATGATGCTAACATAGCCACCAAGGACCTAATTCATATATCCGCTAATGAGATACCAGATGATACATATGTCATGGATTTCTACCTAGTGGGATATACTAAAGAAGGTACACAAGATGCTCCCGAGGAACTAGTAACAACTGGGATAGATGATGTTATGATTGAAGACATCACACATGGAGATCCTGATGATGATGTAAAATATGATGAGGACATCAATATAGTTGTAGGTACAATAGAATAAAATCAACCTATTAAGGTAGAAATAGTTGATATATTGGGTGATTTTAAAATACTAATACAAGCAATTGAGATTTTTATACATGGGCAACCTGAGAATACTGCACCTGAGCAATAAAAGGATACAACCAAGGGATAGAATGAAGATTTGAAGAAAGATACAAATGAGCCTAAAAATAAAGAGGCAAAAAGAAAAGACCTTGAAAAGAATACAAATGTAGAGACGTCTACAATAGACACCAAGCAAGATGCCTAAGGACAAGACACAGAGACACCATTCACAGGGCAGGATAAGGATGAGAGTGTGTCTACCAAGAAAGACAAGTCAAATCAAAAGGTCAAAGCTCTAGTACCATACAAAAAATCTCCCACACCTAAGAAAACAAAAAAGAAGAAACATGGTAAGGGTCCTGTCACACTAGATGAAATTATAGAAATTCTTGAATGTGACCCTAGGACTCTAGACCCCAAAGCCTTAAGAGGGTATGGTGAATTATGCACAAGAAAGGTTGCACAAGAGAAATTAAAATAAGAAACTAAAAGCAAACATGTCTTAGAGAATGTTAGAGATATTTTGATGCAAGTAGTCCCAGATATCAATGTTGATGAGGCAACTCCCATCATTAATCAACTTACCACTCTAACCAGCCACATCAATACCCCTAATATTGATGTAGAGAAATGAATTGAGGAAAGGGAAGAGGAAAAAATTCAATTAAAACTAGAAGAGAAAATAAGCCAGGAAGTGGCAATAAATAAAGTCAAGCTATTAAAGGTAATCACCGAGCTTGACACCATTATTCAACAAGTAATCACAATTTTGTATAAATTATACACTATAGACCACTTCACTATCGAGCTTAGTGAAAAGATAAATAAGCTAGATGAATAAATAAAGGTTAGTTCAAATAATTCTTTACCCAAGCCCAATACATTTCATATGCATTATAAAAAATTTCAAGAACTCCAATGGTTAAGAATTGACTTGAGGAAGAAAGAAGATACAATCAGAGAGAAAGTAACCGAGCTTCAGGCTAAGTTGCTTCCACATCTCAAGGTAATGCAACAACATGTGAATAAGGCAAAGGATTTAGTTGTCACCCCATAAATATCAATGATAGAGAATATTTTTTATATGCATGCACAAGTCAGTTTAGAACACATTTCTCTTGAGAACCTTAAGGAGGAAAGGGAAAACCTCTTGGATACAGTGAAGAAAACCCATTAGAATATTTTGACAAGCTATGAGTACATTATTTTTGGCATTTATTTTTAAAAAGGGGGAAGATATATGTATATATTCTTGTATCTACTTTACACCGAGATCATGTACAAAGCAGGAATTCACATAAGATTCATATTTTTTGTTAAGTAAAAAAATTTTAAGTTGGTACATACACATAAATTTTTTGATACTAATGCCAAAGGGGGAGAATGTTACTCCTAAAGAGTGTTAATGGTTTTCATTAGTATCATTCAGTCATATAGTCATTAAAGGAGACAAGATAGGACAGTCGGTCAATACACAGAGGCTATACACCGAGCAGAACATAAGGAAAATACCTAAGTTAACCAAACATAGCTTTGACTGAGCACTCTTACTAACCCAAATGATCACTTAGTACCGAGCATAGTAGTCACCGAGAATTCATATAAACCAAGTTTTTGGTTCCTAAAAATGATTTTCCACTCAGAGAGACACCAATATACCTAAGATATATTTTTAGGAGGGGTTAGTTCCAAATGTGGGTAGATCTATAGGTAACTGGACCAACTATAGGGACAAGACTGCCCTTTGCACTTCTGGCTCTGCATAACCAAGGTAGGTACACCTAATCCAGCAAAAAAATTTATGCTTCACAACTTTCTCTAGATTTAAATAATAGATAGGATGGTGAGAAAATACTATGATAACCAGTCATTCATTGATTCTTAATCACCATAATGAACATATGGCCCTATAACCTCAATATTTTAAAAGACTTGTGATTGGTTATTATTAAAACTTGAGGGATATAAGAAGACCATATCAAACACACATCACTATAGAATATAATTATTCCTAATCAGTGCCTTATCCTCTGGGAAAAATCTCTAATACACTGCAGAATACTAAAACTAGCTACTATTATTCGTCAAAGATCCAAGACATAAACACAAATACCCAAACCCATACTACTTACAAAAACCCTTGTGCAAACCCAATGAATCTATGTTTCATCCAGAGCATCATTTAATATGATCTTAGATCAAAACTAAGGACTGACAACATATACATAGATAAACTCTGTGCAGTGAGTCAGAAAACTCAACATTCATAAGACCAACACACATGAGAGAAATAAGATTGGATATTAGTATTATGTATGAGGATTCATGCCTCTGTAAACCTTGCTTCAAGATTAAACCACTATAATATAGCTAAAGACCATAATTTTTCCCATTCATACAATAATACAGTCTGATATAAAAATATGGTACACCCTAGACTAAGTACAAATCATCAACCAATATTCTAAAACCAAGAAGAGACTAGACCTAGACCTCTCACTCAACCAAAAGATGACCCTCCTAAATGATCTTGGAAATCCTTATAAAGGACTGTAACAAGTTTGGGATCATTTAGGGAAAGATTAGGTTTTCCAACCACATACAATCAACCAAATACAACAAGAAATGAAAGCGGACAGGAAAGCCTAAAAACCCAAGAAGGATTAGATCAAATCTGATTTACAATATTTGGGTTTCATCATCACAAGCCAACTGCGATTACAAATTTAAAGGCTTCTTGTTGTAGACAAAAGTTTAATGCCAGAACAGTCTTATCAATCTTGCATGTATCAGGGTATGGAAATTTCTTACAACCATCATACCCTAGCCACCCTTCTCAAAATATCAATCCTCTGCACTAAACTGGTATGGCACTTCAGTAAAATAAATCAGATCATGAAAGCTACCTAACACCTTACTCATCAATTTCATTTGTAACTATTATTAGAACAAAAAAAATTTGATTTGGTTCATGTTTCTGCCTCACCGACTTCAATCTTGTTAAAAATAACCCTTTAAACAATTCAAAAATTGGGCCACGGTGGTTAATTAACAAGTTTAAAACATGGTCATTGATCTCCAATCTTCCTGGTACATCATGTAGTTCTCATAAATTAGAAAAATAGTCAACTAAGGGTTTGAAAATTACTTTACACATCACCTTCCTTGAAGACCATTAAAATAAAAACAACTCAACATTACCTGACACTGAGGATTGTGTGTGTGAAAATTGTACCTGATCTGTAGACACAACACTTAGTAAAACATTAGAGGTTAGCTATAATCAAAATCGTGCAAAATTGAAAGCTATCTAACCAAGCGATTTACTGCCTTCTAATAGGTGCGAGAATAATGTTCTCAGATTGTAATCGAGATCAATGACCTAGATGACACCTAAATGAAGGATTTGAATGCAAAAGATGGATATGAAATTGAATGCAATCAAGCTATTTTTTTGGTATTTTTCTATGCAATAAGAAATGAAAACTTGATATGAATCTATGCTAGATGAAATTGATATGCTATGGATGCTATTGAAAATTGATATGCAATGCTAATCTAACAATGATATGCAATATGAATGCAAAAAAAAGATTGATCTCACAAAGATGTCGATTCGCAAGAGCTTTGATTCTTCAATTCCAATTCTCCAGCGTGATTGTGCAAAATATGCGATGAATTATGAAGAGCTGAGCCTTGGTTTTATAGAAATCCGGGGCTTTGGAGATGCATGGGAAAATCCATAAATCACTCAAATTGATTTTTGAGTTATCTGATCATGAAAGATAGTTAATTCTCAAAATCATGCAAAAACATGCAAAAACAACTCTTTAACTCAAATTAGAGTTTAGATCAGCTTTTTGAACTCCAAAAGGATGTTGAGTTCCAAAAAGTCAAAAACGTGCATTGATTTTCTGATTTAGAGTTTAACTGTTTCTCTTGAATATGCATAATAATTAAGAATTAAATAAATAAATAAAGTGATTTATCCTCAACTCAACTAATTTTTGAAATAAAATAATTAATTTATGGGTTAATTAACTATTTTATAAAAAATTTATTAAAAATTATATTATTAAATAATGACAACATGCTTTAATTAATTAAATAAGAATTTAATCAATTAAAGATAGGAATATTGGATTTATTGTCAAAATTAAATAATACAATTAATAATAGATAGAATTAAATTTAATTACATAATTAAGTGGCAAATATTAAATCTAATTAATTAAATATGAAAATATTCAATTAATCAAACTTAGGATAAATGTGATTTATTGCCAAATAATTATTAGATTAAAGATAATTAAGATAATTAGGAATATTACTAGGAATATTCCCTGATGCAGAATTTAAGATAATCAATTATGATTCGATGATGTTTAGATGTGCCTTAGGTTAGGACTTTGATGTCGATTTCATTCGATTTGATGATGTAGGAGATTAATGAACATATAGCCCATTTTTGGGGTATTACAAGGATGCACCACTTTATTGACTCATCAGGCTGGACACATGGCGACAGGGCGTGATCCCGCGATCACTAACCATTGTTCATCTTTTCATTGAGGAAAAATGCCCATCTCACAATCATTTTGATCTATCTAAACATTACCATCCTTCAGCTTGGGGATAATGATGTCACCAAGACACATGTCACCTAGGCCTGTTTCCTCTATCAGTAAACCTTGAGCACTTTTGCATCCAGGAAATGCACCAACCGTTAGATCACAAATGATCTGACTGTCCTTTAAAATCCTTCTTTCCTACATCATGATGTCATAAAGTACACCTGTCAACAAGGCATGATGCCTTGATCAATAAACTTCAAACAATTTTCCTTTGAGGCATTACACCTACTATCAGATCAACAAGGTATGATCATTCTTTAATTTGCTTTGATCCTTTGGCTATTGATGTCACACGGGATAGGTGTCACCTGGTCATGATCCCATGAAGAATAAATATCATGCAACTTTTATAACATAAATACATCAACCGTTAGATCAATCTTGATATGATTTTTCTTTAATCTCCACCTAAGCTTCGACCATAGTTCCATCATGAGATTCAATGACCAATACATATCTCAGGGTCACTAGATGTTTTTCTTAACCCAGGTTAGTTCTTGAGATTTAGCAATATCCCTTGATCTCTACCATCATCAATGGTTGACGCTTAATCTCCAAATGTTTCATGACTTATCCGTGACTTTATGAGATTTAGAGATAACCTACTTTGCCAATTCACTAAACAAAAAGAACTAACCATCGATCATTGAGAGACTTAGAGAAGGCCCTTTCTCCAGGTCGCTGGATGTTATGACTTAAACGCTAAACTTTACGAGATTAGGAGATACAAGGAAAACAACCACATGCAAAAAAGGGGACTTAAGTGACATGAAAAGGTAATGAAGAAATAGACTTGAGGTAGGGTTTTATGGACTTAAATGAAACTTTTGAAACCCTTGCATTGACAAAACCCTATTTCTCATACTTGGAGCAAAAATTGGCCATTTTCATAGGATTTTGCAAGAATGAGGACCATTTTCAATAGATTTTCTCTATGACAGGAAAATAGGCTAACAGTAGCTCAATTTGGGGATGTATGCCTCTTGTAGACATAGAAAGAACTTAGGATTTCTGGGAGAGCAAACCACCTACTGGACAAAAAACTTGCAAGCAAACTTCTAAAAAACTGGAAGACGAACCAAGAATAGGAAGAATAGGAAAGAAACACACGACTAAAAGGAAATATTTACAAAATTACAGGACTAAAACCTTATTTGGTGGCCCCGAGCCACCAAAGGAAATACCAAAACTTTCCTTTTTCAAAAACCTAATTTTCATTCGCATATGTGACCAGGCACCTGAAAATATCATGAAAATCTTGCTACCAACATATATGAACATTCCTGGGCTGAAAAATAGTTCTCCATTTGTAACTTCCCACACTCTTCTAGTCATAACCACTATCATACTCATACTCCAAGAAGTATGGAACATCTTTCACTTCTTCTTGTTGAGGACTGAAAATTAAAAATTTATCCAGTAATACATTAAAGAATAAATTACAATGATCAACATGCATTACAACAAACTCACCTGGATAAGAAGGAACTAGACCCTTAGATTTATCTGCATGAGATGCTTCATCCATTGAGTAACTTAGCTCCTTGATGATATCTTCACAAACTGGATCATTAACCAAGTGAAAGTTTTCTCCACAAATATTGTGACACAAGGACAACTAATCTGCATCATCACTTTTATCAAATAATTCATTTCCCCTATCATTGAAGACATTGTCATCAACACTATCACAATCACCATCATACTCATCAGAAGAAGGAAAAGAAAATGAACAAGAAACATGTTCATCACTAGAATCTTCATGACAAGACCATACACTTTGGTCTTCATTCTCTTCTTCTCCAAACTCACTATATAAGGGGAACTCTTGCAAATATGAGTTAAAGTCAGCAGTGCCCTTGACAGTACCATCATCACTATAATTTTGATGATGGGGAGAATCCATAGAAAGAAGATCCCTTGGGACCCCATATTTTAACTTATCCTCCAAATCTTCTACCATCAAAAAGGCCTGAGAAAGTGACCTAGGTCATCCTTCCTCCACTGTGGACCTCATTTTACCAGTAAAAGCACTAAGATATAGAAATATATAAAGCTCTTCACTAGGCTTATGTTTCAATGGGACATCAAACAATGCCTTTATAAATATTTAATTCAAAAAAGAGACTTAATATGACTTAATATGGAAAGTTGGCTATACTGGTGTATATGACTTAATATAGTGTTGTCATTATGGCAACAAAGTCATATAGAAGTTTGGAGTCAGTGCACTTGATGTAAAGATCAGAAATTCGCTAGTGTTGAAGACTGGACAGTGTATAGAGTTCCTGAAGCTCAGAGCATCAGTGCACATGTGTATGACCGTGTTATGGTGTGCACCCTATAAGTTAAGTTGGTTAGAATATATTCATTCTTAGTCTATGAGTGCATGATCAGATATGCAAGTATGAGAAAGATACAAACAGTTGAAGTTACACAGCCAGTGTGTGCTAGTGAAGAATAGAGTAAGCAGTCAACTACTATCATTTTTGAGTTGCGGTTATATTCTATTGATGTAAAGGCTATGCACCTATTTTATTTTGGTTGCCAACATGTATATATGTTTTTTTGTAAACATGCTTGAGCCAATTCATTTGGAAGCGTTGTATGTAATAGGTTTAAGGGCCAACCTAGCTGTTTATTTTGTATGCACATATAAATATGAGATGCGCCCATTGTAAATAGTATGGAAATTGACATAGATTTGTGATAAGAAGAGAAGAAGTGTGTGAAGATTCTATAAGATGTATTAGATCTTTGCAAGAGGTCAAAGCATTAGCGCATCAGAGGAACTGATCTGACAACCAATGTCACAGTGACAATTCATCCAGTAGATATAGTGTGTATCTTAGTTCAGAAGGTTGTAGCCTTCACCACTTTAGTAGTGAGCTCTAGGATAGTGCATCCTCTCCCCTAATAGGGACTATTGTAAAAGACTCCTAACAGGGTCTAACCCTTAACAAGGTCTACTCTACTTAATGCATTGTAAAGAAACTCCTAACAATGTTAAGGATCTTCTAACAAGGATCATAAAACACTAGTACAGAATATTAGTGGGTATCAATTCCCACCAGGGTTTTTACCTATTTGGGTTTCCCCATAACCATATTGGTGTTATGTGTTGATTTCATTTTTATGTTTATGTGGATGTTCATTTCAGTACTTAAGCATTTAAGTTTAGTTTAAAGATTAAGAAAAAAGATAAAATTTAGTGAACACTGATTCACACCCCCCCTCTCTCAGTGTCCCCATTCCTAACAATTGGTATCAGAGCTCTGGTCCTCAGTAAAGAAGTTTAACCACTTGAGGAGATCATGGACAAAGAAGAAATGAAACATCTGAAAAGAAATCTTGAAGCTTCTCTTGAAGACCTGGACAAATCTGAAAGAGAAACTAAAGAACTAAGGGAAAAACTCAGTGATGTTCAATTAGTAATGAAAAGGCTAAGGAAAGATTTGAAAGAATGCTCTACCAGTGATCTAGGGACAATGGTCAAGAATTTGAATGAAGAAAATAAATCCTTAAAAGAACAACTGGAAGAATTTGATGATAAGCTGACTAACAATCAGGAAGTCTATGATGAATAGGTCAAAGAAAACCTTCAACTGAATGAAGAATTGAGACAAGAAAACATGGAAATCTTAGAGCTAAGAAACAACAAGGAAATATTGGAATCTAAATTGAAAGAGGCTAAGAATCACATTGATAAATTACACACCAGTTCTAATTTGATAGAATCTCAGTTGTATGCAAAAAGAGCTAAAGGAGATACTAGGTACATTGGATTCAATGAAGCACAAAATCAGATTGACAACATGCGAGCAAGAATGAAAGCACAAAAATACTCTACTGATACTAAGAAGACTGAAGATCAAACCAAAGATAATGGTGAACCACCTAAAGATGAGCACAAGCCTGTAGACCACACTTGTTATGCATGTTACAAGCATGGACACAGCAAGGAACTATACAGAGGTAAGACCTTTCAATGGTTACTATTATTCATGCAATAAATTTGGTCATAGGGCTATGAATTGCAAGACAAGCCAAAAGAACAGGACTCATAATCAAAGAAATTAGAATCAGTCAAATGTAAGAAGTTCTCATAATGTTACATGTTAGATATGTAACTATAATGGTCACTCAGCTAAACAATGTAAGATGGTGACTCATGTCAATGCGCTGAGGAATATAAGGCCTCCAGTCATTTGTCACTCTTGTAACAAGGCTGGACACATCTCAAGATTTTGTAGATCAAGGATGCAAGGTTAGGAAATCCCTAAAAAGACCGAAGAACCAGTACTAGATCTCAAAGGAGAATTCAATTTTGTGAAAGCCTCAGAGAATGCGAGCATGATTTGGTCAGAAGAAAAGAAGGATAAGGTTGATGAGTATGTATTGGATGCTTCCACTGTGGACACACCCTCTACATCTGGATGAATGGCCCTCAGGGTTAGAGGGGGAGCTAATTTATCTCTAGACCCCTGCATGGCTAGTATACTCACTCTCTAAGTATGTGCCTTTGGACTTAAGCTTTTGGAGACTATAGAAACCTTTGTGCAAGAGCGCACTACCTGATTGTTTGTAGAATGAAAGATAGAAATTTTCAAGTGACAACCTAGTTTACGTGACAAGCATTAATGGCATAAATTCTACTTTAAAGTACACAAAAGTTAGAATATCTCTCATTGCATTTGAATTAAGAGCAATTGAAGAGTAGAAGATTCTTAGCAATTGATTAAGAAGGATTGCAGTTTGATTCATCAAGTGATTTGTTGTGCATTTGATCGGTTGCAGAAACCCTAGTTCATCATGCCGATTCAGAATCTCTTGGAAACATTTTTGAAAGCGATATTCAAGTAAGTGATGGATACTCCTATAGTATTTGATATTGTAGAGAAGAAAATATATGTGTTTAAAAGACATCCATTTAAGTCTACACTAGATGACCTAGAAGGGGCATTTTCCCACACACCTATGGGCGTTATGCATGTCAAGGACATTAGGGCATACATCTACTGTAAGAAAGAACTAGTAGGATTGGACAGCTTAAGGGCACACATGGAAACCATGTTAAAATTAGACAAAACCTTCTTGGATGAGTTTTCCCAGTGGGATAATCACCCTATAGTGGAGTATGCTACGGCATATGAGTTCTATGAATTAGAATGGATCAAGATTCTTTTGAGTAGGATTCATGATGACTTATTTTGGATAGGTGAAGTGGCAATCATAATTACCAATGACCTAATTCATGAGCTGACAGGGCTCTGAAGGACAGGCGGCATCCTTCTAGTAGGTAAAGATGTGAGGAAGATTGTTGAATAGACTTGCAAGTCAAGGAGTGATAGGCATAGAATGACCATTGAGCCTATTGAGCAAGATGACATCAAATTGATGTCTATGATACTTGGATACATGTTTCAACACACTAGCAGGGTGAACAGTGTGTCTGCAGCCACAATTCTTGCAGCCATAAGAATTGTTAAAGAGAATGGAGAGTTCAACCTGTGTGAAATCTTGCATGCACAGCTGATTGATAACATTAAGGCAATCAAGCATGATAAGACCAAAATATTTAGATTTGGGTCTTTCATCATCTATATGTACTTTCACATTGTTGGAAAAGTATTTGATTTGTATCTAGACAAATCCATTCCCATGATACCTCATATATCTCTCAAGGCATGTACTGAGAGCACCTTGAAGGATTACATGACATTGGAGATAAAGACATTCAGGGCTAAGATGTAGATGAGGTATAGGATACCAAAGAAGATAGTGGAAAAGTACAAGGATACTATTTGCTTCATGGTTGAAATAGAAACAACATGCATTGAGGTAGTTGAACTTAGAATAAAGTGGATTCATCCACTTGGATATGAAGTAGATGAACAAGTTTTAGAAGCATATGCTCAAGTATTGCTTTTAGCTCCTACTGACCCTAATGAGCCAAGATGGGGAACCTATGAGGAGAAGATAAGAGAAATTGATGCAGTCTTGAACAATGCTGCAACAAAGAGAAAGGTTGCTAAGGTTACCTCAGAAATCTTGAGAATGCATGGAGTGTCTCAAGCAGACCTAGACAAAGAAAGGGAACAAAAGATTTCTTTGGAATTAGAGAGAGCAGATGTAGCAAAGGTAGAATCATATTATCCCAAGCTGAAGAAGGTGAAGATAGAAATGTCTGATGAACAGAAGGGTAAAACTGATGTTACTCCTTCTGCACCCAAGGAAACCATTGACCTTACTGCTCCTCCTGAGTATAAGGCAATGCCAAAAAGGAAGAAAGAGATTAGCACTAGTCATCCATCCTCAAGAGTCACAAGGAACCAAAAGAACTCACAAGCACCTCTTGAAGTAAGTTTTAAACCTAGTCTCAGTGTGCTAAGTGCAAGAATAATTGATGAGGGAAGAATTGATCAAGTAGGGAATTTTTATGAAAAATATAGTGAAATAGACAAATCTGAGATACATGGTATGATAGTCAAACACATGATGAAGTTCAAGAAGATAGTCTTGGAACTTAAGACTATGATCCCTGATAATGTGTGGAACATCCTAGAATTCCAAAAGAGACAAGCTATTGAAGAAGACCTACAGATAAGGGAAAAGATTCTAGATGATACCCTTCCTGTATGTTCTCTAGAGAAGTCTTTATTGTTAGACTTAGTGAAGCCACATCTTCAAACAAAGTCAAGGACTTTGCACATTATGGACAAGAACTATGATCTTGTTGCTAAGGAAACAAAGAAGGCATTCGAGAAAGTATTCATGAATAGGCACTTGTATCCAGCCACTATGGCCATAGCACAAGTACCCATAAAAGAAGTCAAGATGGAAGAGCCCACAAATGCATCAATAACAGGTCCTTAGGATTCAGCACCTATAGTGGAAACACAAATAGAAATAGATAAGTATGCACCCATGATAGAGTCACTAAAGGATAGCACCTTTATCATTGACAATGTATAGATAGCCATGGCAGCCACTGACACTAAATTGGATAAGTTTGAAGAGGCATTTGTAAGCACTCAAGAGGTAGAAAACTTATGCAATAACACTCCTACTCATCAAGAAGAAATATCGATTGAGGATATAACAAATAAGAAAGAAGAAGAAAAGATGGAAGAAAAGAAAGAAGAAGAAAAAGGAAAAGAAGCTGAAAAACAAAAGGAAGAAGAAGAGGTAAAAGAAAGTGAGCAAAAGGATGAAACATCAGTAGAACTAATCAAGGTGAAACAAGAAGTGATGGATAGCACTCCCATCACTCCTTCAATAGCATTATTGTCAAGTTTGACACCTAACACAACTAGTTTGGGCTCATGGGGAGAAGAAGACTAGATTAAGTTCAACATCCTAGCTATGGAGAAGGCAAAAGAGAAACAAGTGATGAGGAATCCCCTCCTTGTAGAGTCAGTGAACATCTTGAACAGTTTGTTACCTCCAGACAAGAAAGTGTCCAAAGTACACTCTGTTGATGATGTAAGTTCAGTCATTTCACAATTCAAAAGCAATTTCTCTACTGTGGAAGAATCTACATCCTTAGTTGCAGAGGAGAAGTACTTGAAGAAGAGATTGAGTGAATTGGTTAGTGACTATGCACTTGACCTAAGCTCACTAAATTCTGGTCAAGCATCTTTGAAGGAGTTTGCAGAAAAAGGAAAGAAAATCATTGTTGACTATATGAACCAGGACAAGATGACTGGTGAACTATACAAGAAGATTTAAGAGGCTAAAGCTATGATAGATAGCATAATAAAATTAGTGGAAGATCCATTAGTGGATGTGAACATGTGCAATAATTTCTACCAAGGTCAGATTGATAAAATTGAAAAGGCAGAAAAAGAGATGACTAAGATAAGGGGAAGGCAGACTCAACTAAGGAATGCTCTTGCGCCCTCATTAGACATACTAAATTAGAATATCAAGGAGATTGATGCCACCATGGTGACATATGATCAAGGTCCTAGCACTAATCTGGAGAAGATGGAGAAGCTTAAGTATGCTTTATGCACCCATCTACAGATTATAAATTCACTGATCACATTTTGGAAGAAGGAGATCCAAAATCTGTAGATTGCATATCTGGATGTACTATCACAGTAAGTTTTTGAAGATTTAGTTTTTGACACACCTTTGTCAGTAATGTCAAACAGGGATTATGTATAGAATATGGATAATAAATATGTATAAGGAGATATAAGATAGAAAGATATGTATAGGGAGACAAAAAAAAATTGTATCAAGGACATTTAGCAACTTGGCCATATTCCTTTATTGCCATCAATGAAAAAGGGGAGATTTTTGGAAAGTTGTCTATACTGGTGTATATGACTTAATATAGTTTTTTCATTATGGCAACAAAGTCATATAGATGTTTGGAGTCAGCGCACTTCATGTAAAGATCAAAAATCGGCTAAGTGTTGAAGACTGGATAGTGTACAGAGTTCCTGAAGCTCAAAGCATTAGCACATGTGCGTACAACTACATTATGGTGTGTGCCCTGGAAGTTACATTGGTTAGACTATATTCATGCTTAGTCTATGAGTGCATGATCAGATATGAAAGTATGAGAAAGATACAGACATTTGAAGTTACACAGCCAGTGTGTGCCACTGAAGAACAGAGTAAGCAGCCGACTGTTATCATTTTTGAGTTGTGGTTATATTCTATTGATGTAAAGGCTATGCACCTATTGTATTTAGGTTGCCAATATGTATATATGTTTTTTTGTAAACATGCTTGAGCTAATTCATTTGGAAGCATTGTATGTAATAGGTTTAAGGGCCGACCTAGCTGTTTATTTTGTATGCGCATATAAATATAAGTTGCGCCCATTGTAAATAGTATGGAAGTTGACATAGAGTTGTGATAAGAAAAGAAGAAGTGTGAAAAGATTCTATAAGATGTATTAGAGCTTTGAAAGAGGTCAAAGCATCAACGCATCAAAGGAACTGATCTGACAACCAGTGTCACAATGACAGTTCATCCAGCAAATATAGTGTGTATCTGAGTTCAGAAGGTTGTAGCCTTCACCACTTGATCAGTGAGCTCTAGGATAGTGCATCCTCTCCCCTAATAGGGACTATTGCAAAAGACTCCTAACAGGTTCTGACCCTTAACAAGGTCTACTATACTTAATGCATTGTAAAGAAACTCCTAACAATGTTAAGGATCTTCTAACAAGGATCATAAAACACTAGTATAGAATATTAGTGGGTGTCAATTCCCATCAGGGTTTTTACCTATTTGGGTTTCCCTGTAACCATATTGGTGTTATGTTTTGATTTCATGTTGCATGTTTATGTGGATGTTCATTTTAGTGCTTAAGCATTTAAGTTCAGTTTAAAGATTAAGAAAAAAGATAAAATTTAGTGAACACTGATTCACCCCCCCCCCCACTCTCAGTGTTCCCATTCCTAACACAAAAAGGCCTGAGAAAGTGACCTAGGTCATCCTTCCTCCAATATGGACCTCATTTTACCAGTAAAAGCACTAAGATATAGAAAGATATAAATCTCTTCAATGGGCTTATATTTCAATGGGACATCAAACAATGCCTTTATAAATCTTTAATTCAAAAATGAGACCAACTCACCTTGTTTTATTTGATGTCCAATAATATTTTGAGTGCCACAACTGGACTGGGTTCATCATCAAATAATTTTATGAATGATGCACTCAACTCAACCCAAGAGGATATTGAACCTATTGATAGGAATAGAAACCAATTCCTTGCATTATGTAAAAGAGACTACACAAGAAACCTCATGCTCAATATCCTCATCAAATATATCCATGAGATCATCCACATGCTAGCTTGTTGAAACTGATCTATCAACGATAAATTTTGGCAAGCATTTCTTAACCTCAGTAGGAATAATATTAGGGACACCCTCAATATTATCAAAACAAAAGGGCCTGTACTCCTCCATACAAAAACTACTACAAGAACTTGTCATGAGTGATCTGTTAAATGGAGACATGTCTGACACCTTCTAAAACATGTACATGGAAATTATACCCTTCACAAAATGTTTAGTTTTACAACTTTTAGTAAGAGCACACCCTCTATCTCAGATACATAGATACTTAGAGACCTTGAAATCATAATCTTGAAAAGCATATCTTAGAAGTAGGTAAAAACCATTCCCTCTCTTTAGTGATGAAAATCACTCAATGGGAACAAAATACTTTTACAACTGATCCTTCTGAAAAGCTATATAAAGATAAAAAAATACCTGAAAGTATTGTGGTTGAAACTCAACCTATTGACTAGAAAGCCTTGATAGATCCGAAGCTTGCTTCACTGAAATCTTTGTAGAGTCACCAACTCCTTGAAGAGGACAAATATTTTAACCACTAAAAACTCTTTTTGTATCCTTTTTCCATCAACACAACAAAACTTCAACAGGGTGTAAAAATAAATTATCAGGATTACACATTCTTCATATTTTTCATTCTAAGCATGCACTAATCAAACATAGAACTTCAGAGTCACCACTCACACTTGGTGAGATGATATAAATCTTTTCAAAACACAAATCTATGACCTTCAATGGTCAACTATTGTATAAGATAAAATAAGCAAGCCAGGAGTCTAGCTCAACTTGTACCTACATTATCTTGGCTTCATTTAACATATCCCCACCAGAGTCACCATTTTGTTGGTGACTCGGATGGGCTGAATCAATCTACGTAGTATCAACAAAGTTTTTTTTAACATTTCCCTAGTGGAGTTGCCATTTTGTTGGTTCCTAAAAAGGATTTTACACTCAGAGAGACACCAATATACCTAAGACATATTTTGAGGAAGGGTTGTGGGGAGATCTATAGGTAACTAGACCAACTATAGGGATAAGACTACCCTTTGCACTTCTACCTCTATAAAACCAATGTCGGGTACACCTAATCTAGCTCAAAACTTTATGCTTCACAACCTTCTCTAGATTTAAATAATAGATAGGATGGTGAGAAAATACTAAATGATAACCAGTCATTCATTGATTCTCAATCACCATGATGAACATACGGCCCTATAACCTCAGTATTTTAAAGACTTGGAATTTTATTATGATTAAAAATTGAGGGATATAAGTAGACCATATCAAACACACATTACTGTAGAATATACTTAATCCTGATCAGTGCCTTATCCTCTAGCCAAAATCTCTAATGCACTACAGAATATAGAAACCAACTACTATTCTTCATCAAATATCTAAGCCATAAACACAAATACCCAAACCCATACTAACAAAAATCCTTGTGCAAATCCAATAAATCTATGTTTCATCTAGAGCATCATTTAATCTGATCCTAGATCAGAACTAAGGACTTACAACATATACATAGATAAACTCTATGCATTTAGTCAAAAAACTCAAAATTCATAAGCCCAACACACGGGAGAGAAATAAGATTGGATATTAGTATTATGTATGAGGATTCATGCCTCTATAAATCTTGCTTCAAGATTAAACCACTAAAATATAGCTAAAGAATAGAATTCTTACCATTCATACAATAATACAGTTTGATAGAAAAAAAATTTACATGCTAGACTAAGAACAAATCATTAGTCATTATTCTAAAACCAAGAAAAGACTAGACCTAGATCTCTCACTCAGCCAAAAGATGACTCTCCTAAATGATCTTGGAAATTCTTATAAAGGACTGTAACAAGCTTGGGATCATTTAGGGAAAAATTAGGTTTTCTAACCACATACAGTTAACCAAATACAACAAGAAATGAAAGTAGACAAGAAAGCTTGAAAACCTAGGAAGGATCAGATCAAATTTGATTTACAATATTTTGGTTTCATCATCACAAGCCAACTACAGTTACAAATTCAAAGGCTTCTTGTTGTAGACAACAGTTTAATGCCAAAACAGTCTTATCAATCTTGCATGTATCAAGGTATGCAAATTTCTGACAACCATCATACCCTAGCCGCCCTTCTCAAAATATCAATCCTCTACATTAAATTGGCATAGCACTTCAGGAAAATAAATCACATCATGACGAATAGCTGACACTTTACTCATCAATTTCATCTGTAACCATCCTTGCAATAAAACAAATCTGATTCAGTTCATGTTTCTGGCTCACCAACTTCAATCCTTTTAAAAATAACCCTTTAAACAATTCAAAAATTAGGCCACAACGATTAATCGGCAAGTTTAAAACATGTCCATCAATCTCTAATCTTCCCAGCACATCATGCAGTTCTCATAAATTAGAAAAATAGTCAACTAAGGGTTTGAAAATTACTTTACACATCACCCTCCTCGACGACCAATCAAAAAATGAGCAACTCAGCATTACCTGGCACTGAGGACCCACCACTTTATTGACTCATTTGGGTGGACACGTGGTGGCAAGGCGTGATCTTGTGATCACTAACCATTGTTCATCTTTTCATTGAGGCAACACGCCCACCACATGATCATTTAGATCTGTCTGAACATTACCATCCATGAGCCAGGAGATAATGACGTTACCAGGATACATGTTGCCTAGGCATGTTTCCTCTATTGGTAAACCTTGAGCACCTTCACATCCAAGAAATGTGCCAACCATTAGATCTAAAATGATCTGACCATTATTTAAAGTCCTTCTTTCTTGCATCATGACGTTACATAGTACACCTATCAAAAAGATGTGATGCCTTGATCTGATGCAGGATAGGTAAGGAGGATCCAATTAAGGATAGTCCAAAGAAGTAGCCAAACACCACAATGCAGAATAACACAACAAGAAAAGGTTTTTAACTAAATTTTCATTAACATGCTTGGATGTAAGGCCTTCTGAGTTAGGGCCAAATACAATCAAAATTATTTATGCAATCTCTAAACTAGTCCAGCTCTGAAACAATCAGAAACTGATGGAAACCCTAAGGAAGATCTAAACTTGAGCTCGCAAGCCTCCAAGCAATCTCCTCATCTCCAAGCATGCAAACCACTAGCTTTGCTATTACAAACTAACAGATAACAATTTGATCTTCAATATCTCATAGGATCTAGATCTAATCACTGACTTCCTAACTTTCTAATGCTTAAAAAACTACCCAAACACTCCTTAAATACTAATCTTCAGCCACAAGCCAGTCAGAAGAAACAATTAAATCCTAAGCCAAGTCAGCTCCTATTACAAACAAATATTAAATGAAACAACAGTCAGCTCATAAATAGCCTTAAAAACATTTAATTCTCCATGTCTACCTAAATATCTACATAGGAGAATACAACAAAAGCTACCAATAATAAATGCACCAAGTCATCCAACCAAATCCTCAAGAACTCCAGTCAGTAAACTAGAACTAAAGAGTGCTAGAGAAACAACCGAGCACCAGTGAAACAACTGACCATGCCAAGCCTCACCAAGAAACATAGCCATCATCGAGTACAAGTTCCATCGAGCACAAGAGGTTTCACCGAGTTCCTTCAGTGACTGAGCTTCCTTCAATAACCGAGACCATCGGTTAAAGCTACAACCAAGTAACACATAACCAAAACATCACACCACCATGCAGACTCACCGAGTACCCTAGAATGCCCCTGCATCATGATCATTAAACTTTGAGAAATTTTCCTTTGAGGCATTACACCTACGGTCAGATCAACAAGATCTGACCATTCTTTAATTTTCTTTGATCCTCTAGCTGCTAACGTCACATGGGATAGGTGTCACATCATCACGATCCCATGAAGAATAAATATCATACAAATTTTATAATGGAAATGCATCAACCATTAGATCAATCTTGATCTAACTGTTCTTTAATTTTTTCCTGAGCTTTGACCATAGTTCCATCATGAGATTCAGCAACCAATACATATCTCAATATCATTGGATGTTTTTCTTAACCCATGTTATTTCTTGACATTTAGCAATAGCCCTTGATCTCTACCATCATCAACGGTTTTCGCTTAATCTCCAAATGTTTCATGACTTAGTTGTGACTTTATGAGATTCAAAGATAACCTACTTCACCAAGTCACTGAACAAAAGGAACTAACCGTTGATCATTAGGAGACTTAGAGAATGCCCTTTCGCGAGGTCACTCGATGTTATGACTTCACCACTAAACTTTACGAGATTGGGAAATACAAGGAAAACAACCACATATAGAAAAGGGGAATTAAGTGACATGAAAAGGTAATGAAGAAATAGACTTGAGGTATGGTTTTATGGACTTAAACAAAACTTTTGAAACCCTTGCATTGACAAAACCCTATTTCTCATACCTAAAGCAGAAATTGGCCATTTTCATAGGATTTTGTAGGAATGAGGACCACTTTCAATAGATTTTCGCTATGATAGGAAAATGGGCTAACACAAGCATTAGGAAATTATCGAGTGTTGAATGCATTATACACCGAGTGAAACAGGAAAATGACATAGCAGTTTGGAATGGCACAAACATCAAGGAAAATGGTTTACACCAATCAAAAAATGGTTTACCAAGATCGAGACAGAATTTAATATGGATGTAATCATTAAATTGTTGATGATTCCTATGTGTTGTTGATATAGGTTATTCAATTCAACCATAGATCTTAGGTTTTCTAAGATATTGTAAAACCCTAATTAGGTAAAGGTCAGTTTGATATAAGTTTGTAAGGATGTCATTTTGATCGAGTATCATCAAGAAGTATCCACACTCAAGATATCAGAAGATCGGATAGGGTTTTGACATAAGGATTTTGATGAATCGTTTAGTTTATCAAAAAAAATACAAGGCTATCAAGAAGTACACAAGAACATGCACATCACAACAAGGTGATATCTTTATTATACTTTACAGATCTGAATTAGGCAACTTTGAGTTTCTATTTATAGATATATCACTGTTACTCTCTAACAATTATAGGAGATTCAAAATCTCTTCACATAATGAACTTAACAATTCTTTTGTAAATCTCTTAACTAAGTGCACACTTGATTTTGTTTCTAAAATCCTCTAAATAGGTAGATATAGCTAATCTTTTTTTTACTTCTAACAAGGTAATATCACCAGAAGTGATCACAATCTTTATAGCATTAACCGGCAAGTTTGTTACTACACTAGTGAAGCCTTGTGGGTGTCATCCCCACCATAGTTTTTACATTCTAACAAGGGTTTTTGTGATACCAAAATACTTGAGTTATGTGTATGAAGTTTCATGAATGGTTTATTGATTAGTTTACATGTATTTACATTTTAGTTATATTTTGAATGTATGTTATATGTAATGGATTCAGTCAGTTAATGATATTCATATTTACAAAGATTCAGATAGAAAATGTCTTAAAGGTACCGATTCACCCCTCCCCTCTCAATGCATATCTTTCCATAATCCCAACAATTAACAAGTACTAAACAAACAACATATGTTTCCTTGGTTATCAAAGACGATAGTGTCTATCCAACAAACTAAAATGTAAAATATATAAAGAAAGTTTGAAAAAAATTCTAAGTGTCCCCCTTGGTAAGATATACATTTTAGTTTTTCGTTTAGCCATTGTCATCCAAATGTCTAAACAATAAACTAAAATGTATATCTTACCAAGGGGAATACTTAGAATTTTTTTCAAACTTTCTTTATATATTTTACATTTTAGTTTGTTGGATAGACACTACCCTCAAAGACAAGGTATCTCATTGGAAATTTACACCTAAAAGGAGCAACATGGTCGATCAAAAAAAATGTGCAAAGTTAAGTAATGTCTTTAGATTAACACATAGAGATGAACCAACAGATTTAAGTTTTGTATTCTACCCTCATCCTATGACAACCTTCATAGATTAAATTCATGGGTTTTTAAATGAATTGAAAGATTAATGGAGTGATCTCCTGGTGATGTGGGTTTTTTTGCTCAATGGAACCCTCGGAAGAAAAATAACGAGGTAATCAATTAGTGAAATTTGACAAAATTTATTTATTCAAAAAAAAAAATTAAATCAAAGATTACATACCTTGTGAAAGGGGCCAACCCTTTGTTTTCTGGTGTATGACTTGAAATTATACATGACCATTTCTTTGATGAAAATCCTCTCTCTCGACTAGTTTGAAGCATCATTAGTGGTCCTGTTGTAGTCCATTTTGGTTGAATTATTAGAAGATCTTATAGTCTTTTATGACTATTGGTACTTTGGCTAAAAATGCTCCTTCTATCTCTCGAACAGACTCTTGGATATGGATCTAGCACTGCATAAGCTCAAATAGAAGAAGAAATCACTATTCTTAAACAACTAGATCATGTGAAACAACTAGGCACTCTACTAATGCTTAATCTATACTTTGAACCATTCCTTCCACCTTCACTAGAGGCCTAAAGAAACTAGAGAAAATGTTATCATGAATTTGGTCTTTCGAGCGAGAAAATATAGTGAAGTCTCTCAAATCAAAGGGAAATAAAGTTATAAAAAAGTTAATACGGGTTCTCTTAGTGCCATCGGCATATCTATCGTCTTCCTTCTCTGGAAACTATTAGAATAACAATGACTCAAATAACTAAGGGGGGGTGAATCATTTGTTAACAATCTTATCAATATTAATACCAAATATAATCTTATGCAAAATAGAATGTAAAACCACATCTCATCATTGAACACAAGTGACACCAAGATTTGTTCTCGAGAAAAACCATGTTAAGGGAAAAACCCCGATGGGGATGACAACCACAAATATCTACACTATATGAATGAAACCATGTTAGGATTTCTATCCATATTAGGATTTGATTAATATAATAAGCAGGTCCCTGTTAAATGAAAGATCATGTTAGGAGTCTCAAACCATGTTAGGGGTATTACAACTGGCCACAGGCCCAAATATAATTACATCCACCTTCAATCCTTTACTAAATATACTTTATCATACTTGAATTTCATGTTAGGATAATCCAATCCTTATGCCGGCCAGATGCATAACCTTATTCTCTATTAGAAGTAGATCTCACAACCTTCTAGCTCACATATTACCAACAGAATCCACTCACATTTCAAGGAAGAAACCCTTCCTTATATACAAGTTACAAATAATAATTCATCTAGAGGTCAGCCATTATAGGACCTCATTACATAACAAATAATTACATTATCCAAGGAGGTGACACACAAGTTGTCCTTGATCATGTTACAACAATTATAATTCACTCAAAGTTAGCTTCGTCAATAATTCAATCATAAATCAATCATCTACACGTTACTCTTCCTGGTCGGCTCCCAAATACTTCCACGCTAGAAACATGTTGTAGATGACATCAGAAATCACATGAACACACTGTGATCACAATGTATCTTCTTCTTGATGTATTCTGACATTTCCCAAGCGCACATACTAAAATTCATCATCGCACAATATTTATGTTCCAAACACTACAACTAGGTCTATGAAAAATCTGTCTCTATTTGTGCAACCAATCTTTACTAAAACAAGCATATCTATGTCTGATGATCATATAAATATCTGTGATCATAGGACTAATATTTAGATACATCCTCAAACATGTATCTAGTTCCACAAGAGCTAATGAATCATACAACATCTGTACCACTCTCTACAATCTGCATTTCTATATTGTCTAGCAATTCATGGTCTCCATAACTGAATATATGTTGACATCAATGAAAAAACTATTAAATGACAAAAATTCCAAAAATCTCACCCAGAACATATGTGAAAAAACCATCAATTCAAGACTACCCTTCTTAATACAACCTTCTCAATATCCTCTTGAAATCCTCCTCTAAACCAGTAGGGCTTTTTACTAATATCTCTCCCCCTTTTACATCAATGGAAATGGGTGCCAAAATAATATCTTTCCTTATTTCTATAAACCTTCGACTAGTAGATGCAAAATCACCCTAATCTAATCAGTTATGCTCTTCCAACTACTCTTCCTAAGGAGTAGAACTCCGCAACAAGTTCACAAATGACAATGCTCTAATAGTTTATGGACTTGTGCACTTTTGTACTTTCTTAGTTACCTATTGGTGGGGATCTGGCCCCAATATTACCTCTAAGATATTCAAAGGTATCTTTACTCAATGGTTTCATGAAGATGTCTACTATCTTCTCTATTTTACTAATGTATTCAAGCTTCACCACTTTATTTGTTACTTTATCTCTCAAAAAATTATACTTGATTGCAATATGTTTACTCTTTGAATGCATCACTGGATTTATTGAAATTTTTACGACACTTGTAATATCACAATGTATGATAAAAATTTCTCCTTAATTCACACCAATATCATTCAACATTTTCTTCATCCAAATGGCTTGAGTACAATTGATTGTTAGTACAACATATTTTGATTCTACTATTAACTATGATACATAGTCATGCTTCTTGCTAATCCTAGAGATCAACCTCTTCCCAAGGAAAAAGGCTCCTCCACTAATTCTTTTCATGTCATCTACACATCCTTCCCAATATGCATCTATGTAAACATTCAATGTGAATTTATCTAACCTATCATACCACAATCCTAATTCAATTATACCCTTGATGTATATGAATATCCTTTTTACTACTGCTAAGTGTGTATCCTTTGGATCTATCTAGAATCTAGCAACAATTCCAACTGCATTAGCAATATCAGGCCTAGTATGTGTTAGATACTGAAGCCCTCCAATCATTGATTTGTATTGTGTTTGAGGTACATTCTTTTCCTCATCTAAAATGGATAACTTACTCCCTAACACCATAGGAGTTCCAACTAGTTTACTTTCATCCATGCCAAAATTTTTCAACAACTCTTTAGATACTTTGTTTGTAATATACAAATACCATCTTTTCTCTGATTTGTATTACCCCAAAGATAATTTCATCAAAAAAAAATTATATTATCAAGGTACCTTCATTATTGCATCTTAGATACAAATTACTATCTGCACTTCCCTTCTTTAAACTAAGATGTATTAAATAAATGTCCAGCCTTGTATACCAATCCCTTGGAGCTTGCTTCAATCCATAAAATTCTTTCTTTAATTTGAAAACCATATCTCTATCATCTGTCAAAAGAAAACCATATGACTACTCAATGTAAACTTCTTCTTCCAAATCACCATTTAGGAATGTGGACTTGACATCCATCTGATACACCTTAAAATATTTATGTGCAACATAGGCCAAGAATAACCTAACTTCCTCTATCCTCACAACTGGTGTAAAGGTCTCCTCAAAATCAATTCATTCTTTCTATGAATACCCCTTACACACTAAACTAGCTTTATTCCTCATCACAACCCCATCTTCATTCATTTTGCTTCTGAAAACCCACTTTGTGCCAATGACATTCTTATCTTTAGGTCTTGTCCCCAAGTGATTTTTTCTCAATTTTCTCCAATTCTTCCCTCATTACCTTAATCCAATACTCATCACTACAAGCCTCATCAGGTGTCATTGGCTCAACCTACGAGATCAAACAAACTACATTTCTAAGTTATGACCTTGTCTTAGTACATGTACTCTTGTCTCCAATGATCTGATCCTATGGCTGATTCTTTGCAACATACTTAGGTTTCTTGAACACTTCTAGTTCACTCAAATTTATATATGTGTCACTTCCTAGTAGAAAACCCTCTTGCAGTTGTTCATTTACTTCTTCCTGACCTTTCCCTATTTGAAGCTGATTTTGATTTCTTTGAAACATCTCCTTTTTAAATATTTCCCAATCTGGATCATAAGGATTGAATTCACATGTTCTTTCTTGTACCTAAAACCTTTCATCAATTCTCACATTCACACTCTCAATCATTTTCTTAGTTCTCAAATTGTAACATCTATATGATTTTCTTTTAGTGGAATACCCAAGGAATATTTCTTCATCACTTCTAACATCAAATTTCTCTATGTCATCATCTCTTTTGATAAAACACTTACTACCAAAAATTATGAAATAGCTAACAGTAGGAGTTTCATCATACCATAATTCATAGGGTGTCTTTCTTGTTCCTTCTCTGACTTGTACTTTCTTCATTGTGTATACTATGGGGTTTACTACTTCACTCCAGTGCAGGTGTGCTACTTTCTCTTCAATCAACATTTTCCTTGCAGCATTAAGGATTGATCTATTTCTTCTTTTAGCAACACCATTCTATTGTGGTTTTCTAGGTACAGATGTTTGTCTCAAAATTCCATGTTCATCACAGAAACTATTGAATTCACCTAATGTGAACTCGCCACCTCCATCTAATCTCAAGCACTTTATCTTCAATTTGGTCTCATTCTCTAATTTTTCCTTAAAGTATATGAATTTCTCAAAAGCTTCTGATTTTCCTCTAAGAAAACCAACCCACATCTTTTTAGAGTAATCATCAATGAAAATTATTAAGTACCTATCTCCAAAGTAAGACCTGGTCTGAGTAGGTCCACAAAGATCTGTATGAACAAGATCCAAGTTTTTCCTTTCTTAAAATGCTTTTCTCTAAAAACCGCTCCTTGTTTTATTTCCCATCACACATTCTCTACATGTAATGTTAGCAGGCTTCACAATTCTAGGTAGGTCTCTAATGGAATTAATATTACTTTCCCTTGCAATGTTATCAAAGTTGACATGACAAAATCTCTTATGTCATAACCAACTATCATCAACATTTGAAACAAAATATCTTACTTCAGTTGAGCTTAGATGAAATACATTACCTCCTGTCTGAATTCGAGTAGTAATCAGATCTCCTTTAGCACTTTTGATTAAGCACTTTCCATCCTTGAATTCCAATTGATAATCCTTTTTCTCAAACTGACCAACACTTAAAAAAATATGTATGAAACCATCAACAAGGCATACATCACCAGTATTAGTTTTACCATCCAAAGTAATGGATCCAATCTAGGAGTATTGTCACCTAGTCTAACAACTCCACCATTATACATATTCAACTTTACAAATCTATTATTATCTCCTATCATGTGTTGTGAACAACCATTGTCTATGATCTAATGATCCTTTTTCTTAACATGAGACACTAATGCTTTTTTTGAACTCTAATAGTTTTATCTTCTATAATTTCTACAAATCCAAGTAACTCATTTATCTCATCATCATCACCAGATGTACCATCATTACAAAAATAGCATTCTTTATCCTTGATGTATTTCCCATATTTAGGCTTATTCTTAGGAACTCTAGTTGTACATCTAGAAGATAAATTTGATGAACTTTACTACAATTAAAGTATTTTATGGGTAACTTTCCTTCAAACTTACCTTGGCCATTTCTTTATCTTCTTGTGATCAAGGCTAAGACCTTCTCATCCACACCATTTTGAATCCCTTCAATCTCTTCTCATTCATCACCATAATCTCATAACTCTTCATTGTACTTACTTTTTTTATAGTACTTGCAAGACTTGTTCTTGCATCTCTATTTTTGTGAATAGTTACTCTGAAAGTTGTCTCCACCTTAGGTAAGGCATCTTTAAGCTCTGCAGGATCAAATGTAGTTAGTTTGGATAGAAACATTTTCCTTGTGAAACCTTTGGTCAATGGTATGATCTCCTCTATGGCATGTACTTTAGTTTTGTACGCTAGTGTCAAAGATCTCAGAATCTTTGCAATGACCTCATCCTCAGTGTAGGTTCCTCCATTGTTCCTAATTCTTGTTACACATTTTGTAACCCTTTGAACAAACATCATTACTATTTCATCTTCTTTCATCTGAAGTGTCTTCATTCTCTCTCTCCAATTTTGAAGTTTGGCTCCTTTAGTATATGTATCTCCTTCATACGGTGATGATAATATTTCCCATCTATCATGTACTTTGCACAAATCTTTGATCTCATATAATTCCCCATTAGATAATGCACTTATCAATTCTTCTCTGGATATCTTGTTGGATTGAAACATCTTCTTTTCCTCATCAGTTGTGGTAGGGTCTTCAAACTCATATGCAGTCTTGAGTGTTGTATCTTTCTTGGATCCATCCAATAATCCAAGCCCAAATGAAAAAAATGAGTCTTCATCTTGTCCTTCCATACATCAAAGTTTTATGCATCAAACTTGGAACTTTATTTATTGAAGTAAGACATCCTAGATCTTTTCCTCAAGTAGAAAAGCTTTCTCTCTAAGGACCAATAGCTCTGATACCAATTGTTAGGATAAAAATGATTCAAGTAACTAAGAGGGTAGGCTGGATCAGTTGTTAACAATCTTATCAATCTTAACACCAAATATAATCTTATGCAAAATAGAATGTAAAACCACATCTCATCATTGAACACAAGTGACACTAAGATTTTTTGTTTAGGAAAACCATGTTAAGGGAAAAACCCCAGTGGGTATGACATTGACAAATATCTTCACTATATGAACGAAACCATGTTAGGTGTTCTATCCCTATTAGGATATGATTAATAAAATAGGCAAGTCCCTATTAAATGATAGACCAGTTTGGGAGTCTCAAACCCTGCTAGGGGTATTACAACTAGCCACAAGCCCAAATACAATTAGAAGGTTACATCGACCTTCAATCATTTACTGAATATACTTTATCACACCTAAATTATCTATTAAGACAATCCAATCATTGTGCCCATATGCACAATCTTCTACTCTATTAAAATAAAATCACATAGCCTTCCATTTCACATATTACCATAACAATCCACTCACATCTCAAGGAAGAAACCCTTACTTATATGAAATTTACAAATAATAATTCATCTATAGGTCGGCCATTATAGGATGTCATTACATAAAAAACAATTACATTATCCAAGGTAATGATGCACAAGTCATCCCTGATCATGTTACAATAATTATAATTCACCCAAAGTCATCTCCATCAATAATTCAATCATAAGCCAATCATCTACACATTACTCTTCATGGTCAGCTCCCAAATACTTCCATGCTATAAAACACATTGTTAGCCTGTTTTCTTGTCATAGAGAAACTATATTGAAAATGGTCTGCATCCCTACAAAAATCTTTGAAAGTGGCCAATTTTTTCTTCAGGTATAAGAAATGGGGTTTTTTCAATGCAAGGGTTTCACAAGTTTCATTTAATTCCATAAAACCCTACCTCAGGTCTATTTCTTCATTACCTTTTCATGTCACATAAGTTCTTCTTTTTAGCACATGTCTTAAGTTACCATCAGGTGGGGCCAAGTCTTTCAAGTTATAACAATTCAATGATGCCTCTTAACTTTTCCTAAGTCCCAATGTTTAAAAAGTGTTATTTCTTTCAGGCTCAGTCGGTATGTAGTGCTAAGTCTGATAGATGTAAGAAAAGAGAAATCTGACAGCAATGTTAGATCTTTTGGGCCTAGCCAGTAAGTAGTACAAAACCCAACGGTCGTTGGATGCTTCAGTAAAAAAGGATTAAGGAAAGTGGGACCAGTCTATTAGGTTTTATATATACCGTCCGATTCAATTTTTTCCATGACTTGGCAACTAGGTTTATCTCTTGATCTCACAATGTTTGATGTTAATTATTTAACATCTGGAGATCTGGCGAAAGGGTAAATGGCTTATAATGTTTTGGCTTGTCTCTAAATCTCATGATGTTGGTGGTTAAGTATCTAGCATTGAGTGATCTGGTGAGCGGTTAAGAAATGTGTTATCTCCAAGTCTTGTAATAAAATGGCTAAGTCATGATGCATTCAATGATTAAGCGACAACCATTGATGGTGGACAAGATCGAGGGATATCATTGAATCTCATGATCTTTGCTAAGTTAAGTAAAACATCTGGTGATTATGAGACTACCTTAGTCACTAGATCTCAAGAACTAATCATGGTCAAGACAAATGTTCAGTGATTAAGAGATTTTCCTTTGTCGCCAGTTCACCAGATAAAGCCTGGGTTAAGACAAGTATCCAGAGATTATGAGATTTTCCTCAGTCATGCATTCTCATGATCAAACCCTGGTTAAGACAAAAGTTTAGAGATCTTGAGAGGGCCTTTGGTCGTGTGATCTCTAAATGATGTAAGGTTAAATTATTTGTCATGATTAAAGGTAAAAGAAATGTAGGTCTTCTCTAATCCAACGGTGATCACGATACCTCAAACAGAAAGTGCTCAATGGTTATATAGTGCTCAAGGGATCAACCCAACCATTAGATCTTCCAATCAAATGAGTGATGTCATTGGGGCTGAGGGTTGGAGTAAGAGTAAAGAGAGATCATATCTGACAGTCAGCATGATACCGCTATTGGAAACTACTAGAAGGATAATGATCATGGGATTGTCACAACTATTTGATCTTGTCTAATGAAAGACAAAAGAAAAGGTGGGTCCTCATGCCAGGTGTTGCTGATGTGCTTGCTCTTGATTGGTTGTTGAGGAGGAGGATGTGGAAAGTCTTTTTTAAAGGCTTTGTTGACTATTTTGGTGATTTATGTGAACTGTCTGATCTTCTGGGAAAACCAAAGATCAGCAATTGTATTTTAAACCTCGGCGATAACCATTATATTTTAAATTTTTTAAAGTCTGCTAGGGTTTTTGCTATAGGATTGAGTCAGTAAACCAAAAGAGACAGGTTGAATCGGATTTGATTCATTCCAAGAATGGTTACAGGTGAATATTGATGATTAAGGTGTCAGGTAGCTGTCATGATCTGATTTATTTTCCTAAAGTGCCATGCCAGTTTAATATAGAGGACTGATATTTTGAGAGGGGTGGCTAGGGTATGATGGTTGTCAGAAATTTCCATGCCCTGATACACACAAAATTTCTAAGACTATTCTAGCATTAAACTATTGTCTACAACAAGAATACTTTGAATTTGTAACTGCAGTTGGCTTGTGACGATGAAACCCAAATATTATAAATCAGATTTGATCTGATTCTTCCCAATTTTTTAGACTTTCCTACTTGCTTTCATTTCTTGTTGTATCTGGTTGATTGTATGTGGTTGGAAATCCTAATTTTTCCCTAAATGATCCTAAGCTTGTTGCAGTCCTTTATAAGGATTTCCAAGATCATTTAGGAGGGTCATCATTTGGCTGAGTGAGAGGTCTAGTTCTAGTCTCTTCTTAGTTTTAGAATACTGACTGATGATTTGTTCTTAGTCTAGGGTGTAATGGATTTTTATATCATACTATATTATTGTATGAATGGGAAAACTTCTAGTCTTTAGTGATATTTGAGTGGTTTAATCTTGAAGCAAGGTTTATAGAGGCATGAATCCTCATACATAATACTAATATCCAATCTTATTTCTCTCCTTTGTGTTGGTCTTATGAATTTTGAGTTTTCTAACTCACTACACAAATTTTATCTGTGTATATGTTGTCATTCCTTAGTTCTGATCTAGGATTATATTAAATGATGCTCTAGATGAAACATAGATTCATTGGGTTAAGGATTTCTATAAGTATTGTGGGTTTTGGTATTTTGGTTTATGGCATGGATCTTTTATGAAGAATAGTAGTTAGCTTATGTATTCTACAGTGCATTAGAGATTCTGCCCAATGGATAAGGCATTGGTCGGGAATAAGTATATTCTACAGTGATATATATTTGATATGGTCTTCTTATATCTCTCAAGTTTCAATCATAACCAATCCCCAATCTTTTAAAATATTTTAGTTATAGGGCCATTTTTTCATCATGGTGATTGAGAATCAATGAATTACTGGTTATCATTTAGTATTTTCTCACCATTCCATCTTCTTTGTTGAATCCATTTTAAAGTTGTAAAAGTGTTATATGTTACTGGATTAGGTGTACCCACCTTGGTTTCACAGAGCCAAAAGTGTAGAGGGAACTAACCCCTCCTCAAAATCTATCCTAGGTATATTGGTGTCTCTCTAAGTGTAAAATCCTTTTTAGGAACCAACAAGATGGCAACTCTATTGGGAAAAACATAACCAAGTAATAAAATCTATTGAGAATCTCTAGTTATATCACATATTATCAATATTATACTATCCAGATTGATTTATACATCTGAGTCACCAACAAGATGGTGACTCTACTGGGGAATAGAGATGCAATATTTATGTTGAATCTAGTTGATATCTCTAGTGTTGTAAACTTGTAATAAATAATGTCGGTACAAGTTGAGCTAAACTCCTGGCCTTCTTATTTAACTTATCCAGTCATTACCATTCATAATATAGAGTTAGGTTCAAATATTTATATCATCTCACCAGGTGTGAGTGGTGACTCTAAAGTTCTATGTTTGATCGGTGCATGCTTAGAATGAAAAATATGAAGAATGTGTAATCCTAATAAACAATTTTTACACCCTATTGAATTTTTGTTATGTTGATAGAAAAGGGATACAGAAAGAGTTTTCACTAGTTAAAATATTTGTCCTCTAAAAGGAGGTGGTGACTCTACAAATATTTCAATGAAGCAAGCTTTAGATATATTATACTTTCCAGTCAACAAGTTGAGTTTCAACTACAATACTTCCAAGTATTTTTTGATCTTTATGTGTCTTTTCATAAGATCAGTTGTAAAATTATTTTTTTCCCATTGAGTGATTTTAAGCACTAAAGAAAGGGAATGGTTGTTACATACTTTTAAGATATGCTTTTTCAATTCCATGCTTTGAGGTCTTGAAGTATGTATGGTATGGGATAAAGGGTGTGCTTTTACTACAAGTTGGAAAGTTGAACATAATAATCCATGACAAGTTCTTGTAGTATTTTCTCTATGTAGGAGTATAGGCCCTTTTGTTTTGATGGCAATGAGGGTTTCCCAAATATGTTTCCTACTGAGGTTAGGGAATATTTGCAAAATTTTATTGCTGATGGATCATTCTCAATAGATGAACATTTAGATGACCTTGCTGACTTAATGGTTGAGTTTGAGATTGAGCATGAAGATCTTGCAATAAAAATATTAGTGCAATCTCTTACTGAGGATGCAGGGGATTGGTTCTTATCCCTACCATCATGTTCAATCCCTTCTTTGGATGTGTTGAGAGAAACATTCATAAAATATTTTGATGAGAAAGTTAGTGAGGATGAGTGTGAAGTAAAAAATGAAGATCAATACCAAGACATTGATGTCTCTGTTGATCACACCATCCATGAAACTGATGATGAGGATTTACTCATTAAAATTGCTACTCTCAAAGGTAAACTTGCAGAGAATGATGTTGTGTGCTGGCAATTGCAAGAAGAGAAAAGGTTGCATGCAATGGCTATTCTTCATTTTGATGATGAAAATACCAATGGTGACATGTGTATTAATGAACCTAAGATGGATCTTCTTTCAGATGTTACACCATCTCTTGAGGTGTTTTTTATTCTATGTCAATTGCCACATCTGATGTAGATTATGATGTTGATAATGAAGTCAACAAATGTCAAGATATTGAAGATGAATTCATAGTTGATGATGTTCCTGTTAAGTTTGTGAAGCTTTCTTATCAACATGAAAAGACACTTTTCTTGTCTCAATTCAAGGAGGAATTATGTGAACAGCAAGAGGATGATTTTGATGTAGATGTAAGTTGTTGTGTTGATTCATTAGCACAAGAGGACATGAGGCAAGAGATTTCACCCCTGTTCCAAATGGGGAATATATTTCCAATGCTGAGAGTGAGGCCAAAGAAGTTGAACATGAAGTCCAATGCCTACTAAGTAGTGAGATAATTTCAGCACTCTTGGCTATTGATATTTAGAGGTATGCCCCAGAAATGGACTATGCTTCATAGTATCCCATTGATATATGCTTTGACACTAATAATGAGGTAGGTGTTCAAAGTGATGTTGATAATGATTCATGTTTACATGAAATCCTCTCATGTTGTGACCTAGAAGAAATCAATAAAGAGCGTGACAATAAGTTGTCATGTTTTGAAAATTACAATGATGAACATGATTTATGTTCATGTTATTTTTCCTCTTCCTTTGGTGAAGAGGATTATGATAGAGACCTTCACTTGGTTAATGATCCATTTTGTGAAAATATCCTTGAGAAACCAAGATATTTAGTGGCTGAAGAAATGCATGAAGATAAATCTGAGGGTCCAGTTCCTTCTCAAGTAGGTGAGTTTGTTGTAATGCATGTTGATCATTGTAATCTATTCTTTAATGCATTACTAGATAAATTTTGTATTTCCAGTCCTCAACAAGAAGAAGTGAAAGATGTTTCATACTTCTTGGAGTATGAGTATGATAGTGGTTTTGACTGGAAGAGCATGGCTAGTTACAAATGTAGAACTATTTTTCAGTCCAGGAATGTTTATATATGTTGGCAGCAAGATTATCATGATATTTTCAAGTGGCTGGTCACATATGTGAATGAAAATCAAGTTTTTGACAAAGAAAAGTTATGGTATTTCCTTTGGTGGACCGGGGCCACCAAATAAGGTTTTAATCCTGTAAGCTTCTAAATATTTCCTTTTAGTTGTGTGTTTCTTTCTTGTTCTTCCTATTCCTGGTTCGTCTTCCAGTTTTTGAGAAGTTTTCCTTCAAGTTTTTTATCCATTAGGTGGTCTGCTCTCCAAGAAATCCTAAGTTCTTATTATACCTGCAAGAGGCTTGCATCCATAGAGAGAACCATTGTTAGCCCATTTTCCTTTCATAGAGAAAATCTATTGAAAATGGTCTTCATCCCTGGAAAAATCTTTGAAAGTGGCCAATTTTTGCATCAGATATGAGAAATAGGGTTTTGTCAATGCAAGGGTTTCAAAAGTTTCATTTAAGTCCATAAAACCCTACCACAAGTCTATTTATTCATTACCTTTTCATGTCACTTAATTTCTTCTTTTTAGCACATGTCTTAAGTTATCGTCAGGCGAGGCCAAGTCTTTTAAGTTATAAAAACCTAACAATGCCTCTTAACTTTTCCTAAGTCCCAATGTTTTAAAAGTGTTATGTCTTTCAAACTCAGTCGGTATGTAGTGCTAAGTCTGACAGATGTAAGAAAAGAGAAATCTGACAATAGTGTTAGGTCTTTTGGGCCTAGTTGGTAAGTAGTGCAAAACCCGATGATCGTTGGATGCTTTAGAAAAAAAGGATCAAGGGAAGTGGGATCAGTATGTCAGGTTTTATATCTACCATCTGATTCTATTTTTTCCATGACTTGGCGACTAGCGATATCTCTTGATCTCGCAATGTTTGATGTTAAGTCTTTAACATCTGGAGATCTGGTAAAAGGGTAAATGGCTTATAATGTTTTGGCTTGTCTCTAAATCTCACGATGTTGGTGGTTAAGTATCTAGCATCCAGTGATCTGGCGAGTGGTTAAGAAATGTGTTATCTCCAAGTCTTGTAATGAAATAGTTGAGTCAGGATGCATTCAATGATTAAGTAACAACTGTTGATGGTGAACAAGAATGAGGGCTATTGTTGAATCTCATGATCTTTGCTGAGTTAAGTAAAACATCTGGTGATTATGAGACTGCCTTATTTGTTGGATCTCAAGAACTAATCATGGTCAAGACAAATGTTAAGTGATTAAGATATTTTCCTTTGTCGCAAGTTTTCTAGATAAAGCCTAGGCTAAGACAAGTATTTGGAGATTACAAGATTTTCCTCAGTCTCTTATTCTCATGATCAAACCCTAGTTAAGACAAAAGTTCAGAGATCCTAAGAGGGCCTTTGGTTGTGTGATCTCTAAATTATGTAAGGTTAAAGGATTTTTCATGATTAAAGGTAAAGGAAATGTAGGTCTACTCTAATCCAATGGTGATTGCGATGACTCAAACAAAAAGTGCTCGATAGTTAGTGATCAAGAGATCAATCCAACCATTAGATCTTCCAATCAAATAAGTGACATCAATGGGACTGAGGGTTGGAGTAAGAGTAAAGAGCAGTTAGATCTGATGGCTTGTGTGATACCACAATTAGAAACTTCTTGAAGATTGCAACAATTATTTGATCTTGTCTAATGAAAGACAAATGACAAGGTTGGTCCTCATGCCAAGTTTTTCCAATGTGCTTGCTCCTGATTGGTTGTTGAGGAGGGTGATGTGGAAAGTCTTTTTTAAAGGCTTTGTTGACTATTTTGTCAATTTATGTAAACCATCTGATCTTTTGAGAAAACCAGAGATCAACGACTGTATTTTAAACCTGGGTGATAACCGTTATATTTTAAATTTTCCAAATTCTGCTAGGTTCTTTTCTACAGGATTGAGTTAATGAACTAGAAGCGACAGGCCGAATCAGATTTGTTTTGTTCCAAGGATGGTTATAGGTGAAAATTGATGAGTAAGGTGTCACATAGCCATCATGATCTGATTTATTTTCCTGAAGTGCCATGCCATTTTAATACAGAGGACTGGTATTTTGAAAGGGGCGGCTAGGGTATGATGGTTGTCAGAAATTTCCATACCCTGATACACACAAAATTGCTAAGATTGTTCTAGCATTAAACTGTTGTCTAGAACAAGAATCCTTTGAATTTTTAATCATAGTTGGCTTGTGATGATGAAACCCAAATATTGTAAATCAGATTTGATTTGATCCTTCCCAAGTTTTTAGGTTTTCCTGGCTTCTTTCATTTCTTGTTGTATCTGGTTGATTGTATGTGGTTGGAAAACCTAATTTTCCCTAAATGATCCTAAGTTTGTTGTAGTCCTTTATAAGGCTTTCCAAGATCATTTAGGAGGTTCCTCTTTTGGCTAAGTGAGAGGTCTAGGTCTAGTCTCTTCTTGGTTTCAGAATACTGGCTGATGATTTATTCTCAGTCTAGGGTGTAACAAATTTTTATATCAGACTGTATTATTGTAGGAATGGGAAAACTTCTAGTCTTTATCTATATTGGAGTGGTTTAATCTTGAAGTAAGGTTTACAAAGGCATGAATCCTCATACATAATACTAATATCCAATCTTATTTCTCTTGTGTGTGTTGGTCTTATGAATTTTGAGTTTTCTAACTCACTGCATAGAGTTTATCTAGGTACATGTTGTATGTCCTTAGTTCTGATATAGGATTAGATTAAATGATGCTCTATATTAAACATAGATTCATTGGGTTTGTACAATGATTTTTTTAAGTAGTATGGGTTTGGGTATTTGTGTTTATGTCTTGGATCTTTGATGAAGAATGGTAGTTGGTTTTTGTATTTTGCAGTGCATTAGAGATTTTTCCCAATGGATAAGGCACTCGTCAGGAATAATTATATTCTATAGTGGTATATGTTTGATATGGTCTGCTTATATCCCTTGACTTTTAATCATAACCAATCCCCAATCTTTTAAAATATTGAGGTTATAGGGCCGTTTATTCATCATGGTGATTGAGAATCTATGAATGACTGGTTATCATTTAGTATTTTCTCACCATCCCACTTGCTTTGTTGAATCCAGTTTAATATTGTAAAAGTGTTATATGTTACTGGATTAGTTGTACCTACCTTGGTTTTATAGAGCCACAAGTGTAGAGGAGAGTCTTGTCCCTATAGTTGGTCCAATTACCTACAAATCTCCCTACATTTGGAACTAACCCCTCCTCAAAATTTTTCCTAGGTATATTGGTCTCTATGAGTGTAAAATCCTTTTCAAGAACTAACACACACCATAGATGATGTTAGAGATCACATGAACATGCTGCGATCACAATGTATTCTCTTCATGATGTCTTCTGACTTTTCCCAAGTGCACATACTAAAATTCATTATTGAACAATAGTTATGTTCCAAACACCAAAACTAGGTCTTTGGAAAGTCTCAGTCTTTGTTCCTACAATTATTCTTTACTAAAACAAGCATATCTATGTTTGATGAACATATAAATGTCTATGGTCATAGGACTAAGATTTAGATACATCCTAGAACATATCTCTAAGCCCTCAAGAGCTAATTAATTGTACGACATCTATACTTCTCTCTATAATCTGTCTGTCTATATTGTCCAGTAACTCCTCATCTTCATAACTGAATATATGTTGACATAAATGATAAAACTATTAAATGAAAGCAATTCCAACAAAAACTTAATGTTGATTTTCAATTGGCATAGGTATTTTTGATCATTTCATCAGGGAGCGATAGAGGATAAATCTTGTCTTGTCGATAGTCATTGAGAAGTACCTGATGATTAACAAATACAATAGAGAACTAGATTAATAGTGGAGCATAATGAAATATTGAAAAGTGTGTTACCTTATTGAGCTTCTCTTTGTTTCAAGAATAGTTTAATATTCTCTACTTAATAGGGCCAACTAGGTGAAGGTGGAATCTCATTTGGCCCCTCCGCCCCCTCCAATATCACTCTAAATTTCCCATTAACATCTAACATTCTTTAATCCATTAATGAAACATAACATTCATTCATTATCATGTAACATTAATTAACACATAACATTCTTTAACATGCATTAACACATACCATTCATTAAAATTCATTAATACGTAACACTCATCAACATTCATTAACACATATCATTCGTTAACATTCATTAACCCATAATTAAATTCATTAACACAGAAAATCTATTTTTTAACGAATAATAAGATTACAAACATTTCTTTTTTATTTTATTTTTTAAGCTTGGATGTAAATACTAAGTGGGGCATCAATTATCCCCCATTCAGCTCATTTGCACTCTTCTATGATCTAGTTAGTGTATGCCCAATCGTGTACTCACAATGAGGACGCGTATGCAAATGGGGGTTTGTTGCGATAATAAAGAAGTGGGTTAAATTAATAATTATTATTATTATTGTTACAAGTATTTCATTAATTAAAAGAACATTATAGGGGTTCTCTTTACCTAATAGGGCCACATCATCTTCCTGATCATTTTTTCTAGGCTCATCCTCAACTCGATGAACACCCTCTAAATCCTCTAGAGTTGAAACATGAAAGGTTACATTAATCAATACACCAATTCCAACTAGATTTATTTAAAGGAATAACAATGGTCCTCTTTACCTAGTGAGGGAACATCATGTTCCTGATGTTGTCTACCCAGATCATGCTCAACTTGTTCACCATAGTGTACATGCTCTAAAATATGAACAAAAAAGTTTACATTAATTACTACACCAATTTCATTTTAAAATGTTTAATTGTATTAATAATTATATAAAAAAATTATATAGAGAATGAATATCTCCAATACTACGATGCACACTAGGACCTTCATCATGTGAAGGTTGTGTTCCATGATTAGCAGGTTGCATTCCAATGTCATGCGCATTGTTATCATTGCTTGCTTATTTAAAATAAATATAGTCACTTTATGTTGGAAATTAACATCAAATAGATTATTTCTCAAGTAGTCAATTTTAAATACTTTTCATTTAGCTTATTTAACTGAGTGATGGATGCAACAGAATCTCATGTTTTCCCACTCAATTCTCTTAGGTGTTAATCCATGGCCACATAGCCTTGTTGGAATCCAATTTTCATGTCATCATCATCTATGGGCGTTGTATTAAATTTAGAGCCTTGCATTTTTTCTTAATATCATGAATTTTTATTATATTGTTTGATTAAAAAAAAAAATTTGCAATTTATTATTTTGATGTGATATTTCATTTACTAATACTGTGAGGTCCTACCCCGACCCATATTAGCTCGGCTGACATTTTCACGTTTGGACTATCTTGATGATATACTATTTTGAGATATTAGACATATTTTGTTAGTGACTTCATATCATTGGACATTATGAAATAATTTTACATGATTATATGGATGATGATGTTAGATGTATCCTTATATGCTTATGTTAGATTCATCCTGATTTTATGATATAGAAAGATAATTGAATTTTACATTCTGCATTTTGATTTGTGTTATCTCATGGAATAGGAATTGATATGGTTAAGATGTTGATTTCCTAATGAATTGGTTCTGCATTTGATTTAGGGTTGGCCACTTAGGGCCCCTTTAATTGCACACTAAGTACAAAAAAAACACAACAAATTTTTTTTGGCATAAATGTTCAACTGATGTTACACGTTTCCATAATTTAAAAGATGACTAGATTAAATTCATCAAGGGTTATATTTTCCTAATACAATTAAGTCAAATTGACTAAATCATATTCTCCCAAATAAAAAAACTCAATTATCTAAATCAATACATAAAATGTCTATACGATTATTAAAGCCCTTCTTAGTATTCATGTACTTAATTTTAATTTAATAATTATTATAAAATTCCCTCTACCAATATTCTACAATTAATTAATAATTAATCATATCTCTTATGAATAATAATCTTTCTAAAAATTTATTTCATTTATTCTCTTCAACTTAATTTAAAATCTCAAAATAATTATTTCATTGATATAGTTGAAAAATAATTTTCCCATTGACTCAAATGGTTGTACATTTTAAGTCATAATCCAATAATGTATCCAATTTAATAATCTATCTCATTTAAATTTTAAATTAATAAGGTAAAGATAATTTTCTCAAATAAATTTATTAAGTGGATATGTGGAATCATATTCCACCAATTAAATTTCCACTCCAAAGATAAATGACATCCCACCAAATGAATTTAATTTAAGCTAAATAAATCAATAAAATAACAAAGTCCCTCTTAAGGAAAGAGGGGGAAAATAAAATTTTCAAAAGCCAAGTGGGTTGACTTTTTCCCTAACCCTAATTTGAAATTAGGGTTAGGGAAAAGTAACAACACCCCAAAACTCTTTCTTTTCCTCATCTCTAATTCTTTCCTCTCTCTCTTTCCCCTCCAAACCCTAGATGGATTGGTTTTTTGTTTGTTACAGGTCTAGTATGGAGGAAGAAAGGAGATTTATCAAGGGGAGTATACACAAGAGAGTATATGCTTACCTATACACACCATAGGTGTTTATATGTACACATGTATGCTTTTTGTATATACAAAAACCCTTACTTCCAGCGAAAGAATGGAGGACTATAATAGCTAGCATCCCTCCAAATCTCTACTTTTTTTTGTGTATGTTGTTGGTATAATTAAAAAAAAAATTATAACTATTTAATAGCAGCATTTTTTTCAAATAAACTTCTATTTTTTTGTTATGGGGTAAGCCAGGTGCCATCCATGGCTACCATGGGCATCCTTGGTCTGGCCCCTGCCTAGTAGTGGTATCATAAATGTGTCCTATATGAAAAAAAAAAAAAAAAAAAAAAGGGGGGGGGGGGTACATAAATGCATCCTCTATGATGAAGAAGACCATCAGAATATAGGGTATAATCTAAGAAATTCCCCTCAAGGGGCCTCTAAGCCTGAACCAACTAACAAACCTTGAAATAGAATCCATCCTCATGCAACTGCTATAGTATGTGCCCTCTCAAATCTATACTAGTAGTCATAGTCATAAGCTCATGATGTCTCCTGCTCAAGGCATCTGCTACCACTTTCTCCTTACTCTTGATGTAATGAGCATCAAAGTCATACGCATAAAGGAACTCCATCCATCTACTCTGCCTAGCATTAAGAGTCGGTTGTGTGAATATGTACTACAAAATCTGATGATCTGAGTGAAGCTCAAATCTTTGACCCAATAGGAAATGTTTCCATCTCACCAAAGCATGCACCATTGCTGCCAGCTCAAGGTCATGGGTAGGGTAGTTAATCTCATGAGTCTTGAGTTTCCTAGACTCATAATCAATAGATTGACCACCCTGCATAAGCACTACTCCAATCCCCTCTAATGATGCATTTGTGCATACTACAAAGTCCATTGATGGATCAGGTACTGCAAGGATAGATGCACTAGTGAGTGCTATCTTGAGCTCCTAAAAATATCTCCCGCACCTCTCTACCTACTCAAATTTCTTCCCCTTTCTCTGAAGGGAAGTGATAGGATGAGCCACTCTAAATTATCCCTCAACAAACCATCTATAATAGCCTACAAGTCCCATGAAACTCCTGACCTCAGTCACACTAGTAGGTGTTGGCCAATCCATAATCACTCTAATCTTAGATGGGTCAACTGAGATCCCATCTCCTGATATCACATGGCCAAGGTAATGAACCTCTAATTTGAAGAAGGAACACTTTGACAAACTGCCAAACAACTTATTATCCCTCAAGCACTGCAAGACTTGTCTCAAATGTTCCCCATGGTCATCCTCATCTTGTGAGTAGATCAAAATATCATCAAAGAACACCACCAAAAATCTATCTAAGAATGAGCGGAATACCCCATTCATGAGGCTCATGAATACAACTAGAGCATTCATGAGTCCAAAAGGAACCACGGTGAACTCATAATGGCCATAGCATGTATGAAATGCAGTCTTGTGGATGTCACTCTCCACAATCCTCAAATGGTGATACCCTGACTTCAAGTCTATCTTTGAGAACACACAGGCACCCTGAAGCTGATCGAATAAATCATCTATCCTAGGAAGTGGATATCGATTCTTGATGGTCACCTTATTCAGCTATGGTAATCCATACACAACCTAAGAGATATGTCCTTTTTCTAAATGAAGATGATGGGTGCACCCCATGGTGATACACTAGGACAAATATGCCCTTTCTCCAAGAGCTCCTACAACTGAATCTTGAGCTTGTTGAGCTTGTGGGTATTCATCCTATAAGGTGTTCAAGATACAGGTTTTTCTCCTAGCACAAGATCAAGGTGAAAATCCACTACTCTAGGTGGTGGCATACCAGGTAACTCTAAAGGAAAAACATCTGCAAACTCCTACAAAATGGGATGGTCATCGAGGGAAGTCTCATTCTCTACCTCCTCCTCTATGTCATTGATGGTGATGGAAAACAACTGACAACCCTTTCACATGCACCGCTTAAGCTGCATAGAAAAAATCATACGAAGAGATATAGGTATCTGAACTCTTGAGATAACCAAGGGAATACCAACATCATCCACACACTTGACTTTATTCTATCTACAATCCATCTTGGTGCTATGGACATAAAGCCAATCCATGACAAGAATGACATCATAGGATCCTAGTGGTGTGATACAAAGTTCAATTAAGGTGGTCATGCCCGAAATCTATAACTAACATCCCCTCACCATGGAGCTAACTAAAACTCTAGCAACTGAGGCTAACTCAACTTCCCAACTCAAATCCTACCTAGCTGCCACTAGCCCGCAACACTCCACTACGGTGTAATAAAAGAGTCAGTAGCTCTTGAATCAAAATGAATAGAAATTCTACTACCTCCAATCCTACCTGTGGCTTCACTAACTGTGAGCTAATGCTCATCTTGGCATTTATCAACCACTGAAAATACTTAATGGGATCTACCTATGTCACCTATGGTAGGCTCTGAAGCTATCACCATCTGATTTCCAACTGGACGACCCATAGGATAAGCTCTAGCAATGTACCCCATAGCACCACATGTATAACATGGATCTCTAGCCTAAATCTAAATCTCCTGAGGTCTAGAATGTTGTTGTCCACCTATCATACTGGATCCACTATAGTTGCCTCTATATGATTGTGTTTGAGCTCTCTGATCACATTGAGAACCTAGTGAATGCCACTACTTGGGCTTAGAGCATTGTTGTCTCTATTTAGGTCTATGTCTATGACTCTACTGAGACTATTGATGTTGCTGAGGTGCTCTGGAAGACCCTGAGGAGTTCTTTTGATTTCCTTTCTAGTGGTATTTCTAGAAACCAGAAGACTGTGGTTTGGAATTATGGTTTTGTGACCTGTCACGTACATCATGAGACCTATTATGGATCTCCTTAGAAATCATGGCCCCCTCTATGGTATAGCATAAACCACCTAGAGGTACCATCCCCACCCTATCAGATATAGCATGGTTCAACCCCCTAATAAAGTGTTTGACCTGAAGTTTCTCATCCTTCATATAGTCCACATAGGGAAGGAGCTCGAGGAATTTACTCTCATACTGTGCTATAGAAAGACCTCTATTTTGAATGTCTTGGAACTTGTCGATATGAAACTATTATGGTGATAGTGGATAGGTTGACCAAGGTAGCCCACTTCTCACCTATTCATACTACTTTCATAGCACCTGCAGTGGCACAAGTTTTCTTGAGAGATATTGTCAAACTTCATGGTATTCCTCATATAATTATATCCAACAGAGATTCTCTATTTACTTCATCTTTTTTGAGAGAGCTACAGACCGCTTTGGGCACCAAGTTCAACTTCAACACAACTTATCATCCAAAGACAAATGGTTAGATTGAGAGAGTCAACTAGGTATTAGAGGACATACTACGCATGTATGTGATGGATCATCAGGTTAGGTGGGAGGAATACCTACATCTAGTTGATTTTGCCAACAATAATGGGCATCATACATCATTGGGTATGCCTCCTTACCAGGCCTTGTATGGTAGACCTTATAGGATACTGTTGAGTTGGGACAAGATTGAGGATAGATTTTCTATTGGTCTAGAGTTAGTCTGACAGATGGAGCAATAGGTAGATCTGATTAGGCAGCGTCTTAGAGAGGCTCAAGATAGATAGAAGAAGTATGCAGATGTTGGGAGGATTGATAGAGAGTATTTGGTTTGGGATAGATTTTTCCTAAGAGTGTGGCTGCATAAGATTCCAATCCATTTTGGAAAGGGTTCTAATCTAGTACCTTGCTTTGTCAGACCTTTTGAGATTTTGGAGAGGATAGGCCCAGTTGCATACCATTTAGTTTTGCCACCTAGCCTGTCATGCATCCACGATGTGTTTCATGCATCTGTTTTGAGGAAACATATTTATGATGAGTCTCATATTATTGATTGGGATGCTTTACAGGTGGACTCAAACAGGCAGCTAGCTTTGGAGCCCATTCATATATTGGCATGCAGGACTGTGGCCCTTCAAGGCCAAGAGATGGATCATGTCAGGGTTCAGTGGGATTGCTATGATGAGGTCACAACATCTTGGGAGGACAAAGTAAAGATGAGAGCTCAGTATCCCCATCTATTTGATGAACTCTAGAAGGAAGCTCATGCCTAAGGGGGGAGGATGTGAGGTCCTACTCCAACCCATCTTAGCTTGGCTAACATTTTCACACTTGGACTATCTTGATGATATACCATTTTGAGATATTAGACTTATTTTGTTAGTGACTCCATATCATTGGACATTATGTGATGATTTTACATGATTATATGGATGATGATGTTAGTCATATCTTTATATGCTTATGTTAGATTCATCCTGATTTTATGATATAGAAAGATAATTGAATTTTGAATTCTTCATTTTGATTTACGTTATCTCATGGAATAGGAATTGAGATGGTTAAGATGTTGATTTCCTAATGAATTGGTTCTGCATTTGATTTAGGGTTGGCCACTTAGGGCCCCTTTTTAATTTTAAAATTTGTAATCATGTTCCACTGAATTAATTAATGCTTGAGGACTATGAAGGCTCTTTAATTTAAAATTTGATCTAGTTAGTGCAAGAATATTTTTATTTGGATTTTGGGAAATGGATAGCTTTTAAGTTGTGAGTGCGAAATTTATACTTTTTTTAAAAAAAATGGAGTGTGAGATTTTTAAACATAAATAAAATCCCTAGTGGAATCTTTATTATTTTAATATTAGGTGTCATTTTGAATTATTTAAATAAGTGTTATTGTTGAATTTATATTAAAGTTGATAATGTTGAATTTTAAATTTAGTGAACTTTAAAATTTATTTTTAACATTTAATATTTGAGATTTGTGATTGAGTATATGTGTTAATATAATTAAATAATTTTTGGAATAATCCAATATAACAATAAAGTTAGGAAAAATATAATTTATTATTATTAATGTTATATAACCTTATTATTTTTCATTTTAAGACTTAGACTTTTTGGGAAATTTGTCAACCTTATAAACCCTAGAAGGACCTAGATAAATTATAGCCCTTAACATAATATAATATTATGTTTTGAATAGTAATTATAATATTTAATATTTTTAATACCTTGAGGAAATGTTAATAATGTTTAAGGAATCTTATATAAAATTATAAATTAATCAAGGGGTACATTTAATACATTTTAAATTTATCGATTAATAATGTAATCCAACTGCTTATGGATTACAACCCTAGTGTTGAGATAGGATAAATTTCATATTTTCTTAATTTGGTTTTGAAATGAGATGAAACTATATAAAATATTTTTTTCCAAACCTAGCTAGGGATTTCTTTGACTAATGCAGTCTGACGAACAAGGGATGTTGGCACGCCAGTGCATGCCATGATTCCCCTTGTGAGTTGATTTGTGTTGTGTCGAGTGTACTTAGAGTGCAACCTAGGGGATGTTATGTGCTTTTTTTAAAAAAAATGTTGTGTGTTTTGCCTTAGTTTTTTTGGGCATTACAGATACTTACAATTCGTGCAGCAAGTTTCATATAACCACCAGAGTCAATTTTTTGTTGCATGTTCTTTTCTTGTCTTTCCTTAGTTGTCTTTGATGTGTCGAGAAGTATATGAAAAGTTTGAAATATGTTAGATTATATAAATATAAAGAGTAATTAGTACATAATTACATTCTTAATAGTACCACATACCTTCTTCTTCCTAGTGGTGTATTTTATTTTTCCCTTTCAACTCTCTCCTTTGCATCCAAAACCAAGTTCTTCCACTCCCTCTCTGTAATCTTGGGGGGACGCTCGTAAATTTTGTTCTTCTCTAAATGTATCCTATATTGGTCCCTCACATACTTTACATATGTGCTAGCTTTGCCAAGGACCTTGTTTTTGTCGAATGTGTCATTTATGAACAACCCAACCATACAGTTTTTGAGTTTATCTTTTAACATTTTTTCTTTCTCATTCCACCATTTATATATGGTGGGCCCGAAGATCTCCAATACAATTTCATTAATACTTTTATTAAAAAAATTATTTCTTGCAAAAAAACACGCGATCATTAGTCCAAAATGAGTGATCAATAAGTAAATTATAATAGACTATAGAATAATAATTTTAAAGCACCTGGAACCTTCTCTATCTTTAAGGGAAGCATTTATGCGCTCACCACCAATGTGGCCCGCAATGTTCCTATACTAGCATTACGGGAAGATCCAGGAAATGATGGTATGGTATCACCACTAGTGGCATGTGCATCCTCATATACATGTCTTACTGCATAAAATGAATCCACTATGAAATGCCCCTAAGAAAGAACACTTTAAGGGAAATAAACACAAAGCAAAAGAGAGATAAAAAGAGGGATCTACCAACTCTAGGGTCGGTATGATGTGCACTAGTGATGTTTGCATGTTTCATGTTTCCAACATTGCAGTTGGAAATATAGGTGGGGATAACAACCTTGGATGAGGCAGCATTTGCACAGGAACATGGACATCACCTAAAGAATAATACATTAAATATACAAAACATTAAATATATGAGTAATAACACATTAATGAATAAGAGGATAAAAACATGAAATAGACCCTATGAAAAGGCAAAAAGATTGTGATTAGTCATTTTTAGTCCATTGGGACATGTTTTGAAGGTCTATGTCAAAATATGAGGATAAGAGGAGCAAAAATGCAATATTGCTCAAAAGTTGCACAAAGTGCAATGTTGCAAAAATGCAATTTTACAACATTTGCACCAAATCTTGTCATTATTGGTTAGAGGGGAGATGAATGGTTTTTAACTACCATGAACCTTATAAAAAAATGAATTGGTCGAGTATAGTGAGGAGACTCCAGTCTTGAGGTCGCATTTCAAGGTTTAAGCAATTACATCTTTGGCTATCATGGAGACCCTACAGGAGGATAATAGTGGGTTTTAATGAACATGGTAAATGAAATACCATGTATAAGGAGGGAGAGAGGAGAAATGGAGGGTAGTCTCCATCAGAATGAAATGTACTATATTTTGCAATAAAGAATAGTCAAGTTTTTGTTGTTTTGTATCAGACTGTATGACTGATAATCACAGGTTTTCTAAGATGTTTATGCATTTGTGGCTCCTAAAGGGGTTGGTTCATGTTTTTTTTATTTTGAAATGAAGGAAAGAATGTTAAGTTTCTAATAAACCCAAACCTAGGTATAGCCATGAAATTTTGGCATAGATTTACTGGATTTTGTAGAAGTTGTGTAAAACCCTCTTAACCAGACCTGTTGTCAAGGGTTTCATTATAACTCTTGTTTTAACCATTAAAAATTAATGAGATTTTGGGAATTGATATTAGACTCATATACCTTTAAGATTTTTTTTGTTCCAAAGAAAAATATGTTGGCACATGGGAGAAAGGGAAAGTCCTAGTAGGTTGTTTCTGTGAAATTCCAGTCATTTTGGCAGTGAACAATATTGTTGGATTTTAATTTATGATTGATGGGTTGTTAAAGGTATTAAGTGTTTTATCTAGTTTGAAACATCTTCAATGGATTTTTTCAATGTATTTGATAAGAGTTTTATAAATAATTTGACTAGTTACAAGAAAGCACAATCAAGGAACAGTCTAATTGGTTTGATGCAGCAACTTGATAGTTGTAAAGATTTGTAACAATGCATGGAAAGGATATATTGTTGTTTGCATGAAACTCAAATGAAGGATTTGAAGGTGTTATATATTTTCACTAATTCTTGTGTGAACAGAGAATGAAGTTATGATTATGAAATAGTCATTTGTAGGTTCAGTTCAGAGTCTGATCTTTAATCAGTGTATGATCCAAGTTTTGCTTGTTGTTGTAATATGAAATGGATAGAGGATATTGTCACTAACAAGTTATGTGGATAGGACCTAATGTTAGTAAGGAAGTGGGACTAAGTCAGAATTAGATAATCATATCCTTATTTGGATAAATATGTGTGGTTGCAAGTATGAAAGGGAAGAATTGGAGGACTCAAAGTTGGTTATGGGATGCTTGAAGTATACTTGGGCTACATGTGTTGAAGTTACATGCAGGAATTGATGCAAGAGAGGGTAGGAGGGGCCAAGAAATGGTACACCCTAACCTGAACCACTTTTCTCAACAACACGCAGAAGCAACAACAACACAGTGGGAGAGAGAAAATGAAAGATCATTCATATATTTACTTCAAATTGATTCATACATGCTGGGCTGTAAGGCCTTCCCAATTTTGGCCAGATATGAAAATGAATTACAGAAGTCCTCAAACATGCGAGGATCTCTAGATAGTCTCAATCTTCTTATCTTCTATCTTCTATGAAACTTCCTCTGAAAAACTTCCCCTAAACTCTAACCAAACAAATACATTTATACAAGAGGCTACCGAACTGAGTCAGCCTTCAGATCCACAATCAATGAAAGGAATGATCAAATTTGGGACCACATGCTTCCCAATGATGGATACCAGCATTAAATCTATGACCCATAATCAATGTACAAGTTGGCCTCAATAGAAACTCAAAAGAAACTCATTGGTAAGCAAAGCTAACCAAGCACCAAACAAGCATCACCAAGTGCCAGGGAAATTATCAAGCACCAAAGAGATAACTAAGAAACACTGACAAACAAAGGAAACAAAGAAACACCAAACCAAATCGATCAAAGCAGGAACCGAGAAACACAAACAAACTCAAATATGTTTTTGGTAACACGGGATTGCCAAGGACCTGAGATGCTCCTGCATTAGATACCTGGGGTTATTTAAAAATGATTCTCCAAATCATTTACAAGGTATGATCTGAGCTACATCCAACTCAAACTATGAAATCCATGAACTTTCTTCAATCGGTCTATTCTTCCACTTTACCAGATATTCCATATACTATTTTCGCCTTGTACTTCTGTCAATTCTCTGTTCCAAAATGTGCTCAACCTCTTCATTCTAATTCTTAGGATAATCTGTTGGTACTTCCATGTCTTCTTCAAGTTCATGAAATTCATACAAATCAGGAATATTGAATATAGGTGAAATATCCATGTCCTCAGGTAACTCAACTTCATATACATTTCCACTATCAAATTTTCTCAAAATCTTGCAAGGTCCAAACTTCTTCATCTTCAACTTCCCATATGTTCCAACAGGAAATATGCCTTTCTTCAAATGAACCATCACTTCATCACCAACATCAAAATTATTATGTCTTCTAGATCTATCAACTCTGTCTTTGTATTTCTTATTACTCTTTTCCAGTTTAAGCTTCACATCTTCATGCAATGTCTTCATGTACTCAACAAATTTTACTCCTTCATTACTTCTCTTTTTTTCATCATCAATATCTCTCAAATCATATATACCTCTTGGTTGTATGCCATTTACAATCTCAAAAGGTGTTTTTCCAGTACTTCCATTCACTGAATTATTGTATGCAAACTCTGCTTGTGCCAACACAGAATCCCAATTACCTAGTGTATCTCCAACTAAACATCTCAAAAGATTTCCAAAACTTCTATTAACATCTTTTGTATGTCCATCGGTTTGTGGGTGAAATGTAGAACTATATTTCAACTCTGTACCCAACTTTCTCCAAAGAGTCTTCCAAAAGTATCCAACAAATTTACTGTCTCTATAATGCCCCGCCAGGGAACCCAGGAGAACTTAACCTAAACATGCAACTAAGTTTGCAGAGCAATTTTTTTTTTAAAGTTAACAATCAACAATATCAAAGTTTCACAATGCGGAAGCAAAGCATAGCAATAAACAACTATCATAGGTTACAACTCTCAAGGGTTCCTTGATGTAGATAATGAAAGAATTAATTAATTAATGTAGATAAGATATAATTACACATCCCAAGAATACATCTGAAAGATAAATACAACATCCTAAACATGAAAACTTAAATACAATTGGCACCCTATGGTAGCCATGATAATATGCATCCACTACACATGTCGCAGGGTATGTAATATAATAACTGAAAGGAAGTACAACATGACATCTTTGAAAATCTGATACAATGATATAAGATCATAAGAAGAACAAGAACAAGAACACATCTTCATAAATGAAGATCAAGAAAGAAAAACTACCACATGGATCATCCAGCCTTGGTGCACGAATGTCAGAATCTCAAATAGTAAAAGAATCACTACCACCCGACCTGACGAACCTAAATGGTCCACTCCCACCGTGCTGAGGAGATAAGATCAGATCCCACTCGGATAACAAATGAAAATAGAACAAGCTAAGGAAGAGGTCCTGAAAGCTTCTAACTCAATGTGTACAAAAAGTACAACAAGGTAAAACATACTCAACCAAAGGCAACCAAAACACGTAGGAAACCTAAGATGCATACAAGAAGTGTCATCACACAAGCCAACTTTAAGGTTATCCTAGTAGTCTCTTCAAACCCTGGTGCCCTAGTGACTCTATGTGGTTTTAGTAACCTTTCGTGTAGATAAGGTACTAACTATGCCATATCCAATCCACAAAGGGAGCAAGCATCTTCTCACTCCCATCCTAGTCATACTCAATCAGGAACTCAGGCATGGGCAAGGCACATAATATCTTATTAGGTTCATTTTAAATTCCCAATGTTTATTAATTATCACTTATTAAGCTACTTGTAATAGGATCTCCTAGTAGCCACTTCCGGGCTCCGGCACCAATTACAAGCCACTTCCTGATATACACTCAGATGACCTACCCTAGAGTTTCACAAGATCAATAAGAACTTTGAGTTAACACAACTCATGGATCTCAATAACTAGAACCTACATGTAAGACCTGAAATCACCAAGAATAAACCCACCTAGGGTTAGAATATTTCATACAACCAAACAGAGTATACAAGGCAAACAAAAGAGACAATCCAAACACCCGATGTACCCACCCCTGGATTATATCCCAAAAGAAACCTACAACCCCTAATAAACAATCCAAGACAAAATTGCCCAAGGCATCTAAAATCTTCATGATATACCATGTTTGTTAGAGATTGCATCACTTATATACACAAGAATAATAATCCAAATAGACAAAAGATTTTATTTCAATCTAAAACTTTTACCGGATATAATCAATTAAAAGCAATACGAAATCATTCTAGCTTTCAAATACATACAATGGTCTGAATATTCTGATTAAACGTAATTTATCCAATTAAATTTATAATCAAAATAAGTAAATACATTAATAACCCAAATTAAATATACTTTATGCACAACTAAAAACCCATAGTTATAATCTCCATGACAAACATTTATAATAAAACAATATTAATTGAAAATAGAATAAACTAATTTTCTTTAACAATTACACAAATACAAAGATCATATATTAAAATAACTAAATTGATAAAAGAATTTAATTAACTTTAATAATAAATAAATTTAAAATTTAACTAAACTAATTTACCAAATGAATTAATTTAATAATAAAAAAATTGAAAAAGAAAAGTAATAACAAAAAAAAGAAAATTGTTTTAAATACATATAAAAGAAACAGGTCGCACCAAAATCCATGTGATAGTACTTATTAAGTACTATCGCACGGCAGTCCTTGGGGACTGTCGTGCAATAGTACTGTTACCCAAAATTTCCTATCCTATGCAATTTGGCCTGGTCTGCTCTGTCTATCATTTTTAATCCTATGTTAGCCCCCTAAGGATTTTTATGAAGTCTGCACCTTTTCCTTGGCTTCTGCAGTTGTTTAGTTCTCTAGTTGAAGGCCATTAAAAATTCATATGTGAACGTTTAAACCCCCATAAAACCCTTTATTAAGCCTTGGCCCTTTCTAATTTAATATTTTACCCTTTCGGGCCACTTATCTCTAAAAACCCACGTGCTATTATTTTCCTAAGGTCCTACTGCCTATTTTCCTATTTTTCCTACGTCCCAGCCTTTAATATTTCCCCTGGGCCTAGTTTTCATTCACAGTTAGATCCAACAGTTATCACATGATCCAATGGGATCTTCCTATCCCATGCGATCATGTGACAACCATTGATGTGGTATCAACGAAGATTTGCAGTGGACCCGAAGTATAAGGTAGGCCCCAGTTGATCGAAGATCTATGGTGGTCATATGTTCACATGGAATCTTCCAATTCCATGCGATCATGCGATGGCCGTTAGATCTTCTTTATTGCCAAGCTTGCTGCGGTGGGTCCTCGGGTGGTGACATGTCCATTTTTTAGTGGTCAGCTGGGTGATGATAGGACTATTGGTGGGTCCGATGGTCAGTGGCTCTGCAGAGGTGCCAGTTGATCCAAGATCAATGGCTGGCACATGATCTCATGGGATCTTCGATCCCATGTGATCATGCGATAGCCATTCGATCCTTCGGGTGTTTTGACTAACGTTGTTGTGGGTCCAACTGATGTGCGGGTTTCTTATTGGTCCACACTGTGATAGTTGGCATTTTTTGTGGGCCCAAGTATCTTGAGTGGTAGTGAGAGAAGATCTATGATCCGTGTATGATCTCATAGAATCTCCTGGGCTTATGAGATCATATGCCCACCGTCTGATGGTCAAGGGTTTTCTTCTAGTTGTTCCTATTGATTGAATGCGAAGGTATGGGTAGCTCAAAATTTATGATTTCAGGGGCGGTTGCAGTTGGAAAGAGTATGATGCAGAGATCTGGGCACTCATTTTTTATGGATTCTTACTTTATGAGAGTACCAGATTTGAGCATTCATGACGACCTGACTTATAGAGAGGTAGTTGGATCCAGGTTGCTTGTCTACAGGTTGATTTCAGTACAGGGATTGGCACGCAAGTAAAATATCTGATCGGTTGAGATATTTGCAGAGTTAAATTTATGATCAGACTTGACATGTTTAAGGTTTGTTTATTCCATGCAAAATTATGTAACCCTAATTAGGTTTTTTTCTCCTACCGGTGTGCATTAGAGGAGATGTATATAATTAATTTTTGGAGCTTTTAGAGCTCAAATTTTATAGTTTGTAAAAAGAGAGTTCATCTTTCTAAGAAGTTATCTGACGCATTCTTTCTACCCTCTAGCTTCTACAATTGTAACCTTTCATTGACTGTTTGGATATTGCAAAGTGTATTGTGACATTCTTTGATGTCCCCTATACCTTCTTGTCTGAATTTTCTCTTATTGAATTTAGTATATGTATATTTCAGTGATATTTTTAGGGTTCTTGATCCCTCTTTCTTTCTGCAATTTATGTGTATGCTTGTGAATGATATGATTTGAATGCTTTTGTGGGTATACTTCCACCCCTAGCAATCTATCTCATTCTTATACCCAATTGCAGAGGTGAATGTTTGTTTGTAGGTTATATTTTGTGTCTAAATTCTTAGGAGTGCTACTGCTTTTTGTGAGATTTCTCACTTTCCCTACATAGCATCTCTTTATTACAGACCCTCTATAAAATATTGATGCAAGCCTATTCATTGAGTTGTGATCTCCTAGACCTAAGATTGTGTACTAATTTCATCCTTTATACTACAATTCATACCATATTTTTGGTGCATCACCTAGTCGGTAGTTTTCTTTCCAGTCATTTCCCTTTCTGCATTCCTTCTATCCCTTTTCCCCAAGGTTTTACTTTCATGTCTGAAAGAAAATCAAGGTGATTATCCAAGAGGAACCAGCCTAGAACCTAGAGGTCTCATCTGAGTTAGCATAGGTCCCACAACTTGGAGATGATTCACATGTTATACTAGGTTATCAAGACTACGAGACCTTGAAACAAGGGTGCAAACTTAGTGTATAACAATTCTAGCATGCTTGGTGGGACAAGAAGTTTATTCAAATTCAAATTATATTATCTCTGATATACAGATTGCATAATACAGACTTCTAAAAGATCATTCTATCAAGTATATCTGGTGACTCCACTGATTTCAAAGGTCCAGGCCAAGCTTGTTCAAAGTTTATGAGAAAGATTGAGACTAGAAGCTCAAAGCCTACTGAATTTGCAGAGTTGCCCTCAAAAAGAAGTCATAAGGGTAGAACAACTCAAAGAACATCCCCTGCAAGGAGAGTTCAATCAACACCACCTAATACCTTAGAAAGGAGACCTTTTCCCTTTCATTCCAAAAGAAGAGGTATATCTCTAACCAGAGATCTAGAGGAGGATTCAAATCCAACAGAAAATACAACCCACATAGTTGTCAATCTTCAGATCACAGCCTCTATAATGGCAAGATAGTTTGCTTTTGCACCTTTCAACTAGGAAAATCCATTAACTTTTGTTGTACATCATGATGTGCCCTTGGTGGCACTAAAGAGCTTACCTAATTTCATAGGTGAAGGGCAGACAACTACTTTTGAGCACATAAGAGATGTGAACACCATCTGCAGCATACACAACATAAGCCAAGAAGATGTGGCCACCAAATTATTAGCAGCCTCTCTAAAAGGTAAAGCTCTTGAATAGTTTAGAACTTTAATTGTTGGCTCCATTACTTCATGGGATGAGTTAGGGGATGCATTAAGTGAGAATTTTGAGGATAAATCAAATAACTTATCTCTAGTAGAGCAGTTGACAACCATTAAGAGAGACCCTCAAGAGAAAATGATAGATTACAATAGTAGGTTCCTCAAAATATGGAATAGAATTCCAATCTCTGTGAGACCATCAGCTGACCATGATTTTCTATACTACTTGCAAAGTCTGAATGGTCAAATCTCTATCATGATACAGTCTATGGGTGGTACTTCTTTACCCTAGGCTTTTGACATAGCTATCAGGGCTGAAAATTGTTTGATCCAAGCAGGCATGATACAAAGAAGGCCACCCATGCCCATTTTTCCTAGCCTTCAAACCATTGTACCTACACAAGTACCCCCATTTACCCCTATTCCCACCATATTAGCACCTCAAGCTAGTACTAGTGGCCAGGAGCCAACAGCTAGTTTCTCTCAAGAGTTACAAGAGATAAAGAATAGCCAACATAGCAATCAGCAAGAGATGAAAAACTTGTTGCAGACCTTAACTAAAGAGGTCACAAATTTGAAGAGGCAAGGTCAAGGAATCAGACCACCCTTTCAGCCATAAGGCCTAGGTCCTAATCAACAATATCAGAATCAAGGATAGACTTACCAACAAAATAGGCCACCATACCAAGAAGGCTATCAAGGACAAAGACAAAATTTTAATCAAAGACCATTCCAACCTTATAATCCTGCACCTCTCAATTCTGCAAATCCAGTGAGGGATTTGGTTCCTAGTCAAAATAATATGGCCATGGAGAATGAATGGTGCTTTCCTTGTAATTAGCCTCATAACCAGGCTACATGTTCAAATGGATGGATGAACCAAGCCCTAATGGTTCAAAATGCCTCACATGCTCAATCAAAGGCTTCATCCAGTGGCTCAGTTCCTCAACAAGAATCACAAGAGAATGAGACTAATCTTTTCAATTGGGAGCAACTAGACTTCAATGGAGTCAATGATGAGGTTTCCTTTGTTTCCTATATAAGAGCAAAGAGAAGAGCTCAAGACATGGAGCGAGCAGATTCCAGTGCCAAAGCTACTACATCAGCAGAACTAGTGCAACAAGCTACTCCCATCACACCTAAGGAGACTCATGCCATTACGAGTAAAGAGGTTTAGACTTTCAAAGAAGTGGAGCCCATCATAGTGAAAGCACAACAAAGACTACACAGTGTAACACCTTTTAATATTGTAGACAACATGAGGAAGGTGAATGTCACCATGTCTATGTGGGACTCTCTGGCTATTCTGAGGCAGTCTAAAATTTTGAAAAAGGCCATAACTGAGGTAGCAACTCCTTAGCCTACAAAAGAAGCTGCAAGGCCAGTGTTGGTTAACACTGATCAAGAAAAGGAGGCTCCAAGTAGCAGCTCCAAGTCCAATGCCATGCAAGGTAGGAATTCAAAGCCACCTCCCTTTTATGTATCTCTAATCATTGGAAAATCTTTAGTGCATAATTGTATGGTAGATAGTGGAGCTACTAGCACTGTAATGCCCAAGAAGCTGGCTAACCAATTAGGACTAAAATATGAACCCTTCCAAAAGAAGGTTACCCAACTTAATGGATCCTCGATCAATACTATAGGTGTGGCCAAGGATACCAGTCTAATCCTACATGCTAGTCCTAACTTCTCCATCCTCCTTGATATATACATCATAGATCTCCCTATATTATTTTCTATATGTCTTTCAAGGGAGTTTATAGCCAAGATAGGAGGCTACCTATCTTCTGACTGGTCTCACATGTTATTTCATACAAGGTATGGGACCAAGGTCACCATTAAATCAAAACCATTGGCAACACACCATATAGAACTATATGTGTCTAATACCATCAATATAAATTGCCCCATATTTGATAGCAATGACTTCCAAACTATCAGTGAAGCAAGCACAAAGATAGAAAGTATCCCTAATATTTTACTAGATGAAAGAGCTTCAGAGGCCCAAGAAAATATTGTTTGGGATTTTGGTTTGGGAAGTTATTTGATACAAGAAAGTGGATCCATAGAGCCAACCCTTTTCAAAGAATCAGAGCAATCAAGTTTGGGAACTATTTTTCGATGGGGCTAGAAGTAGACATGGTTCTGGTGGTGGTGCTATGATAGTGTCCCCAAAAGGAGAAATGTATTACACTACCTTTAGATTTAGTTTCTCTTGCACCAGCAACACTACAAAGTATGAAAGCCTTGTGAATGGACTAGAGTGGCCTAGAAAAATAGGGATTAAGGCCCTAAAGGTTTATGGTGACAATGATTTGGTTGTCAGCCAAGTAAGAGGGATAAGTGCAACCAAAAATGACACCATGAAAGCATACAAACATAGAGTTTGGGATGCAATTGAATATTTCCATGCTTTCAATATTGTTGTCATCCCTAGAAAGCTAAATCAAAATGTAGATAGATTAGCTATTGTTGGATCTCAGTATGACATTCCAAATAGCATTTCAAAAGAGGTAGATCAACAGCATATCAAAGTGATTGTCAAACCCTCTATTCCTGATAATGATGTCAATTAGCAGGTGTTTTATAATGATGAACACATTCTACAATTCTTGTTTGAAGAGGATGTCTTTTCAAGGCATAATCAAGAGAGATTATCACAAAATTATGGTGATCAAGTGATACAACTAATGTCCAATAAGATGCCTAGAGGTCTTGTTACCTTAGAGACTATCTTCAACAAGGATGATGAAGTTAAGAAAAACAAAGCTGGCCTAGTAGTCCAACAAGAACATTGTATTGAATTAGAGTTGGAACCAAGTAAGAGCTTACAATTTAGAAAAGTGAATTCTGATGCAGAGAAGCAGGTTTACACTCAAATTTTCAAAGAATTTAGTGATGTTTTTGCATGGCAATATGAAGACCTTAAAGCTTTTAACCCAGCCCTTTCTTAGCACATTATTGAATTGGAACCAAATGCCAAACTAGTGAGGCATAAGCAAAGGCCTGTTAATCCCAAACTTGAGCCACTTATGCATAAGGAAGTGCTCAAATTAATAGAAAGTGGTATCATCTACCCCATCAAGCATACTAGTTGGGTTTCCAACCTTGTTCCTATCAGGAAGAAGAATGGGGAGCTGAGGTTATGTGTTGACTTCAGGGATCTTAACAAGGCCTCTCTAAAAGACCACCATCCATTACCCTCTATGGAACAAATCTTACAATGTGTCTCTGGATCTAAGAGATTTTCATTGTTAAATGGCTATCCAGGATACAAACAGATCCTAGTTAATGAAGAGGATCAATATAAGATTTCATTTACAACCAAGTGGGGAACAATGGCTTATCAAAAGATGCCCTTTGGTTTGTCAAATGTAGGTGCTACTTTTCAAAAGGCAATGGATATGACCTTTAAGAGCCTAATGTACAAGTTTGTGTTGGTCTACTTGGATGACATAACTATCTATTCTAAACATGCAGTAGATTACATCAAACATTTGAGGAAGATTTTTAAAAGGTGTAGAGAGTTTGGGTTATCTCTTAATCCCAAGAAATGTGTGTTTGCAGTTCATGAAGGAAAATTGTTGGGATATGTAGTATCCAAAGAAGGAATTACAGTGGATCCTAAGAGAATTGCAGCCATCCTAGAACTACCATTGCCTCATCATAAGAAAGGTCTCCAATCTTTCATAGGAAAGATTAATTTTGTTAGGAGTTTCTTGCCTAACATTGCAAATTTACTAAAGCATTTGACAGCCATGTTAAAGAAAGGCTTAGCTTTTAGTTGGACTAAGGAAGGGAAAGCCAATTTCTAGGCTATCAAAGAAGCCTTGATAGAAGCTCCTACCCTATTAAACCCAAATTTCAATAAGGATTTTATCCTTTATGCTTATGGAGGTCATGATGCTATATCTACAATGTTGACTCAAGAAAATTCAGAAGGATTGGAGCAGCCTATTGCTTTCTTTAGAAAAGGTTTAGAAGAGTATGAACAGAGATACTCTTTTGTAGAAAAACATGTACTTTCTATGGTAAAGAGCCTTAAAAAGTTCAAATATCTATTGACCCATAGCTAGGTACACTTGAAGGTTACTCATCCAAGTGTCAAAGAATTTTTGCTTTCCAAATACCTAAATGAGAAAAGAGCTGGTTGGATCACCAAGGTGATGGAGTATGACATAGATATTCAAACTACCAAGCTGGTTAGAGGAAGAGGTCTTTGTGAGCATTTGGCAGGGGATGAAAGTTCAAAGAGACCAGAACAAATTGATGCATCTCTGGTGGTGCATTCTATAGAAGAACAAGCCAAGGCAACGAGATGGTTGCCTAATATGATCAATTATTTGAAGACAGGACAATGTCCTCCAGATCTAGATTCAGCAAAAAGGAGGTATTATAGATTACAATGTGTTCATTTTGTGTTGATAGATGAGATTCTTTTTAGAAAGGATCATAGTGGTGTCCTTTTAAGATGCATAGATTCAGAAAAGATAGCTGATGTCCTATTTGAGTTTCATGATGGACCTTCTAGAGGTCACTTTTCTCCTAGGACTACTGCTTTTAAAATCATGAGGGCTGGATACTACTGGCCATCTATCTTCAAGGATAGCCATGATTATGTGAGAAAATGCATCAAGTGTGCCATGTTTGTAGGAAAAGAAAGGCTCGCAGCCTTGCCCCTATAGCCAGTCAAAATAGAGAAACCTTTCATGAAGTGGGGTATAGACTTCATTGGTGTGATCAATCCTCCATCTAGTGCAAGACACAAGTGGATCACTGCAACAGATTATTTCACTAGATGGATAGAGGCAGTTTCTTTGAAAGAATCAAATGAGAGTGTTGTATTAATTTTTTATGATGATTTAATTCATAGATTTGGCACTCCAGATTCCATTATATCAAATAATGCATTAGCATTCATAGGCCTCAAAGTCTCAAAATGGGTAGTCAAGAATGGCATTTACCTGAATACCAGTTCAAATTACTATCCTCAGGGAAATGGCTTAGCAAAGTCAACAAAAAGGAATTTGATTAGGATAATCAAGAAGACCCTATAGGACAACCAAAGGGATTGGCATACCAAACTGAGGTCTGCCTTATGGTTGGACAAGATTACTCCAAAGAAGATTATTGGGAATTCTCCTTATGTGCTAGTGTATGGAAAAGAGGCCAAGTTTTCCATTTCAACTGAATTGCCAACTTTGGACTTGGCCACCCAATATGCCCTGTTTGAGGAGGGAGATCCCTTATAGATCAGGTATGCTCAACTAATGGAATTAGAAGAAATCAGAGACAAATCCATGAAGGATATGGAATTCCATCAGATTTAGACAAAGAGGAGCTTTGATAGAAGAGCCAGGATCAGAGATTTCAAGGTTGGAGACATAGTCCTCAAGTGGGATGAGTTCAGGTCCAGACCTGGCAGGCATACAAAATTTGATTCATTCTAGGGTGGACCATTTGTTATAAAAGAGTGCAAGGGACCTAATGCTTTCCAACTATCAACACTTGAAGGGGTTCCCCTACCAATTTCAGTAAATGGTTTCCACTTGAAGCCTTGCTTTGAGGTTAATCCCTCTCTGTAAATTCTTGTAATTATGTTTCTTGTTTTTCTTTCCTTGTTTTCCTAGGTTATTTTTTGGCTTTTCAAGAACTGCCTATGCACAGGTTTATCTTTTTGGTTCAAGGTTTGTCCCTCTGTCAGAGTTTTGTGCTCAGAAATGACCCCATGCCCAATGGATTGCTCAAGGCCACTAGTTTCCATGTCTAGCAGGCTGACATCCAGCAGAAATTGCCAAAATGTTCACCAAAATTTCCTATCCTATGCAATTTGGCTTGGTCTGCTCTGTCTAGCATTTTTAATCCTATGTTAGCCCCCTGAGGATTTTTATGAAGTCTGTGCCTTTTCCTTGGTTTCTGTAGTTGTTTAGTTCTCTAGTTGAAGGCCATTAAAAATTCATATGTGAACGTTTAAACCCCCATAAAACCCTTTATTAAGCCTTGGCCCTTTCTAATTTAATACTTTACCCTTTCAAGCCGCTTATCTCCGAAAACCCACGTGCTATTATTTTCTTAAGGTCCTACCACCTATTTTATTAAGTTTCCTATGTCCTGACCTTTAATATTTCCCTCAGGCCCAATTTTCATTCATAGTTAGATCCAACAGTTATCGCATGATCTCATGGGATCTTCTGATCCCATGCGATCATGCAACAACCATTGATGTGGTATCAATGAAGATTTGCAGTGGACCCGAAGTATAAGGTAGGCCCTAGTTGATCAAAGATCTATGATGGTCGCATGTTTTCATGGAATCTTCCAATTCCATGCGATCATGTGATGGCCGTTAGATCTACTTTACTACCAAGCCTCTGACGATGGGTCCTCGGGTGGTGACATGTCCATTTTTTAGTGGTCGGTTGGGTGATGACAGGACTATCGATGGGTCTGATGGTCAGTGGCTCTGCAGAGGTGCCAGTTGATCCAAGATCAATGGCTGGCACATGATCTCATGGGATCTTTTGATCCCATGCTATCATATGATAGCCATTCGATCCTCCAAGTTTTTTGACCAATGTTGTTGTGGGTCCAACCGATGTGCGGGTTTCTTATTGGTCCATACTGTGATAGTTGGCATTTTTTGTGGGCTTGAGTATCTTGAGTGGTAGCAAGGGAAGGTCTATGGTCAACATATGATCTCATAGAATCTCCTGGGCTTATGAGATCATATGCCCACCATCCGATGGTTAGGGGTTTTCTTCTATTTGTTCCTGTTGCTCGAATGTGAAGGCGCGGGTAGCTCAAAATTTATGATTTCAGGGGCGGTTCAAGTTGGAAAGAGAATGATGCAGAGATCTAGGTAGCCATTTTTGATGGATTCTTACTTTATGAGAGTACCAGATTTGAGCATTCATGGCAACCTGACTTATAGAGAGGTAGTTGGATCTAGGTTGCTTGTCTACAGGTTGATTTCAGTACAGGGATGGGCGCACAAGTAAAATATTTGATCAGTTGAGATATTTACAGAGTTACATTTATGATCAGACTTGACATGTTTAGGGTTTGTTTATTCCATGCAAAATTATGTAACTCTAATTAGGTTTTTTTTGTCCTGTCAGTGTGCATTAGAGGAGATGTATATAATTAATTTTTGGAGCTTTTAGAGCTCAGAGTTTATAGTTTGTAAAAAGAGAGTTCATCTTTCTAAGAAGTTATCTGAGGCATTCTTTCTGCCCTCTGGCTTCTACAATTGTAAGCTTTCATTGACTATTTGGATATTGTAAAGTGTATTGTGACATTCTTTGATGTCCCCTATACCTTCTTGTCTGAATTTTCTCTTATTGAATTCAGTATATGTATGTTTCAGTGATATTTTTAGGGTTCTTGATCCCTCTTTCTTTCTGCAATTTATGTGTATGATTGTGAATGATATGATTTGAATTCATTTGTGGGTATACTTCCACCCCTGGCAATTTGTCTCATTCTTATACCCAATTGCAGAGGTGAATGTTTGTTTGCAGGTTATAGTTTATGTCTAAATTCTTAGGAGTGTTACTGCTTTTTGTGAAATTTCTCTCTTTCCCTACATAGCATCTCTTTATTGTAGACCCCTCTATAAAATATTGATGCAAGCCTATTCATTGAGTTGTGATCTCCTAGACCTAAGATTGTGTACTAATTTCATCCTTTATACTGCAATTCATACCATATTTTCGGTGTATCACCTAGTAGGTAATTTGCTTTCCAGTCATTTCCCTTTCTGCATTCCTTCTATCCCTTTTCCCCAAGGTTTTTCTTTCATGTCTAGAAGCAAATTAAGGTGATTATCCTAGAGGAACCAATGTAGAACCTGGACGTCTCATCTCATTTAGCATAGGTCCCACAACTTGGAGATGATTATCATGTTATACTAGGTTATCAAGACTACGAAAGCTTGAAACAAGGGTGCAAACTTAGTGTATAACAAGTACCCTTGGGTACTACCACATGGCAGCCCTCCCCAGGGAGCCGTGAGGCCATAGGTCTGGGGGGGGGTTAAAATCCTATCCAAACCTTTTAATTAATTTCACTTTTTTCATAAACTTTCAAAAAAAATTATTTATTTAATTATATAATATCAAATATATATAAGCTTTGATTTACATATCATTTTTTTTAAAAACTAATTCATTTTCCATATGAATACCAAAATTAGTTTTAATTTCCTTATGAATAAATCAGTGTATATATATATATATATATATATATATATATATAGATATAGATATAGATATAGATATAGATATAGATATAGATATAGATATAGATATAGATATAGATATAGATATAGATATATTAACCACAACATGAACATATAAATACTTATATAAATATATATTCCACAAATACAACAATTCCCTTAACATGAATATTATCTCTACTAGTTTCTCAACAAAGATCAAACCCTAATCCATCTGGGTTTTCTAACAATTCTTCTATAGATTTCACAAAAACCTTCATTGCTTTCATAATAGATAGGCAAAAATATTCAAATCGAATTGCATGAAATTTCACATCTTTTAAAGAAATTCAACACATAACAACAACTCAAAAACATCTCAAACATTCAAAACCAGTAGGCACGAGCAAGACACTCTCTACAAATTCCTACAGGAATCCGAAAAAGATTAACAATAATAAATTCAAAACCTACCTCAATCCAAATTGTAAAGATTCGATGATGTCCAAAATGAAGAAATAAAACCCAAGCTTTTCGAAGAGCTTTCTCCAAACCTGTCTCCAAATTTATCCTCCAAAACTGTGTAATCCAATAATGGCTAAAACTAACAATACATAAAGGAATCTCCTTTCACATGCAAGAGTTCAAACTTGACTCCAAGAGGGCTTTACATGAAAACAAACTTTAGTTTACAGTTCAGTTTCAGTTGAACTAGAGTCTCCTCTCCACTTTGACTTTTGTTGAAAAGCACTTAACCAAACTTTAACTTAAATCATTAATTCAATTTCATTCAATTATGAATGTGCAACTTAATGCATTTAAACAATTAATAATTAGAACATTTAGTTAACATAATTACCACATGCTAAATTAACCCTTAATTTAATAAATACCTTTTAATTGAACAAGGGTTAAATTTATGATTAAATATTTCTAAGGTGAAGTTATTTAATTAATCCTTATTAATTAAATATTTCAACCACACTCAATAATAGCATATAATTAATTTCCAATTAATTTATTGCATCCACTATACAATAAAAATAATAATTAAACTACATAATTAAATTTATTTAATTACCATTTAAATGATATTCCATAGCTAAAAATAGAATGATCCAAAAATAGAAATCACACCAAATGCCACAAATCAAAGAATCAAAAAGACCTAAGGACCCACATTCATACTCAAGACATGGGTATAAACTCTTGCTCATTGGATGAGTTTAGAAGGGTGGAAACACATAATCCTGTCCCCTACTTTAGGACAATAATTGGCTTAGGTTAGGATTCGGAACTGAATATTATCTCCCCTCTTTTACCATTGAGAAAAGTGATAGGGCACGCTCATCCTAACAATTCAGGGAAGACGATGCCTGGTACCTACAAACCTGCATAAGAGAAAAGAATGTTCATATATGTAGAGATATAACAAATAATGGCGGGGATCGGCCAATCGTGTGGATCTCACAAGAAAGTAACTACGACTCCATCCCTCAACCACATCAAGCATGTCAAAAATAAATATAAAACAAACACATCAACCATACACATGAAATTATGGGGTCAATAAAATCATAAGCATCAACAAATTCCTAACATATAATCTATCATCCTAGATTAATTACAATATTTATAAAATCAAACTAGGGGCGAAGTACTACATCCACCCCCCCTAGGATTAGGCTTACTCCTGGAAGCCTACAACAAGTGAGGATATGCATCCCCCCAAACCTGAAGCATTTACTAAAGATAAAACATGACATTTGAAAACAAATTATAACATAAGAACATAATATACAAACATTAAGAACAATATAATATCTAGTTAAGGAACAACTAAAAATATCACATTGATCAATCATTCATTAATAATTCAAAAAATCAGATCTAAACTTTTATTCATATATCATTATAGAAAACATCTAAGATCGATTGCATAAAGAACACATTCATATCTATAACAAATAATGAGTTGAGAAGTTCATGAAAAGCTATCTAGTTAATGCAACACTTATGCAAACATATAGGATACACAATGATTCTAATATCACACAACACATATAGTACCATCTCTACGATGTCTTCCCTTATACATACTAGCAAGGGTTCATGATGAACATGATAGAAACAATACTTATCATAGAATAGGGCCAACAATAACAAACATTTAGAGTAGCCACCATAATAACTCATAAAGGAAAAACCCAAGTGGGTGAATCATAAGTCCAACATTAAATCATGAGGCCTCTCAATTTCAATAATAAATTAAGTGTGACTAGCGTCACAAAATACATAACAAAAAAAGAGTTAGGTGACTAATCCAATCATAAGAAAGCTCAAAATTTCAATGGTAGCCCATAAACATCACGAACAATTTAATAAATCAACCAAAAATGAATCATCAATCATAACACATCCACATAACAAGGTGACTAGTAGTAGCCACACTCAAGGGAGTAATCGCTTCATGACATCCAAGGGTATTTCACCCTAGATGCATTAGAGAAGGTAACCATACACAATAAACAGTTCAAACACCTATGAAAAACACTAGACAAGGTGATATCTCAAAGACATTAAAGAGAAAGCAAAGCATAAATGTTTAGATGTAGTTTAATGGTTATAAAAACACAAAAGAGTTATATGTCTATGTTTGTTTTCAAGTTTACTAGTTTAGACATCTAATCGGCACACAACTTCCCAGAGTTTCTAGTGTAGAACTCAGTGCTCTGATACCAAATGTAATACCCCGCCAGGGAACCCAGGAGAACTTAACCTAAACATGCAACTAAGTTTGCAGTGCAAATTTTTTTTTAAATTTAACAATCAAAAATATCAAAGTTTCACAATGCGGAAGCAAAGCATAGCAATAAACAACTATCATAGGTTACAACTCTCGAGGGTTCCTTGATGTAGATAATGAAAGAATTAATTAATTAATGTAGATAAGATATAATTACGCATCCCAAGAATACATCTAAAAGATAAATACAACATCATAAACATGAAAACTTAAATACAATTGGCACCCTATGGTAGCCATAATAATCTGCATCCACTACACATGTCGCAGGGTATGTAATACAATAACTAAAAGGAAGTACAACATGACATCTTTGAAAATCTGATACAATGATATAAGATCACAAGAAGAACAAGAACAAGAACACATCTTCATAAATGAAGATCAAGAAAGAACAACTACCACATGGATCATCCAGCCTTGGTGCACGAACGTCAGAATCTCAAATGGTAAAAGAATCACTACCAACCAACCTCGTGAACCTAAATAGTCCACTCCCACCATGCTGAGAAAATAACATCAGATCCCACTCAGATAACAAATGACAATAGAACAAGCTAAGGAAGAGGTCCTGAAAGCTTCTAACTCAATGTGTACAAAAAGTACAAGGTAAAACATACTCAACTAGAGGCAACCAACACACGTAGGAAACCTAAGATGCATACAGGAAGTGTCATCACATAAGAAAACTCTAAGGTTATCCTTGTAGTCTCTTCAGACCTCAGCACCCTAGTGAATCTATGTGGTTTTAGTAACCTTTTGTGTAGATAAGGTACTAACTATGCCATATCTAGTCCACAAAGGCGGCAAGCATCTTCTCACTCCCATCCTAGTCATACTCAATCAGGAACTCAGGCATGGGTGAGGCACGTAATATCTTATTAGGTTCATTTTAAATTCCCAATGTTTATTAATTATCACTTATTAAGCTACTTGTAATAGGATCTCTTGGGTTCCCTGGTGGGGCATTACAATCTCGCTTAGAGATAATACTCCTCGGTAATCCATGCAATCTGACAATTTCCTCAAAGAAAAGATCTAGTACATGTACTGCATCTAATTTCTTTCTACAAGGTATAAAATGTGACATTTTAAAAAATCTATCCACAACCACAAAAATAGAATCATAACCTCTTACAGTCTTTAGTAAGCCAAGAACAAAATCCATACTGATGTCAATCCAAGGTTTCTTAGGTACAGCAATCGGTGTATACAATCCAGTATTTTGACTAACTCCTTTTGCAACTTGACAAACTCCACAACTTTTCACAAATTTCTGAACATCTTTATACAACTATGGCCAAAAGTATTTCTCCTTAAGCAAACTCAGTGTCTTATCAACACCAAAATGTCCAGCCAAACTACCACTATGTTTATCTTTTATCAAATTAGTTCTCATAGGTACTCTCAGTATACACAACTAAATACCTTTAAACAACATACCTCCTTGCATAAAATATTCATCCCATTTAGTACTATGTTGATCTTGAATAGGTGCTCTGTACTTTCTCCATGGCTCAAAAAAATCAAGATCAAATTCATAAGAATCTCTCATGTCATCAAAGCCTAGAATTCTAATTTTCATCTCGGTCATCAAGGATCTCCTTCTACTCAAAGCATCAGCAACTCAGTTAGTGACTCCACTCTTATGCTTTATCACAAATGTATAACTCTGCAAATACTCAACCCATTTCATATGTCTCTGATTCAACTTATTCTGACTACCCAAATACTGTAAAGCCTTATGATCTGTATACAACACAAATTCACTCAGTATCAAATAATGTCTCAATTTCTTCAATGCTTGAACAATAGTATAGAATTCTTGATCATACACAGAATATTTCCTTTTTTCATCATTCAACTTTTCACTAAAGAAAGCAATAGGTTTACCTTCTTGACTCAACACAACTCCAATTGCCCTTCCACTTGCATCACATTCCACTTGAAATACTTTATTGAAATCAGGTAATGCCAAAATAGGAAAATCAGCAACCTTCTACTTCAAAGTCTCAAAACTTTTATTAGCTCCATGTGTCCACTTGAATTCTCTTTTGTCTCCTCTCATTGTCTTAGTGATAGCATTACAAATTAAACTAAAATTTCTAATGAAATTTCGGTAAAAAATTTCCAAACCATGAAATGATCTTACCTCACTAGCATTCATAGGTGTAGGCCAATTCAAAATAGCTTCAACCTTTCTAGGATCTATTTTCAAACCATCAACAGAAATCACAAATCCCAAATACACAATCTCCTCTTTCATGAATGAACACTTTTTTAGATTTATCAGCAACTTTTCTTATTTCAATCTCTACAAAAATTTTGTAACATGCAACAAATGTTCTTCTCTAGTCTTACTGAATATCTGAATATCATCAAGATATACAATCACAAACTTACCCAAGAATTTCTTCAAAACTTCATTCATCAACCTCATAAAAGTACTCGGTGCATTAGTTAAACCAAAAGGCATAACCAACCACTCATACAAACCTTCTTTTGTCTTGAACGTAGTCTTCCATTCATCACCTTCTCTGATTCTTATCTCATGATACCCACTTTTCAAATCAATCTTGGTAAAATACTTTGCTCCAGTCAAACTATCCATTATATCATCCATTCTCGGTATAGGAAACCTATACTTCACTGTTATCTTTTTGATTTCTTTGAAATCAGTACACATTCACCATTCTCCATTCTTCTTAGGTGCCAATATCGCTGGTACTACACAAAGACTCAAAATTTCTCTGATCAAACCTTTCTCTAGCAATTCTTGAATCAGTCAGTTCAATTATTGATTCTCGATAGGTGTCAACTGATGAGGTGCCTTATTCGGTAAACTAGCTCCATGGATTAGATCCATACAATGATCAATGCTTCTTTTTGGTGGAAAACCATCAGGTGCATTATTAGAAATGATTTCACTATACTTGGTGAGTAACTTATCAATCTCCTTGGGGTGATTATCCTTTGTTTTCTTACTCAGTTTGTTAGGAATCACAACAAAACATACATCATTTCTCTTTAAATCATTAACAAACTTTCTTCCTTCCATCAAAAAAACTTTCACAGATGTGCAAATATTACTAACAGGTTCTTCCATCAAAGGTAAGAAGATTTGTCTCTTTCCATTAGCCAAAATAGTATACTTATGCAATCTCCCATGATATATAGCATGTCTATCATATTGCCATGGTCTACCCAAGAAAATATGACAACAATCCATAGGCATGATATCACATAACATCCTATCATAGTACTTTCCAATCTTCAAATTCACATAACATTGTTCACTTACCAAGAGTTTATGCTCATCTTTGATCCATGAAATCTGATAGGGCTTCAGATGTTTCAACCTTTCCAACTACAATTTTGTGACCATCTCTTCAAATGCTAGATTTTCTGAGCTACCACTATCAATGATTACCTTCCAAACTTTGTCAAAAACTCTACATCTAGCCTTGAATAAACTTTTCCTTACCGGATCTTCCTTTTTACCTTCATTCCAAAGTTCTCTTCTTACCATCAAGTTATTTTCCTTCTTAGGTTCATTCAGTGACTCTTCTTGCACCAAAGCATTCTGACTGTTACCAGCCTTCTTACTTGCATGTGTACACTCAAATTATCTATGTCCTTCTACACAATTATAACAAGTTCCTCGTAAACTTCCTCTGATATAACCACCTTGGTAGTTACTACCTCTGCCTCTAGATGAACTTTCACCTTTCCACTCAGTCTTGCCTTTATCCAAAGTTGTCTTTTCTGGTTCAAATCTACTATTTTCACCATAAGATCTACCTCTTCCTCTAGGTATCTAGCAATTCTTTCCACATCATCTTCATCATGTCCAGATCTAATATCTAATCTATAGAATTCCTCAGTATAATCCTTTACTGAGCTATCTTTCTGCCTTAAACTTTGCATTCTCCTAACTAGGTTAATTTGATAATCACAAGGTAAAAACTTTGCTTTCAATTTATTCACCATTTTACTCCATACCTTGATTTTGTCTTTGCCTTTCCTCTTTCTATCTAGCTGCAAATGTTTCCACCATAAGGATGCATGACTTTTCAACTTTGTGCTTGCAATTTTCACTTTCTTGTCTTCGGGTACATTTTCATACTCAAAATACTTTTCCATCTCTGTGATCCAATCCACCAATTCATCAGAATCCAACTTTCCACCATACTCAAGAGGATTAAAGTGTAGTGTAGACTTCAGACTTGTCAGAGCCTTCAAGAATCTTTCCTCACCCTGATCCATCACAGGCGTAGGTTCTACATCACCTTGTTCTACCTCAATTTCATCATCACTAACATCTTCAAGATGTCTTCCTCTTCTCTAGGTTGTTTCAATAGCTTTGAATCTAGCAACAATTTGTCTCAACATGTCTTCCAATCCTAGATCCTCATCTCACTGCCCTTGAACGATCTTGAAAACCCTCTGCAACTGCAGGTCGGATCACAATCTGCTACCCCACAACAATTCAACTAGGGCTTCACAAGAAGGAACCTTTAGATCTAGATTTGCAAACCTAGATCCAGATCTCACCTCGCTCTGATACCACCTAATGCAAGAGGGGCCAAGAAATGGCACACCCTAACCTAAACCAATCTACTCAACAACATGCAGAAGAAACAACAACACAGTGGGAGAGAGAAAATGTAGGATCAATCATATATTTACTTCAAATTCATTCATACATACTGGGCTGTAAGGCCTTCCCAATTCTGGCCAGATATTACAATGAATTATAGAAGTCCTCAAACATGCGAGAATCTGCAAATAATCTCAATCTTCTTATCTTCCATCTTCTATGAAACTTCCTCTAAAAAACTTCCCCTAAACTCTAACCAAACAACTTCATTTATACAAGAGGCTACTGAACTGAGTCGGCCTTCAGATCCACAATCAATAGAAGGAATGGTCAGATCTAGGACCACATGCTTCCCAATGATGGATACCAGCATTAAATTTGTGACCCATAATCAATGCACAAGTCAGCCTCAACAGAAACTCAAAAGAAACCCATTGGTAAGCAAAGCCAACCGAGCACCAAACAAGCATCACCGAGTGCCAGGGAAATTACCAAGCGCCAAAGAGATAACTGACCAACACCGGGGAACAAAGGAAACCAAGCAACACCAAACCAACTCAGTCAAAGTAGGAACCGAGCAATGCAAACAAACTCAAATATTTTTTTGGTGACACAGGATTGCCAAGGACCCGAGATGCTCCTGCATCAAGAATAAAGTATGGTAAGGTGTGAATACCTTAGTGAACAATGTAAATGTTATGTTGAATGATTGTAGAGTATGATAAATTTATTGATAGAACCAACTTCAATGTGAGTCAGTACTTATAATGGTTTGATCATAATATAGGGGCATTGATGTTGTGACCTATTTGTTACTATCTTTTTTCAAAGACTAATGGATGGTGTAAAGTATGTAATATTATAGAAGTTAGTGTGGATTGAATATCTTTAGTTTCACATTGAATAATGAATGTAGACCTTGAGTATATTTTTCTTTATGAGTGATATTGTTGCAATTATTTGCGAAACCTAATATTTCATTCAAGTTGCCTCTTATATGTAGCCTATGTTGAAAGGTTGAATAGATCTATGGGATCCTAATTGGAATCTCTTGGATGCTCTACATTAGTGACCCAATGAATAATCAATTATGAAAATAGTCATTTTAGAAAGATGCATGAATGAACCTCAAGGATCAATAGCTATCCAGATTGATACAATCACTTGTGCCTAGAGATTTTTAAAGGTGTCCTCAAGAAGACAAACACATCATCATAGAAAGTCTTAACCAAGGAAGCAATGGTATTAATGAATAGTTTTAGAACATGGTCATTACGTGAACTACCTATAGTACCCTAATCATGGCCACCATCTTGATGAGGACACAATAATTCCTATAAAAACATGTACATATTTTAGTTCATGACATAAAAGAGTATAAAATATAAACCATTATTAAAATTATGTTATAATTAAAGATTTCATTAATGCTTACTTGCAATTTTTGTGCTCTCTACATCAATTGTTGCACCCTCTCTTTTATCCCATCATTTTGAGGGTTTATTTATGCCAAAGAAAGAATTTATCTATTAATTATTTTAGTGTCTTTTTCATCATTTTATAGGGTTTGTGGAATATGCATTGTCATCATCACATAATAGTGATTCTAGCTCTGTATAGATGTCCTGAGGTATTGTAGGTGCCTTTCCCTTTCCCCAAACATCCGTCTATGACAAGAATATTAGTAACATTATCAAAATTACTCCAAAACCCTAAAGAAAAGAACATAATAATATAACATTTTTCTTCTATGTAATTTGTACAATTACAATGAGGTTTACTTACTAGAGTAGAAGGGTCAGGAGATACATCCTTGTATGTGCTATCTGTCAGATCAATCTCACCCTGTGAAAAAGATGGGTGTAAAGAGAAAGAAAGAAAATAATAAATAGTTTCTATAGCATGTATTGACTTAAACATGTTGATCCATGAGACTGTGCAAGATCCTCATCAAAAGGGTTCAGGTTCCTGCATATGTAATTCATTTATCGTATGTTAGATAAAAATTACATGATAGGTATGTTAAAAATTACATAGTAGACAACATGAACAATATGTAGTCATCATAATCATTGTATATTTTTTTATTCCTTACCTTTCCTTTATCTAGGCTGTGCAGGATCCTCAAAAAAAGGGTTGATGATGTTTGTACTCAATTACCTATTTCCACCAAGGGTGATAGAATCGCACAAAATATATACATGTTGTTAGGAATGGGAACACTGAGAGGGGGGGTGAATCAGTGTTCTATATTATTAATGTTTTTCTTCTTCTTGAAACTTAGCTTAACTAATCAATTATTGTATTGAATATTAAAGAAATTAAAGTAAACAACCATAACACATAACACCATATATGATTATGGGGAAACCTTGGCCAAAAGGAAAACCTCGGTGGGAATTAATACCCACTACTAATCGTACTTTGTATTATGAACCTGTTAATGTTCCTTTGCCCTGTTAGGAGTAGTCTTTATAATGCTAAATACAAAGACCTGGTCAAAGGTCAAACCCTGTTAGGAGTCTTGAAGTAACAAACCTTGTTAGGGGTGGAAGGCTCACTGCTAGAGCTCACTTCTCATTAAAGAAGGCTACAACCTCCTAGATATCAGATACTCACTATATCTGTAAGGGTGAACTATTGCTATGACACTACTTGTCTAATTAGTTCTTGTATCATCTTAAAATGGAAGCACTTACATGATAAGAGCATTTAGCCCTCCGAGTAGGTGGTTTGGGATCATGTTAAGTGCCTTGATCAGGTCTTTGCATGTATTTGGCTTTGTTCCCACTTTCCACTTCTTTCCTGCACTTAATTTCTTCATTCTAGCTGAAATTAGGGTTAGGACCCGAGGATTCTCCTTAATTTCCCTCTTTCATGGCTCTATTTTCTAGGTAGGATTTAGAAATAGGTCCTCTTGGCCTTCATCATAGTAATCATAGGATTTTATGTCTATCCCTAGCATTATGTCATGTTCTGATATCATTTCTAGGTTTCTAGGCATCCACGGGACCTCCTAACCTGGTTCTGACTGAATCTAGGCCCAAGGTCAAATTCGAGGTTGATCCTGACTAGGTCAGGATCAAGCTCAAACTTGACTAGGTTAGGATCAAGATCAAACCTGACTAGGTCAGGTCCAACCTTGATTTTTCCCCCCTCATTCAAATTTCTAGAATCCTTGATTTCTGGGCATCGGGCTTTTGGGATATTTATTTTCCCACCTTCAGTTTGGCCATTTTGGGTTTTGGGATGGTAAATCCTCTAATTGCATTTAATCAAGGTATATTTTCTAAAGGTTAGGACCTAATTGGGATTTAATTTTCCAAGGTGGCCCCTCTAGAGGATTGTGCCCTAGTTCACTATAAAAGGAGGCCTTCCTCTCTCATTTTGACATCAAGTTTTCATGCTCAAGCAAGGTGATTAATCCAACATCCATTATTCATACCTCATCTCAAGCAATTGCAAGCTCTCAAGCTCTCAAGTGCAATCAAGCCTTCAAGCATTCAAGTGTTCAAGCATCTATCCATCAAGGAGATCCATTGTTAACCATTGAAGGATTCAATCTCTTTGGAGCCCCCTTGAAGATCCATCTTTCTCCATCCAAGCCTTCTCATATGCAAAGATCAAGTCAAGATTGGTGTTGAAGATCAAATACCATTGATTGGAGACATCCTACATTCATTCTACATCCATTAAAGTATTCCTACTTGTGGATTTGAGGATTTGAATCCTCTAAAAGGACTTCAACATAAGCGAGGTGATTCGTTTCAATTACTTTGTTTATGCATAATATATTTCAATTCAATTTCAAGGTTAATTCCTAAATTGGGGTTTGACCAAGGCAAACCCACCATACAACAAAAACCCCCATTTTCTTGCAGGTACAAGTGTGAAATTTTAGATCTGAGAGTCAATTTGGATACCCTTTTCAGCAAACTTTTGAGATCTGCGAACAGAATCAAAATCGGACTTCAAATAAAGAATGCAATATTTGACCTTTTATGAGGGTCAAACCTAACCTGAGCTCATCTTGGAGGAATATTTTTGGGTTTTCTTTGTCTTGGCATTTCCAGTCTGGAACAGGTTGCAGAATTGCCTAAAAGTATACACAGACATCAAAATTTGACATTTTCCAAATCTACCCTAATTTGAGGTTAGTATTTGTATTTCAATTATTCCATATTTCAAGCAGAATTTCCTTTATAGGGAAATATTGGATTTACTCTCTCTCTCTTCCATATTCTTCATAAATTGATTCAATTGTGTATTAACCTCTTGGTTGATCAAATTGGATCTCTTCTTTGGGAATTTGGGTTTGAGAATAGATCTCATATTTCCCCCTTTCCATTTGAATAGATTTGAATCCATTTTAACCCTATTCATTTTAGTGAATCCATTTTACCTCTATTCATTTTGGTGAACCTAACATACTTACTCTCTTTTCTTTTGTGGAATTGGATGGCTTATTGTGCTTTCCTTTTATCTTGTTAGTATTGGATTTTTCCTTTGTGTTAGATCTTGCATGCTAATTAGACTTCATATTCATGCTTTATGTGTTCTTAGTTTAGTTCATTTGCATTACATTGGTTTATGAGCTTTACTACCACTAGTCCTACTTATAACATTTCAGTTAGATGAAGTCGTAGATTCATGGGTGCCTTTGATCCTAAATCTTCCTCTCCTTTCCTTAGGATCCTGGATGATAACTCGATTCTTCATGATTCCAATCCTACTATGGAGAAAAACTCATCTCATTCATCTCATGATGAGGATGATGCTTTAAGAGTTCCTCCTGAGCAAGTCCAAAAACTTTCCACTGAACTTGATAAAATGGGTAATTGGCTTCTTCAAGAGAACCATAATAAAGATTGCATTCAAGCTATAGAGGCTCTTAAGAAAGTTCTCCGTGATAGTGATCAAGGTGTTAACCTCTTTCATGGTATTACTTACCTTGTGCATTCAAATGTTAAACCTTTAGTTCAAGAAGCTCAAGATTTAGGGTTGATTCCTCCTATCACTAGTGTTGAACCTCCTTCTAATCCTTTACCTAGTATTCCTATCTATACTCCTTCTTTGGTGACTATGATGGTTCCCTCTAATCCTATGAGTGTTCCTCCTATGTCCCTTCCTACATCACAACCTTCATATCATAATGTTCCTTTCACTTATTCTAATCTGCTTCCAACTGTAGTTCCTAGTGTTCCTCCAGTTGTGTCTTATATTCTTGTAGCTTCTTACACTTTACCTAGTGTGTCTAATGTTGCTCCTCCTCCTATTTCTTCTAATGATTCAACTATCATCAGTTTGCCTCAAACTGTATCATCCTTACAACAACAACTTGCTTCCTTAACTCAAAACAAGTTTAGTATTCCTACATGTGACATGGGAAGTTCCTTGTCCCAAGACATCATCCGTACTCCTGTTCCTCAGCAAGGTGAGATGCCTCATCTTGATAATTATAATGGAAAAGGAGATCCTGTTCATCATGTTAAAACATTCCAAATCCTTTGTAGTGATTATGCTCATGACCACAGGATTTTAGCCAAACTATTTGCTAGAACCTTCTGTGACAAGGCTTTACAATGGTATTGTGCCTTGCCTCCTTATTCTATTGATTCCTTTCCGTACCTTGCTAATGCCTTTATTCAACAATTTCAATATAATATTGGCCCACAAGTGTCTTTGACTGGATTAATGCATTGTAAAAAAAGTGCTAAGGAAAAATTGACTGAATTTATTGGTAGATTTAAGCATTTGCATGCTCAGATTTCCTATCCTATTCCTGATATTGATATTCAACGTATGTTTATTTCAAATTTGCAAACAGATATTAGAGATAAGATTTTGCTTACTAAATTTACCTCTTTTCAACAACTTTGTGTAGTGCTTCCTCATTATCAATTACAAGTGATTCAATTTGAGAGCAACACTCCAATGGCTCCTATTCTAGTTGATAAGAGTGATGTTGCTCCTAATCCAAACAAGTTTCAAAAATTCAACAACTATGTCAAGATAAACAAACAAATGAATGCAGTTGTTGAAAAATATAAATCTATGCTCATTATCTTATCTCATGATAAGATAATATAAATCTATGCTCATTATATTATCTCTAGATTTATATTTTAGGATCTCTTGATCCCTCTAGTTTCAAATACACATATTTTTTGATCCCTTAAGGTTGGAAGTGTCCTTAAGACTGGATCTATTTTGTTTTTTGGTTTTATTCTTATGGAATAGAATATTCCTAAGGATGATTCCTTTATGGGTTGACTAGTGAGTAGCCACATTTCCTAGGTAGTTCAATTCCATCTTTCCAGTTGCGCCATTTTTCTATGTGGTTCACAATGGGACATAAGTTCTCATTGGGTGAGGTAATCACACCTTCTTTCTCTCTCTAGAGATGTTTCTCTTATTGTGATCTAGGAGTCAACAAAGACTTGAGTCCCTGGGGGCTTAAGGTTTCTCTTTGTCCCTTGGATTACGATAAGATTATCTTTTCATTCTACTCTCCTTTACCAAGAGTTTGCATCGATTCCATACTCTTGCTAAAGTGGGGGCTTAATGTATCATCTTAAAATGGAAGCACTTCCATGATAAGAGCATTTATCCCTCCAATTTATTTGGTTTGGGGTCATGTTAAGCACCTTGATTGGGTCTTTTTATGTATTTGGCTTTCTCCCCACTTTCCACTTCTTTCCTGCACTTGATTTCTTCATTCTATGTGAAATTAGGGTTAGGATCCTGAGGATTCTCCTTAATTTCCCTCTTTCATGGCTCTATTTTATAGGTAGGATTTAGAAATAGGTCCTCCTGGCCTTCATCACAGTAATCATGGGATTTTATGTCTATCCTTGGCATTTTGTCTTGTTTTGATATCATATCTAGGTTTCTAGGCATCCCCAGGACCTCCTGACCTGGTTATAGCTGAATCTAGGCCTAGGGTCAAATTTGAGGTTGATCCTGACTATGTCAAGATCGAGCTCAAACATGACTAGGTTAGGATCAAGGTCAAACCTGACTAGGTCAGGTCCAACCTTGATTTTTCCCCCCTCATTCAAATTTCTAGAATCCTTTATTTTCGGGCATTGGGCTTTCAGGATATTTATTTTCCTACCTCCAAGTTGGCCATTTTGGGTTTCAGGATGGTAAATCCTCTAATTTCATTTAATCTAGGTATATGTTCTAAAGGTTAGGACCTAATTGGGATTTAATTTTCCAAGGTGGCCCCTCTAGAGGATTGTGCCCTAGTTCACTATAAAATGAGGCCTTCCTCTCTCATTTTGACATCAAGTTTTCATGCTCAAGCACTCTAAAGCAAGGTGATTAATCCAACATCCATTATTCATACCTCATCTCAAGAAATTACAAGCTCTCAAGCTCTCAAGTGCAAGAAAGCCTTCAAGCATCCATCCATCAAGGAGATCCATTGTTAGCCATTGAAGGATTCAATCTCTTTGGAGCCCCCTTGAAGATCCATCTTTCTCCATCCAAGCTTTCTCATATGAAAAGATCAAGTCAAGATTTGTGTTGAAGATCAAATACCATTGATTGGAGACATCCTACATTTATTCTACATCCATTGAAGCATTCCTACTTGTGGATTTGAGGATTTGAATCCTCTACAAGGACTTCAACATAAGAGAGGTGATTTGTTTCAATTACTTTGTTTATGCACAATATATTTCAATTCAATTTCAAGGTTAATTTCTAAATTAGGGTTTGACCAAGGTAAACCCACCATACAACAAAAACCCCCATTTTCTTGTAGGTACAGGTGCAAAATTTCATATCTAAGAGCAAATTTGGATACCCTTTTCGACAAACTTCCAAGATCTACGAACAGAATCAGAATCAGACTTCAAATAAAGAATGTAGTATTTGACCTTTTATGAGGGTCAAACCTGACTTGAGCTCATCTTGGAGAAAGATTTATGGGTTTTCTCTGTCTCGGCATTTCTAGTCTGAAATAGGTTGTGGAATTGCCCAAAAGTATACACAGACATCAAAATTTTACATTTTCCAAATCTACCCCAATTTGAGGTTAGTATTTGTATTTCAATTATTCCATATTTCAAGCATAATTTCCTTTATAGGGAAATATTGGATTTACTCTCTCTCTCTCTCTTCCATATTCTTCATAAATTGATTTGATTATGTATTAACCTCTTGGTTGATCAAATTGGATCTCTTCTTTGGGAATTTGGGTTTGAGAATAGATCTCATATTTCCCCCTTTCCATTTGAATAGAGTTGAATCCATTTTAACCCTATTCATTTTGGTGAATCCATTTTACCTCTATTCATTTCTTTTTGTGTGCTGATGCTTTAACCTATTGTAAAGATCTATAACATTCTTACTATTCTTAACACATACTTCGCATACTTCTTCTCTTCTATTACATCTTCTATCCACTTCCTTCACTCAAATACAAAAGCGCATGTCTTATATATAGGTGCAACCAAAACTATTTACTAGGTCGGCCTATAATCTATTACATACAACGCTTCCAAATGAATTGGCTCAAGAATGTTTACATACATTGATATTAACATGTTTACAACACATTTACAATAGGTTCATGGCCTTTACAAAACAAAATAATACTCGCTAATCAAAATCTTTCATGTCGGCTGCATGCTATGTTTTGTTCTACCGCTCACTGTCTCTGTCACTTCAACTCAGTGTAACTTTTTCATACTGTCACATCTGACCATCCATGTTTAACCATAGCTTACTAACATACTCAAAAGCTTATCTTCAAGGGCGCATACCAAAACTTGATCATACACATGTGCATTGATGCTTTGTTCATCAGGTGCTTCATTGACTGCTCTATCTTCCATACTTAGCTAAATTTTGATCTTTTAAGTTATTTCCCTGACCTCAAAACTTCATATGAATTTTTTCCATAATGAAAACACTAAACTTAGTCATATACACTAGTATATTCAACTTGCCAACAATCTCCCCCTTTTTCATTAATGGCAACAAAGGAATATGGTGAAGTTGCTAAACTACATCTTTAAACAAAAACTTTCTATCTTATGCTCTTATCTTTTCTTGTATACTATACATCATATACTATCTATCTTATATCTCCCTTATACCATATTACTCTACTACTCCATATTACTCTACTCCCCCTTTGACATTAATGGCAAAGGTGCACAAAAATGAATCTTTAAGTAATTACATAGAGAGTACATTTGGGTATGCAATCTGAAGGTTTGCAATTTCTTGCTACCAAAAACCTTTAGTGCATCAACTATCTATAGATGGGCACATAATGCATAGGTTAACTTCTCCATATTTTCCAAATCTGTACATGGACCTTGATCATATGTCACAATTGTGGCATCTATCTCATTGATATTTTGATTCAACACATATAGAGAGGGTGCTAGTGCATGTCTCAACTGTGCTTGTCTAGCCCTTATCTTAGCAATCTCCTTTTTTGCCTTCTCAATTTTGTCCAACTATCCTTGATATAAATTATTGCACATGTTTATATCTTGAGTGGGATCTTCCACTAATTTTCTCATAGCTACCATCATAGATTCTACTTCCTGAATCTTCTTAAGATGATCTGCAGTTAGTTTGTCTTTAATCATGTAGTCAACAATTATTTTCCTTCCTTTTGCTCCTAAATATTTCAGCATTGCTTGACCAACTTTTAGAGAATTAAGGTCAAGTGAGAAATTGCTTATCAACTCATCTGGCCTTTTCTTGAGATATTTCTCTTCTACAATCTTGGATGCTGATTCTTGTAAACTTGAGAAATTTTCTTTGAAGCTTGACAAAATAGTGTTGGCATCATCCACTAAATGTACATTTGATACTTTCTTATCCTTTGGCAGTAGATTGTTCAGTATGTTGACGTATTCAACAAATAGGGAATTTTTCATAACTTGTTTCTCTTTTTCTTTCTCCATGGCTAATACACTTATCTTTATTAAATCTTCTTCTCCCCAAGAATCTAGACTAGTTGTATCAGGGGTCAAACTTGACAACAATGAAACTGATGGATTAGGGGTAAGGAGTGAGATTTTTCTTACTTCCATAATCTCAGTCTTTACCTTCATTGGAATCTTAACTAAACATTTTTCTTTATGTTCATCTTCTTTCTCACTTACAGGTTCATCTTCCTTCTCACTTTCTTGTCCAGTCAAGTCTTCAACTTGGACTTCTTCTTGTTTCTTAGGTGACTCTTCTCCACATAAGATCTTAGCCTCTTCAGTACTTACAAGGGCTTCTTCAAACTTTTCTAGGTCTTTATCTATTGCCGCCATTGATATTTCAACATTATCAATCATGATAGTGTCATCTTTTATCTTCATTGTTTTAGTAGGTGCTATCACTGTGGGTGCAGAATCCTATGGACCTGTCACAGGTGCATTAGGAAGCTCAGTTTCTTTTTCTTTCTCTGAGGGGACTTGAGTTGTAGGTGCAGTAGGAGGCTACATGTGTCTTTCCAAGAACACTCTTTCAAATGCCTTTTATATCTCATTCACAACCAACTTGTACTCCTTATTCATTATTTGTAGAGTTTTAAGTTTAGTTCTTAGGTGAGACTTCACCAAATCTAGCAATAAATTTTTCTCTTCCACTGAACAGATAGGAAGGTTATCATCCAATGTCTTTTCCCTTATCCTGAAATCCTCTTCTATATCTTGTCTCTTCAAAGAATCCAAAATGTTCCATACATTATTTGGAATGACTTTTTTAAGTTCTAGAACTCTCTTCTTGAACTTAATCATGTGCTTGATAATCATACTATGGATTTCTGATTTATCAATCTCATGATACTTATCATAAGACTTTGTTGTTTCATCTATTCTCCCTTCATCAACTACTCTATTTCTCAACACTTCAAGATTCAATCTGAATCCTACCTCAAGAGGTGCTTGAGTGTTTCTATCTTTTCTTCTTGTTGTCCTTGATGAAGGGTGGCTTGCATCGGTCTACTTCTTCCTTTTAGGCATATTGCTAGGATCAGAAGCTAGAGTGGACTCCAGATCAATAGTAGGTGTGGGTGCAGAGATGTTTTCTTCTAGCTTTTTCTTCTTTTCCTTATGATCATTAGATTTCTCTATTTTGACATTAGAAGAGGGTGCGCTCTTAAGTTGCATTGCAATCTTAGCTTCCCTAACTTTATCTAAGTCTGTTTCTGTAACACCATGGATTTTTCAGAATTTTTGAAGTTATCTTGGATGCTTTTCTCTTTTTTGTTGCACTGTATAAGACAAAGTCTACTTGTCTTGTCTTCTCTTCATAAGTACTCCATCTTGGTTCATTGGGATCCTTAGGTGCTAATAGGAGGACTTGTGCATAAGCTTCCAAAATGTGTTCCTCCACTTCATAACCAAGTGGATGAATCCACTTAGTCCTAGGCTCCATGGCTTCCATGCATGTGATATCAATTTCCACCATGAAACATATACTTTCCTTATACTTCTCCACTATACTCTCGGGTATCATGTACCTTCTCTGCAACCTAATTTTTAATGTTTTGATTTCCAAATCCATTATGTCTTTCAAGGTACTCTCTGATGTTGCCTTGAATGAGATTTGTGGCAATGTAGGTAGGTTCTTGTCAAGATAAAGATCTGACACTGTACCAACAATGTGAAAGTACATGTAGATGATCAATGACCCAAACCTGAATATCTTTCTCTTATCATGCTTTATAGCCCTTATATTGTCTAACAACTATGTGCATAAGATCTCACAGAGGTTAAACTCTCCATTTTCCTTCACTATTCTTATAGCTGCCAGAATAGTGGTTGCAGACACACTATTTACTTTGTTTGTGTGTTGGAACTTGTAACCAAGTATCATAGCCCTTAGTTTTATGTCCTTCTCCTCAATGGGTTCAATTGTCATCTTGCACTTATCACTCTAGAACTTACAACCTTGCTCTACTTGTTTCCTAACATCCTTACCAGTAGGAAGAATGGCTCCAGTCTTGGAAAGTCTGGTCATCTCATAAATGAGATCTGATGTAATGTAAACTAGAACTTCTCCAATCCAAAATAGGTCATCATGTATTATGCTCAGTAGAATCTTGATCCATTCCAACTCATAAAATCCATATGCAGTCGCATACTCAATTATTGGGTAATTTTTGAAGTGTGTGAAATCATCCTTGAATGGTATGTTTGGATTCATCATTATTTCAATGTGTGACCTAATTTTGTCCAGCCCTACAAGTTCCTTCTTAAAATATATATATGTGTGAATATCTTCTATGTGCCTCACTCCCATCGGAGTTCTAGAAAATGCCCCTTCTAGTTCATCTAACATTGACTTAAAAGGATGATTCTTGAATATATATCTCTTCCTCTCTACAACATCAAATACAACTAGAGTGGCCATTAGTTACTTGATCAATGCTTAATTAGTTTTACAAAGGATTTCTAAACCATCGCATCTAAACAAGGGTTTTCTAACCAACTTAAAGTTATTTTCACCAATAAAAATAATTGCGATCTTTCAATACTAACTACTTGATCTCATGTTCTCTCTAAAGGCTCAAACTTGAATGCAAAAGTAAGGATAATGGATCTTTGATGACTATAAAAATAACTTTCTGCAATTAATGCTTTTTGCCATAATAGGGAATGTAATAGAGAATTCCAATCTTTGTTTTTTCTATCAATCGGGATGTGCGATCTTGCATACAGAATCAACTAGTATCCAAACAACTATAACCAAAGGTGCATACTCTGAGGGTGAGTATACCAGATGCACAGGGGTCTAAAGATAATCTAGCTCCCCCTATGACTATGAGGGTCATTTATCTAGAATTATAAGGTGCATCCACTGAGGATGCATCTACTACTATGCCATTGACATTATCTTTCTTTACTTCCATCCAAATCTTTCTCGCATCTTCTATAGCTTTCACAAACTTAACTTCTCTAGATTCATCCAATATTGATCCTTGAGAATTAGTAGGTCTTTCTTGTCTTTGTGCTTGTAATCTCCAATACTGACACAAAGCAGGAAGGAGGGGCCAAAACAATGGCACACCCTACCTGATCTACCTTGCTCTGATACCACCTAACGCAAAGGAGGATGGAGGGGCCAAAAAAATGGCACACCCTACATGATCCACCTTTCTCAACAATACGCGGAAGCAACAACAACATAGTGAGAGAGAGAAAGTGGGATCATTCATATATTATCTTCATTCAAATTGATTCTTACATGCCAAGTTGTAAGGTGTTCTTGGTTATAGCCAGATATTACAATGAATTATAGAAGTCCTCAAACATGTGAGGATCTACCCACAATCTTGATTCTACTATCTTCTACCTTCTATCAAAATTTCCCTCCTAAAACTCTAACCAAACAACTATACTTATACAAAAGGCTACCAAACTAAGTCAGCCTTTAGATCCACAATCAATGGAAGGAATGGTCAGATCTAGGACCACATGCTTCCCAATAATGGATACTAGCATTAAATCTACAACCCATAATCAATGCACAAGTCAGCCTCATCAGAAACTCAAAATAAACTACTCGGTAAGCAAATAACCGAGCAATAGACAAGCATCACTAAGTGCCAGTGAAACAACTGACCACCTAAGAGATAACTGACCAAACTCGATAACCAAAGGAAACTGACTACTACCGAGAAAACTCAGTCAAAGAAGGAACCGAGCAACACAAACAAACTCAAATATGTTTTTGGTGACACAGGATTTCCAAGGACCTGAGATGCTCCTGCATCGGACACCTGGTGTTATTTAGAAATGAATCTTTGAATAATTCAGCAAGTATGATCTGAGCTGCATCCAACTCAGACTATGAAATCCATGAACTATCTTCAACCAGTCTATTCTTCCACTTTACCAGATATTCCATATACTATTTACCTCTTGTTCATTTGCTAACTCTTTGCTCCAAAATATGTTCAACTTCTTCATTCTGCTTCTTAGGATACTCCATCGGTACTGTCATGTCTTCATCAGGTTCATGATACTCATACAAATCAGTAATGTTGAAAATTGGTTATATGTCCATGTCATCAGGTAACTCAATCTCATATGCATTTCCACTATCAAATTTCTTCAAAATCTTGCAAGGTCCAAACTTCATCTTCAGGTTCCCATATTTTCCAACAGGAAATAGACATTTCTTCAAATGAACCATCACTTCATCACCAACATCAAAAGTCTTATGTCTCCTTGATCTATTAGCTATGTCTTTGTATTTCTAATTACTCTCTTCCAACTTAACTTTCACATCTTCATGCATGTCTTCATGTACTCATCAAACTTCACTCCTTAAGCACTTCTCTTTCTTTCATCATCAATGTCTCTCAAATCAGATATACCTCTCAGCTATATGCCATTCACAATCTCAAATGGTGTTTTTCCAATACTCCTATTGACTAAATTATTGTATGCAAACTCTAATTGTGCCAACACAAAATCCCAATTACTAGGTGTGTCTCCAACTATACATCTCAAAAGATTTCCCAAACTTCTGTTTACAACTTCTATCTATCCATCAGTTTGTGGGTGAAATGTAGAACTATATTTCAACTCAGTGCCAAACTTTCTCCAAAGAGTCTTCCAAAAATATCCAACAAATTTACTATCTCACTCAAATATAATACTCCTTGGTAATCCATGCAATCTGACAATTTACTTAAAGAAAAAATCTGCTACATGTACTGCATCTGATGTCTTTCTACAAGGTATAAAATGTGCCATCTTTGAAAATCTATCTACCACAACAAATATAGAATCATTACCACTTACTGTCTTCTATAAGCCAAGAAAAAAATCCATACTAATGTCAATCCAAGGTTTCTCAGGTACAACAATCAGTGTATATAATCTAGTATTCTGACTTACTCCTTTTGCAACTTGACAAATTCCACAACTTTTCACAAATTTCTAAACATCTTTATACAACTATGGCCAAAAGTATTTCTCCTTAAGCAAATTCAAAGTCTTATCAATACCAAAATGGCCAGCCAAACCACTACTATGTTTCTCCTTCATCAAATTAGTTCTCATTTGTCCTCTCGGTAGACACAACTGAATATCTTTAAACAACATACCTTCATGAATAAAATATTCTTACCATTTTGTACTTAGTTGATCTTGAATGGGTTCTTTGCACTTTCTCCATGGCTTAGAAAATTAGGATCAATTTCATACAAATCTCTCATCTCATCTAAACCAAGAACTTCAATTTTCATCTTGGTCATCAAAGATCTTCTTCTACTCAATGCATCAGTAACTCAGTTAGTGACTCCACTTTTATGTTTGATCACAAATGTATAACTCTACAAATACTCAACCTATTTCATATGTCTCTGATTCAACTTATTCAGACTACCCAAGTATTCTAAAACCTTATGATCAGTATACAACACAAATTCACTCAGTATCAAATAATGTCTCCATTTCTTCAGTGCTTGAACAATAACATAGAATTCTTGATCATACATAGAATATTTCCTTCTAGCATCATTCAACTTTTCACTAAAGAAAGCAACAGGTTTACCTTCTTGACTCAACACAACTCCAATTGCACTACCACTTGCATCACATTCCACTTGAAATATCTTATTGAAATCAAGCAATGCCAAAACAGGCAATTCAACAACCTTCTATGTGAGGGTCTCAAAACTCTTATCAACTCCATGTGTCCACTTGAATTCTCTTTTATCTCCTCTCATAGTCTCAGTCATTGCATTACAAATTGAACTGAAATTCCTTATGAACTTTTGGTAGAAACTTTCCAAACCATGAAATGATCTTACCTCACTAGTATTCACAGGTGTAGGCCAATTTAGAATAGCTTCAACCTTTTCAGGATCCATCTTCAAACCATCTACTGAAATTACAAATCCCAAATACACAATCTATTCTTTCATGAATGAACACTTTTTCAGATTAATCAGCAACTTTTCTTATTTCAATCTCTGCAAAACTTGTCTAACATGCAACAAATGTTCTTCTCTAGTCTTACTAAATATCAGAATATCATCAAGATATACAATCACAAACTTACCCAAGAATTTCTTCAAAACTTCATTCATCAGCCTCATAAAAGTACTCGGTGCATTAGTTAAGTCAAGAGGCATAACCAACCACTCATACAAACCTTCTTTTTTCTTGAAAGCAGTCTTCCACTCATCACCTTATATGATTCTGATCTAATGATACCCACTTTTCAAATCAATGTTTGTGAAATACTTTGCTCTAGTCAAACTATCCATTATGTCATCCATTCTCGGTATAGGAAACCTATACTTCACTATTATCTTATTGATTGCTCTGGAATCATTACACATTTTCCATTCTCCATTCTTCTTTGGTGCCAATACCACAAGTAGTGCATAAGGACTCAAACTTTCTTTGATCAAACCTTTCTCTAGTAACTCTAGAATCTGTCAGTTCAATTCTTGATTCTCGGTAGGTGTCAACCGATGAGGTGCCTTATTTTGTAAAATAGCTCTAGGGATTAGATCCATATAATGACCAATACTTCTCTTCAATGGAAAACCATCAGGTACATTAATAGAAATGATATCATTGTACTCGGTGAGTAACTTATCAATCTCCTCAAGGACACTATCCTCTATTTTCTTACTCAGTTTGTTAGGAATCACAACAAAACATGCATCATCCTTCTTCAAATCCTTAACAAATTTTCTTCCTTCCATCAAACAAACTTTCATAGATGTGCAGACATTACTAACAGGTTCTTCCATCAAAGGTAACAAGATTTGTTTTCTTCCATCAACCACAATAGTATACTTATGCAATCTCCCATCATATATAGCATGTCTATCATATTGCCAAGGTCTATCCAACAAAATATGACAACAATCCCTAGGCATGATATCACACAACACCTTATCATAGTGCTTTCCAATTTTTAAATTCACATAAAATTGCTCACTTACCAAGAGTGTATGCTCATCTTTGATCCATGAAATCTGATAGGGCTTCGGATGTTCCAACCTTTCCAACTACAACTTTTTGACCATCTCTTTAGATGCCAGATTCTCTAAGCTACCACTGTCAATGATTACCTTCCAAAATTTGTCAAAAACTCTACATCTAGACTTGAACAAGGTTTTCCTTACCAGATCTTCCTTTTTCCTTTCATTCCACAGTGCTCTTATTACCATCAAGTTATTTTCCTTCTCAGGTTCATTCGGTGACTCCTCTTGTACCAAAGAATTTCTACTACTACCAGCCTTCTTACTAGCATGTGTACATTCAAAAGATCTATATCCTTCTTCTCCATAATTGTAACAAGTTCCTTGGAAATTACCTCTACTATAACCACCTTGGTAGTTACTACCTCTACCTCTAGATGAACTTTTACCTTTCCACTCGGTCTTGCCTTTATCCAGAGTTGTCTTTTCATGTTCAGATCTACCATTTTGACCATAAGATCTACCTCTTCCTCTAGGGAATCTACCACCTTAACCTCTTTTCCTCTGCTCATGTCTCTTGTTCAATTTCTCCTTGGCCTTCAATGCAAATTGAAAAGCCTCTTCAATGTTTTTCAATTTGACCAAACTGATTTCCTCTTGCATGGAAACTCTCAAACCATTCAGGTATCTAGAAATTCTTTCCACATCATCTTCATAATGTCCAGATCTGATATCTAATCTATAGAATTCCTCAGTATACTCTTTTACTGAGCTATCTTTCTACCTTAGAATTTACATTTACCTAACTAGGTTAATATGATAATCACAAGGTAAGAACTTTCCTTTCAATTTATTTACCATCTTATTCCATACCTTGATTTTGTCATTTCCTTTCTTTTTCTAATCCAATTGCAGATGCTCCCCCCACAAGGATGCATGACCTTTCAACTTTGTGCCTACAATTTTGACCTTCTTTTCCTTAGATACATTTTCATACTCAAAATACTTTTCCATTTCAATGATCCAGTCTATCAATTCATCAGAATCCAATTTCCCACTATATTTAGGAGGATTGAAATGTGGTGATGACATCAAACATGTCAAAGCCTTCAAGAATATTTCCTCACCCTAATCCATCACAGGTGTAGGTTTTGCTTCACCTTGTCCCACTTTAATTTCATGATCACTAACATCTTCAAGATCTCTACCTCTTCTCTAGGTTGTTTCAACAGCTTCTAACCTAGAAGCAAGTTGTCTCAACATACCTGCCAATCCTGGATCCACTTCTCACCTCCCACAAACTATCTTGAAAATCCTCTACAATTGTAGGTCAGATCGCAATCTGTCACCCCACAAAAATTCAACTAGGGCTTCACAAGAAGGAACCTACCAACCTAGATCCAGATCTCACCTCACTCTGATACCACCTAACACAAAGGAGGAAGGAGGGGCCAAAATAATGGCACACCCTACCTGATCCACCTTGCTCTGATACCATGTGATGCAGAGGAGGAAGGAGGGGCCAAAACAATGGCACGCCCTTCCTAATCCACCTTGCTCAACAACATGTGGAAGCAACAACAACACAGTGATAGAGAGAAAGGAAGATCATTCATATATTATCTCCATTCAAATTGATTCATTCATGCTAGGTTGTAAGGCCTTCCAATTTATGCCTAGATATTACAATGAATTGCAGAAGTCCTCAAACATTCAAGGATTTTCCCACAATCTTGATTCTACTATCTTCTACCTTCTATCAAAAACTCCCTCCTAAAACTATAACCAAACAACTATACTTATACAAGAGGCTACTGAACTAAGTCATCCTTCAGATCCATAATCAACAAAAGGAACAGTTAGATCTGGAACCACACACTTCCCAATGATGGATAACAGCATTAAATCTATGATCCATAATCAATGCACAAGTCGACCTCATCAGAAACTCAAAATAAACTACTCGATAAGTAAGGATGTCCAAGCAATAGACAAGCATCGTCGAGCACTAGTGAAATAATCGATCACCCAGGAGATAACTGACCAAACTTGGTAACCAAAGGAAACTGACCACTACCGAGAAAACTTGGTCAAAGAAGGAACCGAGAAACACAGACAAACTCAAATATGTTTTTGGTGACATGGGATTTCCAAGGACCTGAGATTCTCCTGCATCAAATACTTTGAGATGTGTCCAACCTTGTTATAGGAGTAACAAATCACTAGAGGCCTTATATACCTCGGTGCATTGATGTGGGTTACCATACTACATTGTCTTGCTATGTGACCATTATAATTACATATCTAACATGTAATGTTCAAAGGGCTTATAACACTTTGCTGAGGTTGATTTATTTTATTGTGTTGTGTCTGACTTCTTTGATTTGATCTACAATTCATAGCTCTATGACCAAATGTACTGCATGAATAACAATAACCATCGAAAGGTATTACCTCTTTAAAATCTCTTGTTATATGTCCATGCTTGTTACAGACATAACAAGTTTGGTTTACTGGCTTCCATTCATCTTCATTGTGATTTTCAGTCTTCTTAGCTTCTGTAGATTCTTCTAGTGCTTTCATTCTTTCTCGCATATCATTGATTTGATTTTGTGCTTTATTAAATCCAATACCAATGGTATCTCCTTTAATCTTCTATGCATATAACTATAACTCTATTAGATCAGCACTTGTGTGTAGTTTGTCAATATGGTTCTCTGCTTCAGTCAACTTAGATTCCATCTGTTTCTTGATGTTTTCTAACTCCAATATTTTCATGTTTTCTTGCATAAGTTCATCATCTAACTATTTTTTCTCTTTGATCTGCTCTTCATAGGCTTCCTTATTATTAGTTATCTTTTCATCCAATTCATCAATCTAATCCTTCAGAGATGTATTTTCTACATTCAACTTTTTGACCATTTTTCCCAAATCATTATTTGAACAATCTTTCATATCTTTTCTAATTTTCTTGATGAATACTTGTGTGCCACTGACCTTCAATTTCAGTTGTTCAATTTCTTTTTTAGATCTATCAAGATCTTCAAGAGCTTCCTCAAGATTCTTTGGTGCAAGAGAGGGAAGGAGGGGCCAAGAAATGGCACACCCTAACCTGAACCACTCTACTCAACAACACATAGAAGCAACAACAACACATTGGGAGAGAGAAAATATAGGATCATTGATATATTTACTTCAAATTGATTCATCCATGTCGGGTTGTAAGGCCTTCTTGGTTTTGGCCAAATATTACAATGAAATATAAAAGTCCTCAAACATGAAAGGATCTGTAGATAATCTCTAATCTTCTATCTTCTATTTTCTACCAAACTTCCTCTAAAACTGACTCCTAAACTCTAACCAAACAACTACATTTATATAAGAGGCTACCAAACTAATTTTGCTTTCAAATCCATAATCAATAGAAGGAACAGTTAGATCTAGGACCACACACTTCCCAATGATGGATACCAGTATTAAATCTATGACCCATAATCAATGCACAAGTCATCCTCAACAGAAACTCAAAAGAAACCCGTCGATAAGAAAAACCAAATGAGGGTCAAACAAGCATCACCAAGTACCAGGGAAATTCACTAAGTGCCAAAGAGATAACCAACCAACATCGGTGAACAAAGGAAACCGAGCAACACCAAACCAACTTGGTCAAAGAAGGAACCGAGCAACACAAACAAACTCAAATATATTTTTGGTGACATAGGATTACCAAGGACCTGAGATGCTCCTGCATCAGACACCTAGGGTTATTTGAAAATTATTCTCTAAATCATTTAGTAGGTATGATTCGAGCTGCATCCAACTCAGATTGTGAAATCCATGAACTGTCCTCAATCGGTCTATTCTTCCACTTTACCAGATATTCCATATACTATTTTCCTCTTGTACTTTTTCCAATTCTCTATTCCAAAATATGCTCAACCTATTCATTCTACTTCTTAGGATAATCTGTTGGTACTACCATGTCTTCTTTAGATTCATTAAATTCATACAAATCAGAAATTTTGAATATAGGTGAAATATCCATGTCATTAGGTAACTCAACTTCATATGCATTTCCACTGTCAAATTTCCTCAAAATCTTGCAAGGTCCAAACTTCTTCATCTTCATCTTCCCACATGTTCCAACAGGAAATCTTCCTTTCTTCAAATGAACCATCACTTCATCACCAATATCAAAAGTCTTATGTCTTCTTGATCTATCATCTCTATCATTGTATTTCTGATTACTCTTTTCAAGTTTAAGCCTCACATCTTCATGCAATGTCTTCATGTACTCAAAAAATTTTACTCCTTTAGCACTTCTCTTTCTTTCATCATCAATGTCTCTCAAGTCTGACATACCTCTCAGTTGTATGCCATTTACAATCTCAAATGGTGTTTTCCCAGTACTCCTATTCACTGAATTATTGTATGCAAACTCTGCTTGTGCCAACAACGAATCCCAGTTACCTGGTGTGTCCCTAACTAAACATCTCAAAAGATTTTCCAAGCTTCTATTCACAACTTTTGTCTGGCCATCAGTTTGTGGGTGAAATGAAGAACTATATTTCAACTTAGTACCCAACTTTCTCCAAAGAGTCTTCCAAAAGTATCCAACAAATTTACTATCTCGATCAGAAATAATACTCCTTGGTAATCCATGTAATCTAACACTTTCCTTAAAGAAAAGATCAACTACATGTACTACATCTGATGTCTTTCTACAAGGTATAAAATGTGTCATTTTGGAAAATCTATCCACAACCACAAATATAGAATCATTACCTCTTACTATCTTCGGTAAGCCAAGAACAAAATCCATACTGATGTCAATCCAAGGTGCTTGTAATTTTCACTTTCTTGTCTTCAGGTACATTTTTTTACTCAAAATACTTTTCCATCTCTATGATCTAATCCACCAATTCATCAAAATCTAATTTTCCACCATAACCAAGAGGATTAAAGTGTGGTGTAGACTTCAGACTTGTCAAAGCCTTCAAGAGTCTTTCCTCACCCTGATCCATCATAGATGCAAGTTCTACATCACCTTGTTCTACCTCAGTTTCTTCATCACTAACATCTTCAAGATGTCTTCCTCTTCTCTGATCTATTTCAACAGCTTCTAATCTAGCAACAATTTGTGTCAACATATCTACCAATCCTAGATCCACATCTCACCTCCCACAAACCATCTTGAAAACCCTATGCAACTGCAGGTCAGATGGCAATCTTCTACCCCATAACAATTCAAATAGGGTTTCACAAGAAGGAACCTTCAAATCTAGATTCACAAACCTAGATCCAGATCTAACCTCACTCTAATACCACCTGATGCAAGAGAGGGTAGGAGGGGCCAAGAAATGGCACACCCTAACCTGAACCACTATGCTAAACAACATGCAGAAGCAACAACAACATAGTGGGAGAGAGGAAATGTAGGATCATTCATATATTTACTTCAAATTGAGTCATACATGCCGGGATGTAAGGCCTTCCTAATTTCAGCTAGATATTACAATGAAATACAAAAGTCCTCAAACATGTGAGGATCTACAGATAATCTCTAATCTTCTATCTTCTAACTTCTATCTTCTACCAAACTTCCTCTAAAATTGACTCCTAAACTCTAACCAAACAACTACATTTATACAAGAGGCTACCGAACCTAGTTGGCCTTCAGATCCACAATCAATGGAAGGAACGGTTAGATCTGGGACCACACATTTCCCAATGATGGATACCAGCATTAAATTCATGACCCATAATCAATGCACAAGTCGGCCTCAATAGAAACTAAAAAGAAACCTGTCGGTAAGAAAATCCAACCAAGCGCTAGACAAGAATCATAGAGCACCAAAGAGATAACTGACCAACACCAGCAAATAAAGGAAATTGATCAACACCAAACCAACTTGGTCAAAGTAGGAACCAAGCAACATAAACAAACTCAAATATGTTTTTGGTGATACGAGATTTCCAAGGACCCGAGATGCTCCTACATTGTTCTTCTTCAGATGTTTTACTTCTTTTGAAACCATGATCTCCTCAAGTGGTTAAACTTATCTTCAAAGGACCAAAGCTCTGATACCAATTGTTAGGAATGAGAACACTAAGCGGGTGTGTGAATCAGTGTTCTATATTATTAATATTTTTCTACTTCTTGAAACTTAGCCCGATTAATCAATTACTAAACTGAATATTAAAGCAAGTAAAGTAAACAACCATAACACATAACACCAGATATGATTACGGGGAAACCTTGGCCAAAGTAGAAACCCCAGTGGAAATTAATACCCACTAATAATTATACTTTGTATTATGAACCTATTAATGTTCCAGTTCCCTATTAGGAGCAGTCATTATAATGCTTAGTACAAACACCTAGTCAAAGGTCAAACCCTATTAGGAGTCTTAAAGTAAAAAAAAAATTTAGGGGTGGAAAGCTCACTGCTAGAGCTCACTACTCAATAGAGAAGGCTACAACCTCCTAGATATCAGATACTATACCTACAAGGGTGAGCTACAGCTATGACACTGCTTGTATTATTTGTTCCTTTTGTGCGTTGATGCTTTAACCTGTTTTAAAGCTCTATAACATTCTTACTATTCTTAACACATACTTCGCATACTTATTCTCTTCTATTACATCTTCTATCCACTTCCTTCACTCAAATACAAAAGCGCATGTCTTATATATAGGCGCAACCAAAACTATTTACTAAGTCAGCCTAAAATTTATTACATACAACACTTCCAAATGAATTGGCTCTAGTGTGTTTACATACATTGATATTAACATGTTTACAACACATTTACAATAGGTTCATAGCCTTTACAAAACAAAATAATACTCGCTAATCAAAATCTTTCCTGTCAATTGCATGCTTTGTTCTGTTCTGCCGCTCATTGTCTGTGTCACTTCAACTCACTGTAACTTTTTCATACAGTCACATCTGACCATGTGTGCTTAACCATAGCTTACTAACATACTAAAAAGCTTATCTTCAATGGTGCATACCAAAACTCGATCATACACATGTGTGTTGATGCTCTATTCATTAGGTGCTTCACTTACTACTCTATCTTCCATACTTAGCCAAATTCTGATCTTCTAAGTTATTTCCCTGACCTCAAAACTTCATATGACTTTGTTGCCATAATGAAAACACTAAACTTATTCATATACACTAGTATAGTCAACTTTCCAACATATGTAATCAGCACCAACAATTGAGAATCATAAGCATTAAATTTTTAATTTGATAAACAATAAATACATTAAATATATGAGTAATAATAGAAATGTATGTATCATAAATCATATATATATATATATATCTTCATAAACATGTTGTAATCCATCACATATGTATCATAAATCATCATCCATCACATAGCTAATAAACATTCCACATTCCATAAATAAACACAAATTTCAAAAAATGTCACACAAAATAAGGGCTAGTCAACACTCTCTATCTCCATCTCCTCAGGGTGGCATTGTTCTACTATTAGGACCTACTAGAGGTGGAACATGAATTTAAAAAATTAAATGGCACATCATTAATTATTTATGTAATGAAATTAGAATTTAAAAAATTATGAATTAATTATGTAACCATATAAGTCAAATAAATTTCTATCAAGAAATCAATATCAAATAGATAATATACTAATTGCATGCCTCATACATTTCATTCATGTCATTTATCTTCGTATTCATCCAACTCATCATCATGACCATCCTCATCATCATCACCATCATTTCCATCATCATCATCATTGATGCAGAGGGTAAAGTTTTTGGTTGAGTTACTTCTCCAAATGGTTAACTTTTGAGAGGTTTAGGCACTAACTAGCCCTCTAACCCAATGGCTCCCAAATGGAAAATACTTCACAACTCCTTAAGAACCTTTCCAATCACCAAGGTATTTTTATTACACCTTTTCAAGGTGGATTCAACTAGTTTCAATAATTTTTGGGTTCCTAAGCAATACCCAACATCCAAATCCTCCAAACAATCTACTAGGCCTAATTGCCCTCCTAGTAGGTCTCCAGTGACACAAATGTGAAAATTTCTCACAAAATTATCAAAGAACCAGAAAAAATAATGATGTTTTTAGATACCCCTTTCAGCATACTCAGACATACCAAAATCATATTAGTGGTTGTTTTAAACCAACATACCCATTCTCAAACTGTGCCCCTGCTCCAAGCCTAAAAAGGGGTCAATTTACAAAGAAATTTTAAGCTATACTTACCCCCAAACTTCAATATTCTCAACACTCTCTCCAAATTCATTCAAAACATGGATTATCAAGTCAATTTTATCCTTAGATCAATGAAAACACAAAAACCCCAAATAGGCCTCTTACAAGCCCTCTAAACAAGGGTTTTCTCAATGTAGGCCCTCCAAGCACTTCCAGACTTAACTAATGGTGGATTCACCATTAATTCATCATCATAAGACTCCTCAAAAACTTAAACCTACCTCTTGTTCAAACAAATTAATGGTTGCTTCTCCTATCCAATCAATTTCTTGGATTTACTCAACCTTTACTCGGTGATCACTTGTTCCATCCACTCAAACTTTATAGATTATTGTTAGAAAAGTAATATACATTTGTTAATGGTATCATTACATGAGAATAAGGGTTTTTAATTCATGGAATGATCTATTTCCTTAAGAAAATACCAAAATGTCAAGTTAAAACAATGAAACCCTTGGGTCAATCAGCACAAGTGTTATGGATTTGAACCAAATATCGATCTCATGGAATTAAAGATGGATTTGAAAAATATCTAATGTATCTACAACATCAAATGAACAATTCCAATTCAACGTATGCCAAAAATAACATTGAAACTTGCAAAATTCTAAGTTTTATTGGAAATAGACTATTATAATTGTACACTAATGAAGCAGTTCGTACTCTTGTATATCCCAATCATCCAAGGGTATCTATAATATAGTTCCTAACTTCCACAAATGATCTCATTTGGTTGGAAGTCCTTAAACACTCAAAAACAAACTAAACACTAATTCCCTCCCATTCTTAACTAGTCGTTAAGATTTGAATATTCAAATTCCTAACTTACAAATTATTGCATGTTATTGCTTAAAGCCTATCAAACTTTGTTTCAAAATTATTCTATGATCTAATTAACCTAAACTCCTATTCACACTATTGGCCACCTTTACATCCATTTTGGTCCTAAGTCCTTTACCAGGACTTCTAGGACTTAACACATTTCCATTGAATTGATTATTACACAATACCATTATTGGCTTCAAAATCTCCCAATTGACATGGAGAGATGTTCTCTTCATGTCCTTCTTCATGCTCTTGTCATTAGGTGTTCTCATTCTCTTAGGTATCTTCATGGATGCTCTTGCATCATACACCCCACCTTCAAAATTGCTCTTTGTCTTCGTACCACCCATCCTTCTAGATGGAATTTTGCATCTTTGTTCCCTTCTAGGCAGTTCTAACACCTTGTCACCTACATTCAACTTGTTAGAAAAATCAAAACACAAAACATTTTTATCAACTTTACTATCATGTTGTTGGGAATAGTCAGAATGTTGATTGTGTTGTATTTTATCTTTCCTTCCAAGGCCCAAAAAAACCTTTTCCTGACTCCTCAAGTCATTTCCCTTCCTCTGATTAACAATAGGACACCATACTTTACCAACAAACACACCATTTTGTTGATGGTCTACAACTTCCTTCATGTTGTCAGTGGCATATTGTTTCATCATTAACAAAGACTATTTAACAAACTAATATGCAACTAAAGACTTGTGTTTTATTTCCTCCAAATACTCCCTCTTACCAAAACAAACAATTTTAACCCTACCATCACAAGGTAAAGGTGTTAGAATGAACTTCTACCCCTTTTGACACACAAGATAAGTTTTTTCAAACCCATAATGAATTGTCCTTCTAGAAGACTTCCAAGGCCTACCCAAGATAATATAGCAACATTGCATAGGTACAACATCACAAAGTACCCTATCATGATAATCACCAATACAAAAATCAACATAGGCTTGCTCTCTTATCACTAAATTATGATCATTATTCACCCATGACACACTATAATATGGTTGCTCAAGTGGAAATGTCTCCAAATGAAGTTTTCTCACCATTTCATAAGATACTAAATTCTCAAATGATCCAGATTCTATTATCATGCTACATATCTTCCCATAATTTTTAAAATTTGTTCTAAAAAGTGAAACATTTTTCTTACCTACCATACCTCTCGTTACTATTAAGAAGTCACCTTCAATGCATGGATTCACTTGTCTAGATCCTTGCTTTGATTTTGTGTCTTCTTCTTCTCCACCTTGTTTCAAGTGGACTCTCTTCTCTGCCTTCTTGAAGTCTGCCTCCTTTTGAGGACACCTATAAGATTGATGCCCAATTGCTCCATAATTAAAGAATTTATCAGCGAACACACCAATGGCTCTTCCATAACCAGATCTTCCACTTCCTCTCTATCTTGTATCAACATCAATGCCTTTGTATTTTTCATCACTAGACTTCTCTTTCACATCATTGGATCTTCCTCCCCTACCTTTGTTTGAATTGCCTCTTCCAACTCCATTTTTTTTGTGTCTTCTCCTCAACTTCTCTTCAACTCTCACAGCCAACTTACAACATTCTTCAACTAATCTAGGGGTTTCAAGACTTAATTCATCTTGTATGTTGAATCTAATTCCCCCCAAATATCTAGCCATCTTCACTTCCACATCCTCTTCATGGCCAACTCTAATCTGTAACTTGTGTAATTCTTCAGTGTACCTTATACATCTAAGTCTTTTTTCCTAAGACCTTGCATCTTCTTATACATCTACACCTAGTCATCACTAGGTAAAAATTTTGCCTTCATTTTATCCATCATAGCATACCAAGAAGTGAACTTGAGCTTATTACTCTTTCATCTCTCTTCTTGAACACAATCACACCACAATAGAGCGTGTCCTCTCAACCTTGACTTTGAAATCCTTACCTTTTGTTCATATTCATTGTCTTCACACTTGAAGTAGTTTTCCATGGAACTAAACCAATCAATGAGTTCTTCATCATCCATCTTACCTGCATACATGGGTAAATCTTATCTTCCTTTTGCATCTCCACTCATTTTTTTAGAAAACTTAGCCATCCTTACATCTTCCAAATCTACTTTTGGTTCTTCTCTCAAAGGGATTTCTTCTTCTCCCTGGTCTTCATATTCATCATCTTCTTCTAGCCTTCTCTTTCCTCTCTTCTCTAGTATTTTCAACCTTCCAATCAAGGATCTCATCTCCTTGTCCTCAATCTTCTCCCTTCTCTCTTGCTCAAGGGTTTCTCTCTTTATTTTACTCCCTATCATATACTCCTTTACAAGACTGGGAAGTTTAGAATTAGTGACCCTGTAATGGATCCCATCATCTTCTCCTTCTGACATCTCTAATGCAAAGATCAACTCTGGAACACTCAAGGAGGAAATGGAAACTCCAAGGCCTCAACAAAGGATCAAATACACCAAAGACCCCAAAAGAAACTTCTCACTCTTTACCTAGGATTCTCCTAGGCTTTGATACTAATTGATTCAGAGGGTAAGGGTGTTGGTTGAGTTACTTCTCCAAATGGTTAAGTTTTGAGAGGTTTGGGCACTCACTAGCCCTCCAACCCCATGGCTCCCAAATGGAAAATACTTCACAACTCCTCAAGAACCCTCCCAATCACCAAGGTAGTTATCTTGGACCTTTTCAAGGTATATTAAACTATTTTCAACAATTTTTTGGGTTCCTAAGCAATACCCAACACCCAAATCTCTTAAACAGTCTACTAGGCCTAATTGCCCTCCTAGTAGGTCTCCAGTGACACAAATGTGAAAATTTATCAAAAAGTTATCAAAGAACTAGAACAATTAATAATTTTTCAGATACCCTTTTCATCATACTCCAACATACCAAAATATTAGTAGTATTTGTTTTGGACCATCCCTTCTCCAAGCCTAAAATAGGGTCAATTTACAAAGCAAGTGTAAGTTATACTTACCCCCAAACTTCAATATTCTCAAAAGTCTCTCTAAATACCTTAAAAACATGTATTATCAAGTCAATTTTATCCTCAAATCAATACAAACACAAAAACCCCAAATAGGCCTCCTACAAGCCCTCAAAACAAGGGTTTTCTCAATGTACACCCTCCAAGCACTTATAGGCTTAACTAATGGTGGATTCACCATTTATTCATCATCCTAAGACTCCTCAAACACTTAAACCTACCTCTTTTTCACACATTTTAATGGTTGCTTCTCCTATCCAATCACTTTCTTAGATTTACTCAACCTTTACTCGGTGATCACCTGTTCCATCCACTCAAACTTTATAGATTCTTGTTAGAAAAGTAATATACATTTTAGAATGGTATCATTTCATGAGAATCAGGATTTTTCATTCATGGAATGATCCATTTCCTTAAGAAAATACCAAAATGTCAAGTTAAAACAATGAAACCCTTGGGTCAATCAACACAAGTGTTATGGATTTGAACCAAATACTGATCTCAGGGCATTAAATATGGATTTTAACAATATATAATGTATCTAAAACATCAAATGAACAATACCAATTCAACTTATGCCAAAAATAATATTTAAAGTTGTAAAATTCTGAGTTTTATTGGAAATAGATTGTTCTAGTTGTACACTAATTAATCAGTCTATACTCTTGCATATCCCACACATCCAAGGGTGTCCATAATATATTCCCTAACTTCCACAACCAATCCCATTTGGTTGGGATTCCTTAAACACTCAAAAAAAAACTAAACACTAATTCCCTCCCATTCTTAACTAGTCATTAGGATTTGAATATTCAAATTCCTAACTTACAAATTATTTCAATTTATTGCTTAAAACATATCAAACTTTGTTTCAAATTTTTTCTAGGATCTAATTGACCCAGACTAATCAACCTAGACCCTTTTTGGTACTATTTTCCACCCTTACATTTATTTTGGTCCTAAGTCCTTTACCAGGACTTCTAAAACTTAACACATTTCTACTGAATTGATTATTACACAATGCCATTATTGGCTTCAAAATCTCCCAATTGACTTGGAGAGATTTTGTCTTCATGTCCTTCTTCATGATCTAGCCATTAGGTTTTCTCATGCTCCTAGGTGTCTTCATGGATACTTCTACATCAATCATCATCACCATCACCATCACCATCACCATCACCATCATCACCATCATCATCTTCTTCTTCTTCTTCTTCTTAGTTTCATGAACATTTTCTTTAGGAAAATCATCAACTAACTATTGGTCATGATCACCATTTACATCATCTTGTAATTCTTTGGTACCTTCTTCTTCCATCACATTATACTTTATCGGTCTTCCTCGTGGATCATGTCTAACAACAAATGACCAACCCAGTTGATGTGGAACTTTTGAGTAAAATACCTTCTCACATTGGCTTGGAAGAACAAAGGGATCGTCTCCAACTGGCTCAAACAACCTTGTATCAACCATTGTAAATCTATTATTGTGCTCAATAATATTTCTATCATGAGCATTTTGATTTAGTCATAGCTTGTACCATTGGAGGACAAATGGAACTAATTTGAAAGAATTAAAGTCACACTCAAGTATATCATCCAAAATTCCATAGTATCTATTTTGAGTGTCTTGAGGATGTAGGTTGTTTCTAGATGAAATATAAGACCACTCAAAGACTGCAGTTATCCCAGAATCACAAGTTTTTTTTTTGTCATCCAACTTATTGATGCAAAATTTATGACCATTGCACCACATAGCATTGTGGTGATTGACCTATAATATGTCAAACATGTAAAAATTATTGCACCATGAGTTGATAAACATATAATTTATTCTTGGTTGAATTTATGCAAAAAACAACATATATATACATCAATAAAATTAAAATAAATAAATAATATGGGTGATTAATAAATTTATATGTACCTATTTATCTCTTAAACCATATGTTAAATCAATTTCCCTTGGCATAACATTGGAATCACCATTACGATGAGCTTCTTTAACTAATGAATCCACACCTTCCCATGTTAATGTGTGACCATAATCTTTACATTTTTAATCCATATCATCATCCAATCAAGATTGTTTGCAATATACAAATGTAGTGCACCCCACTCTTGACTAACTGTACAAAAAATAAATAGATGACTTACAACTGATGTTATATATTGAAGATTAAGAATTAATTAACTATAATATATATAAAAAATAAATGTAAAATATATTCAAATTAATGTCCATGACCATCTTAAAATTACCTCTCACTTTCCTCAATCTACCTTTCCCCATCAAGTACTCCCCTTCAAACTTGTTAATGGAGTTGGGATCTCAAATGTAATCTACATGGATCTTTGTTACAAACTTAGGAATATATTTAGTAATGTACACCATAGTATGGTATACCATATATCCCTCAACCATATAACCCTTAGGATGTTCTCTTTGTCGAACCAAATCCTTCAAAAATTCCAAGTGCCTCTCAACCATCCATATTGACCTTGTGTGTACATGTCCACACAATTCAATCTCCTCAACTTGGTGTATGAGGTAGTGTTCTTGTGCATTGAAAAAAGTTGAAGGTAGACATTTTTTCATTTCACACATTAGATGAGGATTTTTTCTCTTTCAATATTTTATATCTTCTCTATGGATTTCTTTATATGACAACTACCTACAAGAGATTCAAGATGCAAATATATTAATGAGACATTACAAAATAATATACAATATATTACATAACAAGTAAAACAAATAACAAATATAATATATATACAACAAATTGAACAAATTTCACTAATTACCTCATGTATTTTCCAAGATCATATATAACTTTCTTGACATTATTGTTGAAGTGGGTTGGGAAAGATAGAGGTAGAACACACTGCAACAATTATAAAATTTGATCTTTTCATTGTTTTCTAACATAATATAATGAAAAGTACATGCAGTATAAAAATATATAGTAAATACACAAGAACATGAATTTCCTTAATGAATCTATGTCAATCATGTGTTTTCATCCCTGGCCCAAATTCACTTTTCTTTGATATGAGATTATTTATGTTCGCAACAAATTCTATGGGAAATTGAATTTTTCATATGACTTCTTTTATAGCATTGCTTTGTTGCTTTGTTAATAACCAAAGAATGGAACTTATATTAATCTAGTCTCTATTTTTATTTGATTGAATGACATTTTTCATTGCATGATTGGATTCTTGAATGTCACTGCAAATTTTACCAATTTTTTCTTTGTCACGCCTTCCATTCAATATTTTCCATAATGTCTATGTTATATTCTTTCCAATATGCATAGTATCAAAAAAATACACAATTTGTAGCTTCTCATAGTAGGGAAACCTACTAAATTGTTTGGGATAACTTTTTGGTCCTTATGGAAGGTGGTCATTAATGCCTTGACGACCTCTAGGTCATCAATTACATCATCAGTAAATAAAACACAATATAAAAATATAAATTTCAAACATAAACCATTAGATGAAATGACATTACCTTGACAATTAATTCTATCATATTCCAATTTCTATATGGGAGGTGTCATTCTTCATGGCTTTGATGTGGTCTCTTCTTTCCCATTGAAAAGATATTTTTTAGTATTTCGATACTTATGATTTGTGTGGAGGAAGTGTTTATACTCATCAAACACCTACTTTCCTAAACTTTTTGAATGATAAGATTTCATATTTGGACCACAAACTAGACGTGCAAATTTCCCTTTGTTTGAAAACCTATAAGATCATGTATAATTAGATTAAATATGTTAATTTTTATAATTATAATTATCATGCACAACTTAAACACTATAATATACCACAAAAATGTGTTAGCCCTGGGGCATCAAATTGTCCGTAGAAGCAATGCATGGAATCAAAATTGTCTTTGTCCTATTGGTCTAGAGATGTCATGCATAGTGACACCATTCCATAACTTCATAAACTCATCAATAAGAGGCTCAATATATACATTCATATCTTTAACTTGGTACTTACCTATTTGAATGAACAAAAACATTACATAATTATGATGACTATTTTACTACAATATTTATAATTTAATGAAAATGACTATTAAATGAAAAAATATCTAGAACAATCATTGTCAACATTATGTGCTCCCTCTTTATTGACATTCATGGAGGAATGTTATTGTTAATAACCAAAACAAGCCACAGCAAGTCACTACTACATTTGGGGCCAAATTTTGACATAAACTTTTGATGGGTAATTTTTTTTATAGATTTGGTGTGTTTTTTTAGTAATAGGCCCCGATGGTGTCATTATTCCAATGGGTATTTAATTGACCATCGAAATTCCAACAGATTCAGGGTATAGATGAAAAAAAAATAGTGAAACGGCTTCATCATTTTTATTTCAATTAGATAGAGAAGGAGAGGGAGAAAAGGAGTGAGAGTTGAGCACGGGAGAAGGTATGTGATTTCTTCATCTTTCGAGCCTCTAGCATCATATTTGAATGCATTGAATTTTATTTGATCATGAATGCTCTCTGAAATGACCGCATTCTACTGGTGTCTTGTCCTAGCCAGTGCTTTATCTCTATTCTTTGATGTTATTGTTGCTTGTGCTCAAGGATATCGATTCACTATTTTCAAATGTTTGGATTCACATTTGTTTATATTACAAGCATGTTTAATGGTGCCATTGTATATTGTTGTCACTGAAATGATCGCATTCTACTTGTGTCATACCCTATCCTGTGCTTTAACTCCATTATTTGATGTTATTGGTTCTTGTGCTCAAGGATATCCATTTTTTTGAAATGTTGACTATGGTTATCAAATGGACAGCCCGTGAGCTTCTAGCTAGGCATCATTTGTATTGATAGCTTAGGGCATCAAATGTATTGTATCATTGATATTTGAGATTTTGTTAAAAGGAAATAGGACAAAGAATTATTTTTATTTAGTTTCTCTATTTTGATCCCTAAGTGGCTTACAACCGTAGAGAAGTATATGAAGATTTATAGATGTAGTTGTAGGATACATAGCAACCAATAATTCACAAGAAATCCATGCATCCAATTTGAATAGCAATTAATACAAAGAGCAAACTCCTCAACACGTCTTGCAAACCATTGAATTCAATAATAAATGAAACCTAACACCAACACTATTCCTTCCATAGTTGCAGGATACATAGCAGTCGATAATTCACAAGAAATCCATGCATCAAATTTTTATAAGGATATCCTACTAATCAATAGGAATTTTCTTGAGATGACAAATGATTATGCATTTTGATGGCAATGTGCTAGTTCAAAATGATAATATAAATCTAAAACAATTTTTTTTAATTTTCTCAAACTATAAATGTGGTTAAAGGGAAAATATTATGTGGAAAACCCACAAATCAAGCAAGCAAATGATTGTACATCAAATTATTCCTATATTCATTCAAGTATTGATATTCTTCAGCCACCTAACCTTTGAGCTTCATCTAGAGGAATGTGTAGCTTTAAGATAGAGTTACTTCTTGGGCCTTACAATAGGGTGGAATGTGATCAAGATTTGTTTAGGTTGTATCTTTGTTAGTCCCATTGTTAGGTTCTTATGGTTCATGGTTTGAATCTATTATGGTTGTGGAAGAGATTTTTAGATACTTTTTCTAACATAATTATTAGACACCATGATTGGAACAACTGGTTGTTGGCTATTGTACACATGAATCATAACTGTCAATGGTTCTTTGTGTTCAAGAATTCATTGATCAATCTTTGAAATTTATTGTCACAGCTTTAAAAGAGTGATAAAAGATATAGTGAATGTTATCTTTTCCAAGTGTTTTATGGGTGCCATTATCTTCTAGGAGTAATTTCTGGAACCAAATTATGTTCTATGCCTCTAGTAAATATTGTAGACACAATAATCTTCTTGGTGAAGGGTTTCTTCCATCCCCATGAGGCACTATTACATGGTTTCCATTCCCTTGTAGTATAGTGAACCTAATTTAATACAAGTGTGCACTATTTTGGGATCCATAATTTATGGCCCCTACACTATGGTTGTTAGCCTAAGACAGGCCTACCTTTGCATATAATAAGAGGCCAACATGAAACAAACATCTAGAAGTTAGGGGGTTGTTCCCTGTCCATAATTTATTATTTAAGTGCTAAGTGCTAATGGGTAATCATGTAATTCATACCTAGTGTGTCTCTTTCTTTCTCTCCACATTTCACATTAGGAGTATATGCTATAAAATACTCATGAAATCAACTATTGGTCAAATCTAATCAAAATTGCAATATAAAGATTAAAATAGATCTTAAAGAAATATGGGAACCATTTTTGACAGATATTGTACAAATGAAGAGAATACTCCCAAGAGGAAATGCTTCAATGTGGAACAATTGAAGGACAATATTTTATTTTTATATGCACATCTGCAATGTTTTTGATATATTTCTGAGATAAAAAAACAATAGAAAGAATAGCATATAGAAGAAAGTAAAGAATAATGATCATACTTTGAGATATTGTGGAAACTTAAAGGAAAGAATTCTTGGTGGGGTTATCATGAAATCAGTGAGTGATCCTTCATTCCCCTCTTCCAATGACCCTTCAAAACCAGGTTATCATGCAATCAGTGAGTGATCCTTCATTCTCATAGTCTACCATGCATCCAAACATATTAGAAATACACAATACAATGATAACAAGTCTTTCAAAATCCCCCTTCCCTCAAGGAACACTATCAACCATCCCTTCCACATAGCATTTAAATAGTTAACATTAAACAAGGAGAAAAATCCTCAACACATCTTGGAAACTATTGAATTCAATAATAAATGAAACCTAACACCAACACTATTCCTTCCATTCACTTCTACCAAGAATAAAGCATTTAATCCATTCAACATTACATATAATCATTAGACAGTTACATTTCCTGACTATGTAAAGCAATAGTCACAATCAAAACTACTTTCACCCTTGCACAAGCTATTCCAAAATTCAAGTAAAATGAGCAATATGCTATATCAAATCATTCATATTTATAGTAACCATTCAAAGGATCATTTTGTCAATGAACCCTCTGACTGTACCCCTGCCGAAGAGAAAGGAAACCTCAAAATAGAGAAAGGAAACTTAGTAAAACTAGTCTATGTCATTGTTTGTGAGGGAAACTTAGTCACGACATCAAGTATCATCTCATCATGGTCTATTCACCATGTTTCAACACCCCATTCACTCGGATCTATTCAACTTACCCCATTCTTCTTCTCTAGGACTCAAAGGCTTGAAATAGTATATGTGGTAAAAATTCATGAAATACTAAAGAAGACCTGCTATTTGTTTAACAAATCTTCATTGTCCCCCACAAAAAACTAAGTAATAACTACTCTACCCTTAATTTTTTTAACAATGCACCATATTAGATAAAGTAGGTTCTATCACACATGGCATGAACTCTCTTCAAACTCACAATACATTGCATATGTAGTACAAAATTCATGAAATTCTAAAGAAGGCCTCACTCTTAATGAGTTATAAACATGCCATTGTTTCAGTTTTGCTTGCGAGTTATGATAATTTTTGTAAACATGCCATTGGTTTAGTTTAGTGTATTCATTTTTGTCAAACAAATCTTTATTGTCTTCTGATTGTCTTCTTTATATACTAGCATGTATTAATTGGTTGACAAATAAAGAAGCATTTAGACAATCAAAAGACAATGAAAATAATTTTAAATGCATCTAACACAAAAAAAAAATTACAAAACTGAACCAATGGCATGTTTACAACAAAGAAATAGAGTGATAATAATATGTTGAAAATTGTATTCTGTTTAATACACGCCAAAGGACCAGTCCCAACAATTATTAAACATACTTTATTTGATATGATGAATTCTTAAACAATTAAGGTTGGAGTAGACATAGTTATCACACAATTTTTTGTGTGGTACAAGGAAGATTTGGCTGATTAAAAGTGAGGCCTTCTTTAGAATCTCATATAAATTTGGTTGATTAAGATGAGAAGAAAAACATAATTCATTAGTTAAATTTTTTAATTTCATGTATTTTTTCTCCTATTTATTAGGTGCATGAGTTGAAGGTTGAATGTAAGAGTCTTATAATGTTGTGTTAACTTTGGATATTGAGTTTCTGATACTCCTATGATGATCTTTCTCAACAAGTATTCTATTCTATTGTTGTTTTTTGAATAACATATTGGGGAAATACAAAACTGTGTACTTCTACAGGACAGTGAACAAAAAATTGAAGCATCAAACAAGACTTAATCAAGTTGCAGGTGGAACGTGCACTCAAATAGTAAGTAATGTAGAATAAAAAAATAATTAATCTGTCGTGTCTACATTTTGTTATTTTTTGAAATTACATCCATGTTCTATATTCATAGAATGGTTCAAAATTGAAATTTACAATTTGATAAAAGTACTGATAGGTGTTGTTCCCTGCACCCTCAATCAACAACTTGCCTCCATTAAGTGTTAGATAGGCATATTTTTCATTTTAAGATCAAAGATAAAGGCCCCCTTTTTTATGTGCACGCACACACACAACATATACAACATATACAACCTTCACCGTGCAGATTTTCCTAAGCACTAGTGGGACCTTATACCCTGAAAAAAATGTATTATTGTGAAAATCATCACAAGTCCATTTGTTTTCGGGTCTAGCTCCTAGTAGTGCTTGGTCAAATTTGATGCATTTTAGGGATGATATTTTGTGTATAATATATATGATGTTTTATTTTGATTTACAAACTACTATATTATTTGAATATCTTTCTTTCTTGCCACAATAGGAAAGAGTTTGAGGTGGAAGACTACAATAATATAAGTGTTTCAATTTGGTATACTATACTACAACATCATTTCATAAATAAGTTTTCAATTTCTATATATAATTAGGTTAGAGATAATCTAAGTGAAGAAGGATCATATCAGACAATCCAAGTGAAGAAGGTAATGGGGATACAATCAATAGATTGTGGTCGAACTTGAAAAGAAAAGGTGATGGAAAATTTTATTGTCCCTGCAATATTTGTAAGGGCTTAAACACTAGAAGATTGCTAATCAAAACAGCTAAGAGACATTGTAGGGATAATGGTCACATTGAAGGAGGGTTTGACTATCATGAATTGGTAAGTTTTTCATTATATTTATTTAACAATTAATATATATATGAAATACACTTGATGATGAGATCATTATCATGGTTTATTTGTGTTCATCATTTTAATATAGGTCGACCTCTCCAAGGGAGTACGTGATATGGACCATGGAAGTGTGAATATGGATAATATGGCTTTGGAAGTGGAGGATCATGGAGGTGTGAATATTGAAGCTGAAGATTATGATCCCATGGAAGATGACGATGATGTGCCAGATGATGGTACTAATACATTGATCCATGACACATTTGGTATTGGCACAACTGATGATGATGATCAGGATGATGTTGATGTCATCCATGATATATCTCTACTTGAGAAGGCAGCCATGCCCCTTTACGAAGGCTCCCAAACAACTCTTCTCTCTGTTGTATTATTGTTGTTGAACTTGAAGGTTATGAATGGTTTATCCAACACAACAATGTCACTTATGCTAAGGTATGTCATATATGTCATTATAGTAATTAAATGGTGAAACTTGTACCATAAATATTGTTAATATTAATGACTTATATTTTTTTCTATAGATTGATAGGTGATTTTTTGTTACCACCATCAAATATTCTCCCTCGCTAATACCGAGAATTATGTGCCACTATGAAAGATATTGGAATAGAGTATCAAGCATTAGATGCTTGTCCCAATGATCATATTATTTATCATAAAGAACATGAATTTGCAACAGAATGCCCTGAATGTCATACAAGTAGATATCGAACAGATCAAATAATAAAAAAGGTGGCTCACAAGGTTCTTCATTGCATCCCCATTATACCACATTTGCAAAGATTATTTAGGTGTAGTAGCTTGGCACAATTTATGGATTACCATGCACGCAATAGGAGTCGAGATGAAATTATTTGAATTCCTACAGATGGTTATGTATTTAAGGACATAGAGGAAAAGTGGCTGCACTTTATCAAAGAACCTTGAAATCTCAAGGTTTCAGTGGCAGTGGACGGTATCAATCCATTTGGAGAGCTAAGATCTGTTTACTCTGTTTGGCATATTTTTTTCATCAACAATAGCATTCCTCCATGGATGTCAATAAAGAGGGAGCACATTATGTTGGCAATGATTGTTCCAGGTATTTGATCATTTAATAGTTATCTACATGTAATTATAAATCTTGCAGTAAAATGGTCACAATAATTATGTAATGTTGTTGTTCATTCAACTCGGTAAATACCAAATTAAAGATATGAATTTATATATTGAGCCTCTTATCGATGAGTTGGTGGAGTTATGGAAAGGTGTCACTATGTATGACATCTCTAGACCAATAGGAGATAGAAAATTTCAATTCCATGCAATGCTTGTATGGACAATACATGATGCCCCAGGGCTAACACATTTTTCTGGTATGTTATGGTGAATTCAAGTTGCACATGATAATTCTAAAAATAAAAATTAACATATTTAATCCAATTCCTCATCTAATGTGTGAAATGCAAAAGTGTCTACCTTCAACCTTTTTCAATGCACAAGAACACAACCTCATACACCAAGTTGAGGAGATTGAAATGTGTGGACCCGTACACACTCAGTCAATGTGGATGGTTGAGACGCACCTAAAAAATTTTAAGGCTTTGGTTCAGCAAAGAGAACATCATGAGGGTTCTATGGTGGATCGATATATGGTATACCAAACTATGGTGTACGTTACTAAATATCTTCCTAAGCTTGCAACAAAGATCCATATAGATCGCATTTGGGATCTCGACACCATTAGAAAATTTGAAGGAGAGTACTTGGTGAGGAAAGGTAGAATGAAGAAAGTGAGAGGTAATAAATTATAAGATGTTATTGTAACTATTAATTAATTCTTAATCTTCAAAATTAATCAGTTGTAAGGTGTCTATTTATTTTTTGTACAGCTGCTCGAGAGTGGGATGCAATACATTTGTATATTGCAAACAATCAAGATTGGATGATGAAATGGATTGAATGATGTCATCATTTAGGTCACACATTAACATGGGAAGTTTTGTCTTCATTGGTTAATGAAGCTCATCATCACAGAGATCCAAATGTTACGCAAAGGGAAATGATTTAGCACATGGTTTAAGAGATTTCTAGGTACGTATAAATTTGTTAATTACTCGTACATTTATGAACTCTCGATGCATTAATTTATACATGTTTGACATATTTTTGCAGGTACAACACCACAAGGCTATGTTTTGCAATGGTCATAAATTTTGCATCAAAAATTTGGATGACACAAAGAAAACTTGTGATTCTAAGATAAGTGCAGTCTTTTAGGTGACTAATATTTCATCTACAAATGACTTACATCCTCAAGAGTCTGAAAATTGATACTATGGCATTTTGGATGATATACTTAAGTGTGACTTTAATTCCTTCAAATTAGTTCTCTTTTTCATCAGATGGTATAGACTACAACTTAATCAAAATGATCCTGATAGAAATGTTATTGAACATGACAATGGATTTCTAATTGTTGTGGTCCCACAACTATGCTCCCCTAATGGCCTTTCTGGCCTGAAGGGGCCCCCCTTCTGCTTTCTGCTTGTCTCATTTTTGTCATCTTTTGTTTGTCCTTATCTTTTTTTAGTTTTTTGGCCTTTTCAGCCTTGCCACCTTTTGACACTTTCGAAGGTCCAAAAGTGTGAAAGGCCTGGTAGGAGCGAACTTTCAAGCTGTCCTTTTTTCGGACCTTTCGGTGGTCCTCACCTCTGAAGTTTTGACTCTCACAACAGTCAGCCTTTCGGGTATTTCAAACCATCAGAGGTCTGACAACCCCGAAAAGGTTGAAAGGCTAATTCAAGGGGTGCTTACGTCAGCCCCCTGTGTGGCCTATAAAAGGTGTGAGGGTTTTTTAAAACCTTCACTTTGTGCTCTCGCTCCTCCATCGTCTACCTTTCTTGTAGTTTGGATCCTGCCTTCTCACTGGTCGTCATCAGTTTCTTCATCTCTTAGGTGGGTGTTCTTCTCCCTTTCTTTTTGTTTTTTGGTTCACGTCCTTTGTTTCCTATTTTCTTGTTTCTTCCTAGGTCTAGGGTTTTATGTTTTGGGCCTTTCTTGTTTGAGTCTTAGATCTAGTTTTTCTTTAAGTCGGCCCTTCTGGACCTAGGGATCATCGAGGTAGTCTCCTCGCATCCCTAGGTCATTTTGTGGTCAAACTCACCTTCAGACTCATTTTTTGAGTCTGGCTATAAACCCTACTTTCGGACCTTCGGGGTCCGAAAAAATTTGGAAGCATCCCCCAAATCAGAAAAAACTCCAAGTGTACCTCGTTATCATTGTTTCGGTGTTGTCGCACACCGAAAAATCTCCTACTCCCTGAAACACTGAAAGAAGCACCTATACTTTATTCTAAATCCCTTCAAACTGGTCAACCTTTTTTTCATCTTCGTGCTCTAAAAGATATAGCTGAGAAGGTACTGGCATCGCCGACAATGAAATACCAGTTCAAAGGATACCACCCACCATCCAAGGTGACTGACTTGCATGCTAGGATAACTGATACTAATATCGGAAATGTGAGTTGGAATGAGTACCTTAATAAATGTGCTCAACCAATGGGACACTCGGAATATTGCACTTCATTGGTCCACTATTCCTTGGTAAATGCAGCGGTGCACACCGTCTCGATCCAGTCAGTGGACCTGATTAACACACTGGCTAGCAACTATGTGCCAGATGAGTGCATGGTTAGAAACAACATTGGGGACATGGTCCTGGACCTAAGGCCCAACAACATCAAAGATGTCTTCCATATACCCAGGGGAGTAGATAAATTTTTCAATTTCAATATCAATAAGGGGATGGAATTCTACAACAAAGACATAGAGAGGGCTCACAACATTGTCAATAATGAGTACCTAATGCAGCCCTTTCCCAAGAACAGGCTTGACAAAATTGATATGAGAAGGGGCTATATGAAAGAGGATATCCAGGTCACCATAACAATGATAAGTAGGGTGTATGGCTTACCTAAGTCCCATTAATTGGAGCCCTGGATGATCTTCCTTATCCAAAACATAAAAGAAAGGCAAGTGAGGTTTGATGGGGCCTCCATCTTTAGTGACCAGCTAGATGAACAACTGATCCGATTCAAGATAGATCCTCACTTTTACATGACATCCTATGTTGTGTACTTACTAGCCTCTAGGGCAGTATACCCAGGTTTGACCAAAGTTGGAAATATTGGGGAGAAAAACACATAGCCTTTCACTCTGTATCCTCAATTGGTACAAAAGGATTTCTTAGCACATAATATCCCAAAGTTCAGGATAGTTAATGATGCCTTCATTTTCGCAATCATCTGCTCCACTGAGGGTGATTACACCAAAAGGTCATCAACAGAAGCAGCGGCTAAGGTGAAAGCCATTGGGGCATTCTATATACAATTCAGAACATTCACATACATCTGGGTTGCAGGAGCCACCTTAGCACATAAGAAGCTCCCAAGATACCCTTATGATAGGGTAGTTCTACTAGAGATAGCAAGTCAGTTGTCTGATGCTCATGAGCATATCAAGCACAAGAAGAAACATTGCTGAGAGTTTCCTATTTCAGTCGATCCTCATTGTGTTCCTGACATGAAAGTTTGCACGTTGTTGATTGGAGAATGGGATGAATTCCCACTGGCAACCTATAGTCTGGTGAGGCCACATTTTGATCCCATTGGTACCTATAGCCACATAATGGGAAGACACTATATTCATGAGCCACATTTTGAAGACCATTGGACCAATTGTGTCGATGATTATGAAGTGAGAATCCGTGACTATTTTCGGATGAGCCTGGAGCTGGCACAAGGTGCCCTTTCCCTAAAGATTCCGCAAAAGGTGTTTGATGCTAACTCAAATAAAATTTTGGATTCCATATATAACATGGACAGGGTATATACTAGGGCCATTCTAAATGCCAAAGTAGATCAAGATGAGAATGCCAGTATGGACTTCAGAGCCCGGCATGTGATCAAGTTGACAAAGTCCTGGGTTGCTCATCCATTCCCTATGCAACCACTTCCTCTGAAGCAACTCCCTAAGCAACCATCTCGAGAAAAGAAGAAAGGAGAGAAAGTACTAAAACCACAGTTCAAAGGGGCTGCCCCTCTAAAGCCCAAGACTGTGTATTGACATGAGCATCCCACTGCATATGGTCTAGTTACACACTCCAAAAAGGTGAAAACTAGGATGACTGGGAGTATCGCTCCACCAGAGGCACCATCATCAAGCAACCATAATTCTCCCAGATCAGAGAAGAAAACAAAGTTGAAAATAGTAGGACCTAAGCTAGCCGGAGTAAGTAAGGGCCATGTTTACAAGAGAAAGGCAGGATCAACCCCCACACAGATGGATACTTTGGCAAAAGAGGATGAGGAGGTGTTAGATGATGTTCCCCTCAATAGGAGGACCCGGTCAATAGGATTTTTGAAAAGAAGAAGGATAGTGGATGATGATCCTAAAGAGGATGGAGGGGCTACTCAGGCGGAGCCAATGAATTTGGATGCCCTTGGCAATGATGAATTCAACATCTTAGATTTTGTAGGTTTGCATGGGTTTAAAGAGTCTGAGAAACAAGCTCCTATGTAGTTCATGAGACTTTTCAGTCGTAAGGCAGAAGAACTACAACAGGAACCTCAAGGTCAAAATGATGTGGAAATGACCAAATACCAAGGAGGAATTATAGAGCCTGAGAAGGACTCTTCTATTGGTATCACCTTAGAGGAGAGGTTAAGTTCATAGGTACCTATGGGTACACCTATTCCACCTCCACCTCCACCTCATCCTTCCACACTTCCTACCATTCCACTTCAAGAGCTTCCCATTACTCCACTTTCCACTCCCGTGCAGAACACTCCATTGTCTCAGAAACCTTCTTCATCTTATTTTCCCTTCCCGACTCCAACTCCACCAGCCTATTCAACTACTCCCCTCATGTCTCCTACACCTCCCCCACTCAATATTCCTCCCCAATTTCATGTGGAGTTAGTACCACAGAGCTCGCAAGAGCTGGAGAAATAAGGCGAAGTCACTGGCAGGGAGAAAATAGAGGAAATTCATATTGACTCCAAGGAGCTGGATGACAAGGGGGAGTCATAGGTGGAAGAAGAACCACCCACTAAAGGAGATAAGCTATAGACATATACTAAAGAATAGATGGTAGATGAACGACAGACTGATGATGTGGGGGAACTTGAACAAGATGTTGGGAGTGAGTAGGAAATAGGAGAAGAAGAAGAAGCTCCTGAGGAGATAAGGACTGAACACTTAGTGACTTCTACTACATTTTCTATTGCCTACGAGCCATTGAACATGTCCTCAAAGCCCACTTGGTTTACCAAAGAGGTGCAGCCAAGGGTTAGGGTATACACCGATGATGAGGTCGAGATGACCATGCTAGGGCAGGCTTTCCACCAAACAGTACCAGTTCCCCAAGCCAAGACAATGTCTTATGTAACACAAGACCAAATTAGAAGGTGGAAAGCATAGGTGGCTGTCCCTACAAGGGATGTTAGTATGAAGGAGATCACTCCGGAGGATTATGTGTTGGAAGAAGTTGACTTGGGGGAGCCAACTAGAGAAGGTAGCAAAACCTTAGCTACTTTGGGTTTGAAGCATGCTTTGGGCTTTATGAGTAAAGATGAAGGAAGGATAAAGGCTCTTGAAGAACAGAATGAAGCAATGAAGAAATTTATTCTAAAGACGGCAGGTCCAATTGACCCAAATGACCCCGAGGCCTCATTACAGGCAATTTTGGAAAAGAAGGGGTGTATAGATGCTGATGTTCCACATTCTTTTGTACAGGCTTGTGCTGAATGGAAGCTAGATTTTGAGCAATTTCCTAGCTTATCTCTTAGATGGATTTTAAGGCCCTTTCAATGTGTTTTGGTAGGAATAACTTCTTTAGTAGAGATTATGAGTGAGGAGAGTAGTCTAGAAGAAACTATTCTCAGTTGGCAAAAGGTACTGGATGAGTTAGCAATGATAAGGAAGCAATGCTTCCAGGTGCTGATGAAGATTTATGAAGGAGCAGAATTGGATAATTTTGAAGAGTGGATCCAAGAGATAGTGGTGGCATTGGCCATATTTGAGAAGGTTCTCAAAAGATTGAATAAAAGAAGGGATGACAGCATGCTATTTGTAAAAGAGCTATAGGAGTTCTTTGAGGGATTAGACTTGGATCTATTCCATGATGATGATGATAGGACTATGCACTCACTGAATGATATTTTCAATCAATACCTAAGTATATTTCTAGGGGTAAAATAGAAGGAGGATCTTCAACAGAGGTTCTATCAGAGGGAGGAAATTCAGAAAATGTTATCCTGAGAGGAAGAGATAAAGGCCTTCGATAAGGAATTGATAGGTTTTCGAGATAGACAGAGGGAGATTCTCCAAGGGATTAAGATGCCAGACTTTGATGAGGTGTTGGAGGTGGTAGATAGATTCAAGAAAGCACATCTAGAAGTGCCTTCTAGCTAGTGGACCTCCAGCCCAAGATTTGTCAACTTTCGTGTACAAAAGGTTCAGTGTTGGTACTTAGTCATTTTTTCAGTTCAGGATTTTTGGCCATTTTAGCCATAAGGATTTTTCAGCCACCTAAAAGTCTGACAACTCTGACAAGTCTAAAGTAGTAGAGATAAAGATAGCACTTGGTCAATTTTGGGTGTTTCTTTTTTCGGACCAAGTGTCGGGTTTTGAGCATTTTTTTTGTACGTCCGTGAGTTGACTCCAGTTTTCTCAGAGATCACTTTTTAGTCATCTGGGCTTCTTTCTTTGGGTCATTTGGCCATGATTATGGGATCTCTTTTAGTTAGGACTATGTGAAGTAGCTAAGGCCAATGATCAAGGGTACAAACGTGAAGATCATCAAGTGCATGCACCAGTTCCAACCCTATTTTTGAGATGTCTGATGCTTGATTTGTTCAAATCTTTGTAATGCACGAGGTTTAATTCCATGCTAGGGTAGTTTATCTCACCTTTAGTAGTAGTTTCTTTAATTCAATCTAGAGTTTAGATTTCTTTTCAAGTTTTAGCTGCAGCAAAACCCTAGCTGCAAAAATAAGAGCATGGCTCTATAAATTGTAATAAAATGATGTAATGAAGGTCAATTTGGTCATTAATACAATACATACAATTGGTGCTTCATTCATGGTGTGACTTGTCTGCTATCTATGTGAAATTTGTGAATGTGTGATTTTCTCATTCTTTATTTCAAAGAGCCAATTGATTGTTTGATGATTTCAAGTCTGCGATCTTTTAATTTGGTGTTTGCTAGTATTACATTTCTTTGCTATGATGAATTTTTGAGAAGATCTTTCTTTGGAGCTTAAATATCAACTTGTCTCACGTGTGCACACATCTGGAGTGGCTTCATGATCTGATGAGTTTTGACTTGTCATACATCTGCATTTGTTTCAATTCCATTGATGATTCCATCCATTCAGCTGAAGATTGTGACATGATATGATCTCTGTTGTGTGGGTTTCTTCATCTTCTTGGTCATTTAATTCACATGGTGGTGTGATTGCTAGCATATGTCTGTTAGGTTTCTTTCAGCATTTCCTTTCAAATCTCTCGTTACCTTACATTTTTCTAACCCTCGTTGCAATTTGTTTTCAGTGGGATAATTTAAATTAGCATTGCTTTCATTTCTTAAATCTAAAAATTGGATCAAAAAATATTTCATGGAATCCTAGAGTATAATTTGCAGTCTCCCTTAAGAGAAGAACTAGCAAAGGCCTCCTTGTTAACAAATCCACATTTATCTTCTGTTGTGCTATCTGAGCGATTGAGACCCAGCCAGAAGGAACCTTGAGATTCACTCCATCAAATATTTAAGAGGGGAAGTTTCTTGCACAAATTCCTATCCGTTGTCTTCGTGTAAAAATGACTCTCAACACTAATGATTAATACAAGGTGGTTTGATCGAGTTGGGGATGAGCCCTATGTTCTTCCAAGCCAATGTGAGTAGGTATTTTACTTAGAGGTTTCACATAAATTGGGTTGGTCGTTTGTTGTTAGACATGATCCAAGAGGAAGGTCGATGAGGTATAATGCGATGGAAGAAGAAGATTGAGAACAACTAGAAGATGATGTAGATGATGATCATGAACAAGAGTTAGTCGATGATGTTCCTGATGCAAGTTTTCTTTAAGAAGAAGAAGATGATGATGATGATGATGCTACTGATGATCATCATCATCATCATCATCATGACGATGATGACAATTATGGTGGTGGTGATGATGTTGACATCAACGATGATCATGGTGATTAGTTGGATGAAGAAGAAGATGAATGACATGAATAAAATGTACATTTACGTGATCACTACTTAATCTATTTAATATTGATTTCTTGATAGAAATGTGCAGTTATGCAATCAATGCTTAATCTAATTAATTCATGATGTACTTACTATGGGATGCTTATGGTTTTTAATGTACTTACTATGTGGTTTTGGGTATATGTATCATAAATTTTTTAGCTAATATTAGATAATTGAATTACATATGTAGGTATCCTAACCCCTTTCATGAGCATCCCAAACAGTCTCATGGATCGACAGGTATAAGTCAATACACCCTATAGAGATTAATGTATTTCACAATTTGCAAAATATCTCACATTACTTGCAATCTCTCTCATTTGATGGAGTGTAGGTAGCAACAAATAGGTATTTGTCAGATGTGTCTTCCTCGAGTGAAGAAAGTGAGTCATTTAGTATGTCTGAATTAGGAATATCAACTAGAGTTCAAAAGACTAGAAAGAAATTCAATAAACGCATGAAATTTTTCCTTGCTCAAGGGGGGTCATGTTCTTATGATGATGAGAGAAAAGGCAACATCGAGGTACCAAAATCTACAGAAACAATGGGTCCCCAAGGAACTTCCTCCAATAAACACTGATTTTAGTGTTAAAGGCAAGATATATCATATTGCACCATCGTCAATATATGGTTTGGGCCTATTTTCCATGGATGGCATAAAGGTCTCTTACAAAAAAGTTGTTAAATTGATGAGTATGTTGGACCTTGTTACGATTACAAAAGTTGAATGCGAATTGTTCAATATAAAAAAAGCATGTGTAGGTATGCACTCTCGGCAAATTATATTCAACAAAAAGACAATGAGAAAAGTAAAAGAGTGGCTATATACATTGATGGAAAGCCAAAAGCATTAGAGAATATTGTAGGTTTTATAAATAGCATGCAACCTCTATCAACTATTAAGAAACTCAATTGCATATTTGAGCCATGCGAGGGAAATCATGTATTTGTATGTGTGATAAAATCAATAAGTGCAGGGGAAGAGCTGCTTATTGATTACAATTTGAATTGCATAGATACAAATGATTTCACTATCATTAGGGTCCAGGTACATACTATGTACCATTAAATAATTGAGTTTTTTTTCCATCCACATTTCGAGAGTCTCCTCACCATCCACCTCATCTCCATCATCATCTTCTATTGAAATTTATTAATGTAGTCCTTTCTAATTATTGGTTAACTTTAAATAATAACACAGGACCACAATATGGAGCAACCACATAGAGGGGATAGTGATGATTGTGCATGCACTTCTTCCCAGCAGGTAAACCTCTTTGTTATTGTACTACAAATTAGATAGAAGAAAAATGTTAAATAAATTTTTTTATTATATTCTTTTCATCACTGTTTCAGATTAATTCTAATAGTGTTAGTAATATTGTTGTCACACATAGGTGGTCAACAAAGAAAGGGAAAGGAACCCATAGTCCCTAAAGAGGAGTCCTTTGACGAGGACCTAGTTGTTGATTTGGCTACTTGTGATGAGCCGGCCTCTGCAATTAAAAAATGCATCCACAAAATTGGAAAAAGACTCGCTGAATTGGCATCTATATTCCCTCTAACTATTGAGTCACAAAAGAGGGCAACTAAACTGATGCACCTATCTCAAAATTACAGAGTAAGTATTAATGTAATTTTTAATTATAACAAAAGTTCAATAATAGTTTTTTATGTTATAGTAGTCTTTTATGTCATTAAAAAATAAGCGGATGTGTTGCTTTTACAGCTTTTTTTGCGTAATTTTGATCCTCACGGCCATAATGAGGGTACTGCATCTGGTTCAAGTAGATCACATGTTGGACTATATTTTTTTTTACTCTCTAACAATATTGTCTATGGTAATCACTACTTTTATTATGCTCTAACAATCTTATTCTTTAGCACGTATCAATGATCATTTACTATCGCCGCCTCATATGATGGCAGGCTCAGATGTACTATGTCTTGCAATGTTGGCAACATATAGCATGGCCATAGATGCCATGGCACCACCTACTCGTACATAAATTTTATTTTCTCTGTCATTATATATATGTTTATTTCCCTTGAAGTGTTCTTTCTTAAGGCCATTTCGTAATGGATTCAATTTATGCAATAGGGGATGCAACACTTGATGGTGATTTTCTTGGATGTACTAGTATTCCTAGTACGGGAATGATGAAGAATTTCATATTGCTTGTGAACGATGAAGGAGTTCCCTTGAAAATAGAAAAACTTCTAGGTACTTTAAAGATTGGACCTTTCTTTTACTATACAATCGTATGTTAATTACACCTTGCAATCAATATGAGAAGCTTACATCTATTGTATTCTTATTTTATACTATTATATCCTTTGACTAATGATCCCATGATTATTTTGTAGGGAATGATGTTTTTTATGGTAAACTTAATGATGAGTGTTTGCGGATATTCAGGCCCACCATCTGTATAGGGTGGAACATCATATCCGAACTAAAACCCCAATCCACTATTTTGATTTCATATCATTGCTAAGATAGTTATCATTACATCCATTTTTGAATCTAACAATGTTTTTTTCTTAAAAGGTGGAAAACCCAAAATCAAAAGTCAAAGGATGATCTCATAGAGAGTATGACAAACTTTTTTGGACCTCGTACATTTGAGAAGGGTAAGCTCCTTCAAAAAGTCAAGTTATGTTTGAGGTATATTAGGGACCAGTACAAGTGTACATTAACCAAAAATCCAAATTACCAGCGCCCCCCTTGCATTCCTGATTTAGAGTGGAAATCTATTATTCTGGATGTGAATGAGAAAACTAAAATAAAAAAAGGAAATACACCACCAGAGAATAGAAGAAGGTATGTGATATTGTTAAGAATGTAATTGTGTACTAAATACTCTTCATATTTATATGAACTAACATATTGCAATCTCTTCCTAGATTGCCTGACACATCAAAGGCAACAAAGGCAAGACTACAAAAGCATGGGAAACACAAGCTAGGCTCTGGCGGTTATTCGAAACTTGTTGCACGAGTTGTAAGTGTTAATATTGTCAGAATTGAATGAGGAAAAATACAATTTGTATCTATGGATTTTAACACTGAAAATAATTCTTTGATCTTTATAATATTTATTTATAATTTGAAATCCTTTTTTGTTTTGATGAAATAATAAAATAAAATTTGACGATACAAAGCAAAAATGTAGGGCACGGAGTTCAATGTAAGCCTTATAGAAGAGGACAAGAGAATTGGCTTCCAACAAGGCTATAAAGTCATGGCAGAAAGAATAAGAAGTGCACAAGGTTCTATTGATGGATCCATCATGGTAAGTAAGCTAAATAGATGATATTTCAAATTTAATTATTTACCAATTAGTTTATTTGATGTTAAGTTCCAACATAAAGTGAGTAAATTTGTTTTAAGTAAGAAAACAATGATAACATGAATGCGTATGAAATTGAAATGCAGCCTACCTATTCTTGTCATACACAACCTATGTGTGTTGATGACAATGAGGATGGGCATCAGAGTAATACAAGTAAACATCTTAAATTGATTGGTGTAGTAATACAAGTTTAATTGCAATTGGTGTTTGGATTAATGTAACAATTTGTATTGCAGTTGTAGAGAGTGTAGAGGCCGCTATTAATGAGTAGGTTGAGGTTGAGGCCAAGGCCAGATAAACTAACCTTGATGTTGATGATGTGACTAGATCAGATAAAGAGCTATACGATTATGGCCTATAAAGTACTGAAATATTTTAAAATGTTTTTAATTTTTTTAATTATAATAAAATGTTTTTAATTTAACCCTTTTATATGTTATTGTAGATGACCCCCCTTTGCATCAATAGAGAACTAGACATGCATTGAGATCTAATGAGAGGGTAGATGATCATCATGATGATATCGATACTCCTCTTAACGATTACTTCTTAAAAACTAGAAATCAAAAGAAAAAAAAGAAATGATTGTCATCTATGCACCTTAATTGATAATGGTTGATTTTTATATGCGAATGAATTTAATTATGTGGTATTGAATGTTCATAAATTTTATAATGTGTTAATGAATGTTATCATGTGATAATTAATGAATGTTACATTTTATTAATGTGTCAATGAATGTTAATGAATGTTATCGTGTGATAATTAATTAATGTTACATTTTATTAATGGATGAAATAATGAATGAATGTTAGATGTTAACGGGAAATTTAGAGTGATATTAGGGGGGGGCCAAATGAGCTTCCACCTTCACATGGTTGGCCCTATTTAGTATAGAAGATAAAACTATTCTCGAAACAAAGTGAAGCTCAATAAGATTGTTCCTTATATAGGGTCTTAAGTGTAGCCTTTATCCCACTCTCAACATTCCAAGGCTTCAAGTGGTGTTTTGAGATTGGTTTCTCCATCTCCCACTGACATCTTGTCTTTCTCCTAAGAAATCTTACCGAGCTCTGATACATGGATGAGCAAAAGATGTCCCTTACAGGCTACACATATATAATATGTTAGATCTAGGGAAAAAATATACTACAACATAGAATGAGTCAACTTGAATATATAGTTTATTCATTCACAATGAAAATTCAAATTACAAGCCATATTTTAGATTTAATATTCATATTCATCTTCATCATGATCATAGCCATCACGATCAGCATTTGGTTCAACTTCATTTGAACCACACTCCATGTCGGGTACCATTATAAGGCATGGAGTGTGGTCATATCCATGTTACCATAATAATGAGTTAGCCTATAAAATTATGAATAAAATACCTTGTGTATCATATTTATAATACTGCAGGTGCACCCGAGATTGGCCCAAGCACCCAAGTTCCTACCAAAGGAACCCAAGTTGAACCCAGAGGATAACAAAAGTAGAACTGAAACCCAGCCTCAATAAAAGAACAAGATAACTTGGATTTTTTCTAATTCAAGTTTATTTCTGAATTCTTCTCCAATTCCAACCTGATTATTCCATATTTTGTTTTCCAATTTTCCTTCTTCCTCACTCCAAATTATGTTATGTTGTTATTTCCTTTTACTAATTGTGCTATTTCAAAGATCACCACCCGTGACTTGGTTAAGATGATGAATGTTGTCAATGCTTTTATTACCAAGGAATCATCGCCCACCATTAATGAATATTAATGATCATTGTTTCCTAAGGGTAATCATTGTTTGTGTATGCTGATCACCCAAGTCTTTGGCTATGATTTGCATGTTGTGAGGTTTGTCAAAAGTGGGGGTATGACATGCTGGTTGGATTATAACATATCGACACTTACACCATGAAGAAGACAAATGATTAAATAGAAAGAGAGGACCAACTGAACCATCTTGTGGTTAGTCTATATCACATTGAGAAACAACGTCAAGACTTGATAATCAAAACAATCAAAAGTTTCTTCAAGACCATGAATGATCAACAAAATTCCATCAAAAAACAAAACACTAATCTATATTATCATTAAGCCATAAAATATGTCTTTAAAGTTTAGAAGCATCACAAAAACTTTTAAGAAACATAGTACTATCCAAAACGAATACCCTCCAAATGATTATGATTATGTTGATGTTGATGTCTATAATTTATGTCTAATGATTATGATGATGTTGATGTTGATGTCTATAATTTATTTCACTTACTGATGCTTTCCTAGATTGAATTTTGAATTGTCAGGTTGGAGAACACTTTCAAAGTTTAGGGTCTATTCTACATGATACTCCTAGTTACAGCTCAAATGCAACTCAACATATTTTTGATGCTAGGCAACCCACTGTAGAAACTCATCCATAGGTGAAATTTAATGTTTTGAATCTTGGCATTGTTAATGTTATTACTTTTCCTCACGTTTCACATTTGTGAAAATATTTCTTCGCACTATCTTCTTTTTCAATTCCTATATTTGCAGCTTTTTAGATCATTAGCTAAAGCATTTCATGTCTTTGTTCAAATTTTATTCTAACACTATATTATATCTTATTCTTATTACAATGTTCTTTTTTGTGGGGCAGGAGGTCAATCTTCATTGTCTTCATTATGGGGGACAGTGAAGATTTCTCTGACAAATAGCAAGTCTTCTTTAGTATCTTATAATAACATGCTAAACTGATAAAGGTGTTATGGGAATTTAATCTACAATTACTAATAGATTAAGTATATTATTACTATGCTTAATGTTCCATTTAAATGCATTTAACACAAAAAATAAATTTAGAAAACTGAACCAATGGCATGTTTACAACAAAGATGTGTTGAGGAGTTTGCTCCTTATTTAATGTTAATTGTTCCTACACAATCCACTCATACAACAGTGAAATGTTATGTGGAAGGGATGGTTGATTATGTTCCTTGAGGGAAGGGGGATTGTTAAATATGTTTTATCATTGTATTGTGTATTTCCAATATGTTTGGGTGTAGGGCAGACTAGGAGAATGAAGGATCACTCACTGATTGCATGATAACCTGGTTTTGAAGGGTCACTGGTTGAGGGGACAGTCAAGGTCCAGATGATTGGGCTATTGGAGGACCCTATTTCTTTGTATTAATTTACATTCAAATTGGATGCATGGATTTCTTGTGAATTATCGACTTCTATGTATCCTACAACTACATCCATAAATCTGCATATACTTCTCTATGGTTGTAAGCCACTTAGAGATAAAAATAGAGAAACTAAATCAAAATTGTTCTTTGTCCTATTTCCTTTTTAAAAAGTTTCAACTATCAATGATATAATACATTTGATGCCCTAAGCTATCAATATAAATGATGCCTAGCTAGAAGCTCACAGGCTGTCCATTTGATAACCATAGTCAACATTTCAAAAAAATGGATATCCTTGAGCACAAGCACCAATAACATCAAATAATAGAGTTAAAGCATGGGCTAGGGCACGACACCAGTAGAATGTGGTCATTTTAGTGAGCATCTCAGCAATATACAATGGTGTCATTAAACGTGCCAGTAATATCAACAAACGTGAATCCAAACATTTGAAAACCAATGGCATGTTTACAAAAAAGGTCTAATAGAACTCCCAACAATTCTTAAGCATACTTTATCTGATATGATGAATTCTTAAACAATTAAGGTTAGAGTAGACATAGTTATCACACTTTTTTTTTTGTGGTACAAGGAAGATTTGGCTAGGTCAAATCTTCCTTCGTGCTAGAAGTCTACAAAATTAGACCTTTATTAACAATTGATCATATCAGATAACTAGTATGTTTAAGAATTGTTGGGACTGGTCCTTTGGCATGTATTAAACATAATAGAATTTTCAGCATATTATTATCATTCTATTTCTTTGTTGTAAACATGCCATTGGTTCAGTTTTGTAACTTCATTGTTGTATGAGTGGATTGTGCAGGAATAGTTAACATTAAAAAAAGAGCAACTACTCAACACATCTTGGAAACCATTGAATTCAATAATAAATGAAACCTAACACCAACACTATTCCTTCCATTCACTTCTACCAAGAATAAAGCATTCAATCCATTCAACATTACATATAATCATTAGACAGTTACATTTCCTAACTGTGTAGAGGAACAGTCATGACCAAAATGATCAAAACTACTTTCACCCTTGCACAAGCTATTCCAAACTTCAAGTAAAATGAGCAATATGTTATATAAAATCATTCATATTCATAGTAACCATTCAAAGGATCATTTTGTCAATGAACCCTCTGACTGTACTCCTGCGGCAGAGAAAGGAAACCTCAAAATAGAGAAAGGAAACTTAATAAAACCAGTCCATGCCACTATTTGTGAGGGTGTGAGGCCTCACCCTAGACCCGTCATAGCTTTTCCATTATTGTTATGGTAGACCTAGTAATTGGTTTAATGTTTTGATTAGTTTAGTATATTTTACCCTCTTGACAAAGATTTGATTACAGCAGATGAGAATACATTACATTTTATGATGTTTTCTGTACTCACAATGTTGACTCTATGATACATTATGGCTGACATTATGATAATTGAATTAGATGAATACTGAGATGTGCAATTAGGGAATTTATGTTGATATGAGTTGTTAGGAAAATGAAAATCAAGAAATGAATTAGGCTGAGATGTGAATTTCATTTAGGGTCAAATGTTAAGTGATGAATTATTGATGACTATTTTATGATATAAATATGAATTCTAATTTATGGTTATTTTGATTTATGAATGTTGTGATGATGTGATGGATTTTATATGCTTACGAAAGTAGCTAGGAAATAGAGATTTGATTCGATTATGATGTCATGATGACATTAAATTGTAATTGAATTATTTATGCTATGATTATGTTATAAGCTTAATTTAAGGATGAATTATGTATTTCATGATGAGTTGTATGTATGTTATAGATGAAGGATTATTTCCATGTGAATTATGATATTTTAGATGAATTATCTTGATTATTAATGTTATGAATTTACATGTATTTATTTCCTTGGACTACTGATGTTGGACTTTAGTGTGCAGGGAATTAAGCCATGGTAAATTCAAGGAACCAGAGCATAGACTTTTGTGTAAATCAGTTCGAGCCAAGGTTGCTTCTAGTGAGAGGTAAAAACCTCATTGTATCATATTTATTTCATGAAAGTAATGTGCATGAATGTATTTAATTTTTATGTAATTGTTAATGTAATTAATGTTGAGAATGCCCAAATGGATATGCTACATGGCTTGTGATGTGTCATTTTTGTTTGTGTCACTTGACACTTGTGTGTATACTTGTGGCCATGACATGTCCACTTGAGGATTGGATTCCCATCAACCTAGGATAGTACCCCTTTAGGATCCCCATGAGAATCCTTTGGTTAGGGAGCTTGAGGTGGAGTCATTTCGTGAATTTTGAATTTGAGCTTTACATGGGTTTTTGGGGGGCTTAAAAGTTGTCTAGAGGTGTGTTTAAGCCATTTTTAGTAAGCTTGCTTGATATACCTATGGGTAAAGGGAATTTTTAACCATAGGAAAACCCATAGTTAACCAAAAGACCCCTCCAAAAGTTAGATTTTTAAAATAGCCGAAAATCCACTTTTGAAGAAAGGTCTTGGTTAGAGCTCCATCTAATTAAGATGCTAGTCTTTAGTCCACCTTTTTGGCCAACCTTTTTAGGAGTCCATATTTGGAAACCATGCAAGAAACTTGGGAAGACCATCCAATGAGAATGAGATCCTATCCCTAGGAGATTGTGTGGAGGCTTTTTTAGAGGGGACTCTTTTTTTGGAAGAGTTTGACACCCACTCTCTAGATTGGGAGACTTTGCTAATTTGGAGAAAGAAGACTTAGGAAAAGAGGAGGCTCTTCATCGACTTTCTTCCATAAGCTTGGATCTAGGTTGGTGGAATTCTTCATTATACTTGATATTTTCATGTGGAAGAGTTCTCAAGAATATTTTAATTCTTGCATGGAGAAACTAGTTTCTATGTTATTATGTGCTTATAATTTGTGAATCTTGTTATTGTGTGTTAGTAGTTGTTTATGTGAAATCTTGAGCTTGTTGTAGTCCATATTTTTTTTGTATTGTAAATGTGAAGTTTTAAGCTCTTGAAGATATCTTGTTGTGTTGTATTGTTTTTGTTAAGGGAGTTTTCTCAAAGCCACACTCACCCTTGGGAGGGAAGAGTAGCCTTGGGGGTGAAGGAAATTTTGGGAAAACTATGGGTGTAGAGTCTCTCCTTGGTATGGAGAAGGAAGAAACATGGATGTATGGGCTCCATGTAGCCATTTCTTTTTGTGTTTTGGGGGTCATAAAGGATTGTATGGCTTGAAGCCTTCGGGGTCATAAGGAGTTTTTTTGGGTTGGGATTTTGTGAAAAAATGTGTGTTGAGAAAGCCAAGACTAGGCTTGTCTTTTATTTCTATGAAATGTGCTTTCTCCCCTTGGGTTTTAGTTCCACCTTCACCCCAATTTTTGAGTCATTTGGAGACTCTTTGTTTTAGCCTTGGATGAGAGTTTTTATGTGATTATTGTGTTATTGTGATTGTGGTTTGCTTGATTGTGAAACCTTGTCTATGTGATGGTTCCCCAAGCTCGGGGGTGGCTTCATAGAAGCCTAGGTTGGGAGGTGAGCACTCCATGGCCTATATATTATTTTATTATAGGATTGGAAGCTATTGAAGACTTCATGTTTGAAGTTGTAATCTTGATGAAATTTGAGGATGTATTCAAAAAGTTGATATGGATTCAACTTTTTTAATGTTTATTGTTATTGTGAGGGAATCTTAAAGATCCCTTGAGCTCAATGTATTTTTTGTAATGGAGTTAACACTCCAAAACTTGTGTTTGTATCAAGTGTTGAGTTTTCAAAGTCATGAGAAATGTATTGTTTCCTTTTGGATAGTTTCATGATCTCTTTTAAATAATGTATGATGCTCAAAGTTGATGTTTAAGAATTATGTTGTTATTGTGATAGCATTTCAAAGCATGAAATTGTAATAATGTATTTTAAGTTTCCTGGACTTTCTCTTTGGAATAGTCTTATTGAAAATGTTCTTGTTCATTTTAAAATGGCATCAATAGGAAAATGAATAATGTATTTTAATCTTGTAAATGTAAAGTTGATGATCTCTATGAAAGAAAGAAAATCAAGTTTACAATGCATTCATGATCTCATATAGAGAAAGGAAAAATTAGTTCTTGAAGCATGTTCTTGATAGTTTTATGAATGAGATTTCAGAAAGTGTGGTTGTTTCTTGGATATTAATATTGTGCTAAAATCATACTTAATTCTAAAGGATATTGAATAAATTTATTCCTACCTTATGTTTCCAAAAAGAGACTAGTTCTAATAAACATCATAGATACTTAGAATTTTTATTTTTTTTTTTAAAAAAAAATCAAATGAAAGAAAAGCAAGTCAAAAAAAAACCAAGTGCAAAGCAAAAAATTGTGAAAATGAGACCTACAAGTCTCTGGAAAATGTATGGGAAAAAAATTCCTATACATTTTCTTGCCACTGTCATTATTTTATCGTTTCCTAGTCAACTTGACAAAAAAAATGAAAAAATGAAAAAAAAACATATACATATTATAAGAGCTTCAACAAATCCTAAGTCATAGACTAATAGGAGTGGGACCCACCTGGGTCGCCACCCCAAAAGGGTCTCTAAAAGGCCCTATATAAAAAAAATGATATAATATTATTTGTTAATAAAAAAAAAACATTGCCATTTAACATGGCCGAGCACATTAAGGCCTTTGAAAAGTTTTGTTTCTTTTAAAAAAATAAAAATAAAACAAAAAAAATATAATAATAAAATAATTATAAAAAAAAAATTAATTAAAAATTACATTGGGGGACGGGACCCGTGGTCCCCACACCCCCCTCTCTCCTTGTCAGCGCAGAAGGGTTTGTCGTGACAGGGAGTACCCTACCATGGTAGAGTACTTCTCTCTCATGGCAATGTCGTGACAGAGAAGTACTCTATCGCGGTAGAGCCTCCTCTGTTGTGGCAGAGAGGGGCCCGCGACCCCAGTCCCATCGAGACTTAAAACAAGGACGCCGTAAGTTTTTTTTTAGACCTTTTTTATTGTATTTTATTTTATTTAATAATTGTTAATAAACTAATTTATTAATAACTATATTTAATAATGAATATATTTATTAATGAATATATTTATTCATAAATAAATTTAATATTTTTTAATATATTTATTTCTAAATAAATTTTATATTTGTTAATAAAATTATTTATTAATAAATATATTTATTAATGAATGTGTTTATTTATAAATAAACTTATTTATCTATTAATGCATATATTTATTAATAAATGTATTAATGAATATATTTATTAATATATAATTATCATATTATTAGTTAATTCAATATTTAAATTTATTTCCTCTAACTGATAGTTAATTAGTTAATTAATTAATTGATAGTTAATTTGTTTGGTTTTAATAATGATTATAATTATTTAAGAATTATTTAGGGTGTTGTTAGATTGTTTTGACAAATGGGTAGTATAATTCAATTGTTAATTAACGTTTCATTGAGTTGGCACCTACTAGGTTAATTGATGAATCAAGATTAAAATTTGGTTGTTAATGGTTATACCCTATCAATACAAATTTTATGATATGAATGGAGTGTTCGAAGATGTGGTTGCTTCAAGCAAAAACCTACGGAATTAATGATCCTTTTAGTTACCTCTTGATATTGACGTATAACCCAACCATTATTCAAGTCCTTACTTTAGTAAATTTCTAATTTTAAAACTAATCATCTACTAACCTAAACTTAAGGAGTAATTGCTCGACTGGGATCATAACCCAAGATCATAGGAGTACCCACCCTTTTAAACATGATTATGCACCTTAGTGATAGGCACTTGATCTTTTTGTTCCTTGGAGGAATTAGATGGCCTAGCACCTTCTGTGTTAGTCTCATTGAACCTGACTGAAATCGACCCATCCTTGAACCTATAAATATGACCGTTCAACTTAAGTCATCAGTTAACCCTAAACATAAAATTACATTCCTTTTTTTTTAAAAGTTGGTGTGTTTTTGTGTGCAAATTTAAGGGCATGACACTTGGTATCAGAGCCTAGGTTTCAACATTGGAACCTAAACCCATTATGTTTCTCCAAGTAGACCCAATTTTATAACATAAATTTTTTATAAATTTTAATAGTTTTATTAGTTTATTTCTAATAAACAGTATGATGGCCCTTCATTTCATTATCAAGGGGATTCTTGAGACCCTTGGGATCCATCAAATTATTATAATTCCAATTCTGTATAGGATGGATCACTTTTTGAGTTAATTTGATTTCATAATTCAGCTTAATTATTTCTTTATAGGAGATAGACTAGGAACATGAAAATATCTTAATAACTCAAGATAATGGGTCAATGTAAATTGAAAACATGTTTTTCCATAAGACTTAATGAGTGTATCTAGATAAACAACTTAAGAGGGTTATGGACGGATTATGTTCAATGTTGATGGATACATAAATTACAATTATTTTGACCACATTATTAAGATTAAGATGTGATTATACACTCAACACGTATCAAGGAAAGCATTAGTTGTGGTAGGATTCACATAATGCTTGAACGGAAAATAAATCAGAGGTTATACAAATGCTCAACATTGGAACCACCTACCCTTATCTTGTTCATAATTCAAAACCTTATTATTTATGATGGAAATGTTTTTATGGTAGTGCTAGAAACTTAAAACACTTGTGAGGAAACATTTAGAAACTTCTTTATTGAGAGTCTAGGCTCCATAAATTTTTTGATATGTTCTTTTCAACTTAAATAAGAAATACTTTATCAAGCACATGTTAATAACAAAAGAGTACCCTAGGAGTAAAAAAAAATGTAAAGAGTAACTTGGCCAAAAATAGAGCAACACATGACAACCCCACCTTGGAAATACGAAAGCGAAGACTAATATAGATAACTTATGGAAGATTCAACTACCTAAAAAAATTCCTTCATATTTCATGAATAAAACTTAAGGGGAGTTCTTAAGAATTTAGTATCAAATTACCAATCAATCTAATTGCGTAATGACTATACTACAATTGTAAAAATGAAGACAATACATGTGTCAATAGAGTTGTTTGGTAATTGAATGTGGAGACCCTTATCGAGATACACTTCCAACATGATACAAGGATCAAGGTAGAAAGGTAACCTAAAATTCTTTTGTGTCCTAACATATTGGAAGGCAATTATGAATTATCAGGAGTTAGATGTCAGCTATGAATCAATGACCTTCTTTGTCAGTATTTTGTTAATAATTAATATGAATTGTAATGAAACTTTGGACAATCAATGACAATTGGAGACTAAAATGGAGCTGACAGAGATAATATACATTTAATATAGCGTAAATAACTTGACTATCCTATGAGGTTGTAATTATTAGTGCATAAGTAAATTGGAACCTTGTTAATGCATTTATAAATAAGATAACATAATTTAGGGATTGTACTTTTGGGTAGTCCATTGTGCATTGCAAAGTTATCTCAAAAGTAAATCACCTGCTCTAAAGTAGAATTTTCTTCTGAGGCATGCTATATGGATGAAGAATGAGAATATAAAACCTTTGGATGGACACGCCTAATTGAGTCCAATAAGATGGAGAGCTTGACCTAAAAAAGCATAAGACATGATTGTGAGAGTGATTCGTTAAATCCTTATAGATAGTAATTAAACTATTATAGTATAAAATACTATATGTCCTTACACCGTGTACAACTGGTAGGCAACCCTCCTCGTGAGTCAATATAATATGCTTGGGAATGTTGTGTAAAGTAGATATTAAGTGGTAATATTGAGAGTAGTATGGAAACATAATGAAACTATATGTATAGTAATATAAATTAACTAATAGAATGCCTTTTGTGATGAGTGAAGTTATATGTGAAGTACCTTGAGTGAGTGACTAGTTCAACTAGCTAGGAACGTAGTGGTGGACATCAAGTGTCATCTCACCAAATAGAGCCACTTGAGAAGTTTCTTGAGGGTTGTGATGCTAAAAATATTCTTATGAATTAATTATATTAGTTGAGGTACCCAGGGAGTTGTTGTGTCGGTGACCGTATCTCTGATCATTCCTATATTCCTAAAATTTATAGCCTTATACATGTTGTAATAGAGTTGTCTTATGCCCTTTTGGCCTAAGTGAGTGGGCCAATTAAATGTTGTGTAAGTACGATGATATATTTCATGTTGTTGAGAGTGAGGCATAAGTGAACCATGTTGCAGTGGGAACTTCTCTCTCTAGGAGAGGAGGATGTTGTGATGTGAATACCATGATTATATGATTTGACGTAGTGAAAGAACTTATAGAGTAAGTAGGACTACTATTAGTAAATATGTAGTTGTCTCCTGAGTTTATTGTGTGTCTACCTCTATTTCCAAATAAATGTTTTCTTGGAAAAACCCTTAATGCTTTATCCTTGTTAGGACATAATTGGTATATATTAAATATTGTCCTAATAAATGTATGACGTGATTTCCCCATCTCCCTCTTAGTGACCTCAAAAGGTCACATAGTTCATGTAATGATTGTGGTAGAATATGGATTGCTAAATTTATTTTCCTTTTATTTTACTTTGTTTCACAAGTTGATTTTTGTGATTGCCAATAATGTAAAAGTAATTAATTTATGTGTTGGGTTGCTTAGCCAAACCTTATTTTAATGTCCTTATTTTCCTCAAGGACTTGTCTCTACTTATTTTGTGAAAAAAATTTACCAATGTGGCCACTTTTTTAATCTCACTTTGATGGAACGTTATTTTCATTTTTTTTTTAAATTCTGGATTTTATGATTATTTGATGAGGCTCTTATTTTTGCAATTGTTGGCAAGTCCTTTCATGGTAGGTTGTATGAGGAAGAAGATTTATTGGGGAAATCCATCATATTTTATTATTATAAATAGGGAGAAACTATAAAGAAGTTTCCCATCACACTATGTTCACCCTTGTCATTAGTGCTATCTATGACCATGCTAGTAGCCTTGGTAAGAGTATTTTTTATGGATTGTGATGTGTATAGTCCTTGTAAGATTACTTTATGATCTTCTTTCATAGATATTATGATATTATTAACAAATATAATATAAAGTTGGTACAAACTAAGGATTTGTAGAATGACAAATGATACCTTTAGCATAATATTGGACCTATACTATAGATATTGAACTTCATAGGGACCAACATCTAGAGTGATGTTAGCATACATTTGAGATATGTTGTAAGGAAGATGTCCCTTGTTTTAGTGTGTTTCCTTGTGACCTCAGATCCAACACTGGTGTGTTGAATGGAATTACCTTACGTGATCTTGTTACTAGAAGAAGATATGGTAATTATGTAAAATAATATTAGATTGTGATGTTTGGATAATTAGTTCAATCGTACAATTTTTATACTTTTAAATATTATAATTGATTAAAATAAGGTAAAACATAGCCTTAATATGTATCAACATTAGAATTCCTTATTGCATGAGATTAGTGATTCAAAATTTATCCAATGGATTAAGCTAGATGTCAACCCTGGAACTTTAACCCCAAGTGGTGTAACTTCCAGGAGGAAGTTCATGCCTAGGGAGGGAGGATATGAGGCCTCACCCTAGACCCATCATAGCTTTTCTATTATCATTATGGTAGACCTAGTAATTGGTTTAATGTTTTGATTAGTTTAGTAGGTTTTACCCTCTTGACAAAGATTTGATTACAGTAGATGAGAATACATTACATTTTATGATGCTTTCTATACTCACAATGTTGACCCTATGAGACATTATGACTGACATTATGATAATTGAATTAGATGAATACTGAGATGTGCAATTAGGGAATTTATGTTGATATGAGTTGTTAGAAAAATGAAAATCAAGAAATGAATTAGGTTGAGATATGAATTTCATTTAGGGTTAAATGTTAAGTGATGAATTATTGATGACTATTTTCTGATATAAATATGAATTTTAATTTATGGTTATTTTGATTTATGAATGTTGTGATGATGTGATGGATTTTATATGCTTACGAAAGTAGCTAGGAAATGGAGATTTGATTCGATTATGATGTCATGATGACATTAAATTGCAATTGAATTATTTATGCTATGATTATGTTATAAGCTTAATTTAGTGATGAATTATGTATTTCATGATGAGTTGTATGTATGTTATAGATGAAGGATTATTGCCATGTGAATTATGATATTTCAAATGAATTATCTTGATTATTAATGTTATGAATTTACATGTATTTATTTCCTTGGACTACTAATGTTGGACTTTAGTGTGCAGGGAATTAGGCCATGGTAAATTCAAGGAACCAGAGCATAGACTTTTGTGTAAATCAGTTCGAGCCAAGGTTGCTTCTAGTGAGAGGTAAAAACCTCATTGTATCGTATTTATTTCGTGAAAGTAAAGTGATTGAATGTATTTAATTTTTATGTAATTGTTAATGTAATTAATATTGAGAATGCCCAAGTGGATATGCCACATGGCTTGTGATGTGTCATTTTTGTTTGTGTCACTTGAAACTTGTGTGTGTACTTGTGGCCATGACATGTCCACTTTGGGATTAGATGCCCATCAACCTAGGATAGTACCCCTTCAGGATCCTCCCCATGAGAATCCTTTGTTAGGGAGCTTGAGGTGGAGTCATTTCATAAATTTCCAATTTGAGCTTTACATGGGTTTTTGGGAGGCTTAAAAGGTGTCTAGCGGTGTGTTTAGGCTATTTTTAGTAACCCCACTTGATATACCTATGGGTAAGGGGCATTTTTAACCGTAGGACAACCCATAGTTGACCAAAAGACCCTTCCAAAAGTTGGATTTTCAAAATGGCCGAAAATTCACTTTTGAAGTAAGGTCTTGGTTAGAGCTCCATCCAATTAAGATGCTAGTCTTTGGTCCACCTTTTTGGCCAACTTTTTTAAGAGTCCATATTTAGAAACCATGTAAGAAACATTGGAAGACCATCCAATGAGAATGAGATCCTATCACTAGGAGATTGTGTGGAGGCCTTTTTAGAGGGGACTCTTCTTTTGGAAGAGTTTGACACCCACTCTCTAGATTGGGAGACTTTGCTAATTTGGAGAAAGAAGACTTAGGAAAAGAGGAGGCTCTTCATCAACTTTCTTACATAAGATTGGATCTAAGTTGGTGGCATTCTTCATTATACTTGTTGATGTTTTCATGTGGAAGAGTTTTCAAGAATATTTTAATTATTGCATGGAGAAACTAGTTTCTGTGTTATTATGTGCTTATAATTTGTGAATCTTGTTATTGTGTGTTAGTAGTTGTTTATGTGAAATCTTAAACTTGTTGTAGTGCATGTTTTCTTTGTATTGTAAATGTGAAGTTTTAAGCTCTTGAAGATTTCTTGTTGTGTTGTATTTTTTTTGTTAAGGGAGTTTTCTGAAGGCCACACTCACCCTTGGGAGGGAAAAGTAGCCTTGGGGGTGAAGGGCATTTTGGGACAACCATGGGTGTAGAGTCTCTCCTTGGTATGGAGAAGGAAGAAACATGGATGTATGGGCTCCATGTAGCCATTTCTTTTTGTATTTTGCGGGTCATAAGGGATTGTATGGCTTGAAGCCTTGGGGGTCATAAGGAGTTTTTTTGGGTTGAGATTTTGTGAAAAAATGTGTGTTGAGAAACCCAAGAGTAGGCTTGTCTTTTATTTCTATGAAATGTACTTTCTCCCCTTGGGTTTTAGTTCCACCTTCACCCCAATTTTTGAGTCATTTGGAAACTCTTTGTTTTAGTCTTGGATGGGAGTTTTTATGTGATTATTGTGTTATTGTGATTGTGGTTTGCTTGATTGTGAAACCTTGTCTATGTGATGGTTCCCCAAGCTCGGGGGTGGCTTCATAGAAGCCTAGGTTGGGAGGTGAGCACTCTATGGCCTATATATTATTTTATTACAGGATTGGAAGTCATTGAAGACTTCATGTTTTAATTTGTAATCTTGATGAAAGTTGAGGATGTATTCAAAAAGTTGATATGGATTCTACTTGTTTAATATTTATTGTTATTGTGAGGGAATCTTAAGGATCCCTTGAGCTCAATGTATTTTTTGTAATGGAGTTAACACTCCAAAACTTGTGTTTGTATCAAGTGTTGAGTTTTCAAAGTCATGAGAAATGTATTGTTTCCTTTTGGATAGTTTCATGATCTCTTTTAAATAATGTATGATGCTCAAAGTTAATGTTTAAGAATTATGTTATTATTGTGATAGCATTTCAAAGCATGAAATTGTAATAATGTATTTTAAGTTTCCTGGACTTTCTCTTTGGAATAGTCTTATTGAAAATGTTCTTGTTCATTTTAAAATGGCATCAATAGGAAAATGAATAATGTATTTTAATCTTGTAAATGTAAAGTTGATGATCTCTATGAAAGAAAGAAAATCAAGTTTACAATGCATTCATGATCTCATATAGAGAAAGGAAAAATTAGTTCTTGAAGCATGTTCTTGATAGTTTTATGAATGAGATTTCAGAAATTTTGGTTGTTTCTTGGATATTAATATTGTGTTAAAATCATACTTAATTCTAAAGGATATTGAATAAATTTATTCCTACCTTATGTTTTCAAAAAGAGACTAGTTCTAATAAACATCATAGATACTTAGAAAAAAAAAAAGAAGAAGAAATCAAATGAAAGCAAAGCAAGTCAAAAAAAAAAACAAGTGTAAAGCAAAGAGTTGTGAAAATGAGACCTACAGATATCTGGAAAATGTATGGGAAAAAAATTCCCATACATTTTCATGCCACGATCATTATTTTATCGTTTCCTAGTCAACTTGCAAAAAAAAGAAAAAAAGAAAAAAAAAACATATACATATTATAAGAGCTTCAACAAATCCTAAGTCATAGACTAATAGGAGTGGGACCCACCTGGGTCGCCACCCCAAAAGGGTCTCTAAAAGGCCCTATATAAAAAAAAAATGATATAATATTATTTGTTAATAAAAAAAAATATTGTCATTTAACATGGCTGAGCGCATTAAGGCCTTTGAAAAATTTTGTTTCTTTTAAAAAAATAAAAATAAAACAAAAAAATATAATAATAAAATAATTATAAAAAAAAATTTAATTAAAAATTACATTGGGGGACGGGAGCCGTGGCCCCCACACCCCCCTCTCTCCTCGTCTACGCAGAAGGATTTTCTCGTGACAAGGAGTACCCTGTCGCGACAGAGTACTTCTCTGCCACGGCGGTGCCGTGACAGAGAAGTACTCTGTCGCGGCAGAGAGGGGCCCGCGACCCCAGTCCCATCAGGACTTAAAATAAGGACGCAGTAAGTTTTTTAAAAAAACTTTTTTTTATTGTATTTTATTTTATTTAATAATTGTTAATAAACTAATTTATTAATAAATATATTTATTAATGAATATATTTATTCATAAATAAATTTAATATTTTTTAATACATTTATTTCTAAATAAATTTTATATTTGTTAATAAAATTATTTATTAATAAATATATTTATTAATGAATGTGTTTATTTATAAATAAACTTATTTATCTATTAATGTATATATTTATTAATAAATGTATTAATGAATATATTTATTAATATATAATTATCATATTATTAGTTAATTCAATATTTAAATTTATTTCCTCTAGCTGATAGTTAATCAGTTAATTAATTAATTGATAGTTAATTTGTTTGGTTTTAATAATGATTATAATTAATTAAGAATTATTGAGGGTGTTGTTAGATTGTTTTGACAAATGGGTAGTACATTTCAATTGTTAATTAACGTTTCATTGAGTCAGCACCTACTAGGTTAATTGATGAATCAAGATTAAAATTTGGTTGTTAACGGTTATACCCTATCAATACAAATTTTATGATATGAATGTACTATTGAAGATGTTGTTGCTTCAAGTGAAAACCTATGGAATTAATGATCTATAAAATGGATAGTTACCTCTTGATACTGACGTATAACCCAACCATTATTCAAGTCCTTTAGTAAATTTATAATTTTAAAACTAATCATCTACGAACCTAAACTTAAGGAGTAATTGCTCGACTAATGGCCAAAACTCCCAATACATAAAGGAATCTCCTTTCTCATGCATGAATTCAAACTCAACTCCAAGAGGGCTTTGCATGAAGATGAACTTTAGTTCACAGTTCAGTCTCAGTTGAACTAAAGTATCCTCTTCACTTTGACTTTAGTTGAAAAGCTCTTAACCAAACTTTAACTTAAATCATCAATTCAATTTCATTCAATTATGAATGTGCAGCATAATGCATTTAAATAATTAATAATTAGAACATTTAGTTAACATAATTAACACATGCCAAAATAACCCTTAATTAAATAATTATATTTATTTAGCTTAATTATTATTATTTTTTGTATAGTTGATGCATAAATTAATTGGAAATTAATTATATGCTATTTTGAGTGTGGTTGAAATATTTAATTAATGTGAATTAATTAAATATCTTCACTTTTGAAATATTTAATCACAAATTTAACCCTTGTTTAATTAAAATATATTTATTTAATTAAGGGTTATTTTTGCATGTGTTAATTATGTTAACTAAATGTTCTAATTATTAATTATTTAAATGCATTATGTTGCACATTCATAATTGAATGAAATTGAATTGATGATTTAAGTTAAAGTTTGGTTAAGAGCTTTTCAACTAAAGTCAAAGTGAAGTGGAGACTTCAGTTCAACTGAGACTGAACTGTGAACTAAAGTTTGTCTTCATGCAAAGCCCTCTTAGAGTTGAGTTCGAATTCATGCAAAGAAAAAGACAAAATAATGTACATGTTTAAAAGAAGTGAAAATGACCTGTTACCTTTTCTGGAAAGAAAAGTACAGGCCATGAAATATCCATTTTCAGAAATGTATATATACTTGTTAAAAAAAATATGCTTTTAATTTAAAATATATATATTTATACAGGCTTCTTATTATAGCATGTATTTATCTCTAAATAAGATTTCATATTTTAAAGTTTTAATTTTGCCCAAGAAAAAATATATATATATAATATTATTAAGAAAAATACTATATTGGAAAAATTTATGATATAAAGAAAATTTATAAAAAAATAAATTATTAAAAGTTTTGGGGGGGCGGGCCTGGCCCCACCACCCCCCCCTGTCGCACAGCTTAAGAAGGCTGCTGACGACAGCCCCTAGGGCCTACCACGGTAGGCCTCCACTGTCGTATGCAGTTGGTGGGACCCACGGGTCCCAAGGTAAGATGTTGTATTTTGTTTTATATTTTATTTTAATTATTATTAATTTTGTTAATATTTTTAATGTATATTTATTTTGTTAGTTAAAATTTTAATTAATATGTATAAAATTTATTAATTAATTTTTAGATTAATATAAATTTTGTAAATTAAGTAATATGAAATTTGTTTTATATTTAATTCAAGTTTAATTAATATGTAATTAAATTTGAATTTTGAATTGTTTTATTTTATAATGTATTTTAGAAAACCTTGGCTCATATAAACATGTTGCTATTTATTTTCGTAAAATAGATTATTAATTTTAGTTATTTGAATTGAATTTCACAATTTAGATTTTATATAAATCTAACATTAGATTGGAACTATATGGTTTAGTTTTATATTGAAATTTGGCATTTTCATTATGTTGGATTCTTAGGTACTCCTGGGGAAATTTGCTTTACTTATGTTATTATTGGAGTGATTATTTCCAGAATTTCCTAGTAGACCTTGTTATTTATAAACTTGAATCCAAATATGATGAATAAAGAATGTATTGGTTTATAGTTTTATTTCAATTCGAAATGGCATGAGTGTTGTATCGTTCGTGTCATCTTTTACGCTATGGGTTGTCGGGTACTAGATGACCTAGGAGGATACAGAGGCTAGTATTTGTGACAAATGTTCTTTTTTAGCTATGTTTTGATGTGTGTACTTTATCTAATTATCACTCCTGTTTGACCATTAGGCTCATGATATATTGTACTTGTTTGTGGTATCTCTGTAATCATTTCTAGTTCTTTTGTGTGAATATGGATATGAGGTTACATAGTGTATACCTAATTAGATCTAGGAGAGATCTGTGAGCCTAGGGTAGTTTACCTGGATATGTAGTAGGAGGTGGCTTGCAATAAGCGTCGGGGCCCACAAGTGGCTACCAGGATCACTTATTGTTAAGTATCTTAATCAAGTGATAACTAAATATAACATTGAGAGATTTAAAAATGAACCTAATAAGATATGGTTTCCTTTCCCTGGCTTAGTGCTAGTACAGACTAAGGTGGGAATGGAGAAGATGACTAGCCCCCTTTTAAGGGATAAGTTAGCATAGTCGATGGCTTCGTCAGTACGAGAGGTCATTGACATCGTGTAAGGTCACTTGGGTGCCAGGATCCAGCAAGATTACCAGGATAAAACTCAAGGGTTAGACGTACATGATGACACCTTCCTATGCATAGTCTAGTTATCCTACATGTGTCGGTTGCCTCTGGATTAGTGAGTCTTTCATGGCATTATTAATTTTTCACCTTGAGTTAGAGAGCTTCTAGGATCCTTTCCTTAGCTTGATCTATTTGATGTTTGTTATCCGAGTGGGATCTGTTGTTATCTCCTCAGCACGGTGGGAGTGGGCCATTTAGGTTCACGAGGTCAGGTGGTAGTGATTCTTTTACCATTTGAGAATCTGACATTCATGTACCAGTGTTGGATGATCCCTATGGCAATTGTTCCTTCGTAATCTTCATTGTTTCTTCTTCTTCTTCTTCTTCTTTGTGACCATGTATCTTGTATCAATTTCTCATAGCTATCATGTGTACTTTCTTTTCAGTTATTGTATTACATACCCTGCGACATGTGTAGTGGATGTAGATTTAGGGATACCTCATGGTACCAGTTGTATTTATGTTATCTTCTATGTGATGATGCTATTATCTTTCATTTGTTTATTTGAGTTTTGTAATTGTACCGAATCTAATTAATTAATTTTATATACACGTAATCTTCATCAAGGAACCCTTGAGAGTTGTAACTTATGTTGGTTAATGTTTTAATGTGAATAAATGGTATTTTCTTCCACGTTGATGTTTATCTTGTATATTAACTTTTAAAAAAATAAATTATTCTGCAAACTTAGTAGCAAGTTTAGGTTAAGTTCTCCTGGGTTCCCTAGCAGGGCATTATAGTAATTTCTCAACTGGGATCATAACCCAAGATCATAGGAGTACCCACCCTTTGTAAACATGATTATGCACCTTAGTGATGGGAACTTGATCTTTTTGTTCCTTGGAGGAATTAGATGTCCTAGCACCTTCTATGTTAGTCTCATTGAACCTAACTAAAATCAACCCATCCTTGAACCTATAAACATTACCGTTCAACTTAAGTCATCAGTTAACCCTAAACATAAACTTACATTCCTTTTTTTTTAAAAGTTGGTGTGTTTTTGTGTGCAAATTTACGGGCATGACAGAGGGTACAATCATGAAAAGTGCCTCTCAAACCTCTCCAAACATTTAAGATTGTCTTTAAATACTTTATTGATCTCTTCTAAACATTAACCAAATCAAACCTACATTTGAATCCACACACAATAATCCCAAAATGAATGGTTTTGTATCCTTTAATGAATCTCAGTCACTGGTAACACATGGATAGTCAAACCAGTAGTCTCCAAAGCATTCAATAAGTGACTGGATTGTATTTAATACACGCCAAAGGACCAGTTGTATGAAATTGTCAATCACATAGCATTTCACTATTGTATGAGTGGATTGTGCAGGAATAGGTAACATGAAACAATGATAAAACTCCTCAACACATCTTGAAAACCATTGAAATCAATAATAAATGAAACCTAACACCAACACTATTCCTTCCATTCACTTCTACCAAGAATAAAGAATTTAATCCATTCAACATTACATATAATCATTGTTAGATTAGGTGAAATACTAATCTTCCAAGAACACCTGCATGCATAACCCTGTCACATGGAAGAAGCAAAGCACAGAAGCAAGAAAAATCATGGAGGCCAAAAAGCCAGAGACATCTTATGGACATGCAAAGAGAAATCTCTATTATGATCCAATAAGTGAATTATCTAAAAAGAATGTACAAAGGGTTCAACCATATAGGTGAACAATAAAACCCTAAAGCTATAAAGCAAAAAATAAAGCTAGGTTGCACATTATAATTAATAAATATATTAATTATAATGCACCTAAAAGATAGCTTAAGTAAATAGAGTAATAAATGACTTAATTAATTAAACCAAAGTGATTTAATTAATAAGCATAAAGTATGATTACTCTAACACCCCCCCTTAAGCGTAGCTCAAGAGGGAAGCTAACCTAGCACAGCTATGAAAGCAGAAAATGGGTCCCGGCAACAAGGCCTGATCAGGTACCCAAGTACAAGAAAATAAACTAGATGAAGGAAACAAAGCCTCCAATCTAGGGAATGTCCCAAAGAAAGGAACAAGAAAGAGCATGAAGCATCTCCGAAGCATGAAGCTGCAAACACTGTCAGAAGAAACTGCTGGAACCCCCACTGAAGTGCATGACCAGGTAGAGAAGACAAAGTCTGAAGAGCTGATCAATCAAAGAGGTGACCTCCAAAATAGGAATGAATGAGTGTCTATATAGTAGATGAACCATCTCACCGAAATGCATAGGTGCCTAGCCACTGCATCCGCCTAGTACATAGGAACAAAAACTGAATACGTAGATCACTCAACCAAACCAAGGAAGCAATAGAGCCAATAGGTGAACCCCCCCATAATGCTGAACTGGGAGAGGTGACAGGAACACTGAAATGCAATGCCAGAAACATCTGCAAGAAGAAGAAACAGGAACACCTATGTGCAAAAGAAGGTACAAGCATAGGATAAAGGGCGGTGTCATAGACACAGTCTACATGGGCTAATGTCATGGAAGGTACGCTCACTTGACAAGAGTGGATGCGCCTATAGTGGCAAATGCATCAGAATCCCCCCATGGCACTTTATAACTGAGTGCGAGTACAAACAAACACAAGGAGTACAAGATCCCAGATATGCAAAAGTAGGCACTTTATCTCAGTGCGTTTACAGAAAAAAGAATGCAACAGAAGAGAAGCATACAATGCTCAAAAGATAGAAAGAAGAGTGAGCTATGAACTCAGAAGAAGAGATCCCCGGACCTGTAGAACCAAGCACTCCACCAGAGGGCATAAACTGCATAACTCAGAGGAGTGAAAACCTAGAGTAGAATCTGGAAAAATAACCTCTGCCACTGAATAGCACACTGAACCAGCTTTCCGAAAATACCAAGTTTGCTGAAAACTGAGCCCGGATGTGAGAGATATAGTGTCCGGAATGCAAAAAGTACCCGTGACTTTGACTGGCAGAAAACACCTGCAAACGGCAAAATCAAACAACCAAACTGAAAAAAACAGAAAGGTCTCGGAACCAGCTTTCCGTCGATATCTCGTTTGGCAAAAAATGCCATCGTATGCTCAAGTTACGGCAAAAACAGTGACAGGTGCTCTGGCAGGCACCTGAAAAAGAAAACCTCTGAATTCAACAGCCTGGTGCGAAAAATAGAAGAAGAATCTGGTAAAAAGCTCTGCATATAAAACGACCGTCTCGGAATCATCTTTCCGATGATATCTTGTTCGCCCACTAACTCCTCCGTATGAGCAAGTTATGCCAAAACAAGCATCAGGTGCTCCAGGAAGGCAAAAAAGTAGTCCTGCCTTCAAAGGCATGGTACGAAAAATGAAGCAAAAAACTCGAGAAGAAACCTCAATAATTGCGTTCGTCTCGGAAAGAGCTTTCCGATGATATAAAAAACTCCCAAATACGCCTCCAGATGAAGAAGTTATGGCCCTGGAGGCCGAGGCTGCACAGCTGGACTTTGGAATTAAGCCATGCAAAAAAAATTGCCAACATCAGCAATTAGCGAGCCTAAAGTTGACGGCCAAATGGCCGTCACGGCTCAAAAAGCACCAGGGGCTTGGGTCCGGTCGCCCATGTGACCGCGGGCTGGCGGAGCTGGGCGGTGGGGGCCAGCGGAGTGGCCAGAGGGCGGCGATCTCGGCGGGCGGCGGGCCGCAGACTGGGCGGTGCTGTCAGCGCCGCTGAGGGCGGCGGACTGGGCGGTGGCCGCTATCAAGGGCTGGCGGTGGGCGGTGGCCGGGGGTGGGTGGCGCCTGGGTGGCCGCCGGGCGGTGCCTGGGTGGCCGCTCGGCGGCCAAAATAAATATATTTTTTTTTTTTAAATCGTCGACTGTACCCGCCTCGGAGTGCGTGCCAGGGCCGTACGGCCCTGGTATGCAAAAAAAATTTGCCTCAGATGCCACTGTGTCCAAAATGGACAAGTTTTATATGGATTTAGGGGTTCTTGGGCCTTCCGGACACAATGGTGGTGTCCGTTTTTGCCCAAGGTGAGCCAAATTTTGGCTCCCCCCCAGATCCACAAAAAAAACTTCTGAAACCCTTGAAAACCTCCTGCTTCTGAAACACTTCAACAAAACACGAACAGCGAGCAGCAAGATGGCTCTGATACCATGTTAGATTAGGTGAAATACTAATCTTCCAAGAACACCTGCATGCATAACCCTGTCACATGGAAGAAGCAAAGCACAGAAGCAAGAAAAATCATGGAGGCCAAAAAGCCAGAGACATCTTATGGACATGCAAAGAGCAATCTCTATTATGATCCAATAAGTGAATTATCTAAAAAGAATGTACAAAGGGTTCAACCATATAGGTGAACAATAAAAACCTAAAGCTATAAAGCAAAAAATAAAGCTAGGTTGCACATTATAATTAATAAATATATTAATTATAATGCACCTAAAAGATAGCTTAAGTAAATAGAGTAATAAATGACTTAATTAATTAAACCAAAGTGATTTAATTAATAAGCATAAAGTATGATTACTCTAACAATCATTACATAGTTACATTTCCTGACTGTGTAGATGAACAATCATGACCAAAATGATCCAAACATTTGAAAACAGTGAATCGATATCTTTGCTTTCATACACAAAGTTTGCTTTCTTTTCTTCTTATAATATAAAACTTTGCATTACATGCTTCTTACATATATACAAGTTATTATGAATAATAACTTCTAGTCAACTTTACTAAACATAGACTCTTCTAAAATATAAAATAATCCCTTAACTTAATATTCTCATTTTGTCTTCTTGCTCTATTCAGGTCGGCTTCAACACTGTCTCTATAATCCTCTAATATCTCCTTCCGTACATGTCGTATAGACTTGTGCTCTTACATGTATCTTTGATATACATAGAATTATCCATGTTCAAGTGTGCATGCACTAAACCTACTTCTGTGAACATTGCTAACCAAAACTGTCTCTGATTAGGCTGGTAAATATTGTTGTACTTAGACAATTTTCACTTGTGCTCATACAAAACTACTTTCTTCTATTATGCGATTAATATGGTGATTATATGTTTCCATAATGACAATAATCTAATATTCTACTTAGCCAAATTGACAACAATCTCCCCCTTTGTCATTGGTGGCAATATATAAGAAAATTGGCTAAGTCCCAAAAACTTTAAGATACAAAATTGTGGCCATGTATATAAATTCATACAACTACTTATATCTCCAAAATAATTATATCTTTGAAATATCTATACTCCCCCTAAGAGTATACTCTGTACTATACATATATTGTCTATACATACAATTTTCTACTAATACTACTCCCCCTTTGACAACAATGACAAAGGTGTCAAAAAACTTATGTCAAAAATGTTTTACCTTAAGATTTCAGAATTGCAAGGTCGGTAGGCTTGCAACACAATCTGCAAAAAAATTCTTCAGACTCTCTATCTACTTATCCCATGATTTCTTTACTACATCTGATACCAATTGTTAGAAATAGGGGATACTGAGAGGGGGGTGAATCAATATTTCACAAACTTTTACTTTTGTCCAATTATGGTTACAACAAATTAACTTGAAGCTTGCATAACAAAGTAAACTAAATAAAAATCATAGCAATAAAGAAAATGAACTCATAACACCATGTTTGTTCTCGAGGAAACCTTGGCCAAGGGAAAACCCTGGTGGTGATGATACCCACAACCGATCCACTAATCAAAAGTGTCTGGTTAAGGATGTTGACCCTGCTAGGAGTCTATTACATACATATAGTGTCCATGTCTTGATTAAAGGACTCTAGGCCTTGTTAGAAGCCTCAACCCTGTTAGGAGTTGGTATTACAAAAATAGGATCTTTTCAAGATGAGCACACTACCCAAACATGCAATATACAATGTTATCTGAATACAAAGGTAAAGTACATAACCTTTTATTGTTGTTGAATAGCTTTCCTATTCTGATTTAGCTTCTAGGCTCTTCACTTTCATACATAGAGTCTACTTTCTTTTCTTCTTACAATATACAACTTTGCATTATAGCATTACAACATTACAAGACTTGTTATTCCTTCACATTACATGCTTCTTACATATATACAAGTTATTATGAATAATAACTTCCAGTCGGCTTTACTAAACATAGACTCTTCCAAAATACAAAATTAATTCATGTTGCCTAAGGGTTAACATCTAGGATGTCGTCCCTTATATGGTTAAGTCATTATTTTGATAAACAAAATATTCCCTTAACTTAATATTCTCATTTTGTCTTCTTGCTCTGTTCAGGTCAGCTTTAGCACTGTCTTTGTAATCCTCTAATATCTCATTTTGTACATGTTGTACAGACTTGCGCTCTTACATGTAGCTTTGATATACATTCCATGTTCAAGTGTGCATGAACTGAACCTACTTCTGTGAACATCGCTAACCAAAAATATCTTTGATTAGGCTGGTAAATATTGTTGTACTTAGACAATTTTCACTTGCGCTCATACAAAACTACTTTCTTCTATTATGTGATCAACATGGTGATTATATGTTGCCATAATGAAAACAATCTGATATTCTAGTCAGCCAAATTGCCAACAATTATATTTTGTGTATTTTCCACTATGTTGATGTTGGTTGCAAAGTTTTGACTGTCCATTCTTGGATCCTCCATCCTTGACTACATCACCAAATTTCTAATGCTACGATAGATATAGAGGTTGATGTAAATCACAAGTATGTTCTTACTCCTACTTTTGAGTTTGGTGAAAGTTCTCACACACAGCTTGATCCAAAGGATCATCCAGATCATCCAACTATAGAACCTATTGTCATACCTCCTACTCCATCTACATCCAAAGAAGAGGAGTCTCTCACCAACATTCCTCCTACAATTCTCCCTTAGGATACTAACTAGAAATTTGGTTCAAGATCTAGGATTATGATGGTCCCTCTACATAGATTTCTTTACAAGAGAGAGGATATTGAACGAGATCTTAATCTTCATTTTGGGGCTAGATTGAGATTGTTGGGTTCGTAGAACACTTCTCATATCTCCTCTAACGATCCTACAGTGAATTTTACTTGACAGAAATCTAGAGAAGACAACTTTATCTACTTATACTCAGAATCCATCAATGATGATAATGATACTAGAGTCTTTTCTCTTGAGCCCTTTGGTTCCTTACCTCTCATCTACCCTTAGTTGATTGAGCGGAATACCTCTGGGCCCATAAACTTATTGTCCTTCTCCAATGATCATGACCTTTCATGCTATCTCAATGTTGTTGAGCCTCTTCCCTCTTCCACAAATGCAACAAGTGTAAACATGTCAATGGAAGATATCAAGTATCTTAGTCTTAAAAATAAAAAGAATAGGCAATTTGATGTTGAAAACCAATCTGTGGCAGTGTCAGATCCAAAAATAGTAAAAATAAAAGACATATACAATGATGAAAACCTCTTTGAGGTGCCTACAGATGGGATACTGGATATCCTCCCTAAAAAAATTTAGGATCAGTTGTCAGTGCTTATATAGCCTACACAACAAGTAAATTTGGGTACAATAGAAAATCCACAAATCATACATCTCGCTCAGTCTTTGTTTGAAGATGAAAAGAAATAATTTTATCAGTTATTTATAGAAAAGAAGATCAATTTTACATGGTCTTATTCTGACATGTCCAGCTTAGACACAAATCTTATTATGCATCACTTGTCTATGGCACTAGGTGTGAAACCAGTGAAACAAAAATTAAGAAAGATGCATCCTCACATAGCATTAATGGTTAAAGAAAATTTGGAAAAATTCCTCAAAGCTACATTCATACGAGCCATAGACTGTGTTGAATGGATCTTCAACATTGTACCTATTTCAAAACCTCACAAATCAATATGAATATGTACAAACTTTAGAGATCCGAATAAAGCTTTCTCTAAAGATGACTTTCAACTGCCAAATATAGACATAATTATGGATCTTACTACTGGTTTCCAAATGTATTCTCTAATGGATGGATTCTCTGGTTATAATCAAATACAAATTGCACCTAAAGACCAGGAAAAGACATCACTCACTTGTGCTTGGGTACTTTCTAGTGGAACGTCATGCCCTTTGGACTAAAACAAGTTGGTGCAACATATCAACAAGAAATGTCGACTATCTTTCATGATATGATGTGCAGAAATAAGGAAGAATATGTGGATGGGACATTAACTAAATTTTCTACCAAAGATGTACATCTTTCTCATTTAGATAGGATCTTCATGAGAATGGAACAATTCAATCTATTACTTAATCTAATGAAGTGTTCTTTTGGGGTTACCTCAGGAAAGCTTCTAGGGTACATTATCTCAACATGAGGTATTGAGGTAGATCATGCTAAGGTGAAAGCTATATTGGAAATGCAACCACCTTGGAACATCAGTCAAATGAGGAAATTGCAAGGTAATCTACAATCCATCTGAAGATTTATCACACAACTAGTAGATAAAGCGCAACCCTTCACTAAGACTTTGTATAAGGGGGTGACTTTCAAATGGAATGAGGATTCTAAGAAGAATTTTCAACAGATTAAAGAGTACCTGGAAAATTATCCTATGTTAATGGCTCCTATTCTTGGAAAACCTCTATTGCTCTACATATCAGCTACCACTTCTTCCTTAGGAGCGTTCCTCGCACAACACGGTGATCAAGGACATGAAAGAGTGATCTACTATATAAGCATAACATTGGTTTCTTATGAGTTGAACTATATAGTTATCAAGAAGGCTTGTCTAGTAGTAGTGTTTTCCTCTCAAAAATTCAGACACTATATGATAGTACACTCTACACAACTGGTTGCAAAAATTAATATTCTCAAGTACTTATTAAGTAAAGTGACATCAGCTAGATATTTAGAAAAATGGGTGATGATTCTTTAGTGAGTTTGACATCACACACGTTGATTAGAAAGAAATAAAAGGACAAGTATTAGTGGATCAACTAGAAGATGCACCTTTGCAAGACACTCAACCTCTCATTGTTGAATTTCCTGATGTGTCCATTCTTCATTTAACACAACACCCTTGGAAGATTTACTTTTATGGATCATTCACACAAAAAGGTGCGGGGATTGGTGTTCTCTTTATTTCACCCCAAGGTTACAAAATTTTGAAACCTTATAAAATGATATTCACATACACCAACAATGCCGCAGAATATGAAGCATTGGATAATGTCCTAAAATTGGCCATTGAATGGAAGTTTGAAGAATTACATGTCTATGGTGACTCTCAGCTTGTGATCAATCAAATCAATGATGAATATCAAACTAAGGATGAAAAAATATTACCATAAAAATGCTTGATTGATCACTTAAAGATGTACTTTATGTTCATCACCTTCCAAAAGATAACACACACAGAGAACGTAGCAATAGATGTTATGGATACTTTAGCCTCAATGCTACAATTAGAAGAACATAAGTTTCTCTATGATTTCCTGGTGGAAGAACTCCCTTCCCCTATGTATGACATGTCTGACTCCAAAATTGTCTCCATGATCATTTCCCATGACACTTCCCACTATAGCCATATTTATGTTTGCCTCAAAGACCAAATTATCCCTGACTCCCTTTCTCAAAATAAAAAATAGAATCTCATCTGACAAGCCTCTTGATATCTCATCATTGCCAATGAATTATTTAGGAAAGGTCTTTATGATACACTTCTTATGTGTTTAGAGTGTGAGGAGTCTAAAAGAGAACTTAGGGAAGTTCATGAGAATATATGTGGATATCACTCAAACTATTTGTCCTTATAAAATAAGCTTTTCAAATCAGACTACTATTGGCCTACCATGGAAAAGGATGTTATCCAATACGCTAAGACTTGTAAAAAATGCCATTTCCATTTAAATATGATTTGCACCCCTGCCAGAGACTTGTTGTGACATAGGGGCAAGGTAGATACAAGCAAAATCAAGTAGAATTGAGTCCACTTGAATCAACAACAAGCCCTGCTCAGAGTTACACAACGGAAGCAATATAAAATTCACATGAACACAATGAAAAAATAATGGATATGAGGCAATCAATTGGAAGCAACAATATAGTATTAAAATAAATAAAAAATTAATTTAAATATATATATATTTCTTTCCACATGCCCGGCTGTGAGGCCTTCCGGGTTTTGGCCTTATACAATGAGAATTATGAATTCAGAGTCTCGTCTCACCTCCTATCTTTGTCTCCAATGATTTATCTTTATTATTATGTTCTTACTACCTTCTTTCCTACCTACTACATCAACTAAGACCCCTTATATAGCCAGCTAAGCCACAAGTTGGTCAGTCAGGCATTTAATTACATTATAGGTCCAGTCTAGAAGATTTAAATCAAAACTAATGAAAGAGTGATCACCACTTGATGTGCCTTTACATTTAGGTCCTCACATGACCCAAGAAAATTTCCTTAACTATGTAAGGCCCCATTTCATCATACAGAACCGCGCAAGAAGAAACACTCCACATTTCACGCGAAAACTGGCAGAAAATAGGTCCCCGAGCAAAATGGGCATAACATTTTACTCATAATGAATTAGGACATTCTCTCTTGGGAAATGATATTAATTTAGGTCCTCTTAAATTACTTAAGAGCACAAATTCTGATTCCTTAAGGATCAACATCACCACTACGCGGAGTCAGCACCAAAACTGCAGGAAAATACCACTCCGACAGCAAGGAAAATAGTTGTAACTATGAAACAGTTCATCCAATCTTTATGTGCTCATAGGAGAAGGTTCCCAAATAGGTCCTCAACATTATGTAAGCTTTGCACACCATGAAACCAACAAATGCAAAGATTATAAAGAAAACAACAGAAAATAGGTACAGGAATCAGGAAATGTTTTTGGTTGATGCAAGATTGCTCAAAGACCCAAGATGCTCCTGCATCATGTTGCCTTTTATTACTCACTGACCATTTTTAAAATGGGTTTTTTTAATCTTTTGGGTTAGATATATCCTTCATCATCCAATAGATACAAGTTCATTATCACAACTATTGAGTACTTCACCAAATGGGTTGAGGGTGTACCTCTTATCAAGGCAACGGGGACATAAGTGGTCATGTTCATACTCAACTACATAATCTGTCGATACATAATCCCCTCCTTAATTTTCATGGATAATGGAGGATAGTTCAAAAAATATATATCAATAATATTTGTGCTAAATTTTGTATCAGACATCATTCCTCTTCTATATACTATCCTCGGGGGAATGGACAAGTAGAAGCTTCAAATAAAACAACCCTAAAGATCTTGCATAAAATGGTTAATAAATCTAGAAAGAATTGGTTCTTACATTTGAATCCAACTTTATGGTCTTATCAAATAAGCATCAAAACACCTAAAAGGGCTACACCATTCTCAATGGTCTATGGTTCTAAGGCAATCTTACCAATCAAAGTCAAAATACCATCACTTAGGGTATCGCTATATGGACTTGTTATAGATGAAGATTGTAGAATCTCTCAAATTCAAGAACTAGAATTACTTGATGAACATAGAAATGAAGCATTCCACCATCTAAGGGTCTACCAAAAATGAACATCTAAAGGCTATAACAAGAAGATACACCCTCACAAATTTTAGGTTGGTGATCTTGTTCTGAGAGAGAACTCAAAAACTCAACAACATAGAGAACAAAAAGGAAAATTTGAACCTAACTAGATGGGTCATTTTGTCATTACTGTAGTATTTGGTTCTAGAGCTTATCATCTGGATACTCTAGAAGATGACGTTCTCAAAAATCCTATCAATGCTCTCACCTAAAATGATTCTACAGCTAGACATTCTACATCTTGTACAACAACTTATCATCCTAATAAAATCCTAAAAATCCTATAAAGTTTAAAAAAATTATCATCCTAGTGAAAACTTGATAAACATGAGCCTTGATAAATCTAAAAAAATCAAAAAATCTCAAGAAAAAAATTAAAAAGAGCAAAAAAATAAAAACAATGAAAAAGTGTCTTGGTGAAAACCTGGGAACAGGCGCCTTGGTAGAAAAAATAGAATAATTCCAAGTGGTGAAAACCTGGCAAACATGCGTCACTTGTAATTAACATTCCATCTATCAACATGTGGTTGAGTTCTCATGCTTTCATCATCCTGGTCTGCATCCATCTCACACTTCTTGTACCCTTTGTGTCATCATGGATTGGAGTTGATCTTAGTTTTGTCCTCAGTTCTTATCTTTTTCTTGGGGGCAATCGTCCGCCACTTATCTGAGTTGTTTGTGTTTTACTACCTAATCAATCTCTTGATCTTCACCTAGGACAATATACCAGTCATTCCCAAGGAACAATTTTCCACTAATATACAAATTGTTATCTCTTAACACCTCAATCCTATAATGTTTCTGAACACTACCTACCTATACATCACTATGTTTCTTGACACATATCGGATCTTGCATTTTTTTCACACACTTGTACCTTGACATAAGCACAAAGGTGTTTTCTTAACACCCGACACAAAGCTAAAACTTAGAAAATTGAAACAGATGAGATATGTTGAAGTAATTTCTTGTGTGTTGTTTTTTATCATTGATTTTCATTTGTTATGTCTTCTAAGGTAGCTCGATGATGTCTACTCGACTAGAGACTCACAATTGGGGGCATAACATGTTTTCCTTTCTTTCTATTTGTGGTGTGGTTTCAATGAACTTAAGTTGTCTCATAAACTAGGTGTCTATGGTAAGAGCCTCCATCATGATTGGAATGTCTCACATACCTTGACCCACTTTATCTGGACACTTAGGTGAGGGTGGAACTATGTCCTTGTCTATTGCTCATGTGTGCTACGTCAAATGACACTCATGATTATCTTGGTAGCTTGTGCCTTGGTACAAATAGAATCTTACAATATCAAACTAGAAACTATGTTTAGGTCATCTTGTCTCTTATGCCTCGATGCTTACATGTGTTTCCTACATCTATCTGATATAGTTATATTCATATCTTCATGGTTTTTCTCACACTAGTAAAGGTTGTTGCAACCCCTTATGTCCCTAAATGCTCAAATGGTGATAAATGAATGACTAAAAGATTAGTGACTTGACTTGTGTCTTAGGCTGCATTTCATTCTATGGATGCATTTAGTTGTGCATTTTTTGTCTCCCTTGAGCCATTCTTCCTTTCTCTTCACTGAGGTGATCAACCGTGACATCTTTTGTTGACTTAGACTAATATATCCAAGAATCAAGGTTAGTATCATAAAAGGGGCCTAGAGTGCTAAGTTTTCATAGATGAGTATGGAAACAAACATCATGATACAAGAAATATGTATCAAAGTATACATGATATCCAAATAGAAAGCACAAGTATCATCAACATCTACACTATGCAACATCAATGACAAGCATGAAGTAAACATATGAATCAACACCATCTGCATCACATGAGATATATCAACATGGACATAAAGAGAATAATCAACCATCAACAATAGTATATAGGAGAATATAACATGATAAAATAAACAATAGAGACAATAGTTGTAACCAAGAATATCTGTCATGTATATATATATATATATATATATATATATATATATATATATATATATATATATATATCTCAAAAAAATTCTCGAGTACAAATGGTGCATCCTCAATACAAATACAATAATGAGTACATCAAAATTGAGAAGGGGGATAAGATGTGAGAAAGGGTAATCAAGACTAGCTCCCTCCCTTTACCTAATCTCAGAGTGGAGGAGGAGGGGCATCTACTCTCATGAACATTGGTGCTAGCATGGCCCCCTTAAACTAAGCTATGAACTGAGAATATGATGGTTCCCTAGCTATAGTCGGCACTACCCTAATATATAATACATAATAATAGGACATCTGAGATGCCTGGTATGTCACTATCTACTACAGTTGGTCTTGTGCACTCTAGAGATCTCGAATATGGTGATATGTATCCTATAATTGGACCTCCATAACTACCCTTTGTATTTTAGCCTTAATCTAATCCGCTTGCAACTGAGAAATTTGTTGATCCCTATCATTTGGACCCGCTGCTTTTGGTTCCTTGGTCAGTGGTTCCTATGTCACCACCTCCTCCTCACCCTCCATTGGCCTTCCCTATTGGTCTCTCCTTAGGAGGTGTCCCTAGTCCACTCACTACCTCACCAGTCTCTCCCCCTCCTCCTCAAGAAGCTCCTCCTCTATGGAAACAACAACCCCCATTAATCCTAGTGACCCTCTCTCTCCCCATGGTCTCTTTTGTCATGTCACTTTTGGTCTTCTACTAATTTCCCCTAGATCCCCTCATCCTTTTCTTTCCTGTCCTCTCCCTTATCCTCTCCCATCTCCTCCCCTATGAGGCTCATCCATTGGCTCCTCATCATTTGGCCTTAGTATCTGCTTAGTTCGATCAGTGAATCTAAGGAAAGGGTGGCTTATCATATACCACCTATAGGTGGGGTGATGCCGATATTTTTGGCAATGGGAAGGTACTCCCTATTGACACCAACTAGGTCTCTCAACTCTTGTACAATAATGACATACATAGGTCATGGTCCCTAGTCGGCCTCCTCATCTAGATATTAGGCATATGTGGTGAACTCAATCATGTGTCCTACTTCCAACCAAACTAACACTAGACTCAATTGATACAAAAATTATCCACTATGGGAGCACACCTACACATTTTATGAAGCATGTCAACACTCAATCATAAAGCTATGTCAAGATGAGAAATACAACAACACCAGTATTTCAAACAATAGATGCTTACTTATTGATCAGTGGCCTATTGATGAACATATAGAACATCTCTTATGTTGACCCTTACCATCTCTCATAGCCTATATATGGTCACCATACTACATCAGTCATATCATCTAACTACCACCTCCAAAATGTATTCTTGCCCAAATTGGGCTAGTGAATATAACCTATGTATTAGAATATGTAGGGTATACCCGCTCCTTGGAAAGCCTATGTAACTGGATGAGTGGTGGGGATGTGCTCCCAGGCCCATATTTTTATTACAATGACCTTAATGACCATGCTCCTAACTCTCTTATAGATAATATCATGTAACTCTTAATACATGTGGCATAATAAGCATGCCCCCTAGCCGAATCTTCATGGTTTTCTTAGCATCTCATAAAGGATACGACCCCAGCCCCACTAAAATCCCTGTTGATTATAATCAAGTGCAACAACACCTCTGATCAACCCTGATAGAAAACATACCAACAAATAATCTTGATACTGCCTAAGCATGTAGTCCCAAGTGATGTAACAATCCAAGATGGTGTCATATGTAAAGATTCATCTCAATACTACAATCCCCTCTACTAGATCCTGATCATAAAAGACTAGATCCCCAACTATCAGTAATCTAAGGTTTTGATAGAGATCCTCACATGTGATGGTGATCTCGCCTATGGAAAGGTGGGATGTGTTATTCTTTAAATGAAATCACTCAGCTAATGCAGTCAACAATCCATGATTAACATTGATATCAGACATTGTGGTGAGCTTTCCCAACCCATACTGATCTAGGATAGCCAAATCTTGTTGTGAAAAGTGAAGAAACAATCTCAAAGCCTATGGGTATGCACACCAAAAGATGGAATTAGGAAATCAAAGCTACAAAAAGGAACACATAGAGATACATTATTAATCAACCTAAATCATCAGTAAAATCCATCTATACAGAGCATCAAAGCATCACAAAGTAGTTTCTAAGCATCTCTACAAGGCTACAAATCAGCTACGACACAAGAAATTTTTTTAAAATAAGGCAAACAGTGCAAATTTGTCTCATACAATGAAACAAATGACTCATGATTATCATATGATGAAACTCAAAGAATGATACAATACAATTCCTCAATACAATGAAGTTCCCTATATCATACGATACAAGGGTACCCATCGTACAATAAAAGTCAACACAACATATGATACACTTTTTGCAACTAGTTTATCATATAATGAATAGTAGAAAGGCATGCGATGAAACTCTTTCATAGCACGATAAACCAAACACAAAGCCCTAAAAATGAAAGAAAAACTAATAAAATTCATTCAAATCTACAAAATCACAAGAAGGGATCGACTATTTACTGGTGTACCATACACTTGAGGTATGTTGTACCACCTCTAAAGCTTTAAATGATGATTACAAACTTTAATTAACATCTTTAGCTCTCTAGAAGTCTCTAGGCTATCAAAATTAACTATAGCAAATGATTTGAAAATGACCCCTCCAGGCCCCTTTTATCGATTTTGACATAAAAATCAAAGTCCTCGGAATACTATGAAAATTGCACCCTAAACTAATTTTAACGTCTGGAATCCATTTTTGGGATCAAAATCAAAATCTGATTTTTTTACCTAGTCAAATTAAAAAGTCAACCCTTCTTGGTCAAACATAGTTTATTGCTAACGATATAGCCTCTCGCTTGCATCCGCCTTCATTTCTTACTCTTCATATCAATCTAATTTAAATTTCTCACATCCAAGTGATTTCAATCTCATCAACCTTGGTCAAACTTTAGTCAAATTTGGTCAACAAGAAATCAAAATAGCTCAAAATATGCTCTAATTTATTCTGAATATGATGGTACTCTAATCTTGGTTGCTTCCAATCATAATTAGTGATCTTCAATCAAATCTCTTTCTTTGACTTCTCTGCCTCATTTCCATTTCAATCCTGAGGGAGCATAACAATATAGCAAATTTTCTCCTAAAATCAATCCTAATCAACAAATCAATTCAAGCTTCATGGCTTGGGGCATGTCAAATTCATCAGGATCCATATCAATCTAGCATCATTCCCAGGGTATATAAGGTTCATTAGGGCTCATATCAATTTGATATTTTCTCTCAATTAGGTAATTGGCTTCTTTAGAATGCTTTTTGAAACAGTTATTTCAAGCTCTTTGACACTGATCAGTTTCATCGCTTCACATCAAACTAGCTAGTTGGCGTTATCTTTGGATAAATATTCAGTCTCATCATATCATATCAGGTTGGATACTATGGTCTCACTCATTAGTCTTCACTCAATCAAGTCTAGAGTTGGTATCTTTGATCTTCAATCAATCTTCATTCAGTAAAGTTCAGAGTCAGTCTCTCCTTAGCAGGAATGGTCTCATCACTAAATATCAGGTTGTTCTTTGATCTGGCTACTATCTAATCTTTGAATCAATGCATTGTTTGCACATCGATTCAAAGAGGGGCAAATGTAATTAGCTAAAATTTATCTAGTAAAACCTAAGCCCTTGATTTTGATCAAATCTGCCTCAAGTAAAATTCTAAATTTCAAAGGCATAATTTACTGGACATAATTATGTGAGAAACCCGGATAATCCCCCTTGCATAATTAAATCAAATAATTTCTAATATTAAAACTTAAAAAATTATTTAATTTTCAAAACTTCCTTTTAATATAAAGTCCCAACACTTTTATTAAAAGAGAATATTGTGCAACTTCATCTTGATTAAATGGCAATTAAAAGGGGATTTACTACTTTGTCTTATTCTTCGATCAAGCTTGACCAATCAAAAATCTTGGATCCTTTCATAGGGTTTGATCTCTCTCACCACTCATATCCACCTAACATCTTTCGCTTCTTAATCTCCACCCTTCATTCTTGAGGCAATTTCTTTAAAAGGAAGTTCTCCATTGGCTTAAATGGAAGATTCTTGCATTCTAGTATTCTATTTTTTGTGCATTCTAGAATAATCTTACTATTTGAGTTCTTAAGTTCTTAGTTGCTTTCATCATAGTTTCTTGCACTCATAGCTCTCTTGCATTGTTATATTAGCTCATTCTCTAATGTAATCTTGCATTGTTATCTATTTTTTTGTCATAGTAGAATCATTGTTATTAGACTATTCTTGCATCATAGCTTCATTCTAGCTTTTCATTATATGTTTAAGATCATCTTGGAGTGGTGAATGCAAGTGTTGCATCTTCTCCACATTTGAAATCTTCCATTTTGGAGTAGTCAAGTCACTAATCTTCTATGTCAATCTGATGATCATTCTAAAAAGGATTAAACTTGCTTCAACTAGGGAGCAATAAGACGGTTTTAGGAATTTAGTTATTCCTTATGAATGGATACTAGTCGCTAGATTCTTGAGTTAATGGTTTATTGAGTGTTGCTTACATTCCAATTGAATACCAATTTTATACCACACATTTTTCACACATGTACCATAATAGTAACTTGCTCTAAAAAATAGTATTATGATTGAATGGCCTTTTAATGAACAAAAGAATAGTTTTTTACAAAATCAATGACTAATAGAATAGTTCCAAGTGGGAAATCATCTCTCAATGTTTGGAATTGTTGTGCTTGCCACATTCCCAAAAAAACATGATGAATGTATAGTTGAATCAAACTTTTAAATTTCTCCATAAATGGTCCAATAGTTATCTCCTCTTCAACATATTCTAATCTTTTGGATTCTTTCCCAAATTTTGTTTCATTCCTTACATATTTTTAACTCTTGAAATTTATCTTCTTTGTTATATCAATATCTTCATTTTTCAAAGGGAAAAGAGCCAAATCAGCACAAGTTTCACATATTCCTTTTATGCAATTTATTTGATCAATTGCATCATCTATTTTGTCACATAAAATGGATGAGATGAACTCACTTTGTCTACTAGCAGGAGCATTTTGAAAACCAAAAGTATCTTCTACAAAGTTTTGGAAAACCTGATAGTGGAGATCAAATTCAATATGATAATGACAAAAACAAGTTTTAAACACTTTGTTTCTCCTCACATAATATGGCTTCAATCTTTCAAACAATGTTTTCTTAATCTTTATATCAGGATTTGAACTACAAAATAAGACATACATTTCAATTTTTGTTGTGTCCAACCAATGTTTTGTATCATGTTCATATTCATTAGCTCTAACATTGTGTCAAATAACACCTCTAGGGTTTGGTGAAGGACATGTATTATCATTCCAAAATGATATGACCAAATTCCTGATTTCCTCCTCAATCCTATCAGAATGAGGAGTTATGCACATAATTACCCAATTGCCTTCTATGTGTGAATGTTTAACACCTTCATGAAATTAGGATAATCAACTACAATTCTATGAAAATACAATGCAAATTTAAGCTAAGAATTGAAGTTAACATCCATGACATCTCATGGTTCTCTATCCGAGCTTGGTAAGTAGAGCTCTCAACTTATTCTCTACTAGTGACAATCCTAGAATGAGAAAATGATAGTACAATGCTTAATCTAGCTCTCAAACTCTTCAAATGTGATACAAAGATTCAATTCAAATGCTTATGATATGCTCTAAATTTCTCAAAAATTTCCTATAATGATGATGCTTTGCAAATGAATTCTCTAGTATATTATTGCTCTCAAAATGACTCTTATTTATAGTAAAATCCCAAGGGTAGGGGGTAGAGTTATTTAATCATGATTTAGCCTTGGTTGAGTCAAAAACTTTCAAATGTTTTTAAATGGGGGGAAAATTTAAATGTTTGTCTCAAAGGTTTGGACAAAAAGACAAAATTGAGTGGTTGAGATTCAAAGTTGAAATGTGTGATTGAGATTCAACTATTTTGGAGTGATCCATGTGCTTTTGTTCTAAATTCTCATTGGTTGCTCAAATTGTTGTTGAAAGATATTAGGATTAATTAAATTCCATTAATTAATTAAATTAGCCATGTAAGGGAATAGGTTCAATTTGATTTTTGATTTAACAACTATACAATTAATTGATTAAAATCAATTATATAATGTTTTTCACCCCTTTAAGCTTGTATTTAATTATTTAATATCATCATTTGATTTTTCCTTTGGTTTTAATGATTTTATCCAATTTTGATTAATAAATGTCCATTTAAAAATTGATTTGATCCTTTTTTATGAGAATTAGAGCATTTAGTTAAGATTTTTCAATTTGAATGATTTTTAAGCACTTGCCCAGTTTTTGATGTCTACAAATGCCCCTCTTTGAATTGATGTGCGAAGCTCATTGATTCAAAGAAATTTTTATGTCCTGATCACTGATTCTGATTGTTTGATTTGATACACAACTCTGATTTTAAAAAATTGATGTGATATTTGATTTGATATATGATTGCTACAACCTAATTTGATATTTGATACAACATGCTCAACTGACATGCCTCATATGCCTTACTAATAATAGTTCAAAATTTTTAATGCCCCAAATTCAATGATATTTGATGCTAATTTGATACTCTTATGATGCCCCCTCAAAAATGAAAATAGGTTGATCGCTTGATACAAGAATGTGATGAAATTGATTGATTGTTGATCCAATATGTTTTTATTTCTGAAAAACATTGATGATATGCAAGGTTTCAAAAAATGCCTCAGTTTGATTGATATGTTGATATAGGTCACTAGGTCAAAAATTACCTCTAAAATTAGGTCAAATTAGCATAAATAGATTGAAAAACCTAAATCTACTATTCATTTGCACTTTTGAATAGATTGATATTTTGCTCTGATCCTGAGATAGCTAATCATGATGGTTGTGCCTATTCAAGAGCATCAGTTTGAGAGATGTCACTGATATCAGAGACCTTTGGATTATGGACCTCTGGTGAGTGATTCTGACCTTCCTAGTGCATTTATTACTACTTTTTAAGCATTTATTACATGATTTTCTTGATTTTATAGATTTAATTTTGCAAAATGTCATGTAGGATGGGTTTAATGATGCTTAGGCTTGTGAAACGACACATCTGCGTAGTGAAATTCTACATAGGGTAGTTTAACACTCGCCTATGGATAGTTTGAAACTGCATAGAACTAGGGCAAAATTGTCACACTATGTATAAAACATCATGTGAATAATCCCTACATTTTAAATGATGGCCTGACCATGATTAAAATGTCGCTTAGGATCATTAAGTGCTGCGTAATAGGTGAAATACCGCCTGCGCTTGATAAAGTGTCGCGCATGAAAATTTATTCACCACCTAAGGTAAAATGTCACCTCTGTATAGGCAAATGATGCCTAAAGGAAATTTTGATATTTTTTATTCTCAAACTTGATTTTCTGATTAAAATTTGATAACTCTGGATGATTGATTGATTTTCCAAGATAGATCACTCTATTTTAGTTTAACAAAACAATTGATTAGGATATTAGGATAATGGTACCAATGAATGTGTGATTTGTCAATCTGATCTGATAAAAAAAAACTCTGATAGTGAAATACTGATAGGTAGATAACTGATAATTTGTTCTCAAGACATAGAGACACGAACAAATGGTAATAGGTGTGATTGCTTGATACTTTGATTCTGATAGGATTGATTGACTTAAAATGATTCACTAATATAGAATACTGATATGATTCCCTTGATTTGCCAAGCAAGCACATTTTCGTAAGCTATACATATGGACTGTTGCTTCTTGGATTTTGGACCTAGGTCAGGATTTGACCTAGCTTGAGTATAACATGATAGAGATGTGTGGTTTGAGTTTCCTTCTAGACATCCTGTGGTTTCAACTGAACCATGGTCTATTAACGGCTATGGCAGAGCGTTGGCACTCTGACCATAATACCTTTCATTTACCTTTTGGGGAGATGACGATCACTATAGAGGATGTGTACAGATTACTTCACATTCTGACCTGGGGTGAGATGGTTTATTATGATTCAGTATATGATAGCATAGTTTGTAGATGGGTGTTTTGAGATAACACCATTGATTATGACACTATCATGTGGGCGTTGTTTGCTTCATTTCCCACTTTGCTAGTAGTTTTGGGTGCTTTGATAGGCGGATTGCTACTTCCTGACCAATGAGATTGTAGTTTTTTTGTTGGATGGGGTTGTATTCTTGAGGATTTTCTTGCACAACCTTAGCATTTCGATTGGGGCTCTTTCATTCTAGCATAGCTATACCAAGATTTACATGAGGTGGTGTATAGATCTAGTGCTTCCTTTTCAGCAGGTGCTGTGATATTACAGTTGTGGGTATGGGAGCATCTTCCCATTACGAGACTATTGTCAGATTGTATCAAACATCATGGTTTTCCTTATGCATTTCTATATAGCGGCATGGTTGTCCAACATCATCTAGGCAAGTTAGAGTATTGGCACCGCAGGATTGATGATATTGATCAGGTCGTCTGGAGACCATATCTGGGCTGCAAGGGTTGGAGGGAGGATGATGAAGAACTCCCTTATATGTTTGGTCAGTGTTGGATGAATGGTCAGTCGACCCTTGTGATAAATATTTTTTTCTTTGGTCGAGTTTCCCAACAGTTCAGTAGGTATCAGGATATGTCGTAGGGTATAGCCTTGTATGCTCGTGTTCAGGCAGAATGATCTATGTGGGGGATTAGATTGATTTTCAGTTTTCTTGTGATCAGATTTCTAGAATGATATACATCAAATGGGATATTTTAGAGCATGTAGCAGATGCTGGTATGTCTACAGAGTATAGAGAGTGGTGGTCTCGAAACAAATTTTTGAGATTTACCGATCCTCCGGAGCCTATCCCAGATGGAGATGAGCGATCTGATGATGATGGCAGGGATGATGGTGGTAGACCTAGGTGATGATGAGCTCCTAGAGAATAGAGAGCTCCTTAGATCATGGCTAGAGGATGAGTGGGGCCACGGGTGCGAGGTGGACATTTTAGGGATAGGGCTGTGAGATAGGTTCAGTCAGATCAGATACTTGGGTTTATTCGTCCAAGATTTGTAGCAGTGGAGGGATAATAGAGACAATAGAGAGTCAGGAGATAGGTGCATATTAATGTTTCTAGATAGGTTCCTGGTGGACAGGATCCTTTGGTTCAATTACATCAGGCTTCAGTTGATCAGCAGAGATAGATTCTGGTACAATTGGTGCCTTCATAGATACCTCAGTCTTAGGTTATGGGTCACACTTCTCAGGCTTCTCCTAGCATTGATACTCTATCACAGGATGTGCATTCATTGTTGACAGGTTTATCAGCTGTTGTTGGTTGACTAGATCAGGTAGCTACTATGATGCAACAGTTTATGACCATTATGACTCAGAGGTCAAGTATTGCTAGCACTAGTCAGACTCCTCCTACTTAGGATAGATTAGGTGACAGGGGTCCGGATGGGTCAGGTGTAAGTGATGGATCACGTGGTGCCACAAGATCTTGATGTGTTTATGATGGATCTATTCATTAATGACTTGTATCATGTTCATGTTTATTGATCAGAACTTGATGTGCTACATTGTTATTGACATTGTATCTTGCTATACTAATTTGATGGATCATTGATGTTATGAACATTTATATGATGATATAATTTCCTTGATTCTTGTGATGTGGTTATGTGAGATCATCCTTTATATGCAGCTATATGTGATGCTTATGATGTATTTACTTTCGATTATGCTATGGATGTGTTACCCAAATTTTCATATGCATTCAAATTTGGCTGAAAACCATACCCAGGCCTCTATTTTTACCATGTCTACTATCCCTAAAATTTTCATGAATTTATTCTATGTTCTCTGGTCTCTGCAACTTTGTTATCCCCCTAGTCTGCAGTTAAAAAATTTCATAAAACTAGCTGTTGGTGTTTGAAAATCCAAAAACCCTAAGCCTTGTTATATTTTCATGTTACCTTTTTGGCAACTTAGGTTTCCAATTTTCACGTGCCCTTTATTAACCCTTTAGTCGCCAAGTCTCTAATTCCTGGTGGTTAACTCCTTAACACTCAGCGATCCTGCGAGTGGTTACCATTTAGGTTGGTGGTCTTACTTCAAACGGCCAGGACAAGATTCTTGATCTGACGGTTGTCACATGATCTCATAGGGTCGGAAGATTCCTTGAGATCTTGTGATGATCATCAATTTTCTCCTATCTGTAGTGCTTCAATGTGTCAGTGGGACCGATGCCACCTCATCTGATTCAGCAGCTTTTGATTAGTCGGTGTATGTTGAGTCAAATTGTCTATAAGTAGGGCCAAGTTCTTCCAAGCGGTCAGAGGTTCTAACATCTCAAGGATCCAACGGTTGGCATATAATCTCATTATTGGTTGGCCAGTCGACAGCTTGGATCTGTCAGTGGGACCATGTCAGAAGACTTACAAAGATGTCAGAAAGATGAAGATCGACGGTTGGCATATCTTCGCAAAGGTTTGTGTCAGAGTATGAGATCTTGCGCCAGCCATCAAATTTGCCAAAGTGTTCAGATTTGTCAGTGGGTTCGGTGCTAGGTCAGGATGAGTTGCCGAGTCCTTATTGGTCAGATTAAAGAGATATGTCAGGTGGTCCCAGTGACACGTATTGCTGACATGCATGATTTTGATTGGCTATCGGATGATGATGAGGATTTTTAGGTGGACTGATGTGTCAGTGGGGTCCCATATTAGATAAGGATCTAATGGCCAGTGTATAAGCATAAGGAATATTCTAGGGCTATAAGATCATGTGCCTGCCATTAGATCGGTATCTTAAGTAGTGGGTCCAATGTCAGAAGGTTGCAACGTGTATCCGAGATGGCATAGTTTGATTGGTTGTTGACTGTCGTGGTGGTGGTTGACTTGTCAGGAGGAGTTTTGACTATTTTAAGGGGTGCATCTGGGTCATTCATCTGTCGGGAAGGTTTCTCATCGACGGTCACATTTTAAAATGACCAGGCTAGCCATTAACCTTTAAATTCAAATTTCTTGTGAAGGTCTGTTGCTAGGGTTTTGATCTTTTCGGCCATGCATGATGTTAGCTAGCTCAGGAATTGATTTCTTAGGATGGTTGTGGTTGAGAGGGTGATGGAGGTGATCATTGGCTGGTGTTGTAGGGTATTGTGTCATGTTCCCACATCGGGAAGTAATGAAAAGAGTTGGCACCACCTTTTGCTAGTGTTATTATTGAAAATATAGATATCTTCCAGATCAGATTTGGAGCCTTCATGGCTTAGTGGAGTTGCAGGTGGGTTGGTAAGTTGAGGTTTTTGTGTCTGCAAGTGGACTCAGTCTAGGATCAACACGCAAAGAGAAAGATCTAATTTGATGACCGATTCTCAGTGATTTTCATGATGGGTCAGTAGTGTACCTTTAGGGTTTGATGCATTGTAAAATTTGTAACCCTAGTTAGGTTAAATTTGGACTCCTGCCTGCGTGCAATGGAGGAGGTATTTATTGTTTTTGTAGAGCCTTAGTGCTCAAGAGGTTCATTTTGTAAAGGAGAGAAGCCCACTTTTGCAAGAAAGTCATCTTTTCTTAGAAAGCCATCTGTGGTATTTGTTCTACTCTCTAGTTCTTCTACTCTTTGTAATCTCCCATTGATGATTAAGACATTCTTGAGCTACTTTTGATATTTGTTCTATCTCTATCTTCACTATCTTGATTATCTCTTATTGGATTAAAGTTTATGAATGCTATTAATAGAAATTGGGGTTCCTAGTCTCTCTCATTTTCTGTGATTTTGTGTGTTACTATGTCTGATCTGATTTAGATTTTTTGTGGGTATACTACAACCCCTAGTAGTCTTGTCTCATTTCTACACCTAGTTGTAGAAAAGGATGTTTTCTTGTAGGTCATAAGTTGTGTCTTTTGTTTAGAGCCTCCTATGAAACACTTATGCAAGCCTATCTAGTGAGTTGTGACTTATTAGACTTGATCTCTCCATTGGTTTCATTCCTACATACTAAGATCCAAACCCTAATTTCAGTGTATCACCTAGTAGGTAGTTTGTTTTCAGGTCATTTCCCTTACAAGAATTTCTTCTATCCCTTTCCCTTCAAAAATTTCACTTTCATGTCTAGAAGCAAATTAGGGTGATTATCCAAGAGGAACCAGCCTAGAACCTAGAGGTTTCATCTCAGTTAGCAAAGGTCCCACAACCTGGAGATGAATCCAATGTTATACTAGGTTATCAAGACCAAGAGAGCTTGAGATAGAGGTGCAAACTTAGTGTATAACAATTTCTGGCATGCCTAGTGGGACTAGAAGTTATTCAAATTCAAAGAATATGCTATCTCTAATATGCAGATTGCATAGTGCAGGCTTTTAGAAGTCATTCTATCAAGTATATCTGGTGACTCCACTAATTTCAAAGATCAAGGCTAATTTGTTCAAAGTTTTATGAGAAAGATTGAGACTAGGAGCTCAAAGCCTATCCAATTTTTAGAGTTTCCCTCAAGAAGAAGTCACAAAGGTAGGACAACTCAAAGGACATCCCCTACAAGGAGAGTTCAATCTACACCTCCTGATACTTTAGAAAGGAGACCTCTTCCTTTTCATTCCAGAAGAAGAGGCAGATCTCTAACCAGAGATCTAGAGGAAGATTCCAATCCAGCAACAAATATAGCTCATATAGTTGTCAATCTTCAGATTCCAGCTAATACAATGGCAAGACAGTTTGCTTTTGCACCATTCAACCAAGGCAGCCCATTGGCCTTTTCTCAACATCTTGATGTGCCTTTGGTAGCACTTAAGAGTATACCTAATTTCACAGGTGAGGGGCAGACAATTGCTTTTGAGCACATAAGAGATGTGACCACCATATGCAGCATACACAACATTACTCAAGAAGATGTGGCCACAAAGTTATTAGTAGCCTCTTTAAAAGGTAAGGCTCTAGAATGGTTTAGAACCCTAACTGTTGGTTCTATTACTTCTTGGGATGAGTTAGGGGATGCATTAAGTAAACATTTTGAGGATAAATCAGATAATTTGTCTCTAGTTGAACAGTTAGCAACTATTAAGAGAGACCCTCAAGAACAAATCATAGATTATAATAGTAGATTCCTTAAAACATGGAATAGAATCCCAGTCTCAGTGAGACCATCAGCTAACCATGCCTTCCTTTACTACTTACAAAGCCTAAATGGTCAAATTTCTATCATGATCCAGTCTATGGGTGGTACTTCTCTACCCCAAGCTTTTGACATAGTTGTCAGGGCTGAAAATTGTTTAATCCAAGCAAGCATGATTGCTAGAAGGCCTCCAATGCCCATCTTTCCTAGCCTTCAGCCCATTGCATCTGCCCAAGTACCCCCATTTACCCCTATTCCCACCATATTGGCACCCCAAGCTAGTACTAGTGGTCAAGAGTTGAGGACTAGTTTCTCCCAAGAGCTGCAAGAGATAAAGAATAGCCAACAAAGCAGTCAGCAAGAAATGACTGACTTGTTGCAGACCTTGACCAAAGAGGTCACAAATTTGAAGAAGTAAAATCAAGGAATTAGACCACCATTTCAGTCACAAGGCCAAGGTCCTAATCAGCAATATCAAAATCAAGGACAGCCTTATCAACAAAATAGGCCACCATACCAAGGAGGCTACCAAGGACAAAGGCAAAATTTTAGTCAAAGGCATTCTCAACCATACAACCTTGTACCTCTTAATGCTGCAAACCCAATGAGGGAGATGGTACCTAGTCAAAACAATATGGCCATGGAAAATGAATGGTGTTTCCCTTACAGTCAGCCTCACAATCAGGCTGCATGTTCAAATGGATGGATGAACCAGGCTCTAATGGTTCAAAATGCCTCACAAGCTCAATCAGAGGTTTCATCTAGTGGGTCAGTTCCTCAACAAGAATCACAAGAGCATGAGACTACTCTCTTTAATTGGGAACAACCAAACTTCAATGGAGTCAATGATGAAGCCACTTTTGTTGCCTTTACAAGAGCAAAAAGAAGAGCTTAAGACATGGAGAGAGCGGATTCCAACTCCAAAGCTACTACATCTACAGAGCCACTGCAGCAAGCTACTCCCATCACACCTAAGGAGGCTCCTGCCATTACAAGTAAAGAGGAGCACACTCTCAAAGAGATGGATCTTTTCATGCCAAAGACACAACAAAGAGTACACAATGTGACACCATTCAATATTGTAGACAACATGAAGAAAGTGAATGTCACCATGTCCATGTGGGACTCTTTGGCTCTTCCAGGACAACCTAAAATTTTGAAGAAGGCCATGTCAGAGGTAACAACTCCTCAACCTACAAAAGAAGCTGCAAAGCCAGTGTTGGTCAACACTGATCAAGAAAAGGAGGCTCCAAGTAGAAACTCCAAGGCTAATGCCATACAAGGTAGGAACTCAAAGCCACCTCCCTTTTATGTATCTTTAATCATTGGAAAATCTTTAGTGCATAATTGCATGGTAGATAGTGGAGCTACAAGCACTATAATGCCCAAGAAAGTAGCTGACCAGTTAGGACTAAAATATGAGCCCTTCCAAAAGAAGGTTACCCAACTTGATGGATCCTCAGTCAATAGTATAGGTGTGGCTATGGATACCAGTCTAATCCTTCATGCTAGTCCTAATTTCTCCATCCTCCTTGACATATATATTATAGATCTCCCTGCATTATTTTCTATATGTCTTTCAAGGGAGTTTACAGCTAAGATAGGAGGCTATCCATCTTCTGATTGGTCTCACATGTTATTTCATACAAGGTATGGGACCAAGGTCACCATTAAATCAGAACCATTAGCAACACACCATATAGATCCATATGTGTCCAATGCCATCAATGTAAACTGCCCTATATTTGATAGCAGTGACTTCCAAACCATTAATGAAGCAAGCACAAAGATAGAGAGTATCCTCAATATCCTTCTAGATGAAAGAGCTTTAGAGGCCCAAGAAAATCTAATCTGGGATTTTGGTTTGGGAAGTTATTTAATACAAGAAAGTAATGCTATAGAGCCAAGCCTTCTCAAAGAGGATGTTGATTCAGAAGATCAGAGCAGTCAGGTTTAGGAATTATATTTTGATGGGGCTAGAAGTAGACATGGTTCTGGTGGTGGTGCTATGTTAGTGTCCCCAAAAGGAGAAAGGTATTATGCTGCCTTCAGATTCAGTTTCTCCTGCACTAGCAACACTACAGAGTATGAAAGTCTAGTCAATGGACTAGAATGGGCTAGAAGAAGAGGGCTCAAGGCCTTAAAAGTTTATGGTGATAGTGAGTTAGTTGTCAGCCAAGTAAGAGGGATAAGTGAAACCAAAAATGACACCATGAAAGCATACAAACATAGAGTTTGGGATGCAATTGAAGATTTTCATGCTTTCAATATTGTCGCTATCCCTAGAAAATTAAATCAAAATGTAGATAGGTTAGCTGCTGTTGGATCCCAATATGACATCCCAAATAGCATTTCAAAAGAGATGGATCAACAACATATCAAAGTGATTGTCAGACCCTCTATTCCTGATAATGATGTTAATTGGCAAGTGTTTGACAATGATGAACAAATTTTGCAATTCTTGTTTGAAGAAGATGTTTTTATAGAACACAATCAAGATAGGCTATCTCAAAACTATGGTGATCAAGTGATACAACTCAAGTCTAATAAGATGCCTAGAGGTCTTGTTACTTTGGAGACTATCTTCAACAAGGATGATGAAGTCAAGAAAAGCAAAGCTGGCCTCGTAGTTCAACAAGAACATTGTGTTGAATTAGAGTTGGAACCAGGTAAGAGCCTACAATTTGGAAAAGTGAACACTAAATTGGAGAAGCAAGCTTACACTTAGTTATTCAAAGAATTCAGTGATGTTTTTGTATGGCAATATGAGGATCTCAAAGGTTTTGATCCTACCCTTGCTCAGCACACTATTGAATTAGTACCTAATGCTAAACAATTGAGGCAAAAGAAAAGGCATGTTAATCCTAAGCTTGAGCCACTTATGCATAAAGAAGTGCTCAAATTGATAGAGAGTGGTATCATCTACCCCATTAAGCATACTAGTTGGATTTCCAACCTTGTTCCTGTTAGGAAGAAGAATGGAGAACTGAGGTTATGTGTTGACTTTAGGGATCTTAACAGGGCCTCATTAAAGGACTACCATCCATTACCCTCAATGGAACAAATTTTGCAATGTGTCTCTGGATCTGAGAGATTTTCATTGTTGGATGGCTATTCAAGATACAATCAGATCTTAGTAAATGAAGAGGATCAATACAAGACTGCATTTACAACCAAGTTGGGAACTATGGCTTATCAAAAGATGCCCTTTGGTTTGTCAAATGTAGGTGCTACATTTCAAAAGGCAATGGATATGGCCTTTAAGAGCCTAATGTACAAGTTTGTGTTGGTCTACTTAGATGACATAACTATCTATTCAAAGCATGCAGTAGACCACATCAAACATCTAAGGAATATTTTTGAAAGGTGTAGAGAATTTGGGATATCTCTTAATCCCAAGAAATGTGTGTTTGCAATTCATGAAGGAAAATTGTTAGGATATGTAGTATCCAAAGAAGTAATTACAGTGGATCCTGAGAGAATTGCAGATATCCTAGAGCTACCCCTACCACATAACAAGAAAATTCTCCAATCTTTCATAGGAAAGATAAATTTTTTTAGGAGATTCTTGCCTAACATTGTAGATTTACTAAAGCCTTTGACAGCCATGTTAAAAAAGAGTTCAGCTTTTAGTTGGACCAAAGAAGGGAAGGCCAATTTCCAAGCCATTAAAGAGGCCCTAACAGGAGCTCCTGCCCTCTTAAACCCAAATTTTAGTAAGGATTTCATCCTTTATTCTTATGGAGGTCATGATGCTATATCTGCAATGTTGATTCAAGAAAATTCAGAAGGATTGTAGTAGCCTATTGCTTTCTTTAGCAAAGGTTTGGAAGAATATGAACAGAGGTACTCTTTTGTAGAGAAACATGTGCTTGCTATGGTAAAGAGCCTCAAAAAGTTTAGATATTTATTGACCCACAGCAAGGTACATTTAAAAGTTACTCATCCAAGTGTCAAAGAGTTTTTGCTTTCCAAGGACCTAAATGAGAAAAGAGCTGGTTGGATCACCAAGGTGATGGAATATGACATAGATATTCAGACTACCAAGCTGGTTAGAGGAAGAGGTCTTTGTGAGCATTTGGCAGAGGATGAAAGTTTGAAGAAATAAGAGAAAATGGATGCATCTCTGGTGGTGCACTCTACAGAAGAACAAGCCAAGGCAACAAGATGGTTGCCTAATATGATCAATTATTTGAAGACAGGGCAATGTCCTACATGCCTAGATTCGGCAAAAAGAAGGTATTATAGGTTACAATCTATTCCTTTTGTGCTGATTGAAGATGTTCTTTTTAGAAAGGATCACAGTGGTGTCCTTTTAAGATGCATAGATTCAGAAAAGGTAGCAGATGTCCTATTTGAGTTTCATGATGGACCTTCTGGAGGTCACTTTTCTCCTAGGACTACTACTTTTAAAATCATGAGAGCTGGATACTATTGGCCATCTATCTTTAAGGATAGTCATGATTATGTGAGGAAATGCATCAAGTGTGCCATGTTTGTGGGAAAAGAAAGGCTTGCGGTCTTGCCCCTATAGCCAGTCAGAACAGAGAAGCCCTTCATGAAGTGGGGCATAGATTTCATAGGAATGATCAATCCTCCATCTAGTGCAGGACATAAATGGATAATTACTGCAACTGACTACTTCACTAGATGGATAGAAGAAATTGTGTTGAAAGAAGCCAATGAGAGTGTTGTCCTAAGATTTTATGATGATATAATCCATAGGTTTGGCACTCCTGATTCCATCATTTCAGATAATGCCTTAGCATTCACAAGCCTCAAAGTCTTAGAGTGGGCAGTCAAGAATGGTATCTATCTGAATACTAGTTCAAATTACTACCCCCAAGGCAATGGCTTGGCAAAATCCACCAATAAGAACATGATTAGGATAATCAAGAAGACCCTTCAAGAGAATCAGAGGGACTGGCATACTAAATTGAGATCTGCCATGTGGTTAGATAGGATTACCCCAAAGAAAATCATTGGTAATTCTCCTTACATGTTAGTGTATGGAAAGAAGGCTAAGTTGGCAATTTCAATAGAATTACTAGCTCTGGACTTAGCTACTCAATATGCCCTATTTGATGAAAGGGATCCCTTACAGATCAGATATGCTCAATTGATGGAATTAGAAGAAATCAGGGGTAAGGCAATGCAAGATATGGAATTCCACCAGGACCAAACCAAAAAGAGTTTTGATAAAAGAGCCAGGGTCATGAATTTCAAGGTTGGTGATATAGTCCTTAAATGGGATGAATTCAGAGCTAGACCTGGCAGGCACACAAAATTTGATTCATTCTGGGGTGGGCCAATTGTTATAATAAAGTGTAGAGGATCCAAAGATTTTTAGCTATCAACTATTGAAGGTGATCCCCTGTCCATATCAGTCAATGGTTTCCATCTGAAACCTTTCTTTGAGGTTAATCCCTCCTTGTAATCTTTGTATGTTTCCCTATTTTCCTTGCTTTCTAGGTTAAATTTTCCCGCTTTTCAAGAAGTGCTCTGAGAACAGTTCCAGTACCATCTCCCTATGAGAATTTTAAAAATTTTGATGTCCCCATGCCCAATGGATGTTCAAGGTCACTGGTTTCCATGTCTAGCAGGCTGACATCCAGCAGAAATCACCAAAATGTTACCCAAATTTTCATATGCATTCAAATTTGGCTGAAAACCATACCCAGGCCTCTATTTTTACCATGTCTACCATCCCTGAAATTTTTGCAAATTTATTCCATGTTCTCTGGTCTCTACAAATTTGTTATCCCCCTGGTCTGCAGTTAAAAAATTTCATAAAACTAGCCGTTGGTGTTCGAAAATCCAAAAACCCTAAGCCTTGTTATATTTTCATGTTACCTTTTCGACAACTTAGGTTTCCAATTTGCACGCGCCCTTTATTAACCCTTCAGTCACCAAGTCTCCAATTCCTGGCGATTAACTCCTTAACACTCAACAATCTCGTGAGCGGTTACCGTTTAGGTTGGCAGTCTTAGTTCAAATGGCCAGGACAAGATTCTTGATCTGATGGTTGTCGCATGATCTCATAGGGTCAGAAGATTCCTTGAGATCTTGCGATGATCGTCGATTTTCTCCTTTTTGTAGTGCTTCAGTGTGTCAGTGGGACTGATGCCACCTCATCTAATTTGGCAGCTTCTAATTGGTCGGCGTATATTGAGTCAGATTATCTGTCAGTAGGGCCAGGTTCTTCCAAGCGGTCAGAGGTTATGACATCTCAAGGATCCAATAGTTGGCATATAATCTCATAAGGTTTCTCTAACACATGAGATTATGCACCGACCGTTGATCTTACTTTATCTCTGAGCTCTGTCAGGTGGGTCCTCAGTTTCTGATGTGCTTGTTCATTATTGGTTGGCCAGTCGACAGCTTGGATCTATCAGTGGGACCGTGTCAGAAGACCTACAAAGATGTCAGAAAGATGAAGATCGATGGTTGGCATATCTTTGCAAAGGTTTGTGTCAGAGTATGAGATCTTACGCCAGCCATCAGATTTGCCAAAGTGTTTAGATTTGTCAGTGGGTCTGATGCCAGGTCAGGATGAGTTGTCAAGTCCTTATTGGTCGGATTAAAGAGATATGTCAGGTGGTCCCAGTGACATGTATTGCTGACATGCATGCTTTTGATTGGCTGCCGGATGATGATGAGGATTTCCAAGTGGATTGATGTGTCAATGGGGTCCTGAATTAGATAAGGATCTAACAGCTGGCGTATAAGTGTAAGGAATGTTCTGGGGCTATAAGATCATGCGCCAAACCATTAGATCGGTATGTCAAGTAGTGGGTCCAATGTTAGAAGGTTGCAATGTGTATCCAAGATGGCGCAGTTTGATTGGTTGTTGACTATCGTGGTGGTGGTTGACTTGTCAGGAGGAGTTTTGACTATTTTAAGGGGTGCATCTGGGCCGTTCATCTGCTAGGAAGGTTTCTCATCGACGGTCACATTTTAAAATGACAAGGCTAGCCGTTAACCTTTAAATTCAAATTTCTTCTGAAGGTTTTTTGCTAGGGTTTTGATCTTTTCAGCCATGCATGACATTGGTTAGCTCAAGAATTGATTTCTTAGGATGGTTGTGGTTGAGAGGGCCATGGAGGTGACCGTTGGCCAATGTTGCAGGGTACTGTGTCATGTTCCCATGCTAGGAAGTAATGAAAAGAGTTGGCACCACCTTTTTCTAGTGTTATTATTGAAAATACAGATATCTTCCAGATCAGATTTGGAGCCTTCATGGCTTAGTGGAGTTGCAGGTGGGTTGGTAAGTCGAGGTTGTTGTGTCTGCAGGTGGACTCAGTCTAGGATCAACACGCAAAGAGAAAGATCTAATTTGATGGTCCGTTCTCAGTGATTTTCATGATGGGTTAGTAGTGTACCTTTAGGGTTTGATGCATTGTAAAATTTGTAACCCTAGTTAGGTTAATTTTGGACTCCTACCTACGTGCAATGGAGGAGGTATTTATTGTTTTTGTAGAGCCTTAGTGCTCAAGAGGTTCATTTTGTAAAGGAGAGAAGCCCACTTTTGCAAGAAAGTCATCTTTTCTTAGAAAGCCATCTGTGGTATTTGTTCTACTCTCTAGTTCTTCTACTCTTTGTAATCTCCCATTGATGATTAAGACATTCTTGAGGCACTTGTGATATTTTTTCTATCTCTATCTTCACTGTCTTGATTATCTCTTATTGGATTAAAGTTTATGAATGCTATTAATGGAAATTGGGGTTCCTAGTCTCTCTCATTTTTTGTGATTTTGTGTGTTACTATGTCTAATCTGATTTAGATGTTTTGTGGGTATACTACAACCCCTATTAGTCTTGTCTCATTTCTACACCTAGTTGCAAAAAAGGATGTTTGCTTGCAGGTCATAAGTTGTGTCTTTTGTTTAGACCCTCCTATGAAACACTTATGCAAGCCTATCTAGTGAGTTGTGACTTATTAGACATGATCTCTCCATTGGTTTCATTCCTACATACTGAGATCCAAACCCTAATTTTTGTGTATCACCTAGTAGGTAGTTTGTTTTCAAGTCATTTCCCTTACAAGCATTCCTTCTATCCTTTTCCCTTAGAAAAGTTCACTTTCATGTCTAGAAGCAAATTAGGGTGATTATCCAAGAGGAACCAGCCTAGAACTTGGAGGTTTCATCTCAGTTAGCAAAGGTCCCACAACTTGGAGATGAATCCAATGTTGTACTAAGTTATCAAGACCAAGAGAGCTTGAGACAGAGGTGCAAACTTAGTGTATAATAAGATGCAATGTATCTTATATATGACATAGATAGATGAATGCAAATGATCATGTAATTTTTGATATGCTTTTCTGATTTTCAATGTATGGATGCAAGTGTTTTATTATGGAAATATGGATATGAATGCAACTATGTTTTTTATTTTTGAATGTATGCAACTCTTAATGAGCTATCCTTAACTAAATGTATGCAAATGATGCATGAGTAATGAATCTTTTTCTTCTTTTTCTGATATAAGGATAATGAACAATGAGTAATGCTATGAATAAATGCAAAAGATGATCTCACATGATTAATTTGAACCAAGGATGATGATGTTTAATTGAACCCCCTTCTTTTCTTATTTTTGATCAAGCTGATTAACTGAACCCCTTTTCCCTTTGAAAAATAACTACAAACCAATGCACTTAATCTATCATGCAAATGCAATGCAATGCAACTAAATTGTCACTAGCTTTTAGCAAAGAAATGCCATAGAGAAATATTTTCATCATTGAGCATTGTAGGACTAGAAAGAAAGTACAACCATCACTAACCACATCATGATGATATGAATACCTCTTTATATCGCATTTGGTAACCCTTTTAGGAAACTAGTACAACCCTCACTAGTTGAATGACCAACTATGGGAGTATGAATACCGGTTTCAACGGATTCAATGTTGCAAGTGGATTTTGGTATTAAGATATGGAAGATCTAAATATCCAAGGTATCCATTTGCGTAAGAAAACAAAGGTCAACCCTCCATCTTATATGAAAGTCCTCAATGGTTCTTTGATGACCATGTCGTTAGATGAATTCACATAAGTTAGTGGAATCTCCCTTAAGACAGTCACTCAGAAAGAAGAAAAATAATATCATGTCCCCATCATTGCCATCTAGTCGAAACATCATCGATTAGCTAAAAAGACATGATAAAAGGCCAATAAAGATCATCAAAAAGCTTCAAGTGGTTTGCAATGTATCAAGATTTTCAAAAAGAATTTCCAAACATTCTGATCTTTTAAGTGTTGTCAATTTTTAATCCTAAATAATAAAGTCAATGAAGGTTCAAGGATCAAGTTGTAGGATCAAAATACTTGGTTGTGAACAATGATATCCATCAAAGGTTCAATAAAATTTCTCTCTTTTGAAGCTTTGATAAGTCTCTCTGATATGTTGTGACTGAAAGTAGCACTAATTGAATCTGTTTGTACCAAAAATCCAATCCTTTCCTACCCCCAAGTGATAAATGTGATCGTGTGATAAACTTGGGGCAATAGACAATGCAAAAATGCAGCTAAAAGGTTTTATTATGACTATGCACAAATGACTGATGCAATGAAGATTTACAAGTGAGATGATGGAAATGCAATATGTACACATGCAACTAGGAAAGACTTAAGGGAAACAAAAGGCGCTTGATTGCCAAGTTTTCACCTTTTGGGTTTATTGCTCTTTTTTCTCTTTTTTTCATTTTTTTTTCTACCAAGCCGCTTATTTCTAGGTTTTCACCAAGGCACTTTTTTATCTTTTTCACTTTTTTTCTTTTTTCAAATTTTTTTTCTTTTCTTTTTTCAAATTTTTTTGGATTTTGAACTTTTCTCAATGTTTTTGATCTTTTTTATTTTCTCATGTACAAAAGTGATGCTTGACTCATCGGATACACACTTGTCTAATACTCTTTCTTCTTGATACTCTCTCATCTAATTAGGTATGAAACCTCTTTAAATGGATACTATTAATGGGCTCTTGTAATTCTTCCCCATCACAATTGGCTAATTTGTAGGTCCCCGTTCCAAATGAAGAAATAATGACAAAAGGACCAAGCCAATTTGCTTCCCATTTACCCTTCTTTTCCCTTTCTGACTAATTTTTAGGGTTCTCCCTTAGCACTAAGTCACCTACTTGAAAGACTCTTGGTTTGACATGCTTATTATAATTCCTTGAAATCCTGTTTTGGTACACTTTCAAATGTTCATAGGCTTGAGCTTGATGTTCTTCTAACCATTCCAATTGTTGAAGTCAGGCAACCCTATACTCCTCATCTGTTACTAATCCTTGCAATGATACTCTTAGGGATGGGATTTCAACCTCCAAAGGCAAAATGGCGTCAGCTCCATAAACTAATGAATACGGTGTAGCTCCTGTAGGTGTTTGGATACTAGTTCTATATGCCCATGAAGATGGGTTGATTTGTACATGCCAATCTCTTCCTAATTTGTTCACTGGTCTCTTCAAGATCTTAAGGATATTCTTATTTGTAGCTTCGACTTGTCCATTTCCTTGTGGATAATAAATGGAAGAAGAATGATGTGTAATGTGGAAAGTATCACAAAGTTCATCCACGCCTTTTTCTTGAATTGTTTTCCATTGTCGGTGACTATGGCATAAGGAATACCATATCTACAAATGATGTGATTAAAGATGAACATAGAGATTTTCTTTCTTGTAGTGGTGATCAAAGGAACGGCCTCTACCCATTTAGTGAAATATTTCTTAGTCGTGATGATGTATTTGTTCCCATTAGAAGAAGGTGGATAAATTACGCCAATCAAGTCAAATCCCCATTGATAAAATGGCCATGGTGTAACAAAAGGATGTAATTCTTGTGCCAGTACATGTATCATATCACCATGATATTGACATTTGGTGCATATCTTAACAAAGTGGCAAGCATCTTTCTCTGAGGTTTTCCAAAAATACCCCATGCGAAGTATCTTCTTAGCTAAGTTTAAACCGCTTGAGTGCGACCCACAAATGCCCTCGTGAAACTCATGTAAAGCTACCTTAGACTCTTCTTCCTCTAGACATCTAAGTAAAGTTCCATCAATAATTTTTCGATACAATGTGTCGGAGAGGATAATGTAATGAGCCGATTGTCATATGAAGTGTCATTTTTGGGCTCGAGATTGGTTTTCAGGTAATACTTGGTCTTTGAGGTATGCATATATAGGGTCATACCAAGGTGAGTCATGTCCATTGAGTAAGGAAACAATTTGGGTATTGAGAAGGTTAAATGCTAGTTTTTCCAACTCTTCCACCAAGAATTTGTACCTTTCATTCTGATCAAGCTTTTGGAATAATGAAGCCAAGGTAGCCATTGCATCAACAACTCTATTCTTCTCTCTTGGAATTTCCTCAAAAGTTAACAACACAAAGTATTTTTTCCATGCATCAATCATTATCTTTTAAGGTAGTATCTTTTCATCTTTTGTATTGTACTCATCATTGATTTGATTGATTACTAATTAAGAGTCACCATACACTTGTAGCTCAATGATATTCCATTCTAAAGCCATCTTGATACCAATGACTAAAGCTTCATACTCGGCTATGTTGTTGGTACATGGGAATAAGAACTTGTATGATTTGGGAATAGTATACCCTTGAGGGGTAATCAACAATATGTCGGTGTTAGAACCTCCTTGTGTATTTGATCCGTCAAAGTACAACTTCCATGTCTTGGCTTCTATATTGACAATTGCCGAATCGGGAAACTCCACTTGAATGGGATGTGTAGAAACCAATGGATTTTCAGCTAAGTGATCTTCTATCACTTGTCCTTTAATGGCCTTCCTATCCACATATTAAATGTCAAACTCACTTAATATCATGACCCATTTTGCTATCCTACCTGTTAAGGCAGTTTTGCTAAGCAAGTATTTTACAGGATCAATATTTGCAATGAGCTTTACTTTGTGCATCAAGATGTAGTGTCTCAGTTTTTGAGAAGAAAAGATGAAAGCTAGGCATGCTCTTTCCTTGAATGTGTAGTTTAATTTATACTTGATCAATGTTTGGCTCAAATAGTAGATAGCTCTTTCCTTTCCTTGACCGTCTTCTTGCGCCAAAAGAACTCCTAGGGACCTCTCGATTGCTGATATGTACAATAGAAATGGTTTTCCTTTGATAGGTGGCATTAGAATTGGTGGATTAATTAAGTAAGTCTTCAACAAAGTGAAGGCCTTATCACATTCTTCATCCCATATGAAAATGGTATCCTTGTGTAGAAATCTAGTGAATGAGTGACACTTTTCAGCTAGTTGAGAAATGAATCTCCTTATTGATTGAAGTTTCCCTTGAAGAGACCTCATTTGGCTGATGTTTCTAGGGATCTCCATGTCCATTATTGCTTGAACCTTTTCAGGATCCACCTCAATGCCTTTTGCTAAAACTATGTAGCCTAATAATTTGTCGGATTCAACACCAAAGACACATTTTTTTGGATTAAGCCTTACTTTAAATTGTTCCAATCGAGTAAATATTTTCTCCAGAATTTGTAGGTGAACTTATCTTTTATGTGACTTTTCCAATATGTCATCCACGTAATCCTCTAAAAAGGTGTGCATCATATCATGGAAAATAGTGGTCATTGCCCTTTGGTAGGTAGCTCTGGCATTTTTGAGGCCGAAAGGCATTATGTTCCAACAAAAAGTACCCCAAGGACATGTAAAGGCTATCTTTTCCTAATCTTCAGGTGCAATCTTAATCTGGTTGTATCCGCTAAAACCATCCATTAATGAAAACATGGAGTGACCAGCTGTTAAGTCCACTATCGCATCTATGCTTGGAAGTGGGAAGTCATCTTTGGGACATGAAAGATTGAGATCTCAAAAGCCTGTACATACACGAATGGATTTGTTGTGCTTAGTTACTGGTACAAGATTAGATATCCACTCCGCATAAGCAATTTCTCTTATGAACCCCACCTTCAACAATTTCTCCAATTCTGCTTTGACTAGAAGAGCTATATGGGGATGCATTTTTCTCAATTTCTGCTTGACTGGTTTAACCCCTGGTTTAACATTCAAGTAATGCATGATGAAGTCTAGATCTAGTCCCAGCATGTTGGCATAGGACCATGCAAAGTTCACTTGCTTTTCTTGGAAAATTTTGATGAAGTCCTTTCTCTCTAAAGGTGTAAGTGAAGTTGCTAGATGTATGAATTTGGGCTCCAATTATGTTCCAATGTTAACTTTCTCCATTGGCTCTATGAGAATTGGTGATCTTTCCTCTTCATGTTTGGGTAGGGTATCCAACCTCTCTTCCTTAGGTGCCACAGTTGGGTTTTCACCATAGGAAACATCCTTTATCTTTACTTTTTTTGGTTCTAGTGCTACCACATGGTGGTTTTCACCACTAGAAATTTTCATTTTTTTACTTTTTTTCTTTGGATTAAGAGGTTGGACCCCTGCCTTTTTCATCATGTTAGGATTAAATTATTCAGTGAAAGAGGGTTCAACTGCATTTAGGTATTGGGTCATCGCTTGGTCATTTGGAAAGTAGAGTAAGTCACTTGGTTCGGTTAGGTCCCAATCAATAAGTTTAGGGTGCATTAAGGGTAAAGATTCACTTGGAAAATTGTCATTGGCTAGATTTAAGGACATGACCTCATTAGATGGTTCATACATTGTATCATTAAGGTCAATAACATGAGCTTTCTTGAGATGATCCATGGAAGAAGGATCGAAGTCCTCTTCACTTGAGTCTTCAAAGACTTCTCTAGGAAAGAAAACATGTGGGGTAAACCTACCATACGAATCATCCCACCATGAAGGCATCTAAGGTTCACCTACCCACTAATAATTGTGTGCTTTCCCTATGAGAGATTCTTGTGGATCAGGTTGTATGTGTGTAGGAAGTATCTCCAAATCTTCACTAGCTTGAGTATTGTCTTGAGTATTGTCTTGAGTATTGTTTTGAGTATTGTCTTGAGTATTGTCCTCTAAGACTTCTACGGGAAAGAACACATGCAGGTTAAAATTAACATTCAAATCACTTGCCCATGAAGGTACCCAAGGTTCACCTATCCATGGCTAACTAATGTGTGCCTTCCCTATGGGAAGTATCTCCGGATCTTCATTAACTTGAGTCTGTTCTTGAGGAACATTGGTATAAGAATGTATGGCAACAATTTCTTTGTCATGGCAAGAGTCTTTGGATAAAGAATTCCACTCATATTCTCTAGAATCATCACTATCAACATCAGATTATACCATGTTTATTTGTTCATAACCATCATGCATGGGGCTGGAACTTTCTCCTTTGTATTGGTAACCTACCCCTGATTTTTCCTCTTTTGACCTCTGAGAAGGTTCAATAGGTTCCAACAAACCTCTATTCCTCGTACCTAAGGGTCCTCTTCCCTTATATCCCATTTTTTGCATAATCTCAAACCCTTTTCCATATTGGTCAATTTGAATATTGACATGTTGAACTCTTTCTACGGGATTGTTTGAGGTATCACTCTCATCTTTGTAGAGCCATTGTAGAACCTCATCCTCTTCTTTTTCAAATTCTGATTTGTCACTCTCTCTTATGAAATGAGAGTTATAATTGTGATGAAGATGCTCTTTAGAAGGTTTTCCATGTGTTTTTGGAGAAGTAGGTAAGTCAAATAGAGAAATAGAATACTCCCCTACTCCCTTAGAACCAATTCTACATTGTTTTTCAAATGTATGCATCATCTCACTCATTTGTTTATAGTGATATTCTTTGGCTTTGCCTTTCTCCTCTTTAGTAGGTTTAGCAAGTTCCACCTTTGGTGTGGATATTCTATCTAAATTCTCATTTGAACTTGGACCCTCATAACTCACTTTTTCCTTTCCCTTAGCCGATGTACTTGAGTTAGTTTGAATAGGGTTTGATGTAGAGGTAGCATTTGGAACAATCCCTTCACTATTGTGAGGAATAAATGATTCATGAAGAGGCTTCAATGTGCTGCAATATTGAAAAGGATTTGAATCCCCTCCAATTGTGATTTCCTCTCCCATGTACAAAAATTTAATACATTGATGATAGGTAGAAGGAACTGCTTGCATCTCGTGTATCCATGGCCTCCCCAATAAGATATTATAAGTTAGCTTCATATCTAAAACTTGACATACGGTGTCCTTTTTGATAGGACCAACTTGAATAGGTAATACAATCATGCCTTTGGAAGATCTCTCCTCCTCATCATAAGCCTTTATGGTAATTTTCTTCTTAGGATCAATAGCAGATTCGGATAAGCCTAAAGACTTGACAAGGTTTAAAGTGCAAATATTAAGACCAACTCCACCATCTATGAGAACTCTCTTAACCCTATGTCTTTTAATGAGGACTTCTATATGTAATGGAAAATTTTGAGGATGAGTGATGGACATGTCATCCTGATCTAAAAATGAAAGGCAATGTGGTGTTGTGAGGTGTCCCACCATGTTTTGAAACTTCTCTTCCTCCACGTTAATAGGAACGTTAGTCCCCAATAAGGCTTGTTCCAAGATCTCCCTATGATTTGGAGATAATTTTAACAACTCCAAGATAGAGATTTGAGTTGGAGTCTTTTGTAATTGGTCCACCAAGCTATATGACTTTGCTTTTGTAGATGGTTGCTTAACCACAATACTTGATTGTTTAGGACTAATAGGTTTAGGATTTGCCCCTTGTAGGGTAATCCTTGAAGTTTTCCCCCTAGTAATGGTGTAAGATGTTTCTTCTTTGGGTTGTTCCTTGATTACCACAACATTGACACCATGCTCATGACTAGATAAAGTACTGATGATTTTGTCATAATGAGGAGCAAAATTGACATTGTTGCTGCTTTGCTTATTCAAGTTAGAAGATTCACCCTTCTCATGGTTATAGAAAGGCTGCTTAAATGTCATGTGATCTCCATTATTTTTAGGCCCTTCTATCATGATCACACCATTGTCAATCAAGTCTTGTACCACATTTTTCAATTGCAAACAATAATTTGTGGTATGTCCTCTATTTTGGTGGTACTCACAATGACTAAACTCACTCCAGTAGCTGGACTTATTTTGCGGCTCATACGGTTGAGGTCTAGGTAGATCAATAATCATATTTGCAATGAGAGTTCTCAATGCATTCTTGAGAGGTTCACCTAAAGGCGTGAATGTCCTCTTGGGAGTTGGTGCAAAGAATTGCTTGGACTTGTTGGCCCCTTGATTGTTCCCAAAATTATTGTGATTGTTGTTGTTGTTAAAAGGCACTTTGGAAACTTGATTTGCATTATTCACTTGGGTAGGTGTTCTTGTAAGAGTAAAAGGAGTGACTTTCAGATTATTAGAGTCAACAACCCCATCATTGACAACACCTTTATTGTTTTTCCTCAACCCAAATTGGTTATAGTTACTAGAAAAATTCTTATTGTTATTGTTGTTGTTGTTGTAGGTACCATTGTTTCTGCCATTCTTATTATCCTTGTACAACTTTAGCTCTCCACTTTTAACAAATAATTCCTCTGTAGTCACTTCATTTTCAATAATATCTTGAAAATTCTTAGGACATTGCATCCTTAACTAATAGTTCATCTCATTACTCAAGCTATTTATAAATATGTCCATCTTTTCTTTTTCTGGTACACTTCGAGGATATCTAGCAAATATTTTCCTCCATCTTTGTAAGAAAAGTAGGAATCCTTCTCCCTCTTTTTGCTTGGTGTTGCATAGGGTAATCATTGTACCCTCATGTTTGATATTGTATGAATAGTGTGTTACAAATTTAGAAGCTAGCTCTTCAAAAGTTTGGATGCCAGAAGGTAATTTTGAAAACCATTCCATGGCCATGCCTCCCAAACTTCTAGGGAATAATCTCATTAAATACGTAGTGTCATGCATGAACTCCAAGCTCAATGCACAAAATTCCCTTAAATGATCTTGAGGATCAGATGCTCCTTTGTATTTATCATACTTAGGAAATACAACATTACTAGGGAATGGTATCATAATTAAACTCTTGTCAAATGGAAATGGACACAATGCTTCTATTGAAAAGGGTTTAGGAGCCCCACTTTGCTTTATTGTGTCCAATTGTGTTTGAAATAACTTCAATTGCATGTTCATGATATCAATTGGATTATCTTCAACTACCTCTTTCTTAAGTTAATTGACATCATAGTCATGCGGGAGTTTAAGACCCTTTTGAGCTAGGTCTAGAAAGTACTTCTCCTTATCTCTTTCTAACACTTTTTCCATAAGCTTCATGAAGTATGGGCTTTGTATGGCTTCATTAACCTTTTCATCGGTTGCATCATCAGCAGTTGGTTCACCATTGCCGCCATTGTTAGTGTTATATAACCCTTGATTGTTAGGGTCTATTCCTCCATTGTTGTTGTTATTTGACCTTGGGTTGTTTGGGTCAATACCTCCATTGTTGGTTTGATCTGAACCCGAGTTGCTTGAAAACATCATGTTGTTTTCTACTTCTTGGATGGGTTTTTGTGGTATTTTTGGAGTAGTAAATGTATCACTCAAAAAAGGAAGCTCTTGTCTTAGATAAGTTTCATCTTCTTGCAAGGTTTTCTTTACGTAATATGATCAAGTGAAAGTTGGCATGAGCATAAAAGCTCTTGAAAATAGGCTTAATCTCACTTGCTTGTAGCCAAATCCTTATAAAATTTTCAAAATCGCTCAAAACCAGGATTTCTAACCAGGCAGAATATTGGAACAGATAAAATAGCCAAAAGGGTATCTGAATATGAAATCAAAATTTTTTGAAACCCTTGAGAAATGCTCACTGTTTGCCCTTTTTTTTTATGGGCGTCACTTTCCTGTGTGTAGGCGTGACTTAATAATTGATATGCGGTTACTGGAATATTCTTAAGTGGCACTCTACAGGTCAGCAGGCAGTTTTTCTTTGTTGATAGGCATTTCTTAATCTTTTCTAGGCATTTCTTGAAATGTCACAAGCGTGACTTCCTTATTGATAGGTGTTTCCTGAATAGTCACAGGTGTGACTTTAATGCGTATAAGTGGTTTTTCTCTATGTGCAGGTGGCACTTTACAAACCACGTTGTAAATTTCAAATTTTAAAAGTTGTAAGATCAGGTCTGCTGAATATTCTTGCTTGAAAATGAAGTACAAACACAACACACACATAAAATTTGTACCATATCCCTAAAACCACACTAAAAGTGTATGTTCTCGATCATTTTTCACAAGTATGAACAAGAATATCTTCCAAGCAATCTACCTAGAGTCAGATTTGGCTTTTAAAAATGTTTAGCTCTACAAGGCAGCTTACTACTTATCAGGATTTAATGAATACTTCCGTTCTAAATCATGTCAAGCTCTTTTTTCCACTTGTGGGCTTCCCACACGCACAAAAGCATGATTTGGCACAATCCAAAAAGGACTACTAGAGGAAGTGAAGAAACTTGCACACAACCTAGTCACTCTCCTATTAAGGAAGAGTGTATTTTTTTTTATAGTGGGTCGGATAGTACCGTGGATAAAGCGATTGTCTCCCACTTGGGTCATTCCCTCTCACCATCCTTGTAAGGAAAATCTCAGGAGGCAGGCCCTTTAAAGATCTATATTATCTAGCATGTATAGAAAAGAAAGAAAATTGAACTTAGTCCAACAAGTTTGGGAATTTGGTTCACTTAGAAAGTGAAGAGCATATCCCTATTATTGTTCTTTGTTCCAAACACTTCAATCAAATTTTGTTCTTTTTCAACCTCTTAACAAGGAGATTCTTATAAATGAAATGTTTGGTTAATTCCTTCCTTCCTTTCTACCAAATTGAACTAACATGTTTGGATTTTTGATCCACTTCAAAAAATGGAGAGCATATGTCTAATGCTTGTTCAATTTGACAAATAGTAAGATTTTTCTATTAATCTAGATTCAATGAAAGGCCAAAATTTAAGCAAAGCAAGCTTGATATGAAAAAAATCATGCAAAGAATTCCTAAGGGCAATCCCTTTTGAGAAGGGTATGCGCCAATATCAAGGGCTAGAGGTTTGGGGCCCACCAAACATTTAAGATATAATTCCGAGCATGGTATTACGCAAGGACACGGAAGCATACATTTAAGGGGGTCCTCTATACTTGTCAGCCCCCTTCTTAAGGTCAAACTCACGCCATACTTGGGAGTAGGATTTCTCTACAAAAGGGATATGCTTGATTTATATGTCAAATTCAAGTACCCTTGGAGGAGGAGAAAGTCTTGTCTTTGGCAAGGAATTTATTACCATGTTAGCAAATACCATTTGGTAAGGAGATAGCTTGTATTTTTGAAATGTAATTTAATGCTATGATAGCCTTTCACATCCTACGTAGGGTGGTGAGAGAATAAGGAAAGTTTTTTTTAACAAGTTGCTATAAATAATAATGGTTTTACTACCATTTTGATCTGACTAGGATTTAGCTAATGAAGTAAGCTTATGCTAGGTGCTTAGTTTATGTTAATCCCACTTAGGCAGGAATATTCTCTATGGTATAGGAATATTTTCTTTCCCATACAAAATCCAGAAAGTATTTTGCTCTTAAAAATCTGGAGATTGTTATTGTAAAAATATGATTTCTCCTTCCATTCTTTTGCTTGTTTATTTTTTTGAGAGCCATTTAAATGCATAGATTTACTAGTGTCTTATACTAAGGAGATGTATAGGTTGAATATTAGTTGTAATAGATTTCCACATAGAAATCCAATATTTCATTTGTTCATTGATTCATACTACAATTTGGAGAGATTTAGAGGTTGCAATGTTGTTCTCATCTAAAGTAGTTTCTATTGAGTTTGAAGATTGTCTAAGATAGGATAGAATGTAATGAACATAAACAATTTCAATCAATACATTAAGATATTTCCAAATATTCATTTCAATGAAATTTTCTTCCTTAAAATAATACATTATTTTCTTCTTTGTCAACTTGGATAAACATTTAACATGAGAGATTTACACCTCCATTTTAAATAAGTAGAATGCATCAACATGATAGTAAGGAATCCTTATTTACATTTCAAACCAATGAAATAACATTTGGTAACCATACATGAATGATAGTATCAAAAAAAGAACATGATTTTCTCAATTCCCTTACAATATACAATTTCATGGTGCTCCAATAAAGAGGAAGAGAACACTATTCAAATCCACAAGTATGCTCCTACTACAAGGAGAGGTTTCTTCATTACAATATGCATCAAAAGGAGGATCTTACTTCAAGGATCTACCAAAACAAAGACATGTGGTGTTTCCATGCGAACACATCCAAAGAATGAACTCCTTCTTCTACATGAATCAAGACATCAATGCCTAGAATAAAAAGGGGAGAACCATGGGATGCTCACCTCCCAACCTAGGTCTCCATGAGACCACCCCTGAGCTTGGAGAACCAAGGCTAAACGGGTATGCTTCAACAAAAAAAATGCTCACAAAATACACATATGCATATACAACAATTTACTCCCTCCCAAGGCTACACAAATGAGTCTTACAAGCTCATTGAAAGAGGGTGAAGGTGGACTTTTCCAAGGGGGTAATACCATGGTATTCAACATTTCTCAACATGAGTATTTCATTGCCTCTTCAAGGCTACATAAACAAAACCTCCATACACATACTTTGTTCATCTACATCCTCAAGATGCAAGGATACCAATGGCTTCAAGGTGCCCATACACCATGAATTTGTCCCTCTTCTCCAAAAGAAGAGACTCTCACCACATGGAGAGCCCAACTAACCCCTTCACCCAAAGGCCACTTCTTCCCTTCCCAAAGGGTGAGTAATGTCTCACTCCCATGAACAAGAAATCCCTCATTCAAGCAAAATAAAATAAGAAGGAAACATGAATTCAAACCCAAATCCCATCCCTTACAACATAATATCACAACAAGAATAAAATTCATATGCATGAGAGAGCAAGAATACATGCTAATCTATTGAAAAAGTAAGAAAGCTTCCATGGAAGTGAGTAACCAACCTTCACAAGTGTTATGGAAAAAGAAGTTTGAGAAGAGCTAATCCACTTATCCTTTCTCAATCCAAACCTTAATGTCTCTAAAAGTAGAGAGTGGGTGAACACCCACTAACTCTACCAAGGGCCTCTAAAAAGGCCTCCAATTTCTACCCACCCACCATCAATAAATGCAGACTTGACCCTATGGTCTTATTGTTTTTCCTTGTCCCCCATGATAAATGCATGATTGAAAGGAAAGGGTGGAGTTGGGTAAAGGTCAAGACTTATCCAATTTCGTAGCTAAGGGTAAATGGGTCATAAAATGGGTTACCAAGGTCACTAGGGAATTATGGACATGCTCAAAACATTCCTAACCCATACCCCTATCACTTAGGTACTTAAATAATGCCAAAAATGACCCTTAAAACCCCTTATTGGCCTCTAGAAGTGGCTAGAAACAAAGATGAATTTAAATAAGCACATAACAAGTGTCAAGTGACACTAACGATTGCACATTACATACAAAATGTCATGTCCTAAACGACAGCATGAAGTTAACTAATAACACACATGCAAATTCACATTTACAATGAGTTCACATTACAATGAGGCTTTTAATCCTATATCGGATTAAACCTTGGCTTACTCAGTTCACATATGTTTAACCTTGGTTCTCCGAATAATTTCATGGTTCTCTTACCTACACACTAAACATCAAGCATCAGTAGTTCAAGGTAGTAAAATCACATAAAATATACATATTTAATTCATGATTTAACAACATAATCTATATGCAAAATTCAATCCTAATTGCAAATTTTTCATTCAATAATGTTTAAACATCATAATTGCATAATCATGATGACATGTCATCGGTGAAGTAATCAAATCTAACCATGATCCAATCTTCTCATCAATTCACATTACTAAACATGTATAATCAAAATCTTGACATACTCTAGATTTTAATACACATCATAAGGTAATCCATACAGCATAATAATCATCATCAAAATATGGTATCTCGAGTCTCTATCAGGATAAATCAACAAGTGTATCAATGTATCAAAATGTGAATAAGAAAAGATGCTATGATGGGTCGGGGTGAGGCCTCACATAAGCATCATTTAAAGAATACTAGACATGATAGTTCACTGTAAATTGTGCAATAAGAATCATCACAGGCAACAAAGGACATCTAATAGGCATTATTTATTAGATCACAGGCATCGGTTTACGCTCTCAGGCATAACACTTTATCTCACAGGCGTCAAAAGAATAAAAGACAGAAGAGAAAAAATCTCACAAGCGTTAGTCAATTTCTTGCAGGTGTCATCAGAATGCTCAGGAGCATCATTAAATCCTTCATAGGTGTCACTTCTCCCATTTTTTGCAAAATTCACGTAAAAGTGAAGACAAAAACACACAAAACTTGATAAAAATGATAAAGATGAGGCTCAATGCCCCACGATGGGAGCCATTTGTGTGTGAATGTTTAACACCTTCATGAAATTAGGATAATCAACTACAATCTATGAAAATACAATACAAATTTAAGCTAAGAATTGAAATTAACATCCATGACATCTCATGGTTCTCTATCCAAGCTTGGTAAGTAGAGCTCTCAACTTATTCTCTACTAGTGACAATCCTAGAATGAGAAATTGATAGTACAATGCTTAATCTAGCTCTCAAACTCTCTAAATGTGATATAAAGATTCAATTCGAATGCTTATGATATGCTCTCAATTGCTCATAAATTGCTTATAATGATGATGCTTTGCAAATGAATTCTCTAGTATATTATTGCTCTCAAAATGACTCTTATTTATAGTAAAATCCCAAGGGTAGGGGGTAGAGTTATTTAATCATGATTTAGCCTTGGTTGAGTCAAAAACTTTAAAATATTTTTAAATGGAGGGACAATTTAAATGTTTGTCTCAGAGGTTTGGACAAAAAGATAAAATTGAGTGGTTGAGATTCAAAGTTGAAATGCATGATTGAGATTCAACTATTTTGGAGTGATCCATGTGCTTTTCTTCTCAATTCGCATTGGTTGCTCAAATTGTTGTTGAAAGATATTAGGATTAATTAAATTCCATTAATTAATTAAATTAGCCATGTAAGGGAATAGGTTCAATTTGATTTTTGATTTAACAACTATACAATTAATTGATTAAAATCAATTATATAATGTTTTTCACCCTTTTAAGCTTGTATTTAATTATTTAATATCATCATTTGATATTTCCTTTGGTTTTAGTGATTTTATCCAATTTTGATTAATTTATGTCCATTTAAAAATTGATTTGATCTTTTTTTATGAGAATTAGAGCATTTAGTTAACATTTTTTAATTTGAATGATTTTTAAGCACTTGCCCAGTTTTTGATGTCTACACCTTCCAATGTGCTATCATCCAAAAGCCTTCTCTTTTTTTATTGTTTTCCTACTAAAACCAATCTGAGATGAAACTAAAGATATTTATTTGTTTCAGGGTATAGTGTTACCAATAATGGATGTCAACATAACTCTTCTTGTAATGTTCTTATCTTTAGTTCGAGATTTCTTCCCTACAGAGCTCAAACCTTTCCTATCATTTTCAATAATAGCACTTTGCATGTGAAAATTTTCTCTTTTTTGATTTTGTGTCTACACCCAATAATTTTAACAGAGCTTGCAAATTTTTTTCTATAAGAACAAGAGAAAGCAATTGGGCTTGTTATGGTGTTTCAAGATTATCAAATTTAGTCATTATTTCTCTTGCTATCTTATTCAAAGTCCTCTTCTTAGAAAGACTTAAGGGTTTAATATCAACAAGTGATCTCAATTTCTTTACATCCATTGTAAGTAAATGATCTAAGTTTCTATAATTGAATGTTTTCTTTACATTTTGAGCTAGTTTTATGTGTTCATCTATACCAATATGAGAAACTGATCCTAACCCTTCTCCAACTTCCATTATTTGAGCTTCTATAAGGACTGATCCTAAATCTTCTCCAAAATCTATTTGTTCAACTTGATTTGACCCTCCTTCCTAAGCTTCTGCTTCATCTTGTAATTGTTTATTGCGAGCTACATGGACAAAAATGAATCAAATTAGAATAAATTAAAGAAAATTATAAACAGAGGCATATAAAACTCACACATGTGAATTTATAGATGCATACCTTGTTTAGTTATGTAATAATATGCCAATGATGCTTCACAAATTTTTTGTTTGCTACTAGGTGACCTTTTTCTTGTAGATTTAGTGTGTCTTCCCTTCTTGTTTCCCATCTTCATTCTTCAAAAATACTTTTTCAAAAAAAAATGCAAGATACAATAAACTTGCTTCCCTTATAAAATTGTTGTTTTGATATTTCTATTATAAAACAATGAATTAATTATTTTAAAAACACAAAAAAACTCATTTATTTATACCAAATTTTTTTTTAAAAACTAATGGACGACAAGGGTTTGAACAACCCCCCCTAAGAAAAAACCAACCAAGGAAAAATTCATTGGATTTTTCCAAGGGGGACTCATTTGAATCCCCCTTTGCACGAAGGCCTTTGGACCCCTCCGTCGATCCAGAGGGTCAAAAAATGGAAATTTTGGTGAAGGATATGAAAATTCTACAAAATTTTGTCCTTGCAAGGGCTCAATCAATGGCCAAATAAGACTATATTCTGAACAAGTTGTCCAATGACTATACTTTTAGTATATATTGTGATAATCACAACTTTCTATTTTTTAATTTTATTAAATATAGGTTGTCTAACCATTTCAAAACCTCTTTGTTTAACACTTTAGGAAAAATAGAAAAATAGGGAATTTTAAAAAAAAAAAATGCATCCAATAGGTATTTGTGTTGCCTTTCTATCAAAAATAAAAAATAAAAATTTCAATCTATATAAATCAAGTTATATCGAACTGGGGAACACCCCACAACGTAGCGGTAAGTTGTGAGCCTCTCATTTATGAGGTCTTGGGTTCAAGTCTTCTTGAGCTCCATGTTGATCTTGGCTTCGGCCTATTACCCATCAAAAAAAAAAAAGTTATATCGAACCAAAGAGACCTATGTCTAAATTACGATGAATGTCACTTCATAACTTAATAAAATATAACATTTTAAACCAAATTGAATGAAACCAATGACATACTATAGGTATTGATGTTAAAATTCTAACCTTGAAAGAATTATATCATTATCATTTTTCAAAAAAGTTATGTTGAAACAAGTGACTATCACTCTTTAAAAATGTTGATTTTTCATATAAACCAATTTTCAAAAGAAAAGGAAAAATGGACACAAATCAATTCCATTTTTAAAAAAAATATATAGTTAGAAACTAGAAAGAAAATTATACAAATCACTAGTTTACATCATCTTCAAATTCTTAACTGTTTTGTAGTAATGTGCATTCGAAAGTGAATTTCTTTTTTAGAATATTCATTTCAATGTCAAAGTTGGCCAAAAAGAGGGAACCACTATTGTGGCCTATGTTGGATTACTGAGGGGGGGTGAATCAGTAATCAATGATTCTTTAAACCTTAAAAACTTTAGCTCTGATTCAACTTGGTAAGATAAACTTTAGTAGTAACCGATAATTGCTATAAATTAACTTTTTCAATCAGCAACTTTAAGTAATCAACAAATAACATGCACAAAAAACATTCAACACATTTGACACTAGTATTTAACGTGGAAACCCAATTTGGGAAAAACCAACGTGAGAATTTTCACCCACCAATCAAAATACTCTTCTGAAGAATGCTTAGTTAAGAGCCAATCCTGTTAAAGATTACAATGCACATTGTTAAATGTGACTCTGTTAGGGGATTTGTCTCAAATCTGTTAGGATATTCACCCTATTAGGAGTGGTTTGGTTAAAGGTCTTTGAACACTCTTTTAGAATGTCACCTCTCTCAAGGATTTATAATAAGACTGTTAAATCCACTCGTTTAAGAGATTTTCCTGCTACAAATGTTAATAAGCAATAATATAAAATTTGATCTATAAATCTACAACTACCTCTTGCTTAGTCAAATCCCTTATGCTCTCTTTGTCTTCACTTCATTCCTTCACTATTCACCGGCCTCAACACTTCATCAATCTCTGATGCAGACTAAGATTTACACCTTTTTCTTCATCACTGCATCACTCGGCAACACATCAACACTTCAACTAGCCAACTTGTTTTTCATTCAATTTCATCATTTATATAGACTCTATTTTGCCTCTTAATCTACTTGATTAAGTTTTCCTCTATTTATTATAAACCCTCAGATCATCCTCTTGAACTGATTAAATGAACTTGACACTCGGTAAAACTTGTTATCATCACCTAAGAACTTGTAGCTTCACTTTTTTCCACTTAAATCTTTACCATAGATCATCACCTTGAATTTTCTTGATCGTAGATCTCTTTAACTAACTATTCTTCATCCTTGGAATCTTCTAGATCACTGTCAATCTTCATTAAATGTCATTTTGATCCTTGTATTTAATTTTTGTTCTATGATTGGTGCCCTTCCTTTTCCATCAACCGAAATTATGTTTTCTTCACTCGATAACTAACTCCTTGCACTCGATGTCTTGGCTTCATTTTTCTTTACCAAAAATTACTTTCCTTTTACCAAATGACTTCTTCTTGCTTGGAAACTAAACTATTTTCAATGCCTTGTCAACTTTCTAACCTTGCTCACTTGTCCAATCTCCTTTACCAATTTGATATCATCAAATGTAAAGTAGAAAACAACTAAACCATTATTACCTTATCATTGTATGATCTGTATTAGCTTCCCAATTAAGTTCTCAACTTCACTAACTCCTTCACAATTTTTAACTTCCTCTTTTTCCTTAACTCACTCAACTTATATTATACTCCTAATGATATGGCAACTCAATATAAACTAGAAATCAATTGCTTGACATCAATGACAAAATAACAACTGATCTAATACTTCTACAATCTTGTATACCTCTGATCTTGGTCTTCATCACCATCACCATCAGTTGGGGTTAACAATCTCCCTCTTTGACATTGATGGAAACACTGTCAATTGATGATGGCAATACTCTGATATCTCTGTTATGTTCTAGTTGTAGTTCTCTATTTTTCAATCTTCTCAGTCATTGTGTTATGTCCTTTTCTCCCTCTAAACATTATCATATGTGCTTGTCTTAATTTCCATCTTTCTTTGCTTCTAATCATCAGATCTCCATCTTCTCCCTCTTTTTGTTCATCAACAATAGCTTATTCTAGCTCTTTATTTGTAATCATCAATAGCTTATTCCCCCTCTTTTACAACAATGCCAAAAATACATACTCCTAAAAAACTTTTTTCAGGTAGTGGATCATACCTAGCATGTACTGATATCACATTGCATACATAATCATTTTTCACAACTTCAGGCATCACCTAAAAAGTGAACACTAGCATCAACTCAAAAAATAGATATTCTAATTAATCCTTGAATGATGCAGCATGCATCTCACTTTAGTGAATATTGGATAGGGGAAGGACCCTTAATTTACCTCTGAGATACTCAAAAGCATCCTTTGGTAGTGTCTTGGTGAATATAATTGCTATCCACTCCTTTGAATTTACATACTCCAATATCACATGCTTGTCTTGAACATGTTCTCTTAGGTAATGATACTTGATAGAAATGTGCTTGGTATTGGAATGCATCACCGATTTCTTTGATATATTGATAAAAATTGTATTATCACAGTAAATAGTAACTAGATCAGCAATCTCCTCTTGCATACCTTCAAGTAGTTTTTTTATCCATACAATGTGTGCACAATTCATATTTTCTGCTACATACTCTGCCTCAACTGTAGATTGTGATATACAACTATGTTTCTTGCTCAGTCATGTCACTAATCTTTCTCCTAAAAAGAAAGCTACTCCACTTGTACTTTTCCTATCATCAATGTTTCCAGCCCAATTAGTTGTCATGCCCAAAAAATCTCACCCTAAAAACATACCAACTTTTTTTAAAAAGGTGTAATAAGTCCAAGATAAAAGATTTGAAATGAGTCTGAATACAAATTTCTTCTACCAACGTTGGCTTCCAAAAGTTACAAGCTAAAAGGTTCTAACAAGGGGTTCTATCTAGGTAGAGCAGTTGTAACCGAGTTTCAAAGGGGTTAGGATGAATGAATTTTGATTAACATTTCACTAACTTGTTTCATTAGAAAGATATTTTACTAAAAGAATCATTTAATATTAAACTAAACAAGATTAGGTCACCCTACTAGTTACATCTAGAATACAATCTAGAAAAGTTGAATTATCATAATTTATTTGAATAATGATACTAAGAGGAATTCATTAAAGGAGGTTTCATTGATTAAATTAACGAACAATTCGTGAAGCAGAAATTTAATATTCATATGGATTATATAGGTTAAAAGAATATTACCCAAGGTGTTTATTAAATCATACTCTTACATATTAATGATTAATAAAATTTTTGACATATATAAATTAATATCGAGTTGATTTATTATAATTGAAATGATAATATATATCAAATAAAATAATGTTAAGTTATAATAACCCCTAATTAACAATTCCATCTAATAAATGATTATAATTAAATAAGACAAATGTTAATTAATTATTTATTATAATATATTAATTAATTAATATAATTATTAACTGATAAATGATTGGAATTTTTTTAGAAAGTAACTGCTTGCGAAAATGCAAAAAATTAGACTTCAAAAGAAAATAACTTTGCAGAATCGTCAGGTCAAGCTAGGACTTATTCATCATGACATAGCGAAAGCCAAAAATCTAGATTCTGCCTCGGCGAAATTGTCCTCCAAGCCTGCTCAATATTCGGATACCAGATATTCTAGCCCGGAAAAGGATTTCACCAGTTATTGTTTTAATTGTTGGCAATATGGGCACAAACATACAGACTACAAACTTAGGGATGTCTGTCATCTCCATCCCAATTATGATCACCTCAATGAGTTCATTGCAAAGCAGAAGGCAAAAAGTTTGCAGGATGCTTAGCAAAATGAGCAATCTAAGGGCAAGATCATCGCTTCAAATGTTAATTTAGTTAATCCCCTGAACAATGGTTGCAAAGAGCATATCGCTAAGAAATCTGATAAGTGTTTAGCAATTAAAACTAGGGTTTTGGAACCCGGTTCTAAAAACCATACTTCCAATGGCTATTGGTTCCAAAACAAGATTATGGAGCTAAAGGTTTTCTCTGTCAAATCACTGGACGCACAAATGAATTTTTTTTCCAAAACCAAGTATGCAAATTTGAAGAAAAATAATTCAAAGATGGTAAGGGGAAAGTCTATTAAGCAGGTCTCACTTCAAGCTAACTCCAAAGTGGGGAAAGATGGAGTGGCACCTTCTCAAAGCCTTACCACTCATAGTTTGTACAAACCCTATCCACGACTATCAAAAAGTAAGCAGTATGATCACCTCGAGACTGTAAAGGCTCTATCATCCAGGACATCTTCAGCCAAATGCCCCTATGAACCTCTATCTGCTGTAAGGGGAGGAGGATTGATAGAGACTAAGGCGTCTTCCGGTGGTGGCAGATCAAGAAAAGAGGAATGGCACATGGTCAAAGGCAGGAAAATGGTAAAATCTTCTCCTATAAATCACAATAGCAGTAGTATTGCTCTTAAAAATTCTTTTGAAATTCTAAGCAGGGATATTAACCCTAGTAACAAACTTACGCACTTAGTAAATCATCAGAGTAGTAGGGTTTTGGGAGGGGGAGTAGCTTCTTGGGGGAAATCACATCTGGAAGGTGAACCTACACAACTCGATATGAGAAATTCCCCCCTCCCCCTATCCAAAACTCTAGGCATGGCACATAGAACTTCTAAGGATATTAAAGATCTAGCTTTTATTCATAGATCCCCAAATGCTTACAGCCCTCCTCATCGAAGGAAGGGAAATATGGATTCTATGAATAGGAAGTCATATAATATGGTTAAACCCTATAATGAGGGTAATCCATCTCATGATAAGTGTAATGATAGCATTTACACCCCACCACATAGGCATGCAGCTAACCATAGCCATTCAACAGTTTCAAAATATGGTAATCATGGTCCTAATCATCTTAGGATAACATTGGATGAAAAATACATTGTGCAAAATCAGCATGTTTATGTAGAAACAGGTGTCATATGCAAATGGATGGGTACAGGTGCCCTTTTAGAGGATACAATCAAAGGTTTGGCATCTCTTCTTCCCCCGGAGGTAAGTACTACTATCATGACAGATAACTTTATTTTTGTAGATTGCAAGAGTAGTAAGCTCAAAAATGATATTTTAGAGATAGGTTATCTAAAATTCAGAGATATTCCCTTTTTTCTATGCTCATGGTTTCCCTTTTTTAATCCAATAAAAGTAGTGGATTTCCAAGTAGAAAAAGCTATTTTATTAAGAAATCTGCCATTAGAATTTAATCATCCAGAAATCATTAAAAATATAGGCAATAGAATCAGAATTTTTAAAAGGATAGTTAAAACTAAACATAACAAAACAGATGTGATTATCATAATTAATTTAAATTACCATGATAATTACATTCCTCCCCTTCAGTTGTGTTTTAACTCTAATTCCATAATTATAAATCCCCAGATCTTAGATAACTACATAGAAGATTCTGAGAAAGGAGGAAATCCTTTCTCACTTACTCTTAGAGATTGCTCAAATTTTCAACATGGCACAGATAATAGAATAAAAGTAAACTTCTTAAATAACAAAAGGGGTTTTGAAATTCTGAATAACGAAGAGGAGTATTCTAAGATTCCTCCTCCCAATTTGTATAAAATCAACACTCCGATTATAAATGACACTCCTCAGGACTCATCCAACGCTCATACTTCTTTAAGGAGGATAGAAACCAAGAAAACATTGAGCCTGAACATGGAAAATATAACTGAGAACGATAAACAAAAAAGTTTGGACTATGGCTGTAAAATTAATAATACAGACAAATCAATACCCAATCAACACCCAATTAATTTACCTATGGTTAATCTAACAAACCCCCAAATATCTGAAGCAATGCTTCCAATAAATAATAACCCAGTTAACATTATAAGGCAAGAACCATATGAAAAATTCAATAGGGAGAGTAAATCAAAACAAATAGAACTTGGAACAAATAATAATAAAATTTGTTTTCAAGATGAAGGTAATAGGACTAAACTACCAACTAACTTGATTTTGAAGTTGAAATGTGCTGATGTAGTAGAATTAGTTGAGCAGGTAAACAGAACAGAAGAGGAGGTGAATCAAATTATTAATTACTTAGGAAAATCACTAACGAACGAACTCATGGACATGTTTCTTGACAAAACTTGTGACTTTAATGAACTAAAACTCCAAAAGGAAATACTAATTAAACAAATTCGGGAATGCATCATAGAAGAAAATAAGGAACATAATAATAGTCCAAATCAGCATCTCCTTCCCTCTTCCCCAGAAAAGGAAGCTTCAGAAATTGCACTTTTGGATAACCTTGACAAAAATTCAAACCAATCGGATAAAAAAATCAGTCAAGAAGCTATAGACAGGCATAACGCAAAAGAGAAAAATATAAATGATAAGGAAAACTTAAATGTGCCTACCTGTGTTAATGGGAAGGAACTAGCTGTTTATATTCCTCTAGAGCTAGAAGCATTAAATCTGGATTTGGCAGGAAATGATGTAGATATAGTGGAAATTTATGGCAAGGAGATCATAGATAGAGATGTACCCCTAGATTGTTCCTTAAATGAGCAAAAAAACTCAAACAACTAGGTTAATTCTATAATAAGGTTTGATGGAGAAACTACTTTGGTTAAAGAAGCAATAGAAGGCCTTTTCGGGATCACTAATGAAAAAAGAGAATTAGGCATAGCCATAAATAGAGGTAGTTTAAGTACACCCAATATTAATAAACTCAAAAAGAAAAGAGGTAGGAAGTCAGCTGTTGAGTTGAGAACGTTGGATGGTAATGCAGGTAACCAAAAAAAGATAGCGGATATTCTGAACACAGGGAAGGGGAAGTTCCTTCCCAAGGAACAATGAAAGTCACTACTTGGAATGTTAGGGGTCTAAATGCCCCTAACAAACTGTGATTAATCAAAAGATACTTACAAAACTTTGACTCTGAAATCATTATGTTACAAGAAACTAAGCTTAATAAAGATGAAATTTACAAGTTTAGTAAAAGACTAGGTATATGGAAGTCAGAATATGTCCCATCAGTAGGCCTCTCTAGTGGTTTGGCAGTCCTATGGGATCCTCGTAAAGTAATGGCCCAACTCGCACCCATTAATGATAGATGGATGACATTAACAATTAATAGCCTAAAATCCGATTTAAAATTTTACCTGATCAACATATATGGGCCAATCCCTAATGAGGAAAAAAGAAAAGTTTGGATGGAAATACAAAATCTTCTAATTGAAAAATGAGAACATCCCTTCATCATCGAAGGAGATTTCAATGCTATCTTAAATCCAGAAGAGAAATTTGGAGGCTCTCAATATATTTCACAATCTCATAAAGACTTTGGCAAATGGGCTGAGGTTAATCATCTAATAAGCATAAATACTATTAATGGAATCTAATAATAGAAGAGCGGGCTTCAGCTACATAGCTAAAAAATTAGATAGATTCTTTACTAGAACTAATTCTGAAAACTTTAATCAAATAGTCAGTGCGGAGATACTTCCTGAAGCAGGATCGGATCACTTCCCTGTCAAGCTTACCATAACAGAAAATTCTAAACCCTCGAGGAATCCATTTAAATTTGAATTTATGTGGTTCCAAAATCTGGAATTCATAATCCTTCTTGAGGATTGGTGGAAACAAACCTCGGTCAAAGGATCGAAAATGTTCTGCTTAACAGCTAAATTAAAAATTATTAAAAACAAAGCGTTAGAATGGAATAAGAATCACTTCAATGACATATTCGAAGAGAAAACCAAGGTAGAACAAGAAATCTCTGACCTTAACAAAATAGTAATAGAACAAGGTATGAATGATCTTAGTTACCATAAGGAAAAAGAGTTGATGGCTAGATACAATGATATCCTTCTCAAAGAAGAAATCTTCTGGAAGCAAAAATCCAAGGAATCTTGGCTTAAGGAGGGCGATAGTAACACTAAATTCTTTCATAATACAACTAATTTTAAAAGGAGCATCAATAGAATAACCAAAATTAAGTCAGTTGAGGGACTTATTGCTGAGGATCCTATACAAATCTCAAATGTACTAATGAATTTTTACAATGCCCTACTCAACACTACAAAAGCTTCTGACCTTCATGCCCAAAATGAAATGCTTAAAGCTATTCCTAAGCTGATTACGGATTCTGACAACAAAATGATGAATAATAAGCTCTCAATAGAAGAGGTCAAAGCAGCAGTGTTTCAACTACATCCGGATAAAGCACCAAGCCCAGATGGTTTCCAAGTCGGCTTCTTCCAAAAATGTTGGCATTTCGTTGGAGAAGAAGTATGGCAAGCTGTGGAAGCTACTAGAAATTCAGGATCTTTATTAAGTGAAATTAATAATACCTTCTTTACTCTTATTCCAAAGAAAGATGAGTGTTCAGAACCAGGGGATTTTAGACCTATCTCCCTTTGTAATACCATATACAAGATCCTATCAAAATGCTTAGCTAATAGAATCAAATCCATCCTTCCAATGATTATCTCGGAAGAGCAGACGGGCTTTGTAGCAAATAGATCGATTCTGGATGGTATTATTATAGCGCAAGAAATAGTCCATATCGCATAGATAACAAAGGAACCTAGTATGTTAATGAAAATTGACATTCAAAAAACATACGATAAATTAGATTGGAGATTCCTGTGCAAATGTATGGAAGCGTTTGGTTTTTCTAAACAATGGATTAATCTTATCTTTAATTGCATCTCAACTCCCAGGATTTCTATTCTTGTCAATGGTACCTCGAAAGGCTTTTTCAATATATCTAGGGGCATTTGGCAAGGAGATCCATTATCCCCCTTTCTATATGTCATTATGGCAGAAGCGTTAGGGAGATCAATTACTAAGTTTCATTTAGAAGGGAAAATCTTGGGATTGAAAGCTGTGAAAAACGTGCCAAATATAACTCACCAACAGTTTGCAGATGATACGATTTTACCTGGATTAGCTAGTAGACAGGAAGTGAGTGCCTTCAAAATCATTCTAAGTCTTTATGCGAAAGCCTCGGGTCAACATGTCAACCCTTCTAAGTCAGAAATTTACTTTATTAACACTATCTCAAAAATTGAAAAAGAAATTTGTGGTATGATGGGATATAAAATTGGCAAATTTCTATGTAAATACTTAGGTATTGATCTGGATACAGGTCTCTTATCCTCCAAATTATGGCAACAAGTCATATCCAAAGTTCAAAACAAGAAAATTTCATGGAAAGGAAAGTGGTTAACTAAAGCAGGTAGAACAACTATGATTAAATATGTCCTTTCAGCCATTCCCACGTATCATTTGTTGGTCCTTCCCCTCCCAATTTGCATTAAAAAGGAATTAGACAAAATTATTCGAGAATTCTATTGGCAAGGTCCTTCCGAGGAAAAAAAAATTGCCATTATCAAATGGGATACTCTATGTAAACCGATTTCTAAAGGGGGCCTAGGCATTAAAAATCTATTATGGCAAAACCAAGCCCTCGGGGCTAAACTTATATGGAGAATGTTCAGATAATCAAGCAGTAAGTGGGCATCAATTTTATTACATAAGTACATCCTTGATGCGGATCCCATCAACATCTTCAGGTCTCAATAACATGTTAAGGGCTCACAGATATGGAATTTTATTAAGGACTGCAAAGGGATTATCAGCAAATTCCTTTCTTGGGATGTAGGAGCAGGAGATCAAGCTTTATTTTGGGAGGATTCATGGGTAGGCCTTCCCTCCCTTAACAAACTAGGTTTCTCCAAGGAGTTTATGGAAGAATGCAAAAGAGTCATTGGCCCTTACCTTAAGGACTACCTAGGCAAGATGGAAGACAATAAATGGAATGTTACAAATATAATAGAGGATGTTTGGCCAGAGAAGAAAAACCTCCTAACAATCTTAAATGATAGAGAAGTAATTCTTAAAGATAGACCGGATACTTTAATATGGACAGGATCTAACAATGGAAAATACTCTGTTAAGGAGGGTTACAATGCAATTATTAAGAACCAAAATATGGATAACATCGATATACCTTTGAACCTTTGCTGGAACAAATCCTGCCTCCCTAAGGCTAGATTGTTCTTATGGGTGGCATTACAAAATAGAATTCTTACTGCAGACAGGCTTAATAAATTAGGATTCAAAGGACCATCTAGATGCCCGCTATGCGAAAACCATTCTGAGGATGCCAATCACATTCTCCTTAATTGTCCTTTTTCTCAAAATTGTTGGAATTAGCTTCATCAAAGTTTAGGATGGAAATCTGCTTCTCATTGTGATTTAATCAGCAACCTTAAAGCATGGCCATCTCTGTATAAAGACAATCTCTTCAAGGACATATGGACAATAGCACCTTCTATATTAGTATGGGAATTATGGAAAGAAAGAAACAGAAGGATTTTTATGGACCAAAAATTAACTTGGAACTCAATAGCTAACAAGATAGAAGCATCCATCGTAGAAATTACTAACAATAAACTTAGGGACAAACAGAGCTATGAAGATTCCTTTAAGAGTTGGGATAACAAAATCAGGTGCAAATGGCCAAAACTAGCTATCCCTCCCCTCTATGGTAAAGGAGGTCCAAAACTAAAACAGACAGAGCATCCTATAAATGGATACCACCAAAAGCTGGTTGGTATAAACTCAACTTTGACGGAGCATCCCGAGGCAATCCTGGGGTAGCAAGTATAGGAAGGATCATCCACAATTGGAAATCAAAAGTGGTAGCAAAATTCTCAAGACCCATTAGCCCTACAACCAATAATATGGCCGAATGTGTAGCGGCATTAGAAGGGCTTAAATTATGCAAAAATCTTAACATTTCAAAAGTAATTGTTGAAGGAGACTCCCAAATTATTATCAACGCCATCCACACTAAAAAAACTCCTAATTGGGTTTTAAATTCAAAAATAGAAGAGATTAATTTATTAATGGATAATATTCTCAATTATGAAATCAGACATACTTTCAGAGAAGGAAACACAGAGGCTGATAAGCTAGGGAATCTAGGTGCCAATGGAGTAGTAACATTGGAATAGCATATATAATAGTTTAAGAGGTATTTTAATGATAAGGTTAAGGCAGAGACCTTACCCTGTGTTAACCTCAGTAGGAAGATTGGGAAACTGACTCTCCTATGAGGATACAGGATCCTCATATAGAGGCAATCTAACCATAGGAACCCTTCTTACTTATAAGAATATAGGAGATCTTTGGGGAAGATAGCTTACTAAAGAATCATATGGGACCCTTAACTATAATAAATTAGTTTTATTAGAGAATATGAGTAGGTTCGCAAACTTAGCCTTTTCCTTTTAGACATTGTAGCTCCACATTCCTTTAATCTCTTGTCCTTTTTAAATGCAATATTGAGTCTCTTGGCTAGTTCTGGCAAGAGAATGGAGCAAATTTTTAGCTCTAACCGAAGATAGACTGTAACTAACAATTTTGGTGTCTTTAGTTACTTTAAAAGAGTAGCATTATGTTAAGGAATAGTATATGAAAATTTGATGTATATACAATATCTACCTACAATTTTGATGTAAATACTATTTTCATGACTATGAGGACAATATTTTCATTCTTCCTTTCTGTCTCTCCCTAACATCTCCTTACTCAATGGTCGCATGATCGCATGCGGTTAGAAAGCCGCATGCGATCATGCGACAAGCCTTTACTCTTTGTCTTCCTGCCTTGCAAGACACCTCGGGCTAACCAAAAATTCAAACTACTGGCTAAAAACCCGCGCTCGAGATCCGACTGCAATTTTAACCCCAGCTTCACCCCTGGGTTTATTTTCCCTCTTAGTCACCAAGTTGCTTTACTTTTTCTTAACCTCGATTACATCCAGCGACCATGCGAAATCTCTTAACCGTGCAACCACGTATCCGCTTTACCATCCCTAGGCCCACCAATTGAGATTCTAATCTAACGGTGGGTGCGTGATCTCATGGGGTCAGAAGATCCCATGAGATCATGCGACCGCCATTGATCCTCACCGCATGATCATCGCAAACTGAGACTCCATCTGACCCACGAGCCATTGAGATCCTCATCAGACGGTTGTCGCATGATCTCATGGGCTCAAAAGATCCCATGAGAACATGTGACAACCGTCAGATTTTCACTGCACTAGATCGATTTCCGCACAAGTAAGGTAAGATAAGACTAAAAGTTATACAAAAGTAATGCTTTTGGCATAAAAAATCACTATGCATAGTATCAGGCACTTTCTCCTTTGTGCAGACAAACTTTAACAGACAAGCATGAATTGACTTTCTTTAACTTCTGGATTTGCATGGTTAACATCCGATTGAAGAAATGTCATAGAAAAAACAATATAAAATATACTACATTTAATATGGTGGTTGGTGGTTTGCAAAAGATGTTGGTCGCATGATCGCATGAATAAAATAGAGATCATGCGATCATGCGAAAAACACAAAAGAGGGGTGTAATGCCCAAAAGTTTGGGTCAAAACACAACCAATAAATTTTTTTTTTTAATGGGTAAAAGATCCAAGTTTATGATGCGGGACAAAAGTGCTAATGACGAGGTCCAAAAGCGACAAGAGGTCAAAACTCAACAAAGTTGTTTTAATATCCATAGGATGCTAGATGATATCAATATAATCGAAGAAGATCGTTGACCACCTTCTCGATCAATATCGTAGATCATCGATCTATAAAGTGTATAGGTTATCTAAGAGAAATTGAATGTTTATTTAATAACTTTAATATAATAATCATATAGGTTATCAAGAGTAAAAGAATATTCCCAGTATATATATATATATATATATATATATATATATATATATATATATATATATATATATATATATATATATATATATTCCTTAAATAATTTCCTTATAAATATAGATTAATAATTTTCTATATATAAATAAATGTCAAATTGATTATAATAATTAGATTGCCAATATAAAATATTGTACATAAAAATAAGTAATCAAATAAATCAATAACCATAACTCAATTCATACTTCAATTGCATATATAATTCATAATTTAATTTGCATAATTCAATTCATAGTTCAATTGCATATATAATTCATAATTTAATTTGCATAATTCAATTCATAGTTCAATTGAAATCAAGATCATCCATAATCTATCATCATTATAAGATAATCTTCAGGTTCTCAAAACATGAAGATAATAATAAAGTCTAACATGATCAAATCCAAATCCACTAATCATGGATCCACATACAGAGTCGACAAAATGTATAGTCTAACATGTCCATCATAACATAACAGTAAATCAAATGAGTCCAAGTATCTCAATTTTCCTTATTATAATATTTAAGTTAAATCGATGGTTCAACATCGGTAAGGGGTAACCATAACAGTCGGGTCCTATAAAATTCTTATCACAAGTATGATTAAATTTCCTAATCTAGGAAAACAAAATGCAGAATAATCCTATAAGTCTAGGGTCTAACAAATCCTTGTTCACTGTTCTAATAATATCGCCAAAACATCACTATGGTATAGCCATATGATACATCGTCAAAACATTACTTATCCTCCTCATAGGAGTTACTAGAATCATCACATCAAATATTAATTAAATCCAAGATAAACTTAAGACTTAACACATAACTAATCTAGCATTTACATCTCGACTTCTCGAATCAAATCCTTTTGACAAAAGTACTCAATGGAACCTTAATAGTCTAGCTGGATCTATGATCCACAGGGTAACATACTACATCCAAGATTCACTTACATAATTAATAACCCAAAGATATCACCTCTGTCATTGCGACACTTAGTTGATAGGTACTGATATGAAGGTATAATTCCATTAGGGATTTACCATTCATCCAGATACTACAAAACCCCTTAATCCTCCGTTATCGAGTGTTGAGGAAAAGGTGGAAATGGGGTGGACCTTACATCATCCCCCCCAAGGAATAGCCTTACTCTCGGAAGCTAACACGTCTATCAATAGGTAGCAAGCTTACGAAAGAAAACTACGTATTCCAAATCAAGTATACCTATAGGGTCTCCTTATCTAGATAATTCTCATATATATAATACAAACCTTATATTTACCATGAGGCATCAAATGATGAAGAAAACCTCTAAGTCCTTTCTATAAGACACTTGGAGTTACCAGGTCCTATTTCAACAAAAATTCACTCCAATCTTAGTGGGTTACTACCACATTTTATCGTTGCATCTATTCATTAAACAGGACCATTACTAGAACACAATTCCCATTAAAGGGTATGGGGGCTCTTTTGTCAAAACTTTTCATTCATAAGCAAACTCCCTTTTGATATAAGTGTATCGAGATACCAGACACATGAGTCCTCTCTCTCCAGAGTACATTTTAAAATAGGGTACAAAAGTACTTCTCCCTTATTGATAGTTTAATAAAGGCATTATTGTATTTTCGATCGTAAGAGGGTTAGGAACATAGGTGTCGAGAGTGCGACCATTCTTGGGTTTTAGGGTCACATACTTGATAGGCTATAGTCTTCTTTTTGAGGGTGATCATGAACATATAAGGAACATACTCTTCTTGCAGCAACACCCTAGACTTATAGGATTATTCTGCATTTTATTTTCCTAGATTAGGAAATTTAATCATACTTGTGATAAGAATTTTAGAGGACCCGACTGTTATGGTTACCCCTTACCGATGTTGAACCATCGATTTAACTTAAATATTATACTAAGGAAAATTGAGATACTTGGACTCATTCGATTTACTGTTATGTTATGATGGACATGTTAGACTATACATTTTGTCGACTCTGTATGTGGATCCATGATTAGTGGATTTGGATTTGATCATGTTAGACTTTATTATTATCTTCATGTTTTGAGAACCTAAATATTATCTTATAATGATGATAGATTATGGATGATCTTGATTTCAATTGAACTATGAATTGAATTATGCAAATTAAATTATGAATTATATATGCAATTGAAGTATGAATTGAGTTATGCAAATTGAATTTATTTGATGTGATTATTGAATCCTATATGATTACGTATAGACAATTAAATTATGACATTTAATTCTATGTGATTGAATGTTCAATTGAATTGTGTTAGATCATTACTTTTTGTATGATTCCTTGTATGCAATTGAGTTAAGATTAATGCGAGGATATTACATCTTGTATGTTTATATATGATGGTTTTCTTCCTTGAATTACTGATGCTACATTTAGGTTTTGCAGGTGGAAGGACCATGGAAACATTTGGGGAAACCACATTGAATGCTTGTGATATCAGTAAAGCCAAGGCCCCATCTATTGAAGAGACCAGGGCCTCGTTGTGAAGTGTTTTATTTTGTAATTGTAATGTGAATGTATGTGTAGGATTGTTAAGTGTTGTAATATGTTGGACATACCTTAATTGTGATGTTAATTATGTGAGTGTCACTTGGCACTATAGTTTTTGTTAACTAAGGTATGTCGTGTGGTTGGAGTGCAAGAGCAAGTCCTAGAAGCTTCCTTGAGGGGGTATTCTAAGTGCATCCTCTTGTCTTAGGACCCCTAAGTGAAGTCATACCTTACATTTTCGTGCATAAAGTGAACCATGGTTTTTGGAGGGTTAAATGGGACCCTAGGGGGTGGTTTCATGCTTTTTGAGGTAGCCCATTCCTTGTACCCATAGGTTAGGGGTAATTTTAGCATGGGAAAAGCCATATGTTGACCTTTTGTCCCCTCCAATAGTGCCCATTTAATCTTGCACGAAATTTTAACTTGCATGATGGACCATCTTAATGAGGGTTGTGGAGAGTTGGTTGGGGGAGTCCCTTTTAGTAGAACTTTTAGAGGGGTTTGGGTTGTTCACCCACTCTCTACCTTTAGAGACCACTAAACTTGGAGAAGGGAAAAGCTGAGGATAGAAGAAGGAGAAGGCTCAAAACTTCATCATTTTGCATTGGATCATAGGTTGGAGGATCTTGCTCTTCATTTCTCTCATTTTTGTTGTAGTAGTTGTATGTGTTGTGTATTTGTTCTTTGGCTCCCCATGGTTGGCCATGGACAAAGCTTGCATTTCTTATTTGTTGTGTTTTAGCTCCCCATGGTTGGTCATGGTGAGAGAAAGCATGTATTGTGTTTTTTCTTGTAATTGGATTTGGGGTTGTTTACTCTTGGATTCACTCACCCTTGGGAGGGAAGAGCAATCAAGAGGGGGTGTGGGAAATGGAGGAAACTCCATGTGTAGAGTCTCCTCCATGTGTGGGGAAGGATGAAGCTTGGGTGAGTGATTTTCCCCAAGTAACCTTGCATTTAGCCCATGAGGCATTGGGGGTATAAGGAGGGAAGATTGGCCATGAGAGCCTTGTTATGAAATTGTGATATTTGGGTCCATGTGTGGCCTTGTTTATGATTATGCAATGGTTGTCTCCATGGGTTGTCCACCCACACCCCACAAAAGGAGTTCATGGAATTCCTTAGTTATACCCTTGAGGGAATTTTGGGTTCTTGCAATTGTATGTCTCTTGTGAGTGCATGTATATGAGTGAATGTATCCTATTTGATGTGGTTTCCCCAAGCTCGGGGGTGGCCTCATGAGAGGCCTAGGATGGGAGGTGAGCATCCCATGGTTCCTATCCTTTTGTTCATGGCAGGTATTGAAGTCATATTCATGTGGATGAAGCTTGATGGAGTCTTTCCTTGGATGTGTTTGTATGAAGAATTTCACTCCTTGTATTAGGAGCATTGTTGTGAAATTTGGATAGTGATTTCATTCTCTCTATTGGAGCATTTTGTTAAACATATATGGTAAGGATATGGAGAAAGTAAACTTGTTGTTTGTATTTATCATCCATTTTAAATTGATTAGCATATGTATTGGAGCAAAGATGTGTAATTACTTGAAATGCATTCTCCTTTCTTTTCAAAGTTGCAATGGTATTGTTAAAATAGTATGATCAATGTTATCTCTCTCGCTTGAATGTAAAGAAAGATAATACATGAGGTGTTCTTGGTTATTCCAAAGAGAAGAAAGTTTCCAATTCAATGTAAATATGTTGTGGAGATTATTGTATGCATTTGATTATAGTATTGCAATCAAAAGGAAATTATCACCTCTCTTAGATCTCTTCAATTTGATATTGATAATTTGTTATTTTAGATGGTTGTAGAAACAATGGAATAAACTATGTATTTTGAGAAAATTCCTACCACTAAATTTCATTCAATAGAGAGCTAATTAGTTCAATATGATGGATTAGTATATCACCTTAAGCATGCAATTGAGAAAACAAAAGAAAAATAAAACATCTATGAGGAAATAAAATTGTAACGAAATGACTATGATCAAATGAGCATGTTAGCTTCTAAATGTATCCATAATAGTTGATCAAATGAACTAAAAAAAATTAACCGTGTAATTAAAAAATTCTATCATAAGACCTTGGATAACTTAATGTCTTATAGAAACAATAGATCTATGTTGAAATATTTGTTCAACATACTATGGAGGAGTTGTTAATTAGATCAAATAGAAGTGCATTAAAAATGACACTCTTCAGAAAATTTGAGAGGGCAAAATGCTCTCTAGATTTTGTATGGGATAAAAATCCCATACAAAATCTTACACAGTCATTAAAATAATAATAAATCTGCCACCTTTATTCATAAATCAAATATTATATTTAGACTTTGACCTCACCATAACATATTTACTCCATCCCTTGAAAAATGGCGCATGGGAAGAGACAAGTCTTTAAAAGTGGTTGAGCCTTCACATTGGCCAATAAAGAGGTACCTTATATGTCTACCTTCGGAGATGTCTATGAGGTTTATCTCAAATTCTCTACAGGTTAACAAATGACTAACTTGTTAATAAGAATGATTCTCTACTAAAAATGAATTAATTAAAATTTGTCAAAACAAGATTCGATCACCTTACTAGTTACTTCTAGATTTCGAACTAGAAAGGTCAAATTATCATAACTTATTTTAACTATGATACTAAAAGCAATTCAATGTTAAGAGGTTTCGTTAATCGAATTTTCGAACAATTTGTGAAGCGTCAATCTATTAGTCATATATCCTGACAAGGTTGATACCAAAGATGCTAGACGATGACGTTATAATCGTTGAAGATCATTGATCGTCTTTGCGATTAATTATCGTCGATCGTCGATCTAAAAGTATAAGGTGGACTAAAAGGGATTGAATGGTAATGTTATCCTATAATTAGGTTAACCATTATCTAAATATGTTTAACAAAAAATTTGTTGGTTGTGTTTTGACCCAAACTTTTGGGCATTACAAGGGGGCCCACGCTGTTTAAGAGATCGTATAAAGTAAAACCCCTGGCAAATATGAGGCAGTCGCATGATCGCAAGAGAGGAGAGAGAAGCCTTGCAATCATGTGACAAGGCAGATAGTAAAGGTCAGTAGGTGTGCGGAAGGTCAACGTTAGGGCAGAGAAGGCTGGTCACATCAAGTACTGGTCGCATAATCGCAAGAGAGGAGAGAGAAGCCATGCGATTATGTGACAGTGCATAAAGACTAAAATGAATGTTGTGCAGGAGTAGTTAATGCAGAGAGGTGGAAAGGTGTGTGGTCGCATGATCACAAGAGCAGAAAAGCTACCTTGCAATCATGCGCCAAGGCATAAAGGAAGGCCTGGGGTAGGTGAGATACCAAAACAGAGGACAGGGAAGATTAAATTATTTTCCCTGCTGGCATCCACGTCCTCTTGGCATTCACATTCTTCAACAGTTACCATATCTCCGCACAGGTAAGGTAAGATAAGTTATACACAAGTAATGCTTTCGGCATAAAAAATCACTATGCATAGTATCAGGCACTTTCTCCTCTGTGCATATAAACTTTTACAGACAAGCATGAATTGACTTTCTTTAACTTCTGGAATTGCCTGGTTAACATCCGATTGAAGAAATGTCATAGAAAAAACAAAATAAAATATTTTGCATTTAAATATGATGGTTGGCGGTTTGCAAAAGATGTTGGTCGCATGATCGCATGAATAAAATATAGGTCATGCGATCATGCGAAAAACACAAAAGAGGGGACCCCACACTGTTTAAGAGATCGTATAAAGTAAAACCCCAGGCAAATATGAGGTAGTCGCATGATCACAAGAGAGGAGAGAGAAGCCTTGCGATCATGCGACAAGGCAAATAGTAAAGGCCGGTAGGTGTGTGGAAGGTCAACGTCAGGGCAGAGAAGGCTGGTCGCATCAAGTACTGGTCACATGATCGCAAGAGAGGAGAGAGAAGCCATGTGATTATGCGACAATACTATCCAAATGAGAACATAAAAGTAACATCCAGCATAAGGAATAACCGAAACTGTGGAATCATTGCATATAAAGCCTTCACCCTTTCTCTCAAAGATAAGCCTCTTTTTTAGAGATGATGGACATCTCTAAACAAGTAAGTTAAGATGAAGGCTTTATTTTTTAGAGATGTCTATCACCCTTTACTTGTTTAGAGATGACGGACATCTCTAAACAAGTAAGATAAGATTGGTGACTTAGGTAAATACTATCAAGAATATTAAGCAGTATAGCCAATAGTATAAAAAAGAACCATAATTGAGCACAGCTAAGGGTATATCCCCCTATTAACAGTAACATATCTATATGCAGATAATAATGAAGAAATAAATATGGAAATCTCCCAAAGCTTTTCTTATATGATGATATTACTATATTTTTTAGATTGCAACATTATTAGACTTACACCCCCGTCAATCTTCATTATATATATATGTGTGTGTGTGTGTGTGTGTGTATAGATACATATATGTATATATATACATACATATATGTATATGTATATGTATATGTATATGTATATGTATATGTATATGTGTATGTGTATATGTGTATATATATATATATATATATATATATATATATATATATATATATAATGTATAAAAAATATGCTCAAATATTATTCAGCATAAGCAATACTTGAAATGCTGAATAACATTTGAATACATATCCTGTGAAGGGAGAAACAAATTGATTTAGCATAAGAAGTTGATATTAATCCAATTGATAGTAGACACATGATGCTCAAATACTAAGTGAACATCAAAGGAAATGTTAAGTAAGAATGGGAGTAGCCCTTTTGTACATATATGATATAATGGATTGTCAGGTTTGTGTTTTGATTAATTAGGCTTATTTATGCATTAACTCTTTTAGTGCAGCAGACACCTCAGAGTCAAAATAAAAGAAGGTAATAGTAATTTTTGTTGTCTTTACATAATCATTTCTTTATAGTAACCCTTAATCAATAGGTATGGTAGAATTTTGCTGTCTTTTTCAGGAGGACGCAAGCAAGAAGCTACCTATAGCACCAGATCATATATATCCAGTATGGATGTTTTCAAATCCACATACTAAATGATGTAACAATAAAATGCAACACGTAAAAGTAGAAATGTAATAGTTGTATCTTTAAATACTCGATATTATCAAGCAATGGGTATGCCCATTGAAAGTTTGTATTTTGAATAGATATAGGACTCTTCTTGTATTAGTAGTGAGAATGCCAATGAGGACTATGATACTATAAAATCTCAACTATGGTTGAGTCATGGGCATGCCCATGTAAAATTGTATAAGTATAGGACCTCGGGTCTCGGGCTAGGCTGGAGGTTTTCTCCACCCCGCTCTTTCCTACCAGTGCCCGCAGTGAGCGAGGTCACATGTAAATTTTTTTATAATATATTAATAAAAATTATACAGGGCCTCAGCCTTTTATCGATCAAAAAAAATAAAATATATAATTATTAACTAATTAACAAATCATAAAATATTAATTAATAATATATGTAATTTAATAATTGTAATTAAATAATATATATTAATAACAAATAATAATAAACCATACTAATTGAATAAATTAATAAATAATTAAAACAATGAACAAAATATCAAAAAGTAACTACCTAAACTAACATCTTAGCTCCCTACCCAAAACACCTACTAACCTTCCCTAACTAAACACCCTATTCCCCCCCTTGGTCCACATGCCAAGAGAGAGGAGATACTATGCTCTCATCTGCGCTGCATCCTCCAATGATGTCGTAACCTCATCATAGCAATCCCATTGGACCCTAACCTGGTCCAGCTCTCGGCCTCAAAGTGCTAGCATCCGGCGAGCCAAAATGCAGATTGGCTCCAAAGCCAACTGACCGTCTAACTCCACCTATAAGGCATCCCAATCTATGATATGAGTCTCATAAAAAATATACTTCCTCAACACTGACACATGAAAAACATCGTGGATGCGTGACAGGCTCGGTGGCAAAGCAAGACGATAGGTGACAGGACCTATCCGCTCAAGTATCTCAAAAGGTCCAACAAATCTAGGTGCAAGCTTAGAGCCCTTTCCAAATCGGATTGGACTCTTATGAGGTCACACTCTCAAAAAGACCCTATCTCCAACTTGATAACTATGGTCTTCCCTCTTGGCATCTGCATACTTCTTCTGCCTATCCTGTACCTCCTTCAAACGTTGTCTGATCAATGTCACCTGCTGCTCTAACTCTCGCACTAACTCAGGACCCAAAGCAACTCTATCCTCAATACGGTCCCAACTCAAAGGTGTTCTACATGGTCTTCCATATAATTCTTGATAGGGAGGCATGCCAAGAGAAGTGTGATGCCCATTATTGTAGGCAAACTCCACCAAATGAAGGTACTCCTCCCACATAGTCTGATGATCCATGACATACATGTGAAGCATATCCTCCAATACCTGATTTACCCTCTCCATCTGACCATCGGTCTTTGGGTGATAAGCGGTGCTAAAATTGAGCTTAGTGCCCAAAGCTATTTGTAGTCCTCTCCAAAAAGATGATGTGAAGAGAGAGTCTCGATCTGAAATAATCTTACGAGGTATGCCATGCAATCTGACAATATCTCATAAGAAGACCTGAGCTACTGCTGGGGCTGTGAAAGTGGTCTGAACGGGTGAAAAGTGGGCTACTTTGGTCAGCTTGTCAACTATCACCATGATGGCATCATGGTGTCGAGATGACATAGGGAGACCAATGATAAAGTCCATGGAAATAACATCCCACTTCCACTCTAGAATGTCATGGGGCTAAAGCAAACCACCAGGGTGACGATGCTCTGCCTTAACCCTCTGGCACTCAAGACATCGTGCCACTATCTCAGCTATATTTTGTCTCATCCCTGGCCAATGATATAACTGTCTCAAATTTGCATGCATCCTCTTGACTCTACGATGTGCTGCATAAGGTGCCCTATGAGCCTCTAGCATGATGAATACTCGCAAGTCACCAGAGGATGGGACATAGATACATCCTCTATGGCGTAAAAGCCCATCTAAATCTAGGGAATAGTCTGAATATTTACCCTCAAGGGTACTCTGAGACCGAATGACCTGACTAACCTCTGCATACCAAGCATCCTCATGTAAATGATGCAATATCTGATCCCTCAACTCAGTACTAGCTGTCATAGAGTAGGCCCCATGGCATCTCCTACTCAAAGCATCGGCAACCACATTCTCCTTTCCTTTAATGTAGTGGACATCAAAATCATACTCACAAAGGAATTCCATCCACCTACGCTGTCGTGCATTCAGGTTTGGCTGAGAGAAGATATACTGTAAGCTCTGATGATCTAAATGGAGCTCAAACTGATGACCTAGAAGAAAATGCCACCATCTCACTAAAGCATGGACCACTGCCGCTAACTCAAGGTCATGAGTGGGATAATTGAGCTCATGAGTCTTAATTTTCCTAGACTCATATGCAATAGCTCACCCATTCTGCATAAGAACTGCTCCCAAACCATCTAAGGAAGCGTATGTGCAAACCACAAAATCTGCTAATGGATCAGGCACTGCTAGAATAGGAGCGTTGGTGAGTGCCTTCTTGAGTTCCTGAAAGGCCCTCTCGCACTTCTCAATCCACTCAAATTTCTTTCCCTTACACTGAAGAGAAGTGATGGGATGAGCCACTCTAGAAAAACCCTCCACAAAACATCTATAATAACCTACCAAACCCATAAAACTTCTGACCTCGGTCACTGAAGTAGGTGCAGGCCAATCCATGATGGTTCTAATCTTAGATGGATCTACTAAGATTCCATCTCCTAAAATAACATGCCCAAGGTAATGAATCTTTGTCCTATAGAAAGCACATTTGGACAAACTTCCATATAACTAGTTGTCTCTAAGACACTGCAAAACTTGTCTCAAGTGCTCTTCATGCTCCTCTTCATCCCATGAATAAATTAGGATATCATCAAGGAACACAACTAAAAACTTATCCAGGAAGGTGCGGAACACCCCATTCATAAGACTCATGAAAACTGTTGGAGCATTAGTGAGTCTAAAAGGTACAACTGTGAACTCATAATATCTGTATCTGGTGCGGAATGCAGTCTTAGGAATGTCACTATCAACAATTCATAGCTAGTGGTAACCTGACTTAAGATCGATCTTTGAAAACACTTTAGCACCCTTAAGTTGATCAAATAAATCATCAATCCTGGGGAGTGGATACTGATTCTTGATGGTAAGCTTATTAAGCTGTCGGTAATCCATACATAACTGCAAGGATCCATCTTTCTTCTTAACAAAGATAATAGGTGCGCCCCTAGGTGAAACACTAGGATGAATGTGACCCTTCTCCAAAAGTTCCTCTAGCTGAATCTTGAGCTCATTAATCTCATCAGTGGTCATCCTGTAAGGTGCCCTTGAAACTGGAGCAGCCCCTGGAACAAGATCTATATGGAAATCAATCACTCGATGGGGAGGCATGCCTGGAAGCTCAGTAGGAAACACATCTGCATACTCTTGAAGTATAGGATAATCATCAAGAGAAGTTTCCCTTTCCTCCTCATCCCCTCTATCATTGATGGTAATGGCAAAAAGCTGACATCCCTTCTGCATGCTCTGCTTAAGCTGCATGGCAGAGATCATACGAAGAGAGATGCCTCTCTGAATCCTGCAAATCACAATAGGTGTACCATTATCATCAAGGCACTCAATCCTCTTCTATCGACAATCTAGCTTGGCTCTATGGGTGTAAAGCCAATCCATGCCAAGCACTATGTCATAGGAACTAAGAGGTGTGATACGAAGATCCACTATTGTGATGAAATCAACAATCTGCACCTGGCTATCCTTCACTAAAGAGTTGACTGACACTCTAGATCCTGATGCTAACTCCACTTCCCAACTAACTTCCTGTCTTGCTGCCACAAGCCCACAACGCTCCACAACAAATGGAGATATAAAAGAATCAATAGCACCTGAATCAAACAATATAGTAACACTAGTACCGTTGATCATACCTGCTGCCTCTATCACAGTGGCCTGGTGCTCGGCCTGGCGGTTATCTACCGCTGCAAAAACTCTATGAGACTTTTCAAAGTCTCCCACTGTAGGCTCTGAAGCTGCCACACACTAATTGCCTAACATTTGACCCTATGGACAATCACAAGCTAAGTTCCCCATGGCACCACAAGCATAGCAAGGACCTCGTGTGAATGTCTGTACTCCCTGTGGCCTAGAAAACTATTGACTACCTGTCCTACTAGAACCATTGAAACCCCCCCAAGAGGACTGTTGAGTCTATGCTGGGGGTGCATCTATATACTGCTATCACTGATCCTTCTTCTAACCCTGTGCATGCCACTGTTTGGGCTTAGATCCCCGTTGTCCCTATGGTGGCTTTTGTTTTTGGTTTTGTTGAGTTTGCTATTGCGGGTTCCTGTTAAAAGACCTCGAGGAATGTCTTTTATTATTCTTCCAGTGACTCTTCTAGTGCCCCTGTGACTGTGATGCAGAGTTATAGTTCTGAGACCTATCACGAGCGTCTCTAGACCTACTCTGAATCTCTTCTACAACCAAGGCCTTTTCCACAGCCTCATGAAAGTTCTTTGGTGAGGTCATGCAAACCTATCCCTCTATCCAATCATTGAGTCCCTTAATGAAATAGTTGATTCATAGCTTTTCATCCTTCATGTAGTCCACATAGGGTAGCAACTCAAGGAATTGGGTCTCATATTGTAGCACTGTGAGTCCTCTCTGCTGGAGCTCGTGGAACTCATCAATACATCTGTGTCTATAGTGCTATGATAGGTATCTATCTCTGAACCTTTCTAAGAAGGTCTCCCAAGATGTGGTGTCCATAGTGGTGTTATTCTTATATTCTTCATGTTTCCACCATGTGGAAGCACCATCCCTCAAAAGGAGTATTGCAAAATGGGCCTTAACATTGCTATCATATTGACACAACCCAAAGCACCTCTCTAAGCTGGAAAGCCATGCCTCGGCATCTGTACCCTCTGTAGAACCATGATACAAAGGTGGCTGTAACCGTAGGAGGTCTCTAATATGATCTCCCACATCTCAGGGTGCCCTCTGAACAATATCTGGTGGTGGTTCTGGTATGTGAACCGAATCTACCTCATGTGCCCCTTGCCCTTCCTCTTGATCTAGTGGAGGACTCCTAGTCCTCTCTCTAACTGGAGGCAACCTCTCCTGCATAACTTCGATGAGGTTTTGCAAGGCTAGCAAGACCTATTGATTAGGATCAGGTGGTGGTGGTGGTGTTTGATTGTCTACTGCTCTCTCAGCTCTATGATCAACTTTCTCACGTCCTGAAGGAGTTCACCTAGCCCCTCATCCTCTAATATGTCTTCGAGCTTGACATGTAAGGGGAGTCATCCTAAAAATTTCAAAAGAGGTCAAGGTTAGCTAAGAAACGTAATGGGGTTAAGGTTCCAATGTTGAAACCTAGGCTTCTATGAAGCCACCCCCGAGCTAGGGAAACCATCACAAAGATAAGGGAAACACTCATGCAAACCGCAACACAACAACATAAACAAAATTTACAAGGAAAACTCCCTCCAAGGGTTATCACATAGAGCCTCAACATGACTCACATAGGGTGAAGGTGGAACTAAAACCAAGAGGAGAAGCACATCTCTTGATGAGAGCTAAGCCATCACTTGGCTTCCTCATCAATTTTCTTCTCCACAACTCAAACTCCACAAAAAATGCTTATAACCCCCATTCAACAAAATGCAAATGAAGATGGCTACATGGAGCCCATACATCTATGTTCATCCCTCTCCAATCCAAAGAGAGACTCTACACTCTTGGAAGTCCCAACAAAACCCTTCACCCTCAAGGCTACTCTTCCCTCCCAAGGGTGAGTATGGCCTTGAGAACTCCCTCACAAATTACTACAAACACATAAAGAAAAGGAAAACTTCAAGAACAACAAGAACACTTCACATTTACAATGCTAAGAAATCATGAACACAACAAGTTCATGATTTCTCATAGCTTACAAAAACACTACATAAAAACATGAATCACAAAAAAAAACTCCATTACCACAACATACAAATTCACAACACAACACTACAAGAATCCATATCTACATTATGCATACAACAACTAATATTCAAGAGAGCTATTTCTCTCAACATGAAAAGAAAAACTAAAACAACTAAGAGAAGTGAGCCACCAACCTTGATCCAAGCTAAAGGAAGATAGTTGAAGAAGAGCTATCCACTTTCCAAGGTTCTCCAAAACTAGAGAGTGGGTGTCAAACTCTTCCAAAAGAAGAGTCCCCTCTAAAAAGGCCTCTACACACTCTCCTATGGATAAGGCTTCATTCCTATTGGGTGGTCTTCCCTAAGGCCCTTACAAGGTTTCCAATTTTGGTCTCTTACAATGGTAAGCTAAAAAGGTGGAAAGAGGACTTCCTTCTTAGTGGGTGGTGATCTTTCCAAAACTTGGTCCCAAAAGTTGATTTTCGTCCATCTTGGTAAACCAACTTTTGGATGGGTCATTTGGTCAACCAAGGGTTATCCTATGGTGAAAAATGACCCTTACCCTATGGTATAACAAGTGGGGCAACTAAAAATGGCTAAAACTCTCCCCTAGGTGCCTTTTTAACCTTCCAAAAGTGCATGACAAGTTCAAATTCGAAATTCAAGGATAAGACATAACTTCAAGCTCTCTAACCAAGTGGTCTTCATGGGGATCCTAAAGGGTACCTTCCTAGGTTGGTGTTCAACCAATCCCCAAGTGGACATGTCATGGCCACTAGTACACACATGTGTCAAGTGACACAAACATAAAAAGACATGTCACAAGCCATGTGGCATATCCACTTGGGCATTCTCCATAAAATAAAAACATTTATAATTAACATAAATACAATTACATTCATGCAACATACTATTACAAATAAAATACATTACAATGAGGTTTGGCTTCTCACTAGAAGCAACCTTGGCTCAAACTGATTTTCACATTAAAGTCTGTGTGATGATTCCCTGAATTTTCCATGGCCTATTTCCCTACACACTCAAGTCCAATATCAGTAGTCCAAGGAAATAAAACATGTAAATTCATAACATTAATACTCAAATTATTCTCAAGCAATCATTCATAATTAAATCAAAGTCTCACATGGCATAATCATTCATTTTTAAGTAACATAAATCTCATCAAGTATATATATAATTCATCACTAAATTAAACTTGAATCATAATCATCGCATTCATATATAATTTAAACTGCAATTAAACTTCATCACCATAATCATTCATAAAATAGAATTAAAACACACATGTAAATATCTAACCGATGTCTCAGTAATCATCATCCAAAACATAATATAATGTGTATCAACTGCTAAAGTGATAAAACCACAACATAGAGTATCGGTAAAATCCATAACATCAAAATATAATCATAAAATATGTCTATCTCATAAGCAGAACTAAATGGCTATGATAGGCTCAAGGTGAGGCCTCACATTAGCATTAGTGTAAACCTTCAAATCAAAATATCCTCCTTTCTTGTATAGTAGACCGAAGTCTTCAATACCTTTCAAATATCTAAATATTTTTTTGACTACAAACATGTGTGATTCCTTTGGATTGGTAGAAAATCTTGCAACAATACCTACCACATGAGCAATATCAGGTTTACTATGTACAACATATTATAGCTTACCAATCATTGATCGACAGAGTGTCTCATTCACCTCCTTTGACTCATCTTCTTTTGACAATTTACAACTAGTAGCCATCCATGTTCCAACTGGTCTCGAATCTTCCATACAAAATATCTTTAGGATCTCCTTGATGTACTTTGATTGTGTGATATAGATCCCATCTTTGACTTGTTGAATATGTAGTCCAATAAAGAATATTATTTCTCCTATCATGGACATCTCAAATTCCTTTCTCATCTCCTCAACAAAAGATCTACACAATGTGTTATTTCCTCCAAAAATAATGTTATCAACAAATATTTCAACAATCAAAATCCTATCATTATTATTACATTTCATATACACATTATTGTTGTCACTTGTTATTTGAAATCTAATCTTGATTAAACATGAATTTAACCTTTCATACCATGCTTGGGGTGCTTGTTTCAAACTATGCAGTGCCTTGTGCAATTTACATACCATGTCTTTGTTAGTATTCTCAACAAATCCTTCAGGTTGTTCAACATAGACTTCTTCTTCAAGAATACCATTAAGAAATACAAACCTAACATCCATTTGATAAACTTTAAATCCTTTATAAGCTGCATATGCTAGTAGAATTCTAACCCCTTCTAATCTAGCAACAAGTGCAAAAGTCTCACCATAATCAATACTTTCTTCTTGTGCATACCCTTTACAAACCAATCTACCTTTGTTTCTGATTACATCTCTATGTTCATTCTATTTGTTTCTAAAATTCCACTCAATACCAATAATATTTTTATCTTTAGGTATCGGTACCAAAGTCCATGTGTTGTTCTTTTCAATTTGATATATCTCTTCTTTCATGGCCTTAACCCAATCTTCATTATCCAATGCATCTTTTAATATTCTTGGCTCAAATTCAAAAATTAAACATTTATTATCTCTTAACTTACTTCTTGTCATAACTCCAACATTCTTGTCTCCAATAATCTTGCTCGATGAATGGTGTCTTCTCACATACTTGGTTAGGACAGGCTCGGTAGGTTGTGGAAGTTCTTCATTTTCAAAATTCGATGGTAGCTCTCTTTGTTCAACTTTCTCCTTGATTTGTAATGCGGTAAGGTATCAGGAACTTCAAGTTGAACATATACAAATATTTGATAGTCCTCAGGTTACTTTTTGTTGTCTTGATCATTTTTCTCTGCAAATTCATCAATCCTTACATTTTCACTTTTTACAATGTTGTTAGTAGACTTGTTTAAGGACTTGTAAGTCTTGCTCTTTGTAGAACATCCTAAGAATATTCCTTCATCACCTTTATGATCAAACTTTCCATCTCTAGCATCCTTTGTAATGCAACATCTACTTCTAAATACTTTGAAATAACTTATATTTAGTTTGTGACCATACCAGATTTCATATGGATTCTTGTTTGTACCTTTATTCAATTGTACTTGGTTTAGTGTATAAGCTTCAATGTTGATTGCTTCTCTCCAAATTTTTTGAGAAACACCCTTCTCAATCATCAATGTCCTTGCAGAATCAATAATGGATCTATTTATTCTCTCTTCTATACCATTTTGTTGTGGTGTCCTCGGTGCAGACATTTGTCTTTTTATTCCATGTTCATTGTAAAAAAGTGTAAACTCATCAGATGTAAACTCACCTCCTCTATCAGATCTCAGACACTTCAATTGTCTTCCAGTCTCCTTTTCAACTCTAGCCTTGTACAACTTAAAATTTTGAAAAGCTTCAAATTTATCCTTCAAAAACATGACAAACATCATTCTTGGATAATCATCAATAAATAAAATGAAATATCTATCACCATAATAATTTTGTGTTCTCATAGGTCCACATAGGTCAGTGTGCACTAACTCCAAAATTCCTTGTGTAGTGTAAGATTTTCTTGTAAAACTTGACTTTGTCATCTTACCAACATGTGCACATGACATTTTCAGGTTTGTCTAGTCTCGGTAGACCTCTTACTCTATTCTTTTTTCTCACCTTATTTAAGTTGTCAAAATTCACATGATAGAATCTCTTATGCCATAATTATACATCCTCAACTTTAGCAAATAAGAAACTCTTTTTAGTAGTATCAAGGTAGAATAAGTTACCTTTTAATTGTTCACCAATGACAATCAGACCTACATTCTGATCAAATACTCTTACCTTTCCATTCTAAAATTCCATTTGGTGACCTCTATTGTTCAGTTGTGCCACACTCAACAAATTATACTTTAGTCCTTCAACCCAATAGACATCATCACATTGTGTATTATCCAACATAATTATAAAACCTTTAACTTTCATAGGATATGGAGCATCATTACCAAATCTAACATAAACTCCATCATGATCTTCCATAGTAATGAACTTGTGTGTGTCACCACTCATATGATGTGAACATCCACTATCTATTATCCATGTATCATTCTTACTAACTTGAGAAATTAGGGCTTTTTCTTCTTCATACCTTTCTTAATCAAAATAATCCTTGATAGAAACATACACAACCTCTTCACCTTCATCATTATTTGAATCATCATCAGTTAGTCCTTCTTCAATAATGTAGCATGACTTCTTATCTTTGTTCTTAAAATCTCAGTGTCTCCTGAATCTGTTCTCTCTTTTGTTATTATCTCAGTTGTCTTTCTTCTCATCATTATTATTGTTAGGACATCTATATGCAATATGACCAATCTTGTTGCAATTAAAATATTTCAAAGGTAGTTTACCTTGATATTTGTCTTTTCCTCTTGGTAGTCTCCTAGCTAGTAAGTCTCCAAAATCTTCTTGTTGTATTTCCTCTTCAAACAGACTTTCTAGATCACTCTTGCAACTGTGAAATATTTCACTTGCACTACTTACATAACTATCACTAGATCTAGACTCTCTAGAATTTTCAATATTCAAAGATGACTTGAATGTAGACTCAATCTTGGTAGTGGCAAGTAAACTATTGTCAAAATCATTTAGCTCAAAAGAAATCAACTTACCAATTGTAGCATCTAGTGAAACATGCATATGAGGAATGGGTCTTAGTTCTTGTATTGCAGACACTCAGATGACATATATAGGAAACAATGTCCCTAACAATTTTCTTGTTACATATTCTTCTTCAATATGTCCTCGAACACCTCTAATAGCACTCACAACTTCCTTCAATTTTGTACTATATTGTGTAACATCTTCACCTTCTCTCATTCTCATATAATCAAATTTGCCTTTTAGACTTTCAACTTTTGCCTTTTGAAGATGTTGATCTAAACCATATACCAACACGAGATTGTCACACATTTGTTTTGATGTATCACATCCTTTAAGATCATTGAACTCCAGGTCAATGAGATCATAAGATATCTCAATCATAACTTGTGTGTGATCTTGCCTTTCTCTTACTTGTTCAACTATCATAGGCCCAAATGGCGGTGGTGAATACTCATTGTCAAGATAGTATAATGCATACTCTCCAATTCCATATATGTGCAACCTCATCCTGCTTTGCCATGTAGAGAGGTTGTCCCTATTCAACTTTGGTGCCTCCCTCTTATACATCTTCAGATCTTTTACTCAAGTCTTTTAAACTTATCCCTTTAGAGTACCTTTTATTTGATACCATTGTTGGATTACTAAGAAGGGGGTGAATCAGTAATCAATGATTCTTTAAAACTTTAAAACTTTAACTCTGATTCAACTTGATAAGATAAACTTCAGTAGTAACTGATAATTGAAGTAAATTAACTTTTTCAATCAGCAACTTTAAGTAATCAACAAATAACATGCACAATAAACATTCAACATATTTGACACTAGTATTTAACGTGGAAACTCAATTTGGGAAAAATCACTGTGGGAATTGTCACCCACCAATCAAAATACTCTTTTGAAGTATGCTCTGTTAAGAGCCAATCCTGTTAAAGATAAAAAGTGCATTGTTAAATGTGACCCTGTTAGGGGATTTGCCTCAAATCTATTAGGATCTTCACCCTGTTAGGAGTGGCCTGGTTAAAGGTCTTTGAGCACTCTTTTAGCCTCTCTTAAGGATTTGCAATAAGACTATTAAGTCCACTTGGTTAAGATATTTTCCTGCTACAAATGTTAATAAGAAATAATATAAAATTTGATCTATAAATCTGCAACTACCTCTTGTTTAGTCAGATCAATTATGCGCTCTTTCTCTTCACTTCATTCCTTCACTATTCACTGGCCTCAACACTTCATCAATCTCTACTGTAGACTTAGATTTCCACCTTTTTCTTCTTCACTGCATCACTCAGCAACACATCAACACTTCAACTAGCTAGCTTATTTTTCATTCAATTTCATCCTGTATATAGATTCTATTTTGCCTCTTAATATGCTTGATTAGGTTTTCCTATGTTTATTTTAAATTGTCAAATCATCCTCTTGAATCGATTCAATGAACTTGACACTCAGTAAAAATTGTTATCATCACCTCAGAACTTGAAATTTTCTTGGAACTTCTATCTTCACTTTTTGCCGCTTAAATATTTACCATAGATCATCACCTTAAATTTTCTTGATCGTAGATCTCTTTAACTAACTCTTCTTCATCCTTGGAATCTTCTAGATCACTGTAGATCTTCATTAAATGTCATTTTGATCCTTGTATTTAATTTCTCTTTTGTGCTCAGTGCCCTTCTTTTTCCTTCAACCGATATTCTATTTGCTTTGCTCGGTAACTAACTCCTTGCACTTGGTGTCTTGGCTTCATGTATCTTTACCATTTATTACTTTCCTTTTACCAAATGACTTCTTCCTACTTAGTAACTAAAATCTTTTCTTTGCCTTGTCAACTTTCTAACCTTTCTCACTTATCCAATGTCCTTTACCGACTTGATATCATCAAATGTAAAGTAGAAAACAACTAAACCATTATTATTTTATCATTGTATAATTTGTATTAGCTGCCCAATTAAGTTCTTCAACTTCACCAACTCCTTCACAACTTTTCACTTCCTCTTTTTTCTTAACTCACTCAACTTATATCATACTCCCAATAATATGAAAACTCAATATAAACTAGAAATTAATTGCTTGACATTAATGACAAAATAACAACCGATTTAATCCTTCTACAATCGTGTACACCTCTGATCTTGGCCTTCATCAACATCACCATCAGTTGGGGTTAATAGCCTAACCCAAGTGTGTAATCAAATTTTGAGTACTCACTCAAGGGGGCCCACTTGGTGAATAACTCTTTTTAGTTCTAGCAATAGTTTCTTTTAGTCTCATTTGTAAGTTTGGGAGTTTGTCTATTCCTACAACCATTGGGAATAATTTTTTGTGACTATTCTTGCAGCCGAAGGCAAACAGGGTAGTTCATGTCTGCACATCCTTAACTTTGTTGTAGTTTGCAAATTCAATTCAACATTTTTATTTCATTTAGCACTTTAATTTAGTTCAGTTTCAATACTTACATTTCCAACACTTACTTTCCAAGTATTGTTTTCCTTAAGCTATAGGTTAGCATGGCTTTGGTAGGAACTTAGTGCATATACTTTGTAGGCCCATTTCAAGTTCATGCACCCTGGTTTTACAAGTAAGTGAGACTTTACAATGAATAAGATGACTACTTAGTCTATATGCCCAATATCCGAGATGAGTTATGTAACCAAGTTATCAACCCATTTGGGAAGTCAAACACCTTTCATTGCATTTACTTATCTTCTTGAGTTAAGTGTTGGGAGTGATTTGCATCCAACTATTGCCTTTCTTGCTTGTGATGCTTATGTTATTCCACGTCCTTGGTGTAGACCAAGTAGATGGTGCATTTTGTGCCTTTGTCCTTGGTCTAGACCAAGTGGAAGAAGTCCCTATTTCACGTCCTTGATGTAGACAAAGTGGACAAGTTGCTTATGTCACCAGTGTAGATCTAGTGGACAAGCTTCTTGTTTTGGTCTCCATCCTTGATGTTGAGCCATAGGACTAGGTGCATTGAGTAGGCATGGGGAGTAGCTCCTTATGTGGACCTCAACCTAGAAGTGATTGCATTGGTTGCATCAAGGAGTTTCTTAAAAATTAAAAATATAATAAAATAAACTGGGTATAAACACTAAACAAGATTAATTGGTACTATGGAACCCATCAAATCCCTAGGTGTCATGCGTGACTCAAGTGTGAGCGTAGATGTTAATGTGGAAATCATTGAATCCCCAGACTTCATGAGTGATCCGAGCGTGAGAATAGATGGTAGAGACCATTGAATCCCTAGATGTCATGAGTGATTTGTGCATGAGGTAGATGATTGAACCCTAGATTTCAGTATTGGTCTGTGTACGTGGATATACTCCCTATGGTTGGTACTCTCGCAACTAGGTCCTTTAGTAGTGAGAAGTACCCTAGTATACTGTGATTACATGACATATTTATTGTATTTGGACTTTGGTTTTCATGTTGAATATTCTATATGGATTACTATATTCTACATATATGAGTGTATTGGAACCTCTATACCTTTCTTTGAGTTATGCATTTGACTTATGTGTGTGTTAGTTATTCTTGCATGTGTGAGTGTACCTTATGATTGTGGCTGGGTGACTATCTCCAGGAGCATGGTAGGGTGGGCTTGAGGGTTCTCCAAGGTAGGGTGGCATTGCACTACACTGCTAGGGACCGATGTACATGTAGCCAAATTATTTCAGTGATGGAGTTCTAAGCATGATGTGCTCATTTTATCCCTTGCCTTTTTATTTCAGTGTATTATGCTTACACGTGTATAATCTCATTAGATTAGCTTTAATTTTGATGTCATTCATTGTATCCGGTGTGTACGACTCTGAATTATTCTATTTGATATCCCCAGTGTGGAGCAAGCCTTGTATTTTAGTTGTACGTTGGCGACAACAAGCCTACCTTATTATTGGACTTAGAGAACTTCTTTCTGGAAGGTTTCTTGTTCATTTTATGTTTTGTCGGGACTACATGACACACTTGTTATTTCTTGTAGTGCATATGTTTATTCTTCTAGTGCATATGTTTAGTTTTTAGTGCATATGCAGAATAGTGTAGCACATATGCAAAATAGAGTAGCGCATTTGCACTCTATTCTAGCGCATTTGTTTTACCAGATTAGCGCATTTGTTACAAATGGTAGTTCTTGAGGGTTTGTGCAAAAATATTGGATTCCTAGTATTTTCAGGATTGTTTTCATGTATTTGCATTCTATTTTCTAATTTAGTATGATATAATTATTATCACTTTTTGATTTGGACTTCAAATGAACCTTGTTTTGGATTGCACTAAGGATGAACTTGTCTCCTCGATTAACAACTGTTGATGATGGTCCAGTCTTATTCTGTGGGGTTTGTGGATGTAGTTCAGATTCTCATGTGGTGGCTTGAACGTGTTTGTTTGTTCTTGCTAAGTGATTGGGGTTGTCTTGGAACCCTTGGAAGTAAGTTTTAGTCTTTTGCTTGTGTACGATTGTGTGACAATCATGATTTACCTATTATGGTTGCATCTTTGTTTATGCTTCATGGTTGTATTACACTGATGTATTTGTTATTGATCTTACATTTCAAAAATAAATTGTTCGGTGCATATTTTAACCCTATGTTCCAAGGGCTTCTTGGTTGAGCATTACAATATACATACCATTCCACCTTGTAGGATTTTTGGGAAGTTGTTAGACATCACATTAGACAAATCACCATAAAAAAACCACTGCAACATACAGATCATCATAAAAAAGGACTTTCATTAGGGATTTTGGAACAACCATCCAAAACCCACAACCATCCAAAACCCATTTGATACAAAAACCCTTTTTTGAAAACTAGGCACAATTAACCAAAAATTATGATTAACATTTTCAACAATCTTCATAGTTGTAGACTAGAATGACAAATGACACGAATTATCAGTAAATATATATACCTTTTTGCCTTATTGGTATATTAGGAAGTCACCATCCTCCTCAAACCCTCTCCACTACTCTGCAAAAACACCAAAAAACCATTAAACTTATTTTTAATTATGCCTATTCTGTGAAAAAAAATGGAAACTCAAATAACCCACAATGGTATTGATAGCAACTTTTCTTAATGACATGCACAAGACATAGTACATGATATTATGGCTTCACTTCTAGCTTGCAAATGTTAACCTCTTGAACACACTTCGCCTTGCAAGCTTGCTGAGGTGCTTTGTTGGGTGTAGCTTGTAGAAATGAAATGTAGAAATGAATGGGCGAGGAATTTTTTAGGGAACTTCTTAAGCTCCTTGAAGTTTTAAAACTTTTGATGTAAGGGGTCCATCACAATTCAAAATGATCGTCAGAAATGACATGTGCCAAAATATCTCTTTTTTCACCATCCCATCATGACATGGCCATTCAATCCTCATCATCATGCTATTGTATAAGGGATGATAGAAATAATATTATGATGTTTTAAGTATAGATATGTAATGCACAAAAGAATAAGACATATAGAATACTAGATTAATATTTGAATTAAAGAATGGATAAAAATAATAAAATAAAAAATCAGACTCATACATCTAAACATTAAATCAGAATAACATAAAAATATTATAAATTAATCCATCCATAAAAGTACAATTAGAAAAACACTTCCTAGTGTGTAATAATCGCCTATTTATAAATTAATCCATCCATAAAAGTACATTTAGAAAAATGCACTTCATAGTCTGTAATAATCGCCCATGACACCCTTGGTGTATTGTTCTATGAAAGTACGAGTTAAAGACAAGATGCTGAACCATGGGGAAGGTAATAATCGCCTGCTTGTGTTGTAGATGATAGATTTTGATCAGAGATTCCCGAGAATTTGACCAGAGATACCGGAGGATCTGCAATAGCGAAGGAGTTGGATGCCCAAGTGGCACCAATAGATAAGCTTTAAATAAAGTAACAAGTTCGATCTCAGAACAGACTTACAAAAGGAAATTCATCAATGGTACTTCGCATCAAGAAGTGAAAAATTCGTACCAGGTACTCCGACAGCGACATCAATAAACCCTTCAGATTCTTGGACCGGGGAAATCAATTTCGAAGAAAAGACAAACGAATTTACTGTTTGAGGGTTATATTTCTCAAATGATCTCACAATACCTTAAAGTCTTGCATCTAGGAAATAAATCTGTTCAAGGAAGAGACAACCCCAAATGACTAATTGGGGTAAAATATCAAGTAACCAGACCCCTAAAAACATAATAGTTTGTACAGTGAAATCTAAGCAGTAATGAGTAAAAGACAAGGTACACTGTAATAAGTCATTGATGATGTGGATGTCAACGTGTTTGGAGCTTTGCATCTCGCAGATTCAAATTGATGGGATGTGCTAAATAATCGGTAGATTCTAGATTTTGGCTATGGGGGTTGTGGGTATCCCTGTATAGCTAAATCGAAGTCTTGGTTTTTACAGGGCTTTGGTACGTTGATCTATAGAGGATGGTTTGAATTGTGTTTCAATGATAAGTAGTCTTTTTGATACATGGGGTCCCTTATGTTATTATCTACAGTATTTTACTGCAGGCAGTTAAGAATGTAGACCGACAAATAGTTGCTCTCCTTTCTCTTCTAAAGATCCTTGTAAGTATATTGCCACGAGGCAATCAAAAGTGATTAGATTCGAGGCCCGATAAACGGTTTATTGGGAATCATAGAATGAGGAGGAGAGCTGCAGAAGTTAGGCGCCCAGTGCGGAAGCAATTTTATGGGAGATTTTGGATTGTTCTAGGAGGCCTTTTCATCATATTGTTTCTGTTGCTCTTTGGACATGAAAAGCAATCAAGAACCGTTACTGTAGAGCATGAGGTATGCTCTTTTTGCATGTCTTTTTTATTTTGTTTTGTTTGCTTAGTTGCCTATGCTGCTTTGTATAATGTTATTTGTGAAAGTAGTAGATGTGGTATGTAGTATGGTTTGGGGGCGTTGGCTCTGACCATGGGAGTAGTTTGTCGAAATACCTTCTGCCAATTATCAGCTTAAACTTACATCTTCCATTCTCTCTGGAATAAGTCTGGATTCAAACAAGACTCATAGACCTATTGAAACCCATGAAACCGCTTTCTCCATGGTTAACTATATTTGCATTTTGATGTACTTATGTTCAGATCTCATTTTTTCGTATTAAATTTAAATTAGATTATGGTTGGCTTTTAGTGTGGGGTATGCTGTAGTATTCCCTGCTGGATTTTGGGCTTGAAATTTGTTTAGTTGATAAAAGATTTTTAACCAGATACCTGCTCCGTGGTAATAAAAATAGAGATTTACTGAATTGATAGTGTAAGCACTGATGTTGAAGGTTTGGTTTTTGGGTCTCCTGGTTCTCTGCAGTTTAATTGTTTTACACAGTGCTTGGGATTTCCCCACAGATACATATATTGCGAGCAGAATCAAACAATCAAGAACTAAGTCTTAATATTAATCAGAATTACTAACAATTCGACTAAAGCTTATTCAAGTCCTGTTCATAATTATTCAAAGACAACAACCGGTCCTTACATCAATTTTCCATGATTCTCAGAGTTCGACCATAAGACAGTTATTCCAGCCTTGCATTAAGTGACACAAAGACAATGAAAACCACACACAGTAAAATGGAATACAGCGCAGTCAAGAATGACGGCACCTGGTGCTATTCGACGCCCAGATGGAAGCTAAGATTGGAAATGAATGGCTGAAGATTATTGCAGCAAGTTTCCTGTCATTTCACAGAACAGTGAATTCCACTATGCATGCATTGAACACACTCCGATATTCCTAGTAACTCCAGTACGTCGCCAACACAATCAGGCTTTCCTAGAACAGCCACATGATGCTAGTTTTCTCAACCCGATTCCATATTCACACCTTTCTTTCCAAAGTTCTTCCCACGTCAATACAGTTGCAGAATTTATGACTTCCTCTCACACACAACGCCAGGCCAAAGACGAATACCAAAATCACATGCGCTGAATACTGTCACCCACGATACACAAAATAGGCACAGCTGTTTGTATGAACTGTGAACGACTCACTGGTATCATGCTAAGTACCTGCACTTCTTAAAACACCTGAAAGTGTTCATTTGAATCCATTACTGCCAACTAACAATTTAAGCACAACAACAAGCCCTAAGATGAACTTGCACCAACAAATGCGGCTGGGTTTGCGTCCAAGTTGCAAGGTCTGAAGGGGTATCGTCCTTCGACTACAATCACAGAGTGATTCAAGAAGTCTGTTTTCAAAATTTTTTTCACACATTCGAATGTCCCAACTAGGAGCAATGCCAGTCACGTATACTCTGCAAAGGAGACAAGGAGCATTACCAAACCCGTCATATGCAATGGAGGAGTGGGCTGCCGTTACAAAAGGGATCGCTCCATATTTGATGTGAAGAAAGGGATTCAAATAAGTTGCCGACCATATAACATAACTTTTATAAAAAATTCACCAATATTAAAATGACTTAAATAAAGTAAGCAACCTAGCAAAGGAGACCAAAGGACAAATAACTTTTATGCCAAACTCCAAAACCAAGACCCATGGCTGCCGAACATCCCTATTAAATTGTCTAATTAGCCTACCGGGATGGGAGAGTATGCTAACTGAGTTCCCAGGAAGGTTATGGAGGAAAAGGGGACATTATAGTCCTCCCTTCTCGTGATTGCTTGCCCTCAAGAAATCGTAAAGCTGGATGCTACAAAATGTCTTCACCTTCCCACGTGGTATCCTCGAGAGGCAAGTCTCTCCATCGCACCAAATATTCCCTGATCATCTTGCTTCTTAATTGCTTCTCTCTTATCTCTAGCACTTCAGCTGGTACCAAAATCAGCTTTCCTTCCTCATCCAATGGGGGCAATCCTGGAATAGGCATAACATGCTGACCAATAGCCTTTTTGAGACAAGAGACATGAAAAACATTATGTATTCGACTATCAATTGGCAAGTCAAGTTCGTAGGCCACTTCTCCAATTTTCTTCGTTACCCGATATGGACCATAAAACCTGGGTATAAGTTTTTTTGAGCCACTCTTCTTCAATGAACTTTTCCTGTAAGGTTGGAGGCGTATAAACACCATATCCCCAACCTCAAAAACCCTCTGTCCTGTGGTGATCAGCATATATCTTTTGCTGATTCTGTGCATGCTAAATGTTATCCTTGAGAACACGTAGGATATCCTACTGATCCTGTAAACAATCTTTTTCCCTTGGAGCCCTGCTGTCTTCTAAAGCTAACTCAAGGAAAGACAATGGCTCATAGCTGTAGAGAGCTCTGAAAGGTGACATGCCAATAGTCATATGATATGTCGAGTTATAGCAATACTCTCCCAAATACAACCATTTGACCCACGTTCTTTGCTGCTCTACTACATAATTACAGAGATAACCTTCTAACCATTTATTCACCACCTCCGTCTGTCCATCCGTCTGAGGATGGTAGCTAGTACTGGGAGTCAACTCTGTCCCTGCCAATTTGAAAAGTTCATGCCAGAACACACTGAGAAACTTGCTGTCCCTGTTGCTGACAATGGTCTTGGGTAGACCGTGCAATCTAAAGACCTCTCTAAAAAATAACTCCGCTACCTGAGAGGCTGTCCAATCAGCTGCAATATCATAAAAATGTGTGTATTTAGTCAACCTGTCCACCACAACAAAGATGCTATCCTTACCCTATACTTTCGGTAGACCTGTGATGAAGTTCATGGACACAATTTCAAATTTCTGCTCAAGAATAGGTAATGGCTGTAACAAACCAGCAGGAAGCATATGCTCAGACTTGTTTTGTTGACAAGTCAAACACTCTCTGACATACTTGATGACATCATCCTTGAGGCCCTTCCAAGAGAACCTCTCTTTGATATGCCTGTAATTCTTAAAATAACTTGGATGACCCGCTAAAGGTGTATCATGAACCGCCTGCATAATCTTGTCCTTAAGTTTGGATTCAGGGACTAAATAAATCCTGTTTTTATAATAGATCACATCATCAATAACCGTATACTTGTCATTTTGAACTTGCCCATCCATAATCTCACAAGCGAAAGTGTTTTTGAAATACTCAATTAAAAGGTGAGATTTCCAATCGGCTGAAATCTCGGATATAGTGCAACATGTAGCAGTAGGTGGCCTCTAGGAAAGTGCATCAGCTACAACGTTTTTCTCCCTTTAACATACTCGATGTCAAAATCATAACCCTGAACCTTGCTGACCCACTTCTACTGCCTCTCATTCAATTCTTTCTTCTCCAGAAAATAACGCAAGCTGTTATGATCTGTCCTCATCACAAACCTCCCACCTACCAAGTATTGTCTGAATTTTTCCAAAGCATGCATAATAGCCAACATCTCTTTGTCGTAGGTGGAGTATAATCTCTCATTCTCTTTTAGCTTCCTGCTCTCATAAGCAATAGGATGCCTATCTTGCATGAGCATTGTGCCTATACCCTCACCTGAAGTATCACACTCCAACACAAATGACCAAGAGAAATCTAGAAGTGCTAACATTGGGCAAGTACTCATAAGCTTCTTAAACTTGTCAAAACTCACCTCTGCCTCATCTGACCACCCGGAGCCTCCCTTTTGAGTAAGGTCTTTGAGTGGAGCTGCAAGCTGAGAGAACCCCTTAACAAATCTCTTGTAGTAAGAACAAAGTCCAAGGAATCCTCTCAAATCAGAAACATTTCTAGGTGGTGGCCAATCCAAACTTGCTTGTATTTTCTCCTGATGGACCTTAACCCCATTAGCCCCTATCACATGCCCAAGATACAGGATTTTTGTCAAACCAAACTCGCATTTGGATTCTTTAGCAAATAAAGCCTGCTCCTCCATAATGCGCAATACCTCATCCAAATGCTGTAGGTGCTCCTATGTTTTACTATATATCAAGATATCATTGAAGAATACCAAAACAAACCTACACAACTGTTTACGGAAAATATGGTTCATACATGATTGTAATGTAGTAGGTGCATTAGTGAGGCCGAATGGCATCACTAAGAACTCAAAATGTCCTTAGTGGCATCTAAATTCTGTTTTGTGAACATCCTCCTCTTGGATACATATCTGATGATATCCCGAACGCAAATCTATCTTTGAGAAATACACCACCCCATGCAACTCATCTAATAATTCATCACTACAAGGAATGGGATACCTGTTTTTGATGGTCCTCTTATTCAAGGCACGATAATCAATACACATTCGTAGAGTTGCATCCTTCTTCTTAACCAACACTACCGAAGAAGCTAAGGGACTGGAACTAGGACTAATGTGGCCCATGGCTAGTAACTCCTTAACGGTTTTCTCAATCTCCTCTTTGTCGTTTCTCGGATGGCAATAAGGAGTAGTGATAACGGGCTTCGCACCCTCCTCTAGCTCTATCACTTGCTCAAATCCATGATTTGGTGGTCTACTTGGAGGAATGTTGCCAAAAACTCCCTTGAGCTTATCAAGCACAACCTATATGTGTATAAGATGTTGCTGCCCCAATTCACAAGTGGATTTAGAGGATACAAAACACTGTGCTACCCACTCAACATCATCATGCCTCATAATTGCCTCCATCCGATGAGCTGATACAATATTAGGACCACTATCTATCATAGCCTTAAGGACTGTCTGCTGATCATCTCTGTAATGTCCCCCTTTTTGGGGTACATTATTTTGTGCCATGTCATTAGCCTTTTTATCTTGGTCTGGAGGGCTAACTGTGGTGTGGCAGTGCTCAAGGAGATAATTGGCCTAGGTGGTTTCAGTTTCAGGCCAATCGAAGCAGTTTCTGTAGGTTTCCAGAGTACTTACTATTTATAGTAAGTCAGCAGGGTTCAAAATTCTTGGCTTTTTAGTAGTGGACTTGAAGCGTCTCGCCGAGAGCTTTCTAACAACCTATCACACGTCATCATTCGAGCTCGTTTGCGCCTCCGTTTTAATGCTGAAAGATTCCTCACTTTATTTATTATTTCACTTTATAACTCAACGGTCATTTTATTTAAAAGTGACTTAAGTAGAATTATAAAGAGACGGAATGGGAATATGAAGAGTCACAGCTACAGCCATAAGATGAGGTTGAGAGTCTCATTGTTTATGCTTCAGTTTATGAATTTTATCTCTCTTTGAGAATTCGGGAAGCTTCAGCTTTCGAATTAGAATCCTGAGGACGGAAACCTTCAGGTTTTCTTGGTGGATTGGACGGAAACCCAGTTCATCCCGGTGTGGATTCACTTCAGAGTTCGCCATTGTTTTACCAGGTTCTTGGTTATCCGATCTTACTGTTGTTTTCTGTATTTTAGATTGGATATTGTAATTCTTGGTTATTGTATTGCTGTTGTATAATACACAACCATATTTTTGAGTTATTTCATGAGAATGTATTTGTTGGTTATTGTTATTGGATCAACGGTTATTTGCATGTTCTATTGGTTTTCAAATTTGCATGAGATTTAGTTGTAAAAATCAGTAAATGGCCGGTTAGGGTCATTTCAATGGTATCAGAGCTTAGCATCTTGCCAGCTTGTGAGGTTTTACATTCAGAATCAAATCATACTGGTTTTATTTACAGTTACAACATTCCATTTACAAAAGAAGTTAGTTTTGAGTGAGATTCAGTTTGCTCAGACAAGTTCTCATAATGGATTTATAAAGACAAGTTTGAGTGATCGGAGTAATCTCTGTGAGTCGACACCAGTATGCTGTAACTGGCTCACGAGCTGAATATACAATCATTTATTTACAGCTGCAGCACCATTTGTAGAGATAAATCATATAGATATTTTTAGTTGCAGTATTTTTTCAGAAAAAAAAGTTAGCTTTGGTGAAGAACAAGGAGTGTCTCTCGACTCCCTCTATGCTGTCGAACCCTGTTGAAAACCTGTGTACTGCTTGCAGAGAACTACAAATTCTGGAATCGTAGTAGAGTAACCTCAGACTGCGCGCCTAGGCTAGTCGACAACTTGAAACCCAAACGGCATAGGAACTCACGTTTTATGCAGACGGGCGCATTCGCAAAATATCCAGACAGAGTGCAACGTTCGGTTGGTGACTTGCACAATTATTGCAGCCTCGTTACAAAGTGAAAGCTGAGGGAGAACAGTTACGTGCGTGTTGGGAGATCATAACTCACACACATTCTTTATCTAGCACGGGCAGAGAGTTACAACTCGGGCCATTTGATTGTTAGCGCGCCAACGGATTAGAAAAGGATTTGTGGAGGCGACTAGGCTCTCAGGCGCGTTCCTGTGTTAAAGAGAACACAATAGGGACACCGCGCAGATTTGCTAATAGGGACACTGCACAGATTCCTCTTCCAGCGTGACAACAGTGGGAATAAGATTACCATTTGGTAATATAGAGACAGGTTTGGAAGACTAACGTGATCACCGTAGTCGACACCTGTGGCTGGAACTAGTTCTCGGGCTGGACATACCTTGTAAATAGGTGAAGAAGAGGTTGACGGTTTCCTTGCGTGTTCGACCCTCAGGCTGATGGTTGCACATTGTATTCTCACCGCACAGTCCAAGCGATAGAGTCTCGTGTTGGCTCTTCACGTACTCGGCTATCGTTCATTCAAGGAACTGAGGGTGATAGGAGATTTCGATCATCCCCTTCACTCGCGTGCAGGACTACATTTGCATAAAGAGCAGTCTTTGATTGCAGTGCCTCCATTTCACCCGCCACCAAAGATACGGTTGCCTATGTTCTCCGAGGTGGTGCTGGGAGACTTGGCTAGCGTAAACCAATCCGGCTATCGTGTTTTATTGTTGTATGGGAGTGCGAGTATCAATGCAAGCGCAAACCACGCACAGGAATCGTGGGTTACACATTGTCACCCAGCGACAGTCGTTATCGGTTTAGTACAGCCACCATTGGGGCTGCGAGATATCAGGTGCATGTTATAAGTCTTAAATTCATCTCTGGTTGTTGGTATTAAAATCTTAAGTTTCGAAGTGTATTGAGACTGCAATAATTTACTGGCATCAATCTCACTGCTTAGCCCTGGACTCCTGTCGAGTTCTTATTGTTCTTGGAAATGCACTACGTACAATATTGAACTCCTTTTATTTAATCATACACCTCATTCGGATCAAGCATCTAGCTGCAAATGTTAAACCAAAATAGCTCCATTGGCATTCGGTTTACCCGGTAAAGAGCATTATTTGAATGGCAGCCTAAGCCTAAGCTAGTTATCTTGACAACATTAAATCGACCAGGTCTACATATATTACCAGGATAAGATCAGCACCAGGTGTAATAAACTTTTCAAGGGATTAGATAATTTGAATCTTCTGGAATTAAATCTAAGTCAAAGGGATATATAAATGCAACCGAAGCTGAACTTGTGAATCTTTCAGACAACGAAACTCAGAGGAACAGATACCCAAGCAGAAATCAGATGATAGAGTGTGTTGATTTGATTTCAGAAGTATGCAGTGGTAAATTTGCATCTACCATGCAATTAACTCACCCAAGCTATATTTCTAGTCAACACAAGCGAAAGCTAAGAAGCCTTGTGATAAATCCTTCCATTGGTCATCTTTATGATATTTGCAGCAGGGTATGTGAATCAGTGACTTTGATTAGAGAGTAAGGAATTGTGTTAGACCTTAACGAGACTGCAGGAGGTGTATTTTCAGACTTAAATACAAGGAGCCGTCTATAACCAGAATTTGCATAAAAAATTGACCAGGGACAGTGGTAGTCAGAATTGTGTTAAAATTTTTAGGGGCACGTATTGATAACAACAATTCTCTATTATAGAATTTGATTCAGTCCTTGTGTGAAACTTAAAATTAAATCATGGAGTCCATGGAAAGTCCAATATTCTCTAAGGAGTTCAACGACACATTTTACGGTGTGTAGCTCAGAGATATCCATAAAGAAATGGAGATAGGAAATGAATTGTGTTGCCTTGGATGGCAATTGGAGGAGCAGAAAATCACGAGAAGCATGCTGGCCAAACTCGATGAGATAAATTCATATCTATCGAGAATAGATCCATCAGATTGCAGACTCTTCAATTGGGCGATGCACCCCTCAATGGTTGCCTTGGTGCAATGCAGATTTATGAATCATCCACTTCGAGATGTTAGGCTTGCAGTTGCCTCATGTTTCAGTGAGATCTCTCGGATTACAGCTCCTATCATTCCTTATACCGAGCACATTTGGAGACATGTGTTACAGCTGATTGTAGACAACTTAGATGGTCTGAGATATGACATAGATTCCACTTTTGATAAGCAGGTAAAGATCTTGGAGTTAGTGGCAAGCACTAGAGTCTTTAGTCACATGTTGAATCCAGGTCATGATAAAATGATTCAACAATTATTTCAGTGTCTCCTAAATAATTATAGGGAGCGTCATCCAGATGGGGTGAAGACATGCATAATGACTATCTTATCCTCGATCTTAGATGAGGACTATGACATATGCAAACATTTGCGATTTGAATTGTTGGCAATATGGAGAGGAGGAATAAGGAACGCATCCATGGCATATGAACTCTCAGCTGAATTAATTAAGCTTCAGGTAGAAAGATTCATGAGTTCATTGTCTGAAAATGAATGAGCATCATTAGGCTTATAGGTTGTAGGATCTCCGGTGATAGGCCAGGACTTAGTGAGTGCAGGGCAGATTTGTTTCTTATGCCAGGAGGGCTGGTCATAGGGGCATGTTTGCAATATTGCTCAAGGGGAAGATAAATTGCAGCCTAGTGATAGAGACATTGTAGTTGTGACTACACCTCTTTCAGGACTTAGTGGAGAGTGTTCCGAACTCTACTTTGGTGACTTGATGGTGGAGTTTGATAACTCCTTGGTTATAGGTTGTGGTAACCAGTTGGAGACCTTCAACGATTCAGGTAATGAGGAATCGTGTGACTTCTTTAGCAGCACTTCACTTTTGCATCACACTGATATGGATGACCCATTTGGCAGTACATCTCGATATAACACTAATGAAAAGTGTGATCAGAGTATTTGAGACTACTTACAGACCGTGACCACCTGTTAGAGGTTGCCGGGACATATGCTGAGCAGTTGAGGAATAAGGAGGTTGAGGTTGATAAGCTCAATAGGGAGCTTAGTGCTACTCAAGGCACTTTGGAGCATACCCGTTTTGCTCTCCAAGAGGCGAGAAATCAAATTGTGGTCTCTAGCTAGTACAGGGAGCAGGATGACAGGGATAGGTTTGAATTCTATCAGGAGGTGATTTAGGAGCTTGACAACATACAACAGACCTATGACTTGGACAATTGTCCAAGAAGATCTTTGGGTCACAGAGAGTTTCTTGATGATTTAGACCACTTCCAGATGATCGATAACTCCTTGTTTGAGATGGGTGCGGAGTTGACTTTTGATAATCCCCTCCTTGAGATAGATGAGGGAGATACTTCCTATTCCCAGGATGAGGATGAGGTTAGTTGCAGGGTCTGGGACGCAGGTGCAGTTATCAGAGGTGAGCCTTGGTCACCAGGGTGGAGTAGTGGGATGAGCTTAGTTGTTGAGCTGTGTGGTCTGTGCACCCGCAGTCCAGGAGGGGTAGCTATGTCTTGCGGCATGATGAGTGATATGCCTTTCCTCGCACTACCACTCATTGATGATGATTCTCGGGTGGAGCTTCTTCAGTACGGGGTTATCGAGCTTGGTATGATGGTTATGCTGGTTGGTGTGGACTTCTCACACAATGGTATACATTGTATGACTCCGGGTATTGAGAGACAGCCATGGAATCCTTACGCTGATTTAGGATTTCTAGTGGAGATGCTCAGTGCATCGCATGTTAGCCTTATTGCATGGGATGCTTTTTGTTTTCCATTCAGCCCACCTACGGGGGACCTCTTTTTCTGATTATTGGATAGGAGTGGGATGAGTGATTGGTTGAGCTCGCTTCCCTTCTTGCAGGTGGAAGCCTTGTCTGACAGCCTCGACAACTTGCCTCTTCAGCGCAGTTTTTTGGTTCAGGCTACAGATCAGAGGGGCAGTGTTACAGAAGATGGACACTTCTGGTATTTCACTCAGTGTGGGCATAGAGCGTCGAGATATTTCAGCCAGCTGGGGAGATGTATGGCTTGCTTATGGGATCAAGGAGGGACATACTCGCGGTTGGTTTTCATTTTTGGAGCCGATCGGTATGAGAGTTGGTTTTCTCCGACATATGACCGTAGAGGCGTGGGAGATCCTAGTTGGAGTGAGTTTCTCAGTTGGGTTGAGACCTTTCTTACAGATGATAGCAGCACAAGGCAGATTGGTTCGACAAATCCTTCTGTGATTTGTAATGTTTGGCTGCTGTTTTGTTATTGTGTGAGTGGCTTCACAGATCGGAGCATAATGACTGTGTCAGTCTCACACGACAGGTTGGTGGAGCAGCTTCCTTGAGGTTGGTTTGGGATCCAGGTATTATGATCTCAGCATGTAGATACTGATTGCTTGAGGGCAAGCAATCTCCGAGAAGGGATGATTGTAATGTCCCCCTTTTTGGGGTACATTATTTTGTGCCATGTCGTTAGCCTTTTTATCTTGGTCTGGAGGGCTAACCGTGGCATAGCAGTGCTCAAGGGGATAATTGGCCTAGGTGGTTTCAGTTTCAGGCCAATCAGAGCAGTTTCTAGAGTACTTACTATTTATAGTAAGTCAGTAGGGTTCAAAATTCTTGGCTTTTAAGTAGTGGACTTGGAGTGTCTTGTCGAGAGCTTTTCGACAAGCTATCACACGTCGTCATCCGAGCTCGTTTGGGCTTTCATCTTAATGCCGAAAGATTCCTCACTTTATTTATTATTTCACTTTATAACTCAACGGTCATTTTATTTAAAAGTGACTTAAGTAGAATTATAAAGAGATGGAATGGGAATATGAAGAGTCACAATGGGGAAACTAAAGAGTCACAGTTGCAGCCATAAGAGGAGGTTGAGAGTCTCATTGTTTATGCTTTAGTTTATGAATTTTATCTCTCTTTGAGAATTCGGGAAGCTTCAGCTTTCGAATCAGAATCCTGAGGACGGAAACCTTCAGGTTTCTCGGTGGATTGGACGGAAACTCAGTTCATCCCGGTGTGGATTCATTTCAGAGTTCACCATTGTTTTACTAGGTTCTTGGTTATTCGATCTTACTGTTGTTTTCTGTATTTCAGATTGGATATTGTAATTCTTGGTTATTGTATTGCTGTTGTATAATACAAAACCATATTTCTGAGTTATTTCATGAGAATGTATTTGCTGGTTATTTGAATATATCTGCTGGTTATTGTTATTGGATCAACGGTTATTTGCATGTTCTATTGGTTTTCGAATCTGCATGAGATTTAGTTGTAAAAATCAGTAAATGGCCGGTTAGGGTCATTTCAATCTCTCACGAATTCCACCTATTTCTAATTATGATCAACCATTTACTTGCCTATGGACTGAAGCCACTATAAGCCCAAGATAGCATCTAATCCATCCAACTTAATGACATAAAAATCAGCCACTAATGTATAATCACCAAACTAGATTTTAAGCTGTGGAATCTTCTCGGAAAAATTAAGAAGATCTCCACCTGCCACCTTAACATCAATTCTAGGAACCTCCTCTACTAGTAACCTCCTTTTTGAAACTGTGCATGTACTAATGAAGTTATGGGTGGCTCTAGTATCCAAAAGACAAACAATTCGCTGCCCTCTCACAACTCCTTTCAAGTAGAAATGATGGCCTGTAGATACTCCTGAAAGTGAAGCAATAGTAGGGGGCTGATCAGAGCATGTGTTTCACCTTTCTCTGCCTTAGGCTGCTCATTATTTTCCTCTTCATCGCTGTCCTCAGATCTGCTGTCATTGTTTTGCTCATCTTTCCCATTAGAAACGACCTCAATTTAATGAACCTTGCCTTTTCCAAAGCATCTATGATTAGGGGTCCAAGGTTCCTTGCATGCAAAGCATAATTTCTTCCTTCTCAACTCATTTCTGGACTCTGCATTCAATCTAGGTGGTGTATTCTTATTCTGATTTGTAGATTTCAGATTTGGCTTTGTCCCTTTAAAAGGTTTCTTAGTTGGCTGCAATATAGATGATGAAGTGTCTAAATCACGTGCCATTTTGATTGCATCCTGTAGAGTGTTTGGTTTCAGCCCCTTCACAATCCCCTTGAACTTTTCATTCAGCCCTTTAACAAACAATATAACCTTCCTTTCTTCTGTCATATCCTGTACCATAATGGAAATTCCCTAAAATTCATCAATGTAAGAATCTAATGCACCACTTTGTTTCAGCTGGGCTAGCTCCCTATAATAAACTTCTATGTCCTTTTTGTCAAATCATATGATCAATTTATTATTGAATTCCTCATATGAGTTAATCATCCCATGATCCTGTGTAACAAGACCATGATGTCACCAATCATACGCTGCCCCGTCTAAATGCATTGTAGCAAATTTAATAGCTTCCAATTCCAGCATAGGTTTAAGTGTCAGGAAAGTATCTAGCTTGACTATCCAAGCACGAGTTGATGTCTTACCGCTGGTATCAAATATGGGAAATGTCAATTTATTCATAGCATGTTTCAAATCCTTGTTTTGAGTTCTAGGTCTTCTTTCTTGTCTTGTTCTAGCCATTTCTCTTCGCTGCCCCATGTATTGCACGAAACTTAAATTTGCTTTGACATGGTCTGGAAATAAATCCCACTCATCATGCATTGCCATAACTCTATCACGAATAGCTACTGCTGCCTCATCATTTCCCACTTCTTCCTTACCATTATTCTCAGCAAAAATGGGCATTAATGGTCTATCCGATGTTCGTGTAGGTGCTCTCACATCCCGAGGGGAACCTGCTGAACTAGCACCTTCACTGTGATGGCTTTGAGGCCTTCTTGGAGCTGCATTCAACTTTTGAATAGTCACTGTAAGTTTCTGCAACACATTAGCCACCTGCTCCTGAGCTGTCTGAATACCCCTTAAAGTCTCTCTTACTTCTCTAGCTTCATCATCGACCATTTCTGCAACTTGTTCTGAACTAGATGAAGCTCCAATAAGCACTGAAATTGTTCTACCCTCCGGCACTAGGGGTGGTCTCCAAACTCTACGTGGTTCTCTGTTATACTGTTGCATTCAATTCCACAGGTTGGCGGGCTCGATGCTCTGATACCAATGTAGTATTCCCTGCTGGATTTTAGGCTTGAAATTTGTTTAGTTGATAAAAGATTTTTAACCAGATACCTGCTCTGTGGTAATAAAAATAGAGATTTCTTGAATTGATAGTGTAAGCACCAATGTTGAAGGTTTGGTTTTTGGGTCCCCTGGTTCTCTGCAGTTTAATTGTTTTACATAGTGCTTGGGATTTCCCCACAGATACATATATTGCGAGCATAATCAAACAATCAAGAACTAAGTCTTAATATTAATCAGAATTACTAACAATTTGACTAAAGCTTATTCAAGTCCTGTTCATAATTATTCAAAGACAACAACCAGTCCTTACATCAATTTTCCATGATTCTCAGAGTTCGACCATAAGATAGTTATTCCAGCCTTGCATTAAGTGACACAAAGACAGTGAAAAACACATACACAATAAAATGGAATACAACGCAGTCAAGAATGATGGCACCTGGTGCTGTTTGATGCCCAGATGGAAGGTAAGATTGGAAATGAATGGCTGAAGATTGTCGCAGCAAGTTTCCCCTCATTTCACAGAAAAGTGAATTCCACTATGCATCCGTTGAACACACTTTTATAGTCCTAGTAACTCTAGTATGTCGCCAACACAACCAGGCTTTCCTAGAATAGCCACATAATGCTAGTTTTCTCAACCTGACTCCATATTCACACCTTTTTTTCCAAAGTTCTTCCCACGTCAATACAGGTGCAAAATTTATAACTTCCTCTCACACACAACGCCAGGCCAAAGACGAATACCAAAATCATTGGCGCTGAATATTGTCACCCATGATACACTAAATACGCACAACCGTTTTTATGAACTGTGAATGACTCACTGGTAGCACGCTAAGTACTTGCACTTCTCAAAACACCCGAAAGTGTTCATTTGAATCCATTACCGCCAACTAACAATTTAAGCACAACGATAAGCCTTGAGATGAACTTGCACCAACAAATGCGGCTGGGTTTGCGTCCAATCGCAAGGTCTGAAGGGGTATCGTCCTTCGGCTACAATCATAGATTGATTCAAGAAGTTTGTTCTCAGAAACTTTTTCACACATTCGAATGCCCCAACTAGGAGTGATGCTAGTCGCATATACTCTGCAAAGGAGACAAAGAGTGTTACCAAACCCATCACATGCAATGGAGGAGTGGGCTGCCGTTACAAAAGGGATCGCTCCATATTTGACATGAAGAAAGGGACTCAAATAAGTTGCCGACCATATTACATAACTTTTATAACAAAGTCACCAATATTAAAATATGACTTAAATAAAGTAAGCAACTTAGCAAAGGAGACCAAAGGACAAATAACTTTTATGCCAAACTCCAAAACCAAGACCCATGGCTGCCGAACATCCCTATTAAACTGTCTAATTAGCCTATTGGAATGGGAGAGTAGGCGAACCGAGTTCCCAAGAAGGTTATGGAGGGAAAGGGAAACATTACATATGCTTGGACACCATTCTTAAGAATTGTAAGTATGGTTACACTTGAATGGACAACCTCACCACATCCTTCCTTTGATGCTTCTGGAATAAGTCTGGAATCGTATAAGTTCATAGATCTGTTGAAACCAAGAAACTCCTTTCTCTATGCTATACTATATTTGTATTTTGATGTACTTCCATTCAGATCCTTCTCTTTTATGTTGGTAACTTGTGGCTTAGATTATGGTTGGCTTCTAATGTGGGATATACTTGGATGACATTCTTAAGATCTGTAAGCATGGTTATGCTTGCATGTACAACCTCAACACATGCTTCCTTTGATATTACAGGCGATGTATGCAGATATATCTAGTTATGTTTTTTTTCTGTTTTGTTTTCTACTATGTTGCGTTTCCTTACTTCCAAAACTTATAACTGTTTTTTGTTTTGAGTGACATTATCATTATCAAATTGCCAAAGTTGCTAGATGGTTAAATAGAAAATACGAAAGACTAGTTAAAACAGCTAAAACTCAAGCTAGAGAATCCTTGAGCTCTGCTCAATACACTTTTGATGGCCATGTTGATCAAGACGAAAGCTATCTTGTTGATTTTCTAAAATTCAGCGAATAAACCAACAAATTCTAACATTAACCCCAATTCTTCCACAACATAGGGAAATTGGGTAAGCTGTTTTATTAGAGAGTGTGTTTTTAATTGCTTAAATCAATTTTGCATTAACTTTCTATCTTGTCATTAACAATTGCATGATAAGCTATGTTTTTGGTTAACGAGTCGGTAATTAGAAGGATGGTTGTCCCAACACTATTCTGACTGTCATTAACCAGTTTATGTAACCTTATATCAGTTAATACCCTCAAATCCTGCATTTCTGTAATGTCCCTTTCTTGGATGACCTTATACTTTACCTGAATTCACAAACCCGAAATGAAACAAAGAGCAGAATATAGTTAGAGACGTATTCCTCACCCAAGAATAAGATGAGATAAGCCTTTTTTGGAAACCTGCATTTGCACCAAAACAAAACCAACCTATCCTCTTTATGGGCAATAGCGAGCGATTAAGGATTAGGCTATGAATATACTAATATGTCATGTATTATGAATAAAATATAACTGATATACATAATTCTGATTTCACAATTATTAATTAAATGCTACAGCATGTATACTAGACCATATGTTGGCCCCTTATTCCTAATAGAATTCAGATATGACATTCTGTAAACCAGTATATGATTCATAGATAAGTTACATCATAATTTGATGTCACATGATGCTTACCAGAAATATAATATGATTCATTTCATTTGATGAGCACCCATTTATAAATAATAAACCTCATCCTTTTCCCGTTCAAATGTGTTTGGTCTTGGTGTTATATCTCTCGAACTGAAGAATGGCATCCCTTGAGTTTGACGAGTCACTCCTTTATAATAATGATTAGTCTTCTCCTACAATCATTATCATCAACCAACACTTATAATCGCTGTTCTTAATAATCGCACCATTTGGTTTAAGATTAATATAATATCATTGATCGCTAATTTCTAATGTTACTCTTGCTGAGTAATGTTGATGTGAGTTTTGTGACCACTCCAACATGCAGGATGAAACACTTAGTATTCCAAGTTGAAACACCAAATATCTAATCCTGTCTTGAACAAAGACACCACATATGCTAAGATTGCGAAAAGATCATAGAGGCGACTCCAAGGTTCCTATTCTTGTTGGATACAACTCAGTTTTATGATGTGATTTGCTAGTAACCACATGGGGACTTATGCTATTCATTCAATGAGACATCAACTTTCTAATGCAAATGATTTGACAATTTGAGCTCTTCAACTACTTTTTAATGAAATAAAGTGCAAAAGGAATGGGTTTAGGAAATCTAAGCTAACTCTAACAATGTTAGAAACTATTGATGGTGAGGTGAAACTAAACCAATCCTTGCTTCACTAAATCAATTACGCAAAGGAGGGTGCAATCGTTTGAGGATGCATGGATGATTTTCATATTGTCAACACTCATTCAAATATCCAATGATGATGCAATCCAAATAAATATTTCTAATTGAAGTTAAGTGCTTGCAATGAGTTCAAACCAACCTTACAATGCTACTTGCACTCAACAAGTACCAAAAGATATGAACATATGTTTCACCATAATTCACACATCAACAATATCTTCCATTCATCTACTTAACGACTTCTACTCAACATAAATAAATCCTATTCTAAGTGAGGAAATGTAGAAACTATGCAATACTCCGAATAACAACAATGAACTTGAAATTACTTTGGCAGCATTATAGCAACAATTTCTCCAAGTCTCCCTCTCTACTCTAATTAATGAATTACAAATGAGAAGGCATAGCCTTTTATAGGGAGCTCAAGTACAATGAATGACCTGGATCGATTTGGAATCGGTGGCCAAGTTTACGCCAACACAACCCTAGTTAAGGTTTGTCCTAACTACCACTAACAAGCATTAAATGCCATCCAATTACAATTAGGCACCAATCTATGGGCCAGTGAGAAAATTACATTGCTTTTGAATACTTATCTATTAAGGATGGACCAATGAGAAAATTCATTGCGGTAATGCATTAAATGCCTTCTACATGAACTTTTGGAACAACTTGATTGGTGGAAATGAACGTGTTCCAACTCAGCATGTTTATCTTGTTTGAACTCCACCTTTCCATCCTTCTTGTCTTGGAAATCTTCCCATTGAGATGTCTTTGAAATTGCTTGTACTTGGAAATAACTCTTAACTTGATGTCTTAGGCTTGATCTTGCTTCATGAATTTGCACTTGATAACCTTCATCTTTCCTTGCTTGGGCTTGATCCTTCTTGATGACTCAAACATGTAGATTTTCATCTTCCCTTAAAATCACCTTGTCTTTGCCATTTGACTTGCATCTTAACTTTTGATTTTCCAATCTCAAATATCCTTGCTTAGCTTGATGAATAACTTGCAAATTATTGATGCTCCCGTATTGACCTTGATGTTGCACTCATGAAGTGCTTGTCCTTGAACATCAGCCTTGCTCATGAAATGATCAGCTCCATGCCATCACCTGGTTTGCACTTTCCATTTTGGAAATCATCTTTCGTCTGAACTTGTTCATGTACTTGCTCGAGCATCACCTTCCATAGTCATCTTGCAAAACAAAAGAAAACCATGTGTTAAGTTTGTAAAAATGTTAGATGTGAACAAAATTAAAACATTTTAACGATAAAACAACCCTTTCTAATTACATGATTTCATCTTGATATTAAAGTTGCATTTAGATGAATGAGCTTCTCTTGTTCAATCTTGACTTTGTTCATACATCATCATGAAGCAATTTCAAACTTCTGATTTTGAATTCTGTTCTCCAGTTTTCTGAGTTTCAACATTCAATTTCTCTTACAAAACCACTAGAAAACCACCTGTTACCGTTGCAAATTCTGAGTTTCTCAAGGGTTCAGGTTTACAATAATTCACCTTTCTCAGCCTACAATGGGGAAGTTAGAGGCTCTCCTTCACTTTTTGACTCTTGATTCTTCAACTTGTTCTTTGTTGAATGGTAAAGTTTATTCTCTGATTTTGGTACTTACAATGATCTGCCCTGCTTTTGCTTTACAGTTTACTTGCTTGTTTGAATTGCATTGGTGTTGAAAGGACAATCTCCATCTTTCTTTTATAGGCTCCATGCCAGCAGTCATGACTATTGGCTGGCTGACCTGGTTTTAAAACAAATGATTTTAACTCATTACACTTGCAATTCATTTAATTAGCTTCCATGGCCAACCTTCTCTTGCAATCCAATCATCTCCTTCACCTGGAAATTGAAATTCATTTACACAAGGCATCAAATGAGAGCCCAAAAATCGGGGTGGGAATCATGCACCACTTGGGCAGAACCCCAAGATGTTGGCAGGATCTGGCATGTCTTTGGGTTTGCACTCACAATGATGAGTGGAAATTTGCATGGACCTGTGGTCCAGTAGAAATCAGGGCTTGGTTGGGTTCGCACTTAAACTTAGGCGGAAATTTACTAGTCTTTGGGCTTCAGATCAGGATTTGTGCAGATTTTAGCCCTTGCTTGGGCACCATGTCAAAACTTGCTCTGATTTTCCTAAGGCAAAGTTGAACTTCATCCAAAATGAAAAAACCAATTGATCCTAAACTTTGGCATTTCTGATTTCATCTAAATACTGGATGGAGTTCAACCCTCTGTTGGGCTTGATGTCATTTTTGGTTAGAATTTATGGTCCTCTTGGGCTCAATCAAAATGCTGGCTGAGATTAATGTTCACTTGGGCTTCAATCAATAATGCTGGGCGGAATTTGCCCTTGTCTTGGGCGCCAACACCAAATCTGGGCGGAAATTAAGGTCTTTTGGGGCTCTATGTGCGGAAAACATGGCCTTCTAGGGTTCCATTCAAATGTTGAGTGGAAAAATGCATGGGTTTGGGCTCAAGGCTAATGTGAGGCGGAATTTACCACCTCCTTGGGCTTGTGAAATGGTTTATCTCCAACTTTCTATGTCTTGAGGCTGCTCATCAGATTGCCTCTTGAAATACTTCAGATCAGACTAAAGGTTTTCCCAAAATGCCCATATTTCCAAGTTCATACTTATTCAAAAACTATTCTCATCTTGTTCTTGCCATGTGAAAGTCTAATGTCATCATTTGAATTCTGATTTTTTCCAAGGTTGGGCGGAAATTTGCCTTCTTTTGGGTTTCATGTCAAGATCATGGGCAGAAATCAAATCCCTCTTGGACTCCAAGCCTGGATTTGGGCGGAAATGAAGGTGTTGTTGGGCTCCAAGCCCCACAAAAGGGGCAGAAATTTACCCTCTCTTGGGCTTCACGATAATTCATCTCCAAATTTTGTTAAGTATTGAACAATTTCATGCACTTTACCTAGATTTTCATTGGTTTCGATCTTTCACATCCTCACTCATATCAACATTATGACCTTTTGATTGCAATCTGTGCGTTTGTGTGAGAGCCCTACTAGTTCTGACCTCAAGTTGCTGATTAATCCCCAAGGAAATTTCGTCGAACACTTTGCACACGATGTCTGATCTTACTGATTTCAGTTTCTGTTTGCCTTGTTTTGAGTTTGTATGCTGCAAATGGTGTCTTTTTGAATACTTTTAAATTTCTAATAATGCAAGATTGATTGGCAATGTAATAGAGATAATATGCTAACTGTTTTTGATCAAACACATACCTATAAGTGACTGTAATTAACTTGTACAGCTAGTTGTCATATTGTCAAACACTTTCCATGCATCCTAAGATATTCAATATGAACCTACAACAATTAGGCATTAATGCAGACACTTGGCATGCAAACTTAGTTTCAATCCTTCTTATTCAAACTGAAATACTGATATGTAATGGACTGATTACAAATTCTGAGAAATCAGATTACAATGTTCAAATTATTGACTGGTCCTCATTGCTTAAACTCTCCTAATATGACAGAAGACTGTCCAAATGGCTGGGACTAGCATCAAACCGAAAACATTGCATAAGGTATGAATTTATGATAGTGAGAACCTGATAACAAGAACTGTAAGAATTTTCTGATGAAGATTCTGCACTCAGAAATGCGTAGCAGCGGATTATTGCACTGTAGCATGGCCCTGTTCACACCACTGTAGCAGCTTACAACAATTTCATGTCTGCATATGATCAACCTTCAAAATCCTTGATAAAACCCTCTCAAATATGCATAATTCTGACCTCTGATTGAAGCCAACTGATCTGCAAACTTTAGTTGATGATTCAACAACCTTAGATTGCCTGACAATGAAGAGTTGCACATTCTCCAACGTCTGAAAGTAATGGATAATCTGCAGAAACCCTTGGTCTCTCACAAATCCCAAAACACTCGATAAAAGACAAGGTCGAATAGTCATAACATAATGAGTTCGATTTGCCTTGAAGCCCTTTTAATACTTCTCTGGATGGCTCGACCCCCAAAAGCAATTAAATAAAATTTAATTGTTATTTTAATACTTAATGGACTTAGGAAAATAATATTAATCTTGGGTGTACTTTTTCAATGAGTATTAATTACTCATGACCCTCCAAATGGCCCCACTTCGTTATAATGTCAATTTATAACTTTATAATATAACTTAAATAATGAAACATCATTAAAGACCATTAAAATGTTAATATCTCATTAAATACTCATTATTTTGATGAGCCGTCTAAACTAGGGAGTCAACTATTGTATCCACTACGCATCCATCTACCTTACTAAAAATAGTAAGGGTCCCTCTCTAACATTCATAGACTTACTATAAATAGTAAGTCCCTCAAAATGGAACCAGAAACCTCTAAATATCAATGCCTTAGAACAAAGTAAGGATTTGGTGAGATAAACCCTTACAACAGTGACCTGAAGAGCTCCTCCAAAATTCCCAAACTGGATCCTCTAATCCACCATACTAGCCTATGAGGGTCACAATAATAGGCTAATCCCTTGAACTCTGTTGCTCACGAGAATGGGGACATTATAGTCCGCCCTCCCTAGGATTGCTTGTCCCCAAGCAATCACGAATGTAAAGAAACTCCACTACACTAGAAGTGCAAAGGAAGATTGTAAACTATCCCACACTGAAGCACAATTGCTACATCACCAGAATAACGACACAGACATGAACAACCCATTTGTCTAATCTTTGTGCACTGAAACTATGCATTTGAAACCAATAATGTACATGAGATTCATAAATGAAACTGCAAATAATCCACACCATGTACACACTGCAATACTCCCCAATGAACCCAAATTGGAACCTCGATGCACGCGAAGGATCCCACATCACACAAAAAAATGTCCAACAAAATATATGTGGATCCCAAATCTTGAATAGAAGCCTACCAAGAAGAACAACCTTGGACTTGCTGTAATCTGATCACAACGTGACCATGCTGCGAATGGTGAAGCAATCCAATGGGACCCACCGAACTTGCAATGTTAAACTTGCCACCACCTAGATCTTGAAATGAACGAAACTCACACCCATCCATCATAAGGAGGTAAGAATTTCTGGAAGCATCTGCTACACCAAATCTCACACTATACTTTGTCAGTCCCCCATGGATGTGAAATCCATCCTCTGCTAAACTGCCCTGGATGTGTTGATTTTGGAAGTAGTTCCCACCAACTTGCAGCTACTGACTCCATCTACTGAAGATGGTGAACACCCATCCCACAAAGGATGGTACAATCTTGAAGCCAACCCACACTAGTGCATCATCAAGTCGTCCACATGTGGATCAAACGAAAAATAATGAGCACTCCTCATTGTGTAGTTATGGTAGAAAGCTCCAACCTCTGTTAATGACTCATCACTAACAACTCTGGAATCAAATTCTGTCTCCAACCTTTGTTAATGACTCACTAGTAACAACTCTGGAATCAAAAGATGGCTCCAACCTCTGACTCCGAACAACCAATTGGGTAGGGACTCTAGTAACCCTCTCTGCAACCCAACCACAAAATCTCTATGAGGAAGCATTGTAGTTAGAGTATCTACAATTGCTCCCACTAAATGCTGAATGCCGTGAGAACCTCGGGTGAGAGCATCCTCAGTGACTCCAAATAGTCCCTCCTGAAACTTCAGACTCTCAATTAGGTACTCAATAAATGAATCCGTGCAATAAAATCAATGAGGTAGATTCAACTTGTTCTTCTGCAACCCTCAGCTGATCACTCTGACTTTGTGACACAACAAGCTGTCTACCACCATCAACTCATGAGATGAAGTAACAGATTTGCTTACAGGAGCGAGAAACAAATCAACATGAGAGCCATACTCCCAACCAGATGACAACCTGTGAATCTCTTGTGAAGATGGTGTAGCGTCATGTACCAACACACAACTCTTGAGAGATCCACCATTGCCACACAAGAGCAATCAACAATCTGACCCACATCATTTGACATAGTACTAACTTCGGGAGAACCCAATGCAACAAATGGTCCTCGACTGTTCTCAACCAAAATACTCATCCCATTTGAGACTATTGCACCTGTATCAACAATGGATGTAGCTACATCCTCACTACAATCCGTGGATATCAAATCATCACCAACTGCCACTGTAGGAAATTGTATTGTAACTGCAAATGGTAAAGACTGTGCTCGGCTCAACTCCACGGTAAACACCTCTAATCATGATTGTGACTCTTGAAGGGCCAACTGGGTGCTCTCCAATGAGTCCGTAGTCACCTCAAGCTCACGAGTGAGCTCATCAACCTCGTCTTCCTTCCCCTTTAGTGCATCGTAGCAAATACAATCCCATTTGAGAAGAAAGTCCCTATCAGTGATTTGTGATAAAACGAGTTAAAACCCTTTGAGAATCCTTTTGCAGTTTGACCTTAGAAAGCCATGATGGATTGTGGGAGGTAACCTTGCTAAAGGCTTGTTGAATCCTGAAATTTGGCTAAGTTTGGAATTTTTCAAAAACCCCCAAAATCTAGAATTTGCATCTTAACTCCTATGAAGCTGGAACCTATCTCAAACATCCTGGAGGTATTTATACAAATATAACTTAAAGTATAAGAAATTAAATAAATCAAACTTATACTTAAATGTTATATTTGTATAAACTTACAACAAATAGGAAAGGCAAAAAAAAACATTGAAAATATTTGTGTTTTTTTAAAATTTGACTTGACTTTTTAGCAATCCGCCGATTCACGTACAATATTTTGGGGCGATTCATGCAATTTTTGGTATGAATCGCTGGTTTAGGCGATTCAGACGATACATGCCAAAAAATCGGCTGAGCCGATTCATGATTCACAAAAAATCGTTTGCCTTCAATCGACTCGTGAAATCGGCGATTCAAGGGCGATTCTCGTTTCTATGGTATATATATATAATTAAAGAAATATGATAGTTCAAAATTATAATTATTAAATTCTATTTTAAAAAAAATTAAGATAAAAACATTATACTTTATTTTAAAAAACATAAAATAAAATATATTATAAAATCTTCAGCTCCTCTGCATTCAAGCGCACCGGTGCGTGCATTCACATCCGATGCAAAGGGCCCTAGGATGTATCCGGTAATTGAGGTTTTAGGTGTGCTTTTAGATTTCAAAATAGTAAAATAAGGCACGTGGAGCCTGTTTTAGAGCACCCACAACTGTGGCCCCCTATGGATTCCTCCATATTCCTCTTGGAATCCGCTTGAGTCCTTCCTAGGGGGAAGAATTCCCTATGGATGGAATCGGACCAAAATTGGGCCTAGACTCGTACCCGTGCCAGAATCCAGGCCGAAATTGAAGAATCCGGTAACTTTGATGTAAATTAATGTCAGGGTTCAATTGACGTATAAAATTCCTATGGCTGCGAGACTGACTGCCATGAATCCTCTTTGTTTCTTCACAAATGCTCACAATCTAGAGATAAAATATGAGCTTAAGAGAGCACCATAATGATCTAGATGCTGCTCAGAACCTAGCAATAAGATTTGAAGTTGATATGATTCAAGTTGGGAAGATTAGAGAAGAGGTGAGTGAGAATCTTATGCATCTCTGGCAAGATGATGACATCAAGAATTTGTTGAAAGTAGTAAAAAATGAAGTCACCTTTCTAAAAAGAGCTTGAGGTATAGGAATTGACTTGTCTATAGTCTGAATGATGAGGGTGGCACAGTTATAGACAGGAGCATCATAGTTTTTGACTTATTAATTATTTTCCTCACTGTTTCTGGAAACACCTTACAGCAGTCAGCAGAACTTCGCGGACGCTCATTAAAAGTTTGTAGCATCTACCACCATCACACCTTACTGCTTCCTCCACTCTTTGCTAAGGTTGAGGTGTCTGGTAAAAATGAAGGAATATTTGATTACTAATTTCCTAATTTAAGGTAAGAGAGTGTACATCCGAGTAAACAGAAACAATGACAGCCGTTTTAATACTCTATTTTGCCTCCAATACCATGTAAATATTATTTCTTTCTTAGAATGTCAACCATTTGTACGTGTCTATTTGTTCAAAGTTTAGATACAAATCAGAATCAGTATCACGACAGAGGAAATTTGTTCAGCACGAGGACTCCTTGTTGTCCTTAGGAAAGTCAAAGATCCACCTAGTGTCCCATGTAGAGGGGGATGCCCTCAAGACATCCCTTTCTTTGATAGGGATGCCCCACTTGGAGGTTGCAGCGGGTGGACATTTTGTCCTTGTCCCCGAAATGACATTTTTTTCTTTTGGGGGGAGGGGGGTTGGGACAGCAGGGATGTGTCTGTCTCCAAATGACACATTCTTTTCTTTTGTGGTGGGGGGGGGGGGGGGGGGGGGGTTGTGTACTTGTGGGAATGTGGAAGGATGTGTCCCTTGCGAATTCACATTCGCCCATGTATTGGAGATGTCTCAAGGACTGTGGATAGGTAGGAAATGTCCTTGGGCATAGCTTCCAATTGTTTATTTATTAATTTTTTTTTTCTGGAAAGATTTTTGGTGCTAGAAAATGTCTTGGGCATACCCTCCAATTTGTATTTTTGTAAGACTTTTGGTGCTAGAAAAATAATAGCAAAGGACTGCTAGATGCCCCTGGGACACCCCTTAACAGTCTTCAAAGTAAAATTCAAACCAAAAAAAATCAAGAATGAGAAAAAAAGGTGTGGAGAGCTTCACAAGAGTGCTTGAGGTGTAAGAGCCTCTATGTCAATAATGGCTAATGTGGAGTAGGAGAGATGACCAAAGGTGAACACAATTGAAGGAAAACATGTGAAGTTAAAGATTCTTTATTATGTTTGGTAGAACATTGTGAGGTAAGAGATTTTTGATTTAATATTAAATTATTAATTTTAGTAACTTGTAAGTTTTTTAAATTGTTTACACAACAACTGTAGATTGTTCATGTAGCAATTGAAGCTTGTTGCACAACAATTGAAGATTTTGGGCATCACACTTCATCATTTGAGTCTCATTCAAGGTTGCACGGAGACAGGTAAAGTTCATTTTTCAAAATAGGAGATGGGGTACTTTGTGTATGTCAGTTTTTTTATATATAATTTAATATTTTATTGAAAATCTGAAAATATAACGACATTGAGTTTTCAAAACAAGAACAGTGATACAGTTTACTATCAAACATTAACTTTTAAGATTAAGTACACAAATTGAAATGTCATACAATCATTGTATCAAAGTTTCAAACTGATTAGTGATTACATATTGAAATAAGCTGATATGCAAACAAAAAACTGAAACAAAAATCAGAAATCTTAATCAGGGTCCTTAGCTATGATGCTCTCCTCTAAGTACCCACTGAGTACCCGGTACTAGGGTACAGGTACCAGTACCTAGTACGTGTCCCAGGGGTATGGTTAGGAGTACCCATGCAACATAGGTCTTATTCTTTATTTATTTTTTGTTTGTGGATATGTTTGATCCTTAATCACACTGGTTGTGTGGGTCATTAGATGTATTGATACAAACTCTTCTAGCCTTGGAGGGATTTACAATACACTTAGAAGATGCTTGGGTAGAGGAAGTGAGTAATTCATAGTGGGGATCTTGATTGAGATTATATGAAGAACATATAATACCCATTGTGGTGCATTGGAGGAGCATTTCTTTTATGTTGCTTCCTACAATAGCCTATGCTATGAATCCCAAATGGTATTTTAATGTTCCCTTTTCCTCAGTGATCTCACACGACTTGATTAGCCTATTTCTTGTCATTTCAATAGGCTAATTTGGAGTTTTAAACTTATAAGGGATGATATGTTGGACTTGATATTTTGGAGTAATGGAGGAATTAAAAGTTATAATATTATTTTACTTGAGTTTATAAGATAATATTATGAAGAAAAAAGTCACTTTTGAAATAAAATATAAAGTGGCTTAATTTATTGTCATAAAGTGACTTAATTTATTAAGTCATAAAGTGACTTTATATAAAGGGAATAAATTAATTATTTAAAGTTGTCCAAATAGATAAAATATTAAAAGATTAACTTTATTTAATTAGAAAATGACTTAAGTGAAAATATTTAAATATTATAAAGTCAATTAAATAATTATGGTGTATCTTATAAGTTTTTTAAGGAGGATAATTTTGTATTCTTTGAGAAGATTTTATGAGCCTTTAAAGAAGGGAGAAATCAAGTCATTTGGAAGATTGGATATTTGAGGATTTGATTATGGATTTTTCCTTTATGGCTACAACTTGGTTCAGCTAAGGATTCAAGGATGGAAACCCTTGCTATCCTTTGTGGGTGGACGAAAACCTAGCTCACAATTGAGAGTTCACTATAAGACTTCATTGATCAAGTTGGAAGGTTATTTGAGCTTCAAAGAGTATATTTTTGCAATAATCCGTATTTGCTATAGTTCTGCTACAGTACAACTATAGTAACTGCTACAGTGATGCTACAAGAATCGCTATAGTGATGCTACAGGAATAACTACAGTACTGCTACAATATTGTGAAGGAGTTTGGCATATCAGCTAGGGTTTGAATCTTCTATTATAGCTTGAAGGTATATGCAATCAGATTTGAAGTATTCCATCATTTTACACCTAGGGTTTGAAGGAGAAAGTGAAAATACAGATTTCACACCTAGGGTTTCATATCATTTGATCACATTTCACTCCTAGGCATAGTTACAAGCCTTAGACTCGCCTCAGACTTGGCAAGCCGATTTTTGATTCGGACTCGTGCTCGACGTCCGGACTCGGCAAATTGAAAAACCAAGAAATTCAAAGATTTTTAAGGATTTAAAACTTTTTGCATGCATCATTTAATAAATTAACATCAAAGACACAATAATTGAGATAAATAGAAGCACTTTGCACACATACACAAGTTTACATTGATCACATAACTATAAATGCGAATTTCTGAAGGAAATAAGTTAAACTAAATAACACATTAGAAATATAAATAGTGTCACTGTCAAATGTCTACAATATTTATGGAATATGAAATCCATGGAATGAAAAGTTCAAAACATATATCAAAATAAAAGCTAGAGCCTAGAAGACTAAGGCTCAAAGTAGCCTATATCAGTGAATGCAAGCTACAAACTTGCATAAACAATCAGCAATCAATATTTGAGAGCCAATCGATATGTTGGTCTATTTTCTAAAACCCAAATATTCTTCTCTCAAGCCTTTTTGCACTCTTCCTTGTGTTTGCAAATAATTGAATGCTCCTTTTAGGTTTGAGAGAAGACAATAAACCCAAAAAAGTCAAAGCAAATCATTAATTTTTTTTGTCACTTTGTAATGTTGACTTCCATGGGAGTCTTGGGCTCAGGACTCTGCGAGTTAGTTGAGTCTGGCTGACTCAGTGAGGCAGCCCAGACTCGGTCTGACTCAGCAGAGTCAGAGTCCAGGGTCAGAAAAATCTGGGAGAGCCGACTTGGCTCTGGACTCGCAGAGTCCTATAACTACGCTCCTAGGATTCCATCTATCCAATTTGGACTTGAGTGCTAGGTTTGGAGGAGATTTTGGAGAGTTTGGCATTACCAAATTGCAATCAACATTGTGTTTCAGACCTCCCAGTTATCTGCAGAAATTTCAGACTTGTTGGAGTCCAGATTTGAGTTTGTTTCATCATCATATGGTCTTCTACATTGCTCATCTCATTGCCATGGGAGTTATGCATCATCCAGTATGTTGCAATTGTTGAACACTCAAATACTTAGGGTTTGTACTTGCTGTTACAGTCTGATAAAGACCATATCAGACCTGATTTATTTTTAATCAGACCTCATATTTCATTAATAAAGGGTTCCTTTGGTATTGTTAAGTTGTTTGTTATGTTCTCTCTTATTTGGTACATGTAATTGCATCACAGTCAATCCAAAAATTCAAACAACAAACTCAGAAATTCATATCAAACCCAGAAAATCAGAATTCAGAGGTTTACATGGCAAGTGTTTGATAAATTGACTAAGGGTCAAATTGAGAAAAAAACAGGGAATAATTATTAGGGGTTATTATAGGTATGCACTAAGATTGTGGAGAGTGCCTCATTTTAATGCTCATTGCTGAAGAGAAGAGAAAAGGGCTTATGAAGGCCATTTGAAAGATGTATAGCAATGAAGAGGCAACTTTACTTTGAACACAATGGCTAGCCTTTATTAATCTTTGGGATCTGACATTTAGCAAACTGAGGACAAAGATAGATAGGGCTACATTAGCTCAAACAAACTCTATTGGATTGTTTAAGTTGAGGATGCTTGTCATTTGCTTTCTTTTACTAGTTTTTCGTTCCTCAGTTGTAGAGAGGAATTAGCCCACATATAGATCCATTCAATTAGTTACAAAGAATAGGCATACTTCTTGACGAGTGGAGAAGCTAGCGGCTATGCATAGTGTCTTGTGATTTCATGATCAATAGACCTTAGTTGCATGACTAGATGCTGAAGCCAAAGATGCTACACATATTGATGAAAAGGAGGGACAAGAGGGATTGGATGGGGCTCCATTGGATGATGTGATGTCATTTGCTTTCTTTAACTAGTTGCTCATTCCTCTATTGCATAGAGGATTAGCCCACATATAGCTTCATTCAATTAGTCACAAAGAATAGGCATACTTCTTGACAAGTGGAAAAGTTGGCGGCTATGCATAGTGCCTTGTGATTTCATGATCAATAGACCTTAGTTGCATGGATAGATGTTGATCCCAAAGATGCGACACATATTGATGAAAAGGAGGCACAAGAGGGATTGGATGGGGTTCCATTGGATGATGCAGTTCCTCATATTGATAATGACTCAAATCAAGGTTGGCTTTTGATTGAGTGAAGATGAAGTGTCATGAACCATAATTGATGTATGTACAAATATATTTTTAATGCATATTTTGTTCAATTATTGTTAATCAATAATTAACTATTGAACTATGTTAGGAGTAACAATGATTAATTTAATATTAATTAATATTATATTGATCAATCAATACTATTAATCAATATTCATAAATTTGTTAATCAATATAATATTAATAATAATAATCAATATATAATTAAATTTATTAATACTTCTACTGGTAATAATTATTAAACTAGTAAATATTAATAACAAATCAGTAAAAAACAAATTTAAATATAATGGTCGAACGATACTCTAGACCGTCGATAATCCCATGAATTGACACCATGTCACAACAAAGAGATGTGACCTGTGGAAACAAAGAGATATGTATAAGGTAGCCCGAAAAATGGTGGAAATCATCAACTTTTAAGATTGGAGAACAAATATTTTACATTCTAATATCGATGGATATCAGGCAGCGTATGAAGTCAAAATACAATCAGTGCTGGAAATAGAATAAGAAAATAACTCTCTTCAATGGGGGAGAAACCTGAAGAAATTCGTTTGCCTAAAATCCACATTGAATAGAAAGAATATAAGATGTTTGCTATGGAGGTAATACAGAGCATCACTCCTCCCTCTCTCGATCAATGTCTTGGTAGCGCAAATGATGGGGAGTTCAAGTTATGAGTGGAGGTAGAATACGAAAGCACAAGGGAGGGATTGAAATACAACAAAGGGGTTGAATTGATATTTTTGATGGTGGTACTCATCCAAATATATGAAAGAATATATAAATATAATATATATACATATATAAAAGATATATATGAATGTGTTGGCATTGTGTTGAGTTGGCAAGGTTGCAGTAATTGGAAGCAATTGGTTTGATTATCATTGATGACAACTAAGTCGGTTTAGTCATCATAATCAGTGAAGTACAAGAGTGTGAAGGATAAGTAATCGGTTATGCAGGAAAATGGTTTAGAAGATTAGTAGACATAAGGCAACACTATGGTAGCAGTTGTGATAGAAGAAGAATTATGAGGTGCGGTCACATATACAGTATCAACATGGTTAGAGTAAAGTGTGGTTTCGACCACAACTCATTTGGTTGATCGGTAATAGATATCTTGGTGACACAGTCATTTAGATAGGTAAGAACACTTGTTCTTGAGGGTCAGTTGAAATAAGTTAGATTGGTAAGCGGTATAGTGATTGTGATGATACTTAGTGTTACGATGACGTGTAACAATAGTTATAGAATCGATGAGGAGTTAATTATGGATTTGAGGATATTATTTTGGGAAGAACTAAGGCAGTGCATTTGAAAAGTCAAAACGTGTTTGATTATATTGGAGAAATATAATGCATATCTTATTGTAAGCAAACGCGGTCATAGGAAATTGTGTTTTACATAGAGATTATCACTTTGGAGGGAAAATATTTAATTCTCATGAAGTCGGTGCTAGAAATGTATATAAGTGCTACTACTCATATTGAAGTTGTGTTGTTATTGTTGTGATATTTTGTGAAGGTTGCTATGGTTGATTGTGAAATCAATTAGGGTTGCGATCAGAGATTTGATAGAGTCAGATTGGTGAGCAGTTACAGAGAGCAAGAAACAGGTTGGATCTGTCAAGAAGTCAATGCCTCATCTAGATCATTCAACTTGTTCCCTAGCAGTTACAGCAAGCAAATCCCTTAACTGGGTGAACTTTAACAGGTTCTTATTGTAAATCCCTTAACTGGGTGATCTCTTAATAGAGTTTTGAAATCCTCTAGCAAGGTAGATCTTAGCTGATCTGATTGTACTTCTAACAAGGTACTAATCACTCCTAACAGAGTGAACCCTTAGAAAAGGGTAATTGTAAGCTCCTAACAGGGCAAACTCATTTATTGCAGTAGTGGGCTTGTGGGTGTCATCCCCACCGTGGTTTTTCTCTTTAACCAAGGGTTTCCACGCAAAAATCATTGTGTCATGTGTGATGATTTTGTGGATGTCTGATACTGCTATCTTTTATTTGTTTACTTCAGTTATATGCTTTACTGTTTGGAAGGTATTAGTAAGGTTAATCAGATCAATGGTTGAACTAGCTTTAAATCTGTTTGCACTAATCCCGCCCCTCTTAGTGCCTAAGAACTCTAAGAGAATGAATATATAAATATAAATATATATAATATGCATATATTGTGTTAATAATAATGAATTCATTATGTTAAAGTTAATTAAAATTATATATATATATATATATATATATATATATGACTGGATATTCAACCTATTATGGGTAATCAGAAGTGAATATCAGCTATGTCATGTCCATACTTATATTTGTAATATATTTAAGATTTAATACTTACTCAACTAGTTCCTTAATCACTCACTAATCACTAATCCGGTCACATTGAGGTGGAGATCTCAAAATGGGTGAGAACCACAAAGGAACCTCTTGTAGTCAGTTTCCACCCGAGCACAGTAATTCTACCATCCGCCTTAGGGTTAGTGATCATGAGAGGAGTAAGGTATTAAGGCTTAAGTATGTATTCTAAATCAGTGATTGTTTCTAAATATGATGACATGATAATTATTGGGAATTGGCATTCTCCTAGTATGAAACATTACAAGTTGCCATCACCAAGTGCAATTCAAACCCTAAATGGGAATTTTAGAACAAATCAAGTAATGTCCCAAAAAGGGGTCATTACAAGTGGTATCAAAGCATGATCTTGGCATTTTGTAGGGTAAAAAGATAAAACACGAAACCATTCTAATGAAAATGAATACATATTGATACACGTATACTACATGGTACAAATAATATCAATCAGATTATATATATATATATATATATATATATATATATATATATATATATATATATATATATATATATATATATATATTGTAAGGGAAAATTAATGTTAGGTATGGCATGAAAGAATACAATTTCTAAGGGAGATATAAGATGTATATGCGGTACTCTTCAACGAAGAGTAAACACAACAAAGGAAATTGGCAAGTATATACTGATTTACATAATATTATACATGAAGTCTATCGAGAGATAGGAATTCGTATACGGTCTAATATGCATATCATATGCATGTATATTTATCAATGATAATTAGAATTGTAATTATATAGTTATATGCTATATGAATATATGTATATTTCTGTAATACAAGATATATTAATATATGCATAGCCTATTTCTTATCTCTTGTTATAGCCCTTTAGAGGAATAGTTGGTGTTGTGTAGGGAGAGGCAGAGTAAACTACACAAGGTAGGTGAATCCCAAGACGGGATAGGGACAGGGTCCTAAAGTCTCGAGGGAATCTACTCATAGATTGGTGTCAAGCGCCCTACAACAAGTAAATCCACATCCTTGTAGGATTGAGTCTAGGAGAGAAGTAAGGAATAAGGCTTAGTCATGTTAACTACCAAATGTATTATGGAATTATTCATTGAGTTCTTAGGTTGAATTGTTTTGGTTGCATAATAATGGGTGTATCAGTACGATGCATATACTTTATGTATGCTTTGTGTTTTCATGCAGTTATCTCTATACTTTGTGTATGTTCCATATCTTCATGCATCCATGTGTCATCTCTGTGTATACTTCGTGTATGCTTCGTGTCTTCATACATCAATGTGTATGCTTCGTTTCTTCATGCATCAATGCGTATTCTTTGTGTCCTCGTGCCTATATTTCATATTTTAAGTATATACTCTAGGATAATAGAATACCTAGATAGAGATGAATTTGGGAGCATGCTATCATGCAAACATGGTTTTGGGAAACTCAATTAGCAACATTATGAGATGATCTCAAAATCATTTCTTTAAAAAATGAGAGAAACTTGTCTTAAGTAAGTTGCCAAATTCCATTATCAAATCATAAGAGAAAACATATAATTGTTTGAGGACAAGCAAATTTGGGATGGGCAGACTGTCACAAATCATAATTGATGTATGTACAAATATATTTTTAATGCGTATTTTGTTCAATTATTGTTAATCAATTATTAACTATTTAATTATGTTAGGAGTAACAATAATTAATATAATATTAATTAATAGTATATTGATCAATCAATATTCATAAATTTGTTAATCAATATAATATTAATAATAATAATCAATGTATAATTAAATTCGTTAATACTTCTATCGATAATAATTATTAAACTAGTTAATATTAATAACAAATCAGTAAAAAATAAATTAAAATATAATGGTCAAACAGTACTCTAGACAGTTGACAATCCCATGAATCGATGCCATGTCACAACAAAGAGACGCGACCTGTGGAAACAAATATAGGATAGTCCAAAAAATGGTGGAAATCAACTTTTAAGATTGGAAAACAAATATGTTACATTCTAATATCAATGGATATCAGGCAGCGTTTGAAGTCGAAATACAATCAGTGCTGGAAATAGAATAAGAAAAGAACTTTCTCTTCAATGAGGGAGAAATTTGATGAAATTCATATGCTCAAAATCCACATTGAATAGAAATAATATAAGATGTCTGCCATGGAGGTATTATAGAGCATCACTCCTCCCTCTCTTGATCAATGTCTTGGTAGTGCAAATGATGGGAAGTTCAAGGTACGAGTGGAGGCAGAATATGAAAGCACAAGGGAGGGATTGAATTGATATTTTTGGTGGTGGTACTCATCTAGATATATGAAAGAATATATAAATGTGACATATATACATATACAAAAGATATGTATGAATGAATATATATAATTATTATATTGTGTTAATAGTAATGAATTCAATATGTTAAAGATAATTAAAATAATATATATTAGATATGGGTGAATATATACATGTGTGTGTGTGTGTTTATATATATATATACATATATAATTATGTATGATTGGATATTCAACCTATTATGGGTAATCAGAAGTGAATATTAGTTATGTCATGTCCATACTTATATTTGTAAAGTATTTAATATTATAATACTTACTCAGCTAATTCCTTAATCACTCACTAGTACAACTGAGCGGGTCAGGAGTTTTGTGAAGGGAGAGGAGTAATCCGGTCATATTGAGGTGGAGATCCCAAAACCGGTGAGAACCATGAGGGAACTTCTTGTAGACTGTTTCCATATCCGAGTATAGTAATTCTACCACCCGCCTTAGGGTTAGTGATTAGGAGAGGAGTAAGGAATTAAGGCTTAAGTATGTATTATAAATTAGTGATTGTTTCTAAATATCATGACATATGATAATTATTGGGAATTGGCATTCTCCTAGTATGAAGCATTACAAGTTGCCATCACCAAGTGCAATTCAAACCCTAATTGGGAACTTTAGAACAAATCAAGTAAGGTCTTGTTGATGTGAGTTTTGTTCCGCTACAACATACCGAATCAAATACTTAGTATTCCAAGATGAAACACCAAATCTCCAACTCTCTCTTGAATAAGGATGTTCATATGCTAAACAATGTATATAGATTATGTGCTCAAATGTGACAACCTCAAGGTTCTTTCTTACGGTGGACTTTAACTTGAATTTATGATGTGATATTGTGGTTATCACAAAGGGACTTACTCTGTTCATTCAATGGATATCTCCTTGACTTTAGATTCTTTTCACCAAACAACTACAAAGAAAAGAGTTTAGAGATTCTATCTAACTCTAAGAATATAAGATAATGTTGATGACGGGGTGAGCCTCTAACCAATCTTTGCTTCGCCGCGCCAGCTAGGCATAGGAGGATGCTATCTTCTACGGATGTGGGAATGATTTTCACATTGTCAACATTCATTCAAATACCCTATGAAGTCGCAATCTAAATGAACATCTCCAATAGAAGTTAAACACTTGCAATTTAGGCCCAGACTAACCTTGCACTGTTACATACAATTAACGAGTACCAAAAGATATGGACACTAGCTCCACCATTGATCACCATTCAACAATATATTCCATCCAATCTACTTTTACTTCTACCTAACATGAAATGAAATCCTAATCTAAGTGAGAGATGCAAAGAAGCATGCAATATTCCAAAATGATCATATATATCCACCATGAAAGCACAACAATGAATAAAGAACAATTTTGGTAGTACTTTGGCAACAATTCTCCAACATAACTCCCTTACAAATGATTGAGCAAGCCTTATATAGGGGCTTCAATTATAATAAATGACCAAGATTGATTTGAAATTAAGGGCCAAGATTAATCCATATAAGCCCTAATTGTTGATGTCAGTTTTGTACCACTACATAACATATAGCAATTGAATACTTGATATAGCATACCAAACACTCAACCCTCTCTTGAAAAGTATATACTCATGAAGAACATGAGAAAACTCCAAGGTTCCTTACACCTGTGGATACTAACTCAGTTATATTAATGTGATTTGTTGGTTAATCACGTAGGCGGGCTTATGTTGTTCTTTCGAGGATATCAAACTCTTGCTATGATGATGATAGGATCTAACTTTGCAATGTATACTCAAATGATTTTCTAATTTATATCACTTCCAACTTTGCTCTTCAAACTTCAACTACTAAACTACTTCTTGCTTTATTACTACTCCTATGGAATGGAAAGATTGGCAAATGGACGGGGATCAACCTAATGAAAGCTTGCCAGCGGCGCTACCTCCATAGATGCAATGATTCAAGGGGAATGAGACTAGATTACCACACAAGGCTTCTTAACAAGCCGCTAAGATGCTAGTGGCCTAGTATATAGATCCCTATCAAACATTTATCAATATCACCATACAACTAGCCATCTACTTCTATTCTTACTTTAACACTTTCTTGAAATGAAATCTACTTTAACAACTTAATGAAATCTAACTTTAACTATTGGAAGTAGAAACCATGCAATAACACCAAGTGTTCTTAATCACCATGCAAGACACAACAATGACAAGAGAAGCAATTTTGGTATTATATTAGCAACAATTTTCTTCAACCCTTTACAAATGAGAGTACTTGGCCTTATATAGAGGCTCAAAATTACAACCAACGGTAGAGATTAAGAGGCAAAATCAACGATCTAGATTAAATCCCAAAAACCCTAATTAGGGTTGCCACCCCATCAGCCAATGAGAAGACGCCACCTCGTCAATGGACCAATGAGAAAAAAGGAAAAGTGGCAACCAATGAGAAGGCACCAAAATGGTAGCCAATCAGAATCAGACACCTATCCTACCCAAGAAGAAAGGAGAATTTGCCACTTGGGCTTACATCAAATGATCTTCTAATACAATTCTACCCTTTTCTTTCATCTTTTTAGCATAAGCAATGAATTTAGCTAACATGGTGTTGACTTCCTCCATGGGAGGGTAAGGTGTATGCCTCATCCTGAGCTCAGCTGTGTTCATCATGTTCTTTGCTGCTTGCATTGTCTTCTCACTCTCCTCATCATCTCTTGCAAACTTGATAAGGGCCCTGAGAGAGGCAAGGATGCCCAACTGTTTCTCTCTGGCGACAACCTTCCCCAACTCATCCAATCTCGATCCAAACTTTGTCTCATTAAAATCCTCCTCTTTGATTTCTTCAAAATCAAGTGCAATCTTCGCATCGCCCAACATGCTTGAAATAAAAGTGTCGATGCTTGGACTGTGTTTTGCAATTTCATCCTGTATCTCTTCGAGTACCCTCGATCTGGAAGTCAAGGTAACATACCAAGACTCAATAATATTCTTTCCTCCTTCATTGACTAACTTGGCCTTCACCAAAGATCCCTCTGATAACTCTATGGCAGCCTGTAACCTGGGAATGGCTAAGTCACAGATTGGAAGGAAATCCTTCCACTTCCCTTCAAATGCTCTGAATTTGTCCCTAAGAGACAAATTACCTGAATGTCGAGATAAAGGCAGGCAAGAACTTTCGCCCTTCTTGAATTGTACTATTGATCCAATTTTTAGTTCCTTGCTCTCGAGCGAATATTTCTTCTAGATTGCTCCCACTATCCTATGAAAGGGCTGCCTGAGGCAACTGTTGGATAGGCCGACATACTTCATGATAGCTATCCCTCCAATACTTGCTTTCAATCTCCAACTCTGCAACCCTTTCGTTTGCCTTTCTCAACCTTTCTCTTATTGAAGCTATGCCTTCCTGAACCTCCACACACTCCATGTCATCTGTGATTTTTCCCATGTCATGCTCCGCTATCTCGTAATCTTGGGCCACAAGTTCGCCCACTGCCTTGCTAACCTTTGGCACCGCAATTTGAACCTTTTGGTGACCATCATCATCATTCCTGATTACCTTTGCCACTGTCCTTGAAATTTGTCTCTGTCCGACATCATCTTCCTTTCCCACTAATCCTTGAATATCCTCAACTGTCCGGATGGCCACAACCTCTTTCCTTGGCATAAGCATCTGTCTCAACCACAGCGGTTCAATGCATCTCCCCAAATCTGGATTCGGTTCGACTAGCATAGCATCACCAGCGGCCTTGGGCGCTTGGCTTCCTTCCTCAGCTGATAGAGCCTCAATGTCAATTGGCCTATCTCCTTCATCATTGACTGTCATATCCTCCTCAACTTGGTTCTCTGATAGAGGAGAGTACCCTGTATTGTTACTATAACCACTTGATTCTGAATCAGAGCTCACCTCTACCGCTGCCTTTTGCTCACTTGTACCAACCTCTTGGCTCCTAGCCTCGATTATGCTCTCTCTTGATGGTACTTTACTCTGTTTCTTTGCTGGAGGCTCTTGATGTTCTTTATTCTTCTCAACCTCCAAACTCCTCTTCTTACTCTTAGTTGCTTGCTGCTATTGCTAGCTATTGCCCCCACCTTGCTATCCAACTGACTCAGCTGGAATCTCCTCCTCTGGTTTCATCTTCTCATAGGTAAGGTGTACCTTCCGACTTTGCAATTGCCTAAACTTCCTATTGTACCACCATTCAGTGTGTAGCTCAACTGTTCTTGTTACTGCATCTAAGGACGGATCTTGATGATCATCCCACTCAATTGGATTCAACTTCGTTCCTTCTACTGTACTGTAATCTTCCCTTAGCACATCTTCATCCTCTTCCAGCTGGTCCGGAATATTAAGATTTCTCCATCTGATTGCCCTCATCATGCCCATTGATAACCTTGAGAAAGCCAACTTCCTCACATGAAAGTCATCCTGTGCATTGGCCCAAAAATCTTCCAAAGTAGGAATATGCTTGAATGGATCCCCATGAGATGCCTTGATTAGACCATTAGGATCGAATCCTTGCCTTGCCCTATACCATGCTAGATGATATTGTTCTAACTCTTTCTCTGCAGCTGCAAAGGCGACAGGATTGGGACAACTATCATTGCCTATCATGAGTGAGAAGGTAACCTCTGTCTCAGCCTTGAGCTTCATCATTTTGTCATATTGCTCAAGTTGTCTAGCCAACTCCATCAAAACTATCCTATCGGGTGGGTACCTTGGAAGCCTCTTGGGACAAGTCGTGCATCCAGCCACTCTTATATAAGTGAATTGCAGAAATTGGATGAACCAACTCCCAAACTTCTTGACTTTTATCTTCGCCTCCGACGAGAGCCTCCTTGCGGGTGTCCCTTGCAGTATCCTTACTGTCTTCATGGCAAAGGCGTCATAAAATATCTTGTAGTCCTTGGTGGTGTGCAAATGAAGTTGTGGATAGCACTCATGCACCAATCATTGTCCGGGCCCATTGCCAATCACCCCTTTAGCCTTAAGTCCAGGATGTTCATACAATCTTGCAATGAAATAGAAAAGGTAGGACCCCATATAGAATTGTTTCTGATTTTGTACTGTCCTAAGTTGCAACTCTAAATTTTCACTTATAATTCTAGCCCAATCAAACTTTCTTTTTCCATTTTCAATTCCTTCAATAAAATAGTACATCCAAGTTTCAAACTGCATACCTTGAGCGGAGCCCATGACTCGATTGAGAAGCACAATAAGATCGCCATACTTTGATTTGAAATCTGACCTGGTGAGCTTTGATGACTTGGTGACTCCCTTCTTGCCTTCGTGTAACCAATTCTGCTTTAGTAGGGCGAGGTAGGCATCCTGACTATCCTGAAAGAACCTGGCGGCCTGATCCATCAACATTACTATCATGCCTTTCTGCTGGGGTATATTGAACACTTCCTCTATCACCTACCCGCTGATGTTAGCCAACACCCTCTCTTCACCAAAGATGATGGACTTGGTCACAATATCTAGTGGTAGGAAATCAGATCTCGAGAATATAATTTACCTTTTATATGTGCTGATAAAATGAATGTTCTGATATATCAATACACTGTGATACTTTTATATTTATTCTGAATATACTATACAGTATGCTGTGACCGCAGGTAATAATAGCAATGAACACTTTTACTGATTGTATTTTCCTGCGATCACAGCGTATACATATATGCTGATGATCAAAGAATAGCAAGCAATGTGTCCCTTCATTAATGAAAGGGCACGCCCCATGGTCGCTGGTTACATTAGTGTAGTTGGCTGTCTTAATAACAATGTTTAGTGCCGTTCATTCATTCGACATAATAGTCGATGCTAATAATTATGATAGTCATCGAACATAGTTCCATTCAATATTAATGTAATATCATAATATTGTATTATGATATTATCATTATTATATTATAAATATAATAATGATAATATAATAATAACAATATAAATTACAACTCTTAATTATTAACAATGTATAGTATTATAAATTGCTATGTTATTATCATTATTATATTTCATCAATATAATAATGATAATAAGATAATAATAATATAATCACAATTCTTATAGCATAATCATTGTATACTATAATATATATATATATATATATATATATATATAATACGAATGAAGCTATACCTTAACACTCCCTCTTAGCGAGTGAGTATTAAACATCAAAAGTCTATCATGACATCCGCACTTCGGGACACACAAGTTAATGTAGTCTCGTCATGAAAATAGACTTGAATATCATGATCTCCGCACAGTCGGGACACACAATTAAGTAGTCTATCTTGACACTTTGGTTAACCATTTACAAGATCGTCACCTTGAAATGTTAACCCACACACAAATGATCATTTTACACAATATTGCAATATACACATTTTTACATTTATTCATGAATAAAAAACTTATAAATAAGAGGAATTTAAACCATACATCACAACTTGATCATGCCAAGTTTGTTTCTGAAGTATTCTATCTTCAGCTTTGCAAGTGGCTTAGTAAAAATATCAGCACTCTGTTCTTCAGTACTAATGTACTCTAACTTTATGATATTTCTCTCTACCATATCTTTTATGTAATGATATGGAATCTCAATATGTTTGGACTTGTTATGGAAAACTGGATTAATAGATAACTTGATACAACTTTGATTGTCACAATGAATCATAGTTGGATCTAGAGGTTTTCCAAACAGTCCAATTCCTCCCTCTCAATTTCAGCAGTGAGATCTTCTTCTATCTCCGGGATATTATCCTCTTCAAAGTTTTTAAATGTGCTATTTTCATCAAATTTTACATTTCTACTCATCTCAACAGACTTTTGTCCTGGAATGTAGATTCGATACCCTTTAGTGTTTTCACTATAACCAACAAGTATGCCTCTCTTACCTGATGGTTCTAGTTTAGTCCTCTTTTCTTTAGGTACATGAATATATACAGGACATCCAAATATCTTAAGATGACTTAGATCTGGTTTGATCCCTGTGAATGCTTCTTTTGGTGTTATATTTTCTAGTATGGATTGTGGACACCGATTTTGAATATATACCGCCGTATTTGAAACTTCTGCCCAAAAAGAAGTATGAAGGTTTTGATCAAGCATCATGGATCTATTCTTCCTTTCTGCTACTCCATTTTGTTGAGGATTATATGACACAGTATACTCCCTCTTAATCCCAATAGAATTACAGAACTCTTTAAATATGTCAGATTTGTATTCACCTCCATTATCAGATCTTAATACTTTTATTCTTTTGTCTATTTGATTTTCTACTAATGCTTTAAATTCTCTGAATTTAGATAGTACCTCACTTGATTCTTTAACCTTAAGAAAGTATATCCAAGTTTTCCGAGAATAGTCATCAACAAAAATAATATGGTATAGTGATCCTGTTAATGAAGGTGTTGACATGGGTCCGCATAAGTCAGTATGGATCAATTCTAAGGTTACTTTAGATTTGTGCTCACTTGTAGGGAATGATCCTTTTATATTCTTCCCTAGTGCACAACCTTTACAAATGCCAGGATGATTATTTTTAAAGTGTGGAAGACCCGTAGTAATTTTGTTTATCATAAGTAGAGCATTATATCTTAGATGTCTCAGCCTCTTATGCCATAATTCACTGTGGTTTGTAATTTCATGAGTTAGTGCAGCTTTCTGTTCATTACATAGTTTGTATAAACTACCATCTCTTGTCCCTATAATTGTGGCATTTTTCATATTTGAATTTTTAGGCCATAGTAGAACTTTGTCTTCATTAAAGGTGACTCGAAATCCTTGATCTGCTAGTCCTGATATAGAAATTAAATTTCTTTTGATTCCGGGTACAAATAGAACATCTTTTAGTTGTAAGGATACTCCATTCTTTATCTTGATAGTATAGGTCCCTATTCCTTTTACTGGGTAAGTGGAGTTATCCCCAATAGTTACTTCTTCTGTTGAATAATTTTCAAGTGTTTCAACTGACTTTTAAATCCGGTTATATGTCTTGATGCACCACTATCAATTATCCAAATCCTATTATTTGAATTTAGTTCACTTGAGAGAGTTGTAAAGAAAAGTGGAATTTCTTTTGCTTCAGCTACGGTGGCTTGAGTCTTTTGTCTTTCAGGACAGTGTCGATGAGTGTGCCCATATTTATCACATTTGTAACATTGAATTTTAGAAAAATCTCTTTTGTATCCCCTCATTCTTTTGAAGGATTTTTCTTTCTTGTTGTGAGACTTTGTGTTGAGAGCTTGTGTTTCTCCCTCTTCCTTTGAACCTAGTCCTCTAGTAATGAGTCTTGATTCTTCCTGAGTGCAGTCATTTTTAAGTTGATCAAATTTTGGTAAGGGTGGACGAGTGCTTATACATTGAATGAAATTCTCCCAAGATGTTGGTAATCCCCTTAGTGCTATTAGAGATAATTCCATGTCTTCTACATTGTTACCAATAGAGAATAGTTGATCTCGAATTTCAGCAATTCTAAGGAAATAAGATGTAACTGTTTCCCCTTTATTCATCTTAATTGACAACAATTGTTCCTTTAAGGTTAATATTCGACTTGTATTGTTTATCTCATACGTTTCTTGAATTTTCTTGAAAACCTCATATGCTGTTATTAATCTTGCTATGCTTGGAAGAATAGAGTCTTTGACTGAATCAACAATTAACTTCTTGGCTTTATTGTTCCTTCTTTTCCAAGTTGTTTTCTTTGCTTCGTCTGTAGGTATTTCTTTTTCCTCTTCTATGAAAGATTCTAATTCCAGTTCTTGCAATAGTGTGGTAATTCTAATTTTCCATGATAGAAAATTGGATGCTCCTTCCAATCTGTCTTTCATCCTAATTCTGGTGGTCATTTTTAATGATTTGTGAATGAATCTTTTCTTTTAAATAATATCTTTCTTTTCCAATCAAATAATAATTCAGAATTATATTCTCTTTAACTTGGCTCTGATACCATGTTAGGAAATCAGATCTTGAGAATATAATTTACCTTTTATATGTGCTGATAAAATGAATGTTCTGATATATCAATACACTGTGATACTTTTATATTTATTCTGAATATACTATACAGTATGCTGTGACCGCAGGTAATAATAGCAATGAACACTTTTACTGATTGTATTTTCCTGTGATCACAACATACGTATATATATATATGCTGATGATCAAAGAACAGCAAGCAATGTGTCCCTTCATTAATGAAAGGGCACATCCCATGGTCGCTGGTTACATTAGTGTAGTCGGCTGTCTTAATAACAATGTTTAGTGCCGTTCATTCATTTGACATAATAGTCGATGCTAATAACTATGATAGTCATCGAACATAGTTCGATTCAATATTAATGTAATATCATAATATTGTATTATGATATTATCATTATTATATTATAAATATAATAATGATAATATAATAATAACAATATAAATTACAACTCTTAATTATTAACAATGTATAGTATTATAAATTGCTATGTTATTATCATTATTATATTTCATCAATATAATAATGATAATAAGATAATAATAATATAATCACAATTCTTATAGCATAATCATTGTATACTATATATATATATATATATATATATAATACGAATGAAGCTATACCTTAACATCTAGTAGAGATGCACACTCCATCACCAACTCCGGACAAGGCAAGGTAGGAGGGAAGGCGGCAGCTTGCCCAATTCCACACTTGTAGATCTTCTTTGCCATAGAGGACGGGCCCCCTTTCAACATATTTCTTAACTGTATCATATCTATGGTGCCGATGTTGGTGTCACCGACTCGCTTCAATTTCGAGAAGAAGGTGGTCTTGGGCATCATGTCTTCCTTGTCTTTCTTGGTATTAATTCCCTTTGGGTTCTTGTTTGCACTAGCATCCGCCATCCTAAACACTTATTTCTGCCCCTTCGCCTAGGGATGATCAAACATATTTCTGCCTCGCCAATTCCTATCACACTACACTTATCTCTGCCTCTTCGCTTAGGGATGGACTACCACTTATTTCTGCCTATTCGTTACCTATGAGATGGACTACAGTTATATTTCCCAACTTCAAGCCTAGGGGTGGGACTACCACTTATATCTCCTTTCTCCAAATCCTAAATGGAAACTACACTTATATCTCCCAACTTCAAGCCCTAATGAGATGATGAAGTGATGGATGGATGATGTAAGCAAGAAAATAGGGAAATGTACCAAGCAAGAACAAGGAGAAAATCTGTCTTTTAGACCAGCCTTCACCCTCAATCATGAAGCTTGTCTTCTACACCAAACAATCAATCACCAAAGAAAAAAGATAACAATTAGAGCATACAATCCACTCACCAACTTTTTGCAAATTTTCTTCAAATAGGTAGGCCCTTATCTATCTGTGGTCTCCTCTAAACAACAGGCCTCTCTGATTTTAGCAACATTCTTCACAAAATCGCAAGTCTTTATCAAATGGCAGGCCCTCAAATGCTCTGCTATAACAGGTTTGCTGCCTTCTCTATGTCTTATAAAATTTGCAAGCCTCCTTGTGATTTTCGTGGCCTTTCTCTAAATGGCAGGTCTGCTCACTGCCCTAATAAATTTCGCTGCCTCTCTATTCACAAAATCGCTGCTTCCTCTATCCCTCTGCTCTTGACTGCCGCTCCTCCACTTTAAGATAGTTCGCTGCCTTCACCTATGTTATTGTCGCAGGCCTCTGCTGTATGAAATAGCAGGTCTGCCTTATGATTTTCGCTTTGCTCCCTAACTTTGGCGCTTCCACTATACAAAGTTGCTGCCCTCCAATGCTTTGAATAGAAGGGAGATGAATGGTGAGGAGAGGAGGGAAGGAGTGCACCTCTTATATCAAACTTGGGGCCCCAACATAAGGGCCAACCTGCATATGGACAAACCAAATTTCAATTAAATATTACAAAAAGGGGCCGACCTGGCCTAAAAAATTAAATTTGCATTGAAATTTTGTATTAAATTTTATTTATTATTGCGCCTAGCCTTAAATTAGATTGGCCATACTGGTGGCGCTACCATAAAAAGGCTCTATTGTTTATTTTTTCAATGCCATATGCCGTATGTGGGGCCTGATTTTAGATTTAATTGCCCAGATTTGTAAATTTCAAAGCAAACTTTAATTTAGCACCCAGATTTTTATGTTTCAATGCAGATTTTGAAAATTTAACTTGCCCAAATTTTAATTTTAATGCTCAGATTTTAAATCTCAATGCCCAGATTTTACAATTTATTTGCCAAGATTTTATTTTATTGCCCAAATTTATTTTTAAGTGCCCAGATTTCCTAGACCAAGTGTCTAGATTTTCGAATTTAGGTGGCCAAATTTTAATTGCCTGGCCTAGATTTTTTGATTTTATTAGCCCAGATTTTAAATAAAGGCCAAACTTCCGAATTGCAAGGTGATAAGTTCAATTTAGTCTTAAATCCTCATTTGGCAAATCAATTTGATTTGGCCATTTAAAATTTTCATCCAATTAATTTATTTCAACACCCAAAATTTGAAAAGCTTTCCAAAAAAAGACCAAATCCACACTTAAGTTTGAAATGAAAGCCTAAGGTTGATCTCATCAATTTTTCAAAATAATTCGTCTAAGTCCAAAAATATTTGCCAAGGCCTCCGGAATGGCAGGATCAAGGAAGAAAATGCCAAGACTCATTCGAAAATGGGGGTCCCCAAATTCTTTGGGGCGATGATGTGAAACCTCACAACACTAATTAGGGTTTCCATAACCGTAGCTACAAATATTAAATGCCCACCCAATTACAAGTAAGCACCACCATGTGGACTAATAGAAAAATTACATTGCTTTCATGGGCCAATGAGAAAATAGATTAGGCATAACCATTTGAGAAGATGCACCAACGAATTGGCCAATGAGAAAATTACAATATTGTGGGCTAATGAGAAGAGAGGTTAGGTAGAAAACTTGTAGAAGAAGCCACCATTTAATGGACCAATAAGATGATGCCACTTGTATTTATACCAAGCCATCTCCAAGAATATTCTTTTCTTTATCCTTTTTCTCTCTTCTTGGCAGATTCAATGAATCTAGACATTGGTTAATTTCTTCCACTAGGACACTTGGCACATACTAATTGGTTGAGGGTATGGCTGCCACCTCAGCATACTCATCTAGAAACTTGTCAAAATACCTCTTATTTGCTGATGAGAAAATATTGTTAAACCTTCAATTGTGATGGCTAATATTCTCAATTGCTTCATCTTCTTCGCCTTTTGGATGTCCTTGAGTCTTTCTCTTGCCTTGCCCTTCTAAGTTGCTCCAATGAATGGATTTCAACTCAGCCTTCCTTCCAATGCCAAATCTCTGTTGGTGTGGTGATGGAGGGTTTTCATACCACCAACGTTTTGATATTCTAAATTGTTTTCTTAGATGTGTTGATCCTTTTCATCCTATTGTTGATGAATCCTCCTTTATTTTTCGTCATCATCTTGTACATCAATCCTTCTTGAACCTTTGATTTTCGCCCTTCTTGCTTTAGCATTTTCAATGGTCTTGGTTCCCTTTCCTTTGGCTGCTTGCTCATCTCCTTCTTTGTCTTTCGCTGGTGATTCCTTCTTTCCCTTGGCTTGAGGCCTTGGCCTTGAGGTTTCAGCTCCCTTCTCCATAGCTGGGCCTGCAACAATCATTATAGTCAGGACTTAGCCTTATTTTACTAGAATTGGACTAAAATTAGAGATTAATGGCTTCTGGTAAATCAAAATCAGAACTCCAAATATTTGCATCAGACTATAAAGTTGACAAATCTAGGACTGTAACGCCAATACTTAGTCACATCTCTGATTTTATCATATGAAATTGGGACTAAATCTAAATTTTTCATTTTCTGTTGCATGAAATCAGCCCTCTGTGATTTGTATCAGACCTGAAATTTAGTCAATTTAAGCTATAACATGACATGAAAATAATGAGGAATTGATTAGATCTTTATCCTAGATACCCTAGATCCCTTATCACACCATTTTCAATGAGATTTCTACTACAAAGGGGACTGAAAACTAAGCCTTGTTACAGAACTAAATAGTTCTGAGAATTTTGATTAATCTCTGTGAATGGCAAGAACATTGCTGCAAACGATGGAACTTGAGGTATTTGACTGACTTTGCCTATCTTGGAGACTAAGGCTTGCTGAAAGTGATCAAAGTCAGCCCCTAGATGTGCTGGTGATTGACTGATATTTGTTGGTAGATGACTGAAAGTTGATGCTAACCTCCAAATTTAAATAGGAAGTGCTGCCTAATGAATTTCACCACTTCCAGTTAATGGCCCTGCAAGCGAATGATTAAGAAAATACTCCACAACCTGCCCTTGATAGTTCGAACTTTCTCAGCAGCTCCTGTTATTGCATTTGCTTTGAAAATGATTTTTAGGATGTAGCAATTACCTTGTTTATATAGAGGATGACTGGGCTTTATTGCCATTATTTTAAATTACCCTCAATCAATTATTAGCAACAACCACACTCAGCATTAAATTAATGGCCTTTGTTTAATTTAATCCCCTTTGCTATTTCAAAATTTGAATTTTGGGGGCCTCCTATTGGATCGAATTTCTTCCCCCATTGTGATTGCAAATTCCCATTGAATGCTTGGCCTCACTTGCTTAAGTTCGAGACAAATTTGAAGAGAATTTGAAATGCCTTGCATTAAATGTGGAAGCTCCTCCTTGTTTAGTTGTCATTGCATCAATTTTTGATCCATTAGTCATCCATTCAAGGGCCTTGAACTCAGATCTGCATTTAAAACTTACCCTTTGCTTTGAAATTGCATCGATTTTTGAGCCTTTGATAGGAGATGGAGCTGCATTTGCATTGAACTTAGTATGTAGACTTCGTGTGGGACCCATACATCGAATTTAGAGCCTATAAGTTTGAGGCTTAGGAGTCAAAAATTCAAATTGGGCCTTGGGCGGCTAGATTGGGCTTGGTCTTGAATTAGTTTAGGGTTTAATTAGGCCACACGCCTCATGCTTAGGGGGGCCATTTAATTTCATTTCGGTCTGATCTGCACTTTAGCCCACACATATATAGAGCAGGGCTTAATTCAAAATTCAAATGCAATTTAATGTCCTTCAGCCCACACATATATAGGGCAGGGCTTAATTCAAAATTCAAATGCAATTTAATGTCCTTTAGCCCCCACGTTTCATATAGGGCCAGCTTCAATTAGTTTTAAGCCTGATTTATTGATTTTAAGTCCACCAACTCCAAGATAGGGCCACATGCTACATGAATCTGGGTCTGATTTAAAAGTCCAAGGCCATGTGCTGCTTTTTTAGGTCTTATTTCATTGAGTTTTGTGTCCAGATCTGGGCTTTACTTTACCAAATCAGGCCCACACGCCATGATTTTAGGCCAGATCTATTAAGTTCTTGGCCCATACGTTTCATATTAAGGGGCGGATTTACTAAGTCCTTTCCATTTTAGGGCCCCCAGATGATTTGCATCAAGTTTTGGGCCAAGATTTGAAACCGATTTGCTGATTAGGACCTGCCTTATAGAGTTGAGACCACACGCTATAGCTTTGGGGCCAGATCTACATTGAATTTAACCCGATTAGACTCATACTCTAGGCCTGATTTGTCCAATCCGAGCCACACGTTTCATTTCAGAAGCTCCTAGTTCGAAATTTGGGCCCAAGTTTTGCAATTTCATGGCCCGCGATCCACATTAAGGCATTGACTATTCAGATCTAGACCCCTGTAGGCCTATATGTTAGCCTTTGGGGGTCCATTTCAAGCCCATTCTCATCGAATTATGGCCTGGTCTAATTAGACCAGACCCACGTTTTATCCAGGGGCTGTTTATATTGCTCTTTAAGTGTTGTTCATGGGCCCAAGGCCACATGTTGCCTTTTAGGAGCCGGCTCTTAGAGTTTTGAGCCTTCATGTTTCAATTTAGGCTTATCTTATTGAGATCTAAGCCCATGCATTTGATATAAGGCCCAGCTGATTGGCCAAAAATCATCACTTATTTGAGGGCGGGGCCTAACTTTGGCTTTGATCCATGCCTTAGCTTTTCGAGGCCATTTGAACTTGTTAGATGGGAGTTTGTGATTCGTTAAAGCTTCCTACCTTCCCCCTTTTGCATTATCTCTTCCTTCCTTCATCAAACTTAGGACAAAGTGGTGCTTCCTTCACCCAATAAGACATGTCTTCCTTCCCTCGCCACATAAGGAGGTGGAATACACTCCTCTATGTGGAAAATTGCCAGAAAAGTTGGTGGAATCCACTCCTCTATGTGGCAAATCGCCAGAAAAGTTTGGTGGAATCCACCTCTCTATGTGTCAACACAAAGAGGGAAATTTTATTTTAATTTTACCAATGACTTTCTTTTTTATTTCCCTCCTAAGGCGAATTACTTAGGCAAATTTACACATCTCTTGCTCAAAAAATTTTGTTTCAAATTTCTCACTTCCAGACTTAGCCAAATTTCACCATATTTCCCCATTTTTGACACTTAGCCAGATTTTATGACTTTTCTCCAAATTTTGACACTCAGCCAAATTTCCTCAAATTTTCAAGTTTTTCACACTTGGTCAAATTTTGCCACCTTCCTCAATTTTCACACTTAATACTTTGAGAAGGCTTTTCTAAATCCTGAATTGTTGCCAAACTCACTCTACTACTTACCTATCAGCAAATAAAGGGGGTCCCCATTTGCAATGAGGTAATGGTGTGAAAACCTCACAACAGGTCCCAACAAGGGGTCATTACATGATGCAAAAGAACGGTGGCAGCTATTTGCTTTTTACATTTTATTATTTTGTAGTCATTGCCTTTCGGCCTTTTCATTTTGTTGTATGTGCATATTGATAATGAAACTCAAATGATTAGACATTGAAATGTTGTTAATTTGCATGTGGGCTCATGTCAATTGTAAATTCAGCTATAATGTTTCATGATATAGTCATAGTGAATGCCTTAACATATGAATATTTGAAACTTTAAATATGTTCAAATTTTCCTTATTTTTTAGTTGTTGCCCCACCCAAAAAGGCTTCCTCTATCAACAGTCCTGGAAATGCAAATTTGGTGCTGCATAGTTTTCAGAAAACGAAGTTTCTTTAGGATGTAGTTAATGCAGAGCTCCTCTAGAGGAATTCAGTTCTTAATTGAACTTTCAAGCCAAAATAGACCAGAGCTCATCACGTTGCCTCTAACTTGCAGCAATAGCACCCAGAACAAAATTTAAGAGGACAGCTGTTAAAATGAAATGTCGAAGCTTGTCTAAGTCAATTAACTTTCCTATTGTCACCCACACTTTCATACTGATTCCCACTAGACCAATCAATTTTAGATATCAACTCTAGTATGTGAAATATGATGCTTTTTTAGAGTCTTCTTTTCTTATATGAAGTTGATTCAAGTTGGACTTAGTCAGTAGCAATTCTGCTTTGATTATTAATGGTTCTCTCTTGATTCCATGTCTGTTTTTCTTCCATTTTCAATAGATCAAGGGCATAATCTCATTTATAAGTTTTGTCATCTTTGTGTGATGGGGATTGTTTGAAGTCATCCTAAAGTATGAATGATCTTAATCTGAGTGTTACAGACTGGACTTCACGTGTCTACATCTTTTTTTGTTCTGGGACAATAAACCAGCACATGGATGTTTACACTGATGCTCTATTTGCAGAATATATGATTTTATGGAATTTTATTGTGTTTGGTGATGTCCGTACGCATGCATTTAATAGAACTTTTTGACTTCATTAACAATTCCTGTTTCATTGTTTAAGCGTTCATAGAAAATTATGCTTGTCCGATTGTTTGGTTGATACTTTTGAGTCCTTGACCTGAAAATTCAATCTTTGAATTTTGTTGATGTGAGTTTTGTACCACTACATAACATATAGCAATTGAAATACTTGATACAGCGTATCAAACACTCAACCCTCTCTTGAAAAGTATATAAGAATACTCCAAGGTTCCTTACACCTGTGGATACTAACTCAGTTAAAATGATGTGATTTGCTGGTAATCACTTCGGCGGGCTTATGTTGTTCACTTGAGGATGTCAAACTCTCGCTATGATGCGATTTAGCTTTGCAATGTATACTGAATGACTTTCTCCAATTTATATCAGTTCCAACTTTGCTCTTTTCAAACTCTCAAACTTCACTTTCCAACTTCTGATTCTCAACTTCAACTACTAAGTTATTGATTACCTCTACTCCTAAGAATGGAAAGATTGGCAAATGGACGGGGATCAAACCAAATGAAAGCATACCAGCGGTGTTACCTCCACAGGTGCAATGATTCTAAGGAAAGAAGACTAGATTACCACACAAGGCTCCTTGACAAGCCGCCAAGATGCTAGTGGCCTAGTATAGGATCCCTATCAAACATCTACCAATATCACCATGCAATTAACCATCTATCACTACTCTTCCTTTAACACTTGCTTGAAAATAAAATCTACTTTAACAACTCAATTGAAATGAAATCTATCTCTAACAATTGGAAGTAGAAACCATGCAATAACACCAAGTGTTCTTAATCACCATGCAAGACACAACAATGATAAGAGAAGCAATTTTGGTATTATATTAGCAACAATTTTCTTCAACCCTTTACAAATGAGAGTACATGGCCTTATATAGAGGCTTGAAATTACAATGAATGGCCAAGATTAAGAGGCAAAACCAACGATCCAGATTGAATCCTAAAAACCCTAATTAGGGTTACCACCCCACAGGCCAATGAAAAGACGCCACCTCATCAATGGACCAATGAGAAAAAGAATAGTGGTAACCAATGAGAAGGCACCAAAAATGGTAGCCAATCTGAAACTGACACCTACCCTACCCAAGAAGAAAGGGGAAAATGCCACATGGGCTTACATCAAATGGTCTTCTAATATAACTTTACCCTTTTCTTTCATCTTTTTGGCATAAGTAATGAACTTAGCCAACATTTTATCAACTTCTTCCATAGGAGGGCAAGGTGAATGCCTCATCTTGAGCTCAGCTGTGGTGACCATGTCCTTTGCTGCTTGTAGTACCTGCTCATTCTCCTTCTCATCATCCTTTGCAAATTGAACTAAGGCTTTGAGAGAGGCGAGGATGTCAAATCTTTTCGTTACAGGGACAATCCTTCCCAAATCATCCAACCTCGATCCAAACTCTGTCTCATTGAAATCCTCCTCTGTTATTTCTTCGAAATCTAGTGCAACTCTAGCATCATTCATTGTGTTTGAAATGAAAACCTCTATGCCTGAACTGTGTTGTGTCATTCTGTCCTGTATTTCATCCAGCGTTCCCAATCTGAACATTAAGGCCATGAACCAAGACTCGACCATTGTTTTCTCTCCTTCATTTATCACCTTGGCCTTCACCAACGTTCCTTCTGATATTCTTATAACTGCTTCCAACCTAGGGATGATATACTCACGAATTGGAAGGAAATCCCTCCATCTTACTTCAAACTCTTTGAATTTGTTCTTGATGGTTATAAATGCCCTGAAAATGGCAGTGAAAGGAAGCAAGAAATCTTGCCCCTCTTGGATGGTGTCATTGATCCACTTCTTAGCCTCTTGTTTGAAATTGTCCTCACTATCTTGGGGAAGAGCTGCCCTAGGCACCTGTTGGATTGGCTGACTGGTTCCATCATAAATGCCCTTCCAATACTCATTTTCTCTTCTTAATTTAGCATTTGCAACATTTGCCCTTGCCAGCTTCTCAAAGACCGAAGTTATACTCTCTTGAAGCTCTTCACACTCTATCTCATCTGTCGCTGTTCCCAAGTCATGCTCTTGAAAATCATAGTCTTGAATTGAAATTTCTTCCATTGTCTTGGTGACCTTTGGTATGGCAATTTGAACTTTCCGGTGACCACCATCCCTGATTACCCTCGCTACTGTCTCTGCTTGCCTATGTCTAGCATTATCCTTCCCTTCAGCATCCCTTTGAATTTCTTCAATTGCTTGGATGGGTGGCTCCGGAATAATCTGCTGGAGCAGCCTCAACATCCAAGCGGGCCCAGTGAAAACTCCCACTGCCGGATTTGGCTGAACTAGCCCTGCATACTCATCATCGGGTGCCTGAACTTCGTTTTGTACTGCTTCACCCTCAATATCAACTTGCATATCTTCTTCATCACTAGAGACTGCCACATCCTTGCTTACTTGATTTTCTGATAGAGGAGAATATCCACTACTGCTATCTTCACTACTTGACTCTAAACTTGAGCCCACTTCAACTGCTGCACTTTGTCTACTGACTCCATGCTCGTGTCCTCTATCCTCATATATACTTTCTCTAGATGGTTCTTTGCTCTGTTTCTTTGCTGGTGGCCTTGGATCTTCCTTACCCTTCTCAACTTCTATATCTTTCCTCTTGCCCTTACTGGCTTGCTGTTGCTGCTGTGGGTGCCGTCGGCCACTGCCCTCACCCTACTGGCTAACCGATTCTGCTTGGACCTCCACTGGCCTCATTTTCTCATAAGTGAGGCGTACCCTTGACCTTTGCAACTGACTTAACTTCTTGTTATACCACTCCTGAGTGTGCAGTTCAACTGTCTTATTAATTGCCTCTAAGGATGGATCCTGCTGATCATTCCAATTGACGGGATCTAACTCTGTTCCTTCTACTGTGTGGTAGTCTTCTCTTAGCACATCTTCGTCTTCTTCCATCTGGTCTGGGATCATAAGGTCTTTCCATTTTATGGTTCTCATCAGGCTTAGCGATAGTCTTGAGAAAGCTAGCTTCCTCACATGAAAGTCATCTTGTGCATTAGCCCAAAAATCCTCTATCGTAGGCACATGCCTAAATGTTCCTCCTTGAGCGGACTTGATTAGACCATGAGGGTCGAACCCTTGTCTTGCTTTATACCAAGCCAGGTGATATTGCTCTAACTCCTTTTCAGCGGACGCAAAGGCAACATGGTTGGGACAACTGTCATTGCCTATCACAAGTGAGAGGGTAACCCCTGCTTCACCTCTCTGTTTCATCATTTTGTCATATTGCTCAAGCTGTCTAGCCAATTCCATCAAAACCAATCGATCGGGTGGATACCTTGGGAGCCTCTTGGGACAAGTTGTACATCCAGCCACTCTTATGTAAGTGAATCGTTCAAATTGGATGAACCAACTCCCATACTTCTTAACTTTAGCCTCTGCCTCCGGAGAAAGTCTCCGAGCAGGAGTTCCTTGCAACATCCTTACTAACTTCATGGCAAAGGCATCATAAAATATCTTGTAATCCTTGGTGTTGCGCAAATGAAGCTATGGATAGCACTCATACACCAAGTATTGTCCAGGCCCATGGCCAACTTCTCCCCTAGCCCTAAGTCCCGGTTGTCTAAATAATCTTGCTATTAAGTAAAAAAGATATGATCCCATGTAAAACTACTTTTGAGACAACACTGTTCTAAGCTGTAACTCTAGATTTTCACTAATTATTGCAGCCCAATCAAATTTCTTCTTTCCACTTTCTATGCCATCAATGAAATAGTACATCCAAGTTTCAAATTGCATACCTTGTGCTAAGCCCATGATTCTGTTGAGGAGGACGATGAGGTCGCCATATTCTGACTTGAAGTCGGATCTGATAAGCTTTGAGGTCTTGGTGACTCCCTTCTTGCCTTCATGTAACCAATTCTGTTTTAGCTGAGCAAAGTATGTGTCTTGGTTGTCATGGTATAATCTGGTGGCCTGGTCAATGGATAGTGCCTCTGTGCCATTTTGCTTAGGTATGTTAAATGTATCCTCAATCAATGGACCGCTGATGTTTGCCAAAACTTTCTCTCTATCCATCATGACTGACTTGCTCTGAATGTTAAGTCTAGATGCACACTCCATGATCAAATCTGGACAAGGCAATGTAGGAGGGAAGGCAGCCGCATGCACAACTCCGGACTTGTAGACTTTCTTTGCAATAGGAGATTGGCTGTTTCTCAACCTATCTCTCAATTGAATCATATCAAGGGCACCAATGTTGGTGTCTCCAACATATTTCAATTTTGAGCGGAAGTTGGAATTGGGTATCATGACTTCCTTGTCTCCTATTTTAGCATTAGTTCCTTTGGGTCGCTTGCTTGCATTAGCATCAGCCATCCTAAACACTTATCACTCCCCGCCTTTTCTACAATGCTGGTGAAACTACACTTATCACTCCAATCTTCGCCTAGGGGTGGAATACTACATTTATCACTCCCCGCCGCTACCTTAAGATGGGCTACACTTATCACTCCAAATCTTCTCCCTAAAAAAATGCAATGCAATGATGCAAACTACACTTATCACTCTCCGCCTTTGCCTTAAAATGGACTACACTTATCACTCCAATCTTCGCCTAGGGGTGGAATACTACACTTATCACTCCCCGCCGTTACCTTAAGATGGGCTACACTTATCACTCCAAATCTTCGCCTAAGATGAAATGCAAGCAAGAACTTGAGGGAAAAAAGCCAATCAAGACAATCAAGTAATCAACTTAATATCCAAACACCTAACTCTACTCTTGAAATTAGTTTTCAACACCTAAACTAGCACCAATGAAATGAAAGCAATTAAAGAGAGAGGAAAAGATAGGCCACTCACCCAAGTACAACGAAGCTAGGAGTCCCTTGTCAATGCAATTAGCTAAGCTTAGCCTCCAAAACTTCCAAGTCCACAAGAGAATCTCCCCTTCCTTCAAATCACTCTCAAAATCTGATTGCTATGAATCTTCTATCGATAAATTCTTCTATTACAAATCTGATTTGCCTCAACTCAAGCTTCTTCTCTTCATCAAACTCTCCAATTTTCGAATTTGCTTTTCGGATCTGCTTTTTCGGACTGCTTTTTCGCTCTGCTTTTTCGCTCTGCTTTTTCGGGCTGCTTTTTCGGACTGCTTTTTCGGACTGCTTTTGCTGCCAAGAGAAAAGGAGAGAAGTGAATGAGATGGTGAAATGAAGTGGGGGAGAGCTCCCCTTATATACCAAATTTTGCCTCCAAAAAAAGCAAGGCCGACTTTGTAGGAGGAGGGAAAAACAAAAAATTAAAATTGCCAAATTAAACATGAATTAAATGAAATAAATTGCCCAGCCCTAGGGGATTTTATTTTAATTTAAAATTGGGTCAACCTAGTGCAAAATTATCGGTTTAAATTAGCCAAATCCGAAATTATCATAGGCCCTAAAATTGAAATTTTGAAAAAAGGTCATTTAGGCCTCCAATATAGCTTTAAACCCTCCCCATTGTGGACCCAATAACTTGCCTTGAATTTCACACCTCCTAGGCCTTAAAATACGTTGAATTTAACACACAAAGGGGCCCAATTTAAATTTTTAAATTACAAACACTTAGCCCAAAAAATATGATTTTAAAGCATTTAATCATGACAACCAAAATTAATTTTTTATTATTTTGCAACCCAAAAATCATTTTGCAATTTAATTTCCATTTGGCAATTTTATCCTTTTTTATTTTTGCAATTTATTATCTCTAATTGGCAACTTTAAATTTATTCTTTAATTTCCATTTTTCTCCACCAAAAAAAATTTACAAGATTTTCCCAAAAATATCCAATTTCACAATTAAATTTTGAAAATCTCGAGTTCTTCAATTTCATCAATTTTCAAAATTCATCTAAGTTTGAAAATTTTGCAAATTTGCCCTGCCAGATATTTTTCTAACAATCGAAATAAAATATTCCTATTGAATTTCGTTTGGCCTAAAGACAAAATCAACTGTTTAGGAAAATCAATGTTTCACACAAGGTGAAAACAAGCTATACACTCCCAAGCACTTCAAAAATATCCCAGGTGTAAAATTTTCATTTCAAAACCTCTGGATCGCCCAAAAATTCGCTAAGGCACCCAAATACCCGGATCTAGAAAAATTGTCAAGGCTTGCTAAAAAAAAATGGGGGTCCCCAAATTCTTTGGGGCGATGGCGTGAAAACCTCACAACAAATTTATAACATTAATTTTTAAAAAACTTGCAAGGAAAATTAGCAATAATGGGAAAAACATGATGCATTGGAACTTATATCAAAGCTTATAAAAATGATTACATGCGATCTCCTGGCTGTCTTTTCGGCTTCTACTGACACAATTTACAATTTGAACCAACTAGACCCTGTTACTTTAGCTTCTCAGTGTCAATGAATTGGTACTCGGTACTGTCATTCTTTTTAACTGTTATTTATCAAATGTGGTATTATTCTGATGTTTATGTTGTCATGTCTTTGTTTCTTGTAGATGAATGTATTTACTAGAAGTGTGACAGAAGGAATGAATATCACAGAAGAGATGATTAGTGCAAAGTCCGTCACAAGGCAGTTGGGAGATCAAATAGCTCTGGCAAAAGCATATGTAGTTATTGCAAAAGAAAGTAACAATTTGCAATTTGCATGGGAATTGAGTGCACAGATCAGAAATTGCCAATTATTGCTATCTAAAGCAGCCGCAAGAGAAAGTCCGGTCACCATGCAGGAAGCAGAGGTTACCATCCAAGAATTAGCAAGGTTGATCTTTCATGCAAAAGAGATTCACTATGACAGTGCAACTATGATAATGAAACTAAAGGCACACATACAAGCTTTGGAAGATCGTGCAAATGCTGCCACTGTACAGAGCACAACATTTGGACAGTTAGCGGCGGAAGCAGTTCCCAAGGGCCTTTACTGTTTGGGTATAAGATTAACAATGCAATGGACCGGCAATCCTAAACTCCAGAAGCGTATGAATGACAAGAACAATTCTCCAAGGGTCACAGACAATAATTTGTATCATTTTTGTGTGTTTTCAGATAATGTTATTGCAACATCGGTTGTGGTAAACTCTACAACCTATAATGCGGATCATCCAGAGCTGCTTGTTTTTCATATAGTAACAGATGAAATAAATTTTGGAGCTATGCAGGCTTGGTTTGCTATGCATCAGTACAAGGGGGCGGCTATAGAAGTACAGAATGTGGAAGACTTCACATGGTTTAATGCATCATATGTCCCTGTCTTGAAGCAGCTGCAAGATGCTGAAACACAAAGTTACTATTTTAGTGGTTCCCAAGATACTAATACTGCAATTAAATTTCGTAATCCCAAGTACCTTTCTATTTTAAACCACTTAAGGTTTTATATTCCTGAAATATATCCTGCACTGGAGAAAGTTCTATTTCTAGATGATGATGTAGTTATTCAGAAAGACTTGACACCACTTTTCTCTATAAATTTGCATGGAAATGTTAACGGGGCAGTGGAAACCTGCCTAGAGACTTTTCATCGATATCATAAGTATCTTAATTTCTCTCACCCAAAGATTCAATCTCATTTTGATCCAGATGCCTGTGGATGGGCCTTTGGGATGAATGTTTTTGATCTTGTAGCATGGAAGAAAGCTAATGTCACTAGTAGGTATCATTACTGGCAGGAGCAAAACATAGATCGTACACTGTGGAAATTGGGAACTTTGCCTCCTGGCTTGCTTACATTCTATGGTATAACTGAACCACTTGACAGACGGTGGCATGTATTAGGCTTAGGATATGATCCCAATGTTGATAATCAGCTCATTGAGAGTGCTGCAGTTTTGCATTATAATGGGAATATGAAGCCCTGGTTGAAGTTGGCAATGAGCAGGTACAAATCTCTGTGGGAAAAGTATGTCAATTACTCCGATCCTTTGTTGGAGCAATGCAGTGTTCATTAAATATTGGTGTTACATCTCTTGTTGGTGCAATAGCATTATCATTTGGAATCCATTGTCAGTCACTTAGGTATATCAGTTCCCTTATCTTTTTCCTTCATAATTTCTCGTCGAATATATTCATATGTCAACATTCTTTCAATTGGAAATTCAATTCTTTTTCAGACAAGTCTTGGGATCTTATTAAGAATTTTTTTTTTCATTTCTTTTTCTGCATTCTGACACATTCAGAAAATGGTTGCTATTGTGCTGGGTTCTTTCCATTTAGTCGCACTCAAGTGCAATCTACTTTTAGATCTCTTTGTTGGTTGCAGCAAGTTAATTTGTATAAGCAGCTTAGGCTTTTTAGATCTCTTGGAAAAAAATTCACTTCCCATGCTCCAAAGCTGTTAACAGCAATAGTCTTTAGAAGAGGTACATGCTAGACATATTTTGGCATTTCAAAATAATAAAACACATAATTTATTTTAAGCGATATTTATTTCACTAATTAATTTTATGTTAACTTCAAGTTTGTCGTTTACTTTTAACAAAGTATAATGATTTATTTTTAAGGCTTGAAGCATGCAAGATTAATTGAAGCAATATCCCTTTAGCATGCGGAGACTGCAAGTTTAGCAACAATCAAATTTTTATCTACTTTTCAAGTGTATTGGACCATATAGTGCAACCTGAAGTAACTGAACATCTTGGTAATGATTTTATCCAGCCAAAGGTTTATGAGCATTCTTTTATACTGAATATGATTATGTATGATAATCTACATCAATTGATTTCTAGATCAGTGCATTGTATAGAACAAATGAGTTAACCTTAAAATTTAGTGCTATGGGCCAGGTGTTAGTATGTTTTTCATCTTCAGGCTAGAAGACCTCAAAACAAATAAAGGATAATAGCAGGTATCAAATTCTGTGGATTCTTATCAATTTGCAGTTGATACATGTTGATCAGGATTATGTTGCTGAAATTTACACTTCTTTTTAAGGGCATGTGGTATGGCGGGAGAGGTCATTTCAAGTAGATGTTAATCACAGTTTATATTAGTATCAAATTATCAATACCTCGTGGTTTTACTCCTATGATAATTCTCCTCATCTATACATTGTTTGCTTTATGAAAATGGGCCATTCTTTTTTCTTGGTTTGGAACCTCTGAATATGTAGGCATAACCTGTCCATAAGCTTATACCTGTATGAAAACTGTATGGTCTGCAAAATTTTAATGTTGATCCACAAGTACCAGTATTATGTGCACGGTTCATCCATTAGTTTTTAAATGTAATATATTCAAAGACACAAATTAGGACTGCTAAAGTCAAATTCCAAGCAAGTGTATGGCTTACAATGTAGGCAATTAAAACATTGTATAAAGTAACTGTTAACAGAAGTAAGAATCTAATATAGAGAGTGCAATGTGAGTGAGCTTTACTTCCACCCATGGAATACTTTATACCTCTTAAGGAACACCCAACTAATGACATATCGAAGGTTAAACCACTATAATTCGCTGTGCCAAAAGTAGCTTTATACTATTAATATGTAGATTAAGTTTGTATGCTATGTAAGGTGGGAAGCGACTCTCTCCCTTTAAGAGGTGAGCCACTGTGGATGTGTGCTCTTTGATTGTGTATTGGAAAGTGAGCTGTACTTCCATGTTTGAGATCATCATAGCAATTGAACATACCCTAAACTTGATCTCTGATCGCAAATCTGTAGATAGCTTAAATATTCCAGTTGATTTGTGATTTGTGACTGCAAGAATTTGCCATAGTCCAGTTGATTGTAAGGATAAATGGAAAAACAAGGTTGGGCTGTGAGGTAAGGAATGCAAGACTTGTTACGAAAATTATGGTAACTAGTGATCACACCAAATGCATGCAATGAAATATTGGCAAAAATTTTTAGAAACGATATTTTGTTCTTCGAAACAAAAGGATTCACTTTGATACATTAATGTAATGGCATGCCCATTTTGATCAGGAGCAACATAGAGCTGTCTACCTCTAAAATTCTCAGTCTACCTCAAAAATTCTCACAGTTTTATCAATTGGATTTAGGAATCTCGACTTTTCTAGTCACCTTGAAATTACTAAGATCAAATTGGAGAAGAGTAACAAAGATATCTAATTCAACTGATCCTAGTTTTTAGCTATTGTAAAATATTGTTGATTTTCTAGAAATCATTACAATGGGAGAGCAACAAGCCAACTTTTTGCTTTCTTCTTCCACATTTCAAAAGTAGTTGTTATTATTAACAGAGGATGAATCTTATTTTAGCTATATATTGGTCAATTAATAAATGCATGAAATCCATATTATCTTGTCTGATGTTTGTTTTAAAGTAGCATTATTTGAATTTGCAGCCCATCATGCTCTATTATAATGGCCAAAATTGCATTTCCTGTCCAATATTTGATTCAAAAATTTGGACATTGTTACAATAAAAAAAAGCTTTGCCTAATGCAAATAAGAGAAGGATGCGAACATCTAGAATAACAAATCACAGTCTGTATTGGCAGCCCACGAAAATATGCACACCATATGCAAGGCCGAACACATACACAAAACCATGGAGGGGGATATACTGAAGGAGCATAAGATCTCTGGATGATATACCTAGATTTGCAATAGGAGCAAATAGGATACCAATTCAAAAAAATAAATGGTTTTAACAAAGAAGACCACTACACTTAAACACCTATAAATCAAAGAAGATAATATCTAATCCTTGACAAAGTGAAGAAAGAGGAATGTAGAGTTTGAAAGCAAGGCCTTTGTGATGAAAATTGAGATCATGAAGCTGATATGGGACCACTACAAGAAATATGGCATCTTGGCCAAATGGACTAGATCGAGACAACCACTGAGGAACATAATCAATTGGTGGTATGCAAACTTCCTAGGATAGGTAAGTATAACAACCCTAGTAAACAATTATTGCAAATTGCTAGAGACTAAGGATGATATTTTGAAAGGTAATACTTTAATTTCAAAGGTTTTAGCTTTTACTGCATAGAATTGGTACCTAATTTAATTCTTACACATACAAACCTAAAAATATTTCCCCAATGGATCAAATTGGGGAATATTCCCTTTGAATACTTGCATTTTGAAACCCTAGTGTCAATTGGTAATGCCATTGGCTCATTCATCGGGGTAGAAGAAAAATATGTAACTAATTTGTATGGAGGTCAGGATTTTGGTTGAAATTGACACATCCACCAGAACCATAGAACCTCTAGAAATAATAACTGCAGTTTGAAGTTGGTATATAAAACCATAATTCTATAAAGGTTATATTCATGTAAACAAAATTCGAACAAACAAAATTTGTATAAATGAAATGGCAATGGGAAAAATTGAAAAAGATAACAGCATAATTGATTCTTTAAAACCCCAATAATTTAGTAAAACAAATAGAAAATGTTAAAAGAAGTTTTAATGACAAAGGAGGTTTCTTAGTTGAACCACTAAATGATCTGGCAAATGAAGCATAAAAAGATGAAAATAATAAAACAACCAGATCAAAGAAAGATCTAGAAATAGCAATCTCAAAAAGCAAAGAAATGCTATATTAGATATTGGAAGATACAATGGCATTTCAAGAAGAAATTAAGGAACAATTAGACTTAATAGACCCCTTGTTTGAAAATAGGGAGATTACAAGAACAAATGATCCTAAAGAAACTAAAGAAGATGAACAAATGGAACAAGGAGGAAGTCCCACACAAGAGGAAAGATGTAAAATTGATATCCCTTTGGAGCTAGAAGTAGTATGTGATCTAATGGGGATAACTCAATCCCTGGAGGAGGGAGAAGTAAATATAGATAGGGAAAAGGAATTAATCCTCAAATAATGTTTGAATATGAAGGAGAAGTAGCAGAAGAGGCAGAGGAAGAAGAGGTAGAAGCAAACACGGTTGATAAAAACAAAGGTAAAGGTAGCTAACAAAGAGAATTAGGAAATTCTAGAGATAGGCCAAAACTGCCCAAATAAGGACAACCCAGATAGTGGTAAATCAACAAAAAAGTGAGGAAGGAAAACCTTAACAAAGATGAGTTTGAAAGAGGAAGAAGCAAATGATCAAACCAAAATTAAAACAATACGAAACATTGGGAAGGGGAACGTCTTTCCCCTAGAGCTATGAGGTTAATGACATGGAATGTTAAGGGTGTGAATGCCCATAACAAGAAATGAATAATATAACTTCGTTTATTGCAATAAAAGTAGAAATCATTATGATACAAGAAAACAAATTGAATAAAGAAGAAATGGATATCTTTAAAAATAAATTTGGATATTGGAAAGGAGAGGCAACAACAGTAGAAGGGGCCTTAGGTGGACTGGTCATATTTTGGGATCCAAGAAAAATAATGTATGAAAATCTGATTATGAAAAAAATTGGTTAGGAGGAATTATTAAAAGTATAAGTAGCGATTGAAAATTCACTCTAATAAATGTATATGGGCCCATTGAAACCAGTAAAAAGAAAGAGGTGTGGACGAACATTAGATTATTCATGGAACAATGTGCATATGAAAATTTCGTAATTGGAGGTGATTTCAACGCAATATTGCATTTGAACAAAAAAGATGGAGTAGTCCAAAGAGAATCTCAAGCATAGAAAGACTTTAGGGCATGAGTTAATCAATATAATCTTATGGAAATACAAACATATAATGGGAACTACACATGGAAGAACATGAGGATGGGCTTTAGTCACATGGAAGAAAAGTTAGATAGGTTCTTTTTCAATTGAAACTTGACTACTTTTCGTTATAGTTTTGATTCAACAATCATGACAAATGTTGTATCACACCATTTTCCAGTCCAATTATCAACCAATGAAGAATGCAATACCAAGAATTGTCCATTCAAGTTTGAGAAAATGTGGATGAATGATGATAAGTTCTTTGAACTAGTAGAAAAATGGTGGAAAAAGGAGCAATTCTTGGGATCCAAAATGTTTTGTTTTACGTCAAAATTGAAAGTAATTAAACAAAAACTTTTGCAATGGAACACAAAACATTTTAAAGATATTTTTGCGACAAAAGAAAAATTAGAAAAAGAAATTGAAGAGTTAAAAACCAAAGTAATAAAGAAGGGAATGGATCAATGTAGATATTTAAAGGAAAAATAACTGTTTGGAAAATATGATGATATACTCTCCAAAGAAGATATATGCTGGAAAGAAAAATCAAGAGAAACTTGGTTAGCAAAAGGGGATACAAATATTAAATTCTTTCATAACAACACAAAACAAAGGAGGATCATTAACAAGATTATGAAGATAAAGAAAGATAATTGTACAATAATAGAAGATCGTGAAGAAATCGCTGAGTAGGTAGAAGCCTACTTCAAAAACACTTTAAATAATTGGGAAGGATCTGATCACAGATCCCAAGAAGAAATGTTAAGAAAATATTCCCAAGAAGAAACAACTTTAAAACAATTGCACTCAGATAAAGTCCCAGGTCCAAATCCTCAAATTGCAGTTTTGGTGGTTAGCAACCACCCTAGTTTGTCATTGGAAATATCATCTCAGATATTTCACCTTTTACTTGAATGCCAAATTTGTGAAGTTTCCCTTGGAGACAAATTTGCATTATTGAACTTCATCAGAAATATATCTCAAATCTGGAAGTACAATATCCAAGTTGCAACCATTAATTCTTGTATCAATAAGATTGTTTGGTATAGCAAGTTTATCAATGCATAATTCAGGAATTAGACAAAGATCCATTCGCGTCGTCACTGTGCACTCAGAGAGTTGAGCTGCATGTTCACTTGGTTGTACGGTGACTAGTCATTATGGTGGAGGTAGAGCGTGCGAGTGCTGTACGAAGTGCGTGCGTGCGATGTGTGGAGTGTGTGCGGGTGACATGCGATGTGCAGAGTGCATGCATGTGGCATGCAAAGTGTGTGTGGGTGCCGTGTGCTATGCGAAGTGCATGTAGAGTGCTGACGTTGTGCAGAGTGTGTGTGGGTGGCATGTGGTCTACGTGTGGGTGGCGTGTGAAGTGTGGTGTATGGCATGCGGTGTGTAGTTGTGCAGTGTGTTGTGTATGGTGTGCGGTGTGCGAGTGTGCAGTGTGCATAGTGCATTGGTACGGTGGAAGTGTGCATCCGATACATTGGAAGTATTTTGTATGGTTGAGAGCATTCGGTACATTATAGTGGTATTAGAGCTAGTGATTCTGCCAGCCTGTTGGGTGAATCATGGCACCAAGTGTTGGAATGGAAGATGTATGTGTGGATATAACAACCTTGTTAAGGGAGTTAATAAAAAGTCAACAACAACTTAGTAAGACCCTCGCAAGAAGGTACCAACGGATGAAGGAGACACTCAACCACTCGAGAGAAGCTAGGACGAAAGGAGGTTCACAATGCTTCAATACAAGGCCGACGATGTTGATTTTCCCTCCAAGGATCAAGCAATTGGAAATGCATCGACTCACTTTGGCTGAGTCACTAAAGAAAATCAAGAAGGATTGGGATGATGGTGGATGGTAGACAGACATATCTCTCAAGGACTACATGGAACTACAAATGAAGTATCCATCCTCTGATGGAAATAAAGTCTACAATAATAATCTGAAGCGGGAGGTTGAAAATGGGCTACATGACACCTTAAATCCTAAAGAGGATAAAGACATGCTCACATATCCACTTTAGCAACAAGAGGATACAGATAAGCAAGAATCAACAGTTGTCCCTTCAAATGGAGAACGCCTAAATTTTCAAGGCAACTACAAAGGTGAAGAAGATGCTTGCACAAATTTCAGCTAGCCAACACTCGTTGATCAACTTGACGAAAGTCTAGACTCTATCAGTGATCCTTCAAGTGAGTAGGCTCTACCAATGGTTTATTAGCCTCTTGAAGATGCAGACTCTACCAATGATTCCTTTTGAGAAATCTCTATAGTTGGATGAATATAGAGCTTACCCTTTGGTTGGGCATGAGGCATGCATGATTGCAATCTCTTCATGCGAGTGGCTTTCTCATGGGAAGAACAAGTTGTACCTGATCTTTGAGATTCCGGACCATCATTTTTGGGAAGTGATTGACTGACATGATGGCATGATAGCTTGGGATTCGGGCATTGATGTGTTTGATGATTGGCTTCAATGGGTTCTTGATGACTGAGCATGACAACATTTATATTAGAGTGGAGCAACAAAAGCTTGATGGAGAGTTACTCTTCTCACCTTCATCAAGGTTTGTGCACATGGTTATGTTGTGACATAGAGATTTCAATAGATATGGATATCAGTGTCTGTGTTTGGTTTGGGATCCTAGAGTGTCGAAGTGGGAAACCATTTTATGACGGATTGCTTGAGGGAAAGCAATCTTTGGGCGGTGAGGATTTTTGATGTCCCCAAATTTTAATAAAATGACTTAATTAAATTATGTAATTAAGTGGGCCCAAAGTTTAAATAATATTATAAAGGACCTTTAATTAATTAATAAAAGGGAGGCCCAAGTAATAAAATAAAAAATAAAGTATGCCAGCTATTTTGTAACCCTTTGGAAAGCTTTTTGGAGGCCTTTATAAGGTTTTGCCTAGCACCATAGGTAACATATCATGGATTTTATGTTTCTTTGTATCTGCAATTCCATTTGGAATTGGGTATTAGGTTGTATGCAGTTTCAGAGGTGGAAGATCCTCCCTATTCTGCAATTGCAGTTTTGGTGGCTAGTAGCCACCCTAGTTTGCCATTGGAAATATCATCTTAGATATTTCACCTTGTAGTTGAATGCCGTATAAATCTGTATTGTTGAACTTCATCAGAAATATATCTCAGATCTGGAAGTACAATATCTGATTGTAGCCATTCATTCTTGTATCAGTAATATTGTTTGGTATAGCAAGTTTATCAATGCGTAATTTTGGAATTAGAAGAAGATCCATTTGTGTCATCACTGTGCACTTGGAGATTTGAGTTGTGTACTCACTTGGTTGTACGGTGACTAGTTGTTACGATGGACGTAGAGCAAGTGAGTGGTGTATGGAGTGCGTGCGATGTACAGAGTGTGTGTGGGTGGTGTATGAAGCGCATGTAGCATGTGGAGTGCAAGTAGATGGCGTGCGGTGTGCACAGTGCGTGCAAGTGGCATACAAAGTGTAGAGTGCGTGCAGGTGGCATGTAGAGTGTGTGCGCTATGTGAAGTGTGTGCAATGTGCGAAGTGTGTGTGGGTGGTGTGCAGTGTGTAGAGTGTGTGGGGGTGGCATGCAGAGTGTGTGCAGTGTGCAAAGTGTGTGAGGTGTACGACATGTGGTGTGTAGTTGTACGATGAGTTGTGTGCAGTGTGTGGTGTGTGGGCGTGCAACACACAGAGTGCTACTAGTACGATGGAAGTGTGCATCCAATATGGTGGAAGTATTCCATATGATTGAGAGGTGTCATTCGATACATTACATTCTTGTCCTCTGCCTCGTTCAAATTATGTGCCCACTGTGTCTCTGTCTCTCCATGGTGCGTTAGTTGGGGCTTCCTTGCTAGCCACTTGCGGTGTTGGAGGATCCTGCACCGGGATCTTGCCTTTGCTGGGAGTCGATGGAGGCCAGGTCTCGTGTTTTCTAGTGGACACTTCTCTACCGACTGCTATTGGAGCAATTTTTACAACTCCTAGTCTCTCCCTTCTGGGTGTTGGACCTGGTCTTGGGGCTCCCTTTATTGGGCAACATGAGGCTGCTATGTTGGCTCCTGGGATTGGTGGTTCTAGTCCTAAGGATTACAAGGGATGGGTTCTCCCCCAAGAAAATATAATGCTGCTAGTGGAAGGAGCTATGCTCATGCTACCAAATATATTGCTACTATCCCTCTAAAGGTGAAAGATCATCCCATTTCTTGTGCCAAGAATTCACCTGTTGTGGTTTTGAAGTGGTGGACAATGTCTATTTCTACTAGAGCCATGGACTAGTTGGTAGATTCACAGGCCTTTGACTCTCTTTTCTAGATCATCACTACTGGGTAACCAACTCTTGGAGGCCATTAGTCTCAAGTGACACTAAGCTCTACCCTTGCGCTAAGGGGTTTTTTATTGCTTCATTTTCTTCTTTTGAAGATCGTGATTTGGTTTTGAACAATTTATGGTTTGGGGGAATCACTCCCTTTCTACCAAACCTTGGACTGTTTCACTTAACCCTCTTACTAAACCAATCAATGTGTGTTTAGTGTGGGTTCGTCTTCTAAATCTCCCACTCCATTTCTCGGAGATGTCTTTCTTTGAGGCCATTGGGAACTCCCTTGGTCATTTCTTGAAGGTGGATGAAGCTACAAATACTATGGGTCATTCTACTTTCGCTCGTAGTTTGGTTGACATGGATGTTTCTCAACCAATCCTGGGGGTGGTGGTGCTCATGGTTGGGGAAAGGCCATGGACTCAAGTGCTAGATTATCAAGGCCTTCCCTTCCATTGTCGACATTTTTTCTCTACTGTGCACATGGCCACTGATAGTGCTCTTTTGCGCCAAAAAGGTGTGGCTACTTGGTGGAAGGCTACAAGCAATGATAATTTGATAGGTCATGCTTTTGATTCTCTTTCTAACTACTCCTCTAGGGTCTCATAAGCTACTGAAAAAGAGGAAATCCCTACGGAAAATCTTGATGATTCCCTTGCTATTGATAAAGGTAAGGATTTTGCTACTAATCTGAGTATTGTTTCTGCTGCAATGCTTGCTGCTGGCCCTAACTCCACTGCTGTGATGCCCTCTGTCCATGAGGACCCACCTTCTACTTCTACTTCTTCTCTACACCAAGTTCCTACTGATGCTACTCAGCTTCTTCAACACTCTAGCCGTTGTTCTAACAACTACCCTAGTAGTGTCTCCTTCGTTGGAGAACCTAAGGATAGTATCACCTGGATAGTTGTCAAATGGCATAGGAAAAACCCTTGCTCTTCTTCTCTTTTGGTGTGATCTTGGCCCTTTCCTTTTGGGATAAAAGCCTTTTTTCTTTGTGTTTTGTTTTCTTTTTGCTTTTGGCTATTTGATGGTCTGAATCTGCCTTCAAGCCTTGTTCTTGTAAGAGTAAACCCCCGTATTATGCTGTTGTAATTATTAAAAACACTTATACCTAAAAAGGAAAAAATTAAGGATTTAGATAAATATAGACCTATTTGCTTGTGTAATACACTATATAAGGTATTAGTTAAGACATTGGAAAATAGACTTGTAAAATCCAAGCTCTATTAGAGATAAAAATGAAGCACAACACAAATTGAGAGAAAATTGACCAATCAATAAAATGGAGATGAAAAGGACATATAGGACAAGTGATTGGGTCGAATAAGAAGTCGAACCCAACACTTAATGAGTGGTGGTGAGTTTCCTCTCACTAAACTAGGATGAGGTGTCAAAATGGAATTGACACCTCTCTAATCAACTCCTAAATGTTTACAACTTGATGAACAAGTGTCAACTATGCATGGACAACTAAGTAGGCTTAATAAGCCTTAAGTGTAATAAAATAAAATAAATACACTAATAAGACTTTAAAAAGTTCTACCCACTATAAAATCTGAGGAACATACTAGGTTTGTACTAGGAAGATCCATTTTGGATGGTGTTACAAGAATAAGAAGCAATCCATTGAGTACAACTAAATGAAGAGCTAAGTATGTTATCAAGCTTGATATTAAGAAAGCATATGATAAAGTAGATTGTAAATTCCTATGTAAGTGTATGGAAGCATTTGGATTTGAGAATCAGTGGATTAATTTTATATACAAATGTATATCTAGCCCTGGATTTTCAGTATTGGTTAATGGGACTCCTGAAGACTATTTTGAAATCTCTAGAGGACTAAGACAGGGAGATCCTATCTCACCCTTTATATTCATCATAATGGTAGAAAAACTATTCATCAACAATTTGTTGATGACACCATGTTTTTTGGAGCAGGGATAAAAAATGAGGCAAGACAATTCAAACAAATGCTAGAGACCTATGCCAAATGCTTTGGACAAGTGGTAAATCAAGAGAAATATGAGATCTTCTTCTTCTTCTATGTATACTAGAGATAGGGAATGAAAATATGCATTGTCTTATGTTATAAACAAGGAAAACTCCCTTGTAAGTATTTAGGCCTATATATAGACAAATACACTAGATCCAATAAATTATGGGAAACAATACATACCAAATTGAGGAAAAAATTGGAATCCTAGAAAGGAAAATGGTTATCCATGGCAAGAAGAGAAATGATGCTCAAAACAACATTGTCATCTATTCCATTATATCAAATTTCATGTCTCTCATTAACAATAGGAGCAAAAGATAAAATAGAAAAGATGAAGATAACCTTTTATTAGTAGGGCATGACAAAAAAGAAAAAATTGGTATTGATTGCATGGGATAAAATATGCAAACCTCAGATGAAGGGGGAATTAAGAATGAGAAACCCTCTATGGTAGAATAAGGCACTAGGAGAAAAGTCAATGTCGAAATATATAAGGAATCAAACCTTAAATGGGTTTAGATATTACAACACAAATATTTGGATGAGATAGATCCAGTTAGTATTTTTAGAACAACAAACTCGCCAGAAGGATCAAGGGTTTGAAAATTTATAATTAGAGAAATAATTATGGATCAACTTACTTGGGATATAGTAGAAGGTAATAAAGCACTATTCTAGAGTGATTCATGGGGAGGATATCCAACAATAGAAAACATTCTGATTAATAATAAAGAAAAATAGCTAATGACAAATCAATAGGGAGGGGAGGGGGCGGGGGCAACGAAGGGTAGATGTTAAGGATTATATTGAACTTCCTAGTGGTGATCCATCTATGAGATGGGAATGGAAGTCATTAGAACACCTAACTATACCAAGGGATGAGATAGATGTTATTAACAAAATACTTAAAGAAATGAAAGTAGTAATAAGAACATGGGAGGATAAACTAATTTGGAATAGATCAAAATAAGAAGAATTCAATACTAAGGACATATATGCCTCAATGCAAAAGAAGCAAAAATATCAAAAAACCAAAATAACCCTACAATTGTGTTGGGACAAAAGGTGCCTACCAAAAGAAGGCATGTTTATCTGGGTAACATTACAAAAAGGAGTGTTAATTGCAGATTGGTTTAAAAAATTAGGGTTTGAAGGCTCATCTAGATGTTATTTATGTTTGTTAGAAGAGGAAACAATGAATCATCTATTTGTAAATTGTCTAATGTCACAAGAATGTTGGGATTGATTATACAAACAATTAGGTTAGACCACTGTGTTACCTAATTATTTAGTAAGACTCTTCCAAAGTTGGTCAAACTTGTTTAAATCTAGTCTCTATGGGATTTTATGGATAACTTCTCCATCTATAATAATATGGGAAATTTGAAAAGAAAGAAACAAGAGGATTTTCCAAGGTAAAAAAATGGTGTGGGAAAATCTAATAAACAAAATAGAAGCGGTAATAGTGGAAGTAGTAAATAGTTGGATAACTACCTTTCATCCAAGAGAAGAAAATTTCTCATACAGGGATGATAAAATCTAAAATAAATGGTAGGGCCTTAAGATTCCTCCCTTTTATGGACGAAGGGGAAATAAAAGTAAGCTAGACAAAAAGAAATGTAAGTGGTAAAAAATAAGATTAGGATGGTTTAAATTAAATTTTGATGGAGCATCTAGAGGAAACCTTGGAATTTTCAGAATAGGATGCATCATTCATCATTGAGATGGATCAAGAGTAACATGTTTAGCAAAAACAATTGGAGAAGAAACAAACAATATTGCAGAAATTGAAGCACTAACATAAGATCTTCATTTATGTAAAGATCTAGGAATAAAAAAGATAGAAATAGAAGGGGATTCAACATTAATAATTAACACCATCCGGAAAAGGGAATACCACTAATTGGAGACTAAATGCCCTCTTGAAAAAATAAATAGAGCCGCTAAAATACTTAAAAATTGTTACTATAAAATACATGTATAGGGAAGAAAATACAAAATTAGACATTCTAGCTAACATAGTTGTTGGATCTATATTATCAGACATACTCTATTGATATTTGGTTAAACATTCTATAAAATTGTGAATATAGTATATATAAGTTTAATATTATCTCTCGGCCTCTGGATGCTTAATGCTTTATGGTTGAAATGTGTTGCTTGGTTTGTGATATGAATAATTATTAAGTTAAGATGGATGGTTTGTTTAAGGAAGATATGGAAATGTGAAATACAAAAGAATTAGACAAAATATGGGATTCCTTAAATGATATAGAAAAAGGGTATGCTTATTTGATAATATTAGATAGAATATGGAACATGGGTGTATAATTAATAATTAAAGATGGATTGTATACGCAATTTATATGAGAAAATAATGGTGAAAACAGGTGAAAATCCTATGAGAACAAAGCATGTTGGCAATAAGATAGTCATATCTGAACACAAGATTTTATCTGGTTTAGACCTTGTGAATATGGTAGGGATGCATATATAGAAATAAAGAATTTTATCATTCTGTGGAAAAATCTAAAAGAAATGTGAGTAATTTGGAATGAAGGATTAAATGTTTGTGACTAGTTATTCTCTAAGGTAGATTCCTAAACAAGGGATTTTGAGTAAAAATATAGAATAATGGGTTAAGAAAAGAGTAGGGTAGAGAATTAAAGAAAGGTATATGGTTCGAGACTAAGGATTTGGGTGATAAAATACACCCTAATTCAACAAGGTTACTAGCATTTCGAGTTGATAAGTTAAGATAGCTATAGTTAGTTTGCTAAAACATTGGGGTAATTTAAAAATCTAGATCATATGACAATAAGTTATAGTTTGAATATCTTCTTTCATGGTTTGTATTGTATTGAGAAGGAATGAATTCAATCAACACAAATATAAGAGTATTCAAAAAAGCAACATTAACCATTCTGTCCTTGTAACTAAATATGAATTTGAGACATGATAAATTAGATTAAACATAAAACAAGGAGAATACATTTTAAAATTTGAGAAAAAGAATGGATTTTCAACATGCTACAATATATTGGCATGATTTAAGCACATGGAAATCATCAAAATAAATTGACATTGGTATACAAGAAAGTTTAGAACACGATTCCTTTAGAATCTATTAACAATATGAATTGATATTATAGCTAAATTAGAATTCCTAATATAAAAAAAGGATTTGGAAAATAACTAGCATACAAATTTGAATAATAGAATGCATGAACTTACAAAGGAGACTCAATGGATAATATAAAGGTAATTTTTATATATATCTTAATGCTTTTTTTGGCCTCAATATATCTCAAGCAAAAAAGGAATGGAGATATTTTTTTTTTAATTTTATATATTGAGTACAAAACATGTTACATTCTGAGGAGTTGTGCTCCATTAGTCCAAGCTCATAATAACCATACATAAATAATACAGATTGCATATCTATCAAGCCATAATATTTGACATCATAGAATCAAAAAACTAATTACATAACATATTCATTCCCATATCCCTTTAAAATTTGAACTAGTTTGAGAATAATCACATTCGAAAGTGCCAATATGGGGCTCAATCTCATCTCTAGGATCAACATTTTTCATAATGGGCAGATATTTCTATCCTAATTTAGTCCTTAACTCATTAGTTTGGAGGTTTGGTAATGTTTTATGTCCATATAATCCTTCAACAAAACCAAATCCTCTTCATTCAACTTATCTCTACCTTGTGGAAGAAGTGGCTGCTCTTAATATTTGTTTTCTACACAACAGTAAGGTCTTCTTTGAGAAGAATCATAATTTTTTTCTTAGGGGTCTTCAATATAGTAGAGACCTGTAAAACAATATTAAGAAAGGTGAGTTAGTTATTGAACTTAGTAATCCATCTCATTTTGCCTTGGAATACTTCATCGTTCCTCTTCTTCCAAATAATCCACAAAATTTCATTAGTCAAAATGAGCCAAAAGAAAAAGACTTTAACATAACCAAAAAGAATTTCATTCCAATCAAAGCCATCTTTAAAATTCCACCCAAAATAATTACCCAAATATAAAGACCACAAAGTTCTAAAAAAAAGACATTCAAGGAATAGGTGCTCAAAAGATTAGAAACATTACAAAAGACACAATTCCTAGTAGGCAAACCAAACATAGTAATCTAATGGCCAACTACTCATTGCTTGTTTTCAAAGACATTAAGGAGTTTATTGGGGCCTTCATCTATTCTAAGAAGAGACAATTACATGAAAGAGAAATAGATAACAATATCAGTAGAATGTACACTAACATAACATTGAACCTTGAGTATGGGTTCACACCAAGATAGATGCACAATATAGACTTTGCTAAATAAAATAGAATACAAAAAATACAAGACACACAATATCCTAAACATTAAATCTAAATAGAGGAAAATCACGATTGAAACTCCACAAGCCTCATATTGTATTGAGAGGGGAGACCAAGTTTCCAAAGAAAAAGTTTATGAATGGCTGAGTTCTAAAACTGATACACTTCCTTGACCTCCTTAATCTAGTGATTAAGTGTATTTGACCTTCACCTACTAGGAGGGTGGTCATGTGTGTAAATGAGTTTTGATGGGAGTGTTGACACTTGACTATGGACATGGCATTGGAAAAGGGAAGATGAAGTCTCTCCCCTCAAATTCACTCTTGATTGAGCACATAATGGCTAGTTGACCTCAAATAGTTTCGTGGTTGAGTCCTCAATCACTTATTTTGGGGTCATGTCATTCACCATACCATAGCCCCCAATTAATATAGGTAGGGCCCAAGTTATATAAGAGGTACAATTGTTTATAATAGTTATAATTGCTATCATAAGGGCTTTAATCCCATATTCCACGTGTTCCATATTTGATCACATCATGAGCTTCATTTCATATTTTTACCATCTTTAGTTTCCCATCACATCATTCCTTGGCTTTATCTATCATAATGCAACTCCTTGAGAAGATACCTCCCATTCATTTAGGTTATGTTTGAGTTGGAATTGAATAAGACAATTCCATAGGTTTGTTTGAGATTTAAGCTACACCTACCATTGCAACATTTGATAGCAAAAACCTACCCTGATTCCTTTAAAGGAACTCTTTACTTGGGATTTATTTGTAGGGACCTAATGCAGATCTCAAGCCTAATTCTTTATGTTAGTAGAATAGATAGATTATTTATGTTGTAAATGATTTCAATAGAAGCTCCAAAATAAGAGTCCTTAAATATGCACATATTGTAACCTTGAACTTTTAGAAAAATAAATTTGAATAGAATATAAGAATGCCATAGAGAGGTCCAATAACATACAATCTGTTACATAGCTCCCATGAGAGCCATCATAGTTGGAATCCAATTCAATTAAAGTCTCAAGTCAATTTAGAATTAAATGAATCCTTTCCTTCAATCAATAGACCAAGAAGTAGACAATAATATTGTGCCTAAAAGGGTACTACAAAGAGAATCAAAACTTGGGGGAAAAAGAGTGTTAATAAGGGATTAATAACATTGTTGCTTTTCCATAAACCCAAGGCTCTTGATCTCATATGAGTTCCTTATTTGCAATCATGTTGAATTATTTTAGAAACCATTTGAAAGAGTAGCTAAGGATGCGAGTTTCATATTAGGCCATAATTTTGCCACCCATTTGTAGAAAGCATGTTCCTTGACAACTTTATGTGCAAAAATTTCAATTTAAAAAATTTGCAACCTTGAGAAAGCTTCAACAATTTTAGTAGACAAATTCAACTTTGAAGGCAAAGGACTCAAAGACAAGGATATATTTTAAAGCCACCACTTGAGATTTATGTAACATGTTGACAATGAAAAGTTGTTTCTTAAAAATTATAAACCTCCTTTGTTGATCCCCTCCTTTGATTAGCTAAAACTCTATTTTCAACAAAGTGTTCTTCCCCTTGAAGTTGCAAGATGTTGTTTCAACAAGAGTTTCATGTATGATTGGGTTTTTGAAAGTTCTCATTGACTCTCAAGCTAAATTTTTTATTTTACTCCTCGTGATCATATCTACAATCAATCCTCAAAGATGAGACCACCTACAAATGAATCCAAAGTTCATCCTTAGTAGTTCTAAGAAAAACATTGTTACTAACATTGTCCTCATCATATTCATCCTAGTTCATATTATTTGTGCAAGTCATTATCCCACTCTTCCTTGCACTCATTGTCCCCTTAATTATACTAGGACAATGTTATGTTGGCATATAATTTTACAATGGTATAGCAAACAATTGTATTGTTGACAATAATTTTATATACATGTTTCCCTTGATACTCTCAAAAAATAAACTAATGTAATGAATAGAGAATACCAAGCCTCTGCAGTGAAATTGGTAAATGGGTTTCTCTAAAGAAGAATTACAAGAACATCTTGATTTAAATGTGAGAATTTACATTCTTGACAATAAATTACTTATAGATGACATATAGCTTAACTATTAACATTCTTTGATCTACATCAATTATTTGATGAAATGTTACTTGATTATTCTTTTATATATCATATTTAAAATTAAATAATAATGATTATCGCTTTGGAATACATTACTTTATATATCTTATTATCTTAATCAATCATATAAACCATAATTTAATATAATTTATGTAAATTCTCAATACATCATTTCCCTCCATATTTCATTCTATTTACCCTTATTGAAGTACGTAATAGTGATTAGATTTTTTTTTAAAATATATTTTTAAAATTATTCTAACTAGTTTAAATACTTGTTATTTTAACTCTAACATTAAGGATTAAAATCATTTGAATGATGGGAATTCAAAAATAGATTTGATAGTGAAATGTTATATATTTCATTTATTTTGTAGATGTATATCTTTGAGTTCATATAATTGATATCTAGGTTTTATATTGTATTTGATTTGTACTTAATAAACCATCTTGTTTGTTTCTTCTAGAATGTCTAGTTTATTGGGACAAGTGTACTTGTGAGATCAAATATTCTTTAGATGATGTGAATCTACAATTAATTTGTAAGTGAAAATATTGAATTAATTTTACATTAAGAACAAAATTAATTTTACGCTAAATTTATTGAAGACTTTCAATTTAAATGATTCATTATAATTTGTTATAATAATGATATGATATTTGATTATGTCATCTTCTAAGGCTAAAATATGTTGAACCTTCAATTGAGCTAGGTTCAATCTCTAGATGATATTGAAGGTTTGAAACCACTTACTCATATTGGATTAGCTAAAACTTATCTTCTAATTTAAATGTCATCTTTTCTAGTCTAATTACTTCTATAAAACACTAGTAAATTTTAGCTTGTTTTTCGACGAGGATTAGTCAAATTTTCGATACCAATTGGTCGACCAAACGACCATAACTGTTGTTGAAGTTTTTTTGTCGATTATTCGACACACAAAATCATCGTCAAAATTTCGATGTCTATAGTGGTTGAATTATCGACGGACCCGCCGTCGAAATAATCGCTTCAACCTATAAGAATTATCGATCATACCTTTCATCTCTGTGACCAAAGTAGGTCGAAATTGCGACGAATCAGGGTCGAAATTGTCATCGAGTGTACAACATTTTCATCAAAATGCCAAAGAATGTTCGTCTCTCTTTCGATGAAATCTGGTCGGAATAGTTGTCGAATATATAACATTGTCGTTGATAAGACTTCTTCTATCGTCAAAAAAGCGACAAAAAATTAATTTTTTTTTAAAAAAATAAAATTTATTATCAAATTAAGCATAGCAATATTATACTTTAATTGTTTACATTATTAAACTCTCATGAAGACACAGTCTACTGTTTATATTATTATAACTCTCTAGTCAATGCAGACGACTACTTGAGGGAAGCACCCACATTCCTGTCCAACTTTAGGGTACAAGTCATTTGCGATCGAGAGATTTGAGAAGGCAACCAAGATGGTAAAATAATATGACACATCACTAATAGATATATAGATCACTAATCGAATCAAAGAACATACTTAACACTATTCATGGGCATCAAGAAGTCGCAGCAGTATAAATGAAAGATATGAATGGCTTCCAATTTTAGTTTTGTTTTTATGGTGTATCATGGCTAAAACAAAAATCATGAGATTTCAAAAACATCTTAATCTATTAGTAGAAGATTTAATTAAATTCTCTGGATAAAACCTTTTGTGGGGTAACATGCAACTAACTCTAAATAAATACACACTCAAACATACTCATTACTCAGATTTGCAATCAAACTTAGCAAAATAAAATCATAACAATGAAATACACATGAAAGCTCTAATGTTTAACTCGATATTAAGTTATATGGAAATCAAAACACAAGGATTACCCAATTAGTAATCACTCATCATGGGATGTAGTAGTGATCGATCACATTATAGAAGCAACTAAATTGTATGAGTTGCAATGATCTTATGTCCAACGTACAGTCTAAAATAGAGAAATTAAAAAGGAGTGTGTGATTAGTGTCTTAACATGGTTGAGTCTTACACTTTTTAAAGCCTCCATCCAACATGAAATTTACAAATGTTCAACATTAATCGTGCAGGAGTAGGTCAGAAATAAGACACTATCTATCCAACTTGTAGATACAAGATGTTAATGAGATATCTTCAAAATCAAGTACAACAAGTAGGTACCAATATTAGCCCATCTTTCACACTCGTCAACCAAGGAAAAACATGGTTTCATAAATCCTTGAGTTTTGATTTCCATGTAACTTATATTTTCAATTTGAAGATGAACTCAACAGTTCCATCATAGAAACACTGCAACTATTTGAATGGCCATCCTTGATCACCAAACATTGATATACAAGTTAAATTACTCTCTCAATAATGCTCAATTTTAAACCATAAATGCACTTACATTGTCTACTACTATGCATTTTTGTAGAAGGTTTGAGAATCTACTATATTTAAGAATGTAAAAGCTATTTTCATTAGCCAGCTTTAGAGAATTACTTCACAAGTTTTAATTGGCAGAGTACAAAACAATTCTCAACCTAAAAAAATCATCCCCCATGCATACAATGTAAGAAATTCTTTTAGACAAATCATATGAGAAAAAACTATTTGCAACTAAGTGTGACAAGGAATAGAATGTTATATATGTATCCAAACAATTAAAGTTTAATGCAAGCTCTAAAACATTTAGTTTGTAAAACAGAGAGTATGCAACCATGGTCTAAACTGATTAGAACAAAGTGGTGCTACAATAATTAAAGAAAGAGAATTGAAAATTGAAACTGAAAAAACATTTTGAATTTGCATACAAGGGATAAGTAATGCATTCCTACAAATCCATCGCAAGCATATATACCATACTCAAATACTTAACTACCTTAATTTCATGTAAGTTACATATGAGAAGACATTTAATCCACATGGAAAACACCAACGACACTAAAAATTTTCAAATATAATGGTATGCGCTGGCATCCTATGAATTGATATTGATAAACAACATACCTTCCAAAATATATACGTTGCATCAAGGGTATTGTCACAGCTACAACTCCCATTTACAAAACCGAAGATGTCTTTGGTTAATCTCAATGATTACATATATTCACAAGAACAAATTCAAAGGTGGCTATGGATAGGAAAGAAGTTAAGAGAGTCCATATACTCAAGGGAAGTTGGTGTGAGATAAATTGAGATATATGAAATGTAGAGATAAAGTAAATAATATCGATGATGAAGTATGGGATGGTATGAAAGATATAGAGATATAAATGAAGTCTATGGAATCTTGAGAATGAGCATAAATCAAATATACACCTGCAAAGATCAAGCCCTCTATTAAACTGAATGCAATTCAATAAAGATACAATCATATATTAGTAGATAAGAAGTTTGTTAACTGAGATATTTGGAATCAATTGAACAACAAAGGAATAGTCAACCACTATGAAGTTAGTCCTAGGAAGGAAGTCAATGTGAACAAGATGACATAGTTCCTCAAAAGCACACATGGTTTTTGCATCAAACCCTCCTGCAAACTGCAAATATGGCAGACAAATAAATGGAAAAAGAAAACATTACTCAAAGCAATATAATAAAAATTGAGGCCATTTATCCACATGTCACATGAAGTGAATATTTACCTGATGAGCTCTGAAAGAAAAATGCACACCCTGAAGCAGCAAGAATTCATGTGTAGGCTCCTTTCCCGAGTTTCCCATCGACTCCAGCTCTATAGATAGTCATCTCATGTATCTCTTTGCTAGGTTAATGGATCCTAGCTTTATCTGTATCAAAGAAGATCATTAAATTATGAGTTTGAGCATAAGCATAAATTCAAACATTCAAAAGGGACAACAATACAAAAAATATGGGCTTCTAAATGATCACTGATAGCTAATAAGAATGCATGACATACCATATAACACTCTCTACCCAGCACCATTCTTACAGTAAGATGTCCCAAAACTTCATTTTTAAAATTTGTACTAGGAATGTACATTTTAGTTGAAGTTGAGAGAGAACGGATTTTGAATTTAAGGGAAGTTTCCATGAAGTGAGAAGCCTCACTGATGTCTCCAACCAATTTTAGTTTTATGTCAAGGACAACCAATATAGAGATATGAAGTTATGATGTGTTACAAAGACATGTGGTCCAACATGGCAAAGGATCAAATCAATGGTAAACAGACCAACCAAGTAAAGTGAGAATAGAGACTTCTGAAAAGTTATAGATTCAATAATGGAAAAAGAAATGATGCATTGATAGATATAGCACATCAAAAGTCACATTTTCATATATTAACTGAGTGAGTAGGTTTCTAGACACATGTTTTTAGTTCATACTTCATAGTCATTTGGTACAACTACAAATGAAATGCATAAAGAAGTGTTATAGCATGAACATGAGATAGTGGTATCTAAACAAAGGTAAGTTTTCAAAACTTTCATCCAAGGTATCAAAGGATACTACATGAACAATCATTAATACCACGAATCAATGCCCATTTTACTACAATACATGTGCATATTATCTGACTTCAAGTGATACTATAGGGTAAAAATGAAGTTAAACTAGAACATTGGGGCATTCACGGGTATGGTCATATGAAAAAGTTGTCATACATGCAGTCATAAAGAACAATTATGAAGCAATCATAATTAGAGTCAAAACACTTATCAACGATAGAAAAAGACTACAGAATTGATAAACAAAGTACATCTTGGTATTTGATACAAGAAGCTTGAGTTAGGCGTAAACCAAGGAACTACATACAACCACATTTGATAATGGATAACATATCACTTTTCTAGAAGGATGATTGAATGTTCTCAAGAGGGCATTCATCTAAAAACATTGAAAATGATGTTTCTAAATAAAAAGAGTAACATTAATAGAGTATGACTGATTATTATCAAGATTATGTTCATTTGGCCTTTCTAGATTTGTTTGTATTATGTTCACTCTCTTATCTATAAATCTAATTTGATGAAAATGGTGATGCAAATTGGTTGATGAACATGTTTAAGAATTAAAATATTTCTTAAAGTGAATGAGAAATAATATGGAATAATAAGTAGGTGTTTTTGACCATTGAATCTACGTCATTGGTTTAGTTTGAGCTTCACTTGGTTTTGAGAATAGTTTAATATTCTCTACTTAACAAGGCCAACCATGTGAAGGTGGAAGCTCATTTGGCCCCTCCCCCCCCCTAACATCACTCTAAATTCCCCATTAACATCTAATAACATTCATTCATTATTCATTTATTCAGTAACAGGAGGACCTGCGCCAAAGGGGGGTCCGCTGCAATAACAACTACGTCATGAGTTAAATTCACACCATTTTATATTAGTGTTACAAGTATTTAATTAAGTAAAAGAACTATAAATCAAAAAATAAATTTAAAAGAACAAAACATAGATTTTCTTTACCTGAATGTGCCACATGATCTACATGGTGATCACTCTGAACATTCTCCACTTGTTCAGCATGACATTCTGTATGCTCTAAAATATACACAAAAAAGGTTACACCAATTTGAATTTAAGATGTTAAATTGTATTAATAATTACATAATGAATTTTAAATAGAAAATGAACACATCCATCGACACTACAATGCACATCAGGGGCTTCATCATGCGGCGTAGGATCTGTGTTATGATTAGGAGGCTGCATTATAATGTCATGCACATTATTATTAAATAGATTATTGCTCAAGTATTCAATTTCAAATATATATTTTTTGGCATATTTACCTGTTCACATGATGCAAGAGACTCTTGGGTTGGGCCAGTGGAAGCTTGGCGTAGGCTTTCAGCCACGACTTGATAGCCTTCCTTGAAGGGAATTTTTTTGTGTTCTGTCGTGGCCTCTAAATTAAATTCTGAGCCTTGCATTTTTTGATTAAACAAAATTATTTTCATTTTATAAATAATTTTTCTCTGGAATTCATTTACTGCTACTTACAATTCATGCTTTAATTTTGGAATATCCACCAGAGCCAAGTTTGTGCTGCCTAATATTTTGCAGCCTGGCCTTTGTTGCCTTTGATGTGTCCTGCAATCTATGAAAAGTTTGAAATATGTTAGATGATATAGATATAAAGATCACTAATTAGTGCATTATTACATTGTACTAGTAGTTAATACTATTGCATACCTTCTCTCATTTTCTGGTGTAATTCCTCTTTGAGCATCCCCTTTTTCCTTTGCATCCAAAATGAACTCATTCCAATCCCTCACTGGAATAAAGGGAGGACACTCATACTTTGGGTTCTGGATGAGACTCCTTCTATATGAGTCCCTCACAGTCTTAAGATGTTTGGCAGCTTTTTCTAAAATTTTCTTCTCCTAAAAAATATTACAATTACCCTTAATTTTATGCTTCTAAACTGATAAGAATTCAAACCATGAGTTTTCTTCTTTTTTTAGTAGTAGATTCTAGGCTCTTTAATGATCAGGTTTCAAAAGGTCATGAAATAGTGAAAGGCCTCTTTTCATGTATTTCATTACCTTTTTATTACTCATTGTTAGACCCTAGGTAAATTGGGAAAATGGTTGATGTCATATCATAGACAATGAAAATAAAATATCATTAATATGTATTAAAGGGTAGTAATGTCAAATATCTAATGGCAGCAAGGAGATAGAATGCTATCAAGAACTAAGATAGTCACAAAGCATGTGATAGTAATGGTGAAAATGAGGCAATGATAAGAAATAATAGAACAAAGGACAATGATGTCTAATATTTTCATAGAAGTGGCACTGTGAAAGGCTTAAAACAATGATGTGCATCAAAATATAGTAAGATCAAAGATGAAAAATAGGAAACTAGTGATGAAGAGAAGATAAAAGAGAGATCTCAGTGTTATTATGGAGATCAAAATATTGTTATTGTATGACATAGATAGACACAATTTGAGAAGAAGAGGATAGTACATCTCTATCATGAAAATTCGGTGACAGAAAAAGAAATGCAGTGAGAAGACAATATACAATGAAAATTTGAATTGGAATGATAGTGAGATGGAATGTGAAGAAGTAAAAAAGAACATGAAGCAAAAGATCAAAACAGTAATATCAAAGATACATGTCAAAGAAGATACCTTAAAGAGATTTGAAATTTTAAAAATAGTGATTACCATACCCAATGACGATCAACAATGTATTGATGACATCAAGAATATGAGAAACTATGTAGTGAACAATGAGATAAACATGATTAAAACAATGAACATAAAGAATGTCAGTTTTCTCTTAAAGAAAATTAGATTTTTGTAAAGGATAATGAGCCTTAAAGAGGAACCATCAATCAAAGAACAATGGAAGTAATGTCAAGGGCATAAATATCAAATTTTAGTATTATCATCTTGATCCCAATAGATCTTTAACTAATATGATTTGGTGACAAATTCAAGTCAACCCTCGAGAGAGATGATCAAATGAATATGCTTCTAGGGACATTAATGGTGTGGGAGCACCTAGGTAAGGCTTATTAGTGACCTAGGGGCTTCTAATTAAGTTTTGGCTTGTAGTGGTTCTAGCCATACCACTAGTGGAATAATAGGACTAGATAGGTCCTAGGATGTGTAGAGGTTTATAGTGGAGGTCTTGTTATGTTTCTTTGTTTTTAGTTGATTAATGGATTAGATAGCTCGTAGTGTCTATTGGACAAGTTAGTACAGGTTGTTTTGTGATTCTGTGTTGTGTTTGTTTTGAGTTTTGAAGCATTCCAACTAGTTTTGTTAATTCTTTTGTTAAGTACCCTGTCGTTGGTATGAACCAGGCAGGTTGAAAAAATGGAGTTTTAGCTCATCATTCCACTATTGGTTTTGTATGGGCTCTTGGAATGGGTGAGGAGACTCTATGTACTATATGTTTGGAGAAGGAGGGGCCTTGGGAAGCTCGGTTTCTATGTTTGCAATAATGCCCTAGGCGAGCCGATTGAGCACGGTTAGGGACGACAGAGCATTGCAAGGAGCTAACAATGAATTGAACGCATTGGTTGCTTCAAATAAAAGCTCATGGAGATACACACATCTATAGAAGCCCCAAGTCGAAGTAGAAGATTGGGTGAGTTTCTTTGGTTGCCAAGAAAGCAAAATCTTAGTTAGACTATCCAAGATGCGTGAAAACATTGGTTTTCAGGCATGGTTGTAGGAGTTGGTGTACAGACAATTTGGGAGGAGAAGACCTTAGAAATCTTGGATTTCTCAATAAAGGGTGTCTAAATCCTAAGCCCTTTAGGTGGCTTGATATAAACAAAAGGCTTGACAAAGGCCTAATTGTTGGTAGCCTATTTTTGGGTGCAATTGACATGGTTTGATGAACCCGATTGAAGTATTGATGAAAAGTATAGGTGTAGGAGTAGTATTGAAACCAATGGAGGTCCTAGTGGCCGACCTCTCCATGGAGTAAAGTTTTAGTTGAATGTGTTTCAGTTTGTGAAGACAAGACTAGGAGTGTCCTAGTAGCTGGATTGGTATTGAGTAGAGTTCATGATATTTCTTGTTGGTGTGCACTAGTTGAAGGAGTGGGATCTTGGGTAGAGATACCTAAGGAGTGTAGGGATAGTTAAGTACCCTATTAGATTAGAGCATTGGCCTAAAGAGACCCTAGTGAAGGATAGGGAGTGAGCAAGATAAAGTGTTACATCAATTAACAATATCAATTTTTGGTGAATATGTAAGGGCTGGAAATTATGTTGCATTAATTGCCAAATTTGATGTAGATTCCAATGCAAGATATGATTTTTCTAGAGAAGATAAATACTGTAAGGGAAAATGCTAATTATTTGTGGTACATCACAAGATTGGGAGTTGGTGATGATGAGCTACTCATTATAAAGGAAGAAAATCAAATATTTCTATACAATCATCAGGATGTACATTTCATCTACAAGAGTGGAAGTTGGTGATGATCAACTATTCATTAGAAATGGAAGCATATAAAATCTCTCTATACAACCAAGAGGATGTGCATTTCATCTACAGTTAGAAAGTTGGCTAGATGATGTATTCTTTAAATGAAAATGATAGTATCAGGATTGCCCATATGAATTCTATTAGAGATTTTAAAAACATTGAAATCTTATGAAAATCGAAGAAGATGAAAGGATTAGAGGAGGTGAAATACCATGGAGTCTTGTAATTTCAAACATTAGATGTTTCTATGATCTTGAGTGCCAATAATGATAGGCAAATTCAATGGTAGAAGGATGAATACAAATAAAGAACTATTGTTATCAATGGTAGATGTTTCTATGATCTTGTATCTTGTATCTTGTATCATTAATATTTTGGTGTTTCCTCTTATTATCTATCAACCATCTTCTAGTTTACCTTTAACATCTTCATTCATCAATTGTGGTGGGCAGTGTATAAACAAGAATATAATAGAGATATTTTCTGCTAGTATGACTTAGTATTCACAAAGGCTTCTTGCGGTTAGCATTGTTTCTCCTCTTCTAAAATGCAAAGTTAGTATTGTTGGTAAATAGGCTACAATCACTCCTTTCATTGTTATGTATTGCAAAACTGAGACACTGTCTCTGTTTCCTTCATTAGATGAGTGTTTGGAAGAAAAGTGCTAATTTGAATGGAATGCGATAATTGCAAGATATACACAAAATGCCTCAAAGAGATGGTATCTCAAAGAGATAGCATCTCTTTGAGATAGCCTCAAAGAGATGCTATCTCATGGAATGCAATAATTGTAGGATATACACAAAATGGGTATGCCAAATGTGGAAGCATAAATAGCATAAATAGGATAGAGCACAAAGGAGGGAGGGGAAACAAAGGCTTGCCCATGAAAACCCATGTCACTACTGGAGCTAAGACAATAAAACCCAAATGTATGCAAAAAGGGCTTGGCCTCTAATTATCTACTTCACCACACTCGATTCTTATCCCCAATTTTGTCGCATCTTTCGCATCTATAGTTGGCACTTAACCCAAATGTATGAAAATGTATACAATCAAGAGGTGTAAAACTAGTCTCAAAGCATAAATCAAACAATAAATAAGTCTCGAAGCAAATGATAATGCTGATTGAGTATCCAGTAAATTAAGTAGTTGAGAGAAAGAATGAAAAACCTCCAAAAACCCCAGGTTAAGGTTTCTAAGCTCAATCGCCTTGAGTCATTTTAGTCACTCAATCTCCTTTGCGTGCGCGCTGCACCTTTCTAATTTGCCGAACGGGAATAATGAAATGAGAAAAGAAGTTCTCTTTTTTTTTAAAGTTATGCCCTTGTTTGTCAAAATTTCAACCACCATGAAATTTGTCTATATTTTGACAAATACGGGCATAAATTTAAAAAAAAAACAAAGTTTTCCTTCTATAATCCGACCAAGAAAAACCTTTTTATTTTTTGGTCAAAAATTTTGGTAGAAAAACTAGGCCAAATGTACTAGTGAAATTAAAATTCAATTAAAGAATGTCTCTTCAAAAATAGTTGTCTATAAGAAGAATATCTATTTTTTATATGAAGGGTAAATGTGGAATTTTTGAAAGGGTATATGTGTAATGTACCAACAACAAGATCTCATCCAATGACTTCTTATTCACCCTATATAATAGATCCTGTTGGAGATTTTCCAGCAAGTCAGTGTTGACTATATGTTTTTCATTGATGAAAACATATGGTAAGAAACATGCGTTGAAGTCTTATGTAGACAGCCTTGATAATATGTTTCTTAGATATGTTATCAAAATGATATCATAGACACAGAGGCTGATTCTGAGTAGAGATAGTTGTGTAGTTGCTTGTATCAGTAGTGTTCCTGACAGAGTTACAGACAGAGTTCGGTATGAGATTTTCAGTATGTTTATGATGGAGCCCTGCGTGGTTATATTTTTGTTGTAGATATGTTAGTGGAGCTATGTTCATGGACGTAGAGTTAGTTGTGCAATTGAGATTGAGTTGTGATGTTTCTAGTTGCCAGTTACAGTTTCTTGAGATTATCTAATGGAGCCGACATTGTGTACATTATTTTAGTAGTTGCACCTATCATTTTGATATGCATGTTTGGTTTCATGTTTGGTGATGATTTTAGAATTTTTGGTTAAGAGTGCATAACATATTTTATCATGAGAATAAAGTTTCAATTAATTTGGTGGAGCCGACTATGTGAAGCGACACGTCTACTCATATTGAGTTGTGCGGTCCTATTTGTGTTGCGTGCTTGGTTTAGCTGTTGGAGATGTTACTAAAGAGTTATATTATTTCTCTATTATGATTTCAAGGAAGTTCTAATAGGCCAACTTAAGTATATCATTTGGAGAAAGATACTTATAGCTAGTTAGTTGTGATTGCTAAGTGTGATTGCAAGAGTAGAGCAGAAGATGTGAATGTACTAAGATAGTCAATCATCAGTTGAAGATCTATGTGAAGAAGAAAAAAGTATATGCTATTCATTGGAACTAATCAAGACAACAGGTCTACTTTCCAGTTCACCAAGATCCAGATATAGTGTATATCTGTTATGCAGAAGTTTGGAGCCTTCACCATTTGAGCAGTGTTCTCCTGGATAGTGTGTCCTCACCTTTAACAAGGTTAATTATAAAAGACTCCTAATAGGGTCTGACCTTTGACTAGGTCACTGTACTTCATGCATTGTAAAGATCAACTCCTAATAGGGTTGTAAGATCTTCTAACAGGGATCATTATACTCTAGTGCAGTTTATAGTGGGTGCCACTACTACATTTGGGGCCAAATTTTGACAGAAACTTCCGACGGGTAATTTTTTATAATGAATTTGGTGTTTTTTTAAAAATAGGCCCTGATGGTGTCAGTATTCCGAAGGGTTTTAAATTTACCATCGGAATTCCGTCAGTTTCGGGGTATAGATAAAAAAAAAAGTGAAGCACCAAATTGTTTTTATTTCGATTTCCATAGAAAAGGAGTGGGAGAAAATGACTGAAAGCTGAGCACGAGAGAAGGTATGTGATTTCTTCATCTTTCGAGCCTCTGGCATCATATTCGACTGAAAATTTCAAATGCATGGCATTTTATTTGATCATGGATGCTCTCTGAAATGACTGCATTCTACTGGTGTCATGCTCTAGCTAGTGCTTTATCTCTATTATTTGGTGTTATTGGTGCTTGTACTACTCAATGATATTGATTCACTATTTTGAAATGTTTGGATTCACGTTTGTTGATATTACTGGCACATTTAATGATGCCATTGTATATTGTTGAGATGCTCACTGAAATGATCGCATTGTATTGGTGTCGTGCCCTAGCCCATGCTTTAACTCCATTATTTGATGTTATTGGTGCTTGTGCTCAAGGATATCCATTTTTTTGAAATGTTGACTGTGGTTATCAAATGGACAGCCTGTGAGCTTCTAGCTAGGTGCCATTTGTATTGATAGCTTAGGACATCAAATGTATTGTATCATTGATAGTTGAGACTTTGTTAAAAGGAAATAGGACAAAGAACGATTTTGATTTATTTTCTCTATTTTGATCCCTAAGTGGCTTACAACCCTAGAGAAGTATATGCAGATTTATGGATGTAGTTGCAGGATACATAGTAGCCAATAATTCACAAGAAATCCATGCATCTAATTTGAATAGAAATTAATACAAAGAAATAGGGTCCTTGAATGGTCTAGTCATCCGGACCTTGACTGTCCCCTGAACCAGTGACCCTTCAAAATCGGGTTATCATGCAATCAGTGAGTGATCCTTCATTCTCCTGGTCTAGCCCGCATCCAAACATAATGGAAATACACAATACAATGATAACAAGTCTTTCACAATCCCCATTCCCTCAAGGAACACTATCAACATCCAGACCTTGACTATCCCCTCAACCAGTGACCCTTCAAAACCAGGTTATCATGCAATCAATGAGTGATCCTTCATTCTCCTAGTCTACCCTGCATCCAAACATATTGGAAATACACAATACAATGATAAAAAGTATTTCATAATCCCCCTTCCCTCAAGGAATTCACTATCAACATCCGGACCTTAACTGTCCCCTCAACCAGTGATCCTTCAAAACTGGGTTATCTTGCAATCAATGAGTGATCTTTCATTCTCTTGGTCTACCCTACATCCAAACATATTGGAAATATACAATACAATGATAACAAGTCTTTCACAATCCCCCTTCCCTCAAGGAGCACTATCAACATCTGGACCTTGACTGTCCCCTCAACTAGTGACCCTTCAAACTAGGTTATCATGCAATCAGTGAGTGATCCTTCATTCTCCTGGTCTACCCTGCATCCAAACATATTGGAAATACATAATACAATGATAAAAAGTCTTTCACAATCCCCCTTCCCTCAAGGAGTTCACTATTAACATTCGAACCTTGACTGTCCCCTCAACCAGTGACCCTTCAAAACTGGGTTATCATGCAATCAGTGAGTGATCCTTCATTCTCCTGGTCTACCTTGCATCCAAACATATTGGAAATACACAATACAATGATAAAAAGTCTTTCACAATCCCCCTTCCCTCAAGGAACACTATCAACATTCAGACCTTGACTGTCCCCTCAACCAGTGACCCTTCAAAACTGGGTTATCATGCAATTAGTGAGTGATCCTTCATTCTCCTAGTCTGCCCTGCATCCAAACATATTGGAAATACACAATAAAATGATAAAAAGTCTTTCACAATCCCCCTTCCCTCAAGGAACACTATCAACCATCCCTATATAGCTCTCTACTATATATCACTCCCTCTTGTGATGACCATAGTGATGAGTAAAAGTCTACCACTTCCTTGTTGATTGCATCTGATTCCACAACTTGCTGATCAAATTCATTATTTATTGAAGCTATTCTATTAAGTAATCATCTTTCCTTGACCAAACTATGGAAAAAAATTGTATTGCAGTCCTCATCTTTCAACCAATTCTCTCTAGATTTTTGGCATCAATATATTTCTTCTCTAGCTAGAATTTCCTCATATTGTTGTTACAAGTCCTTTTCAGTTAAGAAATCAATTTTAATGAATCTCAGTCACTAGTAACGCATGGACAGTCAAACCAATAGTCTCCAAAGAATTCAATAAGTGAATATGAATGTTTGAAAACTTTCCTCTCAACTTACCCAACCACTCCTAATTGGTTAGAGGGATATTTCTAGAATCTCCACTATTCCTATCCTTACCAACAATTCTTAAACATACTTTATCTGATATGACAATAACATGCTAAACTAAACCAATGGCATGTTCTTCGTGTGGTACAAGGAAGATTTGGCTATCAAATCTTCCTTCGTGAAAGATGAGCGTGAGAGAAGGTATGTGATTTCTTCATCTTTGATTGGTATCTTTGACGGGAAACATCTTTCGAGCCTTTGGCATCATATTCGACCGCAAATTTCAAATGCATTGCATTTTATTTGATCATGAATGCTCACTGAAATGACCACATTCTACTGATGTCGTGCCCTAGCCCATGCTTTATCTCCATTATTTGATGTTATTGGTGCTTGTGCTCAAGGATATCGATTCACTATTTTGAAATTTTTGGATTCACATTTGTTGATATTACAATTCATCATATTAGATAAAGTATGTTTAAGAAGTTTTAGTGTCTAAACACTCAACTAATCCCTCTAATCAATTAGGAGTGGTTGGGGAAGTTGAGAGGAAAGTTTTCAAACATTCATATTCACTTAGTGAATGCTTTGGAGACTACTGGTTTGATTGTCCATGCGTTAATGTTTAGAAGAGATCAATAAAGTATTTAAAGACATTCTTACATGTTTGGAGAGGTTTGAGAGGCACTTATCATGACTGTACCATCACAATAAATGGCATAGACTGGTTTTACTAAGTTTCCTTTCTCTATTTTGAAGTTTCCTTTCTTTGCCGTAGGGGTACAATCAGAGGGTTCATTGACAAAATGATCCTTTGAATGGTTACTATGAATATGAATGATTTGATATAGCATATTTCCCATTTTACTTGAAGTTTGGAATAGCTTGTGCAAGGGTGAAAGTACTTTTGATCATTTTGGTCGTGACTGTTCCTCTACACAGTCAGGAAATGTAACTGTCTAATGATTATATGTAATGTTGAATAGATTAAATGCTTTATTCTTGGTAGAAGTGAATGGAAGGAATAGTGTTGGTGTTAGGTTTCATTTATTATTGAATTCAATGGTTTCCAAGATGTGTTGAGGAGTTTGCTCCTTGTTTAATGTTAACTATTCCTGCACAATCCACTCATACAACAGTGAAATGCTATGTGATTGACAATTTCATACAACTGGTCCTTTGGCGTGTATTAAACAGAATAGAATTTTCAGCATATTATTATCATTCTATTTCTTTGTTGTAAACATGCCATTGGTTCAGTTTTGTAAAAAAAATTTCATGTTAAATTTTTTTTTCTATTTATTCCATTTGATAACCACAGTCAACATTTCAAAAAAGTGAATAACATCAAATAATGGAGATAAAGCATGGGCTAGGGCATGACACCAGTAGATTAAAACTGAACCAATGACATGTTTACAACAAAGAAATAGAATGATAATAATATGCTAAAAATTCTATTTTGTTTAATACACGCCAAAGGACCAGTCCCAACAATTCTTAAACATACTTTATTTTGTTTAAGAATTGTTGGGAGTAGTTTTCAAACATTCATATTCACTTATTGAATGCTTTGGAGACTAGTGGTTTGACTGTCCATGTGTTACCAGTGACTGAGATTCATTAAGAAGCATCTCTCTTTTATATACCCTCTCAAGTATGAAATTAAATTTATTGTTGAAATCAAATATGTCTCTCCCTTCTTCTCAAGAAATATGTTTAAAAGACTAAATTTCATAGGGAAAAATCAATGTGTCCGTAAGGAGAATGTGCCTAGCTAGAGGGAACCCTTGGGTAAAGGACCTATGTCTCCAAGGTTTTGTAATAAATAGGATTATAGTACACAATTGTTGAAAGGATAAATGTTTGATTATATGGTAGGAATTCTGAATTATACATGATCGCCGTAAACAGTGTGAATTAATCCAATTAAAACCATCAACTATAAGGAAAGAATATGATATTAAACAAAATTGTGTGGTAATTATTTACTTTGTTGGTATTTTGTGTGTGAAATGGAAGTTGAAGATAACAACATTGCTATTATATAGGAACAATGAGTTATTATGAAAGGAATAATGATATGTCTATTAGAATAAGATTTAAGTCAAACTTTCTAACTGTCCTAAAATTGAAATATTAGAAGAGTGTGAATTTGTAGGAAATGGTATAGATGTCATATTGAAGATGTGCATAAGGATAACAATACTTGTAGTTACTCCTCAAATGTGCTTTTATTGAAATGTGTGTTCAAAATGTTAGTGGATTGAACATATTAATTTGATTGAATAAGAGGGTAGCCATATGACTCATGTATTTCTCTCCCTCTATTAAAGAATCTATGACTTTTATTTTGGAAAATGGTAAAATTCAAACAAACTTGTTAATGTTGGGAAAAGATATACTCGTAAGAAGATTATTATGGATTTCTAGGATATGGAATTGGTTAAATAAGCTAGTTAATAAGTAATGTTGATGAAACTCTAGCTTAATGAATCATGTTAAAATTTCTTAGGAATATCTTTATGTGTATTCCATCTTGCATGTAAGTTGATATTAGATATTATCCTATAAGTATACCTTAGATCTTATGGGAAAAAATAATTTGTTCCATAAAAGAGATTTATTTTTATCCTGTCGGAAAGGTTACTCACAAAAATATGTGTTGATGTATGTGGAAAATTTAATATTTGAATGGTTTTAGTTTTTAAATGTTCACAAAGGTAGTAGTATGATAATAGTATCTTATGTATACCCATTGAGAAGAGATAACCCATATACTAATCTGTCTCTAGTTTAGAGGATGGATTTTAAATTCTTAACTATATTTTGGAATCCAAACATATTGGAAATACACAATACAATGATAAAAAGTCTTTCAAAATCCCCCTTCCCTCAAGAAATTCACTATCAACATCCAGACCTTGACTGTCCCCTCAATCAGTGACCCTTCAAAATTGGGTTATCATGCAATCAGTGAGTGATCCTTCATTCTCCCAGTCTGCCCTGCATCCAAACATATTGGAAATACACAATACAATGATAAAAAGTCTTTCACAATCCCCCTTCCCTCAAGGAAAACTATCAACATCCGGCTCTTGACTGTCCCCTCAACCAGTGACCCTTCAAAACTAGGTCATCATGCAATCAGTGAGTGATACTTCATTCTCCTAGTCTGCCTTGCATCCAAACATATTGGAAATACACAATACAATGATAACAAGTCTTTCACAATCCCCCTTCCCTCAAGGAACACTATCAACCATCCCTATATAGCTCTCTACTATATATCACTCCATCCTGTGATGACCTTAGTGATTCTCTTTACCACTGCATTGTTAAGAGAATTGGACCGAGTTTGGCTTACTTCAAACATGTGAGGTAGCATATGGAAAGGTTGCTGTCTATTGACCCAAATACTAGGACTATTTTGATTTGTGGATACCCTAATGTTGGCAAGAGTTCTTTTATTAATTATGATGAGTTGTATCATTCCCATCATGTCCCATGCTTGCACCATGTGTACCCTCAAATGTAGGATGTAAATCATTATTCTCTTCTTGACCAAAGGCTGCCATATATTGAGGTAGTGGGGTTATGTCACTGTTATGAACTCAGAATTATGGTCATACCCTGGTGACAAATTTTAAATGGATACAAGCACCTTTTTTGTGCAATGGTCAGGCCCAACCTTTATATCTTGAATGCCAATGCTAGATGCCTCTTCTTTACTAATTAATCCATGTGACAAATCTGCAGACTTGTGAGAATGAGGAAAGGAGCCTCTACTGTCCAAATTCAAAACTTGGGACTTTTCTTTTCTTCCATCTTCAGATTCACCACACACCACTAAATTTAGATTTTCCTCATCTTCAGATTCACCACACACCATTTCATGTTCTTCACCAATTGCTGATTCAAAATCAATCTTTGAGCAATCTGAATACTCATCAAACCTCTCTTGAATGTCCTCACTACAAGGCACATGTCGTCTTCATTGCATCTTATTTTTATTTCATGTTTTAATCTTTAAGAACTTGATCAAGAACATAGGTTTTAATGGAATATCAATTTGATTTGTAAAGTTTGCGTTCTTTACAAATTTGAAAGGCTCTAATACTTACTAGGGAGGATATGGATGTGCAACCTTATGCTTTTACTACTAAGTATCTATTTTTTGGGCATACTGATTATAAGTATTTGACATATATCAAAAATGTTGCTAATTAAGGTTGGCAGGATGATTACGCCTATCCTGAAAAAAGACTGTCAAATCATTATGCTTTCAAATCAATTACCTATTGGCGTATCCCTTGCGAGGGAGAGAAGCTAAATACATAAAGAACATGCACATAAACAAAGCAGCTGAAAAACTTAAATGGAATATGCCAAGAAGTACCAAATGACGAATGCTCAATTGTTGTAATGGCAAAGCATCATAACCGTCCATTTCTAGAACTTGATTTTCTAGTCTAAATGATTTTTCTAAAGTTGTAATGATTTTTCTAGAACTTGATTTTCTAGTCTTAATGATTTTTCTAAAGTCCTAATGATTTTTCTATAGTATTAATGATTTTTCTTTCGTCCTAATGTTTGTTTCTCTTGATAAATTAGGCCTTGTATTTGAATTTTTTTTCACTATTTTATTTTAGCTTGATATTTCATTCATTTTTCATATACACAGAGACTACACATGCTGATAAAAAAATGAGCTATTTGATTTAGGTTAACTATTCATGATTGTAAATGGTCAATATTTTTGATGGTACTCCTTGGTGTATTCCATTTTAAAATAATCATGTTTCTATGGCTATGATAAATGTCCCTTTGTGTTGAGAAAATTAGAGTTGAAAAAATGGTTGCAAACAAATCATCCTTCTTCCACCAATATTCTAGTCAATGTACAAGTAACGAGTCATTCCATTCAAGAAAGACCATGTCTAACAATATCAACCCAAAACAAAATAAGGAGTATGCAGAATTTAGTGATTGTATCTGCCATTAGAGCCACTTCATATGCACAGGTGATGAACAAGCATATTTGCCTGAGCACTATTGGGAGCTTACCCAGTATTACTTGGGTCAAATATGCATGTTTTTCACCCGTGCATATACCTTCTATGATCAACACTTATATGCACAGGTGATGAACATTCAGATTTTCCTAAGCTTTGATGAACATTCAGAGTCACGAGTCTTAAGATTTTACTTAATATAGCCAAGCTTCATTCAATGGTACATTCAAACATGAAACAAACCATTCTTAAACCAGATTAAACTAGTAAACCAAAGGACATGCTTTTACTACTAAGTCTCTATTTGTTGGGCATACTGATTATAAGTACTTGACATATATCACAAATGTTGCTAATTAAGGTTGGCGGGATGATTACGCCTATCCTGAAAAAAGACTGTCAAATCATTATGCTTTCAAATCAATTACCTATCGACGTATCCCTTGCGAGGGAGAGAAGCCAAACACATAAAGAACATGCACATAAACAAGATAGCTGAAAAACTTAAATGGAATACACCAAGAAGTACCAAATGATGAATTCTCAATTGTTGTAATGGAAAAGCATCAGAACCATCCATTTCTAGACCTTGATTTTCTAGTCTAAATGATTTTTCTATAGTCATAATGATTTTTCTAGAACTTGATTTTCTAGTCTTAATGATTTTTTTGTAGTCCTAATGATTTTTCTATAGTCTTAATGATTTTTCTTTCATCCTAATGTTTGTTTCTCTTGATAAATTAGGCCTTGAATTTGAATTTTTGTTCACTATTTTATTTCAGCTTGATATTTCATTCATTTTTCATATACACAGAGGCTACACATGCTGATAAAAAATGAGCTATTTGATTATTCACTATTCATGATTGTAAATGGTTAATATTTATGATGGTACTCCTTGGTGTATTCCATTTAAAAATAATCATATTTCTATGACTATGATAAATGTCCCTCTGTGGGCCTATGAACTGTGTGCTCAGTTCCATGTTTTCTTTCATTCTTGCATTTGAAATGTTAAATATGGGCTGCATACAAAGGTATTATGTGTATCATTGTTGGTGATTATTTAATTGCAATATTTTCTTTTTTATTTCTTTTCTTGTTGTTTCTTTTCCATTTCTATAATATGGACATGTACTTTGATTTGAGTAGTGTGCTTTATGTTGTGGGCTACAAGGTAGAGCCACTAGGCCTCTGTGATAGTTTGAAGCTATTTAGCCTATTGATACCCTTGGTATTTTGGACCACCCCTTGGAGGATAGGAACACCATAGAGATGCTCAATATTATTACCTTTTCTCATTTGAAGGCGGTTGTTTTGTTTTTCCTTGATGTTTTGGGGTTCTGTGGTTATAGTATTGCACAACAGGAAGCTCTGTTTCACAACATAAAACCTCTATTTGCCAATAAGCCTCTTATTGTAGTTTGTAATAAGATTGATTTGCAACCACTAGAGACTACAAGCTTGAAGAAGCGGTATATTTTGGAAAATGAAGAGTGGAAAGAAGATGATATTCCCAAGATCATGGATGGACACAATGTTGTAGACTTTATTGATCCAGATATCTTGTAGAGGCTTGAAGAACTGGAGAGGGAAGAAGGGCTTAGGATGGAAACTAAGGGTGAAGAGGATGATGAGATGGGGGAAGTGGAGTTGAATCTTGATGAAAAGGAAGCTCTGGCTACAATTAGGAAGAAGAAGAAGATGCTTATCATCGAACACAAATTGAAGAAGAGTACTGCAGAGAGCATGCCTACCGTACCAAGGAAGTTTGACAAGAACAAGGAATATGGATTAAATAGAATGGGAAGACATCTTTCTAGCCTGGGCTTGGATCCTTTGACAATTAGCTTGATAATAAATGAAGTAGATGAGAGCTAAGCAATTAGCTTCCAAGAAAAATCTCGTAAATGAATTGTGTGTACCCCCAATTCCTATTCCCTTTGCACGTACCTGAAGGATATATTTGAAACAACAAGGGTAAGGCTTAAAGAAGTTAATTTTGCATCACTAGATAGATCTTTAAGCCTTACCTTTTTATTTCAAATTTATCCTTTCGGTACGCACAAAGGCCACAGGAATTGGGGTATGCATAGTTCATTTATGGGATTTTTCTTGGGAAGATAATTGCTCATATGCCATCAAATTCATTGTTATGAAGCTAATTTCTATAGGATCTAGGCCCAGGCTATAAATATGTCTTCCCAAACACATAAAAAACATGCACATAAACATGTACGATAGCTAAGAAACATAAATGTAGATATCACAATAGCTAAGAAACATAAATGTAGGCATCATGGTCACAATTTCTTAGAGACAACATAATTGAGTGGTATACCCAGACGATGCAAAGCAACTACTACTCCTCTGGTTCCAGAGGAGTAGTGGTTGCTTTGCATCGTCTGGGTATACCACTCAATTATGTTGTCTCCAAAAACTTGTGACCATGATGCCTACATTTGTGTTTCTCAACTGTTGTGTCCCAGGACCCCTTATGACCCTTTACGACCCTTTATGACCCCTAAGAATACACATCTTAGAGGTCTTAAAATGTCATAAAGGGTCATAAGAGGCTCCTAGGAGGGGCCAAATGAGCTTCTAGCTTCATGTGGTTGGCCCTATTAAGTAGAGAATGTTAAACTATTCTTGAAACAAAGAGAAGCTCAATAATTTAAGGTCTCAGTCCACGGAGATGGTGAAAAATGATGGGAATCAATGATGGAGAGTTTTTAGATAATGAGAAGACGTATATGCAATGGAGGCCAGAAGGGATTTTTGTGGAGATTTGCTAGATGTGGAGATTTGCTAGAGAGGGTTTCCCGATTGAGTACCAGTGCATAGATGATGATTTAGTACTACGTCTATAAAACCTTCACAAATATCTATTTTTTGGCCTCCACTCATACCTCTTCTCAGAATCTAGAAACTTTGGATACTGTTTCTCATCCATGCATGAAATGTGCTAGTGATTGTATAAAATTACTTTTGCGAGACTGGGATCAATTATGAGAAGGTAAACAACAAGATAATTTTATTGTATCTTTCATTTCTTTTATCCATTCATATTTTATGCCTTCTCTTATATTGGATACTATGCAGTGTACATAAAGGCAAGGCAGTGATTATTCTCAATGATCGACAGGTATAAGTCTTCCAACCCTTACCCAGTAGCTAGGACTAAAGATACCAGAGCTCAAGAGACCATCATAGTTGGTCTTTGTCCTTGGTCCGTATATAGACAAAACATTTTACATTTCATTAGCTCATCAAATGTAGTGATGTGAAAGAATGTAATGGATGATATTTTCATGTATAACATATATTATTTTAGTTTGATGGTGAATGAATTTATCTACTTCACGTACTTATATACATTGAGCACAGCCATAAAGAAGCATCCCCTCCCGTGGCTTGAGTAATGTAGGCCATGGGAGGACATGCTTCTTTATGGTTGTGCTCGTAGTATACAAGTGTACAGAGTCGATAAATTTGTGCAACGTCAACTTAAATAATATACGTTATCATAAAAATATTCTATTAAATTCTTGCAAATCCTCTTATTGATGAGCTAAAAAAATGTAAAATGTTTTGTTAGTATATGGACCAAAGATGGAGACCAACTATGATGGTCTCTTGAGCTTTGTTATTTTTACTATGCTAATCTATCACTTTTTTGATAGGTAGTAATCCTTTTCTAACAGAAGAGCTATTCATCTGATGACTACTTGTGTCGGTAGTAGATTACCTATCATCAAATATCTAATAGGTAACCGTCAGATGGAACCCCAATCTGACACATTGGTGCGATGAGATTGCTATACCTTTAACAGGTACTCATATCAGACATCTACTGAATATCCATCGCCTTTCTGACCGATGAAACATCGTAAGAAGTATTTTTCGACAGATCGGTCCCATAGTAAAATTTCTATTTATGTGGCCAATTCCGACAGGTAGTGATGTCAGAATACCGATGATTATCACTTCCATCACCATTTCCAATGCAAAAACACTGATGGACAGATGTGTCAAAGTTTCGACAAATTACCGTTGAAAATTTGACAAATGGCCGTTAGAATTTGGCCTCAAATGTATTAGTGTGCTAATTCCCACCATAGTTTTTACATAGTTGGGTTTCCCCATAACCAAAACTGTGGTGTTGTGTTAAGTGGTATCTCATTGTGTATGTTCTTAATGTTATTCTGTATTTAATTGGATAAAGAATTAAATCTTGTAGATAACTGATTCACCCCCCCTCTCAGTTATCTCTTGGGACTATTCCTAACAATTGGTATTAGAGCCAAGTGCCTCAGAGAGAAATTTTAACAACTTGAGGTTGATCAGATGACATTCTTTAGAAAAGAAAGTCCTAAGTTTGATGGAGAGAATTATCTAGACTGGAAGAACAAAATGACAACACATTTGAAGTGCATTGGTTTTGAGAGTTTTGAAGTAGCTACTAGAGAAGTTCAGATTCCCTCTTTATCAGATCTTACAAAAGAAGATGCAACCATTAAGAAAAAGGAAATGTTCACTCAAAATGCAATTTCCAAGGAAGCCCTTATCAGCACCTTGTCTGATAGTGAGTTTTTAGAGATCAAGAAAGTAGATAAAGCCTACAAGATATGGAAGTATCTAGAAGACATGGTTGAAGGAGACATCCAAGCCAAGAATGCACACATAAAGATATTGAAGAAAAAGTAAAATACATTGGAGATGCTACTTGAAGAGAATATAAGAGCCTTCAATCAAAGAATTAATGAAGCAGTTTCAAGAATCAGAAACAATGGTGGAGAAATTTTGTAAGAAGACATAATGGATAAGTTGATGAATAGTCTAACAACAGAATATGAGAGCAAGATAAACATCCTAGATGAGACTATACAATTTTCAAAATACTTCAGAAGAGAGACCTTAATCAACAATATTTCAACATTTGAGATATCAAGTTTGAAGACAGAGCTTAAAAGTGAGACAACATTCAAAGCCTCAGTCCATGGCAAGAAATCCTTGAACACTTTTGGTAACTTTGATGATGATGATGAGGATAAAGAATTAGATGATTTCATTTCTATGATTAATAAGAAAGAAAGAAAAGTTAAAGGAAAATATGAAGGTCAGTTACCATTCAAATGTTTTTCATGTAACAAGATTGGTCACTTCACATCTAAGTGTCCTACAAGAGTCAAGAAGTTAAAAACTAATTATAAGCCTAAGTATACAAAAGAATGTTACTATGATGGAGATGGAGTATCAGATGAAGATTCAGTAGAAGATGAAATTGGATTCATTGCTATTGAAGATATGGAGAAAATTTTTGATGAGATGGATATTGAAGATGAAAAGAAAGCACAAGAGCTAGCATTAATTTCACAAGCTGACATCAGAATAGATTGGATCATTGACAACGGTTGTTCACATCAGATGATAGGAGACAAAAATAGATTTGTACATATGGATAAGTACAAAGGTGGCATGGTTAGATTTGGAGACAACACTCCTAAACCTATCATAGGTAGAGGAGCTATCACCTTGGATGGAAAGAATAACACTGATGATGTTCTATATGTTGATGGTTTGTAGCCCTACTAAGTGTTGGACAGTTGCTTAACAAAGGATATCAGTTGGAATTCAAAGACAATAAGTACATTATTAATAGAAAAGAAGGACTAATGATTGCATTAGTTTTAAAGACAAAATTTAATGTTTTTAGCTTAATTTAGAAGCAAGTTGTTTTGTTGCTAAAGTAGATGATATTTGGTTATGGCACAAAAGACTATGTCACATCAATTTTGACAATATAGTAAAGATAAGCAATGTAAATGCAGTAAGAGACCTTCCTAGCATTGCAAAACCGGTTGTTAAAATATGCAGGGAATGTGTGATGGGAAAACATGTGAGGAATTCATTCAGAAGCAAACATAATTCGACAGAGAACAAATTAGATCTATTGCATACAAACTTATGTGGACCAACTCTAACAAGATCATACTATGGTGAAAGGTACTTTATTTTATTTTTTGATGATTATTCTAGAATGATGTGGGTTGCATTCTTAAAAGATAAATCTGAAGCATTTGAGAAGTTCAAGATATTTAAAGATAAAGTTGAAAATGAGTCTGGATTAAAGATTAAATGTTTGAGATCAGATAGAGGAGGAGAATTCACCTCTGATAGATTTTATGAGTATTGCAAAGAGCATGGGATAAAGAGAATGCTAAGTGCACCTAGAACCCCTCAGCAGAATGAAATTGTAGAAAGGAGAAATAGGATCATACTTGACACAACATGCACTATCATGATTGAAGGAAAAGTTGCACACCTATTGGAGAGATGCAGTCAATACTGCATTCTACACTATCAATCAATTAAGGCCAGGCATAGACAAGACACCTTATGAGCTATGGTTTGGGAATGTACCTACAGTAAAATGCTTCAAAATCTTTGGAAGCAAGTGCTACATCAAGAGAGATGAAGCTATTGGCAAATTTGATGCAAGAAGTGATGAAGGTATTTTTCTTGGTTACTCTACTAAAAGAAAAGCTTATAGATATTTTAATTTAAGATTGAAGAAGATAATTGAAAGTGCTCATGTAAAGATTGGTGAAAATTTTATGATTCAAGAGAGATATCATGATTATGCACCTATGATTGCAGAAGAACCTAGTCCTATTAGTAGAGAAATAGTTGTTGAAGAAATGTTTGACATCATTGATGTATTATTCAATGATCCCGAAACAAGTGAAGAAGAATCACATAAGATAGATGAGAGAGTCACACCTAATGTTCCAAAATTTACATCTAGATACCATTCAAAAGAAGAATCATTGGAGATCAAAATGAAAAATTCATGACAAGATCAAAGGCAAAAAGTTCAACAGTTGATGAAGTTTTATGTTTACTTTCTCAAATTGAACCCTTAAGTGTTGAAGATGCATGCAATGATTCAGATTGGCATGAAGCAATGAAAGAAGATCTAGATTAGATAGTTAAGAATGATACATGGGAATTGGTCCCTAGACCTAGTGACAAGAATGTGATTGGAACCAAGTGGATATTTAGAAACAAGATGAATGAAGATAGTACAGTAGCAAGGAAGAAAGCAAGACTAGTATGTAAAGGATATGCACAGAGAGAAGGAATTGATTATTCTGATACATTTTCCCCTGTAAGAAGATTGGAAGCCATAAAGTTATTTCTAGCCTATGCAACATTCAAAGACTTTAAAGTATATCAAATGGATGTCAAGTCAACATTCCTGAATGGAGAGTTGAAGGAAGACTTCTACATAGAGAAGCCTGAAGGATTTACTTTATCAGACAAACCTAATATGGTATGCAGACTGAAGAAAGCCCTTTATGGACTTAAGCAAGCCCCTAGAGCATGGTATGAAAGACTAGATGGTTACTTGACTAAGATTGGATTCAAGAAAGGAGCAGCAAATTGTAACTTATTCATAAGAGAGACACCTGAAGGATTACTAATAGTTTCTATTTTTGTTGATGACATTATTTTTGGTGGTAATGACAAGCTTAGTGTAGAATTTTCTAAAGAGATGTAGAGAGAATTTGAAATGAGCATGATTGGACCTATCAAGTACTTTTTGGGATTGAATGTGCAGCAAACAAACGAAGGTATTTTCATTAATCAGTCTAAGTATGTGAAAGAGATATTGAAGAAATTCAAGATGGATGATTGCAAGCTAGTAAGTACCCCTATGATAACAGGATGCAAGCTTTCAAAAGAAGATGATTCAACAATAGTAGACAAGACCTTGTATAAGTCTATGATTGGTAAACTCATATATCTTACTTAATCTAGACAAGATATTTCTAATGCAGTTGGTATTGTTGGAAGATTTGTAGAAAAACCTAAACAAAGTCATCTTATAGCAGTAAAGAGGATATTCAAATATTTGAAAGGAACTATAGACTATGGTTTATAGTATCCTATTTCGGAGAATGTAAAACTTCATGTGTATATAGATGCAGATTGGGTAGGTTACGTTGATGATAGAAAGAGTACCTCAGGAGTAGTATTTCTTGGAGATAGACTTGTTACTTAGACAAGCAAGAAGCAGAATTGTATTTCTCAGTCCACAGAAGAAGTCGAATATGTAGCAGCAACATTAAATTATTCTACAATTGTGTGGATCGAGCAAATGATAAATGATTTTGGAATTCAGATTGATTACTATATTTTTATTCATTGTGACAACACTAGCACTGTCAATATGTCAAAGAACCTTGTGATGCATGAAAAGACAAAACACATTGAGATAAAATATCACTTCCTAAGAGAGAATGTTGTAGACAAAGAAGTAAAATTGGATTATGTGAGCAAAAAGGAATAACTAGAAGACATTTTCACAAAACCTTTACCGAAGGATACATTTGAGTATCTTAGGGAGAAGCTGGGAGTAATTCCCTTCCCTGGATCTGATTAGAGTTTGTAGTAGTGCATTAGTCCTTAGTGACTAATGAATGGTTGACTAATCTACTTTAGGAGTAGTAACTGTGCTTCTTTATTTTGACACCCTTTGCCATTGATGTCAAAGGGGGAGTATATAATCATGAAAAATAAAATAGTTGATTTATTCTAAAAAGGGGGAGTATGTAGTAGTAAGGGGAGTATATAGGAAGAAGATGTAGTAGTTGATAATTAGAGCATTCAATAGTAGATGAAGGATTCATCCTTGGGGGAGTTTTGTTGAGGAAATGGAGAATGTTATAAAATAATTGTACATTTGGATTGGTGGTTTTTTTCATTCCATATGTTTCCATCAATGCCAAAGGGGGAGATTGTTGGAGATTTACCAGCAAGCTAGTGTTGACTGTATGTTTGTCATTAATGACAACATATGGTAAGCAACATTCATTGAAGTCTTATGTAGAGAGCCTTGAGCATATGTTTCTTAGATATGTTATCAACATGATATCATAGATGTAGAGGTTGATTCTGAGTATAGACAGTTGTGTAGTTGTTTGTATCAGTAGTGTTCTTGACAGAGTTACAGACATAGTTCGGTATGATATTTTTAGTATGGTTATGATGGAACCCTATGCAGTTATATTTGTGTTGTAGATATGTTAGTGGAGCTATGTTCATGGACACAGAGTTAGTTGTGTAGTTGAGATTGAGTTGTGATGTTTCTAGCTACCAGTTACAGTTTCCTGAGATTGTCTGATGGAGCCGACATTATTTACATTATTTTAGTAGTTGCACCTATCATTTTGATATGCATGTTTGGTTTCATGTTTGGTGTTGAGTTAAGAATGTTTGGTTAAGAGTGCATAACATATTTTAGCATGAGAATAATGTTTCAGTTAATTTGGTGGAGCTAATTGTGTGAAGCAATGCGTTGACTCATATTGAGTTGCGCAGTCCTATTTGTATTGCGTGCTTGGTTTAGCCATTAGAGATGTTATTGAAGAGTTTTATTTTTTCTCTATTATGATTTCAAGGAAGTTCTAATAGGCCAACTTGAGTATATCATTTGGAGAAAGATACTTATAGCCAGTCAGTTGTGATTGCTAAGTGTGATTGCAAGAGCAGAGCAGAATATGCGAATGTACTGAGACAGTCAATCATCAGTTGAAGATCTATGTGAAGAAGAAATTATATGCTATTCATTGGAAATGATCAAGACAATAGGTCTACTTTCCAGTTCACCAAGATCCAAATATAGTTTATATCTGTTATGCAGAAGGTTGGAGCCTTCACCATTTGAGAAGTGTGCTCCCAGATAGTGTGTCCTCACCTTTAACAAGGTTAATTGTAAAAGACTCCTAACAAGGTCCGACCTTTGACCAAGTCACTGTACTTCATGCATTGTAAAGATCAACTCCTAATAGGGTTGTAATATCTTCTAACAGGGATCATTATACTCTAGTACAATTTATAGTGGGTGCTAATTCCCACCAGGGTTTTTACCTATTTGGGTTTCCCCTAACCAAAATTGTGGTGTTGTGTTAAGTGTTATCTCATTGTGTATGTGCTTAATGTTATTCTATACTTAATTGGATAAAGAATTGAATCTTGTAGATAACTGATTCAGTCCCCCCTCCCAGTTATCTCTTGGGACTATTGCTAACAGATCCATGACACACTTCTCCCCTTACTCATACGCTTCTTCCGTATGACACCCAGGGATAACTTTAAGAAACCCCCCCTCCTGAAAAGTATAAAATTGTGGTGAATCACATGCATTTTGGAGGGAAAATTTTTAATAGTGATGGTGAATTATGTGTCAAAATATGGATATTTGGTGCCAAATTTTTTAATAGTGTATACCATTTTTATAAAAAAATGGCGACTACAATTTTTTTAATAGGAAAATTATTAATATTGATGGCAAATTATGTTTCAAAATATGGATATTTGATGACAAATTTTTTAATAACGAATACCATTTTTATAAAAATATGGAGAAACTATATTCCAAATATTTGAATTAATTTATTTGTCATGGCGAATGGTTTTCAAAAATTTATAGTTGGTATGGCATTTGAATAATTGGAAATAATTATTACATTTAACATTCTAGATAATTTAAGTTTTCATTCTTGAAGAATGACACGTGTTATGATTCTGGAGAGAGTTTTGAGTAAAGGAGTTATCTCACCACATTCCATCTGAAATGAACCTTCCACCATTCATCTCTCTCAATCCAATGGTTGTGATTTGATGTTGAAGTTGCATCAGGTCCCATCACTATGACGTCACAAACTCACACAACACATGTCTGTTGGATTTACAACATATCAACGACCAAAGGTGAATTTCAGGCCTATTATTTCTCTTCATAATATTTATAGACAACTCTCGGCAGAATCATGACACATGGTATGATTGATCGTACCAATAAGCCCACGATCAATCATACCACGTGTCATGATTCTGCTAAGAATTTGCTGTAAAGATTATGAAGACCAAAAATAGGCCCGAAACTCACCTTTGGCCATTGATATGTTGTAATCAAATGGATGTGTGACATTGAGTCTGTGACCTCATTTTATGACAGCAGAAAAGTAGAATTCTTTTGGCAATCTTCGGTAGAAATATTAATTAATGGCGATGAGTAGATGAGTCATGACATCAATTAAAGTAATGTGAATTAATGGTTTCTTAGATGGCACCTTTCAATTTTCATTGACAGATATGCGTGACATCATATAACTATTCATTACCTCGATAGAATAATGCCTTAAAGTTAAGGCTTGAATGAAAAAATCATCTCATCTAAGGACATTGTTTTTTGACCGTTCGATGATCTTACATCAATGGTAAAGCTTCATTTCCTACCACCATTTCACAGCTAAGATACTTTTCTTATTGTTTCTGCGGAGTGGGCACAGGTTTCAAGTTTTTTTATAATAAAGAATTGTTATGTCCACCTGCGTGGCACAATCCTTTCGGCCTTCGTTATTCCCAAGATAGAAAATATATTATCATAAGTGTTGTTTCCAATTTCACACACTATTGCATTAAATATGAAAGATTTGGAGATTTCTGGACAGTTACCATTTATCTTACGAATTAATTAGATCTTTAGGGAAGAGAAAGAATTTCAATCAAGACTTATAAATAGATCAATCTACGCTCGTTAATTTATGATTGTGAAAGCATATTTGTGAAAATAGTCTGCGAGTGCTAGGTTCTCTTTGATTTTTGTCAAAAATTAGAATACTAATATCAGTTTGATTTTCAATGGACACTCCAATTCGTTTGAGATGCACTGCCTTGGAGGATCAGAAGGCCTTTTTGGGCCTGGTCATAGACCTAATCCTGGCATCTATTGCTACGGAGTTGGGAGCCTTCACCAAGGAGGCTATAAGGATGGTGCTCAGACATGAATTTTTGGAGAGTGAAAATAGGTATAGGGTTAACACTGACATTTTCTCTCGGTTCTTGGCATCTCCATTGGACTTGGGGGGGAAAGGTGGATATTATCATGCTTCTAAGGAAAGTTTTCAAGGAAGAGTACCTCAGCGATGATGTGCATGTTGTCGTATTTTTAGAAATTGGGTTTGGAATTCCTTAGGCAAATGATTTGCCTAAGATTCTACAAGCAGGAGTAAATATTCCTAGGAAACCATTTCTACTGAACCTTGATGCTGAGCAGCTCACACGTCATTGAAAGTGGGCATAAATTGGGAGGGATTTCCTTTGGAAGTGGCACCTACTGGAGGAACCTGGAGACTATCGGTGGCTAGAAGAATTCTCTGAGATTATCCTCTCTTTAGACTTCCACATAGAAAGAAGGGAGCCTCAGCTGGATAGTCCCTTAGTCTACCTAGTCTCTACTCTCTAGTCCCTGTACTATGTCTCCCTCTAGTGATAGTAGCTTACTAGGGTTTTTGCAATGATATAAATTGTAATCACGTATGTTAAAAAATAAAATATGCAAATGTTTTAAGAAATTCGAAGTGCTACTGCTTTTCTTTTTTGTTTTGACTATAAGAATCGTTAATAGATATGGTCTATGGGCATATTTGAATTGTAATGAAATTTTGCCTTATATAATATAAAAAATTTGCATTGCACTTTTGTTTCATGTAATAATTAAATGCTTCCAAACTTTATCATTTAATGGTGAGTCGCGATTGGTTCAAATTTCATGGATAAGCTATTCTAAGTGAATATAGTTAATGATTAATATTCATTAGTGTGTATTAAATTATTAATATTTTAAAATTGTGACAATCATTGGATTACAAGAGATGAACGGTTGAAGTTGTATTTCGGAAGTAATATGGGTTTCAAAAAGCTTTTCAGAAAACTTGCTCCGGAAATGTGACATGTTGAGGTGTAATTCGTCGAAAAGATTACGTGGTATGTTTTAGAAAGATTATGCTACACGTAGTATGTTTTAGAAAGATTATGTGGTATGTTTTAGAAATATTATGTTACATGTAGTATGTTTTAGAAAGATTATGTTACCATTATAATATAATTATATACCATTACATTTAATGAAAGGTTTTTAACATTTCCTTTTTAAAAACCTATTGACTTGTAGCAGTAGAGCTAAAAAGAACCGTTGAATCGTCGCTGAAGATTTTGAGAGTGTAATTTGTGAGAGCTTTAGCCATTCTAGCTTCTATCTATCTAGATTTCAAAGTTTAATTTCAGGTAAGATATCTAGCCTGATGCATCCTGATTTTGTAATGTCAAAAATTTAGTTTAACTTGATTTTGAAATTTTAATTCTTGCATGTACAATTGGGGTTTTCTTAATTAGTTAGTTATTATCTATGATTTTGTTAGTAAATATCTGTGAATTTGTATTTTTTCATTCTTTCGAAGAACAATGGGGAAAGAGAAAACTCAAGGCCAAGGGCAAGTAGATGGGAAAACTTTAATAGACTGCATAAAACAAGTAGAAATCCCCGGTTTCATTGATGAGTATCACGATGTTTACGATCCTATTATCGACGGTGAAAGGAGAGTTATAGCAATTAAACATACATTGTATAGTAAGGCAACTAGGCCAAAGAGGTCTAATTTTATAAAATTGAACCCAACGATAGGTGCAAAAACCAATAAAGTTTCTTCGTGGGATGTTGGTTTGGGTCACATGCTGTTACCCGAAGTTTTCCCTTGCCCCAAAATTGTCATGATTTGTGCAAAAAATTATGATGAAGAAAGAAAAGCAATTGTGAATAAAAAAAATTAGGAAGAAATTTTATCAATAACCCAGGAAGAATTTCTCAATTTGCTAAACCTAGGGTTTGACCGACAAAACTGTAATGTCATATTAACTTGGGATTACTGGCAGAGAAATATGAGGTAGTCCCTCCAAATGCAAAAGATTCATTTATAAAGGGTCTAATAGTTGTAGAGGCAAAGGCTTCATTGGGTGAGAACCATAAGCCTCCTTATGATTTTAACATTTTTGTGCCATCGGTTCAGGATACTATATCCTCACCAGCATTTTTCCTCGGACTGGAAAAAAATAGGGAAGTGGGTGCCATCATTATTCTATTCATTTGGGATATCCATTGTGTCAATGAACCAGTAAGATATAATTTTATTGGACACGTGGTTCAATCGATGCAAGAACAATTAGCATTGATTAAAAGAGGCAATTCTAAGACATTTAGGTTCACAACCTACTTATGCTATCTTCTGTTAGCCAAGCTTGCTGCAATATTAATGAGAAATGACAACAAGCTTGAAATTCAGAGGGGGATAGGTACTCCAATATATAGCTGGACACCTCAGATAAGAATGTATGCTAACAGAAGGAATTATAGTAATTTTGTAGACTTCTTTTTGACACCATTGTACAAAAAAATAACAAGCACCCCAATGCCCAGATTGTCTGCTTCATGTAGGGGTTGCATCCAACTTGGAAGCATAATTCAATTGTCTGACTAGTACTTAATGGAAGAATACACTGTGCTAAGGTTTTACGGATCAAAACTGCAACCCCACAAACTTCCAGTGCATGTGACAGACAGGGTGTTTGCAGTAGAATATGTAGTACAACTAGAGAGCATAGATAGACTATTCGATGGCCAATCGAAGAAGAGCATATTCCTTTCCTTACCTTTCTCAATTGGAGGGTTAACATTTGAGAGAAAGGCATTCAAAGTGGAAATTTTTTTATAGATATTTTTCAATTTGATTTAGAGTGGTACTAGAAGTATGATCCACTCAATGTCATTCAAACAATGCTTGTTGCTAATAAGAAATTTGCAAACTTATTTCAACATGAAAGTAAACCATTGCTAGAGAAGTTTAAAAACAAGGATAGTTGGGACGATGTTACAAAAGAGATGGAGAAATTTTCCGGTGAGGAAAATTTTTTAGTTGAACAGTTGTCATCACAAATTATGACAACAATAAACCAGGGCATTGTATAGCCTAGGATGTCCTACAATTTCTATGAAAAAGCTTCTCATCCATTAAACATAAAAATACCAAAGAAAATAGAAGAAGCTTGTAGGGATAGAAAATGGACTAGAACGAAAATAAATGATTTTTGGAGTATGAGAAAGGATCTTGGTGAACCAAAGACCAGTGAAGATCTAGATGAAATAAATGAGGATATAGAGTTTAGAAAATTATGGAATTTGGAGTATCCTAACTCAGCATACGACAACAATGATCTAGATAGTGAGGATGATAATCCACCAATTGCATTTACTCCAAGGACTGGGAGTCAGAGTGGAATCATCGAGGACCATAAAAAGTTTATAGAAAAGGGGAAATCTACACAGAATCCCATAGAAGAAGATAGTGTCAAGAAGAAAAAGGTTTCCACTTCCAGAGAAATGACAACAATGACATTCGATCGTAAAGAATTGTTTTCAATTTCAGGTTCAACAAAACCCTCTAGAAGTTTAAATCCTCAAAGAGCATTATTTAGATCAATAGGAATTGCAAGCTCTGCCTCTAGTTCACCTTTCAAACATTCAAATCCTTCTGCAACACCAGATTTTCATTTCAAAGATTTCTATAATAAATTTGTAGAAACAACAACCAAGAATAAGGAAATATAGAAGACATTGCAGACTGGTGCCCTTACTGCAGCTATAGAGGAACAACCTACATCCAACAGGGTTTTTCAAACATATGACCCAAAAAAAGACATGATGGAGTTCATGGTTGTTATTCCACCAAAAAAATATGGAAACCCACCAGAGAGTCAGATAGATCCATCTGAATTTCAAGTTAGCACTCTCCAAATGGATTTTTCCAAAGTTAAAAATGTGGACAAAATCAATGTGTCAAAGTCTACAAACCAAGTAGTCTACAGTGTATTGCTAAAGCTGGAAAGAGAGAAAAGCAAGCTCGAGAAAAATATAGAAAAGTTACAGGCAGACATTGGCAATGAAAAAGCAAAGAGGAAAGCTTCAGAGAACAGTTTGAAGGAATTAAAAAAAAAGATTAAAAAACTGACCTCTACATCAGTAGATACAGGGAAGGAACATGCAGAGGTAGTAGTGAAGGAACAGGAGTAGGAAAAGCTGAAGGAACTGAGGGGAAAATTGGCAGAAATTAGTAAAAAACTAGAGGAAGAAAGAGTCAGTTCAGAAAAGTTATTTAAAACCATGGAGAGTAATGCTGCCTCCAACCAGGAATCACAAAAGAAATTGGACTCTTAGGTAGATAAAGCTAATCATTGGGAACACAAAGCAGTGGAAGAGAAAAATAATTGTGAAAAAATGGCAGAAGAAATAAAGAAGGCCAACAATACAACTCAAACTTTAACAAATACCAGTAATAATTTAGTGAAGATTACAAAAGAACACATTTGGGGCCAAATATTGGTGATGTCTAATAGCTTGTATGAGTGGTTTGAAATGCTTCAAAGTATGACAATATGTTATTTGAAGCTCCATAAGAACATTGAACAGAACATGGATGTTGTCAAGAAAGAAAAGAAAGAAAACAAGGGAATTAGCAACTGCCTTGATGCCTCAATAAAGGTATCAAGTATCATTTGAAAATGTGAGAAGATACGGGAAGCAAAGGAATTGGATGACAAAGCTAAGAAGAAGATCACAAAGATGGAACAAAGAAAATCAAATATGGAAAGTCTTGGTTTGCCTAAGGGATTTGACCCAAATAAGTTCATTGGAAGAGAAAATTACAAAATAAGGTTGTAGGACAAAATAAATACTAATTTACACTTTCTTCCTGCATACATATCTCCTGATACATTCATGGATTTCATCAAACCAATGAGAATTTTGAATGGAGTTTTAGAAGCAACAGTGCTGTCAAGTCACACTTCCAAATATGAATTGCTAACAAAGTTGCAGGAGTGTGACTATACTATGAACCAAATTGTTCTGCCATCAGAGGATGTTTGGATTGGCCTACAAAGTTTGCTCTGAATTTTGAACTACTATAAATTGTAATATATTGCAAATGAAAACAAAACAAATTGTGCTCTATCTAATTTTCATGTTTTCCAATTCAATGTATGTTGACTTACTCTATTTTATTTAGTTATTCTTAGTTGATTTACTCTGTTATATGCTATTGGAATACAAAATTTCATTCAGGAATTTCAAAATAAAATATGAATGATCATTGATGATACGATACAAACTACACTCTACAGTAATAATACTCTTTGTTCTCAAATTTTAATGATGAAACATAATACATTCTTGATTTTGTAAAATGAACATTGAATGATGGGATATAGTAGTTAATAAGTTCAAAAAATACCTATTGATTGCTACTGCTAATTTAGCAAAAATTTCCTAAATTTTCCAATTCATCTTTGCGTCATCATCATCATCCAATTCTGATTTTCCAGTTCCTTCATTGTTCTCTTCATTTTTGTTTGTGTCTTCTTCACTCTGACCTCCACTTATATGACTCCCATAGCCACTTGTATTTGTCTCACTCGGAGTCGCTATCGGAGATTGGTTAATGGTGTTTCCCAATCCTCTTCTTTTGCATCTTTTCTTCCAGATTTCCATTTCTTTTTGATAAGGAAAAGTATTGACATCATACCTAGATGTGTAGACCCTCAAGCATGTTTCCAGATTATTGTCTAGTTTGTTTCTTAGCTTTGATTTTAGGAAGCCCAAAGCACTGAAAAATCTCTCATCCTCCATTGAACCCAATATCATGGTTTGATATAGATCAGCAAGCTCGAAGAACTCTAAAATTTCTTCACGCAATATTGTGCTCTATTTTAGTTTTGTCCAAAGCCTTGTTGTCGAGCCCTCTTCATGTGGGTTATGGATTAATTGATATTGATGCTTCATAGTCTTTGCAAAAGTGCCTGATTGTTGTCTAAGAAGACCCTCATCTAAAATTCCATTGATAGTCACTCCATTGAATTCTACAAATTTGCAAAATTCCTTTATGAAAGTCAACAACCTATTACGATAATCTTCCTTAGAGTTTAAGGACCAATACTGAGGAAACACAATTGCCATGGCCTCAAGCAGTTGTTCATATGGGAATAGGGATCTTATTTTAGAGGAAACTCTAAAGGCTATGTCCCTTGCATTAGTTGATATAGACTCGACGATCTTGGTAAAATCTTCCCTTGTAACTCTTGTAGCTCGCTTCTTTGGGGCACTGTAGTACAGTGGTAGCTAAAATCCCCTTACACAAACAGATAAATCTCCATTTTCAATGATCTTTAAATAATTATCAGGATTGTCAAAATCTGTTAGTTTTCACCAGTGATTAAATATTTCATCGGATAAATTTAGGTCAGTTCCATAGAGTTTATCGAGGGCTTGGCATGACATTTTACGCAAGTAAGCATATTCTGCAATATACATGGCTCTTTGCTGGGATTTTTTCATAATGAATGTCATTTCTTCTAGCATGGGAAGAAGAGATGCTAAAGTCAAAAGTGTCTCTATATTGCTTAACCTCTGAAGCAGATTGCCACATCTCTGATTTTTTGCATTGTCCCAATTTTCGTACATCAGTCCAATCAAAGATTGATATTTGGAAAAAAATTGATGCACTGGTCCATCCAAAGAGATCCATCTGGTATCAACATCTTTAAGAAGCTTGTTTCCATTGGTAATTCCATCAGCAAAGTGTTGAAATTCCCTAAAATGTTTGGGACTTCGACAAAAATATGAGTACAATTCTCTTACTAAATCTTCAACCTTGTTTACTAAAGGAAACTTCTTCACAACTCTAAAAGAAAGATTAATCCTGTGGGCCATACAGTGAATGCCAACAACATATGGTGAACAAGAAGCCTGCATCTTTGTGCAAAGACCATTCCTTTGACATTGCATTATTGAAGCTCCATCTGCTCCAACACAGATCAAATTCTTTGCTATTGTCAATTCATCCATAGCTCCATATTCAATTAAATGGCTCTTTACTAATTGAAATAAAGTTTCCGATGTCGCATTGTCCCTCAATTTTGCAACACTTAGTAGATGTGGTTGGCGAACATTATTTTGTACAGTATCAACATGCATGCATACCCATGATGTATCATCTATTGTCGTAACTTCATCTAAGGACAATGCAATAAAGGTTGGCTCTTTTATTTTTCTCTGTACATCCTCTATTTCAACCTGGACAATACAACTTGCCCATTCCCATCCACTATTTATTAACCAATGAGTGAAAATATAGTTAGGAACTTTCAGAAAGTGGAACAAACCACTCATTTCTGGATAGTCTGTCATTGGATGCCCTCTGCTCAAAATATGGAAAAAATTACTTAATTGAATAGCTTTTCTGCATTCTTCTACTTCACTTGCTTTTGCAAAAATAGAATTAATAGAACCTTGAACTTCACTAGGCTTCATCTTAAATTTTTGAAACAAATAATATTCCTCAGCATTCCTTTTATGTTGACATTTCTCCTTTTATTTATATCTTACCACCTTTATTTCCTTTCCATCTACAGTTGAAGGTTTGTAAACCTTACCAACATGTTTCTCTATGGTGTCTAGTTTAAGCTGCAACTAATTTTCTTTTTTATACTTCCAATTACAAATTGTACATCTATATTCTACTGGCGGCTCACCTACAATTGGATTGTCCACTGGTTCAATGAATGGATACTTTTCCGCCCAATCAAATTTAAATCTCCTGGACATCTCCCATTGACGATCAATTTTTTCTTTTGATTTTCCTCTCCCTTTAGTGTTATTGTTAATTGAACCATCATCATCACTGAAGTCTATTGATTCATCCTGGTACTAGTTATTTACTTGAAATTATTCTTCAAGGTCATTTTCATCAGAGATATCAAGTTCCACAACTTCATCACTAGATTTATTAGGCGCCCCAATTTGTTGAATAGACTCATGTGTAGATTGAGAAAATTGAAGTTGTATAGGTTCCTCTGATGATGTACCTTCTTCACTTTGACCAACACCATTGCGTCTGCCCCCGCCAAAGTATGAAGATATATTTCTACATTTTGTTGGCCTCTCTTAGACATCTCCACCTTCAATAGTCCTCTTCCTATTTAACTTTGACTGTGACATCTCCAACAAATTAAGGCTATAATAAAATTTTACTTGAATAAGATACTACAGACTCGTAGTCATTTCGGTTCGCTACCAATCACAATTATGCCTCAGAGTCAACTAAATTTTTGTACTACTAAATCTCTTGAAATCTCTACAGTCTCCTTCTTTTTGGCATGTTTCAATAATGAAACTCATATCTCTTAAATAGACAAGTAAACCATTTTCATATCAGCCATCATATTTTGCCTCATAATCTCCATTATCCATTTTGGTGAAGGGGTCGACAATTGCATATGATAACAACTGATATTTGGTGAACCCTGCGTAAATTCAAGTAATTGACTAGGTGAATAGGATGGGAATTTGGGACACATTTGTGTATGATGCATGGAAAATTGGGTCCTAGGGCAAATAAAAATTTCACTTGGGACAATGGGCCTTTGGCAAATGGTGATCCATGATAAATACACCCTTCCTTAATCTGTGGCGAATAAGAGTAAAATATACAATAGAAAAATGGGTGAAGAACCCGAATACCATAGTGAAATTATGTAAAAATAGTGGCGAACAATCCAACCACTAAACATGTCTTTTATAAAATCAAGACGAATCGGTCAACCAATATACTAAACTTTTTTTTGCCAATTTCTATACAACCCACGTGACATATTCGCCAATTGGTGAATAATCACCACTAAAAAAATCCTTGATGACACCCTGTCCTTGCACTTCGTATGACAACACCTCACTTCCCCATATAGACTTTCCCCTCCACATCGTATGGCATATGGAAACACCCCACTTTCTCTTGTATGCACTTGCAACTCCACATTGTATGACACACCCCTGCACATACGGTCTAGCGACACTCTCCACTTCATGCCCATATGCCTCACACCATACACAATAGAAGACTAAATAATTTATTCATCTAATGGTTCTTCCTAATGGATATGTTATTGCCAATGAATCAATATAGGAAATATAACACTAATGAGTCAACACTAATAGAATAATTGAGACTTTGTTAGGATTAAGTAATACTGAGAGGGAGGTGTGATGCCCAAAATTTTGGGTCAAAACACAACCAACAATTTTTTTTTAAAGGTTATAAGTTCCACGTTCACGATGCGGGATAAAAGTGCTAATGACGAGGTCCAAAAGCGACAAGAGGTCAAACCTCAACAAAGTTGTTTTCCAAAGGATGCTAGATGAAATTCAATATAATCGAAGTTCGTTAAATCATCTTAACGATCAATTTGTTGAACGATAATCTATTAATCATAGAGGTTATCAAGGAGTAAGAATACTCCTAGGGTATTTATTAAATTATGTTCTTATATATATAGATAAAATATTTTCCATATATATAAATTAAACGTCAAGAAATTATTATAATTAGATAGTCAATTATTAATCAGTTAAACAATTAACCAAAATTAGATAAACATAAATTAATTCAATTATTAATTATAAATTATTAATTAATTAATATATTTATTAATTAATTAATAAATTACAAAATATTAGTTAATGATATATAATCATTGATTATAATTAAATTATATATATATATATATATATATATATATATATATATATATATATATATATATATATATATATATATAAAATTAATTAATAATTATAATATATTAATTAATTAACATAGTTATTAATTAATTAACAAACTATAATATACTAATTAATAATATATACATACTATATAATTAATAACATAGAACAAATTATAATTAACAGAATAATAAATAAAAACATTGCTAAAATAACACCTAACTATTATTATTAACAAAACATTAATACAAATTAACTTAATAAAATAACATCCTAAACTAACTTAACTAAAATACTAACTATCCCATTAATCTAAACATCCTGCTAAACTAACTACCTACTAACCTGCTCTAACCTACTCTAAAATCCTATAATCCCATCACATCATCCTACTCACCACTTCACCCAACACATAGGACATTGGGGTACGCATAGAAAGGAGGATGAAAAAGTGTTTTATCAAATTTAAATGCCCATTCCAAGGACCTGCGCCTAGACTGCATGGGGAAGAGGGAAGCATGGAAAGGGAAGTGGGAAGTGGGAAGTGGGACCCACTCCCTTCCCATGACACATTTAAGTACCTCTTCAAAATTTGAATTTAATTCAAAACATGGGCAAGCCTGCGTGAGTTTTTTGAAGACCATAAAGGTAAGACATAAAGTGAAAAGGGCGGATGATGTGTCATACAAGGACACTATCTCATCCAATGAAAATGTTTGCATTTAATACAAAGTCTAGCCATCCCACCTCATGCGCCTAGATAAAGGGGAAGTTAATAAAGAAGTAAGGGGCGTGGAAATTTGTTTATATTTTATTAGTTTATTATATATTAGGTGGCAAGAATATAATTTTAAAATGACTGTGATATGGATTTTGTATGGGATTTTTATTCCATACAAAATTCAGAGAGCATTTTGCTCTCTTAAAATCTGGAGAGTGCTATTTTGCTATAGCACTGCTTTTACAATTTCTTGCTAGTTGTGTAGTAAAACTTTGTAAATTTGATAATTCCTTTAAGGTATTGAGGAGTGTATGAATTTAGATTTGATAGTGTATCATACAATGTTGAATATAGTTTGAAAGTTAATCGTTTGATATTTCAACATAGTAAACTAGTATGATCATTTATTCACAGTTATTTTATTTCAATTTATAGGACTAGAAGTGTGATAATGATCAAATAGAGATTATTTTCAATGAATATGAACAATAAATATATCATATAAGAGACTACTAATCTATCAAATTGATATATTTAGTTCCCTATTGAATGAATTATAGTGATAGGAATTTGCTCAAATTACATAACTACATTCTATTGATTCTACATCAATATGAAATAACAAGTTATCAACTTCAAATCTGAAGAGGTAAAGAGAGGTAATAATTTCTTTTTTTGTTTGCAATTCTTTAATCAAATGCTTACAATAAACTCCATAAGATATCTACATTGAATTGGTTACTATCTTCTCTTTGGAATAACCAAGAACACATCATATATTATCTTTCTCTTCTTTCAAAGGAGTAAGGTAAAATTGATCATACCATTACATCATTCTCATTGCAACTTCAAATAGAAAGGAGAATGCATTTCAATTATTCCACATCTTTTACTCCAATACATTTACATAAACATCAAATAAGATTAGTTCTTCATAGTTACAATAAAGCATTGCAAATTGCTAATGCCACACAATGGGAGATCAAATAAATAACAGTCTCTCATTTTTTCATCTTCACAATAGCTCCAAGTAAAAAACATTACAAGCTCTTTTACAACAATAGAAGTCTAAATACAAAGAGATATTTCACGAAGGAATGAACGGGTTGTCTTCTCACAACCACCCAAAAGATGAAAACCTCCATGATAGCTCCTCTTTGAGCTTCCACAAATCTGCAAATATGTACAAGGCAAGGGAAAGACCATGGGAGCTCACCTCCCATCCTAGGCCTCTCATGAGGCCACCCCCGAGCTTGGGGAAACCACATCAAATGGGATACAATCACTCATATACAAACACTCACAAGAAACATATAATTGCAGAAACCCAAAATTCCCTCAAGGGTATAACTAAGGAATTTCATGAACTCCTTTTGTGGGGTGTGGGTGGAAAACCCATGGAGATAACCATTGCATGAAAACAAGGCCACACATGGACCCAAATATGCTCAATATCAAAACAAGGCCACACATGGACCCAAATAAGCACATTATCATAACAAGGCTCACATGGCCAAATCTTCCCTCCTTATACCCCCAATGCCTCATGGGCTATATGCAAGGTTGCTTGGGGAAAATCACTCACCCAAGCTTCATTCTTTCCCACACATGGAGGAGACTCTACACATGGAGTTGCCTCCATTTCCCACACCCCCTCTTGATTGCTCTTCCCTCCCAAGGGTGAGTGAATCCAAGAGTAAACAACCCAAAATCCAATTACAAGAAAAACACAATACATGCTTGCTCTCACCATGACCAACCATGGGGAGCTAAAACACAACAAATAAGAAATACAAGCTTCCTCCATGACCAACTATGGGGAGCCAAAGAACAATTACACAACACATACAACTACTACAACAAAAATGAGAGAAATGAAGAGCAAGATCCTCCAACCTATGATCCAATGCCAAATGATGAAGTTTTGAGCCTTCTCCTTCTTCTATCCTCAGCTTTTCCCTTCTCCAAGTTTAGTGGTCTCTAAAGGTAGAGAGTGGGTGAACAACCCAAATCCCTCTAAAAGTTCTACTAAAAAGGGACCCCCTACCAACTCTCCACAACCCTCATAAAGATGGTCCTAGGAAGTACTTTTGGGTCCATGATGCAAGTTGCAAATTCGTTCAAGATTAAATGGGCACTATTGGAGGGGACAAAAAGGTCAAAATATGGCTTCTCCCATGCTTAAATTACCCCTAACCTATGGGTACAAGGAATGGGCTACCTAAAAATGATGAAACTACCCCCTAGGGTCCCATTTAACCCTCCAAAAGCCATGGTTTAGTTAATGCACGAAAATGTAAGGTATGACTTCACTTAGGGGTCCTAAGACAAGAGGATGCACTTAGAATACCCCCTCTAGGAAGCTTCTAGGACTTGCTCTCACACTCCAATCACACGACATACCTTAGTTAAAAAATAACTCTAGTGTCAAGTGACACTCACATAATTAACATCACAATTAAGGTATGTCCAACATACTACAACACTTAACAATCCTACACATACATTCACATTACAGTTACAAAATAAAACACTTCACAACGAGGCCCTGGTCTCTTCAATAGACGGGGCCTTGGCTTTACCGATAGCTCAAGCATTCAATGTGGTTTCCCCGAATGTTTCCATGGTCCTTCCACCTGCAAAACCTAAATGCAGCATCAATAATTCAAGGAAGAAAACCATCATATATAAACATACAAAATGTAATATCCACACATTAATCTTAACTCAATTGCATACAAGGAATCATACAAAAAGTAATGATCTAACACAATTCAATTGTCTGCACATAATCAAATAGGATTCAATAATCACATCAAGTAAATTCAGTTTGCATAATTCAATTCATGATTCAAAAGCATATATGAAATCAAGATCAACCATAATCTAGTCATCAGGTTCTCATAACATGATATAGTCTAAAATGATCAAATCCAAATCCACTCATCATGGATCCACATACAGAGTCAACAAAATGTGAAGTCTAACGAGTCCATCATAACATAACAGTAGATCGAATGAGTCCAAGTATCTCAATAGCATAATCAAAATAAAATGTAATGTCTAGAAATCTAGATCACTATGTGGGACTAATATGGGCCTCACAGGAGGGTGAATCAGTATTACAACACTTCAACTTAAAATTAAACCATATCAATTCTGAAATGAAAAGAACATAAACACATAACATATAACTTATAACACCATTATTTGTTTTCGAGGAAACCCCGGCCAAGGGAAAACCCCGGTGGGGATGGTACCCACAACTATGCACTAAAATATAGAATCCTTGTTAGGAGATCTGGCCCTATCAGGAGCTGAGTATTACATAGTAAATTTCATTGTTAGAGGAATAGAAAACCTTGTTAGGGGTATACAAAAATCCTGTTAAAGGTGTGGTGAGCTTACAACTCTTAAAATCAAAATTCTACTACAAAAGTGTTCTTCAATAAGTGAACTGCACAAGCATCTGCTATGATTTGATAGTTCCAGTTATAGCTCTATCAATCTTTGATCTTGCATTTTCTATCTACCTTTACTAATATCCAAAATTCACATCCATCACATATAGATCTCTATCACATAGTTTCACAGTTATCACTTTCACAAAATACTCTATACTTATATCAATTCTGCCATGCAGTTGGCTCTCAAATACAATATGAAACATAACAATTACTTATACAAATGATAAATGTAGAGTTGGTGATCTTGTATTACCAAAGTGTTAGAAATATACAACTTTCATCTGACTTAGCATGTTACCATTCCACCTAGCCTTCCCTCAATCATTGCGACTATTCATATACCCTGTTTCACTGATTCTCTATCTTCGCATACCTTCATATCACCATATCTTACCGATATCAACACCAAAACATGTGCAACCTTAACTGAAGGTCATACATATCCCAAAATGTGATCCTCTAAGTTTGCAAGCCATAATACATAATACCTTATCTTCACTAACCAAAACTGTACTACAGTATACTGTTATTCTGATTGTGTACTTAGTCATTTTCATAACTGTCTCCCACTTTATAATCACTGCATGCGATCACTAGAACATAAGAATTTTCATAAATGAAAACCCTCAAGTGATCCCTAGTGCTCTCAAATAATCACTTGCCAACAATCTCTCCCTTTGGCATTGATGGAAACACTTAGCAAAAAATGACTAAGTGTCAAAATACTAACTTTCTCCTACTTCTCTATATACATATTCTTTCTCTTTTATTTACAAGTTTTCTTTTCTCTTTCTCTCTCTCTCTCTCTCTTTTTTTAAAAATTATTTTTCCTCTTTTCATTTTTCTCTTCTCTTACTCTCCTTTTGACATCAATGGCAAAGGTCCTTTCAAAATTTCAAAATTTTAAGCATATGAGACTTTAGTGCTTACTCATCAGATTCAAAATGTATTGGAAAGAGTCTTCCAAGGTCTTCACTTCATCATCCCATGACTTGATCAGAAGTTCAATAACATGGATTAGTCCATTCAGAGCAAAAGATGTAGTCTCTGCCGCTTTCAGCTCAGTGGGTACAAAGTTTTTCATTGATTTCTCTATCTTCTCCATCTTTGTGAGATGAGCTTCAAGAATTGAAAGCTTAAGATTTATTAGAGTCTTTAGCAAACCAAATATTTCCAATACTCTCCCTTTCTCTGTATTCAAAGCACTTATCTTATCCAAAAATTTTGATGTCTGTTTGTCCATTTCCAACACAGTTTGTGAAGAGGTTTCACAACTGTCCATTATGCTGTCTAATGTAGCCCTATCCTTGACTATGATATCTTCAATATTATTTATGTGTCTACTGGGATTGATGAGATAGTTGTAGAGTTTTATTCCTTTTTCCATGTAGTTTTTAGCCTTAATTGTGGTTGCCTTCAGAATGCCCAAGTCCCATGAGATGGACTAGAAAACTTCCTTCAAATTCTTTTCTAAGTATCTCTTCTCAGCCTTAACCTTTGTGATCTTCAACAATGACTCAAAATAAATGTCAAAGTTATCCAGTGTCATGTTCAATTTCTCTACATCATCCTTTCCTTGAAATGTGATAGGTGTAGGGCATATTTTATTCATAGTCTCTACTGCCCTAGCAATCACCTTTACCTTCTTATACCCCTTTTGTTCAGACCTTTCCTTTTCCTTAGCAAATGCCATGAAGGATAACCTCATGAGTTCATCCTCATCCATGCTTTCCACATCATTTCTTACTGGTTTGGCCATACTTGCCAACAATAGGGTGGAAGAGGTATCCGGTTCTTGTTTGAGCTGAATTCTTACCTCTTCTTCTTTTTATGCTCCTGTCTCTTCTTCCCGCTTTTCCTCTTGCTATTCCTACTTCTTTTGTTCTTTCTCTTCCTATTTTTCTTCTTTATGTTCTTCCTCTTTCTATCCTTGGTCTTCTACTGTCACCACACTGTCTAGATTTTCTTGAAATGGATCATTTATATCAAGTGAAGTATCTAATGATATAGGCACACCATAAACAAAGAAGTCTGGTTGCTTGTCAACTTCACTTTCTTTCTCACTCTCTTCAGCTATCCTGGAGCTTTCTCCCATTCCTAAAGATGTAGGCTTGGTAACCTTGGGAGGTGAGGTCTTCTCAAGAATGTCACACATAATAATTTGGTCCAATTCCTTTTGTGTGTCTTCTATAAACTCATCATACTTCCTTGCCATTATCTTCACAAGTGTGGCCTTTATTCTTAATAGAGGTTTCAACTCTTTAGTGATTCTCTCCCTCTCTTGTATGGAGACTACAGGAAGCATGTCTTCAATAGCCTTATTTCTTATAGTCTCATCCTCTGAATGTGCTAATTGTTTTCTTATTTATAACTTTCTATATAAGTCTTTAGGAATACTTCCTTCTATTTCTAACATGTTCTTCTTATAAACTAGCAAGTGCTCAATTACTATGTCTTCAATTAATGACTGATTTTCAGAGTCATACCTTTCATAATACCCATTTAGTGTCTTTAAGTTTCCATCTCTTATTATCCTATTCTGTAACATCTTGATATCTAGCTTCCATAGATCTTTTGGCATCTTCTATTCATCTTTTTCTTATTTCTTCTTAGTCACCTTGTCCTCTTTCTTCTTTGTTTCTACTTCTAACTTTTTTTTCTTAGGGCTTCTTGGTTTGTTAGATCTTGTAGATCTCCTAGGTGTGCTTGCAAGTACATTTACTTGTGCTATCTTCTCATGTGTAATTGATAAATCAATTATATCAGATGTGGTACTTATTACCTTTTCTATTTCAGAAGGAGGAGGTGCCTCAATTGCCAAACTAGAGGATCCTTTTGTCATCTTTGTCCTTACTTATTTTAGTTGTTCCTTAGTAATTACTTCCTTCACAACAATGTCATCAACCATTTTCTCAATCTTCCTCTTCCTTGTCCCTTTATCCAATTCTTCTCTAACTTTCTTTGACTTTTCCAAGTAAGTTCCCCATCTCTCTTCAAATGTATCTATTTTAGCTGCTAGTACATGTTCAACTTGCATTGTAAGAACTTCAGAACTAACCTCATACCCCATAGGGTAGCACCATTTATTTCTTGGTTCTATTGCTTCAAAGCATAGACAGTCAGTTTCAACCATGGAATAGATTGTGTCTTTATACTTCTCTACCAACTCCTCAGGTATTTTGTATCTCTCCTTCATTTTCCTTTGAAGGATCTTAATAATTGCAAATAATTCTCCATCTACCCAATCTTTGTTCTGTCTCCTAAAGCTCTCTGATATCTGTATGCCAGTAGGTATACTATCTTTCCATGCTCTAGGGTACATTCTGGGAAATTTGTGTACAATGTGGATGTACATGTGTATCATGAGTGAACCAAACCTAAAAGATTTTGACTTGTCCTTCTTGATAATCCTCACATTCTCCCAGAATTGTTCTGCTAGGATTTCACATAAGTTATATCTAGTGTTTTCCTTCACCATTCTATAGGCCATCATAATTACCCCTACTAACATAGAATTAGGTCTTCTTCTATAGAAAAATTTATATCCTAGTAGAATTTCTACCAATCTCACATCTTGCTAAAAGATGTCATTCACAGTCATTTCTCTCTTATCCCATTTAGAATGAGTTAGGGTTTCTACTTGTTTCTTTATATTTTTCTCTGCTACTAGAAGGGCTCCAGTATTATCCAATCTAGTTATCTCATGAATCAGGGGCCTACATATCTTAACAAGTTGCTTTCCTATCCAAATGAATTGATCATGGATTCTTCTTAGAATGATCTTGAACCATTCAGTTTCGTAGAACTCATTCAAGAGGGTTAACTTAATGATAGATTGTTCTTCCAAATGTTTGAACTCTTCTTTTAGTTTTCCATTTGACTCTATCATATCTCTAATTCCTTATAGATTTATGCATCTCCTATGGTCTCATACTTATAATGAATGTATCCCTAATATCTTCAATGTGTAACATGTCGTATGTGGTTTGAAAAAATTATCCTTCCAGATCATCCTCACTAGACTTAAATGGGTGCCTCTTAAACTTATACCTTGGTCTATCAATAATATCAAATATGACAAGTGCATCCATAGCTTCTCGTAGAGTATATAATCTAAATACCTTGAATATGCCAAATTTTGGAACTTTTTCTTCAAACGATCATGCAATGTAGTTGCTAGATGGATGTATTGCTTCTTAACTCTATTATCCTTGGTCGTTGTTAATCAAACAATGCAGAAATGATATATTTCAAGGTGTTTTATCCATCACAAGGTGAGTGAATGCATTAATCATAGGTAGCACAACTTCACATACTGTCCAATCAAACATAAATTTTGTGATCATATGATATGAATCTCCAAGTTCTGTGATCACAAACATAAAATCCATAGTATATGTACACACCATATCTAAGCTCACATGAGATTATTCCACATAATCAAGGGCTAGATATAATCTGATGTCTACATCCAATGCTCCCCCTAAGGCCATGTGGCCTTTTAGGTTGATGTAGTAATGTCAACATTATGTGAAGACACAGTAGCATCTACTATCTCTCCCTAAACCAATGCCTTATTGAAATATTTTACCTTCCATATCTTCTCACCATCTTCATTTACTATTTTCTTGAAATGATTCTTGAACTCATCTATGTACTCATTAAGACTTTTACCACTGTCACCAATATTCTTCTTTATAACCATAGATGGTGGTCCTTTTCTATTGTTCGTTCCATTATTCTTGCAAAACTTCACTATGTGTCCTAAGTTGTTGCATTTAAAACATGTAGGTGGTCTTCTATCTTGATTAACCTAGAACTTATAATACCTTACAGTATGCCCAAGGTTATTTCATTTTTAGCATGTGATATTAGCTGCTAACTCTTCTATGATGTAATCTTGTTTGTTCCTTGACTGATTTGGTTTCCTGCATTCTTCTTTCTTATGTCCATATGCATAACAGTTATAATAATAATCAGTAAAGGGTTTGAAAGGAATTTTACTTCTACAATCTCTTTTCATGTGTCCAACTTTTTTGCATCCAAAGAATCTACCTCTAAAAGGTCTGATCTGATCTTTAGGTTCTTCAAAAGTGGATCTATCTTTAGTCTTCGCTTAATGAGATTCATCATTAGTCTTAGAACATTCTTCTTCATTGTACCCAATTCCAACCATGTCTCCTTTAGGTTTTTGTCTCTCTCTCTCTCTCTCTCTCTCTCTTTTCATCAATTTTATCAGTGCTCATGTGTAACTAATCAATGTGCAATTTGGATTGAGTGAGTTCACCTTTTATTATATGACTGTACTTCTGCAATTCCTGACATTTATCCTTGTAGTGATCAAGTTCAGTCTTCATTTGTCCTATCTACATATTTGCTTCTTTTAGAGTTTCTTCAACTTTGTATCTTACATCCTTTTCATGTTGAATTTCTTTAATCATCAAAAGATTAATTTGTTCTTTTTCTTGTTCCAGTTTCTTAACTTGGTCTAATGTATCATTTTCTAAATCCTCTTTGATCTTATCCATAAGGTCTTGTCTCTAAATTCTTGAAAGTTCAAGTTGTTCCTTTAGTTTCTTAATGAAACCTTCTCCTCTTCTTATTTTGAATTTGAATTCACCATTCTTAGCCTTTTCTTTGTCCATGTCATCAAGTGCTTCTTCAAATTTTTCTTGCAAACTTTCCAAATCTATTCTAATCTCCCTTAAGCTATTAGGCTTTCTCTCCAAGGGCCAAAAGCTCTGATACCAATTGTTAGGATTAAGTAATATTGAGAGAGGGGGGGGGGGGTGTGAATCAGTATTACATCACTTAAACTTAAACTTAAACCAATTGTAAATAGACCATATCAATGTTGAAATGAAAAGAACATAAACACATAACATATAACTCATAACACCATTATTTGTTTTCGAGGAAACCCTGGCCAAGGGAAAACCCCGGTGGGGATGGTACCCACAACTATGCACTAAAATATAGAATCCCTGTTAGGAGATCTAGCCTTGTTAGGAGCTGAGTATTACATAGTACATTTTCTTGTTATCTAGGAATAGAAAACCCTATTAGGGGTATACAAAAACCCTAGTAAAGGTGTGGTGAGCTTACAGCTCTTACAATCAAAATTCTGTTACAAAAGTGTTCTTCAATAAGTGAATTGCACAAGCATCTACTATGCTTTGATAGTTCTAGTTATAGCTCTATCAATCTCTAATCTCACATCTGCTATCAACCTTTACTAATATCCCAAATTTGCATCCATCACATATACATCTCTATCACATAGTTTCACACTTATCGCTTTCACAAAACACTCTATACTTATATCAATTCTACCATCCAGCCAACTCTCAAATACAATATGAAACATAACAATTACTTATACAAATGATAAATATAGGGTCAGTGATCTTGTATTACCAAAGTGTTAGCAATATACCACTTTCATCTAACTTAGCACGTTACCATTCCGTCTAGCCTTCCCTCAATCATCATGACTGTTCATATACCCTATTGCACTGATTCTCTGTCTTCGCATACCTTCAGATCACTGTATCTTACCGATATCAACACCAAAACATGTGTGACCTTAACTGAAGGTCATACATATCCAAAAATTTCATCCTCTAAGTTTGCAATCTATAATACATCATATATTATCTTCGCTAACAAAAAATCTACTGCAATATACTATTATTCTAATTCTATACTTAGTCATTTTCATGACTGTGTGTTCCACACTTATAATCACTTCATGTGATCACTGCAACATAAGTGTTGCCATTAATGACAATCCTAAAGTGATTCCTAGTGCTCTCAAATCATCACTTACCAATAGACTTTAGATAATATCTTTAATTATTATGAAGACTTCGCAAATTTGACAATGAATTACAAAGTGAAATATCTGAAGAGATATCTCCAATGATAGACTATGGTGGCTACTGACTACCGAAACCATAATTATAGAATAGGGAGGGTCTTGCACTTTTGAAAATGAAAACAAGAACTCAATTCCAATTGGAATCACAAATACAAAAGAAAATATAACTTCACTATGATTACCTATGATGCTAGCCAATGCCTTATAAAGGCCTCCAAGAAGTTTCTGGTTGACACAACTTTATTTATTATTTTATAACCTTATTATATAGTTAAATTAATTAATTAAAATAGTCCCTATGATATTATTTAAATTTGAGACCACTTAATAAATTAATTTAATTAAATCACTTCCCATTTATTGGGGACATTACAATCCTCCTCGTCCAGAGATTGCTTTCCCTCAAGAAATCGCAAATTCAATCCTAGAAATCCTGCTAAGGGTGGATCATGAATCTCTCCTATGATCATCTTCATCATCTTTGAGTTTGGTACTGATAGATCCTATTGTTTTTGTAGTAGATAACATCATCAACCACCCTATACCTATCATCTTGAATCTGTCCATCCATCATTTGACAAGAAAATGTGTTTTTGGAGTACTCAACCAACAAATGAGTCCTCCAATCCTCTTAAATATGAAACAAGGAGAATATGCTAGGCTTCTTAATTAAAGCATTGGCCACCACATTATTCCTCCCTTCATTGTCAAAGTCATATGCCTGAAGATTATCATGTCTAAAAATTGCCTCCATCCTCTTCGTTAAAATCTCTCTTGGGCCTCTATTGGACATCCCCCTTAGTACCATCTTCTTGCTGTTCACCTCGAATGAAAAATACACCTTATTGAAACTTTTTGTATACTTTTTGAGAGTATCCATCCATTGAATTCCAAATATGACATTTGTATCATCCAAATCTACCACAAAAAAATCATTTATCACTATGTAGTTCTCTATGGTAATGCTTAGCTATGGAATCGCATTAGTGTAAGGTAGTAAAGTTCCTCTTTCCACCTTGACCTCAAATCCATCATGCTCCACTATATGTAAATCCCTCTTGGTGACAAGTGATGAATTGATGAAATTTAGTGTGGCCCCATTATCATGCATGATTGTGACTCGCCCCCCAAAAGTGTGCCATAGACTCATAATACACTACATCTAAAATTTGTGTAAAGTGTAGCAATGGAACCCCCCCTTTTAAAAAGTGTGGAAATACTCTCCACATGATTAGTATCTTCCTCTTGCACTTTGGGTTTCTTTATTTCTTCCTCATCATGAGGTACCACCTCAATATAATGAATCTTCCCCTTTTCAAGACAATGATGAATTGATTCCCAAGGCTCCTTGCAAGTGAAACAAAGCATCTTCCTCTAGAGCTCTTAACAAGTGGCCTCATTCATCAGAGGCTTCTTATGAATTGGCTCCTTGTCCTTTTCCTCTTGTGGTAGAGGTGATTGGGAATGTGTGTGATTTATGGAGGATGAGGTAGTCATGTTATGTTCCTTCTTGTATGCCTCCATGAGTGTGTTGGAATTGAAACCTTTGACCCAACCCTTGCAGGATTACCTCAATCTGTCCATGAATACCATGACAATTCTTCTCTCAGACATGTCCGTAACCAACACTGACATCCTTTGAAATTATTAAATTTAATTATCCATCGATCTAGTCTGTCTTAGTTGTGCCAACTCCTTCAAGTTGAGTTTTGGATCCTGTAGATCTCTATAACTTTGTTGACTATTAGTGATCCACACTTAGTAATTTATCTAGGCAATTATGGTCAGTCATCACTACGACCAAGTCATTATGTAAAGGCCAAACTATGTAATGTATACTTACCGAGTAGTAGTACTACTGAGTAAACTTATGGTCACTATGTATTTTTGTATTATGCCGAGTCTAGTTTTTCCGAGTCATATATGAAATGATTACCAAGCAATAGAGATATCAACATATTGCAAGTACAATGAATGCCGAGTATAAGGAACTACATTTTCTGAGCTAGCCAGGAATGAAATATGAGTTTGTTATGGCACAATGATCAAGGTAAATCATTTTGGGTGACTTTCATGTTTTGTATTTTGTTTGTTGAGGTAATTACGGAGGTGATTACGCATCTACTTTGCAATCATTGATCCCTATGTAATACTTAGAGCCAATCAAAAATTAGTAAGGCTTAAGCAATAAAAGGAATTAATCTGAACCATAGATCTTGAATCATGAAGATGTTTTGTTAATTATATAAGGTTAAGATCTAAACCCTAAAACATGTAAGAGTGAAAGATAGCGTGAAGGAGACAATGTGAAAGGAATGAGAAGAGAGGCACATTCAGAGTAGTGAAGCATTCTGACAAAATTCAGTGACCGAGCTAAGAAGTGAAAGGATAGAATAGAGATAAATTTGATAGAAGAGATCAATACAATATAGTAAAGAGAAGATCTATAATTTGCATACAGTGCAAACCGAAAGATCAGGTACTGAGTCATTCTAACCAGTGTATCAGGGTAAATCTCTTAACCAAGTAGTCCTAACAAAATTTTTGTAATCTCTTAATCGAGTGCTTACTTTGTTGTAAGTTTCAAATCCTTTAGCAAGGTAGACTGTATAAGTCTTTTAGCTCTTAACAGGGAAGACCCCTCATAGGGTAGATCATGTTTTGATCAAATTTTGTAAGCCCTAATAGGAAAATTTATTACTCTAGTAGTGAAGATTTGTGGGTGTCATCCCCACCCCAATTTTACCTTTCAAGGGTTTCTGGGTAACCAAAATTACTGTGTGATGAGTACTTTCATGGATGCTTCTTAGTATGTTTGTTATTTTTTTATGATCAAGTATTGTTGATGCTATGAAAATGTTTTATACATATCAAAATGGATTATTAGGTGATATCTAATTCACCCCCCCCTCTCAGTATCACATTTCCCAATTATATTTCCAACAATTGGTATCAAAGCAGCAATGTTTCTCATAGAAAGTCTAACCACTTGAAGAAAAAGATCTTGAGATGGAAGTCTATAAGTTGGGAAGGGTCATAGAGAATCAGAAGATTGATGTACAAATGGCATTACAATAAATGAAAGTAGCTAAAAGTGAACTAAAGAAATCCTTGAGCAGAAGGAGAGAAATTGCTATTCAGAAAAATGATTCACAATATCAAGAAGAAGATACCAGTGGACTATTTGATAATGGAAACTCTGTAGAAAGTGACAAAGCCATAAAAGAGCTACTGGAGAAAAATACCATACTAAATGATGACATCAAAAATCTAAGGAGAGAACAAGAAATTCATCTGTCAGACTTTGTCAAGTAGTTGAACAAAAAAAGAAAGCTGAAGGTGATAAGACAATGGATGAAGAAGATAAAAGACAAATTGTAATAAGACTAGATGAAAGGACAAGTGACATGCAAAGGTTGAATAATAATCAAATGGACATGGTAAATCAACTACTACTGGTTAATCAAGAGTTGGGCAAGAAAGATATGGAAATCAACCAACTGAGGTCTGAAAATGATCAATTAAGGAATGAACTAAGATCTGAAAAGGAAATCAATGAAAGGATGAACAAACCTAATGAAGTTGCAAAATATTTTGAAGAGCTGTTAAGGTCACCTAGAAGATCTGGTTATAGATCAGGACTTGGACTAAATGAACATGCATCATCTACTTAAGAAGGAGAATCATCAAAGAATGGAGAACAAAAGAATGCAAAACCAAAGAACAACAAGCCCACATGCCATCACTGTGGAAAGCTAGGACATACAACCAACATATGCAGAAGCAAACATGGTAAGTCTGATCCTAAACCTAAGTTCAATGGGCATTTCTTTAACTATAAGAAACATGGACATCAAGCACATGAATGTAGGTCTAAGGTCAGTAATCCATCTACCTCACCTAAGTTTCAAGGTAATTGTTTAAACTATTAGAAGTATGGGCATAGAGCATTTGAATGCAGATATAAACCTAGATGGTCATTAAATGGACAAACTAAGTCACCTGTGAAGAATAACTCATACAATTGGGATTATAACACTTGGTACAATTGTCATTACTGTGGAAAATATGGACACATTGAAGAAAATTGTATGAAGACTCATTTTAGAGGCAAATCTAAAAGTTGGATGAATGGAAGCATGGTATGTTACAAGTGTAATAAGATAGGTCACCTAAAGGAAGATTGTAGATCACCTATGCCAAGCAACGATCAGAATAAGAATGAAGATATCCATGAAAAATTGAAAAATCAGATGAACAAGACATGGAAGAAGAAAGAAGAAGAAAGCACAAGTGAAGCTAGAACATCTAAGGTCACCCAATCTGATGGATTAGGTGATCACACTTGTAACTAAGCATAGAAGGTATGTTTGGAACTGAATCTTACAAGGCTTTATCTTACATCAGTTCCTAACATAAAGATTGAGTAAAAGTCCATATCTGCATAGATAAAGATGCATTAGGACATATCTGAACGAAATAGAGAATTTCATTTTTGATGTCGGGTGTCAGTGTCTTGACCGAGTTATCAATGTATGCCGAGCACCTATTATGGCCGAGATGCTATATACACCGAGCTGTGTCTCAACAGTTATATTGACCGAGCTTGTGTTAGCCGAGGTTAACATGAGTTTTCCTAGACAACTGTATTTCACTTAGAAATTTTGTACGAAGCATTTATGAGGCCCTAATTCTACTTTTTGGAATCTATAAAGTGGAAAGTTGCCACCCATTTCATTTTACCAAGCAAATTGAGATTTCTTTGAGTGATTTAGAGTGCGAGCAACCAGTTTGTTAAAGGCGATTCTGAATCTTTTCAGCGTGCCGTCGGCAAAAATCATCTACATGACACTTACAAGAAAGGTACATTATTGAGAAAACATTTCTTTTCAAAAATTTTAATTTAAAATGGCATCATCATCATGTGCTACAATGAAGAAGCAAGGGATGGAAGTTTTCAATGCACAATTGGTGAGAAATGAAGTTTCCAAGCCATAGACATTTAGGGCAATTTTGGAAACTGCAATAAAAGGAGATTTGACCGGTGCCCTATCCTCAATTCCAGAGAATGTGTTGATAATGAATGATATTAGGTCCTGTTACATGTACAAAATTGGAAAAATCAGAGATTACGAGATCAGGGAGGCGTATGAAAAATATGTGATAATGGAGTGTTGAAGCCGGAGTATAAATCAGTTGCCGAACAAGGGTTAGTGCATGCCCTAGATTTCCCACAGAATTTCAAAGTTGAATTGATAAAAAATAGTATTGAGTCGAGTACATGATATGCAACTATGGCTGGAATATGGACTCATGAAGATAACAAAGAAAATGATCCACCAAGTTACTAGATACCCTACGATTCAAGGAAAAAGGACAATGAAGTGTTCAAGCAAAGAAGACATTCAGGAAAACACACAAGTAGTATGGAATAAGCGTGGAATGATGATCTCCACCATAATAGATCCAGAAATTGACTTTTCTATTAGGGTTATCTTGCACAAATTCTACCAATCCAGTCAGTTGGATAGCATCCCCTGTATGGTAGTGGACCAAGCATGGAAAATCATTTAGAAAGGACACACATATGATCTTGCTGAGCTCTAGCTGACTCAGCTTGCCGAGAACCTTAACTCAATCTGGACTGCAAAGAATTCAATGTGTAAGTTTGGCTCTTTGCTAATCTGTTTATTCTTTTATATACAAAAGTGTTTTCCTACTCATGAAGGTGTGATATGGGACAAGAAGAGACCCATTATTGTTCAAATCAGTGAGTTCATAGGTCAGATAGGAGATAGTTTTAATGGTGTGATGGATAACTATTTTGTTCAATTCAAAAAGAAAATGAGAAAGAGGAGTAGAGTCCCTGTTTCATTAGTTGAAAAGTATAGCAAGGATATATGTTTTCTAGTTGACACAGACTTCACTTATGTACAAGCAGTCTTGCCTAGGGTTTCATGGCTAATGCCATTACACTATGAAGTAAATATAGATGAAGCTACTACTGCTATTACAACCCTCTTAGCTAAAGAAATTGATAGTAAAGCACCCTACTTTGGAACATACAATGAAGCCAAATCTAAAATCACTATGGGTTTAATGGCTGCAACTGTAGAAATAAAGAGAAAGAAAATAGGAAAGAATCTGGAGAAATATGTAGAAGAAATAGAAAAGGATGCTCCAATAGAATCAACCCAAGGACTAGGAGAAGATGAACAAAGTGACTCTAGTGACAGTGAAGAAGAAGAAGAAGAGGCTCAAGTAGAAAAGAAGAAAGGTAAGAAGCCGGTAATTGTCGAGCCCCCAACCAAGAAAAGAATACTAAAACCTAAAGTGTCATTGACACCTGTGCTGAGGCCTAGAAAAAGGGGAGAAACTACTGAGACTCCAAAGAAATCCCATGCATATGGTAAAAAAAAACCTGTATAGCCTAAGGCAGTGCCGAGCAAGGTTAACAAAAGGCCTAGAAGGAAACTTGTTTTGGAACAAGAAGATGATGAGGAAACTAAAAGTGATGAAGAGGTGAATAAGAAGGTTGCATTGCAGGATGTCAAACCTACTGTGGATGAAATATGTCACAAGATCACAAGCTTTGTAGGAGTGGAAGACTTGAAAGGATTAAAGTTTGGAAGCCTGAGTATAGGAGACAAAGAAAAGGTTGAAGATGCTATTCTTGAAATGCTTTGCATTTTGAAGATGTTACCTATTCAGTTGGAGAACCGAATTCCTAAGGAATTAAGCAACAGGGTTGCACAAAAATGGGAATATGCTCTTAATACAGAAAAAAAAGAAGAGAGAGAGAACCCTAGCACAAGTGGAATCAAGTCTCACCCCTACCAACATTAGACAAACTATGGAACAACACCAAGCAAAATTTGACCCTAAGCTTAGAGCTTATTTAATCCTTCAACACAAGGTTGAGGATGTTGTACAGGAAAGTATCAAGATTTGGAAGATAGTGTTTGGTTTGTTTATTGACAAAGATGAAGATAAAGGTGCTAGTACATCTAAGGATGTCAAGCCTACAATAGAACTAAATGTAATGGAATCACCCATTCCAGAGATTGAAGCTCCTAAGGTAGAGGTAATTTAGAAGGTATCAGAAGTACACATTGGTGATATAACGGAGGATACCCCAATCAAGAATCAAGTATTGATCGAGGAGGATATACAGGATGAGGAAGCAAAAGACACATCTTTGGCAGGAAGTAATACTATACTTTTGCAAGTCAAAGTTTATTTAACAATTGATGAGACGTCAACTGTTAACACTACCCCCGCCAAACTTGCAGTTGTTACAATTGACATGTTAGCTAGTACAAGCACTACCGAGGAACAAAATAAGTTAGCACCAATAAATAAACCCACATTTGCCGAGGAGTTACAACAAGATAAAGAAGAGAAGTTTGAAGAAAAAGCTAATAGTCCTCATATGGAGGATAAGGGAACATAAAGTAAATAATGAAGCAAGTAGCACTAGTGATAAGCTGTTTGAGTGGTCAGAAAGAAAGTTTGAGACCAAGATGTTGGAAAAAGTATCTACCGAGATTGCAATGAAATAGGTCGTACTTTCCACTTTGGTAATAGAGACTGAAGAAGTAGTTGTGAATGCACACTCTCTGCTTACCAAACTTTGCAATGTAGAAAAATTCACTTAGGATAACCAATGACTGGTTGATAAACTACAGCAAGAACTCAAATCCACCAGTCAGTCCTTAATCTTGGATGCAGACAATAGTTCCAAACATTATGCCAAGATTATGCATACACAAGGAAGGATAGCCAAACTGATGGCTAATGATGGAAAGATTAGATCTCATCTAATTTCTATGCAAACAATTTTAACACCTCACCTGGAGGCCATACAAAGAAAATTGGTCAAGGCTAAGGACTTAACCCAACATGATCCAAATCTATCTACTGTTGAGAGCTTAGTCAATCTAGCTGTCAAGCTTGAAGTGCAATCAGAAGTTTTAACTGTTGCTGTAGGAGGATGGGAAACTGCACTACACATGGTTATGATGCTGCATAAACCATTTCTAGAGAAATATTTTTAGATCCCCACTACAAAAGAGATTTGTTGTATAAAAAACAAGGGGGAAATCAAATGACATGACATGACATGACAAAGGGAAGGTAACAAAATTTTGAATGAATATATATCTTAGGGGGAGTATTCTACTAATACTACGTACTTTTGTAAATACAAGTGTAATGTCATGACAAAGTGTTTTTGCCACTAATGTCAAAGGGGGATATTGTAGATCTCTATAGTTTTGTTGACTATTAGTGACCCACACTTAGTCATTTATCTAGGCAATGATGGTCGGTCATCACTGCAACCGAGTCATTATGTAAAGGCCGAACTATGTAATGCATACTTACTGAGTAGTAGTACTGCTAAATAAACTTATGGTCACTATGTATTTTTGTATTATGTCGAGTCTAGTTTTGTTGAGTCATATATGCAATGATTACTGAGTGACAAAGATATCAACATATGCTGAGTATAGTGAATGCCGAGTATTAGGAATTGCATTTGCTGAGTTAGCCATGAATGACATATGAGTTTGTTATGGCACAGTGATTGAGGTAAATCATTTTGGGCGACATTCATGTTTTGTATTTTGTTTGTTGAGGTAATTACGGAGGTGATTAAGCATCTAATTTTCAATCATTGATCCCTATGTAATACTTAGAGCCAATCAAAAATTAGTAAGGCTTAAGTGGCAAAAGGAATTAATCTGAACCGTAGATCTTGAATCATGAAGATGTTTTGTTAATTATATAAGGTTAAGATCTAAACCCTAAAACATGTAAGAGTGAAATATAGCATGAAGGAGAGAATGCGAAAGGAATGAGTAGAAAGGCACATTCAGAGTAGTGAAGCATTCTGACAGAATTTAGTGACCAAGCTAAGCAGTGAAAGGATAAAATAGAGATAAATATGATAGAAGAGATCAATACAATACAATAAAGAGAAGATCTGTAATCTGCATATAGTGCAAACTGAAAGATCAGGTACTGAGACATTCTAACCAGTGTATCAGGGTAAATCTCTTAACTGAGTAGTCCTAACAGACTTTTTGTAATCTCTTAACCGAGTGCTTACTTTGTTGGAAGTTTCAAATCCTTTAGCAAGGTAGACTGTATAAGTCTTTTAGCTCTTAACAAGGCAGACCCCTCACAGGGTAGATCATGTTTTGATCAAATTTTGTAAGCCCTAACAAGAAAATTTATTACTGCAGTAGTGAAGATTTGTGGGTGTCATCCCCACCCCAATTTTACCTTTCAAGGGTTTTCGGGTAACCAAAATTACTGTGTGATGAGTACTCTCATGGATGCTGCTTAGTATGTTAGTTATTTTGTTATGATCAAGTATTTTTGATGCTATGCAAATGTTTTATACATATCAAAATGGATTAGTAGGTGATATCTGATTCACCCCCCCCTCTCAGTATCACATTTCCCAATTATATTTCCAACAGATCCTTCCCATCAAAGTAATCAACAAGTCTTTCTATGAAATCACCATATGAAGTAACTTGGTCATGGCAAAGAATGACTATATCATAGTGAAACCATTTATCAAAAAATCCCTCTAAGTGAAGCATTGAAAATTTGACTGCCTCACGTTCAGGCATCGGGTTAAGCTATAAGTATGTATCTACTATATGTACCCATGCTAATGAAGATATTTTTCTAGACCTATCAAAAGTAGATAGGTTCAACTTGTTGATATTTTTCTTGATGTCATTATTGCGATGAAAATCTCTCTTAGAATATCTAATCCAAAAATCCACATAATCCTTGGAGGTTAGTTCTACTCCAAATCTAACATCAAACCAATCATGTATAGAATCATCACTATGTCCATGATGATTTCCATTTGTCCTTCCTTCTGCCAAAAGATGCAATGTTTCACTAATTTTATGTTTTCCTTTTGCCAAAGTTTCACCGAGTTGTTATTATCCTTGCACCAAGGTTTCACTGAGTTGTTGTTGTCCTATTATTAGCTCGTGTAGCTATGTCATCATTTTGGTGCTTGATTCTCCCATCTTATCTACTGATTGGGATCTTGTCTGCATCCAACATTACCCAACAAGTTGGAAAGATCACCATCTTTGATACCACTGTAATGTATTGATGAAAATATTTTGTCCGGTGGCTTCTCCTCCACCTCATACAATAGACCCCCAAAAAAATTCTCCCTTGAATCGTACAATGCTTCTTCTATACAACACCTTGTCTTTGTACTCCGTATGAAAATGCCTAACTTCCCCATACAAAATTTCCCCTCCACACCATACAATGTACAACAACACCTCACTTTTGCCCATATATAGTTGCCACTCCACACTGTATGATACACAAATACATGTATGGTCTGAAAATAATCTCCACTTCATAACCCTATGACTCACACCATACACAATGGAACCCAAAATGGTGTCTTCCTCTAATGGTTCTAATAGATGTATATGTTATTGCCAATTAATCAACACACATTAAATATAACACTAATGATTCAATGCCATTCAAATAATTAGGAATTCGGATAATATCTTTAATTATTACAAAGACCATAAATTTGAGAATGAAGTACAAAGTGAAATATCTAAAGTGATATCTCCAACAATAGACTAGAGTGGTTGCTAACCATCGAAAGTGTAATTATAGACTAGGGAGGGTCTTGCACCTCTAAAACTGCAAATAAGAACTCAATTCCAATTTGAATCACAAATACACAATAAAAGATAACTCTACAATAATTACCTACGGTACCATCCAACGCCTTATAAAGGCTTGCAAGAAGTTTATGGCTGACATAAATTTATTTATTATATTATTAGGTTATTGTATAATTAAATTAATTAATTAAAGTAGTTTGTATGATATTATTTAAATTTGGGACCACTTAATAAATTAATTTAGTTAAATCACTTCTCATTTATTAGGGACATTACAATATGCTAATAAAAATAAGATACCTTTGCAAAATCCTTTTAAAGACTTTGTAGTCATTCCAACAAAAAAAATAATTAGAGTTAGCATTTTAATCACCAAAATGTGATCAAGAAGATCTATGAAATTTTTAGGAATATACACAATACACATGGAGACATAAGATGCTAGGTCTACAAATATACATTTGTTTTCCTAGGATTACTATATTGTATTACACCCTTGCAATGAAACTCATAACATCACAATACAAAAATGCATTCAACCCTTTGGTAGAATGAAAACCCTATTGGTTTGAAAATTCATTTGGTGTTTTTGCTTTTATCTTTTTTCCATTCTCTTTTATAATAAAAACTTTAAAATATTTATCATTCAATGCCAAAGAGGACCTTTAAGAGAAGAAGCATGATTGCCTACAATTATAGAGATTATCCATATCTACAACATCAACAACTCTACATTTTTTTTATGAGAAGATGTGTAGATGTCATATTCCATTGAATTTCATCCTTCACAGCTCATTAATGTAGTTTTTCAATATACAAGGAAGTGAATAACACTCATCTCAATTGTGTGTATAAATTTGATAGAAGTTAGAATATTGAAACCTTGGCACATGAGATAAGTTAAATCTCATGAAGTCTATGAGATGAGCTGTCAAGAATTGATATGTAGATCCTTGTGAGTTAAAAATCATCTACCTCAATAATGATATAATATCTCCCTTCATCCTTTATCATTGATTAAAAATTTGACTTCATCCCCTCATATAAATAATGGTTTTTGGGGAGGATAAAATATGATAGGATAATTTCAGGGTCAAGTCTAGTCATCAATAGTGTTTTGGGATGTTTAGGGGAGATGATGAAAGTGATCTAGAAGAAATATAGAATTTAAAGTTAAGTAGAATATGAAAATGAGAGATGCATGGTTTTTATTTAGGATTAGAGGTTGGAACTAGACAGGGGAAAGAAAGTATTGAAGTCTAGAGGAACTTTTCAAAAAAAAGTTAAATGAAGAGAGGAGGCATCTTAGATAATGAAGGAAAAATATTGGAACTTATAGAAAAGGATGTTTAGAAGTTATCTTAGAGTACACACAAGAGGAAATGAGTGGTAAAAAATATTACAAGAATTCATGAGAATTCAATTTGAGAAGTAGGTATTAGGTAGGAGGCAAGATTGGAGGAAACTCATAGGTCTTAAAGAGAAATAGAATTTAGTGAAAGAAATTGGAAGGAAAAAGAAGAAGTGGGATTGATGAAGGATTAGAGGTTGGTACAATGAAGTGATAACAAATACATCTAGATGAAACTTGAAATCATGCAAATTAGAGTAGAAAGAGGAGTGTAGAGAAACTTTGTGTGGAAGTGAATATGATAAGGAGAGGAAGTGAAGGAGATCTATAAGTTGGGTCAACCTTAATGTAAAAAGGGATGTGTGGAGAAAAGATAAGGAATTCCTTGGAAAAAATTAGTTTGGAAGCGGTTGTAGGATCTAGGTATTGGATAAAAAGTTTGTATGTCCAAGGAAAGTCACCAAGGAATACTAATCGATAAATTGTAGGCACACAAAGAAGATATGGAGGTCGACTAAATTTTCAAATTTGGATAACAGTTATAATAAAATAAATGAAGTGATGTAAGTAATTTTTTGGAAGTAGATGGAATGGTAGAATAAAATAATTGGATCCACTTTGAAAGTCCATAAGGGCAAGAGAAGTGAGATTGCAAGAAAGGATGTAATTTTTGGAGGTGAAAGAAATATGCAAATCCATATTAGGAAGCCACAAGTGGGGTAAGGAAAATGGGAAAAGGAGAATAAAAGGGTGATATAGACCATGTATAAATTTTATGTGATATTAGACACCAAAATTATATATTTGGATAGGAAAAATGTCCAATTGTCCACTAAAAGTTTGTAGCTTCACATAATTCTAGAAAAAATAAATTCACAATTATAATTTCTTTGGATTTTTGCAGCCCTTAACACATGATATAAACTTGAGGTTGAAGAAGAAGAAAAATATGATTATTTAGACCAATAAATCCAATTTAAAAGTTTCTAAGAATGACTATAAAACAAGGCTAAATGCACAAAGAGTACTAGAACTTAAGTAATCTTTTTGTATTGCAAAGTTGGGACCAACAAACGCACTTGTTAGGGACGTGTGCCCCCTTGTAGGCACAATGAGTTTTTTGTTAAGTTTGGGGTGTAGACCAAAGGGGAAAGACATGAAAAAAAGAGAAGAATAATAAAAATAGGACAAAAAAAAAACAAGAAAAGAAAGACACCTATGTAGATAGACCCAAGAGAGATTCACTATCGAGAATAATGCTTAAGATGTGACCATGAAGTGGAAGATCCATAAACTCTTCAATAGTAATATTGAGGTTGAATGTCCCTATCACCCATTTTTATATCATGCCAATATGGGTTTTCCTTTTCTTTTTCCAGTTTTATGAGCTTTCCTAGGGGTTCTTAGCTTTTGGTATGCTGAAAAGAAGAGTATTTTAAAAAAAAAACTTATATGTGTTGGTCAAAATAATTAAGCATAAAGACTTGGTCAATTTTTGTTTTTCTTGATGGAGAGAAAAGAGTCTCAAGAAAGCTACAAAATGTGAAGGAAAACAAAGGGAAATATATATTTTCCTTTTTGAAAAAGAAAAGACAACTCATGTTAACCATGTCAACCTTCTTAGGGTTTTCACCTTCTTCATCACTTCTAGTAGTTGCAAAGGAGATATAAAGAGGCATTTTAAGATCTTCAAAGTTTATGGGAAAGGGTTGAAGGAGTCTTCAAGATATGTTTTTTAAGGTCATGGTGTTGGAATTTTTGTTGTTTGAGGTGTTGACATTCATGTTTTGTCATTAATGTCAACATATGTTTCAGTTGGATGCATTAGAAGTTTCAAAAAGATTGGTCATCACAGGTACAGGCAAGACTAAACACTATGTACGAACAATGTACTGTGTTTCAATATATGCGAGCACAAATTTGTGTAGAGGGAAGTATGTACACCTTATATCTAAGCTCATTGGATTTCATATTGTTGTTTGCATGAGTTATAGCTATTTTGGTGAAGACTGGTTACAAAAAAGTGACAAAGGATTATGATAGAGATGGTCTCTGAGTTTTTTGGATAACTTGGATGCGAGCACGAGTTATGGTATGCAAGCTTAAGGCATAACAAAAGACACATGAGATAACATTTTGTGTATCCTTGGGTCTCTAGGGTTGTGGTGATGTCACCTATAGCGTGTGGACTCACGAAGACATATTTGCAGCCGACCAGAGGAGATAACATGTTTAGTGGATGACGAGCATGGATTATGGATCTTGGCACATAAACGATGATTTTTATTTTTTATTTACTTGTTTAAGGTACCATGTGTATCTTAGCAAGGTCCTATGTAATTGTTTGTGCATTGGGGAAGACTTAACAAGACAACCTAATTTCTTATTGTAGCTTGTATAAAGGAAATTTATTCCTTGTAGTAGTTAGGAATGGATGTGAGACCACGAGCATGTGGATGCAAGTTTTATAGGATGTAAAGTAGTGTTTATGATTGTAATGCACTTCATTGGAATTGTATAGGAAAATCTAGTTTCTATCAGTCAGTTCATTTTTATAAGTATACTTTCATATTTCTCTTTGGATAGTGGATCTAGAAGGTTAGTTTAACCTTCACATTTAGGTAGTGTGTTCGGGTAGTGAGATCTTCATTTCATTCAACTCCTAAAAGGGTTGAAGGGACTCCTAACAGGGTCTTTCCTTTAACATGGAATTTATATTGGATGTAATAATTATATTCTAATAGGGCTAGATCTCCTAACAGGGATACTATATTTCTAGTGCATTATTCATGGGCATACTTCCCACCGCGGTTTTTCCTTTAACTAGATTTTCCTTGACAACAAATACTTGTGTTATGGTGTTGTTCTTGAAGTGTTCAAATTTGCATTAAGAAATTTGTTTATAAGGTTAAATTTTAAATATTTGGCACATAATTGATTCACCCCCCTCTCAATTGCGTTATTCCTAACAATTGGTATCAGAGCTTGTGGTCCTCTAAGAGAATGCTTAACAATTTGAGGTGATCCTGAAGATGTATTATTATAGGAAGAAGAGTCCAAAGTTTGATGATAAAAACTTTGATAGTTGGAAGAACAAGGTGAGAACTCATTTTCTATGTTTGGGAATCGAATATTGGATGATTACTAAGGGAGATAAGAAGATAAAGACTGAAGATGAGTTAGGAAGTTCTTCTGAGGATGAAAACAAATTGTTCTCCTGCAATTTGGTTGTAAGAGAAGAATTGATTAGCATACTGTCTGAGACTGAATTCATAGAAGTCAAGGACCTTGATTCTACACATAAGATTTCAACAAGGATGTACTAGAGGCACTATATGAAGGAGATCAGTACACTAAGCATGTGGAATTGTAGAATTGGAAGACTAAAATGGAGATTCTAAAAATGTGAGATGATGACAATGTTAGAGGATACATGTAAAGGGTTACAAAGGTTTTTAGAAGAATTAGAAACTTAGGAGGAACATATGATGAAAAAGAAGTGAACACTAAGATTCTTATATCCTTGACACCTGCATATAAGACTAAAATACAAGCAATTTAAGAAATCATTCCACTGACAAGGAACTTTAGCAGAGAAATGTTGATTGCTAAATTGACCACCTTTGAGGTTACAAAACTAGAGGATACATTACCTATGGTAGAATATTCATTTAAGGTGATTGTACATAATGAGAAAATGACTTTATCAAGTCTTGCAAGAACAAAAAAAAGTAATAGACATATAGAGCTAAGAGATTATGATGCTGATTGGGCAGAAATGCAGGAAGAGGAAATAAAACTAGATGAACTTGTGATCCTAATTGTAAGAAGAGAAAAGAGAGGAAAAGAAATATCTGAAGGTAAGTTATCCCTAAAGTGTTTCTCATGTAACAAGATTGGTCATTTTTCATCTAGATGTCCTACAAGGGTTCCTAAGAATAAGCCTAAGTTTGTTAGGTCTGATTATTCCATAGATAAGGAATGTTACTATACTAGCGAATGTGTGTCTAATGATGATGTTATATATGATGATGAAATCAGATTTGTTTCTATTAAAGATGATGAGCTTGTTCATGAAGAAATATCCTTAGTTTTGCATGTTGAAAATAAATTAAAATGGATCATTGATAGTGGTTGTTTACATCATATGACTAGTGATAAAGATAAGCTTAGTTAGCTAACTAGATATGATGGTGGCATAGTCAGATTTGGTGATAACACTCCTAAGTTGATCATTAGAGTAGGTTCAAATTTTCTTGATGGTAAAACCAACACTGATGATGTCCTTCTTGTTGATGGTCTTAAGAACAACATCTTGTTGAGTGTTGGACAAATTTTTGACAAGGGATATCACTTGCAGTTCAAGGATGGAAAGTGCACTATCAGATGTCCGTGTAGAAATTTGATCGCATTAGGTTCAAAGTCAAGAGGTAATGTGTTTGAATTAAATACTACATAGGCTACTTGTTTTATTGTGAAGATAGATGACAATTGGTTATGACATAAGAGGTTTTGTCATATGAATTTTGATAACATTATGGAGGCCAATAACATCAATGAAATAAGAGATCTTCCAAACATTGTGAATCCTTCTAACACCATGTGTAGAGAGTGTGTGATGGGAAAACAAACAAAGAGTAGTTTTCAGAGAAAATATTATTCAACAAGGGGGAGGTTGGATATGGTACATACAGATCTTTGTGGTCCTACAAGAACAACATCTTACTATGGTGAAAGATATTTTATACTCTTTGTTGATGACTATTCTAGGATGATGTGGGTTACATTTCTTAAAGAGAAGTCTAAAGCATTTTACAAGTTCAAGATTTACAAAGAAAAAGTTGAGAATGAATCTACTATGAAGATAAAGTGTTTGAGGTCAGATAAAGGAGAAGAAATTACATCATACGTGTTTAATGCTTACTTCGAACAGAATGGGATATACAAAAAAATATCTTTTCCTAGGACACCACAATAGAATGGGATTGCAGTGCGACGAAACATAATTATATTAGATGCTTCCAAGACTATGTTTCTTGAAGGGAATGTATCACATATACATTGGAGAGAAGATCTTAATACTGTAGTCTACACTTTGAACAAAGTTCAGATCAAAGAAGGTACTAATAAGACACCCTATGAACTTTGGTTTGGTCATGCTCCTACTGTAAAATATTTTAGAATATTTGGTAGCAATTTTATATCAAAAGGGATGATGAGATAGGAAAGTTTGATGCTAGAAGCGATGAAGGAATTTTCCTTGGTTATTCTACTAAAAGTAAGGCTTATAAGTGTTTCAATCTAAGATTGAGGAAGCTAGTTGAAAGTGCTAATGTAAAAGTTGATGAGAGGTTTTAAATTTAGGAAATAATGTATGAATGTGATCAGATTTAAGAAAACAAGGAGGTTACTACAGGTCAACAGGAAAAGAAAATCCTTGAGATTGACAATGGAATTGAAGTATGTTTGAATGATCCTACTGAAACTCCAAAGACACCAAGGTATGTTCAGAGAAATAATCCTAAAAATTAGATTATTGGTGATAAAAATAAGGGCATGATGACAAGATCAAGGATTAATAATGATCTTTGTTTGATTTCACAAGTAGAACCAAAGAGTACCGATGAGGCATGTAGAGATGAATCTTGGGTTAAAGAAATGCAGGTAGAATTGGATTAGATAGAGAAAAAACACACTTGGGAACTAGTTCTTAGGCCTAAGGACAAGAATGTTATAGGAACTAAATGGGTTTCCAAAAAAAAAAGAATGAAGAAGGCATGGTTGTAAGGAATAAGGCTAGATTGGTTTGTAAAGGATGCTCACAACAAGAAGGTATAGACTTTGAAGAAACATTTTCCACTATTGCTAGATTATAAGTAGTGAGATTGTTCATTTCTTATGCTGCACACAAGAATTTAAGGTATATCAAATGGATGTGAAGTCTGCATTTATCAATGGTGATCTAGAGGAAGAAGTATACATTGAGCAACCTAATGATTTTTCTTTGACAAATTATAAAGACATCATTTGCGGGTTGAGAAAGACATTGTTCCTGATTGAAATGAGCTCCTAGAGAATGGCATGCTTAGTTAGATCGGTATTTATTGCATCTTGGTTTCAAAAAAGGTAGTTCAAATAGTAATTTATACTTGAGAGCTAGTAAATATGGAAGTTTTTGTGGATGACATTATTTTTGGAGGAAATGATGAACTAAGTAATAAATTTGCTAAAGAAATGAAGAATGAGTTTGAAATGTCTATAATTGCTGAAATGAAGTTTTTCCTTGGTTTGCAAATTACTCAAAATGAACATGGCATGTTTATCTCTCAAACCAAGTATCTTAAGGAATTGTTGAAAAAGTGTGGAATGAAAGATTGTAAACCTGTTGGAACACCTATGGTAACTGGATGCAAGCTTACTACTATTGATGAATGTAAAAGTGTTTCTCAGATAAAGTACAGATCCATGATTGGAGGATTACTTTATCTAACTCACACTAGACCAAACATTGCTAATTTAGTTGGAATTGTTGCGAGATTCCAAGAAGATCCTAAAGAGACTCATTTTGCTGTAGTTAAGAGGATATTTAGATATCTTAAAGGAACATTGGAATATGGTTTATGGTATGAAATTTTTGATAAATTTACATTGCATTTTATACTGATGTCAGTTGGGCATGAAGTGTTGATGATAGAAAGAGCATGAGTGGTGGTGCATTTTTCCTTGGTAATAGGTTGTTTTTATGGTTAAGTAAGAAGTAGGACTGCATAGCTCAATCTAATGCTGAATTAGAATAGATAGTTGCTTCTATAAAGTGTACATAGATTGTTTGGATGAAACATATGCTAAAGGAAATTGGGATAACCTTTGAAGAGACAATGGCTATACATTGTGATAATACAAGAACAATAAACATGTCAAAGAATCTTGTTATGAATTCAAAGACTAAACATATTTCAATCAAGTATCACTTTTTGAGAGACAATATTGCATAGAAGGAAGTCAGATTATAGTACATCAGTACAAAGGAAAAAATAGAAGATATATTCACCAAACCTTTGCCAAAAGATACCTTTGAATATCTCAGAGGTATGCTTATGGTGAGAACCCATCCCAGTGAGAAATAAATGATCCAAGAATGCATCATTCCAGTAGTTATTAGAGCTATATCATTCCTTGTACTTGATTCTTGGATGCACTCCTCAGGGGGAGTGATCACAGAACATAACAAAGCACATTTGGGTGATCAAACACCTAGTTTTTTGTAGGCATGAAGATTTGAAAAAGCTACACTTTAAAGAAGTGGGATATGGAGAGAAGGAAAAGAGCTATGACACCCTTTTTCATTGATGTCAAAGGGGGAGGAATTCAGGTAAAAATCCCTACTACCTGAGGGGGAGTTATAAAGGGGATTTTGAGAAAGTTGTATTAAGAAGGATACTTTTGGATTGATGTTTTTTCATATATTTTGCCATCAATGACAAAGGGGGAGATTGTTGGAATTGTTGTTATTTGAGGTGTTGACATTCATTTTGTTTCATTGATGTCAACATATGTTTTAGTTGGATGCATCAGAAGTTTCAAAAAGACTGGTTATCATAGGTTAGGCAAGATTGATAGCTGTGTATGGACAGTGTTCAATGTTTTAGTATATGTGAGAATGAAGTTGTGTAGAGGGAAGTATGTACACCTTATATTCTAAGGTTTCTATATTTTATATTGATATTTGCACGAGTTATAGTTTTTTTGGTGAAGACTAGTTACAAAACAATGATAGAGGATTATGATAGAGATTGTCTCTGAGTTTTTGGGATAACTTGGATGTGAACTTAAGGAATGAAAAAAGAGACACGGGAGAACATAATGTGGTATCCTTGGGTGTGGTGATGTCAGTTGTGGCATGTGGACTTGTGAAGACCTATTTGGGGCTGACCAAAGGAGATAACGTGTTCAGTGGATGGAAAGTGTGGATTATGGATCTTGGTGCATAAATGATGATTTGTATAAGCTATTTACTTGTTTAATGTACCATGTGTATCTTAGAAAGGATCTATGTAATTGTTTTACATTGGGGAAGTCTTAACATGCCAACCTAATTGCTTATTGTAACTTGTATAAAGGAAAGTCATTGCTTCTTGTAGTTAGGTATGGATGTGAGACTGCGAGTATGTGGATGTGAGTTTTGCAGGATGTAAAGTTATGTTTATGATTTTAATACACTTCATTGGAATTGTATAGGCAAAGCTAGTGGGTATCAGTCAGTTCATTGTTATAAGCATACGTCCATACTTCTCTTTGGACAATGGATCTAGAAGGTGGGTTTAACCTTCACATTTAGGCAGTGTGTTGGGGTAGGGAGATCTTCATTTCATTCAAATCCTATCAGGATTGAAGAGAATCCTAATAGGGTCTTTCTTTTAACAGGGACTTTGTACTGAATGTAATAATCAACTCCTAAAAGGGCTAGATCTCCTAACATGGATACTATATTTCTAGTGCATTATTCATGGGCATGTAATTCCCACCAGGGTTTTTCCCTTAACAGGGTTTTCCTCGACAACAAATACTTGTGTTATGGTGTTGTTCTTGAAGTGTTCAAATTTGCATTAAGTAATTTGTTTATAAGGTTAAAGTTTAAATATTTGGCACACAACTGATTCACCCCCCTAGTTGTGTTATTCCTAACACATAGATGCTAGGTATGTCTTTACACCTAATAAGGGATTATCCCAATAAATGCTGCTATATGCTAGTTTTTGTGATAATTTATGCATATCCATGCACATGTAGTTGTTATATGGGGATAGGTTTGTGGTTCTCTTCTTGAGAAGCCAATATCTTATGCTATAAATAAGACCTCATAACATATGTTGCATGACACTTTTATATGTTATTTATGTATGAGCCAAAGAAAGATAGTTGAAGCTCTTGTAGCATTCTTTGTGATGTCTCTTTGTAATTTTATGAAGTAAGAAGTATGATGTTCTATGCAGAGGTAGTAATGGTTATGTTAGGAAAGAATGCTTCAAACCAATTACATTTAGTCAATTTCCTACATAACTCATGAGAGAAAATAATGTATTCAAGCTTACATAATAATCATTATACATAGATCAAATAGAAAAGCCAATAGATAACACATGATATACCTTGGAAAAATCTTCATAAGAGAAAAACCCAACCTCCAAAAGAATCCATACTTCATCATATTATTCAACCATAAAGCAATACAAAGAACTTAGAGAGTTACAATGAATACTCCTAAAACACCAAGCCCTACAATGTATCTTTCATGTGTCTAGGCATGAACCCGCACATCCCATGCCATAGTTCACATATGGACTCCTTAGAAAGACTTAATAATGACCAGCCAACCTAAACCACTAACATCCACTTTTTTAATATAATCAAACTTACACAAATATAACCAACTAGGTAAAGTAAAACCATGTACCACAAAACTATTTGAGCATGAATCTTCATTTAATATTGGGTATTAAGTTTTCACTTGATAAAATATCTTTACCTAATATTCAATAATTTTCAATGTGACACCCACATTAAATATATTCCCAATATTATAATACAACATCTAAGGTGGTCCTGAAAATGTTAAGTTCTAGAGATACATGTCCATTTAGGCTCCCTAGGTACACCCACACATAATAATAAATAATATATTATAAAAACAAATTATTTTGTAAGAGAAAAGAGAACAACAATTATAAAAAATATGAAGAGACATTTTCTTGAGGCAGTGTGAAGAGAGTAGAAAACCTGCAAGAAATACAAATAGATGACAGATAAAAAGAAGTTAATACAATTATGCATGGATAGCCCAAGACATTAAAAGGGTTCACAAGAAGCATGGTGTTTTAGAGGTTCAAGAGATAGTGGACAATTAATGTGTGGATTCAAGGTAGGCATCATGATAATTCTGAGGTGAAAAGCAAGAAAAGGATAGAAAAGGATAGTCCAAAATATCAAGCTTAATAGAATGATCATGACTGTTGGGAAAAGAAAATGAAAAATCATAGTCATGCTCAGAAATGTTTTTCAAAAAGATCCCAAACCCTTAGGAAGATAGAGATAAACCAAATAATGGCCCAAAAGCGTGCTTTTACCTACCAAATGTGATATCACAGTCAAAAGGAGGCATGGTAAAATTTCCTTGAGAGAGTGACAGAGGACATGTGATTGTCACAAGTAAGCGCGATGAAGGGAAATCACACCAAAATGGTTTAGTGAACAAGCAAGATAAGGCTTATAGAAACAAAGGACATGAAAAATCTATATGTCAGTCCTATGAAAGACATATATTCACTGCCTTAGAGCTCAAAAGGGGGTTTCTATACCACATTTCCAGTACTCGCTCCACAAGACAGCATTGCATAGTGATATTAGATTGAAAGGATAAGAATATAGGCTTTTCTCTACAAAAGCATATTGACAATGAAAAGAGATTGTAAAATACAAGAACGACAAGGTCCTAATAGAGAAATATAGAATTTCTAGGTGAAGATATCTCTATAGTTATAATGATTGCTGAAGTCAAGGAAATCCGAGCATTGGAGGTCTGGCTGGAAGCATACGTTTGCATCGATGAGCATAAGTGAAATTGATTTGTTTGTCTTTGGGGATAATTGAAGGTGCTTGCTTACTAAAATTTTATGAACAATGATAGTCAAAACAAGAAAAGGACAACATACAGAGACACTTTCCTTTCACTATTCCATGGTAGTATATCAAATAGTAGCATTCTTCAAGCCATTGTAAAGGGCAATAAGACAACATATAGTTCAAATTAGTTGGTCTTATTAAGAAGAGAATTATTCTTACACAAAGGGTGCCAAGAAGGATGATGTTTTAAAGCCACCTTTACAAGCCTCGTCGTGTGAACATATGGTCTTGCAAAGGATGAGCAAAGTAAGCTGCAATCTTAAAGAATAGTGACATAAGGTAATATGCAGAGATCAATGGCCAAAGTCAAGTAAACAGCAGACATAAGCTGATATCATAGTTCATATAATCTCTCGAGAAAAATCATTAGGTTGGAAAATAAGGGTGTGAATCAAGGTATTGTCACTTTTAGATAAATAGTGTTAAGCCAAATAAAAACTATGGATCATGAAAACCTAGTATCATCATTAAAATGGACAGAGGCAATACATACGATGAACCATAATAAAGATAGAAAGGGATCTAAAGAAAGGTAGAGCACAATATTATTTTTTTACATAAAATCATGACAAACAAGATATCACAACGCCATGCAAAAGGTTATCACAGTCGAACACTAAAGCATATGTGACAATAAGAATTAGAAAGACATTTTAAAGAGTAGAAGTAAAGTCTATGAGGAACAATAGGAGATAGGAGTAAAGTTTGTCTTGTTACTATTATTTATGGAGAAAATACAAGTAAAAAAAGATGATAAGGACAGTCCTTTTGGGATTAGGCATGAGCCGATCAAAGAATAACGGAAAAAGAAGATTCATCAGATTTTTTTTTGGTTAATTGCCATGGTAAACATGTATGAAAAAAAAATTGAGATGTACACGGAGCATGTAGATTGTTTGAATAAATATCTCAAAGGAATGCAACCTCATGGAATACTGTGATTGGAGGATATGCACCAAACTGACTATTTCTTACATGGTTATCTTGATGCCATTACTATTTCTTACTTGATGCCAGCCTCTATTTCTGAGATGAAGCAAAATCTTTGGCTTCCATTTTGAATAATAATATAATATCAAATTTGTAGAGGTTGGAAACTCCATTCTAAATAAGCTATTAGTTTCTTCAATACGGGTAAAAGAAATTTTATTCTTCTTTCTAGCAATTATATGCTTTGATACCATGTAAAATTTTGTGCTCTGATAGGATGTAAAATTTTAACTAACCTGCAAACATTTGATCTAGCGAGAAAAAAGAACTTGTAGATGCATAAAGAAAAAAATTAGAACAAGAATGAGATGGAAGAAGAATTACTCATTAATTAAAAATGAATACAATTACAATATATAAACTTCCTCAAAATAAAAGTGGAAGAAAAACATGAATAAAACTAAGAAAAACCTAGATATTCCTTAGCTTAAAAACTAAGAAACAACAACTTTATCGGTAAATGAAGGATAAAACAAGATGCAAAAGCAACTGTCTTTGAAAGTAGGGATAAAAAAATAAAGCTTGCTAATTTTATTGCACTAACTTGTATATGTTGTTCATTGTTTTATCTTTCTTTTCTATTAAGTTAGTTAAAGTTAATTAATGTAGAATTGTGATTGAAATTTTTTATGTGTATGTTCAAGACAAATTTGCTTCTCATCTTGGTTGTGTTCAAAAGTTAGTCATCTCATATCTTATTCTAATACAGATATGCACTAAAATTTCCTCTAAAGGTAATCTTGTTTAAATCTATTGGAGAAATTTTGACTTTTCCTATGATCTTTACATGATCATTCAAAATCACCTTGCAAGATGCCTAGGATGACATTGCACTTGTAGCTAGTTCGTTGGCTCTTTCTATAGGTGAACTTCTTAGTAATTATTTGATATTATTTCCTCTAAAAGATTGATCTCCCTCCTCTTATGATCAACATTGGAAGACTGACATTCTATTGGATTAAATTCTTTAGCATAGTAGTCTTTTGATCTATAGAATATAATTCTTTTCTAATTGTTGATGTTCCCTTGTTCTTATTTTTATATATTTGTTAATCTTAGTTAAAGATCCGTGATACACATTTGTGGGTGCATGGATATAAGAGATATGAAGCATTGCAAATTATTCTATGTATTTCATCATTCTATTATATGTTGTATCTTGACTTTTAATTTTGGGGATGATTCAAAGCATTGGGATATTTAGGTTCTTCCTATAAACACCTAGAAATGGACATCCTTGCGAGTTCATATCTAACCACTAATTATTCCTCTATTAATTAATAGTTCGTTAATCATTTAATTAATCACCTCATTTCCTCTATAAACCCAATCTTTTAATCATTTAACTACTTTCTTAATATTAATTAAATAATTAATATTATTTAATTAATTGACCTTTAATTAGTTAGTCTTTATCAATTAATTAAATTTAATTTCTATTATCTTAAAGTTTAAATAATTATCATTAATTATTTAAACTAGCTAATTAATTCCTCCTAATTAAATTAATTTAATTTCATCTCAGTTTCAATTTCATTTAATTTCTACTTAATTTGAATCTAATTTCATCATTTCTATAAATTTAATTTTTAATTCAATTTAAATCTCTTAAATCTTAAGAAAATTAATAAAATAAAAAATATCTCAAAATTGCTAAATTCTGAAAATTAAAAATATGCATAAATCTAAAATACATAATGTCTTCAAATTTGAAAATAATCCTTTTTGAAAATTCTAAAATCTTCTCAAAATGCAAAAATCAACTTTAAAACAAAAAAAACCATTTCTTTTTCAATTTTATATTTTTGAATGATTATCTTTTGAAAACTAGAATTATCTTCTCCATTCTATCTTCTCCTTTATTTTCCAAACAACGCTTGGCTTTTTTAGTTTAATTGGAAACAAATCTTCAATTTTGGAAGATAACCTAGAATCTTCTCCTCTCTAATCATCTCGAGTGTTCAATCTATTTTTCCTAGATTGATCTCGATTGTTCATTCAAACTAGAATTTCTATATAAACCCTCTTCAAACCCATATGAAGGATCCTGATTTCTAAATAGAAATTATCTTATGTAGGTTTTCATTTTTCAGCAATCAAGTCATCACTAAATTTCATATCAAAGTTATGCTATCAATTTGTACATTTATTTATCATTTATTTCAAATCTCTAAGTCTAGATGTTGCTAAATTCATCTATGAGTGCAGCTAGCAACATCTCAAATGAAGTGTAGAGAAGTAGTGGAAGCTATTAAGTAGTAGTAGGTTTACATTGAATTTAGTTTCATTCTTATTTTTGATTATTCATGCTTATTTGTTCTATTGTTTGTAGGGCTTATATTGATTATTAGTTCATTCTTCGATTAGTTCGGTGCTATTAAACTCTCTTTCCCAAGTCTTGCAAATATTTCCCCTACATACATTTTGGTGAACCCGATGTGAACATGGTAATAATTTGATGAGTTTTTCTTCTATATTTGTATGCAAGTTTTCTTTATTGATTTGTTGTGGCATGTAGGGTTTTCAAAGATCTGGTCATATCTTCGAAATGGATTGAAATTATTCTATGAGATTTTTACTATAGGTCTAGTTGATATCAGAAGCCTACAATCAAAAAATTAGATTTTTCTATTTAATTTTGTGCGAAATATAATTTTTTATGATTTTTCATAAAAAAATAATTATGGGCACAAATCAATGAATTTTTCTAAACAATTTACATTTATGAAAACCTCTTAAAATTATAGAGGGGGTCTATTCTATGTTATTTTAATTCTGATTACAAATAATGGTCGAAAAAAATGGCTCTTTGAAAATTGATATGTTTTGATAAATTGGGTCCCTAGGGAATAAATGAAGGAGTTTTTTTGAAAATTCTTGTAATAATAGAAAACTCATTGATTTTTTGTAGGGGTTACTTCCTTCCATTTTTATTTTTTTGGGCTAGAAATATGTCTAAAAAATGGATCTTGATGACTAGGTCAAAAACACACAAAGAAAAATAAGGTGCACTTGTTCTAATTTTAATTGATTTGTATGCTCATCCATGGTAAATCTTGGATTTGCTAACCATGTGAATTTTCCTTCACTGCATTACTCGAGGTTATCCCTCATCTGACGTGTCAAAAGGTTGTGTTGGACTAATATTTATGGACGTTATTGAGGATTCTTAGGAGATGGAATGATCACCAAGGTAATGTATAATGAAAACAAAAAATCTCAAAAATGCGCATAACATCAAAATAAGGTGCACACTACAATCTTTTGATCTTTCATGTACCTTTCAATCTTACTTTGGAAAATTTTAATTCAAACACATAGCTTAATTAGGGAGAATTTGCAGTAAATATGTTTACCACTGATAAGGTGGGAGAACTTTCCTCTTTAGAAGATGAAGATATATTAGTTGATGTTGATCATAAAAGGAGAATTCTCCTGGTTTACGAGCAACAAATATTTTCCCATTTTGATCCTGAGGAATCTGATGATGAAACTTGTTAGAAAAATATGATCAGACTAGAGATGGATGACACTCATTGGAGAAGGCCTAGTAAAGAAGAAATCAGGACTCTGACTATGGCTGCAATTCTCAAGCTAGATCCTCATACAACTTAAGAAATAGAAAAGTTGATGTTGATCAAGGAGTCCCAAGGTCAGTCTTTGTTAAGGATAATTCTCAGAGTAAGGATTCCCCTAAACCAAATGCTTTCCCAAGAAAAAAGTAACAATAATAAGAAAGAACCTATTATGGTTCAAAGTGCTAAGAAGAATGAGGAAATTGCTATAGAAAAGAAAAACAAAAGGGTTGGTGGAAGAAAAGACTTATCTGATCTTTCTACTAAGGCCCCAACTTTTGACATGAGACATGCTTTATCTCAAATGAAGGTGTCAATCCCTTTATTAGAAATGTTAAAAATAAAAGAGCATAAGGTAGAAACTTTGGCTTTGATAAATGAACAAGAAGACATTTCTGTTGTGTTAGAAAACGTAAAGCCAGTGGTAGGACTTGAGATAGCTAAAGAGGTTTCCAACTTTTGTGTTGGAAATATTGTGACCAAAGAGCCATCCTCCATTAATCCATTTTATGTCACTTTGATTATAAATAATTTATTGCTGAAAAACTGTATGGTAGACTTTGGTGGTGCAGCTACGGTAATGCCTTACCACATTATGAAGGAACTAGGGCTTCAAGTTGATACATCTAACACTAGTACACTTGACCCACTTTTTAGACCAACATTTTTGACCAAGATATAAATTGATTTTCCATGGTTAGTTTCTAGAAGAAAAATTTGATTTTTTTTTAACTTCTATTCCCGTGTTGGTCAGAATTATGACAACCATGACAGGTCATCGTAATTCCAACCAACTTGTCAATATAACTTAAAAAAAACATAGGGATCATTTTATTTCATTTTGTTATATTCCATGTGTGACAAAGCAAAGGTGAAGGAGGGTCAAAAGAGGGCATCTGTCAAGACCGCCTACACATATAGCCTCAACTTCACCTATAAGAACCACTCTTCATCAGTAAGTTGACCCCATTTCACCTTTGTGCTACTATTGCACACGTTTCATCTTATCTTCACTGGTTTAATACATGATTAATATATTTTGTATATTTGGTTTTTTATTCGTATTTCAAATTGTTTTCATTTGTCACGGGTTTGAAACCCTAATCTCTGCACTTTTAATGGTGTTCAAGCCACCATTAGAAGTGGCGTGAACACCATTAGAAGTGGCCTATGAGTTGGGGAAAATATGTTGAATGATGCAATAAGAGAACCGTGGTTGTTGATAGATTTGAAAGTCTTAGTTGGTTGAAATTCTCAGTTGGATACCCATCTTAATCAAAATCTCTCAACATTATCAACATATTCCGTAAAGTTTTGCATATGCATGTTTTATAATATATTATATGTAATGAGCAAGAAAAATGACACCGTCAATAGGGCCTTTGGAAAATAACACCACCAATAGGGCCTCCAAAAATAAATGTAGTCAAACAAAATGATGTGCAAAAAAAAATAATTAGCAATCATAGAGGATGTCATATAAAATAAGACTTTATCATGGAAATGCTTTAGTAATTCTTCAGTTCAATTACAAATATTAAAAATAGCATGACAATGATGTACATCAATCTGAAATATATAACTTATAAAATAAGATCTTTATCAACATCACTACTTTATGTTTACATTTGGTAGCCATTTTTTTGAAAAAAAGTGAACCCTTCTTTCACATTTTCACTCCAAGTAACCTACTCAGAGGAGTTTCCATCTGAATAGAAGTGCCTACCACCAATATTGAAAGGCACATGGCATAAGTTCTTTGCAAACAAATGGTAAGAAACAACATACATATCTATGTGCCTTGTGTATATTTCTACATTTTCCATACATATCTATCAAAGCATTTTCCACTGTAATATCCAATGAAAATCCCCCTTCCATTATGCTTCGATGGATGCCCATACCTTAATGTTCTAACACTCTCGTTTCGGCACAAGCTGGTAGGATGCTGGAAAAAGTCATGGAGTTTGGATTTACACCTGCTAATTGCATTTCCTTGAAATTTTCCATGGCCTTCTCAATAGTCATAGCATTCCATGAGACCACATTTCTTTGACCCCTAATTTCTTTGCTGCAATGGATCCTTTCTAACAATGTCAGCATGATCTAATTAATAATTTAATAGAGCTTTTAGTTAAACCTCTCTTGCCTATTTTGAAGAAGAAAGGGACAAAGGTTTACAAATCACCATCGGTGATACCGATTTGATCCCACAATGTGACATTACATCTAATCTTAAGCCCCCACTTCCTCCATTTTTGTTTATTCCTCCTGGATTAGCTCTTGATTGACAATTCGGTATCCAAAAAATCTCAGCCCAAATGCATGAAATCCACTGTACATATCTTCTAATTTTTTTGCACATACATATTACAAACTAAATAAATTCTATCTCCTCATCATTGCAATAAAAAGGACCATTATTTTTAAAAATACCCTAATTGACAGTGAATGAAAATGTAACCAGAGAAAGCTTTAAAAAAGAAGCTTGTTTACATACACATTTAAACCTCTAATACAGTCTAACAAAACATAAATACATCATAATACATAATAAGCAGGACATCAAAAGGGAAGTTAAAAATCTCTTTCCCTAAAGCTCCTCTAGGTGCCTTTGGAGTCCTTGGCATGCAGATTTGTAGGATGGAAAATGGATTGAAAAATCTCTCTTTTCACAACCCCTCTCCTTAGAGGAAGTGGATTCATCTTTATGTGAAGTTTTGTAGGATGAGGATGACCCGCTGCCACATTCTTCAATTTGTCCTCACAAACTTGATTCTTCTCCATTTCCCTAAACTCACTAAGCTCACCTCTGAATTTTTGAACCGAAAACTAAAGCTTTAACACATATTTACTCTTGCCTCAAAGACAACTCTGATGCTTTGGCTTTATATAGCCATAAATAACTTCACTCCAAATGAAACCCACTAATTGGGCTTCACTAATCATGGTTTCTTTTCTTATTCAACTTGAGTTAGATTGAGGTTACAGGGTTATCCTCTGATTTGGTCAAACACTTTAAGTGCATCCACTAGGCTTCCGCACTTGTCGTACATGTTTATAAGCTTATTTTGAAACCTTGTAGAAAATGTAAATTGCTTGGGAACGACGAAAGAGTGAAAGTTTTTTGTTTGTGAAAGGGCATTCTTGAGAAAACATACATTCTTTATGTTCATTGTTTTAATCATGTTTATCTCATTGTTCACTACATAGTTTCTCATTTTCTTGATGTCATCCATACATTGTTGATCTTCATTGGGTATGATAATCACTATTTTTAAAATTTCAAATCTCTTTAAGGTATCTTCTTTGACATGCATCTTTGATATTACTATTTTGATCTTTTGCTTCTTGTTCTTTTTTACTTCTTCACATTCCATCTCACTATCATTCCAATTCAAATTTTCATTGTATATTGTCTTCTCACTGCATTTCTTTTTCTATCGCTGAGTTTTCATGATAGAGATGTACTATCCTCTTCTTCTCAAATTGTGTCTATCTATGTAATACAATAACAGTATTTTAATATCCATAATAACACTGATATCTCTCTTTTATCTTCTCTTCATCACTAGTTTACTATTTTGTATCTTTGATCTTACTGTATTTTGATGCACACCATTATTTTAAGCCTTTCACAGTGCCACTTCTATGAAAATATTAGAGATAATTGTCCTTTGTTCTATTATTGCTTATCATTGCCTCATTCTCACCATCTACTTGAACTCTTACTTGCTATGTACAATTTTCCACTATATCCTAACTATCTTGAGGTGCTCAAGGTCTGCCACCCCTTGACCACACATGTTTTGTTGCTATTATGTTACTAGGTTAAAGATGGGAACATCACACTATCTATAGAAGACTGTCATTAAACACTCGGTCTTATGGCTGAATAGAACTATCCTTTTTGAAACTGTCACATTAAGAAGTATAAAAGGTCATGTCTTTCATGATACACCCTTGAGAGGAATGTCACATTCATGTTCCTTTCACCTTGTCTACAGTAGTTTTCATGTGTTGTATGACTATCTTGTAGGTCCCTTTACATTTATTTGTCATTTTTCTTTGAAAAGTACATGACTTCATCCTTTATTCTTTGTCTTTTCAATTGAGATCATCATATCAACCATTTTATAGTCTTTGACTCAACTGTGTCTAAGAACTCTTCCTTTCATTATCTGTGTGTCTATCATTCTTTCCTTACTGTGATTCAAAATTGAACCTTTCTAGTAATCTCTATCACCATTGTCATATTTTCATGACTTAAACCCACTATTATTCATCCTCACAATCATCATTCCAAAAGGACTACTTTATTTCTATATCTCTATCATTAATAAATAACTGTCACCCTCTAATCTCTTCAGTTAGACTTGATTTGTCTTTAGATAAAACGTCTATATCATATGCACTTGGATTGTCATATTAATTTCTCTTAGCTATCTTTTAACATCACGAATGTCATTTAAATCTGATGATTTAGGGCCTTTGTTCATGCAAACACCATCCTCTTGTTTTGCCTTTATCATTGATGTTATTGAATTTGGAAGACTATGATGGTTACGATGTTTTCTATCTTCTCTTTGTGCTTGATTCATGTCTGATACACTTTCCTTGAAGATCTCTATCTTCTTTTGCCACTCATTAAACCCCTACTCAATGTTGAGAATCTCCTATAGACCTACATTTCCATTGTAACACTTAGTACATATAATTGAAGACTATCATTTGGGCCTTACAATCTTCCCTTAAAGGAACAACTATAAGTGAGGGGTAAGAGGTGAACTTCTCAATTTTAGCATAGGTGAAATATGGATCCATATTTTGTCACATCAAATGAAATACTCATGCAGTCAAACAACCCAAAAACTTTGATTCAAGTACATCTAGGTGCTTGAGAGTTGAGACAGTAGTCCATTTTTCCCATAGCAGTCACTCAAGAGTCTTTTTCCTTTCTCCTTGTCTAATGATTCTTCAATCTTCAAGCTTTCACAAGGTCACTATTTTTGTGGAATTTAAAAAGGTTTTCTACATGGGTGCACTGCATACACTATTATCATTTTCACCACCCTTATCTACCATACAAACATTTTGACCCATCTTTGAAACTAATCCCAATTCGTTGGATGGATTAGTTTCTACTAAAACATAACAAAATCCAATTCCCTCCATTTTCTAATTACTGATGCATTTCAAAATTTTGAATTTGCACCATGTTCACCACCTTTGAAAGGATTCTTGTCCCAAGAATCAGTCCTTGCATTGGATGTTTGAGTCTAAACCTGTACTTTATGATATGGTGCCTTGGGGAAGGAATGAAATCCCCTAAGGTCACTGGCCTTTTCTTGTACCCTGCACAAACCTTGAAACCATTAGAACCAAAAACCTTATGCATAGTCTCTAATTTTGAATCAGATTGTGGTCTTGCTGTTGGTTCTTTCTGCCCACTGTCCATCCACATCTGAACATGGTTATTTACTGGCTGCCCTTCAATATATAGGACACTTGATTGTACCTATTTGAACATAGTTCAAATCCCAAAAGTCTACATTTCTAGGACTATTCAGCATTGTCCTAGTCAATCCATGTTTGTATGCTTGCTGCCCATACTAACCTGTATCACTTGCAATGTTTCCTTGCTTATGAAGAGGAATAGTATCTCCCATTATTCTAACGACTTATTCTCATCTTTGTAACCATTTTTTTTATATTAAGTCACTCTTTCAAGTAGCCATTAGAGATATTTCATATGTACATGTAATGAACATGCATATTTGCATAAGCACTACTAGGAGCTTACCCTGCAACACATATACTATTGTGAAATATCATCACAAGTCCATTTGTTGCAGGGTTACGCTCCTAGTAATGCTTGGTCAACAAATCTACATGTTTTTCACTTGTGCATATACCTTCTCTAATCAACTCTTATATGCACATGTAGTATTGTGAACATGCAGATTTTTTATAGTCGTAATGATTTTTATTATTTCTTGTCTTTTGTCCCTTTTTTATTTCCTATGTCTGTGCTTGGTGACAACATTTTGAACATTGTTGACATACTTAAATGGAATACACAATACCAAATGATGAATGCTCAATTGTTGTAATGGAAAAGCATCAGGATCGTCCATTTCTAAACTTTGATTTGGTATGATAAATGTCCCTTTGTGTTGAGAAAATTATAGTTGAGAAAATGGTTGTTCAGTGATGATTTGTATATGCAGGTTGCAAACAAATCATCCTTCTTCCACCAACGAGTCATTCCATTCAAGAAAGACCATGTCTGATGATATCAATGCACAACAAAATAGGGAGACAATTTCTAGACTGTGGTCTAACTTAAAAAGAAAAGATGATGGAAAATGTTATTGTCCTTGCAAAATTTGTAAGGGCTTAAAGACTCAAAGATATCTAATCAAAACAGCTGAGGAACATTGTAGGCAGCATGGTCACATTGAAGGGGGAAATGAATTTCATCCATTGGTATGTATTTTAATAATTTATAAAATACATAAGACATGATTTGATGATGACATCATGGTCATGGTTAATATAAGGTCATCATTTTGATATAGGTCAACCACCCTAGGTTTCATGTTATGGACCATGACAATCCAGAGAATGTGAATTTCCAAATGAGGGAACATGGAGGTGTGAATATAGAAGTAGAAGGTAATGATTCCATGGAAGAAGATCAAGATGATGAAGAAGATCATGATGATCAAGATGATCACAATGATCAAGATGATGATGATGATGATGTAGACCTTGATGTACCTATACTTGAGAAGGCACACGAGCCCCTATGCGAAGGCTCCCAAACAACTCTTCTTGCCTCTGTATTGTTGTTGGTGAACTTGAAGGTTATGAATGGTTTATCCAAAATAGAAGTGACACGCATGTTAAGGTATGTCATCTTTTTTCATTTTTTTAGTCGTAATTCCCTTACAATTAACATTGGGTGAATCATGTAGCAATTAATATTCTTTATATTAACAAATTATATTTTTGGTTGTAGGTTGATCAGTGAGTGTTTGTTACCACCATCAAACATTCTGCCTTGCTCGTACTGAGAATTATTTGCCATTATGAAAGATATTGGAATGGAGTATCAAACAATACATGCATGTTCGAATGATCATATTATATATCATAAACAACATGAATTTGCAATAGAATGCCTTGTTTGTTATATTAGTAGATATCGATCAGATCGAATAACAAAAAAGGTGCCTCGTAAGGTTCTTCATGTTATTCCCATTATTCCATGTCTGTAATGATTATTCAGGTGCAATAGCTTGGCATAATTGATGGATTACCATTCATGCAATAGAAGTCAAGATGACATTATGCGAATGCCTACAAATGGTTTGGTATTTAAGGAAATAGAGGAAAAATGGATACACTTTAAAGAAGAACCTCGTAATCTCAACCTTTCATTGGCAAAGGATGGTGTCAATCTATTTGGAGAGATGAGATCTACTTACTCGGTGTGGCCTATTTTTGTTATCAACAATAACATTCCTCCTTGGATGTCCATAAAGAGGGATCACATAATGTTGGCACTGATTGTTCCAGGTATTTTTTCATTTAATAGTCATCTAAATTAATTTATTATAAATAATCCATCAAAATGGTCATAATAATTATGTAATGTTTTTGTTCATTCAACTAGGTAAGTACCAAGTTAAAGATATCAATGTATATATTGAGCCCCCTATCGACAAGTTGATGGTGTTATGGAATGGGGTCACTATGTATGACATCTCTAGACCAATAAGAAAAAGACAATTTTAATTCCATGCAATGCTTGTATGGACAATACATGATGCTGCTGGGCTAACACATTTTTGTGGTATGTTCTCTTCTTAACACCTCTTTTTTGGTATGTTATAGTGCTAACACAAAGTTAACATATTTAATCCAATTATACATGATCTTGTAGGTCTTCAGACAAAGGAAAAATTTGCATGTCTAGTTTGTGGTCCAAAGATGAAATCTCATCATTCAAAAAGTTTAGGAAAGTAGGTGTTCGATGAGCATAGACACTTTCTCCACATAAATCATAAGTACCGAATTACCAAAAAACATCTTTTAAATGGAAAAGAAGAGACTACATCAAAGCCATGGAGAATGACACCTCACCTATGGAAGTTGGAATATAATAAAATAAATTGTCGAGGTAATGTCATTCCATCTAATGGTTTTTGTTTGAAATTTATATTTTGATATTGTGTTTTGTTTACTAATGATGTAATTGATGCTCGTGAAGGTCGTCAAGGTATTGATGACCAACTTCCAAAAGGACTAAAAATTTATCCTACGCAATTTGTTAGGTTTCCATACTACGAGAAACTCCCAATCGTGCATTTGTTTGATCCTCTGCATATTGGAAAGAATGTAACAAAGACATTATGGAAAATGTTGGATGAAAGGTGTGACAAAGACAAAATTGTCAAAATTTGTAGTGACATTGAAGAATCCAACCATGCAATGAAAAATGTCATTCGATCAAATAACAATGGAGACCAGATTGATACAAGTGCCCTTAGTTGGTTATTGTCAGAACAGCAGAGCAATGCTATAAAAGAAGTCATAAAAAAATATTATTTCCCAAAGGATTTGCTGCGAACATAAATGATCTCATATCAAAGAAAAGTGAATTTGGGTCAGGGATGAAAACACATGATTGGCATACATTTATTAAAGTAATTCATGTTATTTTGTATTCACTATATATTTGTATACTACATGTAGTTTTCATTGCATTCTTTTATAAAATATTGATAAGATCATTTTACAAATATTGCAGTACGTTCTACCTCTATCTCTCCCACACCACTTTGACAACAGTGTCAAACAAGTTATATATGATCTTGGAAAATACATGAGGTGGTTGTCATCAAAAGAAATCAATAAAGAAGATATAAAATATTGGAAGAGAAAAGTTTCTCATCTTATGTGTGAAATGCAAAAGTGTCTACCTTCAACTTTTTTCAATGCACAAGAACACTACCTCATACATCAAGTTGAGGAGATTGAATTGTGTGGACCTGTACCAACTAGGTCAATGTGGATGGTTGAGAGGCACTTGAAATTTTTGAAAGGCTTGGTTTGATAGAGAGTACATCTTGAGGGTTCTATGGTGGAGGGATATATGGTATACCAGACCAAGGTGTACATTAGTGAATATCTTCCTAAGTTTGCAGCAAAGATCCATGTAGATCGTATTTGGGATCCCAACTGGGAGCCATTAACAAATTCAAAGGGGAGTACTTGATGGGAAAAGGTATATTGAGGAAAGTGAGGTAAATATAAGATGTTATTGTAGTTAATTAATTCTTATAAATCTTCAATATAAGTTATTTATAATTGGTGTTATTTTTTTATACAGTTGGACGAGAGTGGGATGCAATACCTTTGTATATTAAGAACAATCTTGATTGGATGATGGCATGGATTGAATGATGTCAATAAAATGGTTGCTCATTAACATGGGAAGGTGTTTCTTCATTGGTTAGAGAAGCTCATTGTAATGGAGATTCTAATGTTACACCAATGGTAATTGATCTAGCATATGGTTTAAGAGGTAGAGAGGTACATATAAATTTATTAATGATCATGACTCATATGGTTCATATCAACTTACGATGCAAATAATTTTCACATGCTTGAAAAATTGTAGGTCAAGCACCACAAAGCTATGTACTATCATGGCCACAAATTTTGCATAAAAAAGTTGAATGACATGAAGAAAAATTATGATTTTGGGATAACTGCAGTTTTCGAGGTCACTAATATATCATCTAGAAATGACATACATCCTCAACAATCTCAAAATCAATACTATGACATCTTGGATGATATAATTGAGTGAGACTTTAACTCCTTCAAAGTAGTTCTATTCATTATCAAATGGTACAGGCTACGACTGAATCAAAATGATCCTAATAGAACTGTTATTCAACATGATAATAGATTTACAATGATTAATACAAGGTCATTTGAGCCAGTTGCAGATGAGTCCTATGTTCTTCCAAGCTAGTGTGAGCAAGTGTTTTACTTAGAGGTTCTACATAAAAAAGGTTGGTCATTTGTTGTTAGACATGATCCAAGAGGAAGGCCGATAAAGTATAATGTTATGGAAGAAGAAGATATTGAAGATGATGAAGAAGAAGAAGATGATGGTGATGATGATGATGATGATGATGGTGATGATGATTATTATGATGATGATGATGATGATGATGATGATGATGATGATGATGATGATGATGATGGTGGTGGTGGTGGTGATGATGGTGATGATGATGGTAATGATGGCGATGATGATGAGGATGATGATGATGATGATGATGATGATGATGATGAGATGAATAAAGAAGATGATCAATGACATGATTGAAATGTACAAGGTATGTGATTTAATTATTTATATATATTTATATTGATTAGTATATATGTTTAATGTTGATTTATTGATTTCAATTCTAATGATTACATATTTATTGTGTTCAATTCTAATGATTACAACATATGTGATTTATAATTACCAATGTTTTTCTTATGATGCTAAATTAATTATTGCTGATACATGTATATATTGTGTTTGATTGTCACCCTTTTTGCAAATAGGCAATTTACTACAGACATCGTCACCCCTTCTGTTGATGATCTCGCATTCCATATATATGGTAAATTTGTTCATGTTTACGATGTTGCATATTGTTCATGTTATCTTCTAAGTTATTTGTAGCATATGTATCATGTAATTTTTAGCTAACTTAAGATAAATGATTAACATATGTAGGAAATTTAACCCCTTTGGTGAGGATCCTGCACAGTGACATGGATCAGCAGGTATAAGTCAATAAATAAACATAATTTTCTTATATTCTTCTTGTTTATCACTGAGCATGTATGTTATAAATAGACATATTATATCATCATATAATGTATATATAGACAAATAAGAACCGTATAGACATATAATTATATAATCACTTTCAACTTAGTACATTTTATATCTCCCACGTATAGGCAAAGAAGAACCGTACATATGGGTCACGACTTGATTATTCTATATATATTATTTAATTATTATCAAAATTCTATTTGAAGTGGGGACTTGATTATGCTATATGTTCTATGACTACTCCGACCAAATTTTGTCGAAAGAGAGACAAAACTTCTTTGGCATTTCGATGAGAATGTTGAGCCCTCGACGATAGTTTCAACCCTAAGTCGTCACAATTTCCATGGACATTGGTCGCATAGATGGAAAGTATGATCAATAATGCTTCCAGGTTGAAGCAATTATTTCAATGACGGGTTCATTAATAATTCTACCACTATGGATGTCAAAATGTCAATGTTGTTTTAGTGTGTCATATAATCGATGAAAAAACTTCGACAACAGTTTTGGTAGTTTGGTCAACCAATTGGTATAAAAAATTTGACTAATCCTCATCGAAAAATAAGCTAAAATTTACTAGTGTAATGGCAGATCTTATGCCATGGATAATAGAGTAGTTCTTGTGGTAGGTACTTTGGTTGGAATAGAGGTAAAGATTGTTGCATTCCTGAGGCTAATTGCAAATAGATGTGGTAGTAGTTGATACCAAACCTCATTATGGTATGCTACTATCAAGACAATGGGTAGCAGCAGTGGGTGGAAAGCTACAACTAGACCTGTCTTATGCTACCATACCCATAAATGGTACTAAAGTAAAGTTGTACAGAGAGCCTCATTCTTCAGTCATGATTGAGATGGTAGCACCTGAGGATCTGAATTGTTGTGTTGACATAGACATGGACAACTTCATGGTTGAAGAAATAGTCCCACAACTTAAAAATACTGACCCAATTGTTGATGAACTATTATTGCAACAAGATGGACTATGGTAGTTGTACTTTGGTGGAGGATGCTCTAAGGAAGGCTCAGAAGCTGGTGTTCTACTTATATCCCCATCAGGTACTACTTTCAAGTACTGATTTCTGTTAACTTTCTAATACACAAATAACATTGCTGAATATGAGGCTTTGATACTGGGATTAGATATTGCAATAAAATATGGTATAAAAGGTTTAAAAGTTTATGGAGATTCCAAGTTAATCATTGCTCATATTAGATCACAATATGTTGCAAAGGATGACAGACTTAAATTATATAAATATGTTGTCTAGGATAGGATTGAATTCTTTGATGCTTTCAATAGTCTGTGGGTAGAAAGAGCAAAAAATATCATCGTAGATTTCCTTGAAAATGATGCATTGAAAAACAATGATGCTACTCTTACTGGTGTATCAAAATTAGAAATAAAGAGTAGACCTGTTGTCCCTGATAATGTTTGCAATTGGTAAGTCTTTGAAGATGACAATGACATCTTAAGGTTCATTCAGGGGTTGGATCAATATGATGGTCAACAAATTGATTTTGATGCTTATCAAGAAGTTGTTGATGGAAAGGATTGTGCCATGGGAAATGAAATTGTTCAGTTACCTTCCAACCATATCCCCAAAGGTTTAGTTGAGCTAGAAGGCATGTTCAAAATAAATGACAATCATATGTCACAAAAATCCAATGCTAAGGTGGATGATCTAGAAGAAATAAACCTAGGGTCAAAAACATCCCCTCAACTAGTATACATTAGAAAAGGACTCGGTAGGGAGGTAAGAATTAATTTGATAAGGTTGTTGAAGAGGTATAAACATGTTTTTGCTTGGTCATATGATGATCTCAAAGCCTATAGGGAAGACCTGTTTTAGCATGAAATCCCTCTGAAAGAAGATGCCAAACCTTTCAGACAAAAGCAAACACCTATTAATCCCTTGTTAGCTACCAAAATGCAAACATAGCTAACCAAGTTAAGGGATGCAGGTATTATTGAGCCCATAAGACATTCATCTTGGGTTTCAAACTTAGTACCAGTTAGGAAAAATAATGGTGACATAAGATTGTGTGTAGACTTTAGGAACCTAAATGTTGCTTCACTAAAGGACAACTATGGATTGCCAAATATGGAGGCTATGCTTCACAAAGTGACTGGTTGTGAGTTATTATCCATGATGGATGGTTTCTTAGGATATAACTAGGTGCTGGTCAAAGAATCAAAATAATTCAAGATAAAATTTACTACTCCTTGGGGAACACATGTATATGTCCGGATGCCTTTTGGTCTAAAAAATGTTGGAGAAAATTTTTAGAGAGCAATGGATGTAGCATTTAAATACCTTATTAATGTTCTCATGGTAGTGTATCAAAATGACCTGACTACATATTATAAAAGGGTTGAGGATCATCACAATCACCTAGAGAAGGTTTTGATCAAAGCCTTGGAGTTTGGCATATCTTTAAATCCTAAGAAATGCCATTTTGTTGTCACTAAAGAGAATCTACTAGGGCATATAATGTCCAAAGGAGTGAGGATTGATCTAGAAAGAGTTGAAGCCATTAAGAAGGTCCTTGCTCCTAGAAACCTCAAAGGTATCTAGTCTTTCCTTGGAAAAATTAATTTTGTCAGAAGATTCATTGCCAACTTTGCAGAATTGGTCAAGCCTATTTTCAAGTTGCTAAAAAAGGATGTGAAGTTTGATTGGAGTCAAGAAGAAAAGGAGGCCTTTGATAAAATCAAGAAAATAATCCAAGAAGCATTAGTCTTGGTATCCCCCGATTATTCCAAACCCTTTTCTCTGTTCTCTTTTGCATCTTTCCACACTATTGTAGCAGTCTTGTTACTAAAGGATGGGGAGGGATTTGAGCATCCCATTGCTTTCTTCAGAAAATCATTATAGTCAGTTGAGCTAAACTATGAGATGATGGAAAAATAGGCCTATGCTTTGGTAAAAGCAGTCAAAGCATTCAGATCTTATCTAGTTTGTGCTAAAGTAAATGCATATGTTCCTCATGCTATAGTCAAAGATATTCTAGTACAAAGTGAGGTCACAGGTAAAAGATGCAAGTGGATTAACAGAATCCAAGAGTTTGATTTAGAACTTCACATTACTAATCTTGTTAGAGGTCTAGGACTTGCAAAGTTAATGACAGAAGAAAATATGGACCTGATTCAAGTAAATAATGTTGACATGAATGAAGGAACTGGCACTAGCATTCAAAGGAGAAGCCTTAAATTATAGACCCAAAGATATATATTGTTCCAAGGTGACTTGTATTGGAAAGATAACAATGGGATTTTTCTCTTATGTTTGGATAAGGGGCAATCTGAGAGGATTTTAAAAGAAATGCATTCTGGACTGTGTGGAGGACATCATTCAGCCAGGGCAACTACTCACAAAATTTTAAGAGTTGGTTATTATTGGCCTATATTATTTAAAGATACTCATACATTTTTTAGGAAGTGTTGACCATGCCAGAGGTTTTCAAATAAGCTAAAGTTTTCAGGAGCATTAATGTTAAACCATGTGGTTGTAAAGGCTCCTTTTTCTATGTGGGGTATTGACTTTATTGGGGAGTTTACTAAAAAATCTAATGGAGGACATAGTTGGATACTTGTGACCACTGATTACTTCACTAAGTGGATTGAAGCAATCCCAACAAAAAAGGCTACAAGTACAGTAGTTACTAAATTTTTGATGGAAAACATAATTACAAAGTTTGGTGTTCCTATCAAATTAATAATGCATAATGCCATGTATTTCAGATCACAAGAATTCACTGATTTCTATTCAGAGATGGGCATAATAGTGTCATATTCATCCCCATATCGCCCACAGGCTAATGGAAAAGAAAAATCAAGCAATAAAAGAATTCTACAAATTCTGAAGAAAACTTTGGAAAAGAATAAAAGAACTTGGCATGCAAAGTTGAAATTATCTTTGTGTGCAGATAGAATCACAGAAAAAAGAGCTACAAGAAAGTCTCCTTTTGATCTAGTTTATGGTGTAAAATCTAGGTTACCTGTGAATAATTTGTTTCCTATTTACAAGTTTATGCAAGAGGAAGAATTATAAATATGTGATCCTTTGCAAAATAGGATGATCTAGCTAGTTGAACTAGATGAGACATGAAGAGAAATTCAAAAGGAAAATATAAGACTACAACAAAAGATGAAATATCTTTTTGATAAGAGAACAACTGTCAGGAAATTTCAGCTTGAGGATATAGTCCTCCAATGGAATGCAAGGAGTGAAGACAAGGGAAAGCATAAAAAATTTGAATCGTTATGGTTGGGTCCTTATATTATCCATCAAACTCATGGAAAAGATTCATATTATCTGAGAAATATGGATGGTGAAGAACAAGAATTTCCAGTGCATGGACAATTTTTGAAGTTTTTCTTCAATTAAGTTTCAGGATTTTCCATGCACAATAACTCTGTAAATATGTATAGGCATGTTTGTTTCTTACAGTAGGTTAGTGTTAAGTGGTTTTCTTCTTCGAAAGATTCTAAGTTCTTTCTATACCTACAAGAGGCATACATCCCCAGTCAGAGCCACTGTTAGCCCATTTTCCTGCAAAATGCAAACTCTGATGAAAATGGCCTATTCCTTGTAAAACCCTAGAAATTTGTCTAGCCCTGGTTGTAACTTGTTTTTATCTACAAAGAAAATCTATTGGGTTTCATGGCTTGCACCCTTGGCCTGGGATAGTTTATGATGTATACAAGCTCTAGTTTAGATCGCATGGTCAAATTCTCAAAAACTAGGGAGATATACTAGTATTAAGGTCTGAGAAATAGGGTTTATCCATGTCTAGGGTTTCAAAATTTTTCTAAGTCCATAAAAGACCTAGCCTTTTATATTTCTCCATTAAATTTTTTTGGGCCACTTGGATCCCCTTTATGCACATGTTTTATTTCCTTGGCGGGTTGTTATCTTTCTATTCAACGATCTGGCGACTATGTTGTTCGCGTATTCTCCAAGTCCTGGCGGTCAATGGCTTGAAATCTAGTGACCTAAAGGACGGTTATTGTTTCCTTCAGTCACTGATTCTCTACATGAAATAGCCAAGGCACTTAGCATTCAGAGATTAAGTGAGGACCGTTGATGTTGATCTTGATCAATGGCTGTCACATGTTCTCAAGATGGAATCAAGGTTAACCAGGACATCCAATGATCAAGCGAACACTGCATTTGCATGTTCTCTGAATCTAACCCTAGTCAAGACAAAGATTGAGCGATCTGGTGAATGACCTTAGTCACATTTTCTCCAGATCCAGGATGAGTTAAGTAAAAGAATTGGAGACTCAGCGTGGACCATTGATAAGCACAAGGTCTAACAGTGGTCGCTTGTTCTCTAGATGATACCCAAGGTTAAGGATATGTTCAGCGATCAAGAGAATGCAGTGTTCATATGACCACCTAATAAAACCAAGGTTAAGTAAATTGTTTAGCAACTTGGAGATTTCCTTCAATCGCGTATTCTCCAAATCCAGTGTGGTTAAGACTTGTCTTGGGTCAGATAAAGATAAAGGTGGGTCTGTTTTCCAAGTCATGTTGAGGTGCTTGATTATGATTGGTTGTTGGTAAAGTTGACATGGCTAAGTATTTTGAAAGAGGCTAATTGATTGTTGCTAGATTTTGAAGACTGTCCGATGTGCTGGGAAAAGAACAGGATCAACGTCCATGTTTTAAACCTGATTGATCTTAACCGTTGTTTTTCAAATTTTAAATCTTCTGCTAGGGTTTTTGCCAAGGTTTTTCAAGGGAAGGGTAATTCTTGAGTGAGGTCTCAGAGATTTCAATATTTGTGCATGGATTTGATGATATAGTGTATACATGAGAGGGTAATTTGTAAGGCATCTTATCTGGGTTTTGGGGTTATTTGAATTACAAATTTTTCTATAGATGTATGTTTGTTGACTCTAATGCCCTAGGATTTGGCACTGGTCATTACTTAGGTTTCACTTTTTCACCATCAAACCAAAATGAAGAACAATTTAATTTAAAGTTTTACTGAGACTTATATGTTTACATCTGTATCAAGAATACATATAACATTTGTGATATTTGAAGAATTGAATCTGATAGGCAATACAAGCCTGTAGCTTAGAGCTCAAAGTGAAGAAGGATTTGAAATCCTTAATACATTAGTGTTTATTATTGATAGATGCATTTATTGGGACTACAAGAGTTAAGAATAAGAGGCTTTCTAATTAGTTTTGATCGTCTACAATTTTAGGTGCTAACGGGTGAAGGAAAAAGAGCATATTATAATATCTTTCATCTAGTATTCTTCATGGATTGTCCAAAACCTCCCTGGCATTGGTGGGAAGCTCTCTTAAGAGAGGTACAAACAAATCTCTTCAAACAAAATCTTGATTACAACTTGGCTAATTATCAAGATTACCTCTTTTATCCATTGAAGGAAAAATTGACCATAGGTAGTGTGACTGAATTGTTTTCTTTGTATAAGACATGTGGAAATGATTGAGAACATACACTCAATGTGTAGATCTTAGGACCAAAAAAATTGTTTGAAGTGTGTGTTGTGTTTGGTGATCTTATTGTTTCAATCCAAATCTTATCTTTTTAAGTGTTGTCAATAATCCTTATCTTTGATTTTGGAAGTTTTCCATCAAGGATTACAGGTCCTTAGAACTAAGAAATAAACATCAACATCTCAAGTCTTCATCATAGAGATTGATCCTTCTATAATAGACTTCACCCTAGGAAACACTTCATTGGAACCCTATCATATCAAATTAAGGTCACATTCTAAACATTTCAATTTAGTAACAATATGCCTCTACCATACCCTTTTGGTCGGAGACCCGTAATCCGATCTCAAACAAGGAACAACCTAGATGACTTGTACTTCAATCCATTTCCCCCATATGAAGAGGAACAATATCTTAACTACTATGATGACATAGACCCTTTTGTCTATTTAGAAAGTTTCTCTAACATGACACACGAACAATTGCAAACTAATATTATCATACAACAAATGTAAGACATGCAAACCATGTTAGATGCTCTTCAAAGTTAGAGTCAACCAAAGTCTTACACTGTAGAGGACTTATATCCCTACTGTGTTAATCAATCAACCTATATTCCTCAAATCAAATCACATGTTGATGAACATTTTCTTATTTCCTAAAATCCATCACCAAGGATTTCTCAAACAAACACAATTTCAAATATTTCATACTTTGGACATCAGTCAAGCAATATCAATAAGAAACCTATGGTACTACATGTTTAGTCAAAAAATAAAATACAATATGAAAATGTCAATGTAGTATCACCAGAAAAACCGCTCAAGCAACAAATCATAGACATCATCCAATTGTTGAACAAGATCAAAATCATCTATCCATGTCTAGCAATGGAACATTCCAAAATAATTACACCAATGACATATCTGCCTCTCCTAAAGAAGTTTTCCTTCAATAAGCCTCTATATTTACCACCAGTCCTTCATCTCCCCAAGCATCACAAGAGAAATATTTTCCATTTTCATCAAATGATCTATCTATTGATGATACCTCCCAAGGGCTATCCACAATGGATTTCCAAGCTAGTCCCTTCCATGATACAATTCCCTTCTACAACTCATCTATCCGAGATCAAATTCCACCATATGCTCCATTCCCAATTAAACCTAATCCAGTCAGTCTTATTCAAAGCCAATTATTATAATGTGAAAACATTGAAACCTTCCAAGAATCCAACATACATATTCCAATTCCTACCCCATGTCAAGAGGGTGATGAAAAGCATGAAGACATGAGTCCTAAAAAAATCATGATCAAGATGCCAAGAATGACCAACCTCATACAACTATTGACCAAGATATTTTCTTCTTAGAATTTAATAATGATCCTACCATCCATGTCTATCCTATCAATGATGATTCCCATCTATTCCAAGAACAAAGTGTCCTTACAAGTCTTATGGATATTCCACTTCCTATTCCTAATTAGCAAGATCATGACATTCTGTTCATTCTTCCAAATGATTACATTCATAGTCAAGAGAAAACCACCCTTAAAAGGGAGTTTGATGATCTCCTTCCAAGTCAAGATCAATTTATCCCTTCACCTTCATGTCGCCCAAAATTTCCCATCATCCATGTAGATCCTCATCACGAGCCTACCATTCTTTCATCTCCAAGTCCTAATCCTTCATGTTTTCCACAAGATCCTATTCTACCAAATGATCCTATCATTCATTCTATCCATTGCTAGATTCCATTATTCCTTTTGATCCCCCTCATGGTCCCAATGCATTTACATAATTTTTTCATAAATCTAATACATGTCAAATAGATTCATGTACTTCCATCTAGTCTGGTACACTTCATAATCTCATTGTTTCTTCCATATCATATCTACCTCAAAATGGACTCTCTCTAATAGAAAGTATCTCACTGATCAAAGAAAGAACTATCAAGTCAAAGGGTTAAACCTCCAAGGAAAAATTATATTAGAACCCTTTCATATCAAATCAAATTCAAATGATCATGATCTTAGTTCCATACCGCAAGATGTTAGTATCCCTTCCATTCAAATCCAAGTGTATACCTCCCCCTTCATCCCTTCCATTGATCTTAGGTCCATATATTCCTTCATTCACTAGTGCACAATCCACTTATCCTTTCCTAAATTAAGGTTAGTAGAGGAACACATCTTTGAGAACCTTCCACCTATCCAAAAAGCCTCTATATAATTCCTATCCACCCATGAATTATAGTCACATTTCAAGCAATTTGGATGCCAAACATATAGTCTATAAATCAAGCAATCCACACGTAGTCAAGGATCAACATGTCCAATCTAATCAAAATGTAAACAAAAACAAAGAAAAATATGATCCAAAAGGCCACAAAGGCCCCTTGAGAAAAAAATGAAGTCAAAATATATATGGGTTCCAAAATCTCTTGTATAAATAATGCATTCTAAGGACCCATAAAAGAATAAAAAATCAAAATCCATGTGGATTCCCAAGTGGCTTCTTGAAGGACAATGTCCCAAAGAGAAATCCAAGTTGGCATCCAAAATTTCTATCCATCCTTCCAAACATTTTCCATTCACTTTCAAATCCATTTTGAATCCTCATCTCCCAATGTCAAAATCCAGATTCATTTCTCCATCAAAATCTAAAGCTTCCAAATCTACTTTTCCACCATTAATCCACCACCCTTCAAGATGTGTGCCAATGTTGACCTTGTCACCCTTTCCATCTAATCCTACACTAGTCTTCTTGCAATCCTTCCTTTATCCAACACATATTTTCCAGCCTTTCACCCATCCTATCCAATCCTTTATATAAACCCTTATCCCACTTCATCTAACCATCCATTTAATCTCCATTTTTCATTTACCTAATAACATATTTGAGCATACCATCAACAGCTATATTACATATCTTTCAAGATAACTATCCAAAGAGACTTGAGATGTTTGAGTCTTTCCTCTATCTCCTATCATGATTTGTAATGTCCTTACTAGTTCCTTATCTCTTTTAGACTAATTTCCTGCAAACAGAAGTTAGTAGAAGATGAAACATATAATATCCAATCTAATTTTCCTACCTAATTCTAATAAATAACACAAAAAAATGGATGATATCTTAGGATATATCTTCAAGTTAGGATTCATAACCTCTTAGGACCCTTTGGCTTGAAGGATATAAGATTCATTCTAAGCAGTCCTTATTAATCTGTTGTCTTTCCATGGAGCGCTACTCCCAAGATTTCTAGGATAGTCCATAATGGATCATTCCTCTTCTTGGAAATGATAGTCATTATCCAAGGCTAATAGGAGGATCAATAGGTGATCAATTGCCTTCTTGGATGAGATATCCTACATCTAAGGCTACCATGTTGGAATTGGTTATGTAATATGTGTTAACTCTCATTATTTTTCATTGTTTTCAACATATGTTTCAAATAAAGGTAGACATACTGGTTAATAGTGATATATGGATGACTAACAGAAATATACAAATTTGGTATGGTTGTTTTAGAGCATATGAAGATAGGAATATGTATAGGGATGAGTTGTGACCTTATGTCTAAGGTCTCTTGGCTTAATATTGTAGATGGAGTGAGTTAGAGTTGTTTTAGTGAAGACTACTTACTAGACTGTGATAGTGGATAGTGACAGAGTTAGTCTCTATATTTCTGAGATAACTCTTATGCGAGCATGATTTGTGACCTGTGAGATTAAGGAATGATAGAAGACATATTGAAGAATATTATTTTTGATTATAGATTTGTTGTATTTGTGGTGACATCAACTGAAGTGTGTGGTCTTCTAAAGACCTATTTGGAGCCAACTAGAGATGTGTAACATGTTGTGAAGATGGCGAGCATGGATTTCAGATCCTAGAGTGTATTTGATGTATTGTAACTATTGTATACTTTTGTACGGTACCATGTGTATCTTAGCAAGGGTCTATTTAATTATTTGTGAATTAGGGAAGTCTTAATTGGCTGACCTAATTGATTATTTTAATAGGGTATAAAGAAGAGTTGTTTTTGGAGAATAAAGTGTGGTGTGTGTAAGCCACGAGCTTGTATTTGAGAAGTCTATTATTTGTAGAGAAGAGGTTGTGATTGAGGAGCTTTATTGGAACTGATCAAGCAAAGACATTTTCTAGTAGACAATTCATTCTATACAATTGTATTTCGGACAGTGAGTCTTGAAGGTAGATTTAACCTTCTTTAGGAAGTGTGCTTGGGCATTGCGCCTACCATTTCTTTCTCTTGAATCCTAACAAGGTTTTTCCTTTAACAAAGAGTATGTACTCTATACATTAATAAGTTCCCAACAAGGCTAAATATTTTAACAGGGATACTATACTTTTAATACATCATTTGTGGGTGCTAATTCCCACTGGGGTTTTACCTTTAACAGGGTTTCCTTGAAAAAAAATATTGTGTTATGGTGTTGCATTCATTATGTTGATATTCTATTTAATTTTTTTGGATTTTAAAGCTTAAAGTTTAATATTTTATTTCACAACTGATTCACGCCCCCTCTTTGTTGCATTGGTGGACTATTATTCCTAACAATTGGTATCAGAGCTTTTGGTCCTTAGAGAGAAAGATTAACAACTTGAGGTGATCTTGGAGATGGAATTCTATTGGAAGGAAAGCTGAAAGTTTGATCCTGATAATTTTGACAGTTGGAAGAACAAGATGAGAACACATATGCTATGTTTGGGTATTGACTACTAGATGATAACAAAGAAAGAAGAGAATATCAAGCCTGGAGATGAATTGGACAATGTCACTAATGAGGAGAATAAGTTGTTCTCCTACAAAATGGTTGCAAGGGAGCATTGATTAGTGCACTCTCTGAAGGTGAATTCAATGAGGTTAAGAACTTAAATTCAACACATAAAATTTGGTCAATATTGGAAGCACTATATGAAGGAGACAAATTTACTAAACAAGTGAAGTTGCAGAATTGGAAGACAAAGATGAAGACTTTGAGAATGAGAGATGATGAAAATGTTAGAGCATATGTACAAAGGGTTACAGAGGTTGTTATTGGCATTAGAAATTCTAGAGGCACATACAGTGAAGAGGAAATGATTGAAAAGATTCTTAGATCTTTGACACCTCTATATAGGACTAAAGTGCAAGCGATAGAGGAGATCATACCTTTGACAAAAAACTTTAACAAAGAGATGTTGATTGCTAAATTAACTACAAATTGAGGCCGTAGAACTTGGAGATTCATTACCTAATCCTAAATTAGCATTTAAGGAAAATGTGCATAATACAAAAAGGACTTGATCAAGTCTAGCGAGCAATACCAAAAATGATTTGCGAGAAGAGCTTGGTGAGTATGCTGATGAATGGAAAAAGATACAGGAAGAAGAAAAGAATTTAGATGATATTGTGGCCCCGAACACAAGAAGAGAAAAGAGAGGTAAAGGCAAGTTTAAAGGAAAGATACCCGTAAAATGTTTTTCATGTAATAAGATTGGTCATTTTGCATCTAGTTGTCCTAAAAGGGTTCCTAAGCACAAAATTAAGTTTCACAAACCTAATTAATCAAAGGATAAAGAATGTTACTATGCTAGTGAAGGTGTTCCTAATGACGGTGTTCCTAATCATGAATAAAAAGCCCTAGTTTCACATGTTGAGAAGAAATCAGAATGGATCATAGATAGTGGTTGTTCACATGATATGACTAGTGATAAAAATAAGTTTTTTAAGCTAAAAAGGTATGATGGTGGTGTGGTTAGATTTGGTGATAATGTTCCTAAGTTTATCATTGGAGTAGGATCAATTTCTCTGGATGGTAAGACTAATACTAATGATGTACTACTTGTTGATGGACTTAACCACAAATTGTTAAGTATTGGACAACTTGTAAATAAGGGTTATCAACTGGAGCTCATTAATGGGAGATGTTCTATCAAAAGAAAGTCAGGAGGTTTGATTGTAACTTGTACTAAATCAAGAGGTAATATATTTGAGCTGAACACATCTGAGGTTTCTTGTTTTGTTGTAAAGATTGATGATAGTTGGTTATGGCACAAAAGATTTTTTCATGTGAATTTTAATAATATTGAGAAAGAAAGTATGGAAAATGTTTTTAGAGACCTATCAAAGATTATAAAACCATCTAACACCATGTGTAGAGAATGTGTAATGGGGAAACAAACTAAAATAAGATTTCAAAGAAAATCTTACTCAGCTAAAGGGAAGTTAGAACTAGTGCACACAGATCTTTGTGGACCTACAAGAACAAGATCCTATTATGGTGAGAGGTATTTTATACTTTTTTTTTATGATTTATCTAGGTTGACATGGGTTTCATTTCTTAGAGAAAAGTAAGAGGATTTTGATAAATTTAAGATTTTTAAAGAAAAAGTTGAGAATGATTCCAGTTTAAAGATAAAATGTTTGAGATCAGATAGAGGTGGATAATTTACTTCATATATGTTTAATAACCATTGTGAAGAGCATGCCATATATATAAAAACATCATCTCCTAAGACTCCACAACATAATGGGATTGCAGAGCGAAGAAACAAAACAATTTTAGATGCTACTAGAACTATGTTGCTGGAAAGAAATGTGTCACATATTCATTGGAGAGAATCTTTTGGTGCTGCTATTTATACTTTGAACTGAATTCAGATTAGAGAAGGTACAAGTAAGACTCCTTATGAATTATGGTTTAGTCATACTCCTACTGTGAAATATATTGAAGGATATTTGGTAGTAAATGCTATATCAAAAGAGATGATGACATAGGAAAATTTGATGCTAGAAGTGATGAAGGGATATTTCTTGGTTATTCTACTAAGAGAAAGGCTTACAAATATTTTAATCTAAGATTGAGAAACATAATTTAAAGTGCTAATGTGAGAATTGATGAGAAGTTTCAGATTCAGGAAAGAGTTTATGATTACAGTCAGAATTCAGATAATAGAGAAGTTGTTACAAATCAAGAAGAACCTTTTGAAGTTGATCATGTGATGGAAATATGTATAAATTAATCTACTAATATTCAAAAGACACCAAGGTATGTAAATAAGAACCACTTTGAGAATAAATCATTGGTGATTCTAATAAAGGAATGTTGACAAGGTCTAGATTAAGGAATGAAATTTTTTTGATTTCTCAAGTTGAACCTAGAACTAATGATGAAGCTTGTAAGAATGAATCTTGGACTAAATAAATGCAGGAAGAATTGGATTAGATAAAGAAAAAAAACACTTGAGAATTAGTTCCTAGGCCTAAATACAAGATGTTAGAATAACTGAGAGGGGGGTGAATTAGTTATCCAGTGTCCCAAAACAAAATGTATAATTCAAAACAACTTCTTCTATTTCTGCTCCTTCGTAAACAATAATTACTTTCACTGTCTGTGCTTTTACCGATTACCAGTCTAATACTATAATAGTTACCAATCAAATCTAACATGTAACATGTAAAGTATGATAACAAAAAAATATCACAATCAACACATAACACAAGAGATTTAACGTGGAAACCCTGTAAAGGGAAAAACCACCTGGGACTGGCAACCCAAAATTGTTCACTCTTCTAAAGTGAGGTCGGTAAAGATCCAACCCTGTTAAAGGTTTACAAACACACTGTCAGGTGTGACCTTGTTAGAGGATTTTAGACTAGAAGTTATCATCCAACCAGCATTCACTATGGGGTTGACAGGATAACAATGTTCATTCTATGAATGATACATCATAAGACTTTCAGCGTCCACTTGCTTAATAGATTTTGACTGTATACAATGGTTAAATATGTAACAGTAAATGATCTACTTTAATACAACTTCAATTGCAGATTATAGATCAATATTTAGTCCATACAAATCCTTCTGATCAATATTTCACTTCAGATTCAATACTGTATCAACTTACTGTCTATCGGTAATTACTCTCTGTAGCTCGGTAATTGTTCTGCAGCTCGGTTCTTACTTAACTAGTATGATCAAAATGCATGAAAACCTTGTTCACGCAATATTCCTGTAGTTTCTACTTCTTTCAGCATCATTCCATAATGAAATTCTAGTCTCTTATATAGACGAGTAAATCATTTTCTTCTCCTCCATCAGATTTTTTTGCTTAACCACATTCATAGATTTTGTCGCTTCAAACTTTCTTGGCTGATGTGTCAATAAAATATTTCAATCTACTCCATTAGATCTTCCTTTAATTTTGTTAGCCATCGATCTTCATAACAAACATTATCTATTATCACTGAAATCGAGGTACTTTACAGCTCATCAATCCTATCGGCTAAACTAATCATTTAGTTCATTATGTTCTACTCTATTAACAAAGAAATGTGTCGGTGAACACTGCTTGATTAATACTTCGATTGGTATATACTACACTCCATTGGTGTATACTAGAAATGCTTCATTTACCGACAATAATTCTTTGTGTCTTTCAGCTCTATACTTCATCATAGATGAATGCAACATAATAAAGTCAATATCATCTAGTCATAGACTCATCAACACGTTACTCAATGTGTTCCTTATCCTCATTTGTCATGTACATCTTTCCCCATGTAGATTTCTCTATTCTTCATTTCTTTCACCTTTCTTTAGATGTCTCGGTATAGTAACTTACAAGATAAGTGATGTCAAACTAGTTGACATAAATGACAACATAATACTGATTTAATCATATTACATATCTAATTAGCAACTCCTCAGTGATCTTTAATCACAGATTCTTCAATCAGATTCCAAATCAGTTGTAGTCCAACAATCTCTCCCTTTGGCATTGATGGCAACTCAAGTAATATGAAATGTACCATACACATACCAAACATATATTCTACAACTTTGTGAACAAAATGTTGTAAGTCAAAATAGACTTAATATGTTTAATCACTATTTTACTAAACAAGATTAGATAATACAACTTTACCATTCTGTAGTTGTGATCTTTTCAATTCTCCTGTTCCTGCTTCTGTTCTCTGTAACTGATCTTCAATACTCTGTCTCATTCAGATTGTCTCTCCCTTAGATAATTCTCGTCGGTGCTTGTCCCTTTTCATATTATTTATCTCTCCCTTTGATAGCAATGCCAAAGAAATAAATAATCAAACAATTTTGTCCTCCCCTATATCTCTGTATATTGATATCCTAATTGGTTCAAGTTCTCCAAACTTAATCACAACCTTGAACATGATTCAAAGTGTGAACTATGCTACATCAAAATGAATGATCTTCTAATAAAAGTAGGTTGATGCAACAACCAGATCACCTTAGTGACCGATAGACAGGGGACGAACCCCAAGTCTAGTCCTCAAGTATTCAAATGTGTCCTTTGGTAGAGGCTTTGTAAAAATATCTACAAGTTGTTCTCTAGATGTGAAAAATTCTAACTTCACTTGCTTCTCTTGCACTTGTTCTCTTAAGTAATGATACTTAATAGATATATGCTTTGTCTTAGAGTGCATCATAGGATTCTTTGAAATATTAATAGCACTAGTGTTGTCACAATATATAATCACCAGGTCAGTGATTACCTCATTCATCCCTTCCAACACTTTCTTGATATATGCAATGTTTGAACAGTTAGTAGCAGCAGCAACATACTCTACTTTAGCTGTAGACTGAGAAATACAAGCCTGATTTTTACTTATCCAAGTTACAAGTCTTTCACCAAAGAAAAATGCTCCTCCGATGGTGCTTTTTCTATCATCCACATTTCTAGCCCAATTAGCATCGGTGTAAACTTTTAGTTCAAACTTCCCTTCCTTAGGATACCATAATCCATAATTCTCTATTTTCTTCAGGTATCTTAAGATCCTTTTTGTAGCTATCATGTGTGATTCTCTAGGATTAGTAGAAAATCTTGCAACAATACCCACAACATGTGCTATATCTGGTCTACTGTGAACTACGTACATTAACTTACCAATCATGGATCGGTAAAGTATCTAGTTTACCTTTGTAGTTTCATCCTCCTTTGTCAATTTGCATCCAGTAGCCATTGGTGTTCCCATAGGTTTAGCATCTTCCATGCCAAATGTCTTCAGTACTTCCTTTATGTATTTAGATTGTGTGATGAATATTCCATCACTCTGCTGAATCACTTGTAGTCCAAGAAAGAACTTAATCTCTTCGAACATAGACATTTCAAATTCCTTTTGCATTTCATCAGCAAATTTCTTGCATACAAGATTTGAGCCTCCAAAAATAATATCATCAACAAATATTTCAGCAATGATAATAGTATCATCAATATCACCTTTCATATACAGATTGTTGTTTTCACTTGTTCTAACAAATGCAATACTTAACAAGTAAGTACACAGCCTTTCATACCATGCTCTAGGTGCTTGCTTGAAGCCATATAAAGATTTATGTAATCTACATACCATGTCTTTATTTTTGGGATCAACAAATCCTTTAGGTTGTTTGATGTAGACCTCTTCTTCAAGTATACCATTCAGAAATGCTGACTTCACATCCATTTGATAGACTTTGAATTTCTTGTGTGTAGCATATGCAAGTAGCATTCTAACTCCTTCCAATCTAGCAATAGGTGCAAATTTTTCACCATAGTCAATGCCTTCTTCCTGTGCATATCCCTTGCATACCAATCTAGCTTTATTTCTTGTGACTTCACCATTTTCATTCAATTTATTCCTGAATATCCACTTAGTACCAATAACATTCTTATCTTTAGGTTGGGGTACTAAGGACCAGGTTTTGTTCTTCTCTATTTTCTCTATTTCCTCCTTCATTGCATTAACCCATTCTTCATTCTCTAATGCAACTTTCACATTTTTAGGTTCAAATTCAAAAACTAGACATATACCTTGTCTTGTTTTACTTCTAGTTTGCATTCTAGCATGTCTGTCTCCAATGATTTATGTCTCAAGATGATATCTTCTAACAAAACTAGCCAGAACTTGATTTCTCCTTTCTTGCTCATCTTTCTTAGGGTCATTTCCTTGCTTGGTAGCTCCATCTTGTTCATCGATTTGTGTTGCTTGTTGTCCTGTATTATTTCCCTACTGACCGGTTGTCATAGCTTGTGGTGTCAGTAGATACTCTGGATGTTCAATGTAAGTGAATCTACCATAGTCTTCTGGTTCCTTTGTACTTTCCTCTATGTTCTTGTCATCAAACTCATCAACACGAACATTAGTACTTTCAACTATATTATTTGTAACCTTATTCAAACATTTATATGCTTTACTTGTAGAGGAATATCCCCAAAATATCCCTTCATCTCCTTTAGAATCAAATTTTCCATTTCTTTCATCTTTCAAAATAAAGCATTTACTTCCAAAAATCTTGAAATAACTTACAGTAGGTTTGTGTCCAAACCATAGCTCATAAGGTGTTCGGTTGCTGTCCTTCTTCAGTTGCACTCGATTAAGAATATACATAGCTGTACTGATAGCTTCCCTCCAATATGTCTGAGCAACATTCTTCTGTATCATCAATGTTCTAGCACAGTCAATTATAGACCTGTTCCTTCTTTTAGCAATGCCATTTTGCTGAGGTGTCCTTGGGGCAGAGACCTGTCTTTTAATTCCATGCTCATTACAGAAATTAGTAAATTCATCAAAAATAAATTCACCTCCTCTATCAGATCTTAAGCATTTTATTTCTTTTCCAGTCTCTTTCTCTACCTTAGCTTTATACCACTTAAACATTTTAAAGGCTTCAGATTTCTCTTTTAGGAACATAATGGTCATCAGTCTAATATAGTCATCAACAAAAAGAATAAAATATCTATCACCAGAACAGCTCTGAGTTCTCATAGGAGCACATAGGTCGGTATGAACCAACTTAAGTATCTTCTTTGTTGAGTAGTCTTTACTTTTAAAACTATACTTAGTCATCTTACCTTTCTGACATTCATGACACATGGCATGATTAGGTTTTTTCAACTTAGGAAATCCTCTAACTCTTTTCTTTTTGCTAATCTTGATCATGTTGTCAAAGATCACATGGTATAACCTTTTGTGCCACAACCAAGCATCTTCATCCTTTATTAACAAATAAGAAGACTGATCCATATCAAGATAGAATAGATTACCTCTAGATTGTGTACCAGTTCCAACAAGTCTTCCTTCATCATCATAGATCTTCACCTTTTTGCTCTCAAAAGCCAGTCGATGGCTTGAATTGTTCAGCTAAGCCACACTTAACAGATTATAGTTCAATCCATCTACCCAGTATGCATTTTCACATTGTATTATGTCATTGATCATCAGTGAACCTTTACCTCTTACCATACAAGGTGCATCATTTCCCATTCTCATAGATCCTCCATTATATTCAATAAGATGATCAAACTTCTCTACATCACTGATCATATGATGTGTATAGCCACTGTCTATGATCCATGTATCATTTTTGCTTACTTTAGAGATCAGTGTTGTCTATTCATGTTTCTCTTCTTCCTCCGAGTCATCTTTCATTGCAACAAATACAACTTCTATGTCATCATCAGAACCAGATTCAGTTTCAATATCTTCGACTATGTAACATACCTTTTTGCCTTTATCATCTCATTTGTCTCTGTTGTTGTGTCAGTAGCCTCTATTGACTCTTCTCCCATAGCTTCCTTCAGATTAGTCTTTAGATCTATCATCATCTTTCTTCTGAGGAAATCTAGCAGCGATGTGACTGACTTCTTTACAGTTAAAACATGCCAAAGGTAGCTTACCTCTATACCTTCCTTTTCCTTTGGGCAATCTTCTAGCCATAAGAGCTTCAAGCTCATCAAGTTCATCATCGGTATTACTATCACTATCATAATTCTTATTATTCCTACTAGACTTTCCAATCTTCAAAGAAGACATGAAAGCGGATTCAATAGAAGGAACAACACTGTTATCAAAGTTGTTTAATTCAAAGGTTGTAAGTTTACCAATCAGAGTGTCAAGAGTAAGGTTGGATGTAGCTCTTGTTTCATGAATTGCAAAGATCCTAATTGCATAAACTAGCAACAAAGTTCTAAGAATCTTGCTTATCACTATTTCATCATCAATCACTCCATCAGATGCTCTAATAGCATGTACCACCTCTTTTAGTCTATTTGAGTATTGTACAATGTTCTCACCTTCTTTCATTCTCATATCATCAAATCTGCCTCTTAGGCTTTCAACTCAGGCTCTTTTGACATTCAGATCTCCACTGTATATCAGATTTAACTTGTCCCACATCTTCTTAGCAGTATCACAACCCTTGATGTCTTCAAATTCAGCATCGGTATAGGCAGCAACAAGTTCCATCATAGTGATATTGTGTTCATGCCCGTCCTTTAGTTGATCAAGAGTTAAGGGACCAGTGGGTGGTTGTCTGTAGCCATTCTCCATCAGATCTAATGTAGAATTCCCAATTCTAGATATGTGTAGCTTCATTCTACTTTGTCATATTGTGAAGTTCTCTTTGTTCAGCTTCAGTACTTCCCTCTTATACATCTTGAGACCTTTTTGCTTAAGTCCTTAAAACTTTATTCTAAGCAACCACAACTTTGATACCAATTGTTAGAATAACTGAGAGGGGGGTGAATCAGTTATCCAGTGTCCCAAAACAAAATGTAAAATTCAAAAAAACTTCTTCTATTTCTACTCCTCGGTAAACAATAATTACTTTCACTGTCTGTGCTTTTACCGATTACCAATCTAAGACTATAACAGTTACTGATCAAATCTAACATGTAACATGTAAAGTATGCTAACAAACAAATATCACAATCAAAACATAACACAAGAGATTTAACGTGGAAACCCTGTAAAGGGAAAAACCACCTGGGACCAACAACCCAAAATTGTTCACTCTTCTAAAGTGAGGTCGGTTAAGACCCAACCTTGTTAAAGGTTTACAAACACACTGTCAGGTGTGACCTTGTTAGAGGATTTTAGACTAGAAGTTATCATCCAACCAGCATTCACTATGGGGTTGATAGGATAACAATGTTCATTCTATGAATGATACATCATAAGACTTTCAGAGTCCTCTCGGTTAAGAGATTTTGACTGTATACAATGGTTAAATATGTAACAGTAAATGATATGCTTTAATACAACTTCAATTACAGATTACAGATCAATATTCAGTCCATAAAAATCCTTCTGATCAATATTTCACTTCAGATTCAATACTATATCAACTTACTGTCTGTCGGTAATTGCTCTCTGTAGCTCGGTAATTATTCTGCAACTCAGTTCTTACTTAACCAGTATGATCAGAATGCATGAAAACCTTGTTCACATGATATTCCTGTAGTTTCTACTTCTTGTGGCATCATTCCATAATGAAATTCTAGTCTCTTATATAGACGAGTAAATCATTTTCTTCTCCTCCATCAGATTTTGCCGCTTAACCACATTCATAGATTTTTCCGCTTCAAAATTTCTTGGCTGATGTGTCAATAACACATTTCAATCTGCTCCATTAGATCTTCCTTTAATTTTTTTAGCCATCGATCTTCATAACAAAGATTATCTGTTATCACTGAAATCGAGGTACTTATAGCTCATCAATCCTATCAGCTAAACTAATCATTTAGTTCATTCTGTTCCGCTCGGTTAAAAAAGAAATGCGTCGGTGAACACTACTCAATTAATACTTCGATCAATATATACTACACTTCATCGGTGTATACTAGAAATGCTTCATTTACCGACAACACTGCTTTGTGTCTTTCAGCTCTATACTTCATCATAGATGAATGCAACATAATAAAGTCAATATCATCTAGTCATGGACTCATCAACAAGTTACTCAATGTGTTCCTTATCCTCATCTATCATGTACATCTTTCCCCATGTATATTTCTCTATTCTTCATCTCTTTCACCTTTCTTCAGATGTCTCGATATAGTAACTTACAAGATAAGTGATGTCAAACTAGTTGACATCAATGACAACATAATACTGATTTAATCATATTACATATCTAATCAGCAACTCCTCGGTGATCTTTAATTAGAGATTCTTCAATCGGATTCCAAATCAGTTGTAGTCCAACACAAGAATGTGATAGGAACTAAATGGGTTTTCAAAAATAAGATAAATGAAGAAGGGACAGTTGTAATAAATAAAGAAAGACTTGTTCGTAAAGGCTAATCTTAACAAGTAGGCATAGACTTTGAAGAAACATTTTCTCTTGTTTCTAGGTTGGAGGCAGTAAGACTATTTCTTTCTTATGCTACACATAAAGACTTTAAAGTATATCAGATGGATGTTAAATCTGCATTTCTGAATGGTGATCATGAGGAAGAAGTTTAGATTGAGCAACATGATGGATTTCCTTTGACAGTGAATGAGGATATGGTATGTGAACTAAAAAAAGGCATTTTATGGACTGAAATAAGCACCTAGAGCATGGTATGCGAGATTGGATAATTATCTACTGAGTCTTGGTTTTAGAAAAGGTAATACTGGCAATAATTTATATTTGAAAACTAGTAAAGAACGAATTCTAATAGTTGAAGTTTTTGTGGATGACATTATTTTTGGAGGAAATGATGAGATGAGTGAGAAGTTCTCTAAGGAAATAGAAAATAAATTTGATATGTCAATGATAGGTGAAATAAAATTCTTCCTTGGCTTACAATTTAATTAGAACAAAGATGGAATTTTCATTTCTCAGACAAAGTATCTTAAAGAGATGTTAAAGAAATTTGGAATTGAAGATTGTAAACCTATTGGAACACCCATGGTTATTGATTATAAACTTACTAATACTGATGAAAGTACAAGTGTTTCTCAGAAAAAGTAAAGATCAATGATTGGAGGCCTACAATATCTAACTCATACTAGACTTGACATAGCTAATGTTGTTGGAATTGTGGTGAGATATCAAGAAAATCCTAAAGAGACTCACCTTGCTGAAGTGAAAAGGATATTTAGATACTTGAAGGGAACACTTGAGTATGGATTATTCTATGAAAAATTTGATGATTTTGTGTTACATGCCTATACTGGTGCTGATTGGGCAAGAAGTGTGGATCACAAAAAAATTACTAGTGGAGGTGAAATTTCCTTGGGAAAAGTTTGGTTTCATGGATAAGTAAGAAGAAGGACTGTATAGCTCAGTCTACTACTGAATAAAAATATGTTGCTGGTGCTATAAACTACACTCAAATTGTTTGGATGAAGCAAATAATGAAAGCCATTGGAATAATTTTTAAGAACCTGTGGTTATACATTGTGACAACACTAGCACAATGAATATGTCAAAGAATCTAGTTATACATTCTAAAACAAAGCATATATCAATAAAGTATCATTTCTTAAGAGAAAAGGTAGTAGAGAAAGAGATTAGATTGGATTTTATCATCACAAAGGAGTAGATAGGAGACATATTTACAAAACCTTTGACAAAAGATACCTTTGAATATCTTAGAGGTATGCTAGGGGTGAGAGCCCCTCCTTGTGAGAATTAATTGATGCAGTATTACATTAGTCCAGTGGGTTTTAGAGCTATATCTCTTCTGGACTTGGTGCTTGGATATACTCCTTAGGGGGAGTGAGTGCATGAACAAAACATAGCATGTTTGGGTGATTTTGCACCTGATATGAGATAATAAGAGATTAGATAATGGCACCCTTTTCCATTGATGTTAAAGGGGGAGAGATTCAATGAAAATCCCTACTATTTTATGGGAGAGGATATTGAGAGAATTGTAAAGTGGACACTGAGAAAGTTATACTTTTGGGTTGATGGATTTTATCATATGTTGTTGTTAATGCCAAAGGGGGATATTGTTGGAATTGGTTCTATAATATGTGTTGACTCTCATTGTTTTTCATTTCTGTCAACATATGTTTTAGATGAAGGAAGATAGATCGGTTAACAATGATATATGGATGATTGACAGAAGCATACAACTACTATACAGTTGTTTAAGAGCATGCGAAGATATGAATATGTACAGGGATGAGTTGTGACCTTATGTCTAAGGTTTCTTGGCTTAATATTATAGATGGAGTGAGTTATAGTTTTTTTAGTGAAGACTGGTTACTGGAATGCGATAGTGGATAGTGACAGAGTTAGTCTCTATATTTTTGAGATAACTCTTATGTGAGCATGATTTGTGACCTGCGTGCTTAAGGCATGATAGAAGGCATATTGAAAAATACTAGTTGTGATTATGGATTTGATGTGTTCGTGGTGACATTAGCTAAAGTGTGTGGTCTTGCGAAGACCTATTTGGAGTTGACTAGAGATGTGTAACGTGTTGTGAAGATGGCGAGCATGGATTTAAGATCCTAGAGTGTATTTGATGTATTTTAACTATTATATACTTGTGTAAGGTACTGTGTGTTTCTTAGAAATGGTCTATTTAATTAATTTTTCATTAGGGAAGTCTTAATTGGCTGACCTAATTGATTATTGTAATAGGGTATAAAGAAGAGTTGTTTTTGGAGAATAAAGTGTGGTGTGTGTAAGATACAAGCTTGTATTTGTAAATCCTTTTGGATGTAGAGTAGAGGTTGTGATTGAGGAGCTTCATTGGAACTGATCAAGAAAAGATAGTTCCTAGCAGAAAGTTCATTGGATTGTATATCTTCTATACAATTATATTTCAGACAATGAGTCATAAAGGTGGATCTAACCTTCTTTAGGCAGTGTACCTGGGTAGTGAGCCAACCATTTCTTTCTCTTGAATCCTAATAGGGTATGTCCTTTAATAAGGACTATGTACTATATGCATTAATAAGATCCTAACATAGCTAAATCTTTTAGTAGGGATACTATACTTTCAATACATCATTTGTGGGTGCTAATTCCCATCAGGGTTTCCTTGACAACAAAATATTGTGTTATGGTGTTGCATTCATTGTGTTGATATTTTGATTAATTGTTTTGGATTATAAAGTTTAAAGTGCCAATACAAAGGAAACAACCAAATTGAATTCAAGGCTTCCCCAACAACAAAGGCCAACTGAAGACAGCAACATTCCCAGCAGCATTTGCCCGACTAATCAGCAACAAAGCTAGCCATCCAATGGCTTTTAAAACAAAGATAATCAAAATGGCTACTCACACTCACTTGGCCTTTACAAAATGTTCAGTCAGCTCTTGTCCCAACTGTGGCATTTAGATAGAGTCAAGAATATTAAAATGATCTCCAAAAATTTAAATGACTCGAACATGGCACCATCACAGCCAAGATTGGCTAAGCAGTCTACAAATTTGTTACCCTCCCGCAAGGTGTGTGAAAAACATGTTGTTGCAAAGGAATCAATCAAGTCCCAACATTGCTAAAGAATATAGGCTATTTTCCAATTTTGAGATGTGCGTGACAAGCAAGAGTTGACAATAACTTGTGAGTCACCCTCTATATGAAGTTTAGATACATTACACCTCTTAGCCAGAATTAAACCCGCCAATAAATCTTGCACTTTTGCCATCAATATTGATATTAAGAATTGACATTATTATTGCCTATTATTCCATATAGTTAATGATATAGACTTGAATTACTATATTATTTCATTAATGATATATATTATATTATTATATAAATAATATATTTATAGTAGATTGTAATATATATTATTTATTTATTTATCTTTAAAATATTATTTATATAACAAAATCTCATTATTTGAAGATTATTTATTATTAAATTCTATATCAGAATGGGAATATCACAGTCTATCATCTTCAAAAATAAAAAAGGAATACATAATTATTGCCTTGCTGAAAACCTCAAAAATAGGCGTCTTGGTAACACAAAAAAATAAAGAAAAATAATTTCATCCACTTGTGAAAACCTGGAAAATAGGTGCTTTGGGTAAGTACCATGATGAAAACCTGGTAAACAGGCATCATGTGTAATTTATGAGCTTATTTCATTCCATACTTGGGGGCAGGTTTCATCCATGTTTCCCTATCATATCATACCCCTTCCATTTCCTCCATTATCCTATGTCCCTCATATTCGTTATCTTATCAACACCCATATTCTTTTTTTCCCAACTTTGATCTTGACAAGACTAGGTATCTCCCTAGAAGCATCACATGTCCTATTTTCTTCATGTTATCCACATCCCTTTGGTCCATATCCCTTAGCCTAGCCACAGCCCTTTGGTCCATATTGCCTATCTTATCACTTCCTTTAACTCATATCCCTTCCCCTTGTCCAATCTTAATATTTCTTGTCCTATCATTATCCTATCCAAATCACGTTCTTGATCTTAATAGAAAATAAGGACATAAAATGTCAAACATTTTTTCAACATCTTCTTGACATGTTCACTCCTGTAAACTACATGCCAATCACTACACCATATTACCCTATCTTGTCATTCTCTTAGCTTGGAAAAAACATGTTACCTCATTGCGTAGATAGTCCTTGGTACCCAAAAAAATTTAATACAGACTAAGTGACCTTTGGCCTTCATCCATCTACCAATCCATCTATCAATCCATATTGGTCTTTACTTTCTAGATACTAGGGGTGGTCTAAAAATCCTGAAAAAATCATAAACATTACAAAAAGTATTGAAAAAGTCTCAAAAACATTTAGAAAATGACCTGATAAAAAAAACCATAAACATTCAAATAATCATCCTTAAAAAATTCATAAACATTTCAAAATGTCCTAAAAAAATCCAAAAAAATATAAAGTCTTGAAAAAATGATTGAAAACATCACATAAGATCTTGAAATAATCATAAAAATCATAAAACATAAAAATTCATCATTAGACGACCATGTTTGGGGTTTCTTTGATAAGGGCCTTCACTTATGTGATATGCCGCACATACCTCGACTCCAAACATATGAACCCTTTGATGGACCAAAAACATCAGAAAATGTCTTGAAGAAACCAATCAAAAAAATAAATACATATCAAAACCCTTGCAATAAAATCATCTTTATTACAACAAGCATAATGTGATGCCCAAATATCAGACTCGCATCAAAACAGTAAGATTCATAAATTGACAATGGGCTCATGAGACTCATCTTTATCAACAATCTGATATGTTATCAATCAATTAATCAGATCAAATCAATCAATCAATCATCTTATACAGTGATGGATACACTTGAAACCAGACAAATCATTGTTATACGAGTAGTCCATTCTTGAAACCCGACACATCAATTATCCAAATCAAACATCAACATCAATCCAATCAATGATCAGTAAGGCTATTGAAAAAGTCAATCATGTCATCCTATTATAAATTTATCTTTCACGGTTGTCTTCTTAAGCTCCTTGAGGATACCATTGAGTAGTGAGAGTGGCTATGATGGTTCATAATCTTATTTTATTTGTTTTTTATTTATGGATTATTTCAATGAAGCTCTGGGGAAAGTGCGCTTGAGGTGTCTATGATAAGAGCCTTCACATATCTATCGAATATCAATTGCAAATTATTACAATAGATACATGATTGTGATACGTTTCACATACCTTGATTCCAAGCACATGAATCTTAGAATGGAGTTAAAACATTCCTTTTTTTCTATCTGCTTGTTCAAATAGAGATTGTAGTGGTATCTAGATGGTCAGTATCTAGGTTCTTTCATATGTCTTTATTTTCAAATGAGGCACGATGATGATATTGTTGAAAATATTTGGCAGTGACTCAGAATCATCACCTATCTTGATTTAAACTAATTAATTCTTAATTCTTCTAGATAATTCATGATTCTTACTAATATTTCTTCTATCAATCAAATCACTCAATCCTTCAATTTGTCAAAATGTTCAAATCATTTTATCACTCAGTTAATCAATCAATGATCACGTCTTATAAAGGATGTAGCTTTCCTAAGACCAGATGTTGTCACTTATCTTATATAGGGTATGTCTTTCCTGAAAGTGGGCGTTGTCACTAGTCTTATATAGGATGGGGTCTTCCTAAAATAAGACATGATTCTTTTTAACAATCTTTGTATCCAATGACAATCAAACAATCATCATCATCTACTAAGTCTTTACTTCTTACTAACTATTATTCCCTTTCATCATTTCATCTAACATCTGTCATATTCTTTTGAAAGATCATTCATGACTTTCTTGCACAAACAATCTCTAGAGGGGGCATAAAACACACCTATTATCACTGAGGCAAACTGGAGTAGGAGCTGATTATATATGCTTTGGCATAATGCTCATAATCACATTGTATCAAAGAGGGGCAAATGTAAACACCCAAAAATGGACATCCTTGCGAGTTCATATCTAACCACTAATTATTCCTCTATTAATTAATAGTTATTTAATCATTTAATTAATCACCTCATTTCATCTATAAACCCAATCATTTTATCATTTTATTACCCTTTTTTTTTTAAAAAGAGGGGTAAACTCTTTGGCCCGGAGCTATGAGCCAATGATGCCACAAATGGGGGACCTCATCCCCAATGGGATTTGAACATTGATGGCAAGAATCACAACACAACAACTTAACCATCACAACATGCTACTATTGGTAATTTAATCACCCTCTTAATAGTAATTAAATAATCAATATTATTTAATTAATTAACATTTAATTAATTGGTCTTTAGTAGTTAATTAAATTCAATTTCTATAGTCCTATAGTTTAAATAATTATCATTAATGATTTAAACTAGCTAATTAATTCCTCCAAATTAAATTAATCTCATTTTATCCTAGTTTCAATTTAATTTAATTTCTAATTAATTTCAATCTAATTTCATCATTTTTATAAATTAAATTTTTAATTCAATTTAAATCTCTTAAATCTTCAGAAAATTAATAAAATAAAAAATATCTCTAAATTGTTAAATTTTGAAAATTATAAATATGGATAAATCTAAAATGCATAATATCTTCAAATTTAGAAATAATCCTTTTTGAAAATTCAAAAATATTCTCAAAATGAAAAAATCAACTTTAAAACAAAAAATCATTCCTTTTTCAAATCTACATTTTTGAATGATTATCTTCTAAATATCAGAATTATCTTCTCCATTCTATATTCTACTTTATTTCCTAAAGAACTTTACTCTTTTTGAGTTTAATTAGAAATAAATCTTCAATTTTGGAAGATAACCTAGAATCTTCTCCTCTCTAATTATCTCGACCGCTCAATCTGTTTTTCCCAGAATCGATCTTGATCGTTTATTCAACTTGGAATTTCTATATAAACCCCCTTCAAACCCATATGAATGATCCTAATATTTGAATAGAAATTATCTTATGCAGATTTTCCTTTCTTAGCAAATAAGTCATCACTCAATTTCATATCAAGGTTATGCTATCAATTTGCAAGTTTATTTATCATTTATCTTGAATCTCTGAGTCTAGATGTTGTCAAATTCATCTTTGAGTGTCAGCTAGCAACATCTCAAGCGGAGTGCAAAGAAGAAATTAAAGGTATTAAGAAGTAGTCAGTTTGAATTGATTAGATGATTATCATATCTTCATATTGAAATTAGGTCCTAGGATCCTTTTGTGTTTCTATCCAAATGGTGTTGTAGTCTTTATTTGAAATTCATATCATCAAACAATGGAATTCCATGGTTGCAATGTTATGTGTTTCATGCTATAACAATATCCTTGATGTTATTTTTGAAATAATATTTATCTTTTAATCTTTCCTTCCATAAAATAACTCACACTCCTAAAGTCATGCATTAGTTATCACATTTTTAACTAGAATAAAAAATTGTGTAATCATTTTTTAGTTGGGAGGATAGATTTTTGTTAATTTTAAAACCATGGCACTTTGATTTCAATCCTTCTTCCAAAATGTTTAATAAGATTCTATTTTATATTAGGCTTCCATATCTCCCCCTTCATCTATGGGTTGATTCTCTTTTAGAGGAAGAGGGGGATGCACTTGGGGATTTTCTTATGGTGGATGATGAATTATCCGATATTCTTCATTCCACCTTTGCCCAAATTTTGGTCAAAATGAATATTTATAAAGGGTTGTCTGCTAAGATCTTAATTAAATATTTGAAGGGTATATGGGTTCAAACTTTGGACTATCAAGGGATTCACTTTAGGTGTAGCAAATGTTTTAAAAATGGTCATGTGACTGCTCAATGTGGATTAGAGAAAGAGAAAATGACGGCTTTGTGGTAGAAAGGTACTTCAGATAAACATTATACGATTGAGAAGAAATCTAAAACTCAAATGAGTTTCTCACAGGTGGCTGTGAAGGATTCTTAGTTTCATGCAACTTCTTCTCAAGCTAATCTAGTTATTGATGGTGGGGTTGTTGAGGCTAGACTGCAAATTCTTATTCCTCATGTTGACTCCCCAAATGTGAAGGGGGATGTGCCTCAGGATGCTATTTCCTATGATAGTGTTATGGCTATAAATTATGGTGGAATTTGTGATTATGCTTTACCTATAGGGAGGATATCTAATGGATCCCCTGAGATGGTGCACGTTCTCTTTGTAGGAAATCTCTCACAAGATGATGGTGGTCCAATAATAGGTTCATTGGCTTGGCATGATGAGAAAAAAGTGGGAGAGGGATGGATACCAGTTAAGGGTAAGAAGACTAAGACTTATAAGCCCTCTTTTGACATGACTCTTCATTCCCAAAAGGGTAGTGGTAAACATAAATCTTGGTGGTTCCAAGTTGGGGATGCTTGCGTTGGAGTTTTTCTCATCTTTTCTCTAGTTTTTGGCTGCTTGTCAACTATTTTCTTGCATCTTTTATTTTAGGTTGTGGGAACTTGCTAGTAAAACTCATTTTTTAGGTAATGAGAGCCTTTAAATCCTGTGGTTGTTTGGTGATCTCAATTTCCTATTTATTAATATCATTTTGGTTGTGTGTTCCAAATCCATTCAAAATATAATTGTAAAGGGTTGCGGGTTCCTTCAAAACCTTTTTTTAACCTTAATCAAAAATCTTTTGATAGCTTATGAACCACCTAGTATAACACAAATTACTACACTTTTAGTCCTCATATGTCCTATCATTTTCATGGTTGTTTTATACTGCATATTTTAGCTACTACGATTAATCAAAATCATTGTATGGTCTCCAACATAACACATTTTTTCTAACAATTTGAAAAAAAATGGTGCTCCCAGAGACTAATGGTTGTTTTCGCTCAGTGGCATTTTCAAATGAAACTACTTTGGATCCTAGGTCTGTGCCTGGACTTGATGCCCTACCTCTACCTAATAGGGATTCAGGGACTACGTCTAGCATTGAATTGGGTGCTAGTCAATTATCTGGGAGTGTTTTGATGCTTGTTGTTTGTTGGGTGTCATCTATTGCTGGTCAAAATGTGTTGGGATTCTTGGTGGGTGCTGGGGGCTCATGCGTTGAGCAATTTGTCAGTTCTTTGTCATCTAACTTAGGCACTATAATTTTTTATCCCTATGGTGATGGTAGTTCTTCTTCTGGTCTTCCTCCTGGGAACATTCCTATTGCCCCCTTTTTCATGGTTGGTACTTTTGTATCTAGCACTAGTGGCCATGGGCCTAAGGATGACAAGGGAGCCCCCTCCAAAAAAATAAAAAAATAAAAAAAAATCTACTGCCACTAGTGGAAAGAGTTATGCTCATACTGCAAAATATATTGTTGTAGACCCTCCAAAGGAGAAAGCTCATCTCATTTCTTGTGCCAACGTCTCACCTGTGGTAATTTGTAGCCCTGAAGTGGTGGAGAATGTTGATTTCTACTAGAGATGTAGGTTGGTTGGTAGATTTACAGGTCTTTGGACCTCTCTTTTGGGTGGTCCCACAATAGTGTGTCCCACTTTTTTAGACATGCTGATTTTTGCTGAAATAACACATTTTTAATAAAATATGATGATTTAAGCCTTGAGAGGTTCCATTTGAAGGAATTAATTACAAATGGTTAGTTCAAAGCCTCTTAGATTAAAAAAACATTGATATAACATCTATACTCCTCATTCATACCTATAATGGAGTCTCCTTCGCACCTATTAAAATGCTGACAAAAAATCACTTTGACTTTATGTTATGGCAGATCAAATGAATCCATTTGAAAAACCTATCTATGTAGTATTATGCTATTTAGAACAAGATTTCTAATGAATATAATTTTAATACATATTGAGTTCATTATCACTTTTAAATATTACTTTAACTAAACATAGGTTGTTTGGTCATTCAACAACTTGTCTCTTCAATACTTCGGGAAAAATAGTAAATTATGAAAATTATGTAGGAAAAGAGTATTTGTGTTACCTTTCAATAAAAAAAAAAGAAAAAATGAATTTAGATATACACAGATCAAGTTAGAGCGATCCAAGTGACCTTATGTCTAAATTACAGTTACTGTCACTTTAGAACTTAATAAACTATGAAATATTGACCCAAAATGAATGAAACCAATTGCATCTTTTAGATATTGAAGTTACAAATATAATCTCAAAATAATTACATCATTATCATATTTAAATTTTTTTATGTTGATCCAAGTGATAGTAACTCCTTAAAAACACAATTTTTCACACAAACCACTTTTCGAAGGAGAAGGAAAAATGAATTTAAATTTTTTTAAAAATATATTTAGAAACTAGAAAGAAAATTCTAAAAGACTCTAGTTTACATCATCTTCAAATTCCTAATAGTTTTGCGGAAACAGGTGTTCGAAAGTGAAGTTTTTTCTCAAAATGTTGATCTCTGTGTCAAAGTTGGCCAAAAAGTGGGACACACTATTGTGGGACAACACTTCTAGATCTACATTGCTTGGTAACCAACTCTTGGAAACCCTTAATCTCAGGTTATATTGAGATCTACCCCTCTCCTAAGGGGTTTTTATTGCTTCTTTCTCTTCTTCTAAAGATCGTGATTTGATCTTGAACAAGTTATGGATTTGTGGGAATCATTCCCTTTCAGCCAGACCCTAGACAGTCTCATTCAACCCTCTCACTAAACCACTCAATGTGCATTCAGTGTGGGTTCTCCTTCCAAATAACCCACTCTATCTATGAGATATTCTTTCATTGAGGTTGTTGGGAACTCCCTTGGCCATTTTTTGAAGGTGGATGAAGCTACGATAACTTTGGGTTGTTCTACTTTTGCCCATATTTTGGTTGATATGGATGTGTTTTAGATGCTTCTTGGGGACATTGTACTCATGGTTGGGGATAGGCCATGGACTCAAGCACTAGATTATGAGGGCCTTCCCTTCCATTTTCAGAACTACTTCTCTACTGGTTACATGGCTATGGACTTCACTCTTGTGTGTCGCAAAGGTGTTGCTTCTTCGTGGAAGGATGCAAGTAATGATAATTTAACAGTCTGTGTTGCTAAATATTTGTCTAAGTCCTAATCTAAGGATTCATAGGATGTTAATGAAGAAGAAACCCCTACAAAAAATCTTGATGAGCCCTCGCTGTAGATCAGGGCCAAGATTTTTCTCTTGTTGCAAACCTTGTTGCTACCCCCATTTTTATTGGTGGAATTCCCTTTGGCTGGGAGGACATATCTGTTCCCTCTACTTCTGCTACTTATTTACACCATGCTTCTACTGATTCTACTCAGCTTCTACAACACTCTAGAAACTATACTGACAACTATCCTAGTAGAGTCTCCTTCATTTAGGAGCCTAACAATAGTATCACTTGGACAATTGTCCGACGACGTAGAAATAACTCCCGCCCTTCTTCTCTTGGGGTGTGAGTGTGACCCTTTCTAGTTAGGCAAAATCCTTTGTGCTTTATGTTGGTAGTTTATTTCTGATTCTAGTCAGCACCTATTGTATTGACTATGTGTTGTTGATGGCCTAACAATTTGTTGGTCAACCCCCTTGTTATTTGGCTACTTTTAATATCAAAAACACATTTTAAAAAAAAAATGTCTGTTAAATCATTTATTAGAATTCTTTTATCAAAATTTTAAATCTCATCCTCTTCATCTATGGTTGGTCATTAAAAATTTAGTTTTATATTACTTTTTCCTAACATGTATCTTTTTTGCTAACATGTTTGTGGTAAAAGAATTGCATGATATTTTTTTGTGCAAGTAATTTTAACTATTTTGCAAGTCTTCTCTGGGGGCATACCCATGTGGGTTGAATATTTTGCATCACTTATATCATCCTTTGGTAACTTTTGATTTTAATTCATTTTTAGTTTAACATGCATATTTAGCATATCATATGTGCCTTCTAGAATGGGAGAAATGTAGTGTCTAGAATTGTATACCCTTACAATTTCACACTACATGATACCTTCCTTTTAGCTTATAATAGAAAAATATTTTAAATATAAAGTTATGATATCATAATGTCTCTTTGTTAGAAATTCATCATGATCTTCAGTTTCAAAGTCCATTTTTCCTAAATAGTAGTGCCACAAGTAGATGTTTGTATATGATGCGCTAACATCTCATCAACATTCATTATTCAAATGACCATTGAAGTGTTACATTTTTGGGAACCTTCCAAATGTAATGCTCCATAATGAAATTGCATTTGGTAAAAGATCCACAAGTTTTTATTTTGAATATAGAAACTTATCACTCTTTAAAATACCCACTTGTACATTCTCACGTATTCTTTGTCTTATCTGTTTGCAAATTTCATTAAAAGCTTTTAGGTTTTGAAAAATAGAACACTCTCTTGGATGATTCCATGTTATTTTTTCATGGTAGTATCATGTACTGAATTTGTTTTGTATCTTTGGAATGTAGTTTGGAGGCCTCTTGTAGCTTCTAAGTGATCATACTCCATTTTTTTTGTCCTGTCCTCATTATGAATAGTCTTCTTATGTTAGCAATTAGATACTTATGGTGTTAGCATATTATATTAAATCTATTTCTATATGTTTCACATGACATTTTTCTCTTAATCAATCTTATCATTTATTTCTTTTTATCAAAATCTATCCTAGTTTTGCATGGAGGTGAAAACACTAAAACAAGGGTTTGAATGAGGCAAGCCCCCAAACAACCAACCTAAAAACTGAATTTATTTCCTTGTGTATCATTCAAGATTAGTAGAAAAAGAAGTCTAGCGATGTTAATTTATTTTTCCTATTATCCCATTTCATTCTTATAATTGAATTTATTTCCTATTATCTTCATTACTACAATTCATTTACATATCTAAAATAATATTAAAAATAAATCTAGATTCATCAACAATCAATCTTAATATTCAAAGAAATATTTTTACATAAAATGTACATAGCACCAAACTTCATCTAAAAAAAATTAATAATTAGAATTACAAAGTTCGACCCCTACAATTATCTAGCATAAAATGAATGAAATATGAAATATTATACTTACAACATTAACACTTGAAACAAAAATAATTTCAAAAAAATATTAACTAAATATTAATAAACCTACTACAAATATTAATCCACACCCTTCTAATCCTACTCACAACTCTTTCATTGTTTGGAACAACCACAAAAAAAAAAAGGGCATTTTTTAATTTCACTAAAGATACATGCCCACAATTTACAAAATTATTACATTTTACTCCTCCAACTTCATATTATCACTTTGCTAATCTACTATCCCTTTCTCCTAACTTCATATTGCAAATTATATCTTCATTTCTTTCGTTATGCCCTCTCTACTTCACTACTCCCTTGATCCCATACCATAAATAAATTCCCTTTAAAAAAGAGTAATTGTCATGAAGGAAAAATCTCATGGAGAGGTTCATTCGTGTTCAACGAAAACTATTGAGGAGCCGCTAGTCATAAAGCTTGAAGCATATTATTATATACAACTGCCATACAAATTTCAGTCCATCTTCCAAAATTGGTAAAAGTAAACTCTACAAAAGAGGTAAGTTCCAACCTCAAATAAAAGATTCCAACATCAATATTATGTAGGGGAGGATGGATTGGATCCACTCCTCAAACCAAAAATACAAAACACAGATTTGGAGGATACACAGATATTATAAATGTGCTGCTGCACATAAACCCATTTTATTGCTTGCATGAAACACAATTACAAAATGCCTTTTTATAGAAGGCTTAGAAGTTACATAGAAAACTCTAGAATATTTTCTCGTACCGGACATACATTTCTAGAATATTCTAAATATAATATTAGAAACTTTACCTAATCCCTAATCCAGCTGGAGGCCTCTAGAATAATCTAATTCACTTAATATTTTGGACTTTGCATTTGAGAAATTTTTGGAAACCCTTCTAGAAGGTGTAAATTTCTAGAAACTACTAAATAATTACTATTCTGGAAAATTTCATCTTAACCCGCAAAGTTGTTGGTAGAAATTACTAGAATCTTCTAACACTCCCCCCTAATTTCTACCACTAATTACATCAAAATCTATAATTATACATCAAGATCTTATTCCCTGAATTTTGTCCACGAATGCTGCGGCATTCAAATTCTTTTTTCTCTTCCCTCTTGTCTTCTCTTACTATCAACATCCTTTCATTTTCCTGATGCCAAGGCCTTTCTTTTGCCTTATTCCAAAATGTCATTTTTCATATCTACCGATGCCTCTGTCTTTGTCCAACTGCTGAGGCAGTTCTTCAAAACCTGAATCTGGAACTTCCTGGAATCTTTCCATCTATAGATGTCTTGCCATAAATATTTTTTTTGTCTTTACTTTTTCTATAATTGCCATTTCCATTAGCTTTCACATGTGAATTTTTATACTTGAACAAATTCTTGATCATACCTGTAATCTTTTGCCAACTTGATCTGTAGCTCCATCCACAATCCATTTTTATGCAACATGCCATAGAATCCTTCTTCCACTCTCTATTCCAACATGTCTTTTCACAATGACTCTTCAAACCACAAATATTGCATGGATGCAGATCCCAACATCTATCTTTTATATGCCCTTTCCTATTACAATGTGAACATCGTAGACTCTTCATTCTTTCAACTGACTCACTTGAGCTTGTATTCATTTTTCCAATGCCTGTAGCATATCCAAGACCTTCATATTTTGGCCTAATTTTAGGCTCAATTATATTCCTCATTCCTTGTTCATTCTTTCCTAGTCCTTTACCCTTGTATCCCATTCTTTTCATAATCTTCAAACCAATGTTGCCATCAAAACAACTAGTGTCTTTTTCATTATCATTACAACTTATATTTTCATCATCACACTCTTTTTTACAAATAACTTCAGCAAAATCACACTTCTCAATTGACAAATTCAAATCCTCTGTACTACATGAAACATCATGCACTAATTTCTTTGCCTTTAAACATTCATTCTCTTCTGTTAGTTTTGTGATTTCGTTCTTGTATGTATTATTCTCTTCTTCCAGCTTCTTCATTTTTCCCTCTAAATCATCATTTCTTTTCTTAATATCATCAAACAAATTCAATTTTTTTTCTAGCTCTTCATTTTTCTTTTCAGCTTTGTCTAATTCGTCATAAAAAACACAAATTCTTTCTTGAAGTTTACATTTTTCTACTAACCCCTCTCTTATGTGCGTAGCCATTTCTTTTCTTAATTTTTCCAATTCCTCCTCCAAAAGACCTTTTTCACATATTAAATTTATATTTTCTCTCTTCACCTTTATTAATTCTTCTTCTAAATTATTTGATTTTTCTTTCTTAACTCTACCAGCTTTTCCCATTAGAATTAAATGATTTAACTCTTTGTAATAAATAAGGCACTTTCCTTCTCAAAATTTTCTGAATTCAAATCTTCGTGACCACTTCTTGACAACAACAACCTTCATATCTAGACAGATAAATTTTCTCACAAACACTTATTTCTCCTGGCATATATGCTTTACCCAACACATAAAATGTTTATGCCACACAAATAACAGACCATTGAAAAATAAAATCTTTTAGTAAACAACAACTTCACCAAACACTACAAGTTCTTTACTTCATTTCACATGTAAGCATGTTAAACAATTTACACCCTTATTTCTTCACATAGCAGCCCCATCACGCAACACACATTTCTTCACACAGCTCCTCTATAACAGAGATAACAAAGAGAACTTACATTGATCTTATTGTCTTTAATGGGCAATCAAACATCTTCTTGCATTGGCAGTTTTCCCGTGCGCAGCCAAGTTTGGTATCTCCTTCCAATCAGCAAAATATATCCCTGGCACCTTGCTCTCTTTTCATCTTTACAAACATCTTCGTTCGCAACACTCCATTTATAGATTCCTCTACCCCTCCAGACTCTCCAAGGTCTTTTACCATTGGCTCTGATACCAATTTTGTAGGGGAGGATGGATTGGATCCACTCCTCAAACCAAAAATACAAAACACAGATTTGGAGGATACACAGATATTATAAACGTGCTGCTGCACATAAACCCATTTTATTGCTTGCATGAAACACAATTACAAAATGCCTTTTTATAGAAGGCTTAGAAGTTACATAGAAAACTCTAGAATATTTTCTCGTACCGGACATACATTTCTAGAATATTCTAAATATAATATTAGAAACTTTACCTAATCCCTAATCCAGCTGGAGGCCTCTAGAATAATCTAATTCACTTAATATTTTGGACTTTGCATTTGAGAAATTTCTGGAAACCCTTCTAGAAGGTGTAAATTTCCAGAAACTACTAAATAATTACTATTCTAGAAAATTTCATCTTAACCCGCAAAGTTGTTGGTAGAAATTACTAGAATCTTCTAACATATTATACATCTTGTATACGTTGCTAAAATTTTGAACTTTTTCAGCCAAAGACTCTACTATCTATCATTATGTTTCCTACAAGATTCTCTTGCATTAGATTCATATGGTAATAATTTTGTGGCTATAGTTCATAAATTTGAGCTAATAAAATCAAACATTCTATAATAAATTCTACCGTTGAATCAAACATCTTGGAATATTTTCTTTTTTTTTCTTATTTTATCACTAGTTTGAATAAATCTTATTTCTTTTTACCAATATATTTAGCATTCTTAACAACATCTATTAAAGATGTCTATTTATCATAAATTGAATTTTTCTTCTTCACATTTCTCCTCTACTATATGATCTTTCTTTTCATAGGATTGGAGTTATCCTACAATAGTGTATCTTACTTTTTAAAGAGAGGAACACATTGAAATCTATATTTTTCACCAAATTCTCTCTTCGAAACATATAACAACTAAATTATTAAGAATTAAAAATGATGTTAACTAGTGTTATTTTAAATTTATTTGTAGATTGTGTATGTATACGCATATGCATATACACACATATAAATATGTGTGTACATATACACATTGAAATCTACATTTTTCCCCAAATTCTCACTTTTTGAAACCTATAACAACTAAATTATTAAGAATCAAAGATGATATGAATTAGTGTTTTTTTATAAGTTTGCTTGTAGATTGTGTATGTATATGCATATGCATATATACACATACATAATATGTGTGTAGATGTATATTTTAAGAAATAATTTATGAGGTGTTCTAAAAAAATTAAAAATTTATTTTTTATAATTAAAAATAATTTTTAAACTGACATTACTGCAATATAACATAATTGCAGGAATGCTAAAATTATAGATTTTAAACATAGATTCACAACACCAATATCTAAGAATTTTTCATTATTTTTGTGTTGCATAATTTAATTTTATAATTTTTAAAAGTAAGATTCATTGTAATTTAGACATATATTACTTTGATATAAAATAATTAAATTTTTTATTCATTTGAATTAACTTTCTTTTTGTTGAAGTAAGAACATCAATATCTAGAGGAAAATTGGTTCTTTTTTTTATATATTTTCTTTGTTTTCCTAATTTTTTTGTGAAACAAAGACCTTGATGTTTGTTTTTTATTAAGTAGCCTAGCAAAGGGGTTGAACCTTACACCACCATAATCCTAGGGCTGTCTAGAAAAACTATTTACAACAAGGTCAAGAAGATCATAAATAGAAGACTAACATCACAACTTCTAACCTACATCAAAAGTGGGTAGACAACTCACCCACAACTTGGAGAGGAGAGTGAGAGTTTGTAGACTGATATTTTCTTTTCTTAGAAACAATCATATACCTGCGATACTTTCAATAGGGTCCCCACTAGAAGGGGAAGGTGGCAAAGCCCTCTTCAAGAGAGAATTAACAATAGGAACAAAGTGTTGACAATTTTGTACCTCAATAGACAAGGGTTGGTGCAAACTAGGAGTAACTTAGCACTCGGAGAAGGTTCCACTGAGTCAGAGGATGCCAAATTAGTAGAAGAATCACCCTATGGGAGTCATCATTAGCCTATGAATATTCATTAGAGGAAGATTCGAAGGCTCAGACAGTCAACTCATCATCATTTGCATCCATCTACCAAGATACATCACCTTTTCAACACACTAGAGAATAATCTATAGCCAAATGACTAGTAGAGAAGCACTGTTGACACTGAAAGGGGAGACACTCATAATCTAGCGATTGAGTCCATGGCTTGGCCCTAACCATGTGAACCAACTCCCTAGGGAGGGGTGTGGAGATGTCAATGTGAACTATAATGTGAGGAAAGGTAGAGAGGCCCATTGTAGTCATAGCCTCATCCACCATTAAAAATAACCAATTGAATTGTCAATGGCCTCAAAGAAAGAGTTTTCCATAAAATGCAAGCAAAGATTGGGAAGACGAACCCACATTGGATGCACACTAAGTGGTTCAGTAAGAGGGTTAAAGGAGGTAGTCCAAGGTTTTTTCAAGAGATAGTGAATCCCCTGTACCCACAACTTGCTTAGCACCAAATCACATTCATTAGTAGTATAAACAGGAATAAAAACTCCCTTATCATAGGGGAAGAGCTTGATGTTACATCAGAGGCATCCAACAATCCAGATCTAGATGATATGGACAAAAGCTAATGAATCTACAAACCAACCCACAATGTTGTTAGAAATCCACATTATCCACCACGTCTGGGCCACACACCACCATAGGGGATGACTTGGCACAGACCATGGGTTGAGATTTCACCTTTGAAGGAATAGTAGCAGCAAACTTTGTAACATGAGAAAAACTATGTCCATAAACAAGAGGCTTTTTGGACACAACCATAGTACTAGGTCTCTGTGAAGTGTGCCTAGTATGCATAGCTCCACTATAAACCCTTCCACCGTTAAGATAAAGAACCCTTGAAACACCAGCAACAATAGAAAAGGGTGAAATAGAGTTAGTTACCTCTCCTACACCCAACACACCATAGGTAGTGTTAGGCATATGAGAAAAAAAAGTTACAAAAGAAACTCTGATGCCTAGTAGGACATCTTGAGAAGAACTTGGGCAAGAGCCAACTATTGGTGACAAAGAGGGAGCATATGTAGCCACATAAGTAGGCATTTAAAAAAAAATTAACAAGTGAAATAATTGAACCTTGGTTGTAAGCTCTACAAGAAAGAAGCCTGAGTATTTCACCAAGGTTCAAGGTCAACAACTCTCCATTGAGAACCACAACAGAGAGTGACCCCATGGGCAATTGAACCTTGGTTGTAGGCACTATAGGCAAGAAGCCCCACCATTTCACCAAAGGGCCAAGACCAAGACCTTGATGTTTGTTTAAAACCTTGCATTCAAAATAAATAAAAATTAATTTTAATAATCAATTTACATTCAAAATCTTATATTTATATATAGTAAGAGTTTTTGTCAAAATTGACAAATTATAGGCTTATTAAAGGAGGTTTATAAATATCTTCAATCGGGAACTCTCTCTCTCTCTCTCTCTCTCTCTCTCTCTCTCTCTCTCTCTCTCTCTCTCTCTCTCTCTCTCTCTCTCTCTCTCTCTCTCTCTCTCTCTCTCTATATATATATATATATATATATATATATATATATATATATATATATATATATATATATATATATATATATATATATATATATATATATATATATATATATATATATATATATATATATATATATATATATATTGATAGGTTCAATGGAGACTCCATTGTAGATAAGATTTAAGACTAGAGAGATTCTATCCATGGGGTTTTGATCCAACCCTCTTCAATTAAAAATCTTTATATTGAGCCCTTCAAGGTTTAATCATATCATTTTCTTAAAAATGTGGTTTTAGGGGAAAATAAAAATAAATAACAGGATGTCCCAAAAGTGGACCACACTATTGTGGAAACACCCATTCAACACGCCATAAGTTATCCACAGCCACCACAAGTCATCTTCCCTCGTACTCAAATTTTCTCAATAAAAATTATCCAAAATAATTACTTTTCTCATGCTTGAAAATGCCACTTTACCAACATTAAGAAAAATATGAAAATCATAAGTATTCATCACTATCTTTTCTTCAAATTTTTCATTTTTTGCAAAAAAAATCATAATTAAGTCTTCTTTTTTATCTACTTTTGTAAACACCACTAGTCAACCCCCATAAATTTTTCTCCTTCTTCACTTTGGAATTTCATTACCTCATCAAGGTACTCATCTTTGTGCTTCTTCACATTGATCAACATCTCCATCTTCTTTGAGAGGTTCATTTTAGTACTATGGCTCGTAGTCACTTTAAGATTTATGTACCAATCAACATAAATTAATCAACTTTGATTTACTCTTTTCTTCTTCATTATCCTTTGGTATGACGACTTCCACTTCTTAGTCGTTAACTTCCTCTTTATTTTTAGATCAACATTTTTAAACAAAAAAAAGTTTATATCTTTTCTATAATCTCATCCATCAACACATCCATGCCTCTAAAAAGACATGTTTCAACTGCAATCATGTTCTTTTCTTCATGTTCATGTCACCCAGATGACATTCTTCATCATTCTTGATCACATCTACCACAACATCTCCACATTGTATAGCCTCCAACCTATCCAATATCAAATGTATTTTCATCATCATCTTAAGGGTTTTCTTCTTTCAATACTACTCCATAGTTTCCCACTCAATTAACCTCTTCAAGACAATAGTCATCCATTTTTTAAAGACATGTTCTCTCTCAATTATTTGCAACAAAATCACTTGCATTCAAAAACTATCTTCTACCCAACAAAGATATTGGAAGGTGCGTCTTTCAAAATTCATTTACCCTCTTTCCCATATTAGACCTAATGTTAGCACATGTTTTATTTGGTCGTAATGTCTATTAGAGGAAAATAAAAAAATAAATTGATAATTTAATACCATCTCTCAACATTTACACAAATCTCTCATACTTACAAAAAAAATATTAGAGCTCATAAAGAACAATACACAAACATACATTCTCATGAAAATCACTTCAAAACCCCTCCTAACAAATTACATACTCTGATACCAATTGACTCAATCAAGGATCAATTACCTATTGAAGGGAAGCCAATAAAGAAACTTGTTACGAATATAAGTCATTTAGATATGTAAAGTGATATCAAACAAATACTTTAGACTCATTAGCAATCAAAGTTAACATCTATATATTATAAATGAAATAATATATTTTACATAGAAATACATAGAACACAAAGCTTCATATCCAAAAATATCAAGAATTTTAAACTTTAACCCTTAGAATTAGTTAGCACAAAATATATGGAATGTGAAGTATTAAACTCAATACTAATACTCAGAACAACAAAAAGTCAAAGAGATATTGATTACATTAAAAAAAATTACATATAAAAAATCTATTACAAATATTAGCAGTATCTACTAAAAAATATTAATGAACATGCTTCTAATCACACTCCCAACTCTTCCACGATTTGGAATAGGAATAACCTTGCAAATTATGATTTCACTACAATCCACGCCCACAAATTACCAAAAAAATTGCATTTTAACTCTTAACAATTTCCTATTCCACTTCACTACTTTAATATCTTTTTTCTTCTAGTCTTTTATATCCTTATTTGTTTATTTATGTCCTCTCACTACTCCCTCCATCCTATAACATAACAAGATTATTTTTCCAAAAGAAGAAAACAAAGTTGTCATGAAGAAAAATTATCACTCGCAATGGATATTCATTCATGTTCAAAGATGTTAATTGAGGAACTACCAATAATAAAGTCGATGCATGCTGTTAATTGAAACCACCCTTCAAATTTAACTCAATCACCCACAATCAATATAGGGAAACTCCTGGTAAGAGGCAACTACTAACGTAGTAAATAATTCTAAATAGAAGACTATCATTGACACTATACACCTTCCACCTACCACTATAAATATAAAATGTATCACGAATAAAGACTCCACTATCTATCATTATGTCTCCTAAAAGATACTCCTGTGTCACACTAGAATATCGTCATCTTGTGTTGTGTAGAGAGTAAAAATAACTTAACCCTTTGAATGGTAACAAAACTAGTATACATATATCTACAACTTGCATGCTTAGTTCGCATATGGGAACCTTAAGATGATGAAATAATATATGACATGAAGAAACCTCTCATTCTCTGATTGTAGGTGTCAATTCCTTGCAATTTGCACCCAAAATCATATGAAAATCACTTGTAAATGCATCCATAGTACCATAGGAGGTATTGAGGAGCATTCTTCAAACTTAGAAAATCATTCTTTCGTTTATGACACCTTTGAATCTAGAGTATAAACTAAGGATGAGCTTACACAACTTGTTAAATATGTAGTTAGGAGATGACAGGAATACCATTAGGATTGAAACCTAACCATTCTATTAAATATGTCATGAGCCACTTTATTATTTGACTCCCCATGAACCTACATCTTTGGTATTAAGATCAGTAGCATTAATCATATCTTGCCCACGATTAACTTAGTCGTGATTAGTTGTGGTTTAGGCACCCATGTGAGGGCCATGTGAAAATTAATTAATTTTACCATGTTTGTGGGGTGTCAATTAACAGGGGCATGGATTTTTCCAAGTGGTTTTAGCTCGTTTTTGCTGTTCAACAGTTCTATCATCTTTTCCTTCAACTGTTCTCCTTCTTCTATGATGTCTATTAGAGGGGCTAGCAACGTAGATACCTGTAGAGAACTCATCAATATTGTTGTCATTGTTCTTTTAAATACAAGATCACTTTGCTTTACATTTTATTGTTTATAATAAATATAAATATAGTGATCATTAAAATTTTTAACAATCTTTATCATCTTAATAAGTGTTGGGATATGAAGCCCAACAGTCACATGACCGTTCAGTTTCTCCCCTCTTTTTATTTGGAGAACTCTATCTATAAATCACTATGGTGTAGCCATATGTTGGAATGTCTGTAATGGGCAACATTGTACTGTACTGTATTGTATTGCTTCAAGTGTAGACGTAAGCATATTGCCGAACCATGATAAATATTCTTATCTGTTGTATTTGTCTTCTTTAACTCCGCTTTTCTGCATCTTTAATATTTACAATGAGGCCGATGCTCCATACTCTAAGTCATTATTGTTATCTTATTAATCAATGTCATTCACTGCTTTTATTAATCCAATTTTATTCTGAAGAAGTCGGCCTGCACTATTTAGTTATGATATGTCATTCGTTGCTTTTATTAATCCCATTTTGCAATAAAGTTACCGATCTTCCATATATCACTGCTTATTATACTCGAGCAGTTTCAAAAAAATGTTCCCATTCCAATACTGCATAAGTTGACACCTGAAGTGTACTAAGAAGCTTGGAATTAATTTCATGAGTTTCAGTCAAGGACTCGGGCTCCTTTTTCTTGTCTAATATATTCTCTGCTATCTCCATAGAATCTTTCCAATTCTTTTCGTATTTTTCTTCTTGCTTATGCTCGGATATCGGCACCTTGGAGAATCAGCCTGCAAATAATCATTCTTCTTATCACTGCAAATCTTTATGAAGTAGTGGCACCATTTAATATGTAATTGTAGAATTTGTTTCTCTTTTTAGGATGTCTGCTCATTAACAAAATTGGCTACTGGCTAATCTCTAAACAAAATGTATTAAAAGATAAAAGAATTTTTTTCAGAAAAATTAATAAATTTCGAAAATATCATTTTTTAGCTTTTTATTTTGAATATACAGCATAGGTGATGCAGATTATGAAGATCATATGCTAAAATTTTTGTATGAGAGATATCGGCATCCACAAAATTGCTACAATCCTTACAATCCTTACGCATGCTTCTATTTATTAATGATTTATCAGTTTGTTGCCTATGATGATTTATGTACTTTAACAAAGGTACTCATTGTCTTATACTCAATAATCTCTGCTGCTATCAAGCTAGGCTCATTGCCATTCATTATATCATTGTAAAATTAATTTATTTCCTTCTTGACATCAATACATTATGCTTTGATCACATCAATGACGATACTTTTTTGACATCAATGATGATATATATGCCAACAATCTCTACTAAGTACCTTTGACATCAATAATAATATTACTAACAAATCTAAGATACTCTAGCATCCTCTTTTACATTACATTGTTTGAAGATAACAAGATTTTGGTAGGAAGGACTTGTCATGTCTAAGATTGGAATCATTAATCCATCCTATTCTCACATGGGTTAATTAGCTAATATAAGAAAACTAATTTATTTAATATTTAGCCGATAGGCTATTATGGGTTGAAAACCCACCAAATTTGGTGATGTCGGATGCCGGGAAAAAGATTGTTATCCGAAACTTTTGGCAGTGCTTCCTTCGGTTATCGAAAAGTTGGCAGCGCTGGTTTTTACAAGTTTCGAGGAGTTGTGTCAGATGGCCCATGTGATACAGTGCGATCCTATTAAATATCCAGCTGTACTCGCACCGTCAAATTTTGTTACAGTGAACTTCGTACGCGGGGATGTGCAGCTATTTTAATAACAGTTAATTGAATGTGTGTTAAAATAACCCTTCTTTTAATTGAAAATGTGTGTGAACAATAAATTTCCCCAATTTCCTGCTAGAGATTGGCGCCTCGCTGTTTCTATAAATTGATCTGCATCGAAGTATGGTTTAACACCTCGCCCAGAAATCCTCTGCAACTCGATCTATACAAGCTGCTCGAAAAGCTGTTGTTCCTCTTTAAACTTGGTACTGCGATCATTGTTTCCCATTTACCATAGGTGTGTGGTTTTTATGCTGATTGCAGTTGATTACTATGCCTGGCTTTGTTTAAATTGTCTTTCTTGCAACGTATGTTTACATTCATATTTCAACAAGCCTTCTGGTTACATCTTTCATTGATATATCTGTGATTTTGCTTCCTTGTTAACGATTAGTGTTTCGTCTTATTTTTTTCCTTGGTATCAAAAGATATGAAAGTTCCTTTGGTTTAGTTTAATTGATTCTTCTGTCTATTGGTACGCTGATTGAGAACGTGGGACACATCTTAGACTGCATCTCTTATACCTTTGTTTTTTCTCTTTTAATGAAAAAGCGTTGAGAATTTTTTAGTTTGGTTGGATATCATCATTGCCCATAGACAGATTGTCATTGTTACCGATTCAGTCCAAACCTCCTATCAATAGCATGGATTTTGAGCCGGAGTTTCTGTTTCTATTTTTTTGAGTATATTGTATAATTATAATATATATAGTTCACAAACAGTGTACCTGCTTCTGTTAGTGACAAGTCACGGTTTGAAGACTTGACCGACGATTCAACAAGCTTAATATGAAATTGATGTTGAAAGGTATCTGCCATTGTGGAAATTTTTGAAGCAGTGCATGAATAATGCAAGGAAAACGCATTTACTAGGAAATTGATGCATTGCAAAAGGTATATGAATAACGTTGTAAAGTATATGCAACAAATTATTATGTATTTTGGTGAGCAGAGTTCCTTGCACATCTGCAGTGGCCGTGATGCCTTCTGCTTATTGCATTTGAAAGTTGAAACCACATGCAGGTCAATTCCTAAATCCTTAATTTTGTAAAACCAACTCCTCAACCCTTAAAAATATGTATCCCTATCATCAATGAAAGCACAGTTGGTTTTTTGTTTATCAAATCATTTTATTCAGATTACCCCCAAACTACTGGCACTCAAATCGTTACATACTCCAAAGCCACACACACATGTATATCACTTCCATGTATTTCGCTGTTTGATACAACATTTGCTCGCTCACAAGTTCCACTAAAAACTCTTTATGCTTCCAAGTACAGCTGCATTACAGTTGCCATTTAATAAATCTTAAATTTTTTTAGAGAGATTATATATTTAGATTTTAGTTTTGGATGTTTCTAAAATTAATTGTTGATTTATTTAAAAATTTTTAAAAAATGGAATTTTAACTGAAGATATAATAGAAATGTTGCTTATATATATTTACAATAATTTCTATTTATTTAAATTTCATAACTAAGATAATACTCTATTCAAAGTAGCCAAGTTTCTACTAATGCTTAAATAATATAATTCTAATTTAATAAACAATATATTGCTCACACTTGAGGTTTAACATTAGGGTGAGACTTATGTTTAGGGGTTGCATAATGTGAGGGTAAGGGTTAAAATTAAAGCTTAATTTTAATATAAGGGTTAGGGTTTACATTAGGGTTATGAATATGATAAAATAACTATTGAGATAGTTTCAATTTCAAGATTAAAATTAGGGTTAGTGTTAGGTTTAATAAATCTCAATTTTTTTTAGAAAGATTATATATTTAGATTTCAGTTTTAGATGTCTCTAAAATTAATTGTTGATTTATTTAAAATTTTAAAAAATAAAATTTAATTGAAAATATATTAGAAATATTGCTTATATATATTTACATTAATTTCTAATTATTTAAATTTCATAACTAAAATAATACTCTATCCAAAGTAGCCAAGTTTCTACTAATGCTACTAATTGTTTCTACTTTAATTGTTTCTATTAATGCCTAAACCTGGCTCCTTTAATATTTTGTCGATATATTAATTTATATTAAATAAAATTTCTATTAGATAGCCATAGTAGATTACAGTTTGGAGAATTGAGAAAGAAAATAGAAATTAAAAAGTATATAATATTTAGTATAAAATGTATATAATATCTCTGACATATTAAAAAGTATATAATATTTAGTTTAATTTATTTATAAACTTTTTTAAAATTTGAACAATTTTCTTTTGGTAATTTTATTTAATTGTTTTACAACTTTGAATTTTTGTTATGTAATAGTTGTTTTTTAATCAATTAGAAAGATGCAATACATTTAAAATTATAATGATGTAGTTATTTTCAAATAAAATGTATAATGAATTGATTTGATTTGCTTTTAGAATTTTAGTTTGTACTAATTTTATTTTTAGAGTGTGAATATTTTTTGGATCACATTGAGGGTTTTGAGTTGTCTGAGTATCAAATGTATTAAAGGTAGGGAGAACCACGTACACTTTTATTTCCTCTTAGGAGTGTGAACAGACAAATATAATTTATTTATCAATTTATAATTTGTTCGTTAATAATCTTTAAAAAGTGATGTACATGTTTATTATAAATTATTTTATTATGTTTGAATGAAATCTTATATCCATTTTTAAAATATAAAGAATTGTAAGCTAAGTTTGCCCTCGCGCCTCTAAGTGTGGGAACCCTAATACAAGGCATAGTGTTAAGTGAAATGTTATGTTTTGAAGCCATGGGGTTTTAAATGAGATTGCATTGTAGATGAATCAATAATATCATTACACAATTTGGTGTGTTAACTTAAAATACTCCATATTTAATAGTGAGTGAAGTTAATGAAAAATGATAATCTTTGCAAATATTTGATTGTTCAAATTTTAAAATTAATTAAAAAGTTGAAATATAAATTCTTATATTTTATTTTAGTATACATATTAAATATAATTGACCTTGAACAATATTTTTGAAATATTGAAAATATTATAGTGGCAAACCGTAGAAATTCCTAATCCAATGTGTTGTATAAAATTGATTCCTCATTCTTAGAAGGATTTTTTACCCTTAATCGGTATTGATTTTAAAAAAACTCTCAATTGTTAATTGTTTCTTCATTAATAATATCATTTTGTCATAGATCAAGTTTTGGTTGTACTAGATGTTTAACTTGTTAAATTTCAAAGTTGTTTTTAGCCTTATATATATTTTATTTATAGGGTTGAATTATATCTTCCCCTACTTATCATATGGATCGAAGATAATAAAAGTCTGCTTGGTATGGGTATAATATTTAAATTATTTTTAAATAAACTTTTAGGTTATGGAAAATCCAAGGACAAATGAATATGTTACTATTTCAAGTAGCTCTTCAAAGAACAATGATGTGTCAGGAAACATTTCAGCCTTTGTGGATTGGCTGGGCAATTACCCAAATAATCTTGACGCCTTTTTGAATAACATTATGCTCAATTGTCAAGAGATTGTTGAAGGGGCAAGTCGGTTGATTAAAGAGGCACAAAATGTGGAAGATTATCAAGTTGAAATGGTGGGGGATTTGGCTCGCAAGTACCATGCAACATGTCAGGTTTTGGAAATATATCATGAATACTTATGTGAAAAGAGATATGCTGAATACTATCAAGTAGATATTGGTCAACAACTTAAAGACAAATACTTGGCTATCTTGAGACAGATATGGAGGAATAATTTTACCTAGATTAAAGTGTCTTGTTGTTTAGTGTTATCATCTAAAGTGTTCCTTGAGAATGGAAGAATAGATGTATTTTGTTATTTCAAATGTAAAGAATAAAATAGTCAATGTTGGTCCTTTTGTACTCGTGATGAAATGTAGTGTGGTTATTAAAGTCATGTTCAAAAATGTGTCTTTTTTTAAAAGCGTTGTGCAAATTGCTCCTGCCAATTTTAAAGGCCTGATATTGCTTTCTAGGATAGTGATATGCCTTTTTTGTGAATATTTACTTGTTATTAAAATAAAAACCATTAGACTCTCATTGCATGGTTCCTCTTAGATAGCATTAGTTTGTAGAGATCACACTCATTGTAAGAAATTGTTTAAGTCTTTGTATACTTATTTACTTTTGTTCAATTTGATATTATGCTTTAATAGTTGGTTCTATTTCTTACAAAGCTATAATATAGCAAACTATACACTTAAAAAACATCTTTGTGCAAAACAAGAGTAACTAAAAATAATCAATAAACCAACCAATAGTGTCTTTTTTCATGGACTTGCATGAGAAGAATTAACTGTATTATAGTGGTCAATTATATTTTCCTTATGTTTAATAGTTTAGAATTTATATAAAAGAATTCCAATATACAACACTTGTGTGAGATTAACCCATAACTAACATTGTGTGCTCTTGATTTAGACAATAATGTGTATTGATATAACACTTGTATAAATTGATAATGTTTTCCAATTTCATTGGAAAACAATCTCTATTAAAACAATTGTTAGGAACCATAGAAATTAAATATTATAGATAGCATTGCAAAGGCACATTGCGTTTGAAAAGTTTGAAGCTTGTGTTTAGGTATGGTTCCTTCAAGTTGTTCCTTTTCTTAGAGTAGTAACATTGGTGCTGATTACCAAATGTCTTGGATCATATATCTTTACTGCAGGAGTGGTCATAAATTGCAATTCATAGCTTAATTAAGTTTAGGTGCAATCAAGGCAATTCATGATGGAGATTCAACATTGGTCCCAAATGTACAAGTACTAAGTATTGCAAACTTTGGTGATGGACCTCAGGAAATGCATAGGTATAGAATTGATATATCTGATGGAATTCATAAACACAAAGCAACCCTTCCTAAGAAATACAATCAAAATATAGCTTCTGAAGAAATTGTGGTTGGGACAATCATACGACTAAGCAGATATAAGTGCTCTTTTTTTGGTGGGCCACCGTAAGTGATTCACCATTATTTTTTAAAGAACAAATAATAAACACACACTCTTTAATTATTAATTTTTTTAACTAAAGGTATCTATTGGTTCATGTGTGTAGATGGATTGTAATTGTGAACCTTGAAATTATTGAGACAAAACATGGAATAATAGGTGATCCAGTCTTTCTATTTCTTGAAGAAGCGAGCAACAAGGGACAAACTATGATGGAGTCATCTAATTTCTGTGGAGACTCTATTCAAATTCCAAAGAGTGGAAGGAATGCCCCCAAAAAAATACTATTTGGGATAAATCCAATCGAAGACAAGAAGCAAGCACTGCTTACAGTAACCCCTATTTTAAACTTGAACCCTTTTCAGACAAGATGGACTATTAGAGGTCGTGTAACTGTGAAGAAAGAAATCCATAACTATAACAACACTAGAGGAAGTGGAAATTTTTTTAGCTTTGACATTATAGATAAGGAAGGAACAGAGACATGAATCACTTGTTTCAATGAAGTGGTTGATCTCCATTTTCAGAATATACATGTCGGGTCTACATACATGATATCTGTTGGTACAGTGAAGACTGTGAATAGGCTTTATAATAGACTCAATAGTGGATTGGAGATCTCTTTGCTGGTTGAATCAAAAGTTTCACCTTGCGATGATGACCACTGCATCCCAAAACATCATTTCTTTTTTACACCGCTTTGTGAAATTGCAACCAAGAGTAATAATTTGGTTGTTGATGTTATTGGAATTGTCATATATGTGGAACCAGGATCAATGATAAGGAGGCATGATGGGTCTAAGGTGCTTAGACGTGCCATAAGGTTGATTGACATTACAAATACAACCATAGATATTACTTTATGGGGAATGGTTGCTCAAAAAGAAGGTTCTCAGCTCCAAAATAATTACCTCTCACATGAGAGCACTATCCTTGCTATAAAACATGGTCGTGTCTCTGAATATAATGGAAAGATAATAAGCACTATAGCTAGTACAAGCCTATTGTTAAACCCTGATATACAAGAAACAAAAGAGCTACAAAAATGGCTCAAAAAAAATAAAGATTGCATGCAGATATTGATGGGAAAATATGTTTCTGCAAGTGCGCCCCCTGCAAGGCTTACAATTGGTGCTATTAGACAAGAGATTTCTCATAGGGTTCAACCCTTGCAATGCACAGTGAAAGAAACAATAAAGTTCATAAAAAGGGAATCAATTTCCTATCCATCTTGCCCTTTACAACCAAGTGGAAAAGAATCCAAAAAAAGACTGATGAAGAGTGATGATGGAAATTGGTATTGTTCAAAGTGAAATGCAACAGTTGCAACTTGCAACTATAGGTATATACTCCAACTAAAACTACAAGACCACACAAATATAGTATGGGCGATTGCATTTGATGAAGCAGCGTTGCAAATCATGGGAATCCCTGCAAAAGATTTGTATGATTTACAAGTTCAGGATGATGTAGGGACAAGTGCTGAGGGTGTTGTATGAGGTGTGACAAACAAGGCTTTTATGTTCACTCTAAGCTACAAAAATGAGACATACAATAATGAAGAGCGCCTCAAGACCATTGTCACTAAAGTTGAAGATGTTGATTTCATTGCTGAGAGCAATTTCATCCTTGGAAAAATCAAAGAGTTGTGTACCGATGCCAACCATGGTTCTTAGAATGTATGCAGCAAGCTAAGAACTAGGCTATAGTATAGGAGATACATACATGTGGCACATTTTGTGCAAGGTTCTTATGTATACATCCATCGACAGATGTCACACGTACATGTTTTGAAATAGTTGTTAAATATTTTGTTGCTCAAATATTTTATCCCTTAAATTTTTCTCTTCATACTCCTCCTTAGTACATACATTATGTATCCATTTTCTTAGAGTGTGATTATTAATGCATACCACTGTTTCTTTTATATTTGAATTATTTTCCTCCTTTACCTTAGATTGAAACTATATTTTATAATATTGTTGACAATATTTGTAATTCTTTATAACTAATTATGCTCAATGATGGATATGGATACTCAAACTCCTTTTGCATTTTATTGGTTGATCATTCCTTAATTATTAGATAACAATGGTTATACTTGCAAAAGATATTTGGCGTTAACTTCTACATAGTGTCTCAGTTTATTTGAGTGTGAAGAGTTTATGTTTAATTTGTACTTCAAAATTTAGTTTTCACAAGTGTATATTTTAAAGGTGTCATGTTTTTAAAATGCAGCTCGTGGATTCTCCTCCTTTACCTTAGATTGAAACTATATTTTATAATATTGTTGACAATATTTGTAATTTTTTATAGCTAATTATGCTCAATGATAGATATGGATACTCAAACTCCTTTTCCATTTTTTTGGTTGATCATTACTTAATTATTAGATAACAATGGTTATACTTGCAAAAGATATTTGGCCTTAACTTCTACATAGTGTCTCAGTTTATTTGAGTGTCAAAAATATTTGATATCCCAATGCACCTATTTGCCACTAAAAAATGTTGAAAAAGTTGAATCACCCCATAGCATTGAGTGTTGCAACAAACACAAGGACCACAAAAGACATCACGAGCCTTGATGAAACAACAATAAAGACACGCACAACTTCATATGCAATGAAACCACAATGTCCAATGATGAATGTTAAATTGTCGCAATTATTTTAGCCATGCAATTTTTTAAAAAAATTTATACTTTTTATCTTTATATATCTAGAATTATTAAATATTACTATGTACACATCCCAGTAACAATACGTAGCATCTAAGCATGACAATAGAACTTGTATCTTGTGATCCAATGACTACTAAGTGTTCCATTCATTCTTATGCGTGATGGGTCCCGATCAACCACTACTATTCCACATTTCAATCATCCTCCAACCCTTCCAAGATATACATTGGATATATCTCCTTATCGGCATACCCATCGCACCTCGTTCCGGTGTGATTACTAGTTAATACTGTCCTGCTGTAATTTTTATTTTTCATACAATGAAGTTTTAAATGAAATATACATTGGCACAAGTGGGGGCATTGGATTAAGCGTGAGGATGTTGAATACAAAATATAAAAAGATTATTTTTGATGGTTTAACCAATAACGATGACAAATTGCATGAGAACTGTCTTAAACTAATTTTACCATCCACTAAACTAATCTTCTTCAAGAAGGTCATTGAGATTTTGGGCTCAATGAATGTAAGATATGTGAAGTTTGGCTTTTGGGCTCAATGAATGTAAGATCTTTTCATAGTTTGATACAGAGCACTTGTACTTGTAATTTTCTACATTTTACTGTGCAATTTTTGTTTCAGACCTGATTTCATGGTTTTTAAAGCTAGAAAATTAAATAAAATAGTAGTGGTATTGTCCAGCTTATCTTAGCTATCCTAGCTTCTTCTTTCGACAAAGTTTCTATAATTTTTAATATGCTTTCCTCAAGTTGTAGGAAGAATTTCTCAATGAAATCAGTCCCTAAAGCATAATATATTAAAGATTGGCAATTAACAATTTGGGAGGCATTGATAAATTTTGGTGGTTTTATGATGTAAGTTCGCCATCTAAATATTGTAACTTATTGGATAGTTTATGGAATTAATTTTTGCATTTGTTGTCTTTTGGGAATTATTGGTTGGTCTACAAGGTAGGGTATTCTCTTTTATGTGATAATTTATTCCAATGTTTATTTTTATATATATAATTTTTTTATTATTATATTTCTATATTTGAATAATATTTTGTGTATAAAACACTATATATTTCTCAATTGGTTTGTTTTTCAAGATAAATCTCCTTAATTGTAAAAATAATGTTATCATTGGATCACTAAAGAGAAAACGTATTAAAAAATGAGAGAAGTAATGTGATAATTGAATTCAATGGTGGTGTTATAAAGTCTGAAATTGCATACCACTTTTGTAATTTCAAGAATACTTTTGTAGCCACTTTAGTGTTCATTCCCCTTGCATTTGAGTAGACTCATTTCATCCCTTGTAGCAACCTTTTCTCTCTCAAGGATGCTCAAGGTCCTTTCTAACAATTGCCTTTCAGTGCTAGTTTTGCATTAACCATGTGTTCCCTTTGCCACATGTCATGTTTTAGCACTATCTGTTAAGACACTAGCACGCTACGCCTGTGTCTTGCAACATCCTAACATTCAAATGTCATTTCTAAGTATTTCATCATGTCACATTCTTAGGTCAGTGGGAAAGGCTTGAGGACTCTTTCTTTCCCTCCACTTCTCATTTTTAAATTCATTTTTACACTACATGCAATATCTCTAGGTTCTTCTTGCTCTTGTTTGAATCTCTCTCTCTCTCTCTCTCTCACACACACACACACACACACACACACACACACTCACACTCACTTGTTACGATAACCTCTCATAACAATATATATAGTACTCTTGGATTTCTCAAGCCTCTATGGTAATATCTTTCCATCTCTCTTATATCTTTGAAAATATTGGGATTTATCAATTCCCCTATCTATTAAATAATTTTATCTATTTATCTTTTCTATCTATCCATCTATCTATCTATAGTAGAGATGAAAACACTAAAACAAAGACTTGACTAAGGAAAGCCTCCAAATGGCCCCAAATATTTTTCATCTCTTGTGCACATGTAGGTATTTGGAAACATTCAAATGCATGAAGGTTTATAGGTTATATGAAAGACAAAGTTGGGTTTTCACCACTTTCTAAGCCTTTTCTACATTTGATTCATACAGAAGTATAGCATACCGCAAAAAATTCTCTGCACTACACAAATATGTCAAGTTGGCATCCTTGGTCAATTTGCTTAGATTAATTGGAAGACTCTCTATTGTCTACTCTTTGTATTTCTTTGATCAAAATCTTCACTTTCCCTATAAGTAATTAGATATCTTCACAAGTTTGACTAGTTGGAGATATTTAAATGTGTATTGAACAATTGACTCTCAAAGGAACATAGTTTCCTTTCTGTAAGGTCATATTTTCTCCACTACAGATGCTAATGGAGGAAAAAACTAGAAGCTTGCAAAATAAGGAAACATAAAATATGGCCTCATCTAGAAGTTGTTCTGTGTTTCCCATTACTAATGAAAATTAGGTTCTTATTCTTAAACAAATATGTAATGCCCCACCTAGGAACCCTTGGAAACAAAGGGTAAAACATGAACTTAACAATTTTCTTTTGTAATAAGTAAACATAACATAAACATTATGAAAACAAGTGCATCACACACACAATAAACCATATCTTGAGATAACTTCATGAACAACACATGTTCATGTACTAGCAAATGTCTTTACAATCACTTCCAAAGGTTTCCAAGTGCTAACACATATATGTGAACAAAATAGGCTCATTCAGACCACCACATGAGAGTTCAGATCACATACATGAACCCCATGGGTCAAGAATGGATTGTCATCACCAGTCACTCGTTGAGGAGAGAAACACATCCTCATCACCATACAAAGAAATAAACTAAAAAATTGCAAGGAGGGGGAAAAAAAATCACCAGGGAAAATGAATCCAATCTATTTTGATTGAAATGGCCCCTACTCAAAAAAGGGTATCTTGAACAATAATTAGGTTTTCTAGAAGATGTATGGAAGTATTCACTATCCTGGATATGATAGAATAGAGACCAAATACAACACTTCTCAAAAATGACTAAAGACAGACTGAAAACAATACTTCATCCCAAAAATGACTAAAGACAGACTAAAAATGACACTTCATCCCAAAAATGACTAAAGAAAAAACAAAAACAACAGTTTGTGGTTTGAATATGAAATTTATCAATCAGACCTTCTGAAGGCAATAACTTTTGCATTTGGCATTTGATAGACTCCGTTCAAAATGCATTAAAAATATCTTGATGAGCTCTACAATAAGATGGACCTAAAACTAACTTATGGCATCATAATTTTTGTCATCATCCATTATAATAAGTATGGTCCAAAAGCAGATAGTTATTGATGCCCAAAACAAGCAATAGACATGGTAACTCACTCCAATGACCAGATGGGCTTGCCGACACCAACGTATGGCATGAAATACAATCTTTCTCTATAATGGGGAGTACTAGATACATACAAATCGAGGCATTACTCACTCAATTTCAAATCAATAACATAATCATAAACTACTCTAACAATCAAATGTGTACAATCAAATGTGTACATGAGCATATATATACATGAGCATATATATATATCAATGAATCTACTCTAAGTACAATATTTGAAAGAACATAATGTACCTACATCATGAGCTAAGCGAAGCACATCCTAGATGACTCAAGGCTCAAACTCTCAGAATCTAGAGGAAACCCACCACCTTTATATCTGTCTCCAACAGTGGTATAGTAATGCAATGTCACCCTACCATGTGGAATCCTCAGGTCCACCCCACCGTGCTTGCAAATATAGTAACCTAGCCACAAAAACATGACATACATGCAAGTAAGGAATGGTTCTCACATAGGCCAATCAAGAGGCATGAATCAAGGATGAAACAAAAGTCTAAGTATAAACACATAGATGTAGAATACAAGACATATGGAGAACACTCACATGTGATCCAAAAAATATACAAGTGAAGAGTACAAATACATATGGAGAGCACTAAACATGTGGGCTAGTATCTAAGTACAACCATATAAGCACATTAGCACAAAATAATCAAGAGTACTACTTGTAATCACCCAAAAACGGTCTAGTAAACTTTGAGCCTCACTCTAACATTAAACATTAAAATTTAAATGCTAGACTAAATCTTGTGCTTAATCAATTTTGCATAATTATTTAATCTCTTATTTCTTGATCAAATCATCATTTTATCATTTATTTGATTATATCTTAAAGTTTGACCATTTTATCCTAAGCTTTATTTAATTAAGAGAACATGCTCCCTTTTAATTAAATAAAAAATCCAATTAATTAAATAATAAAATCACTTTATCCTAGAAGCCACATTTAATTAAAAAAATAAAAATCCCTTTTAAATAAATTAAAAAAATTTAATTAAATAATGGAAACTACTTTGCAAAAAATAATAAATAATAAATTAAAATTAAAAATAAAAGTGCACTTTCCAATGAGATGGAATCTTTTGACTTTTGAAAAAGGTTTTTGCCTCTTTATCTCAACCACTTATTATTTTGCCTCTTAATCATGTCCATTGATTTTTCCTTCTGAGAATCTTGAGCACATGGATCAACCAAGATTTAATCTCCACCATTGCTCATTTCTTTTTTGCCTCATAATCTTGATCATCCGTTCATTTCTAAATCCTTTAAAATGAGACTCTCTCCTCATTCTTGAGATATTATCCATATAGCATTCTTAGCTTCTTGAGATCTTGAGATTTTATTGCAGGTTCTTGGAATCTTGGCATCTTAGCATTTTGGAGTCTTGGTATCTTGCAATCTTGGAATCTTGGAGTCTTGCAATCTTGGCATCTTGGAGCTATGACATTCTTAGATCTTTCATATTGAAGCATTGCATCATCATTGTCATTTTCTTTCTTACATCTCAACTTAATCCATCTAGCTTAGATCTACTTTACTTTCATTCTTGCATATCATTTTAGCTTAGATCTCGTATTTCATCTTAGATCTACTTTGTATTATCATTTGAATCTTTCATTCTATGGTGTACCTTGCAAGGGTCTTTCTTTAAGGTTCATTTGAGAGCCACCATTCATAATATCTACATGGTTCTTACACATCATGGATAGGAAGCTATAAGCCGCTTCTTGAGATCTCCTTCTTCATGGATTCCATCAAGTGAAATGGTTTATAGAAGTGACCTCACTTTTTGGTACACACTACTCAGTACTAACAAGGCTATAGTGTAGGGACTCTAGTGGAGTGTCATTACTTGGATCACAACATCCCAAGTAACATTGAGTCTTCGATCAAAATCTATAAATAGAAAGGCCCAATAAGTATCTTTGTTCAACACCCTCAAGAGGTCAAATATTATGTCTTTTATCAATATCCTCAGACGACTAGACATTGACTTACCTTCGATCAACACACTTGGGTGGCCAGGTAGTCATTCACTCATTTGATTAAGTTTTAATCCCATTTTATTAAGTTTTTACTTTATTAATAACTCCTTCATGTGACCTGTACCAACCACTTATTGTGTGTGTAATTTATGGTCTTGACCTGCAAACACCAACACTTAAATAGATCATTGCATTAGTAGGTTAGTACATCAAAATATTCCAAATTAGGAAAAACATGCATAACTTCCACTAAAATCAATGTATTGCTTCCTATTTAGGGTGAGTATAATTTATGAAATTTTATCATCAAATTACACATGTAGACCAGTGACTTGACCACCATAAAACAAAAGATTCAAGTGAGCATGATGCAATGATTGCATTCTTTTCTCCAAGATCTCTTAATGAAAATGATGGAAGATACTATGCTAGAAATAAGATTATAAACTAAAAAGGAGATTAACAATGCAAGATTAAGCTAAGAAAATCATGATTGAAAGCAAACTAATATTAATCTACTTGCTAAGAAGAAAATGTATACTAAAACTAGGATTGATATTAGCAAGTGATCTAGATTGAGTAACTAAAATGGCAGAGTTTCTTTGCAATGGAAAATCTAGATGCCTTAATCTAGGAATGAACTTCATTTTATAGGAATTCCATGAAAATGGACAGTCAAGATTCAATTTTGAAGAGAGGATGAGATTCTTCCTCTTTCAATCCATGTGAGGTTTATTCATGTGTGAACCCATTAATTGGTCAAAGTTGTGTTTGTTTGGTTGGAGATGAGACAAAATAGGAATTTCCTTCCTTTAATTTGTTTTAATTATCTTTTTATGTGCACACACATGTGTTGAATGGGTTCACTTAATTAAAAAGGGGGTTTAGGACTTTTAATTAAATGGATTTAATTTATCAATGTGATAAGCTTGATATTAGGATTTGATATTTTTATTGATGATTGATTTAGGAGATTGATTTAATTATGCAAGTGAATTTGATGAAATTCTCACTATCAGGTCTAGTATAATGTTTGGGTTAATTATTCAAGATTAGGAGCTCTTGGTTTACCAGACCAATTTTAGGTGATTACACTTACGAGTTGGGTTCCATGTATGGAGCCACTCCACACCACTACCCAAACACTAGGCTCATCTCATTCTACAATGAGTCACAAAGAACATAAAGAAAAATAAGTGCAATGCAAAGCAAGACTCTCAAATTCATAAGCCATAAGAAACATGGTAAGCTCTATTGGTCTCAATTCCAAGAGCATATGTCACTTGGACCTCGACATAGGAGCATACCTCAACTGCATGCATGGATGCAGTTTCAACACACAACATCCACATATCACATGTGATCTCAACCTCAAGCATAGAAGGTACCAATAAAATAGGCAACATAAATGAAATCAACGCGAAATCAGGAGTACAACTCAACTCTAAAGACACTCAAGGCAAGAAACAAAGTAAAGGAATAACCAAAATATATATCAAGTTTCTCGATTGACCACTTTTACAAGGGTATGGATTCTCATTAAATCCATCAATCATCTTGTTAGAACATGAGGAAGGCTCAAAATGCCCAAAAGCACAAAATACTCATATTCTGACAAAATTTGACAAAGTGCAAAATTCACCATTTTAACATAAAATGGGTAAGTTCAGGTTGCGATATCAAATATCCAAAACACCCTCAATACATTTTGGTTCCACAATCCCACTAAAAATTTGGAGTAGTACAACCTCCAATAACTCAATGATGCCAAACATGGTGGCAAACAAGTTTTGAGTGGCATGTAAAATGATGTAACCCCAAAATTTCCCAAAAATTAAACTTGAAATAAGGCTTGAGAATTAAAACCCATTTTACCTTAGGAACCCAACAACACACTAATCCAATAAAATTTTAGTTGAATAGATAAACAAAAAAAAATGGCTAGCATAACAGTACAAATACCAAAATGCAAACCCCAATTACTTGTAGAGAGTCAACCCGATAATAAAAAACTACCAGTTTATGAGGGAGTACTAAGTCTCAGCCCATGAAGCATTTAAAAACAAGAAACAAATTAAACAACTGAGAAACAAATTAAATAATAGAGGACCTAACTCTCAGTCAGAGGAGAAACTTGAATGGACGAAGAATAAAAATAAATTTTAAGTTGAATCCCGAATTAGCTCCATACAAATGGAAGTATTCATGACATGGTTCCAATGAGCTGTTACCCACTAGAAACCGACAACCCAGTCAGTCACAATGAGCAAAAGACTGAAGTTCTCCAAAATAATTTGGAGCAAACTCCAAATTCTTCTCCAAACTCCAATGTGAAAAGTGACTTAAAATAACTCTTTTTCCAAATATAAAGCACTTTTGCCCCAAAAGACCAAAAGGGAAAATTAAAACAATCACTTCAATAATTCTCACAAACTATTTAATTTCCTGAATTAAATCAATTCGATCACAAATAATTAGCCAAAAATAAAATATTAAATTAAATTAATTATATTCCCAACTATATTAAATCAACATTTAATTTAAATCCTTTCGCAACAACTGCATAGACAATCACTAGTCTCATCACAAATGCAATGTGAATTGGCATTTACCAATAAGAACCAAAGGGTATAATCTTAATATTAGGATTGAGTAATACTGAGAGGGGGGGTGAATCAGTATTACAACATTTTAAATTAAACTTCAATTTATTGCAAATAAACCATATCAATGGTGAAATGAAAAGAACATAAACACATAACACATAACTCATAACACCATTATTTATTTTTGAGGAAACCTTGGCCAGGGGAAAACCCCGGTGGGGATGGTACCCACAACTATGCACTAAAATATTGAATCCATGTTAGGAGATCTAGCCATGTTAGGAGCTGAGTATTACATTGTACATTTCCTTATTAGAGGAATACAAAACCCTGTTAAAGGTGGTGAGCTTACAACTCTTACAATCAAAAATTTGTCACAAAAGTGTTCTTCAAGTAGTGAACAATACAATCATCTGTTATGCTTTGATAGTTTCAGTTATATCTCTGTCAATCTCAGATCTCACATCTGTTATCTGCCTTTACTAATATCCCAAATTCGCATCCATTTTTATCTCATAGTTTTAACACTTATCGCTTCCCAAAAACACTCTATACTTATATCAATTCTGCCATCCAGTCGGCTCTCAAATACAATACAAAACATAACAATTACTTATAAAAATGATAAATGTAGAGTCGACGATATTATATTACCAAAGTGTCAGCAATATACAAATTTCATCTAACTTAGAACATTACCATTCCATCTAATCTTCTCTCAATCATCGCGACTGTTCATATACCCTATTTCACTATTTCTTTGTCTTTGCATACATTCATAACAATGTATCTTACTGATATCAACACCAAAACACGTGCTACCTTAACTGAAGATCCTACATATCCCAAACTGTCTTCATGTAACTTCACAAGCCATAATACATCATATACCATCTTCGCTGACCAAAACTATATTGCAGAATACTGTTATTCTGATTCTGTACTTAGTCATTTTCATGACTGTGTCTCCAATACCTATACTCACTTCATGCAATCACTTCAGTATAAGTGTTTCCATAAATGACAACTCTTAAGTGATCCATAGTGCTCCCAAAAAATCACTTTCCAACACTTAATAATATCAGATATGTCATCCATATAGGGATGACATTGACTCAGTATGCAAGGCCAAAGCTACTATCATTTGGTGCCACTTCCAAAGACATAGGCACACACCCAAATCATGTAACTTAGGATGAATGTGCTTAGAACTTGTTCACTAAAACACGTAAACATCAAGTGCAACTACTCATAATATATATCAATAGTCGAAGAACACATGATACATGATAAAAACAATGAAGGAAAACAATATATCATGTGGATATCATGAATGAGTAATCATGACTTCATCTCACTTCATACCAGCACAAATGGAAAAAGAATGTAATGCCCAAAATACAAGGACAAAACACAACAACAATTTTTTTTGAAAGAACACTATACGACAACTATGGTTACATACACAAATCTCACTTGATGCGAAGCTTGAGACATAATGACTAGTCACCCAACGTCTCATAAGGGAAATCATGGCATGCGCTGGCGTGCCAACATCCCTTGTTCGTGAAACATCATTAGGCAACATATTAATCCTAACTAGGTTGGGTGTGAAAGATTCATTAGGTTATATTATAGTTCAAATTTCAATTAAGAATTAGGAATATTCCCTCACTCAACTAGGGTATGGAAATTATAAAATATCAATTCAGGATGGAATGAGTTTAGGGGACATACCCCTTTGAAAGAAATGAAATAAGCGTAATTAAGGCTTAATTTATGATATTAATATATTTTTTTAGTAAGAAATATTTAAAGAATAACAAATTCCCCATGAAACCCAATAATTGAAAGGAGATAATAAGGTCATTGTATAAATATTTAACAAATTAATATTCCCCTTAATTTAAAATAAATCACATTGTATACTCTTTTAAACTCCTCAAGTCTCAACTTAATACAAAATGGTTTAGAATTTAAGGATTAATTTAAATAGTTTATCCAACACTAACTTCTTAATTAAATTTATTATTACCCTATTTGACATGATGAAAGGGTTTAATTGAAACTAGATTAAATGAATTATCTTCACTATTAATCTTAAATTGAAACATAACCCACTAAAATAGAATAATAACAAGGTCTTTTTTTTTCAAATACAACATGCCTTCACAAGGCTTCAACCCAAAAAAACTATCTCATCACATAGAGCACAATTCTCTCTCCTTATGGCCCCCAATAAGAAATACAAGTAGGCTTCATAGATGCCCATACATCCATGCTCTACACAAAGACTTTCCCAACTAATCCCTTCACCCCCAAGATTCTCAATCCTCCCAAAGATGAGTGTAATCTTGCACTCCCATAACAAACACAACAAAGAAAGGAGGAAACAAAATAAACTCCATGTAAATAAATAGTTTCACAACATATCAACTAAACAATTACAAATGCATAAAAAAGACTTTCATGATTGATGCACCTACCTTTCTTCAAGTCTATGGAAATGGTGAATTTGTTGAAGAGCTCTATCTTCCCTTTCCTATCCTTTCCTTTCTCCTTCTCTAAGCCACTAGATCTTCCCAAGTCAATTCTCCTCCCCAAAACCAATTATGCATAAGGTAGAAGTGTTTTCTTCCTAGTCTATTTTTCCTATAAGAAAAAACATTCCTCCTCTTTCCTACCCTCATCCCAAGGTAAGGTAGATACCTGGGTTCTTGCTAGCTTGCCACATGCCCCTAACTAAAGAATGGAAGGTAATTCAAGACATGGGGAAAGGGATTATCCTTGAAGACATACCCAATTTCGTCACTCTCAAAGAAGGTTCTCTTTGAGAGGTCTTTTGGGAGCTTTGGGTGAAGAAAAGGGTAAAATTTGACCCCCAAACCTATGCACATACCTTGGGGTACTTAAAATTAACCCTAACCACTCCCTAGGGCTCAATTTAACCCCTCAAAAAACCATGTGAAGTTAACTCACGAAAAGAAGTGATGAGACACATGTCTTGGTTTCCTAACCCACTAACTATACCTAGGGACTCACAAGGTGACCTAAGGGTGAGGTAAGGTCATCTTTCCACTTAGGCATGCCAACACATAACACTAGTGTCAAGCGACACAACAAAAGAAAGTACACATCACACCACTGAATTATACACATGGCATGCCTAATGGATAATCACATTTTCATTTACACATTTAAATTTACATCCAATTATGCACTTATAAACATTTACAATAACATTCACTCATGCATCACATTTACAAAATTAAAATCACATAACAATGAGGTCGTTCTCTTTCTGGAGTCAACCTTGGCCATATACTATTTTCACATAGATCCATAATGTACCCTAATTCCATAAGCATCGAAATGTAAATTCAATTTCACTTAAACAAGTAACCCTAAGTCAATTTCAGAACCATTACATTAGGAATTCACATCACAACTATCACATTTTACTACTCCATATGATAACATAACAAAATGCAAAATCCAGAATTCATTTGTCTTTCTATATCATAAAGTAAGTATGAATCTAACATAAGCATGTAAAATTACGTCTAACATCATCATCCATATAAACATGTAAAATCATCACATAATGTCTAATGATAAGAAGTCATAATCCAAAATAGGTCTAATGTCTCAAAATAGTGTATTATCAAGATATTCCAAGTGTCAAATCATCAGTCAAGCTAAGTGGGGTCGGGGTAGGACCTCACATCCTCCCCCCCTAGGCATGCACTTCCTCCTGGAGTATTTGGTTGGGGACATAGTATTTTTGAGAGTTCGGCTGCATAAGAGCCCAATCTATTTTGGAAAGGGTTCTAAGCTGGCCCCTTGCTTTATCAGACCTTTTGAGATTTTGGAGAGGATAGGCCCAGTTGCATACCGTTTAGTTTTGCCACCTAGCCTGTCACACATCCATGATGTATTTCATGTATCTTTTTTGAGGAAATATATTTATGATGAGTCTCATATCATTGATTGGGATGCTTTGCAGGTGGAGTCAGACGGATAGCTAGCTTTGGAGCCCATACGTATAGTGGCTCGCAAGACCCTGACCCTTCAAGGTTGAGAGCTGGACCAGGTTAGGGTTTAGTGGGATTGCTATGATGAGGTCACAACATCTTGGGAGGACACATCACAGATGAGAGCTCAGTATCCCCATCTATTCGATGGAGTCAATTGCATAGTAAGATAGTAAACATCATATCATTAAATTAACATTACATTTAAATCCAAAGAATTTAAATAAATTATATCATCTTAAAATGTAAGCACCTTTTTAGGTGCTCATTTTAAGCCCCATTTTAGCATTTATGGGTTCCTACATTGATTTCATGTTCTTCTAGATCTTTTGCATCCTCCAAATCAATATTATTAGTTCAAAAATTGAGAATAAATCTAATTTATGTACATATTTCCCAAATATCCATTCATTGTACATATTTATTTTCCCTCTAGGACCTATTAGGCCCCATTTTTGTAATTTTAAGATTTGGATGCGTTTATGCTTAATTTTCCATCTTATTTTCCTGTTTCTGCTCACAATCTTCTAACACTTCCTAGATCTCGAATCCATTTCTCAAAAATTTCCTTGTTGGGTATAGGTTGAATTTCTAAGTATAGGTTGAACCTATTTCAACCTATACCTTGGGAAGTAAGTTTTTAAATGGGCTATGGGCCCGATGTAAAGGTGTTTCATTTTCCCACCTAGCACAATTGGCCTTCACGAATTTGGACTCTAAAATCACTATAAAATGAGGCCTCTCCCTCTCATTTTCACATCTCATTACACCTACAATTCATGATTAAGATCCATTACATACCTGCATGTAAGAGTTATCAAGCAGGACAAGAAAGCATCCATCCATTGAAGGCATCCATTATTAAACATCCTTCTTCTCTTTCTTCTTCAATCCAACATTGTGGAAAAATACAAAATTCATCATTCAAGGGTTTGGTTTCATGATTTTCTATTTGGTTTTTTTGGAATCCAAGCTATTGCATCAATACTTGTGATAATCTCCAAAGTGGTATTGCATCATTAAGGTGTAACGTAATTTATGTTTCAGGTCTAGATTACATTTCCTCATGCAATTTAAATTAAATTTCAAGGTTAATTCCTAAATAGGGGTTTGAAAAAGGAAAGCCCCTCCCCAAAAAACTTTCCCCTTCTCTCTTGTGTGTAGGTGTAGGTTTTAGAGTGCAGATACAACCATAGATCCAAGAAGCCAATCTGAAGACCATTCCAAATATATCTTTCTGAATCCGATTTTAGAAATTTCTTTTTTGACCTATACCTAGGAATAGGTTGAACCTATTTTAATCTATACCTCATTTCAACCTATACCTAGAGTTCTTTAACTTTCAAAGTCCAAAAATACAAGTTTTGGGGTCCTGGATCCAGAACAGTTTTAGATTTCAACAGATTCTGACAGGGTTTCTATAGATCTAAAGTTTTGTCCTCTATTAGCCCTCAAGGTGAGTACATCATTTCCATTTCCATTTCAACACTTACTTTCATCGATTATTTTCTCCTTTTCATTTATGATTCCTTCACTTAGGGAAAGGAAGACCAATCCAAAACCCTACATTGTGAAGATTACGAATTGGCATCCTATCTTGTGCTAATCAAATTTCCTTTGTTATAAGGTTTTGGATCTTCCTATAGTAACCTATAATTTGGTGAGTGATCTTACCTAGCCTTTCTCACTATTTTACTTGTTACATTTTGGTGAACCCAATGTCTAACATCTCCATTTTGACTTTTGTGTTAGACTCCCTTTCTATGCATTTACATATGTGTATATACTTTGTATGCATTTTATTTACATTTTAGATCTGATTTTCATTTTTGCATTCTTAGTCACTTAAATCTAATATAGCTACATAAATTTCACTCTTTCCTTTCATGTTTATATATTTTAAAAAATACAAAAATCTTCAATATCATCCCTTAGTGCAAAATACAAAAACAAAATTTTATTCCATGTATGTTTTTCTTCTAGATTAGTCTTAAAATGCATCTATTTTCTCAAATTGATAGTGGTTTAGCTTCCCTTTTATCACTTTATCCTTCTCCTAAGGATCCCCCTCTCCATGAGGCCAATAATATGTTCTTAACCCTTCTTTCAATAATCTCTCTCTTTGGAGAGAAGTGTTGAAGATTGATGTTAACTCTTCTCTTGATATGTGCTTCCACCTTGATCATACCTTGCAAAATTCCCTTTTTGATACCTTGACTTCTAGGAATGAAGCTTTGATGAATTATGATTTTACTTCTCCTAAAGTTTGCAATGATCTCATTATTGGGATGAACCACTAGATGATAATGTTGACTATTCTCTCCCTCATGAAACAACCTTGGTCCAAGAAGATAAAATGGTGCACATTTCTTCCACTTCCTCTAAATATAACACATTCATGCTCGATGTTTCTCCTTCTCTTAAAACATACCCCCTTCATGGGGACATTTTAGAGAAAGAGGAAGACATTATAAATACTTTTATTAATATCACCTTGCCTTCATTTGACAGTCCTTCTAAAGATGAAGCATTAAAGGAATTTTCTAGGCCCTATTCTAAGGAATCCTTGGAAAAAGAGGATAATATCATTACTAATTTCCTTAATTCTCACCCTTCTAGTGATGAACCCATTAATAATCAAGAGCTTAATCTAGTTAATATTTTTAATTTTTATACAAAACCTATGATAGTCAATAAGCTTGTGATAACTGTCAAAGGATATCCTCAATCAACTTCCTCTCAAACTCCTAATAGACCTATCATCACTTTAAAAGGCTATCCTCAATCTACCCCTCAAAATTTCACTACACCTATGATTATGGTTAAAGGATGTAATCCTCAAAGTTCTTTCCAAACTCTAAACAAACCTATTATAATTGTTAAAGGAAAACCTAAATTAAGTTCTTTGGAGTTTTGTAAGGATTATCATATAGTGGCTTACACCTATCGCACAATAAATAATCTTCAACTTACTAATCTGGTTCTTCTTACTTCTCTCCCACCTTCTGAACATCTGCTTCCTCCTCTGCCCCGTCTTTCCCCAAAAAAATTGAAAGAAGTGTGATTTAATACAACTCCATAATACCCCTACCAAGATTTCCCTTTCAGAGCTTCTTCAAACTTCTCCTACATATTATGAAGCCTTGAAAAAATATTTAACCACTCTTCCAACTCCACTACCTAATCAAGATAATATCAATTCCTTTTTGTAGTGCATGCATGCTACTCCTATCCCACCTCAAATTGTGTACACTCAAGATGATTTACCTCTTAAAGAAGTTCAAAATCAATACAATTTCCTTATGGTATCTGTCCTCATTGATGGTAATCTCATTTTTGGCACCTTAATTGATAACGGGTCTAGAATTAATGTTGGTATTATGGACATGCTCAAAGAAATGAAAGCTACTATTTCAACTACTAAACCTGATTACACTCATATTTGTGGCTTTGACAATGTTTCTAAGAAAACAAAGGGTATCATCACTATACCTATTAAAGTAGGTCTAGTTATTCTAGATACTCCTATTCATGTGATGCATGGACCTTTTAATAATAATCTTCTTTTGGGTAGATCTTGGTTACTTTCTATGCATATTGTCCTTCAACTCTCCATCGAAAAGTCAAGTTTATCTACAACAATTTGATGTACACACTTAAGGTAGATGATAGACCGAATAGTTGTTTGAATATTGAATTAAGCAATAGATCAATGTCTATTGAAGGAAAACAAGATAAAAAATCTAACGATGGTCCTCCTTATACTAGTGTCCTTTTGGATGACGATTGGGGATCCTTAGATTTCACATCAACTTATATTGGAGAGTACAAAGTTTTAGACCTTCAATTTATGCAATCTAAATCTGACAAATAATCCAAAATAGATCCTCTTTCTAATAATCTTTCCACTTCTTCCACTCCTAAAAAATCTCTAGAAACTATCAATCTTGATTGTGATGACATAGTGACTAACAAAGCTCCATTAACTCTTATGATATGACTTGTCATTATGGTCTTGGTTATCATATATTAGAGAAACATGGATTCAATGGGAATGGCTATAGTAAACATGAACAAGGAAATGAAGGGCATGAGAATTCTTATGGACTAGGATTTAATCCTTATAAGCAGCCACAAACAACTATTGTTAACACCATTGTGAATCACAATTATGAGCATGATTCAGGGTGTACACAACAAAGTGATAAAAATAGTGAGAAACCTATTGAGGCATTGGTTTTGAGTCTATTTATTTGTCCACATCCTCTCCTTCATCATCTAACATTTCTCATCCATTTACTTTTAATCAAGAAGTAATTTTGCCTAAACTTCTTTGTGCTAAGGTGATTACTAGACCTAAAAACAAAAAGAAGTGTAGTCAACATATTATAACTCTTCCTTTTTGCATCTATCACCAATACCATGATCACTCTACTAATTAATGTCAAGTTTTACATTACAAAATCAAACAACTCATTGAAAATTTTATTATTTGTCTATCATCTCACAATGAGTTACTTTTCAATATTGATTTTTCTAAATAACATCTAAGTCCCTATTATGTTGCTCCACACTATGTAACATTGTTATCCTATTCATTGGGGGCTCATTTTCATGCATGGTATAGTACACTTTGTGAGTAGAATAATAGGTCCCCTTTATCCTTGTCTCCATAATTAGGGGGCAAGGGCACCATATCGATTTCTCTCATCTTCAAGGATCCACTTTTCCCTTGGTTAAGTTCTATTTATCTACTATGTGACATCTAATCTTACATAGAAATGTTGGTTTATATTAAGGATATTCATCCTTTATCATAACCTTCTTTATTATTTGCAATTGGGTTTCCATGGTAAATAAATCATTTACCTTAGAGACTAAATTGTGTGTCATCCTTCACAAGGATCACTTTTGCACTTCTTGCACGATATCCCTTCACATTCATCCCTTCCATGGCCTTATAGGAATTGTGACCTCTTTGGCTTGGATTGGGTGTTTTTTGTGATACTATCTTGATCTTGATGACAAACTATTAATTTTTTCATCTTAAGGGGGCACATACATATGACCTCCCTTATATATTTTTACATGATATACAACCAATCCCTATGGATACAATGGATTTGTATCCATCCATGAGGTGCACATATACAAACCAATCTTCATGGATATAATGGATTTATATCCAAACATGAAGTGCACATATACAAAAATCTTCATGAATATAGTGGACAGCGAAAACTTTAGTGGTGATTATTCACCATTTTGTGAATGTCGCATGTCGGCATCCCACAATTTGGTGAATATATTTCACAAATGGGATTGACCCTATCGCCCCAAGTTTATTAAAATTGGGTCCACAGCCCGGGCCCATCGCCCATCATTTTATTTAATTTTGTGCATTTCTTGGACATTATTGCCAATGGTATATATTTTTAGGATGACATTTTTTTTAAACATTCACCTATATTTTTAAAGTGGCCCCAAATGGATGGCCTATATTCACCAATAATTTTATATATATATATATATATATATATATATATATATATATATATATATATATATATATATATATATATATATATATATATATATATATATATATATATATATATATATATATATATATATATATATATATATATATATATATATATATATATATATATATATATATATATATATATATAGGCGGCCCCAAATTCAGCAGGCATTTGACGGATATGTGTCTCAAACCGATGCATTTTCACCAACTTTATTAATCATACCAAGGTATTGGATGACCCATAATCACCTAGGATATGACACAAGACATGTTATAATTATGCGGGCTTCGCCAAATATTTGGACACCGACCTAATACCTCCCGCCTAATTCACCAAAAAAGATTAGTATAAATACATTCATAGATCAGTGTTATTGTACATAATTTGGATTGGTTCAATTTGATAGATAGAAAAGTTCAGATTGTTGAGTCTTGACTTCTTTGGCAAGTCACGACTACAATTGAATTTGAGGCAAAATGTAAGTGATTATTTTTATGTGACTATTTAAACATTGTATATTATAGTTCTATTGTCATTTTTCACTTCTTCAACAAGTAAACATTTTTTTTCACTAGTAGGCTGGTAGCCTTTATTTCATTGAAGAATCAAGATGTCGAACAAGAATAAGGGTAAGGCTTTAGCATATGGGGAAAGCCAAGAGAGGCCAGCAAAATGCATAACCTTATCATTGTACTTTGGTCATGGTGTTGGAAATGTTTCTGGCCAAAATCGGGAAGCTACTTCATCACAAGAAGATTTTCAAGATTCACAACCTGAACCTACATGACATAGTGAAGAAGTCAGCGAACCTGATATCTTAGATCATGACGAAGTTGAAGAAGATTTTTAGTTAAATACCCAGAGTAGCCATAATGATATAATCGACTTGGATGCGATTGAAAATGTTAGAGAAGATGATGGTGTAGGGAAAAAGAAAAGAAAATACAAATCAAAGAATGATAGGATGTGGGATATGTCGAGTAATTTTCAAGTAGAATGGGTGTCAAAGTATCCATTCATTGAACCAGTGAACAATCCAATTGAAGGGGAGCCTCTGGTAGAATGCAGATGTAAGATTTGCAGCCATATAAATAAGAAGGAAAAGAGGTTACAACTAAAAATTGACACCATAGAGAAGCATATGGGTAAATTTTACGAAAAGAAAACCATAGATGGAGTTCAAAAATCAGTGATAAGATGGAAAACAAAGGAGGAATCTCAACATGTTAGGAATGCATAATTATATAAATTTCAGCATAATATAAAGATGAAGCCTAGTGAAGTTAAAGGCTCTATTGAAGCTTGTTTTGGAAAAGCATTGGAAGTAGAACTAATGGGAAAAGCTATTCAGTTAAGTGTTGTGTTTAATATTTTGAGCAGAGAGCGTCCTATGATAGACTACCCATCATTGAGTTCTTTATTACACTTTCTGAAAGTTTGTAACTATCCTAACAGTCACTGGTCAGTAAATAGTAGATGGGAATGGGCAAGTTGTCTTGCCGAGGTTGAAAAAGAGGATCTGAAGGAAAAAATTAAAGAGTCAAATTTTATTGCATCATCTTTAGACAAGGTTACAACAGTAGACAATACTTCCTGGGTATGCATGCATGTTTATACTGTACAAAATTTTGTTCACCAACCTCATCTACTAAATGTTGCTAAAATGAAGGATAATGCGACAGCGGAAAATTTATTTGAACTAGTAAAGAGTTCTCTAATTGAATATGGAGGTATATATGACATGACGATTACCCAAAATCTTGTGTGTGTTGGAGCGGATGGAGCTTTAGTAATGCAAGGCCACATGGGCAGTCTTTGAACAAAGATACAATCTTCTTGTGCACCCTACATTACTCCCATTCACTACATGGCCCACAGGATGAATCTAGCTTTTGGAGTTGTCAGCAAGCATGCTCCAGTACAAAAAAATGAATTTTTAATCAAAGAGCTCTACCAATACTCCTGTCAAAGTACGAAATGATTGAGGGAATTTCAACACTTTGCTAAAGGACTAACCAATGGGAACAAGCTTCTTAAGGATAATGATACTAGATGGATCTCTTTGGCTGGACCAGCGCATCGAGTTTTTTCAGAATATCAGTCATTGCTTGGTCTAATGAACTCAAGTCGTGATGAAGCAAGGAAACCAAAATTTCCTACGCTGTTGGCAATGTTAAGTAATGTAGAGACACTCTTAACATTAGCAAGTCTTCTCCCCATGCTTGAGGAAATGAGAAATTTAATGAAAAAGGCCCAATAAAGAACTATTTATATTGCAAAATATGTTGCGCTGCGTAAATTGACATGCGTGAAGCTCGATAATCTCTATCGATTATGTGTCCACTAGTACATTTGGCCTAGTTTTTCTACCAAATTTTTGACCAAAAAAAAAGAAGGTTTTGCTTGGTCGGATTATAGAAGGAAAACTTTGTTTTTTTTAAAATTTATGACCGTGTTTGTTGAAATAGCAACAAATTCCGTGGTGGTCAAAATTATGACAAACATGGGCATAACTTATAAAAAAAAAGGAATTTCATTTCTCATTTCATTATTTCATTTGCAAAAAAAAGAAGAGCAGCGTGTGCGCACGAATCTACTTGACATCGTGGGGTAGTAGTAGGAGCTTGAGCTCAATATTTACATAAGTATGTGGCAGAGGATTATTAATTCATGCATTCTTCTTTTCTTTGTTATGTATTGAACAAGGGCTTCCTTAAATGTTCTGCGGGTTTATGCATAGGATTGTGGCATTTGGCTTTACACCTGCCAACTGCATTTGTTTGAAAGCTTTACGTGGGCCTTGGCCATGGTTCCACATTTTGCATACATGTCTCCCGGGGCCATACCTATTGCATGCCATAAAAAGTTCTACCTACATGCCCATACGTGTTGCAAGGTAATATTTATAAAACTAGACAGAATAGGGTTTGAATTTGTTGCAAGGTAATATTTATAAAACTGGGCAGAATAGGGTTTGAATTTTGAAAATTTCTCAGGCCAAAATAGGGTTTGAACTACTTGCCCAATGATCATGGGACTTTCCAGTTCTATTTGGTAAGTGTTGATTGTCATTTTTTAAATAAGTTTTGCCTAGGGTAGTACCCTTTTTGTATTCATTGAAAATCAAGATTACATTTGAGGAAGAACCTCCAGATTACAACCAAAAGTGATTAGTGGAATAAATACATTATTCCCTAACCAATTTCTACCAATCTTGCTCCTATCTCCTCCAGAAAGAGCTTCTCATTTTCTTGGAGAAAGGTTCCAAACTTCACCTAATCATATTCCTTAACACCTTCTTTGAAGGCTGACCACACCTTCTTCATCAATGTCTTCTTTCCTTCAGCTTCCAATGCAAAGAAACCCAGCAAACCATTTCTTGTTAGTTGGGTATCGATGATTTCCATTGCCTCCACCACCTCTAGGTATATTTCATCTACCACGATTCTACGAGCCAGTCCCATACCATGCAGAGGGTCCCCAAAAATCTATATGATCGGCTGGAACAACTCTGCCACCAGAATGCCATCATGGACATGGCCACCAAACCAGAAGTCACCCCCCAGGATTGACACCATAGTCACATGCTCCTTCTCCTTCGCCTTGCTAAAAATCCTTTTTATTTTCTCCTCCAGTGTTTCCTACAATGCTTCTACCTTGCTACATCGACATTTTATGCCCAGGTGATTTTCCATTATGTTGTGAAAAAACACAAGAACAGAGGAGTATAAATAGAACCATCTGCATCCTTATTGAAGTTCTTTCATGATGAGAAAAGAACTGACTACAACATCATCCAAGTTCATGAGATCGATCATGGATCTGTCATGCATGCTGTCAAAAGTGTCCCTTCTCTCTGTTCCAATATCTTAACTAGATCTCTTTTTCTACATCAAATAACTTGGAAGTGACCTGCACCTCTATCCACTTCTGCAAGAGTCTTCCTTACTAATAAATACTTACTAATATTTGAAAGTATGAGGCAACTGACTCACAGGTAAATGCACTTCCGAACATAAAAAATAAAACTCTATGCCATTACCCTACGCCTTTCCTTATGAAAGTACCCTTCTCTTCTGAAACTATGTCCTGAAGATTCTTCAGCATGTTTTCAAGGTGATCATCAAATGCCTTGTTGATAAGGTGGCTTTCCACAAGATTATCATTCTTGATAACATGTGAGCTTGGTAGTGATTGATGGAGATACTCAATATTTGTCATCCTCGATCATAACACATTCTCATATTGCATTTCTTTGATGTGCTCCTTGATGCTAAATAGGAAAATTATCTTATTGAAATAATTCATGATTTTCCTTGATACATTTGATGCTTATTGACTATTTGTGGAAAGAATATGCAAACTATCTACTTGAACTCTTACTTTCTATGTACAATTTTCCACTATCTCCTAACTATCTTGAGGTGCTCAAGGTCTGCCACCCCTTGACCACATGTGTTTTGTTTCTATTATGTTACTAGATTAAAGATGGGGACATCACACTATCTATAGAAGACTATCATGAAACACTCAATCTTGTGACTAAATAGAACTGTCCTTTTTGAAACTATCACATTAAGAAGTATAAAAGGTTATGTCTTTCATGATACACCCTTGAGAGGAATGTAACATTCATGTTCCTTTCACCTTGTTTGCAGTAGTTTTCATGTGTTGTATGACTATCCTGTAGGTCCCTTTACATTGCTTTGTCATTTTTCTTTGTCTTTTCAATTGAGATCATCATATCAACCATTTTATAGTCTTTGACTCAATTGTGTCTAAGAACTCTTCCTTTCATTGTCTGTGTCTATCATTCTTTCCTTACTGTGATTCAAAATTGAACCTTTCTAGTAATATCTATCACCACTGTCATATTTTCATGACTTACACTCACTATTATTCATCCTCACAGTCATCATTCCAAAAGGACTGCTTTATTTCTATATCTCTATCATTAATAAAAACTGTCACCCTCTAATCTCTTTGGTTAGACTTGATTTGTCTTTAGATAAAAGGTCTATATCATATGCATTTGGATTGTCATATTAATTTCTCTTAGTTTTCCTTTAACATCACGACTGTCATTTAAATTTGATGATTTAGGGCCTTTGTTCATGAAAACATTGTCCTCTTATTTTCCCTTTATCATTGATGTTCTTGACTCTAGAAGACTATGATGGGTGTTTTCTATCTTCTCTTTGTGCTTGTTTCATGTCTGATACACTTTCCTTGAAGATCTCTATCTTCTTTTGCCACTCATTAAACCCCTACTCAATGTTGAGAATCTCCTATAGACTTACATTTCCATTGTAACACTTAGTACATATAATTGAAGGCTATCATTTGGGCCCTACAATCTTCCCTTAAAGGAACAACTATAAGTGAGGGGTAAGAGGTGAAATTCTCTATTTTAGCATAGGTATCACTTTACCTGAAGATGGTTGTTTACTAGCTGCCCTTCAACAGGACACTTGACTGTACCTATTTGAACATAGTTCAAATCCCAAAAGTTTGCATTTCTAGGACTGTTCAGCATTGTCCTAGTCAATCCATGTTTGTATGCTTGTTGCCCATACCAACTTGTATCACCTGCAATGTTTCCTTTCTTATGAAGAGTAATAGTATCACCAAAACACATTATTATCTTGTCTTTATCCCTACTAGAAGAAAATGGATTCACATCCAAAGAATATTGGAATTTTGGCCATGGAGGTCTACTTTCCCACTACACGTGTTCAACAGGTAAGTTAGTTCCTGCACTTTTATTGTATTCGGCTATATATTTGAACTGTGTTTATGGGCCCAAAATGATTATTTCCCATCTAGTGGTCACTGGTTCGATTCCCACCAAGTGCTTAGTTTAGCAGCATATATCTTCATGAACCATAGGTATGGGATGTAGCAAAGGGTACAGGGATGGGAATGGTGATTGGAGTGAAATTGTAACATATTAGATCATTGTGGATTACGAGTCATGATGAGATTGCGATCAAATGCATTAGAATCCTTATGGAACACGTTGAGAGAGGATATGAAATATCCATTGTGGTTCTATTGCAAATTGTAGTAGATTTTAGAAGCACTTAAGAGTCACGTTCTGGAACCCTGTTAAATTAATACTTCTAATCTTGAATTATATTCTCGTTACATGGAAAACCTAATATGGAATAATTTTAATGTAGTCACTCCATTCATGTTGTAGCTATTGGAATTTATTCAAGGCTTCTATTCAAATTGAATAATATTTTAGCTTACACCTCTGGCCAAAACTAATAGAATGCTTATGCTATGTGCATTGCAGTAGTGTTGTTGTTTTCTAAACTCACAATAGAGATTCTTCAACATTGTGCCATCTTCATTATTTAAGTGGAAGATATAGAATTCTAAAGCTATTGGGAGAATAAAATCTTGCATGGTCTTTGGGTGGAGAGTATTTTCTACATGTAAGAGAGTAATATTGTTGTTGTATTTCTAGTCATGCTTGACATCCTTCAACATTTGTGCTATCTTCAACATTTAAGTAGAGGGTAAAGAATTTAAAGCTATAGTGAGAATCAAAATGGGCATGGTCTTTGAGTGGTGAGAAGATTCTTTTGAGTAGAAGCTTTGGAGGCACTGTAGATCAATCCATATATTTGGTCACAAATGTATATAGGCAGTGCAGATCCTACATACCAAAATTTCATCTTAGTATTGATTTCCTTCTGTTGTGAAATTCAAACCCTATAATTATGAAAATGTAAACCAATGCAAGGAGTGCAACCAAAATTTGGAGAATTAATCAAATGGATGTAGCTCAGAAATTATGAATATGGCACAATCTTCAAGTAAAGTGATTCTTATCAGGGGCACTGTCCATCCACATCTGAACATGGTTGTTTACTAGCTACCCTTCAATAGGACACTTGACTGTACCTATTTGAACATAGTTCAAATCCTAAAAGTATGCATTTATAGGATTGTTCAGCATTTTCCTAGTCAATCTATGTTTGTATGCTTGTTACCCATACCAGCCTGTATCACCTACAATGTTTCCTTGCTTATGAAGAGGAATAGTATCACCAAAACACATTATTATGTTGTCTTTATCCCTGCAAGTTAGTGGTATTAACTAAAATTTCTCTTTGCCTTTGTGAACAATATATGTATTAGAGTATCCATCATGAATTTTCCTTCTCATATAGTGCCATGGTCTACCTAATATCATATGCCCACAATTCATAGATATGACATCACACCAAACCTGATCATGATATGGCTCCAATTGGAAAATTGACAAGAGCCCTCTGACTAACCTTCACATTCAACTCTTGGTTTACCCAAGTGGTATTGTAAAGGTTAGGATGTTCTACTAATGCTAATCCCAACTTAGACACCATATCAACTGAAACCAAATTGCTATGTGCCCCTGAATCAATAATTAGAGTACATACCTTGCCTTGGACCAAACATCTTGATTTAAATATACCTTCTTGTGCCAATGTTGGTAATGGTCCTCCTTTCCTCATGAGAAGAAATTATCCTACCTCAGGGTTTTCTATTTTACTAATAGATTAAGCATATTATTACTATGCTTAATGTTCCATTTAAATGCATTGAACACAAAAACCAAATTTACAAAACTGAACCAATGACATGTTTACAACAAAGGTCTAATAGAACTCCCAACAATCCTTAAACATACGTTATCTGATATGATGAATTCTTAAACAATTAAGGTTGGAGTAGACATAGTTATTCATAGTTGTTTGTGTGGTACAAGGAAGATTTGGCTAGGTCAAATCTTCCTTCGTGCTAGTAGTTATAAAAATTGACTAAACCTTTATTAAGAATTCATCATATCAAATAAAGTATGTTTAAGAATTGTTTAAGTATGTGTATTAAACAAAATAAAATTTTTAGCATATTATTATCATTCTATTTATTTGTTGTAAACATGCCATTGGTTCAGTTTTGTAAAAAAAATTGTGAATTAACATGTTGTTGGTTCAGTTTTGTAATTTGTTTTTTGTTGTAAACATGCCATTGGTTCAATTTTGTAATTTCTTTTCAGGAACAATCTGGCTAGTCACTGTCTACACAATACCAGTTACTCCTTTGGTATCACAAAAAACAAAAACAACAAAGTTCTTGCATAAACAAGTAAAACTAATGCCTGAAAATGTTCCTACGTTACAGAGCTGACTATAGATTTTCCCAAGCCGGTCTATCAGTGAGGTTGGGTTCTTGCATAGATCAACACCAAATTTAAAATACAATGTTTGCAAAGTATAGTTAAATGAACTCTAACAAGAACTGTGGATGCGCAAATGAACCTACAGTGACATTAAAACTCTCTAACCATTACATGATCAGGTTTTCTACGATAGTCAAGCGATGTGTTCAGTTCATAATTGACTGTGTAAATGTAACTAAAACTTGAAATCAAACGATGGTCAAAACTAAGATGGATTCAAATAAACAATGCATACAATGAACTTGCAGAATGATCAATCCATCTACGTATTTGCAACAGAAAGAGTATGATAACAAAAATGTACTCAGAATGTTTTTTGGGTTTCTTTTATTCAACGCTACTTGGAAGATCATCTCCTTGTGCCAATCTTGTGTTTGGACAAGGTTTAAAAACCACTTCCAAAAAGTCTTACAACTGATCCAACCAACATGAAATCAGTTGTGGTTGTTGGAGAACCAGACTTGCTTCTTTTTTTCGCAAATGAAATAATGAAATGAGAAATGAAATTCACCTTTTTTTTTACTTAGCAAGATTATGTATAATCAAGATTATATTTTATACTTAGCAAGATCTTGCTAAGCATATTAATATTAAAATCTTGCTAAGAATAAAATATAATATCTTTATATCATCTTTGAAAACTATGTAATAAATACTCTGTGCACAGGCACGACACACGGTCTGACTACCGCAGGGTGTATGACATAAACATTAGAGGAGGCATGGCATCCCATGGGACATGGGGGCATAATTTTCTATGGGTCCAAATGCCTATAACTGAATTTCAAACTAGTTTCCCATTAGTTCCCTTCTTCTTGCATTTTTTTGCACAAAAAGTTGTAAAAGTTTTCATTGCAACTTTGACAATTTTGTATCTTCCATTAGAGCCACTTCATATGCACAAGTGATGAACATGCATATTTTCTAGAGCGCTATTGGGAGCTTACCCAACAACACATCTACTATTGTGAAAATCACCACAAATCTATTTGTTGCTGGGTCTAGCATATACCTTCTATGATCAACTCTTATATGCACAGTAGCATGGGTGATGAACATTCAGATTTGCCTAAGCAGTACTTTGAGTAGTCCTCCTACACATGTACTATTGTGAAAATCATCACAAGTCCATTTGTTGGAGGGCTACTCAAAGTACACATGTTTGGAGGTCTGAAGGAAACAAGAGAATTTGAAGAGTCAAGAGTCTTAAGATTGTACTTAATATAGGCAAGCTTTATTCAATGGTACATTCAAACATGAAACAAACCATTCTTAAACTAGATTAAACTAGTAAACCAAAGGACATACTGATTATAAGTAAACTAGTAAACCAAAGGACATGATTTTACTACTAAGTCTCTCTTTGTTGGGCATACTGATTATAAGTACTTGACATATATCACAAATGTTGCTAATTAAGGTTGGTAGGATGATTACGCCTATCTTGAAAAAAGACTATCAAATCATTATGCTTTCAAATCAATTACCTATCGACGTATCCCTTACGAGGGAGAGAAGCCAAATACATAAAGAACATGCACATAAACATAGAAAATGAAAAACTTAAATGGAATACACCAAGAAGTACCAAATGATGAATTCTCAATTGTTGTAATGGCAAAGCAATATTAGAACCATCCATTTCTAGAACTTGATTTTTCTATAGTCCTAATGATTTTTCTTATTTCTTGTATGTGCTTGGTGACAAGATTTTGAACATTGTTGACATACTTAAATGGAATACACAATACCAAATGATGAATGCTCAATTGTTGTAATGGCAAAGTATCAGAACCGTCCATTTCTAAAATTTGATTTTGTATAGTCTTAATTATTTTTCTATAGTCGTAATGATATTAAAAATTGTTGACAAAGAGTGTTTCTTTTTTTTATTATAGTATAAATGATTTTTCTATAGTCATAATAATTTTTCTTATTTCTTGCCTTTTGTCCCTTTTTGATTTCCTATGTCTGTGCTTCATGACATGATTTTTTCACCTTCTTTTGATGGTATATTTCATTCACTCTATGTGGAATACTATTTTGTTCACTATTTTATTTCAGCTTCATATTTCTTTCATTTTTCATATATATAGAGACTACACATGCTGATAAAAAAATGAGCTATTTGATTTAGGTTTACTTTTCATTATTGTAAATGGTTAATATTTCTGATGGTACTCCTTGGTGTATTTTATATAAAAATAATCATAAAAAAATAATAAATGTAGTAATGATGGTGTGGTGCATTATTGATATAGGCTCGATGACTCTTGTCAATGTGCCAAACTGTCAATGTGGTGGTGGGCAGTGTGTGTTGAAGAATTCATGGACACCGAACAATCCTGGATGACAATTTTGGTGCTGCCCAAATAGAAAAAAGGTTGAGCTAATGTGTGTCATGCCCATAATTTAACTAACCAAAAATGCAACAATTTTTTTTTTTAATAGATGGAATGTTAAAGAGTAACGTTCAAAGGATACATGTATGATGTCAATAGTTAAGTCAGCCTCAAACAAGGATCAAGTTAAGCTAAGGAGTTATAATAAGACAATGAGGGTCTAGTGGATTAAAGTTCATAACTATTGTCGTAGAGTCAGAATTGGAGTAACGGAATCCTAGTGTGTACAATTTCACTCTAGAACTTCCATTCAATGTATTCAAGGTACCTAGGGTATTAATCATCTATCTAAATTCATACCAATCAACCGATAACCTAAAGATGTTAACTAGGATCCAATTGCTACCTAGACATTGGGCATTAATATTTCACCTTCTAAAACTCCTAATCACCTACTAATACATTATTCTATTAAGGGGTCAATGATTCGTTAGATCATAACCCTATTAACCAATGTCATGTGAACAATTTAACTTAAACCAAATGATGTACTATTAATACTCTTGGATTAATCCTTTTGGGAAAATGATTAAATTAAACCATATCGATACATTGATTTATTACATAATAAATCTAACACATTAGACTTTTGACTAATTAATATAATTAAATTAAAAAGATCATCAATTTGGCAAAATGTTTTATTACTAATTGAGTTTGAACACATAATCCGTAAATCTAATAATTAAATAAATTAATTTATTACTACTTAAGTTTGAACAACAATCTTACTAGTTAAAAACCAATTTCATTAATCACCAAATTAAATTTAATATCTTAATTAAAATTTAAAAGCAAATGTCTAATCTCAAATAAACTTAATAGCAATTAAATAGTAATACAACTAATAAATTAATATTATGAACAGATTTATAAACAATAATAATTAAATCAATTATATATAATAAAACAAAAGCTCACATCCTATTAGTCCTCAAATCTACCTATTAATCCTAATAACTAATCTAAGCTAGCCTATCGGCCTAACCTATATCATCTACCACCTATCATGTCACACCTATTCCAAGGCCACTTGCCAAGTGGAAAATGACATGACCCCATCCAAAATATTAACAAAAGTCTCAAAAAGAAAACTTTTAATGAAAAACTAAATGCCATAGCCCTACGTGGGTTCTTAGAGGAAAGCCTTTAAAGAAAGGCATGTGCATGATGAGGAGGGGGGCCCACAAGTACTTAAACCCAAGTCAAGTCTACCATGGCAAGCTCATAGATCCACACAAGAGGAAGTTTGACTTGACAACCAAGGCAAACATTAATTTTTATTGCATGGAAAATGAGAGGATGGAGACATGGGCGCAGGTCTATGTGTTCTTGAAATTTGGGCCCCCACTTAATTGTCTTCCCTCTTAAATGCAAGTGATGTTCCTTAAATAATTAAAATATGTTTTGCATTCAAAAGCCTTCTTTTCTCAGCGCCATTTTTGGGGAGAAGTAAATGTGTGTGGGGTCCACTAAATATGGGTGTAAAAAGGGGCAATGGCTAAAAGTGCGAAAATTTGCACCTCGTTCTCCGTGTCCTTGCCGTTGCCGTTACCTTCCCCGTCAGCCCAGTCTCCTGCCCGTAATATTAAAATAGCCGAATATCTGACAAAATGCACGTACTCCTCCTGCCATATCTGACAAAATGCAAGAAGTGTAATATAAACTAAATATTTTATGATAATATGCAGGAAGTGTAACATAAACTAGAATAAATATTTTATGAAGGGAGAAACTTAGTTTTTTTTTTCAAACTTTTATTTATAAATTTTAATGTTTTCTTTTCTTTCCAAATTTTATTTATAAATTTTAAGTTGTAAAAATTGTTTTCTTAAACTTTATAATTTTGATAATCTATTATAATTTATAATTAATTATATTACTAAATTTTTATTTAATTATTTTTTCTAATTAATTATTAATATATTATTTATTATTTTAAAATTTTATTAATATATTTATTTTAATATTATTGATTTATATTTTTCTTTTTTAAAAAATTAAAAAACTTTTAATTTTATATATTTTTAACATTGATCTAGAATTTAATATTTATTTGTTTGTTTTAATATTAATAATATCAGATTTCCACAATCCATTTTTAATTACAATTGAGTTTCTAGATTCAATTCCAGAAACTCAATTGTTTTAATATTATTGATTTATTGATTTATAATTTTAAAATATGTGCTTAAAAAATATGGAGGCAATGAAATGCTTGGGCTCCAAGTAAAATATCCAAGAACAGAAGTCAAATTCAAATTTACTATTTACAACATGTTATATTACATTAAAAATAAAAATTTGAAGACAAATAGTTTGGAGATCCAATTCAGAGTGGGAAGTAAAAGATAGTTTCTCTATGTGAATATCATATTCATCAAAGTGATTATTTTCACTAGGTGTAGTAATGAAGTAAATTATTTTAACTTATACATGAAAATATTTTCAAGAATAATTTACGAGGGATAAGGGCATGATTAAATCTTTTTCCTAGATACATGTCTAAATTATTTTCACATTTAGCAAAACTGGGTGTAGTTACATAGTGGACTATTTTTACCATAGGGGGATGTGTCGCTTGGTGAGATATTTTAAGTAAATGTAATAATTTCAACAAAGAGGGGAAATCATTTTCACTCATACAAATCATTTTAAATACTTTTCATTATGAGTAATTATAATTTCATAGAAAATACAAAGATGAGTTGCAATGTGTAACCTTTTTTTCACTTACAATATTTTTATTGATGGGAATCAACCTAAGATAGGATTTTATTAGAGTACACAGAGTTTGCAAATATAGAATAATATAATTAATTTGAAAACTATAAATCAATAAATCAATAATATTAAAACAAACTAATAATATTAAATTTTAGATTAATGTTAAAAAAATATATAAAATTAAAAGTCTTATATAGAGTACATAAAGCTTGCAAATATAGAATAATATAATTAATTTGAAAACTAGAAATCAATAAATCAATAATATTAAAAGAAACGAATAAATATTAAACTCTAGATCAATGTTAAAAATATATAAAATTAAAAGTCTTTTATTTTTTTTAAAAAGAAAAATATAAATAAATAATATTAAAATAAATATATTAATAAAATTTTAAAATAATAAAAAATATATTAATAATTAATTAGAAAAAGTAATTAAATAAAAATTTAATAATATAATTAATTATAATGGACTATCAAAATTATAAAATTTAAGAAAATAATTTTTACAACTTAAAATTTATAAATAAAATTTGCAAAGAAAAGAAAACATTAAAATTTATAAATAAAAGTTTGAAAAAAAAAGCTAAGTGTCTCCCTTCATAAAATATTTATTTTAGTTTATGTTACACTTCCTGCATATTATCATAAAATATTTAGTTTATATTACACTTCTTGCATTTTGTAAGATATGGCAGGAGGAGTACGTGCATTTTGTCAGATATTCGACTATTTTAATATTAAGGGCGGGAGGGGGAAGGTAACGACAACGGCAAGGACACAGGGAACGAGGTGCAAATTTTCGCACTTTTAGCCATTGCCGTAAAAAGGCATGTCAAGTAATAAAGGTTTTTAAAAAAATAAAAAAAAAAATCCAATTGCAAGATAATATTAAACTATTGACTGTGGCAAGGAAATGTATGGGAATTATTTTTCCATATATTTTCCAGATATCTGTAGGTCTCTCTTTTGTCATTTGTTGAGTTTTTGACTTGTTTTTTTGCATTTTATTTTCTCATTTCTTCAACATAGTTTCTTTTTAATTCGTTTGTCTTAGAGCATTAGTTGATATAGTTTGGTCTTTCAAATAGATTTAATTCTAACATTATAATTCTTCTATAGTAGTAAATGAGAGATTAAAATTTATCTATTTACACAACTAAATTGTTTGTTTCTCAACCAAAATACTATAACAAGATATCAATTAACTTGTAAAGATAGAGAGAGAGATAGAGTTTTATTCAATGCTTGTCAATCTAATAGCATTTTCACACAAATGAATTCAATACCAGAAATTATAATGTTTTGATAACTTTCTTCTACATCTATTTTTTTCCCTTCATTTCTTTTCAAATATGAATGCCATTATTACTTAACATGGAGAGAAAATACTCTACATCTTTCAACATAAGCCAACAAATCTTTATATTGAAATGATATTATCACATTTCCCATTACACCAATAAGATCATGATAAAATAACAAGTTCATAATCTACCCAAATTTGATATTAAATGAAATCAAAAGTTCAATACAAGTTCATTTCAAACTTCAACAACACAAATTTGAACAAATGATATATTACAAAGAGAGATGAAATACTCTCATTTAACACTCAAAATAACTTAATAAAAACTACAAATATACAAGTTTTGGATTGGAGTTCAAGTTTCCAATCTACACCATGTTATTGATCCAAAATCAACAAAGAAGCCCTCTCCAAAAGTTTTTTTCCACAAGATCATAGCCTCTACAAACCTGCAAATAAATTTTATGGAAGGACCATGGGAAGCTCACCTCCCAACCTAGGCTTCTAAGAAGCCACCCCCAAGCTTGGGGAACCATTGCATAGACAAAGTTTCATGCTAAAAAAAAAAAAAACAATCACAAGAACACAAAGCTACAATAAAACTCCCATCCAAGGCTTAAAACAAAGAGTCTACACATGACTCAAATATTGGGGTGAAGGTGGAACTAACCCAAAGGGAGAAGCACATTTCATAAAAGAGACAAGCCCACACTTGGCTTTCTCATCACACACACATCTAGCCAACAATATCAACATCCCTACAAATCTCCTTATGCCCCCCAAGGCTTCAAGTCATTCAACCCTTATGACCCCCAAAATACAAAGAGAAATGGCTACATGGAGCCCATACATCCATGTTATTCCCTCTCCATACCAAGGAGAGGTTCTACACCCATGGTTGTCCCGAATGCCCTTCACCCCCAAAGCTACTCTTCCCTCCCAAGGGTGAGTGTGGCCTTGAGAAAAATCTCATAACAACAATGCAACAAGAATCCACAAGAACAACAAGATTCACATTCACAAACAATAGACTTGCACATTAACAAGCACGAGTATTCTCATAAACATAATCTACACATCATAGCAAGTGTTACAACACAAATACATAAAGACACAACTCTAGTTTTTTCTCCATACAAGCATGAAAATTTTCTTGAGAGCTCATTCATATGAAAAGAAATATATCAAGTAAAAGAATGAATACAACCAAACTAGAGTCCAAGCTTAAGGAAGAAGGTTGAGAAGAGCATTCCACTTTCCTAAGTCTTCTCCAAATTAGAAAATCTCTAAATCTAGAGGGTGGGTGTCAACCCAATACCTTCCCCAAAACTCCTACTAAAAAATATTTTTCACCAAACCCTCATTAATAGGTATGGCTCATGGAGATCTTTCATCCCTCCTTGTCTCCCTTCATAAATGAGATGGAGAAAGAGTAATGGGCTTGTCCTCACTTGCCATCCATCCATTTTCGAAATTTCCCTTGAGAGGTACTTTTGAGGGACCATAAATGAGTTATGGGCTTAAGTTTGACAAAAATTAAACACCCAAACTAAGGTACATCAAGTGGGGTGGCTAAAAATGACCCTAATTACTCCTTAGGGGCTCATTTAACCTCCCTAAACTACACTTGAAGTTTGAATTCGGGTTCAACATGGTTTGACCTACTCTAAGGCTTCCTAACCAATGATTTACAAGAAAAAACTAAAGGTGGTACCATCCTAGATTGATGACATCAAATCTCAAGTGGACATGTCATTTCCTTAAGTACACACATGTGTCAAGTGACACAACAAGAAGGACACATCACAAGCCATGTGGCATATCCACTTGGATCTGCACAACATAAATTACATTAACAATTTACATATAAATAAAATACACCCTTGCACATTACTTTCACGAAATAAACATGATACAACGAGGTTCTTGGCTTCTCACTAGAAGCAACCTTGTCTCAAATTGATTAACATAAGTCTATGCTCTGGTTCCCCAAATTTACCATGGCCTATTTCCCTGCACACTCAAATCCAATATCAGTAGTCCAAGGAAATATACATGTAAATTTCATAACTTTCATAATCAAATAATTCTTAAGAAATTAATCATAATTAAGTCAAATTTTCACATGGCATAATCATTCATTTATAAATCTCATCATGAAATATACAATTCATCACTAAATTAAATTTGAAACATAATCATTGCATACATATATAATTTAATTGCAAAATTAAATATCCTCGTGACATCATAATTTATTCATTAAACAGAATTAAGAACACACATGTAAGTTCCAAACTTATATCTCAATAATCATCAATATCCAATCATAATATAATGTGCATCAAACTAATAAAGTGATAAAACCATAACATAAAGTATTAGTAAAACCCATAGAGCATCAGAATATAATCATAAACATGTCTATCTCAAAAGCAGAACTGAATAGCTATGATAGGCTCAGGGTGAGGCCTCACAATGTGTATATTAATGTTTCTAATGTAAATACTATTCATTATAATATAAGAACTAATGTAGACAGGGCATAACATGGAAATAATGGTTGTGGATACTTTAGTTGGGTCGATGACAACTCATCTGCATCTATCTACCCATCTCCACTTACCCACGATGAAGGATTTGAGTGCAAAATGTGTCAGGCTAGGGCAAATTCTAAAATTATATTTTTACGATGCCTTCTCTATATTGTAATCGCATATCTTTGTTGCGACCATATGCAGATATAAACTCAGGAATTAGTTAGTTTAGTATTTTCATATTGTAACTAATATTTTAATATGGATATGACATAAATTCTCTTTGCCTCAAGTGCATATATATGGTTTACATCTTTTTTTAGAATAATTCTTCATGTTTATGGCTCAGGTGAGCCCCAATCTGCTATCAGTCACATGATTTAACGTATAGTGTTTTCTTGGTTATTCCATTTGTTCCTTGACCTTGACTATGGATTGACTATCATTTTCAAGCTTGAGCGAGGCTTCGTACCACATACCATCCGTAGATTTGTGTGCAACACTGATTTACGAACATAAATAACGCATTGAACATAATCTACGAATGCTACATGGTATGAAGTCTTGCTAAAGTTTGAGCATCAAAGAAGTTTGAATGGTTAGTATGCAAAGGATAAAGGGGATACTCAAAGAGGAATTACACTAGAAAATGAGAGAAGAAGGTATAAACACGACTACTGAGAAACATAAATAAAGATTTCACAATAGCTGAGAAACATAATTGTAGGCATCATGGTCACAATGTTTTGGAGACAACGTAATTGAGTTGTGTACCCAAGCGATGCAGAGAAACTTCTACACCTCTGATTCCAAGTTGAATACATCTGTTGGAGGACCTTGTATTCATGAGCAACAGATGTAGTCAACTTGGAATCGGAGGTGCAGGAGTTGCTCTGCATCATCTGGGTATACAACTCAATTACGTTGTCTCTAAAAAATTGTGACCATGATGCCTACAATTATGTTTCTCATTTGTTTGTGTCCCAAGACCCCTTATGACCCTTTATGACCGTTTATGATCCCTAAGAATACATCTTAGATGTCTTAAAATGTCGTAAAGGGTCATAGGAGGCTCCTAGGAGGGGCCAGATGAGCTTCCACCTTCACGTGGTTGGCCCTGTTAATTAGAGAATATTATACTCTTCTCAAAAAAAAGAGAAGCTCAATAATTTAAGGTCTCAGTCCACGGACAAATTAAATTAGACTTACTATCCAAATTGGTACATTGATGAGAATCAATGATGGGCTGAAGTTTTTAGATTCTGAGAGGACATATATGTAGTAGAGGCCAGAAGGGATTTTTGTGGAGATTTTCTAGATGTGGAGATTTTCTAGAGTGGCTATATACATACGAGGGTTTCCAGATTGAGTACCAGTGTGGAGATGATGATTCAGTAACCTATGTCTATAAAACCTTCACAAATATCTTTATCTTAGTTTCTATAGTATTGAAAAAAATGAGTGGGTTGGACATTAGTGGTGGATCTATTCTCTCTTATCATTCTTCATAGTCTCTTTGGTAGTTATTCTTTCTTGTAACTCGCCTTAATCGGTGTACTACATATATTTGAGAGCAATCTTTTCCATGGTTTTTCCCTTTACAAGTTGTTCCACATAAATCTAGTATTTCTTGTGTTTATGTTTGCTATTATTTTTGTGTTCTTATCCTTAAAAGGTTGTAATTTAAAAGTAAGTTTGGTGGAACTAAATATGTATTTCATGTATGATTAAGGAAAGAAGATGTACAGTTGGACATGGACAAGGAGCTCTACCTTGTCATACGCGGTGAGAAGTATCCCTAAGAAATGGGAATGCTAAGGTAGAAATGGCGGGTGGTGGAGAGTGGCAGTCTAAGAAAACCTTTCCCAAACTCTCCCACAACCCATTCAATCCTCAAAGCATCCCCCTCTTTCTCATCACCCAACATGTTTGTGTGAGATAAGATAGAAAATGTGTGACTATTTGTAAACAATAAACAACAGCATCATAATATTGTTGTGCTTAATTTGATAATCTATATATATATATTTTTTTTTAAATTAAATTTTCGGTTGCTTTTTCGACCAACAAAGAATAGACATATTGATGAGGAAACTATACACTCGACATTTATTCTGACGATTGTACGTCACACTTTCGACCAACATTGGTTGCAAAGGTAAATGATATAGCAAGCAATTCTTCCAAGTTGAAGCAATGATTTCGCCGTCATCTCTGTTGATAATTCAACCACTATTGATGTCACAATTTTGATGGACATTTGATGTGTCATATTATCGAATAAAAAACCCTGATGATCGTTATAGTCGATTAGCCGACCAATGGGCGTCTAATAATTGACTAAACCTCATCGAAAAACAAGCTAAAATTTACTAGTGGTCGATGATGTAAAATTTGCCAGCTAGTTGAAAATCATAGATTTAGACAATCTTGATAACTTTTTAAAAATTGGTGCAAACGGGGAGTTATATGTAGAAGTTCAGAGAGTTGAGATACCAATGCACTACTTTGCCAGGATCGAGTCTGAGGAACCAGGAAAGAACCCCAGGAGGCGAGTATCAAGTATTAAAAGGGAAGACTTTACCAAGATTGTTGAGTCTGTAACAGCTTCTGTGAAGCACGTTGCCTTTGATCTTTCCACATATATTAGAGAAATATTCCCTCCAGTCAAACTACTTGAATCCATGGCTATTTTGTTTCCTCGATATTGGAGTCTGAACAGTTCGAAAGATTTTAAAACTAAGCTACTAACTTTGATAGATCATTTCTACAAAACCAAAGAGTTAAATGGAGTAACTCTAAATGGAATTTTAGATGCAAATCGTTTGAGAGAGAAATCAGGTCATTTTTCAATAACAATGAGGGAACAATATAATATTATGTAGAACCCTCATGAAGATGGATCGATATCAAGGCTTTGGAAAAATCTAGCAAAGAGCGAAATGTTGATTGATTCAATATTAGAATATTTCAAGCTTGTTGATTTATGTGTGACCATGATATTGGGGTCGGTGGAGGATGAGAGAGTTTTTAGTTCTTTGGGATTCCTAAAGTCAAAGCTAAGAGACAAACTAGACAAGAATCTGGAAAATTGCTTGAGGCTCTATACATCCAGGTATGAAGTCAATACTTTTCCTTATGAAATGGCTGAAAATGTGGAGGAAGAAATGTCAGAGAAGAGGATTGGGCAAAATTTAAAACCAAAGTGGGACTGGGAATGCCATAGACAGTGATGTCATCGAATCATTTATTGATATTGGTACTGCTAGCGGTGAACATCAGTTAAGAGGAGGTATGCAGAGTGAAGAAAACATATCGAAGAACCAAGGAAGCTATGAAGTTGATGGTGATGAATCTGATGATCTCAATAATGATATGATGTGGCAGCTTGAATTTGAATCGGTGTAGAAGTAGCAGGTCCTAGGTATTTATTAAACTTTTTCCTGAAGTTTACTGTTAGTTTCTGTATCTCATCATCAATCATGCATAATAGCATATTCCAATGTCAAAAGCATTAATGTAATATCATCAACATTCAAGATTCAATTCCACAATTAATAATGGTTTTCATTTGCATTATTCAACTCATATGGTACAATTCTTGTAGATTTTTCATTATTTTTTTTGACAACATAGCGATTCATATGTTACAATTCTTAGAGTTAGAAATGTTGATTCTCATTAATTTAATTACAAATATGATACAATGTAACAATTCATTCATTAATACTAGTAAGAACAAAAATTTGTGATTTTGTTTACAAAATTCAATGACTCAATACCCATTGGCAATTTTGCAATTCGCACATTACCCAATTTCAATTTCATTACCCTAAGCCAATGACCCTAAATTCCATTTTATAGAAACAAGGGAGAAACAACAGCTTCAGGTCGATTTTCCTAATGTGAAGTCTCAAAATCTAAATCAGTAAGACAACTACAAGTCTACAACATCTCTACAACTTTAGTTGTACATTTCTACATTTGATAGGCCAGTTTAGTAAATTAGCATTGGCAATAGCATCTGCAAGACTGCAACATTGATCCTGTTCAAAAAACAAAGCTCAAACTTGTTACTTTAAACTCAACTCTAGACTCTAGTATTTAGGATAATATCAAAGATATATACTAAAGATAAAGAGATGATTGAAACTAAAAGTACTTTCACATAATTGATGAGATCAAGATGATTCTATCAGTTTCTTTAGTATGCTCCATTCTTCATCGGTTGGAAGGGCAAAATTTGTGATGTTATAGTAAATGACCTGCAACCTCGTCAGCCATCCATACTTGGAAGAGTGAGTTGAAAGCAATGTTCCTTCTATTACTACATTCAAATTTGTGAATGTTTTGATGCACTTTGCAATGCCTTCATGAGTTCTGTCCTGAGGAAGGTTGCCTAAATCAGACGTCATTGTGTCCTCCAACTTTTTTTGTAACCTTCTTTGCAAAACAAAATTCTTTGTTGAGTAATTAGGTCCAGGACTCGGAAAACCAAGAGATATCAATTTGGTTGTTTTACTATTCATCTTGGCGAGCTTTGGCCCGAATAAGGCAAGAGTTTCTTCTGCTTCTGTTAGTTTCTGGCATTTTTGAAAGATAGAGGTCGCCTTTATTGTTGCACCAACGCAGTCCTGAATTCCCTTGCTTGCCAAATGCCTGTCACTGGTTCTATTGATTTCTTGCATAATCTTCTTTGTAGTTTTCTATCTCTGACAAAAACTTTTGTTCTTCTCAATGTGCTCTTTTAGCTTCCCAAAAACATCTATAAGAGTGTCATTCAGTTCAAACCAATCACACAACCTATCGCTAGACATCTTTATTTGCCCCTAGAAGAATTTTTTTATTTGCTTGACTGTATTATTTACATGGTCATTCAAGATGTTTTCATAATTTTTAATTGTATTATTTGCTTTCTTTAGGTCTTCTCTCATTTCTGAGAACTGGTGTTCACTATGTTGTCTTATTTGCTCTACTTTCTCTTCCCACTCTTTTGCTTTCTCTTCCCATTGTTTTTTTTTACCCTCTCATTCTCCAATTCTTTTTTACTTATTGTTTGCCTGTCCTACATTCTCCAAGTTTTTCTATAAAATTAATGAAGAGGATTTTTCATCCTCTAGTTTTTTTTCGCTCTGTTCTAATTTTTCCCTCGGATTTTTTAGTTCTACATCCATATGTTCTTGTTGTCCAATTGCTTCTTTAGAGGATGAATTTTTTATCCTTCTCTTTAATTCTTTGTACCTATTTTCTGCTTCATTCTCAGTTGCCTTTACATTTGCCAAGTCTGCCTTTAACTTATCTATTGTTCCCTGAAGCTTTCCTTTCTCTCTCTCCAACTTCATCAGTGAACTATAGACCACTTGGTTGGTCACTTTTGACACATTTATCTTGTCCACATTTTTAATTTTGGATAAATCCATTTGGAGGGTGCTAACTTGAAATTGAGATGGATGTAACTGACTCTTTGGTGGATTGTTATCTCTAGCTGGGGGCATAACAACCATGAATTCTATCATATCTTTATTTGGGTCATAAGTGGGAAATAACCTATTGGATGTAGGTTCTGCATCACAAGATGCAGCAACTGCTTCTATCTTCATTATCTTACTATTTTGTCTATTCCTATTTTTTGATTGTTCATAGTTAGTTACAAAATCATTGTAACAAAAATTTGTGACACAATTGAATGTTTGAATGGTGAAATAGCACTTTCACTGATGTACAAGCTTCCACCTATGTTGCCTATGGTTCTGCTAATTCCACCATGAGGATTAGCAACACCCTGAACCATTACAAGTGGAGTTTTTGGACTGTTCTAAGGGTTTTTTCTTGAAGGTTGGGCAATTTTTGGACTCACAATCACCATTGGCATTGTTGTACTAATACTTGTCATAACCTTTTGCTTCCTTACACTGCCTTGATCTCTGGGAACCATTATTTTCATGTCTATCTGTAATGTCCTTTTCAGATTGAAATCCATAGCTATGGTAGTGGAAACTGATTCAAATTGAATCTGAGTGCTTGGAATAGGTGGAACTATATTTGAAGCTGGAACTAATGGAATTGACTAAGTTGATGAATATGATGATTGAAGTTCAAGCCCAAGGCCTTGTTTCTCACCATGTTTCGGTGGAGCTAGTGGGTCAGGTGTAGACCAAACCCCTTGTCCACTGGGACCTAGACCACCAAAACCTAGGTAGCCCATTTTTTCTATAATATCTACCCCTTTGGTATATTTATCTTTTGTGGACTCATCAACTCCTCTACTAATTGTGGGATTCACACTGGATGTGGGATTCGTAGAATCCTGGTCATAGTCATCATCATCGGTGACATATGCTTCAACTAGATGCTCCTTATTCCACAAGTTGTTAAACATTTTATCCTCTTCCACCTCATAAAGATCTTTAGAGGTCTTTGGCTCACCGAGATTCTTCCTCATTTCCCAAAATTCATGAATTTTGGTTCGAGTCCAATTATCATCCATACATTCATCCATTAGGTCATTTGGAATATATTTTGTAGATGGTTGAGTAGCTTTCTAGTAGAAATTGTACGATGTCATGGCCTGCACTTTTCTTTTTTGTTTGTGCGCGCAATGCCATAATTTGTGATGACAATTCCTAAATTGACATATTATTTTCAGCAGCATATTTCTCCATCTCTTTTTTGACCTCATCCCAGGAATCCATGTTTTTTAATTTTTCAATCAATGGCATACTTTCATGTTGACATTTGCTTGTAGAGTTCCCATTCTCTCTAAGCTTTGTTCCAATTATGTTGAGTGGCTCACACTACTAGTGACTGTCAACATCAAAGCAAAAAATTGTAAAAAAGGCTTGTGCCACTTTGAATCCTCTTTTCTCAAATGTGAACCCTCCAAATGAGAAAGGAAAGGAAGGAAATATCATTTTCTTTTTCTGACCATTAAAGAGTACATTTGTGCTCTCCATCTGTCATACATATTCCAATGCAAATACCCTCTCTGTGACATGTATTGGAAGTTTGTAGGGTTCTACCATTGAACTGTAAAACCTTAACATTGTGTACTCTTCCATGAAGTACCAGTCAGCCAATTGTATTTTACTTCCAAGTTGAATTAAATCTCTACAAGTAGCAGGAAATCTAGGCATTGGAGTGCCTATAATTTTATCATACATTGGTGCCAAAAAGAAGTCTACAAAATTGTTGTAGTTCCTTCTATTATCAATCATCCTTATCTGAGGTGTCCACTCATATATTGGATTTTGGCCCTGACTGCAAAGCTTGTTTGTTTGAAATATTGCATGATGCTTTGCTAAGAGAAGATAGCACAAGTAGGTTGTGAATCTAAATGTCTTCTGTGAACTTGTTTTAATCATTAGTAATTGTTCTTGCATGCAACGAACAATGTGCTCAATAAAACAATATTTTACTGTTCTTTTTCAAAATGAATATGAAAAAACATTTCAAGAATGCTGGCACCCACTTCTTTGTTACTATCCAATCCCAAACAAAATGCTAGCAAGGAAATACTATCCTGAACCCATGGCACAAAAATTTCATAATCATAAGGAGGCATATGATCTAGACTCAGGCTAGAACCGTTTGCTATTCCTCTGATATAAGAATCTCTCTGTGTTGCATCTATTTTTTCATAATCCTTTGCCATTTTTCTTAGGTCAATTTGCACGTTTGAGTTTTTTTGTTCAAACCCTAGGTTCAATAGACTAGCAAATTCACTCTCGGTTATGGACAAAATTTTCTCCTGAGTATTTTTATTCACAATTGCTTTTCTATTTTCATCATAATTTTCATGTAGACCATGACAATTTTTGGGTAAGGGAATACTTGAGGTAACACCATGTGTGCTGACCCAGCAATCCATGATGCAATTTTATTTTCCATTGCATTTACCATGGGGTTAAATGAAGAAAATTTTGAACCCTTATTTGGATCGTTCCACTTGTTTTCAAGTGCAAATCTAATTTTCATTATTCCCTTATTTTTATGAATAACAGGATCATAAATATCATGGAATAAATCAGTGAAACCTAGTGTTTTAAGAAGATTGTGGAATTCTATTATCTAACTTGGCTTTTTACTCATAGTCTTATTCTTGATATTTTTTTTGCCCATCGTGGTTAGCTAGTAACCTAAACCGGTATCACTATTTACTTGTAGGAAAATTCAAATAGTTATACACAACTACAAGCCTACAATTTACAGGGGTGATTCAAAATTAAACCCTGACAAGTAACAGGCTAAATTTTTTTCTATAATATAAACAGTAAAGTTGTAAATCAAGAGATTTGAAAAATTTAAAATACGAGACCTAGGTGTTCAGGATTTTAGTAGTTGCCCATTACCCTTAATTTCAATTTTTGTAGACTATGACTAGGAAGAGACTCGAGAGCTGAGAGACTTTGTTGCTTTCCTAATTGGACCTCAATCCTCAACCTAGAAATTTATACTGCAGACTACTTAATAACTTATACTTATAAATGAAAAATTAGATTGGAAACTTAAAGCACAAAAAGTGTACAATCTGCAGTCATCACACTTGTCACTGACCATGTGAGTGGACACACGTCATGAATCTGGAATGGGTTTGCAAAGAAACTGTATTTATTTTCCCTTTCAGCCCAAAATACAACATTGGTCATTGATCTACAATCATCCAACGGTCATAATGTCAATGCAATGTTAGTCACTATCTGGTGTGGTGGCCTTGTGGGTCCCATTAACTCACCTAGTTACCTGACGGCTGAGTCACCTCATGAGTCAGACGTTTCACATCATCATCAAATGAAATTGTTGGTAAACCATGCGAGACTGCGAGTGGAACATGTTTAGTGACACGTGTCATGATTCTGGAATGGGTTTGAAAAGATGGGGTTTCTTTTTCCTTTCGGCCCGAAATACAACTTCGGTCGTTGATCTACAATTATCCAACGGTCATTATGTGATGTCATTGTTAGTCACTATCTTGGGAGTGCACTGAGTGGTGTGGTGGCTCTGTGGGTCCCATTAACTCACCTAGTCAAGCTGACTCACCTCATGAGTCAGATGTGTCACGTCATCATCAAATTGAAATGACATTGTTGGTAGACCATGCAAGACTGCGAGTGGAATGTGTTTAGTGACACATGTCATGATTCTAGAACGGGTTTGAAAAGATGGGCTTTCTTTTCCCTTTCATCCCGAAGTCCATTGTACATCATCAATCTGTGCTCATCCAATGGTAGTTGTTTGCAACGGACATTGTTAAATGTTATACTGTTATTATTTCCTTTATAGATATTAATTAATAATGGATAATAAGTTAATAACATTTAAAGTTATTTAATTGAATAGTAACAATTCAAAATGCACTATTTTTTTAATAATATTACTTAACTTAGTGTTTAGAGATTACAAGATTTCTCATTTTTGTGGTCACTGACTCGCTAGGTCTCCCAAACATGAGTTATCAGTTAAAGTAATATTTTTTATTGATTATATAGTATACTTAAAGTTAAAATGATATTTTTTATTGATTATAACTTTAACGTTGATAATTATAATCACATATAATTCTCATACCTTATAATTAGAAAACCATAAATTCTTTCTCTAACCTTATTAATTCATTTGTCCTTCAAATTGATTATATAGTATACTTAATGCTAAAATGATATTTTTTATTGATTATAACTTTAACGTTGATAATTATAATCACATATAATTCTCATACATTATAATTAGAAAACCATAAATTCTTTCTCTAACCTTATTAATTCATTTGTCCTTCAAAATTCTATAAATCTTTCATATTAACTACAACTGTCTACATTGTACAACTATGATACATTTTAAATATTTAGATTTAAAAATGGAAATACCATCTGCATCGTTTGAACGTTTCCTTATTTCTACTGAAACATACTTACAAGTTACATCATACATGTCAAATACACAGATAAAGAAACTAATTAAAATATTGCAATCACAGTGATAGAGAAGTCTAAAAACCATTTTTTGTAATCATAAAATACAAATTGAAATGAGCTAAAGCTTGCAAAATTTTCATTGTACTTTTTCATAAAATTATATTTACATTGTCCACTTCCAGTACAATACTACAAAGAGAAACCTACTATAAACAAAAAAAACCCATAAACAAGGTATGTTTTTATCAAAAAAAACCACTAGTAGTCCACTAGTGATTTTGCCCTTCGACTCCATCTAAGTAGAATTGTGCAGAGAGGATTAACTACGAGAATTCATCGAGCCATCCATATTTCCCCGCTTGAGCCTCCTCTTCATCAAGCATAAACCACTTATGAACAAAATCCCTAGCAATTAGTGCCCATTTCCTATGGCGCTTCAAGTGCCCAGCAGTCAATCCCAACAGAAAAGTTTGCATGGCCACATTCTAGCCTGGGAGATGAAGCTTGGGTATTTCACTTGCCCAAGGTATCCCCACCCCTATTTCTATGAACACGACAACATTAACATTGTCCCCCTAGTATTCTTCTTTAAAAACCCTCCTCAGCAGCATTAACATGTCCACCTTCTCTCCTCCGAGGTTGAGAAGAGATGCCAAAAAAGGGGAAGTAATGTCTGTGTTGACCTGGTGCCTATCTTCATTTTTCATAAACTCTCAGCTAGGCACCATTTTCACAGCCTCTATTACAAAAGGCCCACCCTCCTTACAAATAGATTCTAAGGTTTCATCAGAAAAGGAACCCAGAAAGGCCTTTTGGGCCTCCTCAAATGTGCGTCTAAGCCTAATTGGAGTGTCCATCTAGAATAGTAAAACTTTAGAAAACTTAAAAACAAATTATTTGTAGAGTGCAGACTGCAAACCCTAAACAAACAAATTATCTAGCAAAGGCCGAAGACGAATCGATGAATAATGAAGCTAGATCATCTATAAATATCCCTTCAATCCTTGATCGTTACTTAGCAATAAATTATTTTGTCTTTAATGGTATTAAATACATTGTCCTTAATATGCCTCTAAATCTTTCATGTAAATCTTTCCCCTAAATGCATGCGTGTGAGAAATTAAAATTTTATCCTTAATCTTTCATATCTGGCAGTAAATCTTTCCCGTAAATACAAAACTGTCAGAAATCAGTTAGATCACTTGTACAAATTTGGAAGTGGTGTGTGACAGCTAAAGAATGTGTACACTGTAGTCTACAGACAAGTTGACAACCCTAATTTTCTACATGTCAACATTCCGGTGACTTCCTCGACAACTCTGTTTCCTTCAAGAAATTGGGGCCGAAATTAAACTTAGCCATTGAGCTTGGATCATCAGATGATCTCAAATAATACATTTAACATTATAAAATAATGTATGACTATGTATGTTAGGTTAGGTTACATGTCCGTGTTATGTCCCATCTTTTGGAAATCGCCAATAAAATATATTTTTTCCCATAATTAATGAACGATTAGCCAATAAAATAAATAAATTTTTAAATGGTACATAAAATTCACCAATGCAATTATTTTTTTCCCTTCAAAACAATATCATTCACCTCATATATTATAATTTTTTACTTCAAAAGAAAATTATTCGCCTCATATTTTATAATTTTTTACTTGAAAAGAAAATTATTCGCCTCATATATTATAATTTTTTACTTCAAAAGAAAATTATTCGCCAACAATTTACGAAATTTTCATTCGGCGGGGAAAAAATTGCCAATACAAACTATGAAAAATCATGGATTTGAAAAAAAAAATCGCCTACATTAAAACAAATTCCCCCCTAAAATAATGTATGATTCGCCAAGATTTTACACTTTTTCCTAAAAGGGGGTTTCTTAAAGTTATCCCTAATAGTGGATTCATATCCATTCATGAGGTGCACACATAGGCAAATTCACTAGTACATGCAGGTTTTTAGATAGAATTGACTAGTTGGCATACAAGCTACTAGAAATTTTAATCCTGTCTTTTGTGTGGTTCATAGTAAGACATACAATATTACTAGGTATGGTAGTCAAACTTTGTGTGGTTCATATTAATATATACAATCTTACTATGAAAGGTAATTGCACCCCCCTCTCTCTATCTTCTCTCTCTCTTATGGATCACCTATGTGCAACATAAAATTGCCTAGCATGTGTCATCCATGATTGTCCTGATCTCTCCTCCATGGTTCCATAGCATAAAACACTTTTCTATTTTATTGGATCATGGAGTCTTATCTTATCATTCATGTATGTTCTTTCTCTTTTCAGGTGACCACTTTTTCTCTTTCAATAGCTTTCTGAGTATGATATTAGTGGTTGAGACATTTTCTCTAGCGATGTCTCTTCAACTAGCTGACTTGGAATTTTAGTAAGCTCTAGGAATTTTTATTTATTTATCCTTGTATATAAATGTATAGGTTAAGATCCTTAGTTTAGGGGATTATGTCCTTGAACTTAGCGATGTCTTATCCCCTTCCAATTTTCCCATGATCTTCATCTTTCTATCTTTCTACTACTTTATCATGAGTAGGAGGTAGACTCATACTCCCACTTCTAAAGTGGGGGCTAAATGTATCATCTTAAAAAGTAAGAACCCTTTTTAGGTGCTCATTTTTAGCTCTATTTTTGGCATTTACGGGTTCCCACATTGATTTCACATTCTTCTAGCCCTTTTGCATCCTCCAAATCTATATTATTTGTTCAAAGCTCAAGAATGACTCTAATTTTTATGCATATTTCCCAAATATCCATCTATTTACATAATTTATTTTCCATCTAGGACCTATTAGGCATAATTTTTGTAATTTCAAGATTTGGATGTGATTATGCTTGATTTTCCCACTTATTTTCTCATTTCTCCCTACAATCTCCTCACACTTCTTGGATCCTAAAGCCATTTCTAAAAAATTTCCTTCTCTGGTATAGGTCGACTTTCTGGGTATAGGTCGAACCTATTTCGACCTATACCTTAGGAAGTAAATTTTAAATGGGCTCTAGGCCTAATGCAAAGGTGTTTCATTTTCCTGCTTAGCACAATCGGCCTTCAAAAATTTGGACTCTTAAATCACTATAAAATTAGGCCTCTCCCTCTCATTTTAACATCTTATTAAACCTACAATTCATGATCAAGATCCATTACATACCTACATGTAAGAATTATCAACTAGGACAAGCAAGAATCCATCCATTGAAGGCATCCATTATCGAACATCCTTCTTCTCTTTCTTCTTCAATCCAACATTGTGGAAAACTAAAACATTCATCATTCAAGGGTTTGGTTTCATGATTTCCTATTGTTTTTTGTGGAGTCCAAGATATTGCATCAACACTTGTGATCATCTCCAAAGGGGTATTGCATTATTGAGGTATAAGGTAATTTATGTTTCAGGTCTAGATTACATTTCTTCATGCAATTTCAATTACATTTCAAGGTTAATTCTTAAATAGGGGCTTGACCAAGGAAAGCCCCTCACTACAATAATTTCTCTTTCTCTCTTATGTGTAGGTGTAGGTTTCAAAATAAAGATACATCAACAAATCCAAGAAGCCAATCTGATGACCTTTCCAGATCCATCTTTCTGATTTTGATTTTGACAATTTTAGGTATAGGTTGAACCTATTTTAACCTATACCTCATTTCAACCTATACATGGAGTTTTTTAACTTTCACAGTCTAAAAATATAGGTTTCAAGGTCTCGAATCTAGAACGATTTTAGATTTCAATAGATTCTGACAGGGTTTCTACAGATCTAAAGTTTTGTCCTCTATTAGCCCTCAAGGTGAGTACATCATTTCCATTTCCCTTTTAACACTCACTTTCATAGATCATTTTCTCCTTTTCATTTATGATTCCTTCTTTTAGGGAATGGAAGACCAATCCAAAACCCTACAATGTGAAGATTACCAATTGACATCCTATCTTCTACTAATCAAATTTTCTTTGTTACAAGGTTTTGGATCTTCTTATAGTAACATATAATTTGATGAGTGATCTACCCTAGAATTTCTCACCATTTTATATGTTACATAAACCTTGTCATGGCTATTCTGAGTATAAATCTTTGAAAGTAAATAAGTAATACACCCATAGTAGAAAAGGAACAATAATAATATATATATGATAATCATCATAACATAATATCTCAAAGCATCATCATGAAGATATGATCAAAACACTAACAATAGCATAATCTAATAGATGAATCATCAATGTTGCAATAACCGAAATAAGGTGCAGTAATCAATTACATCACATAATGCAATCGCTGAACACATCACATGGGTACTCATAGAATAACATCGTGATACAATAAAAATCTAGTAGCCACTGGAACAGATGTTAGTTGTGGTGAGTGATCATGAAAGTATTGTACACTTTTCCTCCTGCCCTTGCAGATAAAAATCAAACTTGGGATTTATGCAAGTTACCTGCAGGTAAACGAGCTTTACAAAACAAATGGGTTTATAGGCTAAAAGAAGAGTATGGAGGTAAGAAAATATTTAAAGCTAGGTTATTTGTAAAAGGATTTGCATAGAAAAAGGGCATTGATTTTGATGAAATATTTTCTCCAGTTGTTCAAATGACTTCTATTCGTACTATTTTAAGTATTGTGGTTACTGAAGATTTTCATTTAGAGTAGCTTGATGTTAAAATAGCTTTTCTTCATGGTGATTTGGATGAAGAAATATATATGGTATAGCCACAAGGATTTGAGGTCAAGGGTAAGGAGAGTTTGGTGTGCAGATTGTAGAAAAGTTTATATGGCTTGAAGCAAGCACCTCGGCAATGGTATATTAAATTTGACACTTTTATGAATGAGCATGGATACACTCGGTGTCATTTTGACCATTGTGTTTACTTTACGAGGTTGGATGATAATAGCTACATTATTTTATGTTTATATTTTGATGATGTGCTTGTAGATTGGTCTAACATGGATCACATTAAGGGGTTAAAACAACAGTTAGCACATTTATTTTCTATGAAGGATTTGGGGGCAGAAAAACAAATCCTTGGTATGAAAATTTGTAGAGATGGAAAAAATAGGAAGTTGACTTTATCTCAGGCTGATTATATTGAGAAGGGGTTGCAACGTTTCTCTATGGAGAATGCCAAAGCTTTTAGCACACCTTTGCCTGGTCATTTGAAATTGACTATGGCTATGTGTCCTAAGACATCAGAAGAGGAGGCTAAAATGTCTAAGGTACCTTATGCTTCAGCTCTAGGGAGCTTAATGTATGCTATGGTATGTACTAGGCCAGATATTACACATGCAGTGGGAGTCGTTAGCCAATATATGAGTCACCCTAGTATTGAGCATTGGAATGCAGTCAAATGGATTCTCAGATATTTGAGAGGTACATCCAATAAGTGTTTACACTTTGGGAGATCTACTACTACTATACAAGGCTATGTTGACTCAAATTTGGCAAGAGATATAGATAGCAGGTGGAGTACTAAAGGCTATGTATTTACTATTGGTGGGACATCAGTGAGTTGGATTTCTCTACTACAAAAGGTGGTTTCTTTATCCACTACAGAGGCATATTATGTTACTGCTACAGAGGCAGCCAAGGAGATGATATGGCTTCAATTCTTCATGGAAGAATTGGGACATCCATAGACGGATAATTTTCTGCATACAGATAGCCAAAGTGCCATTGTTCTTGCGAAGAATTTTTCTTTGCACTCAAAGACAAAACACATATAGTTGTAGTACCATTTCATTCGGTTAGTTTTGGATGATGGGAAGTTAAAGCTGGAAAAGATTCATACAAATGATAATCCAATAGATATGTTTACAAAGGTAGTAACAAGGGAGAAGTTGAACTCATGTTCAGCTTCAGTTGGTCTTCTAGACTAAACAAAATAAAGGAACAACTGAGTCCAAGGTGGTTGGATCCAGTGGGAGCCTCATATGGTAGTAGTAATGCTATAGGATCAGTCTCCAAGTGGGAGGTTTTTTTAGTGTGGATACTAATCAGTCACCAAGTGGGAGATTGTTAACTTGTGGTGACTAATCAGGAAAGTACTATACACTTTTCCTCCTACCCTTGCCGGGGTTCGGGGCTGACATATTTTCAACTATTTTTTGGGCCGACATGTTGTAACTCATTCTAACCCTAAAGAAAAAAAATATTATATAATATGGCTTAGGGTTAGGGATTTCATGATGGATGGTTTTAGTACTTGTGGCGGAATTGAGCTATAAGGGATTACGAATTGTAATCATGTTGTAATCACTAGATAATAATAATATTGGACTCAGTGTTGGTGGATGTAGCCCAGGGATTGGGTGAACCATGTTAAATCTTTGTGTCTTCTGTTCTCTTCAGTGTGGTTTATGTTTTTCTGATAATTGGTTATATTTGCATGTAATTTTTATTTCCATCTTGTTAATACTAACACCAGACCTCAGTGACACCATCAAATCACATTATAAGTCAAATACCATCATGATGAAAATAATAATCTTGAAATGAGAACATGAATCAATTGAACTAGGTGCATCTCACAATGTCAATATAAAACCATAATATAGAAATAGTCATTGATTCACTGGGTTAGCTCAAATAATCACAACAGAGAAACAATAAAGCATCCAAAGCCGAACCAAGGCATTACCAAATATCTCATCCAACTACACATAAGCATACATAAGGTCAGAGGCACATCCATCAGGATGTCATGCAGCAAGAAAATGGGAGAGGCACTACATCATCCCCTTCCAAAGACTAGGCTTACTCTTGGAAGCTTACAAGTCAAACCAAGGAAGTGTACCATGTGTGAGGTCAAAAACCAATCCAAATGAAAGAATATCCATATAGATCTTCTAGACTTATGGCCCAGTCACACCAATTCCTTACCAGCCAGCCTCACAACTATTGAAAGGATCACACACACCAAACAAGAGTGTCAACAAAATGTCAAAGTCCTTCAACAAGGTACATCATAGGTGCTAGGAAAACACATCTACTCATGATCTCTACTAAAAGAGACATAACACAAGCTACTCTACCTCATCACGAGGTATGCAACAACAAAATAATACCCTCAAGGGTCTCTCTAAGACCAAGGAACCAAAACATTCAAGTTACCAACTCACGAAACAAAGGTAATATCAACCCAAAATGTTTAATAACACCACCATGATCATCTAGAGAATACTTTAATACCAACATAGTCCCACTAACTCAATTGAAAATATAAAAAAGGCAAGGATTCTCTACCAAAAATTGCACTTCTCTCAAGGATACTACATCCATTTTAGGTGTACTAGGAAATACAATCATACAAGTTTGTCTCTCACAACCAAGCTCACTCACACCATGGAGGCTCAATAGTGCATCCCTTCAACTAGAAGGGATACTCATAGTACAACTAAAACACCAAGAATAGGAGCAATATGATTCCTCAGACATCTAGAGCTCAACTATAGCTGAAAACTAGGGTCACTTAACCTAACTAGACTATGGCCTCACCTTCAGCAAGGTGGAAAATGAAATTGAATGGAAAACATAATCTTACACGCAAGTCCACATCCGAGATCATGATGGTAAGATACACTAATTGGTACCATGTCCTTCTAGCAAAGAGCTAGGAATACCACACTACAAGCAATGAGCTAAAAACTTGCAAGGTGTGGGAAAAACATCACAAGCAGAAAAAAAATAAAAAAAATCTGATCTATTTTGATTGAGATGGCCTCTACTTGAAAAAGGGTATCTGGAATAGTTATTAGGTTTGTCATAAGATGTATAGAAGAAGCTACTATCCTAGATACAACAGAACAAAGGCCAAATATGACACTTGCCAAAAGTGACTAAAGACATAATATAAATGACACTTCATCCTAAAAATGACTAAAGACAACTTGAAAATGACACTTCATCCCAAAAATGACTAAAAACATACCAAAAATGACACTTTGTAGATTGAATATGAAATTTAGCAATCATACCTATCAGAAGCCATAACTTTTGCACCTAGTGTTTGATTGACTCCATACAAAATGTGTGAAAAAATTATTGATGTGCTCTATGATAAAATGGACCTAAAACCAACTTATGACATCATCATTTTTGTCACCATACATTATAATTAAGTATGGCCCAAAAATAGGTAGTTCTTGATGCCTGAAACAAGCAATGAATACGGTAACTCAATCCAATGACTAGATGGGCTTGCCAACACCAACGTATGGCATGAAATAAAAACTTGCTCCACAATGGAGAGTAATAGAATCATAAAAATTGAGGTATTACTCACTTGATTGTAAATAAATAACATAACCATAAACTACTCTAAGAATCAAGTGCATACATGAGAATATAAATACCAAGAGCATGTTGGAGATTTTCCAGCAAGCCAGTACTGACTGTATGTTTGTCATTGATGACAACATATGGAAAGTAGCATGTGTGGATAACTTATGAAGTAAGCTTTTAGTATATAGCATGGACATGATATCATGGGCACAGAGGTTAACTATTAGTACAGACAGTTATATAGCAGCTGGTGTCAGCAGTGTTATTAACAAAGTAACAGGTAGTGTTTTGTGTATGGTTGTCCGTATAGTTATCATGGAGCCTTGCGCGCTTGGATATATGATGAAGATATATTAGTGATGTTACATTCATGGACGCAGAGTCTGATGATCAATAGAAGAGAAGTTATGCAGTCACTATTCACCAGTAGCAGTTTCCTATGTTTGTTCGGAAGAACCAACAAAGATTATACTGGTTCTAGAGTTGCGCCTATCATTGCGGTATATGCCCTTGGAGTTAAGCTTAGAGAAGAGTTAGTGACATTTAGTTAAGATTGCATAAAGTAATTCATCTTGAGGAGAAAGAGCCAGTGTTTTGGTAGAGCTGACAATGTGTAGCATGCATCTAAAAATTATCTTATTGGATAGGTCCCAGAATGTGTTGCGTGCTTAGTAGAACTGACTGAATTGTTATTGGAGTTTTTTATGGTTTCTCTAATATGATTTCAAGGTGGTTCTAACAGGCTGACTTGATCATATCATTTAGAGGAAAGATATTTATAGGAAGTCATTTATGATTTCTTGAGTGTGGCAAACAGTTGATCAAGAAGAGCAAAGCAGAGTGTGCAAAGTGTTGAGCCATCAGAAGAAGGTCTATGTGACCAAGTAAAGTGTTTGTGCTATACATTGGAACTAATCCAGACAACAGGTCTAAGCGTAGTTCACCAAGATCTAGATATAGTGTATATCTGTCATTCAGAAGATTGTATCCTTTGCTCCTTTGAGCAGTAAGCTCTTGGACAATGCATCCTCTCCCCTAACAGGGACTATTGTAAAAGACTCCTAATAGGGTCCGACCCTTGACCAGGTCTACTGTACTAAATATATTGTAAATAAACTCCTAACAGGGTTAAGGATCTTCTAACAAGGATCATAATATACTAGTGCAGAATATTAGTGGGTGTCAATTCCCACTAGAGTTTTTACCTATTTGGGTTTCTCTGTAACCAAAATATTGTGTTGTGTTCAAAGTGTTCTTTCATTGTGTTTATGCTTTATCTTTAAGTATACTTAATTGGATAAAGAATTGAAACTTGTAGATAACTGATTCAAACTCCCCCTCTCAGTTATCTCTTGGGACTATTCCTAACAATTGGTATCAAAGCCTAGTGCCTCAGAGAGAAATTTTAACAGCTTGAGGTTGATCAGATGACATACTTCAAAAAAGAAAGTCCTAAGTTTGATGGAGAGAATTATCTTGATTGGAAGAACAAGATGGTGACTCATTTGCAATGCATTGCTTTTGAAGTTTTTGATGTAACTATCAAATCAGTCAAGATCCCTACCTTGGAAGACCTTGCTAAGGATGATGCTACTAATAAGAAAAAGGAATTATTTCATTAGAATGCTATAGCCAAAGAAGCCCTTATCAACACCCTTTCTGATAGTTAATTTTTAGAAATAAATAAGGTAGATACAACTCACAAAATATGGAAGTAGGTATAGAAGACATATTTGAAGGAGACAAACAAGAAAATGATGCATGTAGAAAAACATGGAAGAAAATATACAATGCATTAGAAATGTTACCTAAAGAAAACATTAGAGCCTACAATCAAAGGATCAATGAAGTAGCTGTTGGAATCAGAAACAATGGTGGAGAGATTTCAGAGGAGGACATTATGGAAAAGTTAATGACTACTCTCACTCTAGAATATGAAAGAAAGATCAACATCCTTGATGAGACCATGCAGCTTACATCAAATTTCAAGAGAGAGACCTTGATTAGAAAAATCTCAGCCTTTGAGATTTCAAGATTGAAGATAGAACCTAAAAGTGAGACAACCTTCAAAGCAACAATTCATGGTAAGAAATCTACAAACACTTCTGGTAATTTTGATGATGATGATGATAAAGAGAAAACACTAGATGATTTCATTGCTATGATTGCCAAAAGAGAAAAGAAAGAAAAAGGAAAATATGAAGGTCAATTTCCATTTAAATGTTTTTCATGTAATAAGATTGGTCACTTTGCATCTAAATGTCCCTTAAGAGGTAGAAAGTTCAAAAATGACTACAAGCCTAAATTCTCTAAGGAATGTTACTATGCTAGAGATGGAGTTTCAGATGATGATTTAGCTAAAGAAGAAATTGGATTTATTGCTATCATAGAGAAAATGATTAATAAGATAGATCGTGAAGAAAAGAAAGAGAAACAAGAGTTAGCATTGATTTCCCAAGCTGATATAAGGATAGACTGGATTATAGACAGTGGTTGTTCACATCACATGACAGGTGATAAAAATAGATTTGTTCATTTGGACAAATACAATGGTGGCATGGTAAGATTTGGAGATAACACTCCTAAACCCATAGCTGGTAGAGGAGCCATCACCTTGGATGGAAAGAATAGTACTGATAATATTCTCTATGTAGATGGTTTGAAACATAACCTTCTTAGTGTTGGATAGTTACTTGGAAAAGGTTATCAGTTGGAGTTCAAAGATGACAAATGCATCATTAACAACAAGGATGGTGTTATGATTGCATCAGACTCAAAGACTAGAGGTAATGTTTTCCAACTCAATTCAAAAGCAAGTTGTTTTTTTTGCTAAAGTTGATGATAGTTGGTTGTGGCATAAAAGACTATGTCATATCAATTTTGATAACATAGTAAAGATAAGAAATGTAAAGGTAGTAAGAGATCTACCTAGCATATCAAAGCCAGTTGATACTATATGCAGGGAATGTGTGATGTGAAAGCATGTGAGAAATTCATTCAGGAGAAAGCACAATTCAGTAGAGAACAAGTTGGATCTGATTCATATAGACCTATGTGGTCCAACTCAAACAAGATCATACTATGGTGAAAGGTATTTCATTTTATTTATTGATGATTATACTAGGATGATGTGGGTTGCGTTCTTGAAAGATAAGTCAGAAGCATTTGAGAAGTTCAAAATATTCAAAGCTAAGGTTGAGAATGAATCTAGACTAAAGATAAAATGTTTGAGATCGGATAGAGGAGGATAATTCACCTCTAAAAGATTATATGAGTACTACAAAGAACATGGCATAAAAAGATAGTTAAGTGCACCTAGAACCCCTCAGTAGAATGAAATTGCAGAGAGAAGGAATAGAATCATCCTTGATACAACGCACACCATCATGATTGAAGGAAAATTTGCACACACATATTGGAGAGATGCAGTCAATATAGCAGTCTACACCATCAATAGAATTCAATTGAGGTCTGGGGCTAATAAAACACAATATGAACTATTGTTTGGTAATGTTCCCACTATAAAATACTTCAGAAACTTTGGAAGCAAGTGCTACATCAAGAGGGATGAAGCAGTAGGCATGTTTGATGCAAGAAGTGATGAAGGTATTTTCCTTGGTTACTATACTAAAAGTAAAGCTTATAGATGTTTCAATTTAAGCTTGAAAAAGATCATTGAAAGTGCTCATGTTAAGATTGATGAAAAGTTTATGGTTCAAGAAAGATATCATGATTACTCACCCATGATTGAAGAAGAACCCAGACCCTCCACTAGTGAAATAGTTATTGAAGAAATATTTGATAGTATTGATGTGTTATTCAATGACCCTGAGACAAGTGAAGAAGATACTCCTAAGGCTGATGAGTCATCATCAACTAAAGTTCCAAAGTTCACATCTAGAAACCATTCCAAGAAATACATCATTGGAGATCAGTGCAGAAAAGTCTTAACAAGATCACAAGAAAAGAACTTAGCTAGCAGTGAAGCGGTATGTTTACTATCTCAGATTAAACTTTTAAGTGTTGAAAATGCATGTAATGATTCAGATTGGCATGATGCTATGAAAGAAGAACTTGATCAGATTATTAAGAATGACACTTGGGAACTGGTCCCAAGACCTAGTGATAAGAATGTGATTAGAAGAAAGTGTATATTCAGAAACAAGATGAATGAAGATGGTACAGTAGTAAGAAATAAAGAAAGGTTAGTATGTAAGGGATATGCGCAAAGAGAATGCATTGATTATTCAAACACATTTTCACCAGTAAGAAGATTAGAATCTATTAAGTTGTTTCTAGTTTATGCTACTGTCAAAAACTTCAAAGTTTATCAAATGGATGTCAAGTCAGCATTCTTGAATGGAGATTTGATTGAAGAAGTATACATTGAGCAGCCAGAAGGATTCACTTTATCAGATAGACCTGATATGGTATGTAGATTGAAGAAGGCCCTCTATGGACTAAAGCAAGCCCCTAGAGCTTGGTATGAAAGACTTGATGGATATCTAACTAAGATTGGATTAAAGAAAGGTGCAACAGATTGTAATCTATTCATTAGAGAGACATCTGAAGGTCTACTACTTGTATCTATATTTGTTGATGACATTATCTTTTGAGGTAATGACAAACTAAGTGCATAATTTGCCAAAGAAATGCAGAATGAGTTTGAGATGAGTATGATTGGTCCTATCAAATACTTTTTGGGACTAAATGTGTAGCAGACAGAAAAAGAAATTTTTATTAATCAATCCAAGTATGTGAAAGAGATACTGAAGAAATTCAAGATGGATGATTGCAAGCTAGTAGGAACACCTATGATCACTGGATGCAAGCTTACAAAATAAGATGACTCACCAGCAGTGGATACAACATTGTACAAGTCTATGATTGGTAAACTCATATATCTTACTCAGACTAGACCTAATGTTTCCAATGCAGTTGGCATAGTTGGAAGATTTGCAGTAGAACCTAAGAAAAGTCACCTCATGGAAGTAAAGAGAATATTCAGATACTTGCAGGGCACTATAGATTATGGTCTATGGTATCCTAATTTAGAAAATGTTGAGCTTCATGTATACACTGATGCTGATTTGGCAAGATGCGTAGATGATAGAAAGAGTACATTAGGTGGAGTAGTGTTTCTTGGTGATAGACATGTCACTTGGAAAAGCAAGAAACAAAATTGTATTTCTCAATCAACAGTAGAAGAAGAGTATGTTGCAGCAGCCTTGAATTGTTCCACAATTGTTTGGATCAAGAAAATGATAAAGGATTTTGGTATTCAGATTGATTATCCTATAGCTATTCACTATGATAACACTAGAACTATCAATATGTCGAAGAACCCTGTGATGCATGCAAAGACAAAGCACATTGAGATTAGGTATCACTTCCTAAGAGAGAAAGTGGTAGAGAAAGAAGTCAAGTTGGACTATGTGAGTACTAAAGATCAGTTGGAAGATATATTCACAAATCCCTTTCCTAAGGATACTTTTGAGTATCTCAAGGAGAAGTTGGGAGTAATTCCCTTCCCTGATTCTACTTAAAAGAAAGAAGAAAAGGCATTAGTCCTTAGGGACTGATGGAAGGTTGAATACTCTACCTCAGGAGTAGTACCGGTGCTTAAAAGGAATGGCACCCTTTTCCATTGATGTTAAAGGGGGAGTAATGTATAGTCATGAAAAATAGAAGTAAAAAGAGAAGTAAAAAGAGGAGTAATATGCTAAGGGGGAGTAGTATTTAGTTATGACAGCAGTTCGGTAGAGGAAATGGAGAATATTGAAGATTAGTGCAGCAAAAGGAGGATTCATCTTTCGGGGAGTTTTTGATGAGGAAATGGAGAATGCTATAAAATTATTTCTCATTGAGTTGGTGGTGGTTTTTCATTCCACATGTTTCCATCAATGCCAAAGGGGGAGATTGTTGGATATTTCCTAGCAAGCCAGTACTGACTGTATATTTGTCATTGATGACAACATATGGAAAGTAGCATGCATGGATGACTTATGCAGTAAGATTTTAGTATATATAGCATGGACATGATATCAACATGATATCATGGATGCAGAGGTTAACTGTTAGTATAGATAGTTGTATAGTATCTGGTTTCAGTAGTGTTCCTGACAAAGTAATAGGCAGTGTTCTGTGTATGGTTGTCTGTACAATTATCATGGAGCCTTGCACGCTTAGATATATGATGAATAAATATTAGTGATGTTACATTCATGGACGCAGAGTCTAATGATCAGTAGAAGAGAAGTTATGCAATCACTATTCACCAGTAGCAGTTTCTTGTGTTTGTTCAGAAGAGCCAACAGAGATTATATTGGTTCTAAAGTTGCGCCTATCATTGCAGTATGTTCCCTTAGAGTTAATCTTAGAGAAGAGTTAGTGATGTTCAGTTAAGATCACATAAATTAATTCAGATCAAGGAGAAAGATCCAATTATTTTTGTAGAGCTGACAATGTGTAGCGTGCATCTACAAATTATCTTATTGGACAGGTCCCAGAATGTGTTGCGTGCTTAGTAGAGCCGACTAAATTGTTATTGGAGTTTTTTATGGTTTCTCTAATATGATTTCAAGGTGGTTCTAATAGGCCAAATTGATCATATCATTTAGAGGAAAGATATTTATAGGAAGTCATTTATGATTTCTTGAGTGTGGTGAATAGTTGATCAAGAAGAGCATTGTAGAGTGTGCAAAGTGTTGAGCCATCAGAAGAAGGTCTATGTGACCAAGTAAAGTGTTTGTGCTATACATTGGAACTAATCTAGATAGTAGGTCTAAGTGCAGTTCACCAAGATCCAAATATAATGTATATATGTCATTTAGAAGGTTGTAGCCTTTGCTCCTTTGAGCAGTGAGCTCTCGGATAGTGTGTCCTCTCCCCTAATAGGGACTATTGTAAAAGACTCCTAATAGGGTCCAACCCTTTGTTAGGATTAACAAGGCAGAAATAACAATTATGTGCAAATATAACTAATATCAAAAAATAATAAACCACACAGAATAGAACACAAGACACACAGATTTAACGTGGTTCACCCAATCCTTGAGTTACATCCACCAACAGCGAGTCCAATATTATTATTATCCAGTGATTACAACCTGATTACAATCTGTAATCCCTTATAGCCCAATTCTGCCGCAAGTACTAAAAATCATACATTATGAAAATCCCTAACCCTAAGCCATATTATACAATATTTTCCTGCTTTAGGGTTAGAATGAGTTATAAGTAGTCGACCCAAATAACCAAAAAAGTAGTCGGCCTCAAAAAAAATTTCCTCAGGGGCTGCGCCCCCAAACCCCTGCTCTTGGGGGCTGCCGCCCCCAAACCCCCGCTCGGGGCCTAGCCCAGCCCCAAACCCCGGTGAGGTCAGGAGGAAAAGTGTATAGTACTTTCCTGGATAGTACTTTTCTGATTAGTCACCACAAGCTAACAATCTCCCACTTGGTGACTGATCAGTATCCACACTATACTAAAAAACCTCCCACTTGGAGACTGATCCTGTAGCAATACCGCTACCCACATGAGGCTCCCACTGGATTGAACCACCTTGGACTCAGTTGTTCCTTTATTTTGTTCAGTCTAGAAGACCAACTGAAGCTGAACATGAGTTCAACTTCTCCCTTGTTACTACCTTTGTAAACATATCTATTGGATTATCATCAGTATGAATCTTTTCCAGTCTTAACTATCCATCATCCAAAACTGATCAAATGAAAGGGTACCGCAACTGTATGTGTTTTGTCTTTGAGTGCAAAGCAGAATTCTTTGCAAGATGAATGGCACTTTGGCTATCTGTATGTAGAAAATTATCCTTTTGTGGATGTCCCAATTCTTCCATGAAGAATTGAAGCCATATCATCTCCTTGGCTGCCTTTGTAGCAGCAACATACTCTGCCTTTGTAGTGGATAAAGCAACCACCTTTTGTAGTCGAGAAATCCAACTCACTGTTGTCCCACCAATAGTAAATATATAACCTGTAGTACTCCGCCTGCTATCTATATCTCCTACCAAATCTGAGTCAACATAGCCTTGTATAGTAGTAGTAGAACCCCCAAAGTGTAAACACTTACTAGATGTGCCTCTCAAATATCTGAGAATCCATTTGACTGCATTCCAATGCTCAATACCAGGGTTACTCATATAACAGCTAACGACTCCCACTGCGTGTGCAATATCTGGCCTAGTACATACCATAGCATACATTAAGCTCCCTACAACTGAAGCATAAGGTACCTTAGACATTTTAGTCTCTTCTTCTGGTGTCTTGGGACACATATCCTTAGTCAATTTCAAATGACCAGGCAAAGGTGTGCTGACAGCTTTGGCATTTTCCATAGAGAAACATTGCAACACCTTCTCAATATAATCAGCCTGAGATAGAGACAATTTCCTATTTTTCCTATCTCTACAAATTTTCATACCAAGGATTTGTTTTGCTGCCCCCAAATCCTTCATAGAAAAAGATTTTGCTAACTGTTGTTTCAACCCCTTAATGTGATCCATGTTAGACCCAGCTACAAACATATCATCAACATATAAACATAAAATAATGTAGCTGTCATCATCCAACCTCTTAAAATAAACACAATGGTCAGAATGACACTGACTATATCCCTGCCCATTCATAAAAGTGTCAAATTTAATATACCATTACCGAGGTGTTTGCTTCAAGCCATATAAACTTTTCTGCAATCTGCACACCAAATTCTCCTTACCCTTGACCTCAAATCCTTGTGGCTGAACCATATATATTTCTTCATCCAAATCACCATGAAGAAAGGCTGTTTTAACATCAAGCTGCTCTAAATGAAAATCTTCAGTAGCCACAATACTTAAAACAGTATGAATAGAAGTCATTTTAACAACTAGAGAAAATATCTCATCAAAATCAATACCATGTTTCTGTGAAAATCCTTTTACAACTAATCTGGCTTTAAATCTTTTCATACCTCCATCCTCTTCTTTTATCCTGTAAACCCATTTATTCTGTAAAGCCCTTTTACCTGCAGGTAACTTACATAAATCCCATGTCTGATTTTTTAGCAAAGAGTCCATTTCATCTGTCATTGCAGACTCCCACTGAAGCTTTGTATCCACCTACACAGCTTCATTATAACATTCAGGTTCACCAGCATCTGTTAACAAAATAGAATACAAAGATGGAGAAAATCTTTCTGGAGGTCTACTTAGCCTTGTTGACCGTCTAACACTCACTGGGGTGTGTGGTATTTGTTGTTGCTGTTGTTGCAGAGCATAAGGAACTACTGGAACATGAACTTGTGGAGTATCATCCAGTACTACATAGTCATTTTCTTTCTTCTCATGCTGCAGCAACAGATCTTTGTACAATACTTTCTCATTGAATATGACATCCCTGCTTCTTACAATTTTATGATTTTCAAAATCCCAAAGCCTATAACCAAATTCATCAATGCCATACCCAACAAATACACATTTCTTTGACTTAGCTTCCAGCTTGGTTCTATTTTCAGAATCTATAAGTGCAAAAGCTTCACAACCAAAGGTTTTGAGAAAAGAATAACTCACCTTCTTACCACTCCATGCTTCCTCTGGAATACCACAGTCCAAAGGAGTAGAGGGGCCTCTATTGATTAAATAAATAGTAGTGTTCACTACCTCTGCCCACATATTTTTGGGCAGCCTAGCATGCAACCTCATACTCCTTGCACGCTCCATTATTGTCATGTTCATGCGTTCAGCCACTCCATTTTCTTGTGGAGTCCTTGGTACAGTTTTCTGCCTACGAATACCATTAGAGGAACAATATTCTTCAAATTCTGTGCTGCAATACTCACCACCATTATCAGATTTGAGACATTTTAACTTTTTACCAGTCTCATTCTCAACCAAGCATTTCCATTTCTTAAAAGTTTGAAATACATCAGATTTCTGTCTAAGGAAATAAATCCATACTTTTCTTGTTGCATCATCTATAAATGTAACATAATACAAAGAGCCACCAAGGGAAGATACCTGAGCTGGTCCCCATACATCTGTATGCACAAGCTCTAATCTCTCATTTTTCTTTTCCTTCCCACTCTTCACAAAACTAACTCTCTTTTGTTTTCCATAAACACAACTTTCACAGAAATCCATATTGACACATTTCAGACCAGGTAAAACTTTATTTGAATGAAGTAATTTCATACCTTTTTCACTCATGTGCCTGAGTCTGTTGTGCCACAGTGCTGTGTCAGAATCTACAGCAACAGTTTGACGTTCTTCCTGCTCAACTGCAGCCACTGTTCCTGAACATTCATTATCTTCTGAAACAATTAAAGTAGAAGGAACAGTATGACCTGTACAAAGATATAAGGTGCCTACTTTCACACCTTTTGCTACTACTAAGGAACCTTTTGAGACCTTCCAAATTTTATCATTAAAAGTAACTGTGCAACCCTCATCACCCAGTTGCCCTGCTGAAATTAAATTCCTACTCAGCCTTGGAACATGTCTTACCTCTTGTAGTAGCCAATGATTCCCATTCTGCAACTTAATCTTAATTTTTCCCTTTCCAACAATCTGACAGGGTTCATTATCTCCCAAATAAACTAGCCCAAAATCCCCTTGGACATAATCAATAAAATAACTTCTATGGGGTGTAGCATGAAATGAAGCCCCAAAATCTAAAACCCATGAATCATCAATACTTTCTAAGGACAAGAGCAAAGCATCCTCCTCGGATTTGTTACTTACCACATTTGCCTCCTTGTTTCCATCATTTTTGTCTTCTTGATCTTTCTTCCGAGACCAACAATCTTTCTTCTTATGACCTGGTTTTCCATAGTACCAGCAATCATTTGGCCCTTTAGATTCAGACCTCTTTCCCTTTGATTTTCCTCTTGATTTCCCATGATTTCCAGAGTTGTTTCCTCTATCTCTTGTTCTGCCTCTGCTTTCTGTGTTCAATACACTACCCGATGTGGATGCCCCTGAGCTTTTCCTATGAATTTTCTCACTCAATATAACACCAATAAAATCATCATACTTTAGGGTATTAGAACCAGAAACAGAATTACTAACAGCCATTACCAAGCCATTCTAGCTTTCTGGCAAAGAACACAAAATCAAGAGAGCCCTAACCTCTTCATCAAAAGTAATTTTAACTGAGGTTAATTGACTTGTAACTGTATTAAACTCATTCAAATGATCAGTAACTGATCCACCTTCTACCATTTTCATATTAAATAAACGCTTCATAAGAAATACCTTGTTTGAAGCTGAAGGCTTTTCATACAACTTTGCTAGGGTTTCCATCAGATCTTTAGCTATCTTTGCTTCAGTAATATTGAATGCCACCGATTGTGCCATGCATAGACGAATACTCCCCAGTGCCTTCCTATCCAAAATATCCCAATCCTCCTGAGACATTGATTGCTATTTCTTGGCTACTCCCTCTAATGGCCGTCATAGATCCTTCTGATAGAGATAATCCTCCATTTGCATCTTCCATAACTGGAAGTTCTGCCCATTAAACTTATCAACCTTCAGCCTACCCTCATCTGCCATTGCTCCCACTTAACCGAGAGACTCTCCCACTAACTTGTGAGACCTGCTTCAGAGAATAGATGAAAGAACAAATGAAATAACCTGGCTCTGATACCACTTGTTAGGATTAACAAGGCAGAAATAACAATTATGTGCAAATATAACTAATATCAAAAAATAATAAACCACACAGAATAGAACACAAGACACACAGATTTAACGTGGTTCACCCAATCCCTGGGTTACGTCCACCAACAGCAAGTCCAATATTATTATTATCCAGTGATTACAACCTGATTACAATCCGTAATCCCTTACAGCCCAATTCTGCCACAAGTACTAAAAATCATACATTATGAAAATCCCTAACCCTAAGCCATATTATACAATATTTTCCCGCTTTAGGGTTAGAATGAGTTATAAGTAGTCGGCCCAAATAACTGAAAAAATAGTCGGCCTCAAAAAAATTTTCCTCGGGGGCTGCACCCCTGAACCCCTGCTCTTGGGGGCTGCCACCCCCAAACCCCCACTCGGGGCCCGGCCCGGCCCCAAACCCCAGTGAGGTCGGGAGGAAAAGTGTACAGTACTTTCCTAATTAGTCACCACAAGCTAACACCCTTGACAAGGTCTACTATACTAAATATATTGTAAAGCAACTCCTAACAGGGTTAAGGATCTTCTAAAAAGGATCATAATACACTAGTGCAAAATATTAGTGGGTGTCAATTCCCACCAGGTTTTTTACCTATTTGGGTTTCCCCGTAACCAAAATATTGTGTTGTGTTCAAAGTGTTCTTTCATTGTGTTTATGCTTTATGTTTAAGTATACTTAATAGGATAAATAATTAAAACTTGTAGATAACTGATTCACTACCCCCCCCCCCCTCTCAGTTATCTCTTAGGACTATTCCTAATAGACCATATATATCAATGAATCTACTCTAAGTACAATATCTAAAAGAGTATAATTTACCTACATCATGAGCAAAGTAAAGCATATCTTGGAGCACTCAAGGCTCAAATTCTCTAAATTTGGAGCAATCCACCATGTGTACACTAGTCCCCAACTATGGTATAGTAATGCAACACCACCCTACCACGTGCAACCCTTAGGACCCCACTATGCTTGCACAAATAGTAACCCAACCAAAAACACAAGGCTTACACACAGGAAAGAAATAGTTCTCACACATGCCAATAAAGATGCATGACTCAAGGATGAAACAACAATCTGAGTATTAACACATGGATATAGAATACAAGGCACATGGAGAATAATCAAATGCAATCCAAGCAATATAAAAGTGAAGAGTATAAATACACATGGAGAACACTCAACATATGGGACAATATCCAAGTATAACCATATAACCACATCAACATAAAATAATTCAAAGTACTACTCATTACTAACAAGGCTACAGTATAGGTACTCTAGAGGAGTTTCATTACTTGGCTCACAGTAGCCCAAGTAGCATCGAGTCTTCAACCAACATCTGTAGATAGTTAGGCTCAGTAAGTATCTTCAATCAACACTCTTGCATGACCATATATTGTGTCTTTAATCAACGTCCTTGGATGGCCAAACAATGACTTACATTCGATCAACACCCTTGGGTGGCTAGGTAGTCATTCACTCATCTTATTAAGTTTTTATCCCATTTTAGTTTATTAAGTTTACACTTTATTAAGAACTCCTTCACATGACCTGTACCAACCACTAACGGGTTGGGTTCAACATAAGGAGCCACTCCACACCACTACCCAAACACTAGGCTTATACCATTCTACAATGAGGCACAAATAGCATAAATAAAAAAAGTACAATGAAAAGAAAGGCTCAAATTCATAAGCCATAAGAAAAATGGTAAGCTCTATCGGTCACAATACCAAGAGCACAGGTCAGTTGGACCTCAGCATAGGAGCATAGCTCAACTACATGCTTGGATGCAATCGCAACACACAACATCCACATATCACATGTGAGCTCAACCTAGAGCATAGAAGGTGCCAATAAAATAGGCAACATAAAAGAAACCAAAGCAATAACAAGAGGATAACTCAACTCCAAAGACACTCAAGGCAAGAAACTGAGTAAAGGCAAAACCAAGACAAATATCAAGTTGGTTGATTGGCTACTTTTCTAAGAGCATAGATTCTCATGAAATCCATTAATCATCTTGTTAGAACACAAGGAAGGCTCAAATGCCCAAAATCACAAAATTCTCAAATTCTAGAAAAATTCAACAAAGTGCAAAAATCACCATTTTAACATAAACTGGCTATGTTCAGGTTGCAATATCTAATATCTAGAATTCCCTCAATATATTCTGATTCCACAATCTAATTACAAATTTGGAGTACTACAACCTCCAATAACTTAATCACACCAAACATGGTGGTAAACACGTTCTAGGTGGCATGCAAAATAATGCAACCCCAAAATTTCCCAAAAATCAAACTTGAAATAAGGCTTCAGTATTAAACCTCATTTTTCCTTAGGCACCCAACAACACACTAATCCAATAAAATTTTAGTTTTAGATAAATGCGAGAAAATGACCAGCATAATGGTACAAAAATTAAAATGCAAAACCCTAGTTACTCGTAGCGAGTCAACTGGGTAACAAAAAACTACCATATTGTGGGGGAGTACTAACTCTCAGCATACGAAGAATTTACAAACAAGAAACAACTTAAGCAACTGATAAATGAATTAAATAGTAGAGGCCCTACCTCACAATTGGAGGAGAAACTTGAATAGACAAGGAATAAAATAAATTCCAAGCTGAATCTCAAAGTAGCTCCATACAAATAGAATTATTTGCAACACAATTCCAGTAAGCCACTACCCACCAAAAATGGACAACCTAGTCAATCACAACAAGCAGAAGACTGAATTTATCCAAGACAATTTGGAGCAAATTCCAAATTCTTCTCCAAACTCCAAAGTGAAAAGTGAGTTAAAATAACTCTTTTTCCAAATATAAAGCACTTTTTCCCTAAAAGTTCAAGAGGGAAAATTAAAACAATCACTTAAATAATTCTCACTAACTATTGACTTTCCTGAATTAAATCAAATCTATTCCAATTAATTAGAAATTGATTAGGGAAAATTAGTCAAAAATAAAATATTAAATTCAATTAATTATATTCCCAACTATATTAAATCAACATTTAATTTAACTCCTTCCATGACAACTGTGGGAACTCTAATGCACAGATAGTCACTGGTCTCATCACAAATGCAATATGTACTTGAATTTACCAACAAGTACCAGAGGGTATAATCTTAATAATATCAGATATGTCATCCATGCAGGGATGACATCGGCTCAGTATGCAAGGCCAAAGCTACTATCTCTTGGTGCCACTACCAGGGACATAGGCACACACTCAAACCCTATAGCTCAAAATGAATGTGCCTAGTACCTGTTCACTGAAACATGCAAACATCAAGTGCAGTTTCTCACTATATATATATATATATATATATATATATATATATATATATATATATATATATATATATATATATATATATATATATATATATATATATATATATATATATATATATATATATATATATATATATATATATATATATATATATATATATATATATATATATATATATATATATATATATATATATATATATATATATATATTCAAAGCACACATGATACATGATAACAACAGTGAAGGAGAGTGGTAAATCATGTGGATCTCACGCATGAGTAACTACGTCTATGTCTCACTTTGTACCGACACAAATAAAAAATGCATAGCAATTGCATTGTAAGATAGTAAATATCATACATTAAATTATCATTGCATTTAAATCAAAAGAATTTAAATAAACCATTTCATGACTATTCTTAGCATAAAATCTTTGAAAGTAAATAACTGATATATCCACAACAGAAAAGGCACAATAATCAGATATCTATGATAATCATCATAACATAATATCTCAAAGAATCATCATGTAGACATGATCAAAACACTAACAATAGCATAATCTAATAGATGAATCATCAATGCTATAGTAACCAAAATAAGTTACAATAATTAAATGCATCACACAGTGCAACCACTGATCACATCACATGGGTACTTGTAGAATAACATCTTGATATAATCAAAATCCAGCAACCATTGGCACAAACCTTAGTGACACCATTAAATCACATCAAACATCAAATACCATAATGACCACAATAGTAATATTAGAATGAGTAAAAGAATCAACTGAACTGGGTGCATCTCACAATGCCAACATAAAACCATGATACAAAAATAGTCATTGAATCACCAGGTCAGTTCAAACAATATAAAGGAGAAACGATAAAGAATCCAAAGATGAACCAAGGCATCACCAAATTTCTCATCAAACTACACAAAAGCATACAAAAGGTTGGAGGCACATCCATCAGGATGTCATGTAGAAAGGAAATGAGAGAGGCACTACAAAATACATATCATGTCAAAATTAGTAGAATAATTATCATGATTTTATCATTATCTAATTCGCCATAAACAAAGATATGACAATAATTTGGTCATTCTAATAATTTCCTAAGCCATCCATTATTTAATTATGCAAACTATAAATTCTAAATCAAATATAAGTTTATGATTTTGTCAATAATTGTATGTCCTAGGTAATATAATGTAGAACTTTATCTTGAAATAAAATACTAGCCTATTAAGAGTTCAATCATTATTAACTTCAATCCAAATTTTATAATAAATGTTGGATACATGTATTGAATCCAAACCAACCCTATTTTGAATACCAAAACTCTTTATGCATCATTAGATTGCTAATAACTAATCACTTTTTTTTCTTATTTGAGCTTTTGTTGTTGCAGATTTTACATTAGTGTGTTTTAGTTTTAGGTTAAATTAAATAAATATAATTAATATTCAGTTAGTTACAGTTAATTGATGATAACTATTTCCTATAGGGTAGTTTATATAGGAAAAATAAGGCTATAGAAATCTATTTCACTACAATGTAAGATTTGCAATTGCATCCAATATAATCCTAGAATAAATCCAAATCTAAACTTTATATTTTTCATTAGCAACCATGGTTTAGTTTTCAATTATTTACTCTCACATTAGGTATTAGAGAAAAGTCTATGGGAGCATTGTATTTATGATAGGATAATGATTTTTCTACTAGTAAACAGATCTTTCATTCACATGTCTTGTAGCTCTCTTAGATGGGAGTGTTTGTGGTTGCAGTTACCATATGAAGGATCACAAACAAGGTTGAGTTTCATTCAGCATGGGAATATGGTATGAATTCTTAATGTTTTATGGTACATGCAACTATTACAAGGGTTCTTCGTGTTGTGAATATGTCATTTGAAATATAATTTTAGTTATACTTCATTTTTAATAGTAATTTCAGAAAGTTGTGATTTTTATGTTGACAAACAAATTGTAAGCACTTTTAGAAGTGTGAGTGATTATGCAAAGAGTTTGTGCAAATCACTCTCTTCATTCTTGCGGAGGGTCTCTATAGAGGTACAAAAAAGTTTTGATGATTGATCATGAAGACAATTTATTCAAATCACTCTCTTCATTCTTGTACATGGTCTCTATAGAGGCACAAGAAATTTTTGATGAGTGATTATGTAGACAGTTTGTTCAAAGCACTCTCTTCATTCTTGTGCAGGGCCTCTATAGAGGCACAACAAAGTTTTGATTGTATAGAAATAGATTTGTTGTGTTTCAAAATTCTTTAAGATAAAGGGACGTAAGGCATCGATTGGAGAGAAAATTGTCGGAAGGAATCATAAGCTCTAAATGGTTTAATTGTGTAAAAGTATAGTTTTCCTAGCGTGTGTAGAAGTGTAGTATACCCAGTGTGAGAATTTTTTTGTTTTATAGTCTAAATATTGAGTACAACACGGATAAAATAATTTGTTGGCAATTAATATGCTAGGGTAGTGATAAGGTCATTCTGAGATGAAACACCAAATATCTAATCCTCTCTTGAACAAGGAGACTTTAAGTGCTAGACAATGTATATGATTATGTGATCAAGTAAAGAAACCCCAAGGTTTACACTGCATACATGTGACTTTGGTGTTAGAATTAGAATCAAACACTTGCATGGAAAATTTGATATCCTATTGAGTGAATAGTGTGAATCTTGTGAATTATTTAGGGATGCAAGTGCTTGATTCTAATTCTAACAAGGATTTGAAATAAAGTGAAAAGTAGTAAGGGTTTAGAGACCCTATTCTAATCCTATAATGCAAAAGATAATGAATGTGTTTGTGAACTCTACTAGACTTATCTTTTCCATCAACTTCCACCACTTGCTAGTGCAATCTTTTAAGGTAGACAATAGATGTTCAAATCATTAGTAACAACACCAACATCATGGATCGTACGCATATCAATGAGAAAGTAACAATTGAATTTAAGCTTATATTGAAATTCCAATTAACTAGGCAAATAAGTTTGCAATCAACAAACTACAAGTAGTATGGATAAGCGAGTTTCACAAAGGTTCATCCAAGATTTTCATCCAACTAAATTACTAAAGAAAAATCTAAACTATGTTTGATAAATCAAAGACCCACACTATTAGAATATGTAAGGAAGTGTTGGAATTGGTTTTCACTGATGTCAAAACTCTTGTACTGACACTCTTGTGGTACCGATGGGTATTTGGCATGCAACAATTATATCTTGTTGTTCTTTGGTCTAGTAACATGAGTTTTTCATTATGCACAAGGTTCAAAATGATAATATCTTGGGATCATTGTGTTTCAAGGCATACTATGGTGTTTGGTGCATCAACCACAACATATTCTCATTTTCATTATATCTCTATTGACATATATCTTTTGTATCCATCTTTTGGTCTTGGTTGTGGCATTTAAGTTGCTTTGGTAAATGTAGCATATATTGTAATATCGTAATTCCAACCCCTCTAAGGATTGTAATGCAACATGTTGTTACCTTTTCTTGTCCTATATTTAAGACCAATGTTGTGCATTTAATATAATTATAATATATATTACATCGGATATATCATATGCCATGTGTGAAGCTGACATATGTAAGATCGGATGTTGGTATAAATAAAGAAGAACCTTTTGATGAACTACAACTGATTGAATACCTGAATGACTTGAAGATCATTGATTAGAGATTGCCGAGCTATTGAAATTATAGGTAAGATAATTAAATCAATCATAATGGTGGCATTGATGTCAACTAGTTTTGACAATACTTATCATGTTAGTTACAAACATCTAAACATCTTTTAAAGGGAGAAATGATGAAGAACTGAGATATCTACATGGAGAAAGATGGATATGATAGATGAGGATAAGGAATACTTTGGGTAACTCATTGATGAGTCTATGACTTTATACTATTGATTTGATCATGTTGCATTAATCTATTATGAAGAAGGAAGTAAAATTGTACAAGACAATGTGATCAGTAAATGAAGACTTCTATATACATCGAGTTAGTGTAGTGTCTACTGAGCAACAGTATTAACCGAGCTAGTATTTGCTGACACATTTCTTTGTTAACCGAGTATGAATGAAAGTATTAAATGCTTAGTTTAGCCGACAGAAAATGATGAGCCGGAAATTGTTATGATTTTGAGTTTAAGGATAATTTTTTTTATGAGATCCATGGCTGACAAAATTTAGAGAAGATCTAAAGGATGAAATTGAAACGTGTTATTGACACATCTTTCGAGGAAGGTTTAAGAGGCAAAATCAATGAAGAAGATTAAGCAGCAAAATCTGATGGATGATATGAAAATAGTTTATTTTTCTATATAAGAGATATGAGTTTCTTTATTGAAACATGTCAGAAGATAGAAGACTATGGAGATTTCACATGAATACTTTTTCATGCATGCTTGATCAGACCGATTGAAGGAGAACCGAACTGTAGAATATTACTGAGCATTAGAGAACTATTACCGAGTGAAAGTAAGTTAAGGAAGTGAATTGAATTATTGATTAGAGAATTTGTATAGGCTTAGAATAGATCTGAACATCTACATTTGAGTTGTATAGGAATCAGATCATTACTGTTTCAGTTTAACCATTGATTCAAAAAATCTCCTGACCGAGTGGACTTAGCTGTCTTATATTATGCCCTATGTCATTCAAGGAATATACATTGTTATCTTATTGACCCCATAGTGAATGATGGTCAAAAGTTAACTGTTAGTCTTAAATCCTCTAACAAGGTCACACCTAACAGTGTGTATTGTAACCTTTAACAGGGTTGGCTCTTCACCGAGATCACTTTAGAAGAGTGAAATTATTTTGGGTTACTAGTCCCAAGTGGCTTTTCCCTTTATCATCTTGAGCATTATAATGGAGGATCAGTAAAAATGGGTAATGACACACCTTGTATGGTTAAAGGAAAAGGATCTTTATTGATAAATGATAGAATTAGATGTGATAATTCTTATTGGGTAAAAGGACTGAATTACAATTTGCTAAGTGTAGCACAACTTAACAACTCATGACACCGAGTAGCATTTGAAAGAAAGAAGGTGTGAATCTATGATGAAAGTGGAAAGCTTATCAGAATAGGAGGACAATCAAAAGGTAACTTATTTTATGTTGACAATGCTAAGACTTCTTGTTTACTAGTGAAAAATGAAGATGCATGGTTATGGCATAAAAGCTTATGTCATGTAAATTTTGATAACATGATTAAGATCAGTAAAAAGAAAAAAGTTAGAGGATTGCCTAGCTTAACTAAACCTAATCATGTTATGTGCCATCAATTTCAGAAAGGAAATATGACAAAATCTAGTTTTAAAAGTAAAGACTATTCAACAAAAAAAATCTTGGAGTTGGTTCACACCGACCTATGTGTTCCCATGAGAGCTCAAAGCTATTATGGTGATAGATACTTTATTCTATTTTTTTATGACTATACTAGATTGATGACAGTCATGTTTTTAAAGGAGAAATCTGAGGCATTCAAAAAATTTAAATGGTACAAGGCTAAAGTTGAAAAATAAATAGGAAAATAACTGAAATGCTTAAGGTCTGATAGAGGAGGTGCGTTTATTTCTAATGAATTCACTAGCTATTGTAATGAGCATGGCATCAAAAGATAGGTTTATGCACCTAGATCACCGCAACATAATGGAATTGTTGAAAGGAGAAATAGATCTATTGTTGATTGTGCAAGAACACTAATGATTGAGAAAAATGTTGCACTGATGTATTGGAGAGAAGTAGTTAGCAGAGTTATATATGTCTTAAACTGAGTTCAACTAAAGAAAGAAATAAACAAGACACCTTACCAGTTATGGTTTTGATACACACCGAGTGTAAGTTACTTCAGAATTTTTGCTAGCAAATGTTTTATTCTGAAAGATGATAGGAATTGGAAATTTGACTCTAAAGATGATGAAGGAATATTTCTTGGATATTCTACTAAGAGTAAAGCTTACAAATGTTTGAATAAGGTTACTAATAAGATGATTGAAAGTGCTAATGTTAGAGTTGATGAGTTTGCTAATAAAAATGATGAAGAAAGCATGAAGGAGCTAGAAGACTATGGTAGATTTACTTATATTGAACATCTAGAGTAGCTACCGAAGCCACAAGCTGAGTCGACCGAACATTAGGAAAATGACACCGAGGAATAGAAAATGGACATCAAGAATCAAGAAGAAGCTACCAAGCAAAGAAATGAACCTGAACAGAGTGAAGAACAAAGAAGAGATCAAGTGATAGCAAGATTTTTCAGAAGACACCATCTCGAGAATCAAATCATTAGAGATAAGCAAGATGGCATGCTGAAAAGAACTAAGTTGAGATAAAACACATGCTTAGTTTGTGAGTTTAAACCTAAGAATGTTAAGGTTGCACTTGAGAATGATGAATGGATCAATGCTATGAATGAAGAGATTGAACAAATTTTAAAAAATAAGACATGGACATTAGTACCTAGACCGAAAGATAAAAATGTTATTGGTACTAAGTGGATTTTTAGGAATAAGTTGAATGAAAATGGTGAGGTTACAAGAAATAAAGCAAGACTTGTTTGCAAGGGATATGCACAAGAACAAGGTATTGATTATGGTGAAACCTTTGCACCTGTTGCTAGTCTGGAAGGAGTCCACATGTTACTTACATATGCTGCACATAAGAGATTTAAGGTATATCAAATAGATTTTAAGTCAACTTTTCTGAATGGAATACTAGAAGAGGAGATCTACATAGAAAAACATGAAGCATTTGTTGATCTGAATCAGAAAGACATGGTATGTAGACTACACAAAGATTTATATGGATTAAAGCAAGCACCGAGAGCATGGTATTAAAGGTTACATACTTATCTTTTAAGTATTGGTTTTGTAAGAACTAGTGAAAACAACAATTTGTACATGAAAGGAGGATCTGATGATACTATTTTGATTGCTGAAATATTTATTGATGATATAATCTTTGGAGGACAACATCAGATTTGTAAAGCTTTTGCTGATGAGATGAGAAAGGAATTTGAAATGTCAATTTTTGGAGAGATTAAATTATTTGTAGGCTTGCAAGTTATTCAGTAAAATGATGGAATTTTCATCACACAATCAAAGTACATTAAAGAGGTATTTAGAACATTTGGCATGGAAGATGCTAAACCAGTGGGAACACCGATGGTTACTAGCTGAAAATTGACAAAGGATGATGAATCTACAGAGGTAAATCAAACATTGTACCGATCTATGACTGGTAAACTGATGTATGTTGTACATAGTAGGCCTGATATTGCACATGCAGTGGGGATTGTGGCTAGATTTTTTGCCAATCCTAAAGATTTGCATATGGTTGCAGTAAAAAGAATCTTGAGATACTTAAAGAAAATAGAGGATTATGGTTTATGGTACTCTAAGGAAGGCAAATTTGAACTGAGAGTTTACACCGATACAGATTGGGTTGGAAATATAGATGACAGAAATAGCACAACCGAAGGAGCATTTTTTCTTTGGAGAAAGGCTTGTAACTTGGACAAGCAAGAAACAACCTTGTATTTATCAGTCTACTGCTGAAGCATAGTATGTTGTTGCTGCTACAAACTGTTCAAACATTGCTTATATCAAACAAGTGTTGGAAGGGGAATGAGGTAATCATTGAACCAATGATTATATATTGTGACAACACTAGTGCTATAAATATTTCTAGGAATCATGTGATGCATTCAAAGACAAAGCATATATCAATTAATTATCACTACTTAAGAGAACAAGTACAGGAGAAGAAAGTAAAATTGGAGTATGTTACATCAAAGGAGCAACTTGTTGATATTTTTACCAAGCCTCTACCGAAGGATACTTTTGAATATTTGAGGACTAGACCTGGGGTTCCTCCCATGTCTACCGGTCACTAATTTGATGTTGAGGTTGCATCAACCTATACTTATTAGAAGATCATTCATATTGATGAAACATAGCTCACACTTTGGATTTTTTCTAAGGTTGTGAAAGATTAGAGAAGCTAGAATAGAAATTATGGTTATTTGTACATTGAAGGTACCTGATATGCACCAAACAATAGAGAATTATTTGGCTATTGTAGAGTTGTATGTTGTATGTTTTATGTTTTTCTTTGGCATTGTTGTCAAAGGGAGAGATAAAGAGTGGAGAGATAAATAGAGAATGAATATGAAAAATTAGTTATGAGAACACAAAGAAAGGGAGAGATAATCTAAAAAGATCTACATTTGAGGGAGAGTTTGCACTTGTAATGTTGTTATGTTTTGTAGTGATTAAACATATTAAATTTGATCTTACCGAGCTACAACATTTTCTTACATAGTTATAGAATACATGTTTGGTATGTGCATGGCATAGTTCATATTGCTTGTGTTACCATCAATGCCAAAGGGAGAGATTGATGAACTACAACTGATTGAATACCTAAATGACTTGAAGATCAATGATTAGAGATCACTGAGCTACTAAAATGATATGAAAGATAATTAAATTAGTCATTATGTTGTCATTGATGTCAACTAGTTTTGACAATACTTATCATGTTAGTTACAAACATCTAAACATCTTTTGAAGGGAGAAAAGATGAAGAACTAAGATATCTACATGGAGAAAGATGGATATGACAGATGAGGATAAGGAATACTTTGGGTAACTCATTGACGAGTCTATGACTTCATATTGTTGAGTTGATTATGTTGCATTAATATATTATGAAGAAGGAAGAAAAATTGTACAATACAATGTGGTCGGTAAATGAAGACTTATGTATACACCGAGTCAGTGTAGTGTATACCAAGCAACAGTATTAACCGAGATAGTATTCACTGACGCATTTCTTTGTTAATTGAGTATGGATGAAAGTATTAAATGCTTAGTTTAGCCGACAGAAAATGATGAGCTGGAAATTGTTATGATTTCAAGTTTAAGGATAAAGTTTTTATGAGATCCACGACTAAAAAAATTCGGAGAAGATCTAAAGGATGAAATTGAAATGTGTTATTGACACATCTGCCGAGCAAGGTTTAAGAGGAAAAATCAACGAAGAAGATTAAGCGGTAAAATCTAATGGATGATATGAAAACAATTTATTTGTCTATATAAGAGATATGAGTTTCTTTATTGGAACATGCCGAAAGATAGAACACTAGAGAGATTTTGCATGAATACTTTTTCATGCATGCTTGATTAGACTGGTTGAAGGAGAACTGAACTGCAAAAGATTACCAAGTGTTAGAGAACTATTATCGAGTGAAAGTAAGTTGAGGAAGTGAATTGAATTATTGATCAGAGGATTGGTATGGGCTTAGAATAGATTTGAACATCTACAATTGAGTTGTATAGGAATCAGATCATTACTATTTTAGTTTAACCATTGATTCAGAAAATATCCTAACCAAGTGGACTTAACCATCTTATGTTATGCCCTATGTCATTCAAGGAATGTACATTGTTATCTTATTGACAAAAGGGTAGGGAGAAAGAGGGGCCAAATTATGGTGCACCCTAATGAGCCAATCCTTCTCAACACATGTGGAAGCAAACAAACACAACAGTGAGAGAGAGAATACAGAAACTTTCATATATTTTCATCAAATAGACTGATACATGCCAGACTGTAAGGCCTTCCTAGTTAGGGCTAGATATTACAATGAAATACAAAATTCCTCAAACATGTGAGGATTTTCCAAAAATCTCTACTTCTATCTTCTATCAAATTCCTATCTCCAAAAATTGCCCCGAAAAACTACTCCCTAAACTCTAAACCAAAAACTACATTTATACAAGAAGCTAACAAACTGAGTTGGCCTTCAGATCCACAATCAATAGAAGGAATGATTAGATCTAGGCCCACATGCTTCCCAATGATGGATTCCAACATTAAATCCATGATCCAATATAAATGCACAAGTTGGCCACAACAAAAACTAAAACTAAGCCCGTCGGTGAGCAAGATAACCGAGCAGTAGACAAGAAATGCCAAGCGCCAGTGAAACAACTGACCACCCAGGAGATGACCAACCACACTCAGTAACCAAAGGAAACTGACCAACTACCGACCAACTTGGTCAAAGCAAAAATTGAGCAACACAGACAAACTCCAAATTGTTTTTGGTGACACAGAATTGCCAAGGACCTGAGATGCTCCTGCATCAGACACCTGGGGTTATTTTGAAATGATTCTCTGAGTCATTTGGTAGGTCTGGTCCGAGATGCATCCAACTCATACTATGAAATCCATGAACTATCTTCCATCAGTCTATTCTTCCACTTTACCAAATATTCCATCTATTGTTTTCCTCTTGTTCTTTTACCAACTCTTTCCTTCAAAATCTGTTCAACTTCATCATTATGCTTCATAGGATATCCTGTTGGTACTGCCACTTCTTCATTAGGTTCATGATACTCATATAAATCAGCAATGTTGAAAATATGTGATATGTCCATGTCATCAGGTAACTCAATCTCAGATGCATTTTCACTATCAAATTTCTTGAGAATCTTGCAAGGTCCAAACTTCTTCATCTTCAACTTCCCATATGTTCCAACAAGAAATTGGCCTTTCTTCAAATGAACCATTACTTCATCACCAACATCAAAATTTTAATGTTTTCTAGATCTATCAGCTCTGTCTTTGTATTTCTAATTACTATCTTCCAACTTTAGCTTCACATCTTCATCCAATGTCTTCATGTACTTAGCAAATTTTACTCCTTTAGCACTTTTCTTATTCTCATCAACAATGTCTCTCAAATCAGATATTCCTCTCAGTTGTGTGCCATTCACAATCTCAAATGGTGTTTTTCCAGTACTCCTATTCATTAAATTATTGTATGAAAACTTTGCTTGTGCCAACACAGAATCCTAACTACTCGATGTGTCTCCAACTAAACATCTCAAAATATTTCCTAAACTTCTATTCACAACTTTAGTCTGTCCATCAGTTTGTGGGTGAAATGTAGAACTATATTTCAACTCACTGCCAAATTTCTTCCAAAGGGTTTTCCAAAAGTATCCAACAAATTTATTGGCTCGGTCAAAGATAATACTCCTCGGTAATCCATACAATCTGACAATTTCCTTAAAGAAAAGATCTGCTACATGTATTGCATCAGATGTCTTTCTACATGGTATAAAATGTGCCATCTTAGAAAATGTATCCACAACAACAAATATAGAATCATTACCTCTTACTATCTTCGATAAGCCAAGAACAAAATCCATACTAATATCAATCCAAGGTTTCTCAGGAACAACAATCGGTGTATACAATCCAGTATTCTGACTTACTCCTTTTGCAACTTGACAAATTCCATAGATTTTCACAAATTTATGAACATCTTTATACAACTACGGCCAATACTACTTCTCCTTAAGAAAATTCCATGTTTTATCAATACCAAAATGTCCAGCCAAACCACTACTATGCTTCTCCTTTATCATATTAGTTCTCATTATTCCTCTCGGTATACACAACTGAATACCTTTAAACAACATACCTTCCTGAATGAAATATTCATCCCATTTAGTGTCTTGTTGATCTTGAATAGGTGCTTTGCACTTTCTCCATGGCTCAAAAAAATCAGGGTCAAACTCATAAGAATCTTTCATCTCAGCAAAACCAAGAACTTCAATTTTCATCTCAGTCATCAAAGATCTTATTCTACTCAATGCATCAGCAACTCGATTAGTGACTCCACTCTTATGCTTTATCACTAATGTATAACTTTGTAAATACTCAACCCATTTCATATGTCTCTGATTCAACTTATTCTGACTACCCAAATATTGTAAAGCCTTATGATCAATATCCAACACAAACTCACTCGATATCAAATAATGTCTCCATTTCTTCAGTGCTTGAACAATAGCATAGAATTCTTGATCATACATAGAATATTTCCTTCTAGCATCATTCAACTTTTCACTAAAGAAAGCAACAGGTTTACCTTCTTGACTCAACATAGCTCCAATTGCACTTCCACTTACATCACATTCCACTTGAAATACCTTATTGAAATCAGGTAATGCCAAAATAGGTAATTCAGAAACCTTCTTCTTCAGAGTCTCAAAATTTATGTTAGCTCCATGTGTCCATTTGAATTCTCTTTTGTCTCCTCTCATAGTCTTAGTTATAGCATTACAAATTGAACTGAAATTTCTTATGAACTTTTGGTTAAAACTTGCCAAACCATGAAATGATCTTACCTCACTAGAATTCATAGGTGTAGGCCAATTCAAAATAGCTTCAACCTTTTCAGGATCCATCTTCAAACCATCAACTGAAATAACAAATCCCAAATACACAATCTCTTCTTTCATGAATGAACACTTTTTCAAATTTATCAACAACTTTTCCTCTTTCAATCTCTGCAAAACTTGTCTAACATGCAACAAATGTTCTTCTCTAGTCTTACTGAATATGATAATGTCATGAAGATATACAATCACAAACTTACCCAATAATTTCTTCAAAACTTCATTCATCAGCCTCATAAAAGTACTTGGTGCATTAGTTAAACCAAAAGGCATAACCAACCACTCATAAAAACCTTCTTTTGTCTTGAAAGTAGTCTTCCATTCATCACCCTCTTTGATTTTGATCTGATGATACTGTTGGAAAGTTGTTTATACTAAATTATATGACTAGATATAGTGTTGTCATTATGGCAACAAAGTCATATAGTAGTTTGGAGTCAGCGCACTTAGTGTAAAGATCAAAATTCAGTTAAGTATTGAAGATTGGATAGTATACAGAGTTCCAGAAGCTCAGAGCATCAACACATGTGTGTATGGATGAATTATGGTATGCACCCTAGAAGTTAAGGTTGTTATACTATACTTTTGCTTAGTCTATGAGTGCATAAGTAGATATGCAAAGATGTGAAAGTTACAGTCAGTTGAAGTTGCACGGCCAGTGTGTGCCAATAGAGAACAGAGCATAAAGTTGACAGTTAGCATTTTGGTTTGCGATTATGATTTAATGTTTTAAAGGCCATGCACCCATTCTATTTAGGTTGCCGACATGTTTATATGTATAATTGTAAGCATGCTTAAGAAAATTCATTTGGAAGCGTTGTTTGTAATTAGTTATAGGGTTGACCTAATTATTTTGTTTGTATAAGCACATAAATATAAGGTGCACCCATTGTATTTGATATGGAAGTGGAAATAGAATTGTGTTAAGCAGAGAAGAGGTATGCGAAGTGAGAATAAGATGTATTAGAGCTTTTCTAGAGGTCAAAGCATCAGTGCACTAAAGGAACTGATCTAACAAGCAGTGTCACAATGAACAGTTCACCTGTAGATATAGTGTGTATCTGAATCAGAAGGTTGTAGCCTTCACCATTTGAGTAGTGAGCTCTAGGACAGTGAGTCCACTCCCCTAATAGGGATCATTGTAAAAGACTCCTAACAGGGTCTAACCCTTAACAAGGTCTACTGTACTTAAAGCATTGTAAAGCTACTCCTAACAGGGTAAAGGATCTTCTAACAAGGATCACAAAACACTAGTGCAGATTATTAGTGGGTATCAAGTCCCATTGGGGTTTTTACCTATTTGGGTTTCCCCGTAACCATATTGGTGTCATGTGTTGATTTCATGTTTCATGTTTATGTGAATGTTTAATTAAGTTCTTAAGCATTTATGTTCAGCATAAATATTTAAGTTAAAAGTTAAAATATAGTGAACACTGATTCACCCCCCCCCCCCCCCTCTCAGTGTTCCCATTCCTAACAATTGGTATCAAAGCTCTGGTCCTTAGCAAATAATTTTAACCACTTGAGGAGATCATGGATAAAGTAGATATGAAACATCTGAAGAAAAATCTTGAAGTCACTCTTGAAGACCTGGACAATTCAGAAAGAGAAATTGAAGAACTAAAAGAAAAAGTCAATGATGCTCAATTAGTTATCAAAAGACTAAGAAAGGATTTGAAAGGATGCTCTAATAGTGAACTTGAAGAAAAAGTCAAGAAGTTGAGTGAATAAAATGCCTCCTTATTAAGTTAGCTTGAAGAATTTGATGAAAAACTGATGAACAATCAAGATGTCTACAATGAACAAGTCAAGGAGAACCTTCAACTCAATGAAGAACTAAGGGAAGCTAACTATTAAATCTTGGAGCTAAAGAATATAAAAGAGATCTTGGAATCTGAATTGAAAAAGATAAAGGATCATATTGAAAAATTAAACACCAGTGTTGAGTTGGTAGAATCACAGTTGTATGCAAGAAGAATCAAAGGAGACACTAGCTGCATTGGATACAATGAAGCACAAAATCAGATTGACAATATGCAAGAAAGAAAGGATTCACAAAATAACTCTACTGATGATGAGAAGACTGAAGATCAAACCAAAGACAATGGTGGTCCTCCTAAGAATGAGCGCAATCAAGTAGAACACACTTGTTTTTCTTGTAACAAGCATGGACACATTGCAAGAAACTATATAGAGGTAAGACCTTTCAATGGCTACTATTATTCATGCAATAGATTTGGTCATAAAGCTATGAATTGCAAGACTAGTAGGAAGAACAGGACTTAGCAAGATCAAAGAAATCAGAATCAGACAAATGTTAGAAGTTCTTAGAATGTTACATGTCAGATATGTAACTATAATGGTCACTCAACTAGAACATGGAAAATGGTGACTCATGTCAATGCTCTAAGGAATAATAGACCTCTAGTAATTTGTCACTATTGTAACAAGGCTAGACATATCTCAAGGTTCTGTAGATCAAGGATGCAAGGTCGAGAAAGCCCTAAAAAGATCAAAGAATCAATTTTGGATCCTGAAGCAGAAATAAAGTTTGTGAAAGCCTCAGATGATGCAAGAATGATTTGGCCAGAAGGAAAGAAGGAAAAATTTGATGAGAATGTATTGGATGCGTCCCAAGTGGACACACCCTCTACATCTGCATGAATGACCCTCAGGGTCATAGGGGGAGCTAATTTAGCTCTAGACCCCTACGTGGCTGGTATACTCATCCTCAAAGTATGCACCTTTGGACTTAAGCTTTAGGAGTGTATAGGAACCTTCGTACAAGAGTGCACATGCTGATTGTTAGCGGAGCTTGAGTTTGAAATTTTGAAGTGATAGCCTGGTTTATGCGATGTGCATTAAAGGCAAATTTTTCACTTTCAAGAACACAAAAGTCATTTGATTGCTCATTGCATTAAAATTCAAAGCAATAGGAGAGCAGAAAGAGCCTTGGAAGTTTTTGTGAAGTCTTGGAGATTGAATCTATCATAGACTTGTTGTAGTTATCAGTGCATTTGATTGGTTGCAATAACCCTAGCTCGTTGCGCTGATTTGAAAGCCGTCAGATTATCTCTAAGTTTAGTTGGAAAGTGATTAAAAAGCAATTCATGGCCACTCCCATAGTTTTTGATGTTGCCAAAAAGAAGAGATACATTTTCAAGAGGCACCCATTTAAATCAACCCTAGATGATTTAGAGGGAGCTTTCTCCCACACGCCAATGGGTGTCATGCATGTAGAAGACATAAGGGCTTACATCTATTGTAAGAAGGAACCTATTGGACTAGATAGGTTAAGGGTGCACATGGACACAATGTTGAAACCAGACAAAATTTTCATGGATGATTACACCAAATGGAATGGTCACCCCATTGTTGAGTGTGTTACGGCATATGAATTCTATGAGACAGAATGGATAAAGATCTTACTGAGCATAATCCATGATGATTTGTTTTGGATTGGAGATGTTCCAGGTAGAATCACAAATGACCTAATTCATGAGATGACATGCCTCTCTAAGATAGGCGCCATCCTTCCAATGGGTAAGGATGTCAGGAAAATGGTGGAGCAAACATGCAAATCTAGAAGTGATAGGTGCGGCATGACCATTAAGCCTATAGAGCAAGAAGACATCAAATTGATGTCAATGATACTGGGTTATAGATTTCATCACACTAGTAGGGTGAATAGTGTGTCTACAGGCACTATTCTAGAAGCCATCCGACTTGTGCAAGAAGATGGAGAGTTCAACTTGTGTGAGATCTTGCGTGCACATTTGATAGACAACATCAAAGCTATCAAACATGACAAAATAAAGATATTCAAGTTTGGGTCCCTAATCATCTATATGTACCTTCATATAGTTTAGACTTGTATCTAGACAAGTCCATAGATATCAAACAAGGCATGCACTCAGAGCACCTTAAGAGACTATGTAACCTTAGAATTCAAGACCTTCAGAGAAAGAATGTAGATGAGGTACAAGATTCCTAAGAATATTGTGGAGAAGTATAAAGACACAATATGCTTTATGGTGGAGGCAGACACTACATGTATGGAAGTCATTGAGCCTAGAACTAAGTGGATTCATCCACTTGGGTATGAGGTAGAGGAACAACTTCTTGAAGCCTATGCATAGGTATTGCTATTAGCCCCTAAAGACGATAATGAACCTAGGTGGAGAACCTATGAAGAAAAGACTAGAGAAGTTGATGCTAAGTTGAACAATGCTACAACAAAAAGAAAGGTTGCAAAGGTCACATCTGAAATCTTGAGAATACATGGTGTATCTCAAGAAGACCTTGATAAAGAAAGGGATGAAAAGATTACCCTAGAATTGAAAGGCACAGTAGCAAAGGAAGAACAAGAAGATCCTAAGCTGAAGAAGGTAAAAACTGAATCAGATGACAGTTAAAAGGGTAAAGAAGACAATACTCCTTCTGTGTCCAAAGATACTCCTTCAGAGTATAAGTCTATATTCAAGAGGAAGAAAGAAGCCAGAACCAGTCATCCATCCTCGCGAGCACTAAGGAGCAAGAAAAACATTCAAGCACCTCCTAAGGCAATATTCTGACCTAGTCTTAAAGTTTTGAATGCAAGAATTTTTGATGAGGGCATAATTGATCAAGTAGGGAAGTTCTATGAATGTTACAGTGAGATTGACAAATAAAAAATACATAGTATGATTGTCAAACACATGATCAAGTTCAAGAAGACAATCCTTGAGTTGAAAACAAAAATTCTAGATAAAGTATGGGATATTTTAGAAAACCTAAAGAGACAATCTAATGCAAATGATCTAAGGATTAGAGAAAAAGTACTAGAAGATACTCTACCAGTATGTTCTAAAGAAGAAGTGGCACTAATATTGAATTTGGTGAAGCTACACCTAAGGACTAAGATGAGAACTCTTCACATCATGAACAAAGACTATGAGATAATTACGAAGGAAATAAAAAATGCTTTTGAGAAGGTGTTATTAGAACGACAGATAAAACCACCTACTACACCCATCTCTCAAGCACCCAATAAGGAAGACAAAGTGGTAGAGCCCACTAATGTACCAATGATAGGTCCTCAGGACTCAGTGCCCATAGCAGAAACTCAAACAGAAGTAGACAAGTCTGGGCCCATGACAAAATCACACAAAGACAACACTATTAACATAGATAATGTGGAAATAGCCATGGCGGCTACTGATAAGGATTTGGACAATTTTGAGGAAGCATTTGTCAGCACTGAGGAAGATAAAATCCTATGCAGTAGTACACCTCCCATTCAGCAAGAAGAAGTACTCATAGAAGATGTTTTTGATGCGAAAGAAGAAGAGAAGAAAGAAGGAGAAAAGGAAAAAGAAAGAAAAGATGAAACTATTGTTTAATTGGTCACAGTAAAACAAGAAGTGGTGATGGAAAACACTCCCATCACTCCTTCCTCTGCATTATTGTCAAGGTTGACACCAGACACAAGCAGTTTGGATTCTTGGAAAGAAGAAGACCTGATTAAGTTCAGCATCCTGGCTATGGAGAAAGCAAAGGAGAAGCAAGTCATGAGAAATCCTCTCTTGGTAGAATCAGTGAATATCTTGAATAGTTTTCTACTAGAGGATAAGAAAATGCTAAAGGTACATTCGGTTGATGATGTGAGCACAGTCATCTCACAGTTCAAAGTCAATTTTTCTAGCTTAGAAGAATCTGCTACCATAGTGGCAGAAGAGAAATACTTGAAGAAGAGACTCAATCAACTAATGAGCAACTTCACACTTGACTTAAGTTCACTTAAGTCTGGTTAGGCATCCTTGAAGGAATTTGCAGATCAAGGAAGGAAAGTCATTGAAGAATCCATGGATTAGGATAATCTCACTGATGCCCATCTTAAGAAGATCAAAGATGTAGAGGCAATGATTGAGAAGGTGAAGAATTCAGTGCTAGACACATCCACTGATGTGAACATGTGTAACAATGTCTATCAAGGTCAGTTGGACATAATTGAGAAGGTAGAGAAAGAAATGGAAAAGATAAGGTCTAGACAGACTCAATTGAGGAATTCTCTTGCACCCTCACTAGACATTCTTAGTCAGAACATAAAGGAGATTGATGCGACCATGATAACCTATGATCAAGGTCTGAGCATAGAATTGGAGAAGATGGAGAAGCTTCAATATGCATTATGCGCCCATCTCTAGATAGTCAATTCACTGATAACCTTTTGGAAGATCTAGAACCTCAAAATTGCATATCCGGATGTTTTCCCTCAGTGAGTAAGTGTACATACAATTTTTTGATGCACCTTTGTCATTAATGTCAAAGGGGGAGTTGTGTATATAATATAGATTATATATATGCATATGAGATATAAGGTTATGTATAGAAGATGTATAGAAGACAAAAGTTTTTGTGTGAAGGTACAGTTAGCAACTTGGCCATATTCTTTTTTTCCATCAATGACAAAGGGGGAGATTGTTGGAAAGTTGTTTATACTAAAGTATATGACTAGATATAGTGTTGTCATTATGGCAACAAAGTCATATAGTAGTTTGGAGTCAGCGCACTTAGTGTAAAGATCAAAATTCAGTTAAATATTGAAGGCTGGATAGTATACAGAGTTCCAGCAGCTCAGAGCATCATCACACGTGTGTACGGATGAGTTATGGTATAAGCCCTAGAAGTTAAGGTTGTTAGACTATAATTATGCTTATTCTATGAGCGCATAAGTAGATATGCAAAGATGTGAAAGTTACAGTCAGTTGAAGTTGCACAGCTAGTGTGTGCTAGCAGAGAACAGAGCATAAAGCTAACAGTTAGCATTTTGGTTTGGGATTATGATTTAATGTTGTAAAGGCCATGAACCCACTCTATTTAGGTTGCTGACATGTTTATATGTATAATTGTAAGCACGCTTAAGCCAATTCATTTGGAAGCGTTGTTTGTAATTAGTTATAGGGCCGACCTAATTGTTTTGTTTGTATAAGCACATAAATATAAGGTGCACCCATTGTATTCGATATGGAAGTGGAAATAGAATTGTGTTAAGCGAAGAAAACATATGTGAAGTGAGTATAAGATGTATTAGAGCTTTGCTAGAGGTTAAAGCATCAGTGCACCAAAGGAACTGATCTAAAAAGCAGTGTCACAGTGAACAGTTCACCTGTAGATATAGTGTGTATCTCAATCAGAAGGTTGTAGCCTTCACCATTTGAGCAGTGAGCTCTAGGATAGTGAGTCCACTCCCCTAACAGGGATCATTATAAAAGACTCCTAATAGGGTCTGACCCTTAACAAGGTCTACTGTACTTAAAGCATTGTAAAGCTACTCCTAACAGGGTAAAGGATCTTCTAACAAGGATCACAAAACACTAGTGTAGATTATTAGTGGGTATCCAGTCCCACTGGGGTTTTTACCTATTTGGGTTTCCCCATAACCATATTGGTGTCATGTGTTAAATTCATGTTTCATGTTTATGTGAATGTTTAATTTAGTTCTTAAGCATTTATGTTCAGCATAAAGATTAAAGTTAAAATGTAAAATACAGTGAACACTGATTCACCCTCCCCCCCCTCTCAGTGTTCCCATTCCTAACAGATACCCACTTTTCAAATCAATATTTGTGAAATACTTTTCTTCAGTCAAACTATCCATTATATCATCCATTCTCGGTATAGGAAACCTATACTTCACTGTTATCTTGTTGATTGCTTTGGAATCAGTACACATTCTCCATTCTCCATTCTTCTTCAGTGCCAATACAACAAGTACTACACAAGGACTCAAACTTTCTCTGATTAAACCTTTCTTGAGCAACTCTTGAATTTGTCAGTTCAATTTCTGATTCTCAGTAGGTGTCAACCGATGAGGTGCCTTATTCGGTAAACTAGCTCTAGGGATTAGATCCATACAATGATCAATGCTTCTTTTCAATGGAAAATCATTAGGTACATTATTAGAAATGATATCACTGTACTTGGTGAGTAACTTATCAATCTCCTCAGGGACATTATCCTCTATTTTGTTACTTAGTTTGTTACGGATCACATCAAAACATACATCATTCTTCTTCAAAGAGTTAACAAACTTTCTTCCTTCCATCAAACAAACTTTCACAAATGTGAAAACATTACTAATATGTTCTTCCATCAATGGTAACAAAATTTGTTTCTTTCCATCAGCCATAATAGTATACTTATGCAATCTCCCATCATATATAGCATGTCTATCATATTGCCAAGGTCTACCCAACAAAATATGACAACAATCCATAGGCATGATATCACCTAACACCTTATCATAGTATTTTCCAATCTTCAAATTCACATAACATTGTTCACTTACCAGGAGTGTATGCTCATCTTTGATCCATGAAATTTGATAGGGCTTTGGATGTACCAACCTTTCCAACTACAACTTTGTGACCATCTCTTCAGATGCCAGATTCTCCAAGCTACCACTATCAATTATTACCTTCCAAACTTTGTCAGAAACTCTACATCTGGTCTTGAACAAACTTTTCCTTATCGAATCTTCCTTCTTGCTTTCATTCCACAGTGCTCTCCTTACCATCAGGTTATTTTATTTCTCAGGTTCATTCAGTGACTCTTCTTGCACCAAAGCATTTCTACTACTACCAGCCTTCTTACTAGCTTGTGTACATTCAAAAGATCTATGTCCTTCTCCACAATTGTAACAAGTTCCTCAGAAACTTCCTCTGCTATAACCACCTCGGTAGTTACTACCTCTACCTCTAAATGAACTTTCACCTTTCCACTCGATCTTGCCTTTGTCCAGATTTGTCTTTTCTAGTTCAGATCTACCATTTTCACCATTGGATCTACCTCTTCCTCTAGGGAATCTACCACCTCAACCTCATTGTCTTTTCTCATGTCTCTTGTTCAATTTCTCCTCAGCCTTCAAAGCAAATTGATAAGCCTCTTCAATGTTCTCCAACTTAACCATACTAATTTCCTCTTGGATGGAAACTCTCAAACCATTCAGGTATCTACTGATTCTTTCCACATCATCTTCATCATGTCTAGATCTGATATCTAATCTATAGAATTCCTCAGTATACTCTTTTACCGAGCTATCTTTCTATCTCAAACTTTGCATTCGTCGAACTAGGTTAATCTGATAATCACAAGGTAAGAACTTTCCTTTCAATTTGTTCACCATTTTATTCCATACCTTGATTTTTTCTTTTCCTTTCCTCTTCCTATCCAACTACAGATGTTCCCACCATAAGGATGCATGACTTTTCAACTTTGTGCTTGCAATCTTCACCTTCTTATCCTTGGGAATGTTTTCATATTCAAAATACTTTTCCATCTCGGTGATCCAGTCCACCAATTCATGAGAATCTAGCTTTCCACCATACTCAGGAGGATTGAAATGTGGTGTTGACTTCAGACTTGTCAAGGTGTTCAAAAATCTTTCTTCACCTTGATCCATAATAGGTACAGGTTCTTCATTTTCCTGTTCTTCTTCAACCTCATCATCACTAACATCTTCAAGATGTCTACCTCTTCTTTGGGTTGTTTCAATAGCTTCTAACCTAGTAGCAATCTGCCTTAGCATATTTGCTAATCCTAGATCTGCATCTCACCTCCCATGAACCATCTTGACAACCCTGTACAATTGTAGGTCAGATCACAATCTGCTACCCCACAACAATCAACTAGGGCTTCAAGAGGAACCTACAAACCTAGATCTGCATACCTATATCAAGATCTCACCTTGCTCTGATAAAACCTGATGCAAGGGCAGGGAGAAAGAGGGGCCAAACTATGGCACACCCTAATGATCCAAGCCTTCTCAACACATGTGGAAGCAAACAAACATAATAGTGAGAGAGAGAATGCAGAAAATTTCATATATTTTCATCAAATAGACTGATACATGTCAAGTTGTAAGGCCTTCCTGATTAGGGCCAGATATTAAAATGAAATACAGAAGTCCTCAAACATGTGAGGATCTGCCAAAAATCTCTACTTCTATCTTCTATCAAACTCCTATCTCCAAAAAATGCCTTGAAAAACTAGCCCCTAAACTCTAAACCAACAACTACATTTATACAAGAAGCTACCGAACTGAGTAGGCCTTCAAATCCATAATCAACAGAAGGAATGGTCAAATTTGGGACCACATGCTTCCCAATGATGGATTCCAACATGAAATCCATGATCCAATAAACATGCACAAGTTGGCCACAATAGAAACTAAAACTAAACCCGTCGATGAGCAAGATAATCGAGTAGCATACAAGCAATGTCAAGCGCCAATGAAACAACCGACCCCCCAGGAGATGACCGACCACACTCGGTAACCAAAGGAAACTGACCAGCTCAATCAAAGTAGAAACTAAGCAACAAAGACAAACTCCAAATTATTTTTGGTAACACAAGATTTCCAAGGACCCGAGATGCTCTTGCATCACTTATTGACCCCATAGTGAATGTTGGTCAAAATTTAACTATTATTCTTAAATCCTCTAATAAGGTCACACCTAACAGTGTGTATTGTAACCTTTAACATGGTTGGCTCTTTACCGAGCTCACTTTAGAAGAGTGAAATTATTTTGGGTTACCGTCCCAAGTGGTTTTTCCCTTTGTAGGGTTTCCATGTTAAATCGTTGTGTTATGTGTTATCTATGATGATTGTTTTATTATCACACTTTACATACTGCATATTTGATTTGGTCGATAATTATAGTGAGTTAATTAACTGGTAATCAGTAAAGGCACATATAGTATAATAATTTATGTTACTGAGCTGTAAAATTTGTTGAAATTGTTTTGTATGTTACATCTCTGTATTTGGGATTGTAGTATAACTGATCTAACTGATTAACCCCCCCTCTCAGTTATTCTAACACCTTTATATCCTAATGTAGAAATATATATGTATGTAACAAGTGTATAGGTGTGTCTTATGTGCGGACTATATGTGAAGTGACTACAAATTCATGTGAAGGATATTTGTGTTCATGTAGAGTAGTCTAGAGATCTTAGAGATGGATTCTATTTCTTTTCATATCATTTGACAGTGAGCCCCTGTGTATGGGTAGTGAACCCTTGTTTTTGGCAATAAGCCTCTTTATCAAAAGTGAGCGTACTGACAATGAGCCTTCTTGTAGTGAGAATTTTTTGGCAATGATCCCTTGTATCAAATCACCATTCAGTGTCACCTAAATAGGTGTTTTTATATTTCTTAAAATTAGCTTCTTTATTGTTTTACCCATCTTGGGATTTCCATGTAAAAATATGGTGTTCTCTATTTCAGTGTTCCTGTGCATTTCATGTTTATATTTGTTGTGAATGTTTAATGTGCTAAATTGAAAAATCTTAAGTTGATATGGGAGTTTTTTAAGTGTTTACCAATCGAGAGAAAGTTTGTAAAGTTGTGTGGGAATAATTAATTCACCGCCCTCTCAATTATTTGGCATGTTCAATAATTGGTATCAAAGTTTGGTCCCTTCCAGATAGAGCTTAACTACTTGAGGGAGATCTTGGAGGTTGAATAGATGGAAGGAGGATTATATTCTGAAGAAGATTTCTAGATCATGTTGAGAAACATTGAAGGAGTTGAATCTAAAAATCAAGAGCTATAGGAAAACCTGATGGAAGCAAATACCTATATTGAAAAATTAAGAGATCAGATCAGGAAGTTCAAGGCAAGGAACAAGGAAGTCAACAGAGAGTTGAAAGAATCAAAAGATAGAGTTGTTAGAATAAATGAGATGGGGGTGAATCATTTATCCACAGTCCCAAATTACAAAATGTATCACTTAAAACAAATTCAACTAATTCTGCATCTCGATAAACATAACATACTAAACTATCTGTGTAATTACCGATTACTAGTTAATTGCTCATAGTGATTATTGACCAAATCAAATATGCAACATGCAAACTATGATAACCAAACAATCACCACATAAACACATAACACAAAGATTTAATGTGGAAACCCTGTAAAGGGAAAAACCACCTGGGACTGGTAACCTAAAATATTTTCACTCTTCTAAAGTGAGCTTGGTGAAGATCCAACCCTATGAAAGGTTACAAAACACACTGTAAGGTGTGACCTTGTTAGAGGATTTAACACTAATAGTTATCATCCAACCAGCATTCACTATGGGGTTGATAGGATAACAATGTACATTCTATGAATGACATAATAAGACTTTCAAGTCCACTCGGTTAAGAGATTTTTCTGTTACAATGGTTAAACTAAAATAGTAGGTGATTTGATTACAATACAACTTGATTTTATAGATGTTCAGATCTATTCTAAGCCCATAAAAATCCTCTGATCAATATTTCTATTTAGTTCATCAACATTCAATAACTTATTGTCACTCAGTATAGCTCTCTGATGCTCAGTACTATTCTACAATTCGGTTCTTCTTCAACCAGTCTGATCAGGCATGCGTGAAGCTGTGTTCATGTGATATCTATGTAGTCTCCTTCTTCCAGCATCCCTTCCACAGTGAAACCAATGTCTCTTATATAGACAAGTAAACCATTTTCTTTTCATCCATGAGATTTTGCCACATAATCTCCATTGATTTTGCCGCTTAAACCTTCCTCGGCAGATGTGTCAATGACTCATTTCAATTTCATCCTTTAGATCTTCAAAAAAAAAATTAGCCATTAATCTCATAACAAACTTTATATTTTCACCTCATAATCATACACTTTAAAGATCATCAATTTCTGTCAGCTAAACTAAACATTTAGTTTTTTCATCCATACTCGATTATCGAAGAAATGTGTCAACGAACACAAGCTTAGTTAATACTATCGCTCGGTATACACTATACTAGCTTGGTGTATATTGAAGTGCTTCATTTACTGACCACACTGCTTTGTTAAGTTTTGCTTCCAACTTCATAACAGATTACTGTAACATAATCAAGTCAACAATATGAAGTCATAGACTCATGAATAAGTTACCAAGAGTATTCCTTATCCTCATCTGTCATATCCATCTTCCTTTATGTAGATATCTTAGTTCTTCATCTTTTCTCCTCTTTTACAAATGTTTAGATATTTGCAACTATCATGATAAGTACTATCAAAACTAGTTGACATCAATGACAACATAATGACTTATTCAATTATCTTACATATCCTTTCAATACTCGGTGATCTCTAATCACTTGTAGTTCATCAATCAAGTTCTCATTAAGTTGTAGTTCATCAATCTCTCCCTTTGGCATTGATGGAAACTCAAGAAATATGAAATATACCATACACATACCAAACATGTATTCTACAACTATGTAAGAAAATCTTGTAACTCGGTAAGCTCTCCCTAGCTTGATATGTTTAATCACTACGTTACATGACAACATTGCAAGTCTAGACTTTCCTCTGCAGATATGATCTTTCCATTTTTTAGATTCCTTCTGTTCTCAGATTATCTCTCCCTTAGATAGATGTTCCAGTGATCTCTTAGTTTGTCATATTTTTTATCTCTCCCTTTGACAACAATACTAAAGAAAAACATAAACATACAGCTCTGCATTAGCCATGTGACTCTCTATTGTTTGATGCATACAACGTATCTCGATATACTGATATGCAAATAGTTGTTCCTAAAATCTTTCACAACCTTAGACAAAATCCAAAGTGTGAACTATGTTGCATCATCATGATTGAGCTTCTGATAAGATTAGGCTGATGCAACCTCTGGATCACATTAGTGATCAGTAGACAGGGGACAGATCCCATGTCTAGTCCTCAAGTTTTCAAATGTTTCCTTCGGTAGAGGCTTGGTAAATATATCTGAAAGTTTCCCTTTTGATGTAACATATTCCAAATTGACTTGCTTCTCCTGTACTTGTTCTCTTAAGTAGTGATACTAAATAGAAATATGTTTGGTCTTTGAGTGCATTACAGGATTCCTAGAAATATTTATTGCACTTGTGTTGTCACAATATATAATCACCGGCTTAGTGGTTACCTCATTCATCCCTTCCAACACTTTCTTGATGTAAGAAATGTTTGAACAGTTTTTAGCAGCAACAACATATTCTACCTTGGTAGTAGACTGAGAAATACAAGGTTGTTTCTTACTTGTCCAATTAACAAGTCTTTCACCAAAGAAAATGCTCCTTCGGTTGTACTCTTTTTGTCATGTATATGTCCAGCCCAATCTGTGTCGGTGTAGACTCTTAGTTCAAACTTTCCTTCCTTAGGATACCATAATCCATAGTCCTCTATTTTCTTCAGGTATCTTAAGATTATTTTTGTTGCAACCATGTGTGAATCCTTAGGATTTGCAAAAAATCTAGCAACAATTCCCACAACATGTGCAATATCTGGTCTACTATGTACTACATACATCAACTTACCAATCATAGATTGGTACAATGTCTGGTTTACCTCTATAGATTCATCATCTTTAGTCAGTTTGTAGCTTGTGACCATCGGTGTTCCAACTAGTTTAGCATCTTCCATGCCAAATGTGCTCAACACTTCCTTTATGTACTTTGATTATGTGATGAAAATTCCATCATTCTGTTGAATAACCTACAAGCCTAGAAAGAACTTAATCTCTCCAAACATAGACATTTCAAATTCTTTTCACATCTCATCAAAAAATGATTTACAGATATGATCTTTTCATCCAAAAATTAGATCATCCACAAATATTTCAGCAATCAAAATAGTGTCATCAGACTCTCCTTTCATATACAAATTGTTGTTTTCACTAGTTCTAAAAAAACCAATACTTAACAAATAAGTATGCAGCCTTTCATACCAAGCTCTAGGTGCTTGCTTTAAACCATATAAAGCTTTGTGTAGTCTACATACCATATCTTTCTTGTCTGGATCAAAAAACCCTTCTAGTTGTTTTATGTAGACCTCATCTTCTAGTATCTTATTTAGAAAAGCAGACTTAACATCCATTTGATAGACTTTAAACTTTTTATGTATTGCATATGCAAGTAACATTCAGACTCCCTCTAGTCTAGCAATAGGTGCAAAAGTTTCACCATAATCTATACCTTCCTCCTGTGCATATCCCTTACATACAAGTCTAGCTTTGTTCCTTGTAACCTCTCCATTCTCATTCAACTTATTCCTAAAAATCCATTTAGTACTGATAACATTATTATCTTTTGGTCTAGGTACTAAGGTCCATGTCTTGTTTTTCTCTATTTGTTCTATCTCTTCATTCATTGCATTTACCCATTCATCATTCTCTAGTGCAACCTTAACATTTTTCGGTTCAAACTCACAAACTAAGCATGTACCTTGTCTTAACTTACTTCTTATCAGCATGCTAGCTTGCTTGTCTCCAATGATTTGGTTCTCAGGATGATGTCTTCTGAGAAATCTTGTCAGTACTTGATCTCTTCTTTGTTGCTCATCTTGTTCAGGTTCATTTTCTTGCTTGATAGCTCCATCCTGATTGTCGATTTCCCTTTGTTGTTCCTCAATGTTGTTTTCTTGATGCTTGGTCGACTCAACCTTTGGCTTTGGTAGGTACTCTGGTTGTTCAATGTAAGTGAATCTACCATAGTCTTCTAGCTCCCTACTGCTTTCTTCACCATTTTTATCATCAAATTCATCAACTCTGACATTGCAACTTTCAATCATTTTATTAGTAACTTTATTCAGACACTTGTAAGCTTTTCTTTTAGTAGAATATCCAAGAAATATCCCTTCATCCCCTTTAGAGTCAAACTTTCCATTTCTTTCATCTTTCAGAATAAAATATTTGCTACCAAAATTTTTGAAGTAACTTACAGTCGGTTTGTGACCAAACCATAACTCGTAGGGTGTTTTGTTTGTGTCCTTCTTCAATTGTACTCAGTTTAGAACATATACAACTGTACTAACTGCCTCTCTCCAGTATGTCTGAGAAACATTCTTTTGTAACATCAGTATCCTCGCTCAATTAACAATTGATCTATTCCTCCTTTCAGCAATATCATTTTGCTGAGGTGTTCTCGGGGTAGAAACCTATCTTTTCATACCATGCACATTACAATAGTTAGTAAATTCATCAGAAATAAGTTCACCACCTCTGTTAGATCTCAAGCATTTCAGTTCTTTCCCTATTTCTTTCTCTACTTTTTCTTTATACCATTTAAACATCTTAAATACCTCAGATTTCTCTTTTAGAAACATTACAATCATCAATTTAGTGTAATCATCAACAAACAAAATGAAGTATCTATCTCCATAGTAACTCTGTGTTCTCATGGGACCACATAGGTTAGTGTGAACTTGTTCCAAAATTCTCTTTTTTAAGTAGTCTTTACTCTTAAAACTGGATTTTGTCATCTTACCTTTCTAACATTGATGACACATGACATGATTCAGCTTTGCTAGGCTAGGAAGACCTCTAACCTTTTTCTTTCTACTGATTTTAATCATGTTATCAAACTTTACATGACAACCTTTTATGCCATAGCCATGCATCCTCATTTTTCATCATTAAACAGGAAGACTTATCATTGTCAAGATAAAACAAGTTAGTTTGTGCTCCTGTTCCAACAAGTTTTCCTCCATCATCAAATATCTTTACCTTCTTGCTCTCAAAAGCTACTCGGTGACCTGAGTTGTTAAGTTGTGGCACACTTATCAAATTTTAGTTTAGTCCTTCTACCCAATAAGCATTATCACATTTGATTTTATCATTTATCAGTAAAGATCCTTTTCCTCTAACCATACATGGTGTATCATTACCCATTTTTACATATCCTCCATTATATTTCTCAAGATGATTAATTTTTTCTTCATCACCAGTCATGTGATGTGTATAGCCACTATTAATAATCCATGTATCATTTTTATTAACTTTAGAAATGAATGTTCTCTCTACATACCTTTCTTCTTCCTCAGAATCATCCTTCATCGCAACAAATACTACTTCAACATCATCATCTATGTCGGACTCAGTATCATTCACTTCAGCAATGTAACATACCTTTTTTCCTTTATCATTGTTGTCTTGGTTGTCTCTATTGTAGTGTCGATAACTTTTGTTGTTTCTCCTCCCATAGCTTCCTTCACCAAATCAATCTTTGTTTATATCATCTTCTTTCATGTTTAGGCATCTAGCAGCAATATGACCAACTTCTTTGCAGTTAAAACATACTAAAGGTAATTTACCCCTATATCTACCTTTATCTTTAGGTAACCTTCAGGCCATGAGAGCTTCAAGCTCATCATCAGTGTTACTGTCACTATCATCCATATTATTTCTACTACTAGACTTACTGATCTTCAGAGAATTCATGAAAGCAAACTCAATAGACGATACAACACTATTATCAAAGTTGTTCAGTTCAAAAGTTGTTAGCTTACCAATTAGATTATCAAGAGTGAGAGTACTGTTAGGTGCTGACCTCATTTCATGTATTGTAGATATTCTGATTGCATAAATAGGCAATAAAGTCCTTAGAATTTTTCTTACCACTGTATCTTCATCAATGACACCACCAAATCCTCTGATAGCATTAAATACCTCCTTTATTTGGTTTGTATACATCACTATATTTTCTCCTTGTTTCATTTTCATATCATCGAATCTTCCTCTTAAACTTTCAGCTCTAGCTCTCTTGACATTTGCATCACCACTATAAACTTGAGTAAGTTTATCCCACATTTCCTTTGAAGTAAGGCAATCCTTGACATCTTCAACTTCAGTATTTGATAGAGTAGCATCAATCTCCATCATAGTAACATTATTCTCATGTCTATCTCTCAATTGATCAAGAGTCAAAGGTCCAGTAGGCGGTGCTAAGTAGCCATTATGCAATAGGGTGATGGCAGAATTCCCAATTCCAAATATATGAAGTCTCATTCGGCTTTGCCATATTGTAAAGTTGTCCTTATTTAGCTTTGGCACTTCTCTCTTATACATTTTGTGATCTTTCTACTGAAGTCCTTAAAACTCTATTCCAAGCAACCAATACGCTCTAATACCAATTGTTAGAATAACTAAGAGGGGGGTGAATCAATTATCCATAGTCCCAAATTACAAAATGTATCACTTAAAACAAATTCAGCTAATTCTATAGCTTGGTAAACATAAAATACTAAACTATCTGTGTAATTACTGATTACCAGTTAATTGCTCATAGTGATTACTGACCAAATCAAATATGCAACATGCAAAGTATGATAACCAAATAATCACCACATAAACACATAACATAAAGATTTAACATGGAAACCCTGTAAAGGGAAAAACCACCTGGGACCGGTAACCCAAAATATTTTCACTCTTCTGAAGTGAGCTCGGTGAAGAGCCAACCCTATTAAAGGTTAAAAAAAACATTGTAAGGTGTGACCTTGTTAGAGGATTTAACACTAGCAGTTATCGCCCAACTAGCATTCCCTATGGGGTTGACAGGATAACAATGTACATTCTATGAATGACATAATAAGACTTTCAAGTCCACTTGGTTAAGAGATTTTTCTATTACAATGGTTAAACTAAAACAATAGGTGATATGATTACAATACAACTTGATGTTGCATATGTTCAGATCTATTCTAAGCCCACAAAAATCATCTGATCAATATTTCTATTCAATTCATCAACATTCAAAAACTTATTGTCACTCGGTAAAGCTCTCTGACACTCTGTATTGTTCTATAATTCAATTCTTCTTCAACCAGTCTAATCAGGCATGCATGAAGCTGTGTTCATGTGATATCTCTGCAGTCTCCTTCTTCTAGCATCCCTTCCATAGTGAAACCAATGTCTCTTATATAGACAAGTAAACCATTTTCTTTTCATCCATCAAATTTTGCTGCATAATCTCCTTCGTTGATTTTGCCACTTAAACCTTCCTTGGTAGATGTGTCAATTACTCATTTCAATTCCATCCTTTAGATCTTCTTAGAATTTTTTAGGCGTTGATCTCATAACAAAAATTATCTTTCCACCTCGTAATCATACACTTTACAGCTCATCAATTTCTGTCGGCTAAACTAAACATTTAGTTCTTTCATCCATACTCGGTTATCAAAGAAATGTGTCAGTGAACACAAGCTCAATTAATATTTTTGCTCAGTATACACTACACTGGCTCGATGTATACTGAAATGCTTTATTTACCAACCACACTACTTTGTTAAGTTTTGCTTCCAACTTCATAACAGATTACTGTAACATAATCAAGTTAACAATATGAAGTCATAGACTCATCAATAAGTTACCAAGAGTATTCCTTATCCTCATCTATCATATCCATCTTCCTTTATGTATATATATATTAGTTATTCATCTTTTCTCCTCTTTTACATATGTTTAGATATTTGCAACTATCATGATAAGTACTGTCAAAACTAGTTGACATTAATGACAACATAATGACTGATTCAATTATCTTACATATCATTTCAATACTCGGTGATCTCTAATCACTTGTAGTTCATCAATCAAGTTCTCAATCAGTTGTAGTTAATCAAGAGTTTCAAATCTAGAACAAGAAATGGTAGAACTAAGGAAATCTAGAATCAGTGATGTAGATCTAGAATCAAATACAAAAATAAACAATGACAAGGAAGATCTCATCGCAGCTGAATCAAGGTATAAAACAAAATATACTTGGATCATGAGATATGAACTTGATAAATCATTAGAAGAATGAAAAGTGATGGAAAAAAACTTCAAGGAGATGATCAAAAAAATTTCAAAGAAAAATGAAAGATTAGAATTGGAACTAAAGAATTTGAGGTCAGAAATAAACACATGTGAGAGTATTGAGTTGAAGCTCAATGACAGAGAAGGTGTGCAAAGGAAGTGAGTAGGTTAATTGCAAGTTGAACCGTTGTCTCAGAAAAGGAAAAGAGATGACATGATCAAGACCTTCTGGCTTGAAAAGGACATGGTGGAAGTTAGGATGGAGCACATTGTTGGTATCTTGACTAATGCTAAGGAATTTGAGAAGAAATTTCAAAATTCAGACTAGACAGGATCTTTTGACAAGATGGTGGAATGTGACATCTTGTGTGGTCACACAGAGGTAGTGATTACTGATTGGAAGGAGTTTCATGTGTTGCAGGAAAGCTGCAAAAAGGTATTTACAATAAAGATTTTTGTTTTAGTATCTATAGGTTTCATTTCTATTTTTGGCCCTTTTCCATTATGGAAAAAAGGGGGAAAGTTTTTTATGATGAAAACAAAGATTGCATTTACTCAGGGTGAGTGTTGCTTAGTACTTTGGTTTTCATTGATGTCAAAACCCTTATACACTTTGGTGGTATCAATGGGTGTTTGGTAAGCATTGATTATATCTTGTTGTTCTTTGGTCTTGTAACAGAGTTTTTGGTTGTGCACAAGGAAGGTTCAGAATGATGATATCTTAGGATCCTAGTGTGTCAAGACATTTTGTGATGTTTGGTGTATCGGCATAATATATTTCTCATATATGTCCTATTGGTATTAATGGCTATCTTGTGTATCCATATTTTTGTCTTGGTTGTGGTGTTTAAATGGCTTTGATAAATGAAACATATATTTTAATATCTTAAGTCCAACCTATCTAAGGATTGTAATGTAATGTTTTGTTACCTTTTCTTATATCCTAGATTTAGGATTGATGTTGAGCATTTAATATAATTGTAATATCTATTGCATCACTAATATCACACACTATGTGTGAAGCCAACATATGTAAGATTGAATACCAATATAAATTAAGATTAATCTTAGTGTCCATATGTAGAAATATAGATGTATGTAACAAGTGCATAAGTGTGGCTTATGTATGGAATATATATAAAGTGACTACGAATTCATGGAAAGGAAATTTGTGCTTGTGCAAAGAAGCCTTTAGATCTTATAGGTGGATTCTATTCCTTTTTATATCATTCAGTAGTGAGCCCCTATTCATCAGTAGTGAGCCCTTGTTTTGCCAGTGAGCCTCTTTATCGGTAGTGAGTCTTCTTGTAGTGAGCATTTTCTAGCTATGATCCTTTGTATCAAATCACCTTTTGGTGTTACCTTAACATGTGTTTTTACATTTCATGAGAATTAGTTTCTCCATTATTTTACCCATGTTGGGGTTTCTATGTAGAAATTCTAGTGTTCTCTATTTCAGTGCCCATGTGCATTGCATGTTTATATTTTTTGTGCATGTTTAATGTGCTAAACTGAAAAATATTAAGTTGATATTTGAGTTGTTTAAGTGTTTACTGATAGAGACAATTTTTGTAAAGTTGTGTGGGAATAACCAATTCACCCTCCTCTTAGTTATTTGGCTTGTTAAACAGACACAAATACTCCAAAATCTACACAAAATCACATAGCTTCAATGATTATTTTAATCTTGGTAGCATCAAAGTGATAATTCTCCAAAGACTCTCTTTACAAATGAGAGAGGAAGGATTTATATAGCAGTCTTCCATACAATCAACAACCCAAATTGATTTAGAATCAATGGTCAAGATCACCCCAAAATTAGGGTTTATCATAAATCATTAAATAAAATGCATCAAAATAGAATATTCTTTTTAGAGCCAATCAGAAACATGGATGATACCTCCTCATCCAATACATCATCTTCTAGAATATGCATGCCTTTATCCCTTTATCCTTCAGCATACTCAATGAACCTAGACATCACCATATCAAGCCCTTAAAATGTGACACTTGGAAAGTTTTTATGTTGCAATTTGATCACGTCCAATCCTTTAGTGCAAGCATCAAGAATGGTGTCCCAATATATTATATGCTTCTAAATTTTTTTGATGGAAACCACGAGTGAAACAAGATTATCTAACTGATTTTTTTGAATGAATTCCAACCTCTGAAAGTAGACCAATCTCAACCTTCCCTTCAATTCTTTGAGGTTCAAATTGCTAGAATCAGCAACCTCTTGACCCAATATCTCCTTGATTGATGTGTGGATCTTTGTATGTATGTCTCAGATGGATGCTTTGATTCCAAGGCAATTTTCTTGTGCATGATCAAATGTTGATTTTCTCATTGTCAAATAATAATATTGATGACTAAAATCATATGTATTCCTCTCTTCAATTATCCCTTCTTGAATTAGTGTTGATGTAGGATTCCTCTATAATGCTTTGAGGCAAGGAATCATCTTGTTTTGAGTTGGTTGAAACACTTCCAATAATCCTTCCAAACTTTGTATCTTGTTCATGAGCAGTATAGTCTTATCATAATCTTGGACCATACTATTAAGGAATCCCTCAGCTTACCTTATAATATCTTCAATCAATTTCCTCATCTCTTCATGTGTGTTCCTCATTTCTTCAGAATTATCAAAGGATTATTAGGGAATGGGAATAGGTGGAGAAAAGATAGCATCTTCTTTCCTTGTTGGGTTCATTAGCCTTTATATGTATTCTTTCAACCTTTTGTTCTCTAACTCAAACATTCCCCTATTTTCTTAAATCTTATCCATCCTCTCCTCAATTTCCTTAGTAGTATCATTATGTTCTTGGAATTATTGCCTCTTCATTGATGGTCTGAGACCAAATGTCACAATATGATAATTTGTAGGATTGATCTCTTCTTTAGTCTTATCAACTATTGGAATGACCACTTGTAGGATGTGAGCTCTTGAACTATATCTATTGATTTGAGATAACTTATTGGCTTTATTTTGTTCTTTAGCTTTACCAATCCTATCTAGGAGATCATATATGTCTTCTATTGGTTGCACTTCTTCAAATTTCTTCTTCTTCATGCTATTTGTTAACCAATCAGGAATCATGGACAATTCCACTCTATCCTTAATCTAGTTATCATCATTGATTCCTTCAAAATTGAAATAATTTCTTCATTTCCTTGTTCATTAGGATTGTAATTTCTCAAGTATTATCTTGAATCAATGTCTAATTGTATAGTAGGGTATCTTTATTGTTTCTCTTCAAGCTTATGTTGTGTTAATTGTGATGATGAAGACTTGTCTTAATCCTCTTCAGGAAATATCTCAGTATCATCGTCTTGTCCTGATTCATCCTCATTATCCCACATATCAATCTCCCTAATAGATGAGGAACTTTTCGTGGGTTGAGTTGTATTATACTTATGCTATGCTTTGATACTACACTAGTAACTTCCTTATTCTTTTCTTTTCACCCTTCAGCTACCCCTTCCCTTTTCCTTCAAGCTTGACCTTCCTCATTATTATTCAATCTTAAATTAATTATTGTTATTTCATCTACCTTAGAAGAAGACTCCTCATTTTTTATTTTCTCATAGGTCAAAGTATCACCCTATTTCCCTTTTTTGTTTATCTATTTAGCTATCCACTCCCTTGATCTATCAATAACTTCCCTCATTAAAATATTCAAATTTGTTACCTGCTTTAGTTGTGACCAATCATGTGATGGAATTGAATTATGCTTCTCTTTATCATATTAGGAATGTATATAATTTCCATTTTCCTATACCTGATTGGGAATGGAAAAGATGTTACATTTCCTCATGAAATTTATGGACATCCTGGACCACATCTTTCTCCTAACTCCATATTCATCTATGAGATTTTCCCATTAGTCTTATATATCAACCTTATGTTTGTACTTATTTTCCTTAGATGTCTGAATCCTCATAAATGGATTGAAATAATTTCTAACCTTGTATACACTAAGATAGTAAAACTATAACTCTATATTAGCTATCTTTGTTACTAGTGTTGTGAGACACATCTCAAAAATCTTACCAAGTATGATAGGAAAGGTCATACCTTGTCTATGGTTCTCCTTTTGAATGTGATAAAATTTAAAAAAAATTATCACCACCTCAAGAAACACCAATTTTTATGTAGGATTTTTGGGAGGTTAATAAGGATAAAAAAGGCATCCTTGAATATTTCCATAGGTAAAGGTCTAGAATTGGATAAACCATGACCCGTGCTTCTCTACCATTGTCATTTCTTCCTTGGATAAGATTTTTTGTGATCCCCGCTATAGAAAATGAGTGAGGAATATAGAGAATGCATCATTCACCCTATTTTTATGTCCCTTTTCATGCAGCTATAGTTGAGGATGGAAATCATACACCTTAAGATGTCCTTTCTTCTTCCCTACTTCGCCTTTGCATATCAAGCATGTATAGTTTGTATTCTTTGCTAACATTTATAAATCATATAAAAACTCATGTAGAAGGTATTTTTGTTAGATATTGGTTGGAATTATTTTTTTTTGGGTTGTTGACATTCATTTTTTGTCATTTATGTCAACATATGTTTCAGTTCTATGTTGTTTGTATCAGACAAACCATGTTTTTGGTTGCTACAGGAAGTTGGATAGAGTTGTATGGATAGTGTATAGTATTTTAGAGTATGCAAGCATGGATTTGTTATGTTGGGTGAGTTTAGACCTTATGTCTAAGGTTTCATGGATTCATGTTATGATTTGAGTAAGTTACAATTATTTTAGTGTAGACTAGTTGTAGAATAGAGACAGGAAATTATGCTGGAGTTGATTGTTTCTTTTTTAGTAAATGTTGGTTGTGAGATAGAATCATGGTATGCAAGATTAATGCATGGAAGGAGACTTGGATTAGATTACTTATGGAATTTATGGATTAATAGAGTCATACTATTGTCAGAGATAGCGTGTGGAATTCACATTATTGTATTTGGGAGCTGACTAGGTGATTTAATGTGTGTAATGGATTGGTGAGCATTGATTGTGGACCTTGGCACATAATTTGATGTTTGTAAATGTTATATACTTGTATTAGGTATCATGTATACCTTAGCATTGGTTGATGTAATTATTTATGCATTGGAGAAGCTCTAACAGGCCGACCTAATTGGTTTTTGTAACTTGTATAAAGGGAAGTAATTCCTTTGATGTAAAGAGAGGAATGTAATGAATGTGGATGTGATCATTAGTGCTGGTTATCAAAGAAGCACTGGAAAGTAGGTCAAATGCTTTGTTAGAGGTATGAGAAGAATCTATGATCATTCCTTATGCACTTGAATGGAACTATAAAGGCAAGTGAGTTGTCATCAGTCAGTTCATTGGATACTAAGTCCTCTTTTCTATATTCAGACAGTGAGTCCTTTTGAATGTGTATTTAACCTTCTCTTTTGAGTATTTTTCTCCTGGAAATGTTCCTTTTGTCCTCATCAAATCCTAAGAAGGTTGAAGGACCTTTAAATAGGGGTTATGTGCTTTAACATGGATTTGTCCTTTAATAGGGACTAATGTGCTAGATGTATTGTATCAACTCCTAATAGGGCTAGGTCTCCTAATAGGGACATTATTATACTAGTACATGATTTTTTGGATATCATCCCCATAGGGGTTTTTCCCTTTTCCTCAAGAATAAAAATTGTGTGTTATGGTGTTGGTGTATATCTTGTTCATTGTGTTTTGCACTGCTATATTCTTTTTTGGTGATTTAGTTGAAAAGCATAAATTTTAAAATTATACCACATGATTGATTCACCCCATATCAATTATGTTGTGAAAATTTTTATTCCTAAAAATTGGTATAAGATGGTGTGGTCATCTTGGAGAAAGCTTAACCACTTACGGAGATCCAGAATGGAAATTTATACCAAGGACAGTTTGAAATTTGATGGTGAAAATTTTGACAACTTGAAGAACAAGATGAGGAATCATTTGATCTTTTTGGGGCTTGAATACTAGATTATCACAAAGATCAAGGTAACCATCAAGACAAAAGATGAATTGGAATTAAGTACAGAAGTTGAAAGAAAGAAATTCACTTGCAATATGGTCTCTAGAGAAGCCCTAATTAGTGCACTTTCAGAGCCATAGTTTACAAAGGTTAAGGATCTTGATTTTGAACATGAGATTTGGAGAAAGTTGGAAGCACTCTATGAAGGAGATAAATACACCAAAAAATCTAAGTTATAGATTTGGAAAGCAAAATTGGAAAATAGGAGGATGCAAGAAGATGAGACTATTAGATCATAAGTTCAAAGAGTAAAAGAGGTTGTTACTAGCATCAAGAATTTAGGTGGAAATATTATAGAGGATGAGATCATTGTGAATATTTTGAGATCCTTGACACCAACATATGACACTAAGGTCATGACAATTGAGCTGGTTATATCGCTCACACAAGGATTTACAAGGGAGACTTTGATTGGTAAGTTATCTGCATTTGAAACTTCTAGATTACAAGATGATTTGCCTAAAGTTGAATCTTCATTTAAGGCTACTATTCATAAGGATAAGAAAATGCTAATGAATAATGCAAGTACTAGTATAAGTGAAAAATATGCAAATCTTGGAGAATTTGCTAAGGATTATGCAAAGATAGAAGAAGAAGAAAGGAAATTAGATGACCTTGTAGCTTTGGTCGCCAAAAGAGAAAACAAAAGTAAAGGAAAATATGAAATCAAGTTACCTTTGAAATTTTTTTCATGTAATAAGATAGGTCATTTTTCTTCTAGATGTCCTACCACAATTCTAAAGTATAAGCCTAATCCATACAAGTCTAAATAACCTAAGGAATGTTATTATTCTAGTGATGGGATCTCTGATGATGAATCTATGAAAAGTGAGGATGAGATTGGATTTATTGCTATCAAAGATGAAAATCCTATTCATGAAGAAAAATCCTTGGTTTCACATGTGGAAAACAAATCAAAATGGATTATAGATAGTGGTTGTTCACATCATATGATAGGAGATAAATATAAATTTGTACAACTTGACAAGTATGATGGAGGTGTAGTCATATTTGGAGAAAACACACCTTGCTTTATCATAAGAAGATGGTCTATAACTCTTGATGGTAAAACTAAAAATGGTGATGTATTATTTGTTGATGGACTAAAAAATAATCTATTGAGTGTTGGATAGTTTATCGACAAGGGATATCATCTACAATTTAAGGATGGAAAATGCACTATCAGAGACCAATTGGGTAATTTTGTCTCATTAGGTGCAAAGCCAAGAGGTAATGTGTTCCAATTGAACTCAACATAAGCAAGTTGTTTTGTTGCGAAGATAGATGACAGTTGCTTATGGCATATGAGGTTTTGTCATATAAATTTTGATAACATTGTGAAGATCAATAATACTAATGCAGTGAGAGATTTGCCAAAAATTGTAAAGCCTACTAACATGATGTGTAAAGAGTGTGCTATGGGAAAGCAAACCATGACTAATTTTCAAAGAAAGACTTATTCTTCAAAAGGGAGATTGGATCTTGTTCATACAAATCTTTGTGGTCTGACAAAGACAAGGTCATACTATGGTGAGAAATAATTTATGATTTTTGTTGCTAATTATTCAATAATGATGTGGGTTACTTTTCTTAAAGAAAAATCTAATTTTTTTGATGAGTTCAAGATCTACAAGGCAAAATTTAAGAATGAACCTGTGTGTGTGAAAATTGTACCTGATCTGTAGACACAACACTTCAGTAAAACATTAGAGGTTAGCAAAAATGAAATCGTGTAATGAATTGAAAGCTAAACTAACCAGGCAATTTACTGCCTTCTAATAGGTGTGAGTATGATGTTCTCAGATTGCTATCGAGATCAGTGACCTAGATGACACCTAAACGAAGGATTTGAATGCAAAAGATAGATATGGAATGTAATTAATCTATTTTTTTTGAATTTTAGATCCAATGATATGAAAACTTGATATGAAATCTATGCTAATATGGAAATTGATATGCTAAAATGATCTAACAATGATATGAAAAAGAATCTAAATGAATGTAAAAAAAAAAAACAAATTGATCTCACAATAGCCTTGATTCGCAATAAGCTTTGATTCTCCAAATTCTAATTCTTCAAAATAGTTGTGCAATTCGTAGACGACTTTGGCAAAGTAAGCTTGCAAAATTATGAGATTCTGTGGATTTGAGAGATTTGATGCAAATTCGAGAGATGAATTATGAAGAGCTGAGCCTTGATTTTATAGAAATCTAGGGCTTTGGGGATGCATGGAAGAAAGCCATAAATCACTCAAATAACTCAGGTTGATTTTTGAGTTATTTTTAAATAAAGATAATTTAACTCACAAAAATATGCAAATCATGCAAAAACAGCTTTTTAACTCAAATTAGAAGTTTAGATCAATTTTAAAACTCAAAAATGATGTTGAGTTCCAAAAATTCAATAACTTGCATTGATTTTCTGATTTGGAGTTTAACTGTTCTTTGATTGTGCACATGGATAATTATGAATCAATAAATAAATAAAGTGATTTATTCTCAACTTAACTAATTTTGGAAAATAAATAATTGATTTATGGGTTAATCAATCATTTAATCAAACTTTTATTAAAAACTATATTATTAAATAATGACAACATGCTTTAATTAATTAAATAAGAATTTAATCAATTATTCATAGGATATTGGATTTATTGTCAAAATTAAATAATACAATTAATAATAGATAGAATTAAATTTAATTAAACAATTAAGTGGCAAATATTAAATCTAATTAATTAAATATGAAAATATTCAATTAATCAAACTTTAGGATAAATGTGATTTATCGCCAAATAATCATTAAATTAAAGATAATTAGATAAATAGAAATATTGCTAAGAATATTCCCCTGATGTAGAATTTATGATAATCAATTAAGATTCGATGATGTGCAGATGTGCCTTTGGTTAGGACTTTGATGTCGATTTCATTCGATTTGAGGATGTAGGAGGTTAATGAACATATAGCCCATTTTTGTGGTATTACATTTTGCCCCTCTTTGAATTACTATGCGAAGCGCAGTGGTTCAAAGATAGTCTGTGTATGATAAAGATATGAAACTGATTCGAAAGATATGATGATTGAAATATTTGAAGATATTATGTCCTGAATGACCAAAGATAATGTTCACTATAGAAACGATGAACCGATGATTGCGAAAGAGTGTCAAAATGCCTGATTCCGAACCTTAGGATTGGGAAGAAGTGAGTGATCGGTTCTAGACTCGATGGTCTTAGAAGAACTAGTAGGTATCACATCTGAACCCTTCAGTTGCCGAAGAACCAAGGAAATAACACTAATGAACTGATGGTTGTGAAAAGCTGATACAGATTACAAGATTAGGAGAATACCAGATTGATATGGATCAATGAATCTGATATGCCCCAAGTGATGATAGATTTTCCCCGAGTGATGAGGACTTTTGATGAATCAGCAACTAGACATGGTTGTTGTCTTGATCACTGATGAAAGATTGATATACCTGTTTTAGATTTACAGACTTTGAATGATGTGCAATACCATGCCCCCTTCCGGATTAAAATTGAAATCTGACAAGAAAAGTCAACATTGATAGTTTAGAAGCATGTTAATTGATTTGAAAAGTGGTTATACACGTCTGGGAATGTGTTTTGCATCGTTTGGAGGTCCTGGAGACCAAGTAGACTAGGTTTGACCATGAGTTGACCATAGTTAAAAGTTTTAAATTTTGATAGTTTGATGTTAGATAATCAGTTAAGTTGAATACTAGATTTCTGTGATGATTGAAGGTTGATTATGTAAGTAGTTAATAATATGAATGATTTTAGATTTTGATTTTGATCCCGAAAAAGGATTCTACTTGCTATTTCATTGGAGGAACCTTTGTGTGAGATTCAGCTCTTGTTAGATTGGAAGAGGTGATTGAAGAATCTTTTAAGTGTTCAAGCAATTTGTGAGATCATGCAAAGTGCAAAAATGCAAAGAAACATGCTGGATGATAATGCAACCCTGGGACCTAGGACCTACTCACTGATCATTGAACTTTTAGGTAACCAAATAAATCAATACAATGCCCACTAGCCATGAAACCATAGACATATGAATATTTATTTGTAACACTCAAGAACCAATACAACACCCACTGGTCAAACAACCATGGACATATGAATATTGGTTTTATTTTTGGAATGTCAGATTAGATACAAGCACCAAGGCGCAAGCGCCAAGATGACCTGAGTATCATGTCCATTTTGATATAGCAATTTGCATTTAACATACACATCAAATAGTCAAGAGATCATTCTAAATCTAGTGTGAATTACCCTTAGTGACCCTTTATCATTCACATTCTTATGTAAGATCACGTTTCACAGTAGGAGAAAGAACTCACTCAAAAAGACAATAGTTAGATCAAACTTTCTTAAATTTTCTGGGTATCAATGGTCGAAGTACGCATGGCCATCCAATTTGAGATAGAGGCTCTTATAGTCAGACACCATTTCAATCTAGAATTTCCAAAGTTGTTAGATTTTCACATACAAGCAGAAGACAAAAAAAAGATTATGCCCCTAGTCATCACTCTCTAAATCCTGTAAAGGACATCATCGAAGAGCTCGAAGGGACACAATATGCAAAAATCTCAATGTGAATTAGTAAGCATACAAGGAGATAAAAGCATGAAAAGCATAGATTGTTTTTAGTTTGTGTTTGATTGTTGTTGTAGATGCAAAATCCTTTCTGGAGATGAGACAGACTTGACTAACTCAAATGAAGCTTTAAAGGACTCTGATTGGATATGATATGTCTAAGATATACTGGAGGCCATAGGATATAACATTGATTGCCCCCAAGTGTTAAGCATTGATAGGATACAGACGCTTGAGCTGAGTGGTGTACAAACTGACTTATTGAAAACTAGAAATGTAGAAACAAACCGGGAGATATGTACAAACTAAAGCAAAACTGAAAGCTAGGAAAGACCAAGATTGTGCTGATAGATGAAGCATTTTGAAACAAGTGGTGCCCGTTTGCCAGGTTTTCACCATCTTGGTAGAGATTCTATTGCTACCAAGGTGCCTGTTTCCAGGTTTTCACCAAGGCACTTTTTCTTTTTTTCTCATTTTTTTGTATTTTTCATTTTTCAATATTTTTGATATTTTTGATATTTTTTGATTTTTTTGTGAATCATCAAGGCGCCTATTACTAGGTTTTCACCAAGATGTTCATTTTTTCAGGACTTTTTCTGATTTTTATAATTTTTTTCAGGACATTTTACCATAGACTGAATGCCTTAGGTGTAAAATTTCTTCAAATGGAGAACGTTGATTGGTTCTCAGAGTTGTTCTCCTTTAGTCGTTGAGAGTTGATAGGCACCAGAGCCAAAAGTAGAAATGATTACAAAGGGACCCAGCCAGTTGGGTTCAAACTTCCCCTTGTGTTCTTGATGGGATTGATTTTTAGGATTTTCTCTCAAGACTAGATCACCAACCTGAAATTCTCTATGTTTGACTTTCTTGTTGTAGCCTCTAGACATTCTCTTCTGATATACTCTGAGATGATCATATGCTGCTTGTCTGCACTCATCTAGTAGTTCAAGTTCTTGCAACCTAGACACTCTGTAGTCATCATCAGTTACTAGACCATGTATTTTGATTCTTAGTGATGGGATTTCGACCTCAATAGGTAGTACCGCTTCAGACCCATAAACTAAAGCGAAAGGTGTAGCCCCAATAGGCATTCTGATACTTGTTTTGATACTTGTTCTGATACTTTTTCTTATACTTGTTCTGATACTAGTTCTTATACTGGTTCTGATACTAGTTTTGATACTTATTCTGATACTTGTTTTGATACTTGGTATACTTGATAGCATCTTTTTCCATTGCAAACTCCCAAGCAAGATCATATCATGCTATCCCAATGTCTAGCAAGGTGGAGAACAAGAGGGATTGGCAAGTTGGTGGAAGAGATGGAAGACAAGAGAATGAAGGAGAATGAAGGGAAGCAATCCTCAAGGGAAAACTCCTCAAGAATACCCAAGCTAGGGAAAAATTGTCACGTAAAGTGCATTGGGACAAGCAATGAAAGGCTAGCATAGGATAAGTCACAAAATTATAATGCCAAAGAAGGACAGGATGTAGTCCAAAGGAGTAGACATGTCAAAAGGCTTCATAGCACCGTGTTTCACTCTTTTTTTATATTAGATCAAGACCAAAGGGGAAAAGGATAGCGAAAGGCTAGAATGAATGGAGGAAAATAGATATGAAGGCTAAATAGGAAGGGAATGAAAGAAAGATCACCGTAAGATAGCTCACAAGATAGCCAAATGTTTGTGTATAGATCAACATTGTCAAGATCAAAGAAAGAAGATGGAATGGATGAAATATGTAGAAGAACTACGCATGATGCCTGATTGCCATATTTTCATCATGATACTTATCCAAGGTGCAACAAGGGAGTGGTTTTCACCATAGGATGAATTTATTTCTCTTTACTTTTGCTACCAAGGCGCTTGTTTCCAAGTTTCCACCAAGGCACATTTTCAATTTTATTTTATTTTTCATTTCTTTTTGAATTTTTGGAAGAAGGCAAGCTTTTTAGATAGTCCTTCTTGAAAGGATAAACCATGATATGTCAAGGAATCAAAATGATATGCTCAAAGATGCTAATAGGGAAAGGGAGATGGAAGAGAAAAATGGATGATAAGGTTTTATGTAAAGCGAGTGAAGTTGGAAGATAGGAGGAATAGGCAAATGAGGAAAAATGATAGAAGGTAGAAGGATAATGCATGGAAGGATTGTGAAAGGGTAGATGGAAAGGAAGGCAAGCTCAACATCAACACATACCTTGAAGGGTGGTGAGAGGATGGAGGAATCATGAATGAAGGAATATGGTGAATGGATAGCAGAGGTTGTGGGTTAGGCGCATGGAATGGAGGAATGTTTTTGGAAGAAGATGAAGTGGAAGTCTATGGAAGCTTGAATGCCAAGTTAACTTTTGTCTCAACACCAGACTCTTTCAAGAGAGACTTTGGAATCCATATAGTCGTAGGCTTTTCATTTCTTTTTGGTAATTTGGAGAGAATATCTTTAATGATGGATTTTGGAACCCATACTTGTCTTGTAGTTTTCATCTTAGATATCTCTTTTGACTTTATGCATCCATGTCATTTAGAGGAGACATGGTGATCATTTTTTTATGGATTCTTGTATTACTTCTTTTTCTTGTATTGAACATTCAAGTTACTTCCAAAAGACTTGGGACTTGTGGAAGAAGAAGGAGGATATGACTAGTTTAGATGGGTGGGTGGATGAAAATGATTCAAGGGTATGCATCTATGTTGATCTTGAGGAAAGATGGGAGATGGAGGGATGTAAGGACCCAAGATGGATGGTGAATTAGGAGAGTTAGGAGGGGAAAGTGAAGGGACATAAGGACCCAAGATGGAAGGAAAACATGAAGCCCTTAGTAGTGGTGGAGGAGGTCCAAGGATGGAAGTGAAAGATGCGAAAGGATAATTAACAAGTTCATCAGCATCTATATGACAACCAAAGATATCAGCATCTTTAGAGTGAGCATTAGGATTTTCAATAGGATCATGGACATCTTGAATATGAGCACCTTCTTTAATAGGATTGTTCAAAGCTTGCAAAGACTTAGGAAGAGTAGAAAGTGGAAGTGAACATGGAGTGGTAGAATAAGAAGATGGAAGACTTTGATCTCGACAAGGATCTTTGGATAGCATAAGCGCATAATTTTTCTCTTGATTTTTAATAGGATTAACATTGGAAGTAACAACACCATTTTTACCAATCTTAATGGAAGTATCATCTTTGGAAAGTGGAAGTGGGGTAAGGTTATTTTGATTGTCAATAAGCTCAACAGTGTAAGTAGTAGCTTGATCTTTCTTAGGAGAAGACTTAAGACATGGTGGAAGGCATGAAAAAGGATGTGCAGGATCAAAAGAACCCTGAAGTGGATAAGAGACATCATGAAAAGGATTGGATGACATGGAGGGTTCTTGATCTTGATCTTTCTTTATGTTTTTTTCTTTATCATTTTTAGAGTCCTCTTGACATGGAGCCACTTCTAAGGATAAGGAAGTGTGTTGGGATTGTATGGAAGACTTTGGAAGAGATGGTGAAGGACCAACTAAGGTAGGAATTATAGCATATGAAGGCTTAGGTTCTTTAGGTTTATCATTATTGAAAGTATTTGCAGACAGGTGAAGGTTAGCTTGAGTTTCTTTAAGAGGTAGCCCTGGAGAATAACTATAGGAAACCGCATGAAAAGTATTAAGACCTTTGGTGGATGGACTTGTGAAAGATTTGGAAGACTCAGAAGTTTTAGGAAATGTATGGGTATTGGAGGAAATAGGGGATGGAAGGGAACCATCGCTAGACAAAGGTTCAACATTAACATGATCTTGTTTGAGAGTGTAATCTTTATTTTCAGCATGAGAGTTCTTAGAGGAGAGATCCTTGTAGTATTGATGCTTCAAGCTAGCACAATGCATTTTATAGTCCTCAGCAGTAGTAGATGGATCATAATCAAGGTATTGTTCACAAAAATCATCAAAGTCTTTTTTGAAATCAGAATCATATGGATCACCATCACGATCTCTCCAATGTGACATCCCATTTCCAGTAAGCAGGAACACACGATGAGGAGGACTCTTAGGAACAGAGGTGTCATAGGTATCATTATATTGTCTGTCATCATAGTCATCATAGTCTCCAAAGTTCGATGTGTCACTCTCCATGGAAGAGGTATCATAAGGGTTATCACATTGCTCAAATTCTGTCCAGAGGCATGGTGACATGTACAAGTCTTTATCAAATGGAAAAGGGCATAGAGCTTCCATGGAGAACTCTTTAGGTTCCTTTTCTTTCTCAAGTTTGTTAATCTTTACTTGCATAGCGTGCATCTGTTTCATCATGGCCCTCATCAGAGTTTCTTCCTCATGTGTACTGATTCTTTGAGACATGTGTACTAATTCTCAATAGCTACTGCTCTGTTCTTGACATAGTGATTTGTATGACAGATTCTGGAAATAGGTTGTAAAAGCTAAAGTATCTAGCAAGTCTGACAATTTTTTGACAAATTTTCAAAATTTTCCCAAATGACTTTCTGTAGACTCGTACGACAGTTGGTAGGCAATGAAACGATAGTTGAAAAACTTGTACGATAGTTGCAAGTAGGATTTTGACTTTTAGAATTTGCTGGCATGAAAACTCGTACGACACTAGGTACTCAATCATATGATAGATGGGCAGTACTAAAATGACACTTGAAAAAACTCATATGACTTTTGACTTCAGAAAGGATTTTACTTCAAATTTTGCAAATTTTAGGGTTTTCAATTTCAGATTGTTTGCAAACAGTACTGTCCAGATTTGAAGATTATACCAAATTTGATCATTTTTAGTAGCCAATTTATAAACAAGTACATAGAATAGCAAGCAAGTGATTTCAAGCATGTCTAAAAACAATGAACAAGGGAAAAAGCAACCTTGCGCATGAACAATCAAGTGACTTATTCATTCTAATCCTCAGAAGCGCTAATTATGTATGTTCCAAAAATATTTTGCAATAATGCACATATACCCTATAAAATGAAAATTTGGCCTTGCTAGGGTTTTTAGTAATGGTTTGACTCTGCAACTTTTATGATCCAAAGGGGTGAACTCCAATCCCGGCGCACTAGAGTTTTGACACAGTCCGAGAACTTAATCTTTAGGAGCTGCTAGGAAGATCTGACAACCCAACAATGAACCATACCCATGGAGATTTCTTCCACAAGGACATTTATATAGCGGCTGTGACTACCATGGTGAAAATGGCTATTACCGCTTGAGGTTCCGTCAACGTAGTTTTCCCTGTGAAGGGAGTGTCCTCTATGGTTAACCCTCTCTAAAGATGACTCACACTATTGTACCACAAGAGAACTTGGCTCCAGATCCAAGGTTTTTGACGCCTTTTCACTTTTAACACAAACAAAGCAGGCAAATAAATCTGACACACTAAGATGAAGATTATCTCACCAAGGTCTATGATATCAACCCCACATGATCTATCAACCTCTCTAGAGAGAGAATGTATCAATCAATAAGGGAAGACGCACGGACCAAGTAGAATGTGAGACGCACTAAGTATCCTCCCTACCTACAAGGATTCCATCATCAAGAAGGATTTTACTGAGAATCCAATCTCTCAAGAACCATAAATTGTGTTCATAGGGCCTAATTACTATGTTTTCACAGACATATTTCCAAAAGCAAATCTACCGAAAGTACTCAAAAGAAGAAAGAGGAACACTTAACGCTTAAAGTGAATATGAGGTGAGTCCACAAGATGGAATAATTAACCCCTCACACAAGCTAAAAATGAGTCCCCAACTTAGAAAACAAGTGAGTTTCTAAAAGCATAAATGGGTTGCCAAGTGGAACACTTAACGCTTATGTCCTGTTGACCCCTCCCCTTTAATGTGGTGCTGACCTTGCAACCACGGGGTGGAATGAGGGGTCAGTGGATTAGCAAGTCCAATAACCCAAGATAGAAATCAAGATCAATCACAAGTATCTAAGACTACTTAATGAATCATTAAGGGGTCACAACCTAGTATCAATTATGCAAGTGTGTAGAAATAGACAAAACAATGAAAAGATGCACACAAGCCAGACACATAAGAGATTTATTTTAAGTCCAAATCAAAATGTTATTAGATGAAGGAGAATACTTGGGATCCTCACAACATGCTTAGTAGATTTTACCTGATTTTTAGCAATTCTTGTTGAGCTTTTCCATGCAAGCAAGTGATGAACTCTCCAACAAGCAAACAAGCAAACAAGATATGCAACATATATTCAACTTATGAAAACCATAGGGTTAGCTCTAAAAATCAATTATTATCAGCAATAATAACTAGAAATTAACCCAAATGACAACTCATATCATTCATTGAACCATGTAAAAAAAATAAGTGCATATCCATCACAAAACTTTATTTTTTTTGCTGCATTTGACCTAGTCAACAAGATCTGATTTTTTTGAAATGATTTTGGCCATAAAAATAAAAATACATAACAAAGACCCCTACTAAAAAATAGAGAGCTTTCCAAAAATGTAAAAATTTTATAAAAATTTCTTCATTTGTGCCCTAGAGACCTGTTTTATCAAAATAGACCAGTTTTTGTAAATTGACTATTTGAGCTATTGTATTATGTCCAAATTTAAAACACAAAGAATGGACCCCCTATAGAATTTAAATAGCTTTCCAAAAATATAACAATTTTTGAAAAATATGCTGATTTGCGTCAGATAATGATTTTTTTGGAATTTAAAGAAAAAATTATTAAAAATTCAAAACATCTCAAAAAATTCTAAATTTTTTTATTGTTGCTTCCCTGATACGTTTCCAACTTGCAAAAAACAATTTAGAGCAAAAATTAAAGCCGTTTGGGAGATAAAATTAAATATGTGAAACTTTAGGGTTTTAGCTCCCCAAAAAAATCAAAACTAGCATTTAAAGGTGGGTTGCCTCACGGTGGGTGCCAGAAATGTGTGTGTAAAAATTGTACCTAATTTGTAGACACAACACTTCAGTAAAACATTAGAGGTTAGCAAAAATGAAATCGTGCAATGAATTGAAAGCTAAACTAACCAGACGATTTACTGCCTTCTAATAGGTGCGAGTATGATGTTCTCAGATTGTTATCGAGATCAGTGACCTAGACGACACCTAAATGAAGGATTTGAATGCAAAAGATGGATATGGAATGTAATTAATCTATTTTTTTTAGATTTTAGATGCAATGATATGAAAACTTGATATGAAATCTATGCTAATATGGAAATTGATATGCTAAAATGATCTAACAATGATATGAAAAAGAATCTAAATGAATGTAAAAAAAATAAAAATTGATCTCACAATAGCCTTGATTCGCAATAAGCTTTGATTCTCCAAATTCTAATTCCTTAAAATAGTTGTGCAATTCGTAGACGACTTTGGCAAAGTAAGCTTGCAAAATTATGAGATTCTGTGGATTTGAGAGATTTGATGCAAATTCGAGAGATGAATTATGAAGAGCTGAGCCTTGATTTTATAGAAATCTAGGGCTTTGGGGATGCATGGAAGAAAGCCATAAATCACTCAAATAACTCAGGTTGATTTTTGAGTTATTTTTAAATAAAGATAAGTTAACTCACAAAAACATGCAAATCATGCAAAAACAACTTTTTAACTCAAATTAGAAGTTTAGATCAATTTTAAAACTCAAAAATGATGTTGAGTTCTAAAAAGTCAATAACTTGCATTGATTTTCTGATTTGGAGTTTAACTGTTCTTTGATTGTGCAAATGGATAATTATGAATTAATAAATAAATAAAGTGATTTATTCTCAACTTAACTAATTTTGGAAAATAAATAATTGATTTATGGGTTAATCAATCATTTAATCAAACTTTTATTAAAAACTATATTATTAAATAATGACAACATGCTTTAATTAATTAAATAAGAATTTAATCAATTATTCATAGGATATTGGATTTATTGTCAAAATTAAATAATACAATTAATAATAGATAGAATTAAATTTAATTAAACAATTAAGTGGCAAATATTAAATCTAATTAATCAAATATGAAAATATTCAATTAATCAAACTTTAGGATAAATGTGATTTATCGCCAAATAATCATTAAATTAAAGATAATTAGATAAATAGGAATATTGCTAGGAATATTCCCCCGATGCAGAATTTATGATAATCAATTAGGATTTGATGATGTGCAGATGTGCCTTTGGTTAGGACTTTGATGTCGATTTCATTTGATTTGAGGATGTAGGAGGTTAATGAACATATAGCCCATTTTTGGGGTATTACAGAACCAGGGTTGAAGATTAAATGCTTAAGATCTGACAGAGGAGGATAGTATACATCAGATAAATTCAATCCATATTGTGAAGAACATGGGGTCTATAGACAGATTTTTGTGCCTAGGACAACACAACATAATGGCATAGCAGAGAGAAGGAAAAAAAACCATTCTTGATACTGCAAGGACAATGATGCTTGAAGGAAAGGTACCTGAGATGCATTAGATAGAAGCAGTCAATACTATAGTCTATACATTGAATAGAGTTCAAATCAGACATGGCACTAGTAAGACTTCATATGAGCTATGATTTGGTCATGTACCTACATTTAAATACTTTAGAATATTCAGTAGTAAATGCTATATCAAAACATATGATGAACTAGGAAAGTTTGATCCTAGAAGTGATGAAGGAATCTTCTTGGGTTACTCTACAAGAAGTAAAGAATACAGACGCTTCAATCATAGATTGAGAAAGATAGTTGAGAGTGCTAATATTAAGATTGATGAGAAATTTCAGATTCAGGAAAGATGGTATGATTATGAGTTAGATAATGAAGGTGGCCAGACATCCACAAATTAGAATCAAAATTAGGATCATGAATCAGAACAATTCTTTGAGATTGGCAATGGGATACAGGTGTGTATTGATGAGCCAAGGGAAACTTGTAAAACAACAAGCTATGTATCATTAAATCATTCTGATCAGGAGATAATTAGATATGTAAAAAAAGGTATTGACAATATCAAAGGTTAAAAATAAATTGTGCTTAATTTCACAAGTAGAACCTAAGACCACTGATGAAGTTTGTAAAGATGAATCTTTGATTAAGGAAGTGAAAGAAGAATTAGATTATATTAAATGGAATGACAATTGGAAATTAGTTGTGAGGCCTAAAAAAAAATGTTATAGGAGCTAAATGGGTTTTCATGAACAAGATGAATGAACAAGGTGAAGTGGTAAGGAACAAAGCAATAATTATTTGTAAATGTTACTCAAAGAAAGAAGGTATTGGTTTTGATAAGAATTTTGCACTAGTGTCTAGATTGGATGTTGTTAAATTGTTTCTTTCTTATGAATCTCATAAATACTTCAAGTTTTATCAGATAGATGTAAAATCTGCATTCTTGAATGGAAAACTTGAAGAGGAAGTTTACATAGAACAACTCTCATTGACTGATCAAGAAGATATGGTATGCAAACTAAAGAAAGAATTATATGGCTTGAAGAAAGAACCAAGGGCATGGTATGCTAGATTGGATAGGTATTTGTTACATCTTGGATTCAAAAAAGGTAATGCTGGCAGTAATCTATATTTAAGGACTAATTTTGATGGAATCTTAATCATTGAGGTATGTTTTTATGACATTATATTTGGAGGAAATGGTGCAATGAGTAACAAGTTCATTGATGAGATGAAAAATGAATTTGAGATGTCAATGATAGAACAAATCAAAAAATTTCTTGGTTTACAAACCACTCAGAGTAAGGATGGAATATTCATATCTCAGACTAAATATCTAAAGGAGTTATTGAAAAAGTTTGGAATGGAAGATTGTAAGCCAGTTGGAATGCCTATGATTACAGTTGCAAACTAAATGCTACTAATGATTCACTAGATATTTTTTAGACAAGGTGCAGGTCCATGATTGGAGGATTGCAATATTTAAGTCATACAAGGCTAGATATATCCAGTGCAGTTGGAATTATTGCAACATTTCAAGCTAAACCAAAAGAAACTCATTTTGTTGTTGTAAAAAGAATCTTTAGATATCTTAAAGTAACATTGGACTATGGTCTATGGTATGATAGATTTGATGATTTTACTTTTCATGCTTTTACTAATTTTGACTTGGTAGATTGTGTAGATGATGAAAAAAGCACAAGTGGAGGAACATTTTTTTCTTGGAATGGGATTAGTTTCTTGGTTGTGTTAGGACTGTTCAAATTTTGGCCCATAGTATGAAAAGTCTTGCAAATTCCATGCATTATCAATAACCCTAGGTCTTCCCATGCCAAAAACCCTAAAATCCATGTCTTTCCTTCTAATTGATCATTACTTTTTCCAGCCACTTAAGTTTCCCTTAGTTGCACGTGTTATTTTCATCGTCGAGCAGGGCCAAAATTTTAAGGTTTGATTTACCGAGTGGGTCACCCTTCTAATTTTTCCTATGTCTCTAAAGTTAATTTTTCCTAATTCCCAATGTTTTATTGAAAATGTTAAGTCCCTCCATGATCTAACGGCTAGCAAAATCCCCCAATGAACAAATGATCAAAGATTAACAATCGCGGGATCATGATAGCCATTGGATGTTTCAGTAAAGCAAGAAACAAAGTAGGTGGGACTAGTTTGTCGAGTATTATATCTTGTCCAATCGATCTTGTTTAAATATAATGGTGGTGAAATTATGGTGAAAATACCTTAGGTGGTGATCTTTTATATCACGACTGTTAGATCTTTTTAAATCTATGGTAGTCGTTATCCCTTGAACTTCAACATGAAGGTATTTTATCTTGCGGGATCATGACTAGTTGCCACCTATCCTAGTCATTAGTGGGACCACATAAATTTTAAAGCATCTGATAAATCGCCTAGTTAAGGTTATTCTTGCAGTTAGTATCAAGCGGGCCTGATTAGTAAGCAATGTAAAGTTTGGTTAAAGTCTAAGAAAGATCTATGGTAGGCATAATGCCTCAAGAAAAAGAAACCAGCCTTTATCCATCACGAGATCACAACATCCATCTGATCAAAGGGAATTGACAAGAAAATAGTTTTGGTGGGGCCAGTGGTATCTTTTTATATAGACTGTGAGATGTGTTTTGATCTAACGACAGGCGTGAAGCCTTGATCAAGACTTGCATGAACTTTATCCATCGTGGGATTACACTTTGTTGATGCGTGTCTCAGATGATGTTAGATGTTAGTGGGGCCAAAGATTAGATGAGTGATAAAGTGTTTCCATCTACAGGAAGATCCAATAGTCAGCGATATTCTACGAAGAAGAGATGGAGGGATTTTAACCATCGCAGGATTGTGACTATTTGACATGTGTCCCAATTTCAAGGTGGGTCTATAGGTTTTGTAAAGTGATAAAGGAACCATAGATAAAGATAAGGATCAATGGCTATCACTAAATCACATAATGAAATCATGGTTAAGATAAACTTTCAGCGACCCTGAGGAAGCTTGTTGTTGTGTGATCTCCAGAAGAAGAGTGATTAAAGACTTTCCACAGTTAAAGAGATAAGAAACTGACAGTTTTAAAGTGATCATGTGGTAGGTGTAATGCCTTGAGAGAAATATGCTCGAGGGTTACTGATCATAGAATCACGCCTTGCCACCATGTGTCCAGCCCGATGAAGATTTTAAAAGGTGGATCGTCGATGCCAGGTGTTGTTGATGTGTTATTTTTTGATTGGTTGTTGAGGCAGGATGATATGGAAAGTCATTTTCGAAGGCTTTGTTGATCATTCAGTCGATTTATGTGAACTGCACGATGTGTCGATAAAGATGAAGATCAATGATTATGTTTTAAACCTGGGCGATAACCGTTGTGTTTTCAAACTTTGAAATTTTGCTAGGGTTTTCAGCAAAAAATAAAGCCAGTAAGTCAAGTTTTAAAAACTTAATCATATCTGATTCATTTTGTAATCATAAGTGACAAATTTATAGGCTTGATAAGGGTTGAGGTAGGTGAAAATTAATGTAGATTAGTTTCTTTCTCAAAATTGATCTAACCTAACAAAAATAACTAGAGTAAAGGATTGGTTCTTAAATGCAATGGCGGCCAATCTACTTGATCTGATCTTGTTCACCGCCTAGAAAGATTTTGAAATAATTCTTGCCAGAAAAGATTTCCATGTTGTGGAGAAGTGGATGAAATAGTAATGCCATTTATTGTGTATCCAAAAACAATAGAATTTTTTCATGGTGATATTTCCTATCTTTGTGGCAGACCAGTTAGTTTTTTTCCTGAATTGAAGATTAGATTGGACCTGATTGCTCCTAGTTAGGTGGCATGTCTTTTCTGTAGTTTTCTGATTGATTGTAAGTGGTTGGAGAACTTAACTTTTCCCTAAATGATCGGATGCTTGCTGCAATCCTTGTGTATAAGAGGATTTTTCATGATCATTTGGAGGCATTGGGAATCGGGTGTTGATAGAGAATATTTTTTAAACCCTAGTCTCAGTCAAGATTGTAAAATTTTGCATCAGTATTTGTTAATGGAAGGTAGAAAGTTGCAATTTTTTGATATTATTTCCAAGCTTGTATTCTGAAGTATAAATTGTATGTAAAGGCATGAATCATTATACTTAATATAGATATCTGGTTCTTATCTCTCCTTTGTGTCAAGTCTTTTGAATTTTGAACTTTTTAGTTTATCACATAATTGTTTATGTGTGTATTCTCATTCCTAAGTTCTAGTCAAGGATCAGATTAAACATTATTTTGGATGGGATATAAGTTCATCTTGATTTGCACAAGGATTCTTTATAAGCAGTGAGGGTTTTGTATGGGTGTATTTATGGCTAAGAATCTTTGATATCTTCTGGTCTTTGTATCCTGTTTGTTATGGAGTTATCGCCCAATGGATAAGGCACTAGTCTGAGTGAGTACATCTCCTATTGACACATATTGATCAAGGTTGTTACAATCTACAAATTTGAAGTAAATACCAGTTGAAATATTTAAGTTTATGGTTGAGAAGTTGATTTTTCTTTCATAGCAATGGAGAGTCAATGAATGCTTGGTTATCATTTAGTACTTTCTTGCTATCTATCTTTTATATCCAATCTAGTTTTGGTGTTATAGAGGTATTATATTCACTAGATTAGGTGCACCCACCTTGGTTTTGTAGAGCCAGAAGTGCAGAGGGAAGTCTTGTTGCTATAGTTGGTCCAATTACCTTAAGATCCTTTAAAAAATTTGGAATTAACCACTCCTAAAATCAGTCTAAAGGTATATTGGCAGCCTAAGAGCGTAAGTCATTTTGAAACACCAACAAGATGGCGACTCAACTAGGGAGAACATAACAAAGTAATAAAATTTGTTGAGATTCTCTGGTTATATCACATATTATAAATTTTTTACTATACAGATTGATTTGGCCCATCTGAGTCACCAACAAAATGGTGACTCTACTGGGGAATAGAGATGCAATAGTCATGCTAAATCCAGTTTGATATCTCTAGTGTTGTAAACTTGTCATAAATAATGCAGGTACGAGTTGAGCTAGACTCCTGGCTTTATTATTTATCCTATCTAGTGGTTACTATTGATAGTATAGAGTTAGGTTTAAAAGATATATATCATCTCACCAAGTGTGAGTGGCAACTTTGAACTTCTCTATTTGATCAATGCATGCTTAGAATGAAAAAATGATGTATTTGTAGTCTTGATAAATAGTTTTTATACCCTATTGAAGTTTTGTTGTGTTGATGGAAAAGGATACAGAAAGAGTTTTCATTGGTTAGAATATGTTTCTTCTTCAAGAAGGTCGCAACTCTACAAAGATTTCAGTGAAGCAAGCTTTAAATCTATCAGTCTTTCCAGTCAACGAGTTGAGTTCCAACTACAATACTTCCAGGTATTTTTTATTTTATGTATCTTTTCATGAAATCATGTGCGTGAGAAATATTTTCCTATCAAGTGTTTCAGCACTAGTAGGAAGGGAAGAGTGATAGTGGGAAGTTTCATGCTTCCTTGTTGAATATCTTGTTGATGTCAAGAAAATATTGAAGTGTTTTCATAGAGGCTAAAATATTTTTGTGTGCCTCTTGTAAAGAAAAAACAAGATGAATTGTCCTAATCTTATTTTAAACCAAATGAGTAATCAATAGAAGATCCAACCTAGAAGGTTGTCTATTATCAAGTTGGATGAACCTTTAAATTATGGTCATGTTCCAGGATTCTCCAATTCTTTTCCTGTTGAGCTCATTAACCTGATCCTAGTTTTTTATGATCAGTCTGAGTCAGCACTCGGACATGTTTTAGCATTCTTTAGATTTGTTGTAAAATATCATATCTATGAGGAGAATGTTAGCAAGATGCTTTTTGGGAGATCTTTCAAAGGGGTTCCAGCTGATTGGTATTCAAGTTTACCCCCAAAATGTGTGTCTTCATTGATTGATTTCAAATGGTTGTTCCTAAAGGATTTTGTTGATGATGATGAGTGAAATAAGTTACTAAGAGAGCGTCATCAAGAAAAGAATACAAATGATATCCCATAGCAACCCATGTTTGATGTTGAGAATTCTTCTCAAAATGATGAAGTTAGGTACATTCAGATCATAGTAGTGATCAGAAGTTAGAATCATTGTGCTCAAGATCTTCTATTGATTCAGAGATTTTTGAATTTGAAAGTGAAAATTGTTTGAGTTAAGATTTGGATGAGAGTACTGAGGATGAGTTAAGTTTTCCTCTCCTCAATAGTGATGAGGTTTCTAATTTATTGACAGTTGAATATAGTAAATGTACACATCCATATGGTTAACAAATTTTAAACCCTATTGATTTTTTTTTTGATAATGACAATGTTGCAGAGGATTTATATAAGTATAAATCCTCTAGTGAGAATGATCAGGGTATAAGTTTTTGTGGTAATCAAGGATTAGTTGCAAGTGCAAAATCAGATTATGTGGATATGACAGAAGGGTATTCTTATGAGCATCCTTATGAAAATAAAGATGATGATGCAGAGTGTTCCCAATTTGTTGATAAAGTGGGATTCAGATGGACAAGAAGATGAACTGTTTGAAGATGATTTTCATAGTGGGAGTGGTTACCAAATTTTGTCATTTCAAAATGAGATCCCTCTTATGCAAATCATTGAAGAAAAAGATGTTTATGATGCAAGCTATGCAGAAAAGGGCGAGTCTTTTTATTTTCAAAAATATAATGGTTCTACAAGTTGTCATCCATTTTATGAATATATCCTTGAGAAAACAAGATATTTAGTGGCTGAAGCATCTCATAAGATAAGTTTGAGCATCCACTTCCTTCTCAGCCAGGTGAGTTTTTTGTAATGCATAAAGATAATTGCAATTTATATTTTGATGCATTACTAGATAGACCTTATACTTTCAGTCAACATCAAGATGAGATAAAAGATGTTCCATATTTTTTGGAATATGAGAATGATGGTGGTTGTGAATAAAAGAATGTGGGTTGTGGCAAATACAGAATTATTTTTCAGCCCAAATATTTTCATATATGTTGGCAGCAATTTTGTCAAGAGTTTTTCAGGTGGCTGGTCTCATATAAGGATGAAAATCAAGTTTTTGATAAAGGAAAGTCTTGGTTTTTCCTTTGGTGGCTCAAGGCCATCACACAAAGTTTTAAATCTTGTAATTCTGTAAATATTCATTTTCAATCGTGTGTTTCTTTCCTGTTCTTCCTATTTCTGGTTTGTCTTCCAATTTTTGAGAAGTTTTCTTGCAAATTTTTTTTGTCTAATGGTGGTCTGCTAACCCAAAGATTCTAAAGGTTCTTGCTATGCCTACAAGAGGCATGAATCCCCAACTAGAGCCACTGTTAGGACTATTCAAATTTTGGCCCCTAGTGTGAAAAGTCTTGCAAATTACATGCATTATCATTAACCCTAGGTCTTCCCATTTCAAAAACCCTAAAATCCATGTCTTTCCTTCTAATTGATCATTACTTTTTCCAGCCACTTAAGTTTCCCTTTGTTACACGTGTTATTTTTCATCATTGGGCGGGGCCAAAATTTTAAGGTTTGATTTACCTAGTGGGTCGCTCTTTTAATTTTTCTTATGTCTCTGCAGTTAATTTTTCCTAAGTCCTGATGTTTTATTGAAAATGTTAATTCCCTCCATGATCTAACGGTAGGTGCAATCCTACAATGAACAAATGATCAAAGGTTAACAATCATGGGATCACGACAGTCGTTGGATGTTTCAGTAAAGCAAGAAACAAAGCAGGTGGGACCAGTTTGTGAGGTATTATATCATGTTTGTCTGATCTTGTTTAAATATAACAGTGGTGCAAACATGCTGAAAATAACTTAGGTGGTGATCTTTTATATCATGACCATCAAATCTTTTTAGATCTACAGTGGTCGCTATCCCTTGAACTTCAATATGCGAGTATTTTATATTTGCGGGATCATGACTAGTTGCCACCTATCCCAGTCATCATTGGGACCGCATAAAGTTTAAAGCATCTGATACACCACCTGGTTAAGGTTATTTTGGTGGTTAGTATCAAGAGGGCCCAGTCAGTAAGTAGTGTAAAGTTCGGTTAAAATCTAAGAAAGATCTACGATAGGCGTAATACCTCAAACAAAAGCAATCAAACTTTATCCATCATGAGATCATGACATTCATCTGATCAAAGGGAATTGACAAGAAAACAATTTTGGTGGGGCCAGTGGTATCTTTTTATACAAATCGTGAGATGTGTTTTGATCTAACAATAGGTGTGAAGCCTTGATCAAGACTTTCATGAACTTTATCCATCATGGGATTACACTTTATTGACATGTGTCCCAGATGATGCCAGATGTCAATGGGGCCAAAGATTAGCTAGGCAATAAAGTGTTGCCATTTGCAGGAAGACCCAACAGTCTACGCTATTTCACGAAGAAGAGATGGAGGGATTTCAACCATCATGGGATTGTGACTATTTGACGCATGTCCCGATTTCAAGGTGGGTCCGTAGGTTTTGTAAAGTGATAAAGGAATCATAGATAAAGAAAAGGATTGGTGGCTATTGCGAAATCACATAATGAAACTATGGTTAAGATAACTTTCAATGACCCTAAGGAAGCCTGTTGTCATGTGATCTCTAGAAGAAGAGTGGTTAAAGACTTGCCATAGGTAAAGAGATAAGTAATTGACAGTTTTAAAGTTATCATGTGGTAGGCATAATGCCTTGAGGGAAATATGCTTGAGGGTTACTAATCATGGAATCATGCCTTGCCTCCACGTGTCCAGCCCGATGAAGATTTTAAAAGGTAGGTCCTCGATGCCAGGTGTTGTTGATGTGTTATTTTCTAATTGGTTGTTGAGGCGGATCATATAGAAAGTCTTTTATGAAGGCTTTGTTGACCATTTGGCTGATTTATGTGAACTGCACGATGTGTCAGGAAAGATGGAGATCAATGACTATGTTTTAAACCTAGGTGATAACCGTTGTGTTTTAAAACTTTGAAATTATGCTAGGGTTTTTCAGCAAAAAATAAAGACAGTAAGTCAGGTTTTAAAAACTTAATCATATCTTATTCATTTTGTGATCATAAGTGACAAAGTTGTAGGCTTGAGAAGGGTCAAGGTAGGTGAAAATTGATGTAGATCAGTTTATTTCTCAAAAATGATCTAACCTACTAGAAATAACTACAGTAAAGGACTGATTCTTAAATGCAACAACGGCCAATCTACTTGATATGATCATGTTCACCGCCTAGAAAGATTTTGAAATAATGCTTGCTCGAAAAGGTGTCCATGTCGTGGAAAAGTGGATGAAACAGTCATGCCATTTATTATGCAACCAAAAATAATGAAATTTTTTCATGGTGATATTTCCTATCCTTGTGGCCTACCAATTAGGTTTTTGCCTGAATTGAAGGTCAGATTAGACTTGATTGCTCCTAGTTAGGTGGCATGTCTTTTATGTAGTTTTATGATTGATTGTAAGAGGTTGGAGAACTTAACTTTTCCCTAAATCATCGGATGCTTGTTGCAATCCTTGTGTATAAAAGGATTTTTCATGATCATTTGGAGGCATTGGGAATTTGGTGTTGATAGAGCATATTTTGTAAACCCCAGTCTCAGTCGAGATTGTAAAATTTTGCATCAGTATTTGTTAATGGAAGGTAGAAAGTTGCAGGTTTTTAATATTATTTGTAAGCTTTTATTCTAAAGTATGAATTGTATGCAAAGGCATGATTCATTACACTTAATACAAATATCTAGTTCTTATCTCTCCTCTATGTCAAGTCTTACAAATTTTGAACTTTCTAGTTCATCACATAATTTTTTATGTGTGTATTCTCATTCCTAAGTTCTGATCAAGGATCAGATTAAACATTGCTTTGGGTGGTATATAAGTTCATCTTAATTTTCACAAGGATTCTTTATAAGCGGTGAGGGTTTTTGATGGATGTATTTATGGCTATGAATCTTTGATATCTTTTTTTCTTTGTATCATGTTTGTTTTGGAGTTATTGCCCAATGAATAAGGCACTGGTCTAAGTGAGTACATCTCCTATTGGCACATTTTGATCAAGGTTGTTACAATTTGCAAACTTGAAGTAAATACCAGTTGAAATCTTTAAGTTTGTGGTTGAGAAGTTGATTGTTCTTTCATAGCAATGGAGAGTCAATGAATGCTTGGTTATCATTTAGCACGTTTTTGCTATCTATCTATTATATACAATCTAGTTTTGGTGTTATAAAGGTATTATATTCACTGGATTAGGTGCACCCACCTTGGTTTTGCAGAGCCAAAAGTGTAGAGGGAAGTCTTATCCCTATAGTTGGTCAAGTTACCTTAAGATCCTTTAAAACATTTGGAATTAACCACTCCTAAAATTAGTCTAAAGGTATATTGGTATCCTAAGAGCATAAGTCATTTTGAAACACCAACAGGTTGAGCAAAAAATAGAATTATATATCATAATCCATAGTTGAATTAGAGTATGTTGTTGCTGCTATTAATATCACTCAAATTGTTTGTATGAAATAGATGTTGAAGGATATTGGGGTAAGAATTGAAGATCCTATTGCTATTCATTTTGACAACACAAGTGTTGTTAAAGCATGTCAAAGAATGTAGTACTGCATTCAAAGACAAAACACATATCAATTAAGTATCATTTCTTGAGGGATAAAGTTGTTGAAAAGCAAGTCATATTTGAATACATAAGTACAAAGGAACAGATAGCAGACATTTTAAAAAATCCTTTTCGAAAAGATGCCTTTGAGTATCTTAGAGGTATGCTTGGGGTGATGGCCCCACCTTGTGACAACTTGATGATGTAGGTATGCATCATTCCAATAGCTATTAGAGATTTATTATTCACCTAGACCCCATGCTTGGTGCTACTCCCTAGGGGGAGTATTTTTAGCGGTCATAGATAAGTTCAAGAGCTTCATGGGTTAATTTCAAGAAGATTTGGTGAGTAGAGCACCTAGTATGTTACAAATTTGAAGAAGCTACATCATAAGGGGAAAGAATTTCTTGATAAGATGTTAATAGAGTTTGACATCTTTTTCCATTGATGTCAAAGGGGGAGAGAATAATGTGAAAAAAAAAACTCCTATTGTCTTAGGGGGAGTGTTTCTAAGGATATTGAAGAATTTTTATTGAGATGACTACTTTTGGATTGATGGGTTTTCACTCATACGTTGCCATCAATGCCAAAGGGGGAGATTGTTAGATATTGGTTGGAATTGTTACTTCTTGGGTTTTTGGAATTCATGTTTTTTCATTGATGTCAACATAAGTTTTAGTTCTATATTGGTTGTATCATACTGTCATGCCCAATCTTTAGCAAGAAAAAAAAAAAAAATCACAACAAATTTTTTTTTTAAAACAAGATTTATAGATAACTAGGTCATACAACATCAGAGAGAAACATAGTTGCTTCATTAATACAACATGATTAATGGACAAAATCCAAATTTTAAGTTACCTTAGTGAATGTACCATTACTACTACATTACATCAATTATGAGGTACAATAAATGTGGCATTTCTCAGTCATCAACATCAAATTTACTAACCAATATACTCGATCATATAGCAATCCTTTCCATTAATTTTAATCTGAGAGAGTTTACATATATAGAAAGGAAGGAGAAGACCTAAGGGCCAGACCTAGAGACTCGGGGGCTCATCTCCAGATGGCCTTGCCTACGTCACACACAGAGTCTTTGTAGTTCGGTACTTGGATCTCAAACCACAAATTGCAAGTTCATAAAAGCAAGAAACACATAAATAGACACAAGCATCTACCATACTACCCAAGGGTAACATCATGAGATCCAAGATTTACAACATGGCTCAAGCGTTCATCAAATGACCCTAACATGGGATACACACACTCACACACCAAACACTCACAAGATTACATAAATTGCAACCCAAATTCCCTCAAGGGTGAAACTAAGAAATTCCAAGAACTCCTTTTTGTGGGGTGTGGATGGACAACCCATGGAGATAACCATTGCATGAAAACAAGGCCACACATGGACCCAAATAATCTCAATATCAAAACAAGGCCACACGTGGACCCAAATAAGCACAATATCATAACAAGGCCACACATGGACCTACATAAACACATTATCATAACAAGGCCACACATGGACCAATATATCCCACCTTATGCCCCCAATATCATAACAAGGTGCACATGGCCAATCTTCCCTCCTTATACCCCCAATGCCCCATGGGCTAAATGCAAGGTTACTTGGGGAAAATCACTCAACCCAAGTTTCATCCTTCCCCACACATGGAGGAGACTCTACACATGGAGTTTCTTCCATTCCCCACACCCCCTCTTGGTTGCTCTTCCCTCCCATGGGTGAGTGAGCCAAGAGCATACAACCCAAATCCAATGACAAAAGAAAACACAAAGGTGCTTGCTCTCACCACGACCAACCATGGGAGCTAAAACACCACAAAGAAACAAGAGCAAAGCTTCCTCCATGACCAACCATGGGGAGCCAAAGGAGAAACGTAAACTCATACATCAAACACTTCCATTCATCCACATTCATAAAACCCAACCCCCTAGAACAAATAACTTGACATAAATAATTTCTTTACTCACAACACATTTATCTTCAAATAATCAAGTAAATTAATAAATTTCTATACAATTTTACAACATTACAAACTAAGCATATAATAGTTACTTCCCAACATGCATCTATCTTAAATTGCCTTATTCATCACATCGCCACACATACCTTATTACCATCATACTTCAATTTTAGCTTTTATATACTAAATTCTAACTCTTATAATGAGGCACACAACTAACAATTAAGAATAGCTATAAATATTACAGTGACACTAAATAGCGGTGTCTTACATCCTAACTCTTGTCATTACTTAAATTTAACACATAAAGTCTTAAGATTAACACAGGGCTAAATCCAAACATCTTTACACAAGGCTTTCCTTAGTAACCTAATTAAAGTTGCATAATTCCATATTCCTATACAAACACACAAACTACTACTCAACTATAAAATAATCTATAACCATTATTTTAAAGTATTAGTTTTGCTAGAATATTATACAAGTTATTTAATCCAAGTATCTACATTTGTTAAGACCACTTGGTTATAAAATTGACAAGACAAAGTTGACTAACTAATAGACTCTCACGAATGTATGAACTAATGAATCTTCTAAAATATCCAAGACTAAAATCACTAAAAGAAATTAACTCACTAACTACTCATAAATTTTCAATACATACTACATATAAGGGATTAACTATCTATTATTCACATAAACCAATGAAAGCTAGCTAGAAACTAAACACAAATAATTTATTGATTGTATAATAAAATTAACCTTTAAAAATTGATCATAATGATAATCTAAATTTACATTAAGAAAATAACTTTATCTAACTTTATAATTCTTACTTGTAAAATTTACCTTAATAATCACCTTGCTAAACTTAAACTAATATTAAACAATAGAAGACCGAATCCTCAATTTATCTACTTAAACTAAACACAATAATTTATTAAATTCTTATTAAGATGAAATCTAGTAGATCTAGTGGATAACACATGACCTGAACATATATGTCATTTCATTTTCAAATATACTGGTTTACCTTCTAAAATTTAATTGAATGATTTTAATATTAGGTATACTATTTCTTAAATGTTTTTTATTTTTATTTTTATAAATGAAATAGTATACCCTTAGCATAACAATCCTTACTACTTTTATCACCACAACATAAATAAATATTCTTAGTATTGATTACAATATATCTGAGTAAATTTGAATGATACTTCAAATATTATTAACCCACAAAATTTAGAAAAGTAAATTCATAATTAAAATTTCTACTAAAAATCTAATATTATTCAATTTATTTTGACAATTATTCTACAGGGATCGATTTTCTAACTATCCAAGTTGGGAATCTTAGGAGACTAGCTTCTTGTTCATTAATGTTAGGGCTCCATTGGAAAAAGTTTACAGAATAGCCTTAATAAAAACAAATTGGAACTGATAAAATTTCATTTCTAACTATTTTACTTTTGCAATATAAATAAACAAAACAACTAGAGAGGAATTAAATACTTACCTGTTCTATATTGAACGATTCCAACCTTTCCCCTAGATTGGGATTTATGGTTTTTGGCTCGTTCCAGTATGCATATATTTTTTCAGATTTTGGATGTGACTTGTCGTCTCCAACAAATGCATGAACTTTGTTATTCACCTCGATCTAGCTGCACCTTGGGTTTTTTCTTAATTTCTATCTTTCAACATTTTCCTCATCTTTGCTACACCATTCCATTTTCCTGCTACAGCATGAATATTTGACAACACAATATAGTAACCCTCATTCCTGGGATCTAACTCAAAGAGTCTTTCAGCCACAAATTCTTCAAGCTCAACATTACAATGAATTTTGCAGGCACCCAACAAGGCTCCCCATATTCCAGAAGTGGGTTTTAATGGTATCTTCGTATTGAAGTTATACGCCTCCTCCAGGCAACCAGATCGACTGAGAAGGTTGACCATGCATGCACAATGCTCCAAACTAAGAGTTCTGTTATGGTCATGACTTATTAGATTAAAGTAGTGCCAAGCTTTACGCACCAGGCCTGCATGGCTGCAAGCAGAGAGTGGAACCACCAAGGTGACATGATCTCACTTTTTTTTTGTGCCTGAATTTTTTCATGAATTGCTTGCAAACAAGTGCTGAAATAATCCATTTCTAGTATGGAAACTACTGCACAAAGCTCAAACTTAAATGCAGGTCTGACGTTCAATTGTTTATAGGTTAAAATAGCTACAAAATTCATCAAACACCTTCCAAGAACATCAAAGAACACCTCCAAACATTACCCAGAAGCAACCCACACCATCAGCACTACCAAATGGTCGTAAAAGGGCCAAGAAATCCAAAGATTCATATCCCACATCTGCAAGAGGTACCCACATTACTAAGCGGCTAGAAACCACTCATACTCCCTCCAACTCACCTGCTTGGGCTCGAAAAAAAATGCATCAAAGGGAATGGCTAGTGGAGACTAATCAATACCATGGTCAAAATAATCACATCAATTGTACACAAAATGTTATATCTTAAACTTCTCACTCAAAAATAAAGGCCTCCTCACCACGACCATGCATCCCATACCCTGTAATAATTGCAGTCCATTGGACTACATCTTTTTGAGACATTGGTTACTGTAGAATTTAGTGCTTTTCGGTAAGACCGTTGTACTCTCTTGTGAATTTAATATACATTCGGTGATTCGAAACTAAGTGTATCTCCTTCATATGGCTCAAAATTTTTGTGGCTGCATAGCCGCTGCCCTCAGCTTATGGGGAAAACGTATGCTTACTATGATCTGACAGCCAATAACTCAACTTCTTTGCGATGATTAATTTGCTTCCTCATAACCCTAAACTGCAATAAATTGCATTGTTTACGCCAAATATATTGTTATTATTATCTAGATATGTATAATATGAACGATGGGATAATATCTTTTGCATAGTATAAAATTGATCCCGTATCCATCGTATTATAGGTAACGTGAGAATACAACTTTCCATACCTAGATATTAATATTACTACCGTAACAATATAGTGATGGTGTCAGTCTGCCATTAATAATGTTGACAAAATGTGGACTGCCTGGGAGGCCGTGGCCTTGTGCAGAAATTTGTCCTGGTCACTTGAAGGTATATTATTTTAAATTGCATCGTCAGCCCCAAGAAAATTATGTTGTCATGAGGCCATCAGTAAAAGTTGACCTATTAAGTTTCCTTTCAGATCCATAAACAACTACTACGCATTCAAATTATTTAGGTGCTATAGAAATCTTTACTAATAATGTATACCTAATACATAGAGGTTGTTCACTTATTTAATTTTCCTTTAAAATTATTTTATTTTACATTAAAACCAATAAGATTTATAGAGAAGTATATATTAATAACTCGAAAAGTAACCAACTGATTACTGAATGATAGTTGCTTAGATTAAAGTTATAGTCATGATTGATAATAAAGCTATTGATATCATAGAAATCAATGGCTAAGATTAATCCCTAAAGGGTAGATCAAATCTAAATATTCTTAATAATTCAACACATCTAATTATCTCTCAATTATATAGTTCTCGTAATGTTTCCATCCTTAAATAATAGAGAATCGTATTTTCCAAATACTTAATGAATCCGATTTTGTTCTCAATATCTCAAATTTACAAGCCAAATCGATTTATCATACTTGGTAACATGTTTTGAGAAAATAACTATAAAGATAACACTTTTATAAAATAAATGTCTATTCATTAATTTATAGACATGATGAACCATTAACCTTCTTAAAACATTCCTAAAATCTAGCATCTAATTCATACAAATAATTAAATTATTAGCTTAATAAAGTGGTTGATAACAGTAAACAGAATTAAATTCTTACCCTTAGAATGTAATAATAATTAGATTATCAATGATACATTTATATTTAATTATGTCTTTACAAGGTCTAAAACTCATCTATTTTAAAGATTCAAATTTTAACTATAAGCTTAATATATAGATGTTGATATAGCTTAAGTGACCACTTAAATTTCTTAGCAAAATATTAAAAGTTATTATGCAAGTAAATTAAAGTTATGGGATGGGTATTACTTACTCCCTGCCCCGCAACGATTTGATTAAGCCATACAACATATAGCTATGTTAAAGATTTTCAATTATGAACATTATTATTATTATTATTTTATGAGAAATGAGTTACACTATTAGTAACATGTTATTCCACAATAAATTTTCACTATGAAACATTAAACTTATATATATATTTTTTAATAAAGTTAATTTGTATATTTTATCTAGAATCCAATGGTAAGTAGGTATTAATAATTTATACCATTTGTTAATATCTTGTCGATATAGTTTAATTCTTTAACATCCTTGATGATAACTAAATGTCACAAACGGGAGGGTATTACACATACACACTATTTTTCTGGTTGTTACAGGCCATTGGACAGAGTTATACAGATAGTGTATGATATTTCAGAGTATGCGAGAATAGATTTATTATGTTGGGTGAGTGTGACCTTATTTCTAAGGTCATGTGGCTTCATATTATTATTTGAGTAAGTTGGAGTTATTTTAATGAAGACTAGTTACAGAATAGAGATAGGGAATTATGCCAGAGTTGATTACTGCTTTTTTAGTATAAGTTGGTTGTGAGATGCAATTATGGTATGTGAGATTAATGCATGGAAGGAAACTCATATTAGAGTACATTATTGGATTTATGGCTTAATTGAGTTACACTGCTATCAAAGCTAGTGTATTGTATTTGGGATCCGACTAGGTGATGTAACATGTGTAATAGTTTGGTGAGCATTGATTGTGGATCTTGGCATAGAATTTGATTTTTGTAAATGTTATGTACTTGTATTAGGTACCATGTGTACCTTAGCATTGGTTGTGATTTTTTATGCATTGGGGAAGCTCTAACAGGCTAACTTAATTGGTTTTTGTAACTTGTATAAAGGGAAGTAATTCCTTTGATGTAAAGTGAGGAATATAATGAATGTGGATGTGAGCATTAGTGTTGGTAATCAGAGCTAATCTAAAAAGTAGGTTAGATGCTTTGATAGTGGCATGAGTGGAATCTATGATCATTCCTTATGCACTTGAATGGAATTGTAAATACAAGTGAGTTGTCATCAGTCAGTTCATTTGATAGTAAGTCTTCTTTTCTATATTTGGACAGTAATTCCTTCTGAAGGTGGATTTAACCTTCTCCTTTGAGTTGTGTGCTCTTAGTAGTGTTCCTTTTGTTCTCATCAACTCCTAACAGGGTTGAAGGACCTTTTATAGGGGTTTTTTTTCCCTTTAACAGGGATTTTTAATTAAACGAGGACTGATGTGCTAGATGTATTGTATCAATTCCTAATAGGGTTCAATCTCCTAATAGGGACATTATTATACTAGTACATAATCTTGTGGGTATCATCCCCACTAGAGTTTTTCCCTACAAAAATTGTGTGTTATGTTGTTGGTGCATATCTTGTTCATTTGGTTTTGCACTGTTATATTCTTTATTCATGATTTAGTTGAAAAGCATAAAGTTTATAATTATAGCACACAACTGATTCACTTCTACCACTCCACAATGAATGTGGGATTAAGAAATGCCTCTAGTGAAAATTTGATCTACATAGGGACTTCATCCACATAAACTTTTCTTTTAATTGCTTTCATTAATGCCTTGGTAAAAAATCAATTAGCATAGGAACAATATAAATTTTCATGTTTGTCTTTAAATTTGTATTTAAACTTTCACCAAGTCCTTATTGTGGGGAATCGATAGTCATAGGGACTAAGTGGGTTTCATGCAATTTTGGCCAACCTTAACACATTTCCTCACTGATGGAAAATTGATAGGAATAGGGACAAGTATAGTCCCTATCAAATTTCACCTTTAAATGCACATAAGAGACAGTATGTAAAATCAACACTCTTAGGGAAAACTTAATTCTTCCACATTAGGTCCTCAATGATAAATTTGACCCTCAAAGGAACATGCAAAAATTTGGGCTTCATCGGGACAAGTGGAAAATTCATACTTAGAGGGCCAAGTGGAAAATCCATGTCCATAAGGACTTTCCTTTTCAAACTCATTCACCAAATATTGCTTAGTGTTTTTCCTAGTGGAAAATTGACCTCCATAGGGATATTTGACTTTATCTTGATTGCTTGGTGGGGAATCAATTCCTCTCAAGACTTTTGTGCATATTAACTTCAATTGCTCTACCCACAATTGGAAAATTGACCCTCATAGGGACAATCCATTTGAAAAGAGTGTAAAATTGATTCACATAGGGACTTATCACTTTACTTGAAACACTTCATCATTTTTGTCCAAATTCAAAGACAATATGAGAAATTAATGCTCTTGAGGACAAATTAGCCCATCAAAATACCTGGATATGTAGGAATTCATAATTAGAATTTAATATTTTTTTATTTTGACCCTAGTGACTTCAAAATCTTACACTTGTCTATGCTTTCAATTTGGTAACTTGAAAGCCTAACCATACCTCTATACAAAACTTGAACTTTGTAGCTTAGAGCTACCACTCTACTGTCAAAACTCTACAACTAACAAGAAAAAAGAGGGGGTTCCAATTGGCAATGGGGTGATGGTATGAAAAGTTCACAACATGTAGTGACTCCACTGAGGAAATCCTCCTGAACATTTCAAGGATAAAACTTGTTTGGAACTTAAAATATTTGATCCATTCTATTTTCACTTATCAAACAACTAGGAAAAATACTCAAAATGGAAGAAAGACAACAAATTGAGCTAGGATATTTCATCTTTGATTACCTATGTCTATGCAAGTGTGCTCAATATTGCTCGACAAGACCATTGAAAAATTCCTAAGATCCATTTTAGTTAGCTATGTAAGGTATCCATACTTCAAAAGCATCTTGGATAGAGCATCACTTCTAGTTAGGTGTCGATAGCCTCGATAAGGTTATCATTGTGATTCCTAGAAATAGTGCTCTACTACAAGTCGGGCATCCATAGCCCCAATAAATATATTTTTAAATTCCCAAAGCCAAATATTTTATGATAATTCCTTTTTCTTTTCATTTTTCTACCTTTCATTTATTTTGATATCTTTTTCACATTTTTTCATTTTTTGTTTTGGCTCATAAGTAGTGAAGACCATAATAGGTTTAAAAATTACAGTGGTGTTGAAGAAAGAATAAAGAATTTTTACTAACAACAACTTCCCCTAAGAAACCTCAATGACTTAGAGCAATTAATTATGTGTAAGATGTAATAAAAAAACTCAAGAGTTCAAAACACAGCAGATGACTCATTCCAAATTTAGAATAAATCATAATCAAATTATGATGTTTGTAGAAATAATCTCCAATTCAAAGAAACCTCGTAAAGGGATGTTCAAAAAATAAACTAAACATACCCAATAGGAGCATACTAAAGTGTGTTTTATAAATACATCACTTTTCTCACAAATGAGATCCCTCTAAAATAAACCTAGAAAGAAAGAAAACTAAACTAAATCAAACAAAACAACTACTAAACCAAAGAAACTAAGAAAACTAAACCAAGCTAAACCTGTACGACTAAACTACCAACTAAGAAAAACAAGCCACTAAAAATCTCAAGTTAAATTACTCAAGTCAAACTAACAACTTGGCTCCTAAGGACCGCTAAACTAAAAACTAACAGAAAAGAAACTTAGTCTAACTATGTACAAAAGGTCTAGAAAGGAAACCTAGGATTGAAAATAATGTTTAAGGAATTTCCCAATTACATGCGATGGGATATCCTCTCTAGTTAAGGTCTTAAGTTTGAATGCATTATCTCCCATAATTTTAGAGATTTGATATGGACCTTTCCAAAGTTTCTCAATTTATCGTGATCCCCTCTTCTTTCATTTTCTTTATCTCAATTCAAGACAAGGTTGGATATTATAAAATACTTGATTTTGGCTTGACTATTGAACCAATGTTTCACAACCCCTTGATGTTTTGAAAAATTTTCTAGGGCTTCATCTCTTTTTGTCTAAGTGCAGTAGCTGGGACAATTGTATTTGGACCCTATCCTTGTTATCTAGGTACTCAAGCATGAATTGCAAGGTTGGGATTTTCAATTAGAATAGGAAGATGTGGTCTTGTTTGTACACCAAATGCTAGGGAGAAGTTCCTAGGGAACTCTTGTCTTAGGTTATATCTTCCCAAAGAGAAAATTTTAGTTGAGTATGTCAATCTCTTGGATTCTTGCCTAGTATTTTCTTGATGACACTCAATAAATTCTTATTTGTTGAGTTAGCCAAGACATTTCCTTGCAGATAGTAATTCGGTGAGAATCTCAAAGTTATACCATGATCAAAATATCAATTTGAAAATTTAAGAGATGAGAATGCAAGACCATTATCAAAATTCAAAGCGTGAGGACATCCAAAACTGGTAATGATTTTCTTGATCACAATGTCAGTAGTACAAATTTTCAATGCTTGTGCTTTTGTCTAGCCAATACAATAATTAGTAGCAGTTATAATGTGCTTGTGTTGCACAAAGGAAAGTGAATTGATCATACCAATGAAGTCAAGCCCTCATTTTGTAAAAGATCTTACTTCAATCACAGGTTGGAGTGACATTACACAATTCTTCTCTTAAACAACTACTTGGCATATCTGACACATTTTCATGTGTTTGTGAGTGTCTCAAAACAATGTTGGCCAATAATATCCTAATCTTAGAATTTTGTGAGTCATCACCTAGCTTGCACCATGACTAGTTCCAAAATTTTCATGGAAATGTTCCATGATCTTGTATGCTTCTTCCTTCCCAACACATCTCAAGTAGGGTCCCTTGAAATATCTTTTGTATTAAATTGATCCTTTAAACATGTATCTCTTTCTCTTCATCTTTAATGATTTATTTTTTACTAGATGTAAATGAGGACATTTTGATTCAGCAAGTAAAAAATGATGTCATTGTACCATTCATCTAGAGATATGTCTTCTAATTCATACACTTGTTGTTCCAACCCTGGTCCATCAAATGTTACAGTTTAGGTCAATGCATGTTCTCTAACCAGTTTCATCAATTGAATATCTTTTTTGCATTCCTAGATAGTTGTGACCCACTTTACTCTTATCTATCCCAACTCATTTTGCATGAAGAGTGTTTTTACTATCATATCCAAAACTATGGCATGCACTTTTCTTCTTAGGATATAATGTCTGAACTACTTAATCGCTTTCACTAATGCATAAGCTTGTTTTTCAACATTGGGATACCTTATCTCTACATCTTTAAGTGGTGCACCTATGAAGGTGATAGGATGTGCATCTCCTCCTTCGGTCCTTTGAGTGAGTATAGTAGCACAAGTGTGATCTAAAGAAAATGAATATAAATAAAAAACCTTTGTATGGTATGGACTAATGATTATAGGTGCATTCATGAGATGTTGTTTGATCCCTTCAAAGGCCTCCTTCACTTGTGGACTCCATCCCATCTTGGCCTCCTTTAGCATGTCATCCATTGGTCTTACTATCTCAGCAAACCCAATGATGAATTTTTCTTACAAAATTAATCTTTCCAAAGAATGTGTTTAGCTCCTTGCTCTCCAACAAGTTGATCTTTGAAATTGCATGTACTCGATCTGGGCTAATCAAGATGCATTTCTCTAAAATAACCAATGCTCCATTTTGTAACACCAGACACACACTTCTTTGGGTTGAGGGAGATCCCATATTTTCTATAGCTTTTAAATATCCTCCTTAAGTCTTCAATGTGATCTTCTCTTCTTTTTGAAAAGATTCTGAGATCATCCATGTAAATGATGATACACTTCTACTAAGTCCCAAAAAGTGATATCCATTATTCATTGAAATGTGGCCCTTGCATTGATCAGACCAAATGGCATTCTTCTTTATACAAAAGTGCCTCAATTTATAGTAAAATGTGTCTTTAATCTACTTCTATACTATCACTAGGTTATACCTCAAAATAACCATCCAAGAAAGACATCATCTAAGATCACTATTTGCAATACTTCATCCAATGATGGCAAGAGATCATTTTCCTATGATGCTCTATTGAGATTCTAAAAGTCTACACATAATAGTTGACCAAATAATGGGTTGACCGGCCTTTGTCGATATCAAAAAGGTTTGCTTCCTTCCTTAAGGGGGGCATTGTATGTGTGATGATAGAGGGATCATTTGATTTTAAATCTTCGTAGCTCCACATAATCACATCTATAAATTCCCTCATAACTTTGAGAATGTTTTCCTTCTCATCGAGTGTGCATAATTTCCTAATGAAGACATTCTTGGGTTGATATTGTCCCTAGGTTTATATTCTCACACTCGATTCCTTATGTTCTCTAATATTAGAGTGCATTGAACCTATCTATGTCAAATATTATTTCTAATTGGATCATACTTCTTGGGATGGTATTGGTTTTCAAGTTCATAATCCCTTATGGATTAAACTAAGCTTCATAAATTATTTGATTTGTAAAAACATCTTATTTTATAGAGAAAACTAGTATGTGTTTGTCAGCTTTAAATACTCAGAAATTGCTTACGTTGTTTAGCACTGATGGAATTGGTGTTAGTTAAAATTTGAACTTCTTTAGTCCTTCCATGGTGAGAGGTGATAAGGAAATTTTTTGTTGAGCTAGTGAACTTTCCACTTGCTTTCATGGTTGGTATATGAACTCGATATTGAAAGTGTGAAATCTTTCTATGAGGTTTCATACCCAATTATGATATCTCATTAACCTTTTTTCATGACAAAAATATTGCCTCCTCACATGTCTCACAACTATGTCTAAATCTTTGGAAACATGAAAAACTTTTGATCCGTTGTTAATTGTGAGTAGTAAGCCAAGGATGAGAGCTTCATTCTCAACCATATTATTAGTGCATGGAAACAATGATCTATGTGCCACCAAATATGAATCTCTTGATAGATTGATCAATTTTTAAGCTACGTTGGCTCCTTTCTTAGACTTAGATCCATCAAACCTCAATGTCCAAACTTGGTTATCCTTTTGGGATTTTTCTTGAGGATTATTTAAAATTTGGATCATTATTGACATCTCTTGTGTTCGTTTGTAGATCTTGATTTTATTTTTCTCTCATTTCACTTCTTTTAGCCTTATCTTCTCATGAAGGACTCTCCTTAGGGTTGCATTTTATTTTCTTCAATCATATTAGAATCTTCAAGCTTTAATGTCCCTCTAATCATTTTATCTACCTATCTTAGAGAAATATTTAAAATGGAGAAAGAAAGATTAGAATGGAAGGCATCGTGTATTCTGCACTAGTTGGGTAATAATACATCTTCAATGGAAGTACAATTTCCTAACTAAATTCCCCGCCTAACATTTCTAACCATTCAATTTTTAAAATTCTTGAACAGGCCTTCAACTTCATTAGAAGACAAACCTTGATCACTTTTCGCAAACACCTTTGTCGAATTAGGAGTTTCTATCATTTTTTTATTATTTTCAATTTGTGAACTTTGTAACATCAAAACTTCTTGGACCTTTAGTTTGTAAAGACTAAGTCTAGCCTTAGCAAACAAAATTTCATTATTTTCTCCATATTTTATTATTTTGAACCTTAACCTTGGTGTGCTTTCTATCCTTATTTGATTTGTAATTCCTCTCCATGGCAACCACATGTGAGAAAAGTCCATGGCCACATACCCATTTAGTCGTATTGTCTAATCTCTTCCTTAAAATAGATCATACCTATCTAAAATGTCTACAACTAAAATATCAATAAAATGCTCCATTCTTAGATTGGATGTCAACTACATGTAGATATTATTCAACTCTCCAATTATTGGTACCTTTGTCTTATCCAATTGTGTGACCTTCATGTTAATTCATATAGAAGTTTATCCCATTCTTCTACATATAGTCAAGGCCATTACATTGCTCAATGTTCCTGAATCAAACTAAGTAGTTATGCAAAAGTTTTCCAAAAATCCTCAAAGGTAGAAGAAATGGAGCAAGCTCATATTTTCCTTGATAGAAAACAATTGGACTACTCTCATGAACAACTAATTATGCTTCCTTCTCCATTTTCTTGCTAATACTTTATGTCTTCACAGCATTTTGTTCCTTGTCTGCACCTTCGTCACTAGTTGCATCTTGGGTTGTACTTGGTGAGTTTTGAGTAATGCATACTAGTTGTGATGAGCTAGGTACAATTTTGTGAGTTCCCTAATTACCATAAGGTACATTTTTAACAACATTCTATGTATTTTGGGAAACTCTAGTTGAACTTTGAGTGGCATTTGACATAGCTTGAGTATTACTTCCTCGAATAGCAATATTATCCTTCAAGTTATTGAGGAAAACTTATCTTATCTTAGTTTTATTTTTCAACTCAAACAATGGTAAGCTAATATTTACCTTAATTCTTCTATTACACACTTCCCCAACTTCTTCAGTCCATTTTCGAGTGGAGCATTGTTAGTTTCTTGCCTATACTCTAGAGAATCCTTTGGGTAGTTTGGCACATTGCTTGCATTAGGTTGTGGCAGTGTGTTGAAATTATATGGAGCAATCAATTATGTCAGTGGTGCATTACACTTATAGTTCCTCATATATACTCTAGGTCTCATATTTCCTTGTGATTGTTGAAAATCATGCACCTCCTTTGTGTCGTGTACTAAAACATTGTTATGCAAGGAAGGAAAAGTATAACTTTGTTCTTCAATTGGCTCATTTTCTGATCCAAGAAAGAATTCAGAGTGTAGCATCTCCACTGGACCATTTGTTAAAGCTGGTGCAATTTTTCCATTATGTTTTGCATATGCTTCAAATTCAGGTGGAAACACGAAATTGTCGACAATTGAAGCTTGATCATATCTAAGTGTGGGAACAATTTCATTTCCTATCACAGGTGGGTTTTCTTGATTATTTGTATTCTCTATTTCCTTTTGGAAAATATTTTATGCCCTTCAAAATTCATGGCATTATAATTCTAAATGTTTATTACATTATGTATCATACACCATCCTAACAAGGTTGCCTTAGCTAAGAATACTTTGGTAGTGGGTCGATTGTCAAAAGCTAGTAGATTATCTAATGGTGACACCACATTTCTATTGTTTGGATTTGTATTTTATGTTTTCGTTCGATATCCTTTATTTCCACTATTGAATCCTTGATTTCTTCCTTGAACATTGCCTTGGTAATTACCTCCTTTAGTTATTCCTCTAATAATTCCCTCAGTAGTTACCTTGATAATTACTTTGTTGTCCTTGAAAATTTATTTGCATACTCTAAAGTTGATTTTTTTGGTTCCTCAAATAAGTTACCTCGGTAGACAACTTCTTCACTTGCTCAATCGATTCCCTCAATTCATCTTTTTCTTCTTACATTATTGTGGATGAAGTGGCACCTTGAAGGTATACAGGTTGAGGAGTAGGTTCTTGAGAAAGAGGGGCTCTCAAATGAAGCACCCATTGGTTAGACAGAGCTTGATACATATCTATGGAATTTGGTTCATGATTAGAGAATTATGTACTAAGGCTTGATTGGGGTTGAGAATTTGACTAATTGTCATTAATGATCCCATATGCATCAGTGGCCCTAATATGTTTTAACTAAATCCTTTACTTGCTTCCACTGCCTTAGCATAGGCCACATTTAGATATGCTAGAGGAGGATGATATTGTCTCACAAACATGGAAGTGAGATAGTCTAAGGTATTATAGAAATTATCCCTTGCTCCCTCATCTGTGACCATGTAGGGGGTTTGTAGCCTCGTATATGCCTTTTGAAAGTGATTGTTAAATAAAATAAATTGTTTATGCTCACCTCTTAACATCAACAAACTATCTATATAATTTTGATGCAATAGTTGGAGTTCCAAACTTCTCAGTGATTGTTTCGTTTAATTCCTCCCATGTGCTTATGGATGAGACTAATAGATGAATAAACTAGTTAAAATCTTCTTCTCCCAATGAGTAGGGAAAGAGTTTGCATGCCACATTTTCATATTCAATTCTTCTATTGAACAATGCATCTTCAATTATCTTAGTGTGTTCTTCATCTATTCAATTAGGATTATTTAGATAAAAATTGGAACAAAAATTCTCCAGATGCGTGTCATGATAATCATTGAAAGTGAGAAGAGATGTATTGCTCACCATCTATGGTGCATTTTTAGGAGCTTCCATCATTGCTTGAATGGGTTGAATTGAAGTTTTTTGAACTACAGTCACTTGAACTTGAACTATTTGGAATGAAACTTGTTGAGTTGTAGTTGTAGTTGATTGAACCAGACTTAATTCGATAACTGTTTGTTGAGGATCTGTAGATTTATTTAAAGAACTTGGTTTATTTGAGTCAATATCTGGATTAGTCCTCCTTTTATTGTGGAATTGCAGCTCTATCAAATCCTTTTCTTTCTTTGGAGTTCATGTCAAGACTCTTTCTTTCTTCACTAGTTCTAGCTTCTCTAACTTCTCTAGAAAAAAAAAACTAATTGTTCTATCCAACTTGTGGCTTGTACAAAAAAAAATTTACTTTGATATGGATCTAGTTTTGGCTTTCTCTTCTTTTATCTTCTTGAGTAGGAGAAAGATCTCTTGGCACAACAATAACTTGTGACCTTCGATCCAACCTTTGAGATTCTCTTTCACATTCTATCCTTTGATTTTTCCCTCTCGTGTTGAAGTCTTCTTTGGATTTTCTTTTTAATTCTCCAAGCTATTACTTCTTCATTAAATGTGAATTTATCTTCTTTATATCCTTTAAGATTCATCCTTTCTCTCCAAGCTAAGATATTCAAATCAAAAAGGATATCTTCTCCTCTTCCTTTGAATTGTAAATCCAAATTTACTACTGAAAAGATGTTATGGTGAGCTAACACAATTTTACATTATCTTGACTTGTTGACAACTTCTTGAGTGAATTTGAACAAGCCCCTCCTTCTAGCACCAATTTTTTTGATGTGGCATGAAGATGGAGGGTTTGTTTTCCACCAATTCTTTAATCTTCTAAGTTGTTCCAATAATGAATTTCAATTCATCCCTCCTAGTGTCAATTTTGTTGATGTGAGTTTTGTAACCACTTTGACGTGCTAGATAAAACACATAATATTCTAAGATGAAACACCAAATATCTAATCCTCTCTTAAACAAGGAAGCTTTAAGTGATAATTAATGTATATGATTGTGTGATTAGGTAAAAGAAACCCCAAGGTTTACACTATGTATGTGCAACATTGGTGTTGGAAACAACTTAGTTTTTATGATGTGGTTTTCTTGTAACCACAGTGGGACTTATGTTATTCACTCAATAAGATATCAAATTTTCTTGGTGAATGATTTGGCAATGCAAGTTCTTGATCCTGATTCTAACAAGGCTTTGAGATAAACTAAAAAGTGGTAAGGGTTTAGAGATCATTCTGATCCCAGAATGCCAAATCTAGTGAATATTTTTTGAAATATAATGGCATGGACTTATCTTTTTCATCAACTTCCATCAAGCTAGTGCAATCTTCTAACATAGAAAATAGATGTTCAAATCATTACTAACCACACCAACACCATCAATAGGACAAATATCAATGAGTGATTAATGATTGAAGTTAATCTTATATTGAAATTCTAGTTGACCATGCGAAGCACTTTGCAATCATAAAACTAAAATTAGTATGGATAAGCGAGTTTCACAAAGGTTCATCCAAGATTTTTTTCATCCAACTAAATTACTTAAAAAAACTAAACTATGTTTGAGAAATCAAAGAACCACATAATACTCCAAAATCTTCACAAAATCACCCAACTTCAATGATTTATTTCAATTTTGGTTGCATCAAAGTGAAAATTCTCCAAAGACTCCTTTGACAAATGAGAGAGGTAGGGTTTGTATAGGAGTCTTTCATAAACAACCTATATTGATTTAGAATCAATGCCAAGATCACCCCAAAATTAGGATTTATGACAAATCATTAATACAATGCAACAAAATGGAATATTCTCCTTAAATCCAATAAGAAAAAAGGAGGATGCCTAGTCATCCAATAGGTCATCTTCAAGAATGTGCATGGCTTTATCCATGTCTCTTTTGGCATATTCAATGAACTTGAACATCACCATATCAAGCCCCTCAATAGTGACATTTGGAAAGATGTTATGGTGGAATTCTATTGCCTCCAATATTTTTGTGTGAGCACCAATAATGTTGTCCCAATCTTTAATGTGCTTCTACTAATTGTTGATGGAAACCATGAGTGAAACAAGACCATCCAAATAATATTTCCTAAATGAATTCTAACCTCTAAAAGTAAACTAATTTAAGCATTTCCTTCAATCTTCCAAGTTTAGATTGTTGAAACAGAAACCTCTTGACCCAATAGCTCTTTGATTGATGTGAGGGTCTTCAAATATATGTCTAGAATAGATTCTTCAATTCCAAGGCAACCTTCTTGTGCATGATAAAATGTTGATTTTCTCACTGCCAAAGAACAATACCAATGATGAAAATCATGTGTATTCTCCTCTTCAGTTAATCCTTCTTGAATTAGTGTTGATGTAGGAATCCTTCGTAATCCTTTGAGGTGATGAATCATCTTTTTTGAACTAGTTGAAGCTCTTTGCATGCTCCTTCCAAACTTTGGATCTTGTTCATGAAAAACATAGTCTTATCATAAACTTGGACCATTCTAGTAAGGAATCCCTCTGCTTTCTTTAAAATATCTTTAATCCATTTCGTCACCTCTTGATGTGTGTTCCTCACTACTTCATAGGTATCAAAGGATTCTTGAGAAATGGGAATAGGTGGAGAAAAGGTAGAATCCACTTGCCTTGTTGGTTTTACTAGCCTTTGTATGTATTCCTTCAACCTTTTGTTCTCCAACTACAACATTTTCTTCTTTTCTTCAATCTTATCCATCCTTTCATCAATTTCCTTAGTAGTATCATTAATTTCCTAGAATTCTTCCCTCTTTGTTGATGGTCCAAGATCAAATGTTGTAATCTAATAATTTTTAGCAGTGATCTATTCTTTAGGCTTATCAATTATTGGAACAACTACCTACAAGATGTGAGCTCCTAAAATATCTCTAGTCATTTGAGAGAACTTCTTGGCCTTCTTTTGTTCTTTAGCTTTACCAATCCTAGCAAGGAAATCATCTATGTCTTACATTGCCTACACTTGTTCTACTTTCTTCTTCATCATGTTATCTATCAGCTAATTAGGAATTGTAGACAATTCTATTTTATCCTCAAGTTGATCATCATCATTGATTCCCCTCAAAGTTAAAATAATTTCTTCATTTCCTTTTTCATTAGGACTTTAATTTCCCAAGTCTTCTCTAAAATCAACCTCTGATTGTATAGTAGGGGATCTTGATTCCTGCTCTTCAAGCTCATGTTGTGCTAATTATGATAATGAAGACTCATTTGATCCTCTTGAGGTAATATCTTAGTATCATCATCTTGTCATGATTCATCCTCTTTATCCTACATATCAATCTCCCTAACAGATGTGGTACTTGTGTTGGATTGAGTTGTAGTAGACTTATGCTTCTTATGTCTAGATTCTACACTAGTAACTTCCTTATTCTTTGCTTGTGACCCTTTAGTTACCCATTCCATTTTGCTTGAAGTTTGACTTTCCTCATTATTTTTCAATCTTGAATTACTTATTATTCTTTCAACTTCCTTAGAAAAAGACTCCTCATTTTTCATTTTCTCATAGGTCAAAATAACACCATATTTCCTTTGTTTGTTTATCTATTTATCTATTCATTCCCTTGATCTATCAATCACTTCCCTCATAAAAATATTCAAATATTTAACCTCCTTTAGCTGTGACCAATCAGGTGACGGAATTGACTTATCCTTTTCTTGCTCAAATTGGGGGTGTATATATTTTCCATTGTCCTTTAGCTATCAGGAATGGGAAAGATGTTAAATTTCCTCATGAAATCTACAAACATCATGGACCACATATTTCTCCTAATGCCATATTCATGTATGGAATTTCCCCAATAGTCTTCTATATCAACCTTATGTTTGTACTTCTTTTCTCTAGATGTGAGAATACTCTAAAATAGATTGAAATGATCTCTAGCCTTGTATACTCCAAGCTGGTAGACTTGTAACTCTCTATTAGTTGTCTTTGCAACTAGTGTTGTGGAACACATCTCCAACATCTTACCAAGTGTGATAGGAAAGGGCATACCTTGCCTATGCTTCTGCTTTTGAATGTGATCAAACTCAAACAACTTTCTCACCACCTTAAGCAACACCAGTTTGTATGTACAATATTTGGAAAGTTTATAAGGGCAAAAGATGCATCCTTGAATCCTTATGTAGGTGAAGGTTTGGAATTGGATAAGCCATGACCCATACTAGTCTACTAATGTCATTTCTTTCTCGGATTGCCTTTTTTCTAATGCCCCTATATTAAATGAGTGAATTATATAAAAAAACACATCACTCACCCTCTTGTAATGTCCTTTTTTGTTACAATTGCAGTTGATAATGGAAATCATATACCTTAAGTTGTCCCTTCATGTTCCCTACTTTTCCTTTGCATATCAAGATTGTATAGTTGGTATCCCTTGCTAACATATAATTCATATATGAGCTCACGTAGGTCTTTTTTCTTTCCAAATTATTCAATTGAAGGTCCAAGTTATCACATATTACCTTTGCCCAATTGTCATTACTCTTCCATTTGAGACCTCCTATATGAAGTAAAACATCCAAATTTCAAATAGCGCTCCTTGAGTGGCTCCCATGACCCTATTCAATAGCAAGATCATGTTGATATACTCATCTTTGAAATCTGTACTTATGAGTTTCTTGGAAAACTTGGAATGATATCGCCTTGGCTCAAGGATCCACCAATTGTTAATGAGGGACATGCATGCATCATGTTTATTTTCAAATATGGATTGACCATCATGCTTTGTTATAATTTTCATTCTTTGATGGTAGGGGATTCCAAAAGCTTTCCTTATTGCCTCTTTGTTGAAAAATGCAAGCACCACCCCTTTAGAATCCTTAATTGTCCTTTTGATTGAGGATTGTAGTGTCTTGCACATTCAATCATTAGTTCATTGTATTTTATCACTTGTGGAAATCCTCTTGCATGATATATCTCATTTTTAATCAAAATAAAAACCAAAGGAGAAGGCATCTAAGCTTGGGTTCCATACATCCTTCATTTCATCTTCTTCATGTTCAAGTATTCAAAATTAGTATCTCCAACCTTCTTCCACTTGGAAGACATCTGAGACTCGAGGTAATATCCTTCAACTATCCTTTGAATTTGAGTCTTCTTAGCTGCTATACCACCCTTTGGTTCACACATGATCATGTTCAAAGATTGAAGTTAATGATTTTAGAAAAAAAATGTTTTAAATGCAAATTGTAAAGCTTATCAAATTCTGATTTTACCATGAGTTTCAAACTGTTAAATTCAGAAAACCAGAATACCACACTTACAAAATATACCCTAGAAAGGATATTTGGAAATCTAAAAATGAAATTTCACAAGACATTGCTTTAAAATCTGATTTCCAAACCTGATACTATGTATAAAATGAATTCTAGAAGTAACTCTGATTAATCTCAACCTGGCTGATTTTCTTCTTAATTTTTTTCTAACTTTTATCAAGGAAATGTCCCTATCATTGCCTTAGTTTGAACTAGGTACACATGGATTTCCTTAACGCAAGGTAGGGTAGGATGAAGGGCCAAAGGCACACCTTAATCACAACCCCCTAGCAGAGATCACACACGTGGAAGAAAACACATAACAAGGAAGAGAGAATGCAAAAAACTTCATATATTATTCATCAATGGATTCATACATGTTGGGTTGTAAGGCCTTCTTGGTTACATCCAATTACATTCAAAGATCAATACAGAAGTCCTCATACATGCGAGGATCCAACTCTTAGATCGTACTCCCTAAGACTGAACTACTCAATCTTCTACCACTTCTATTTCCCTCCAAACTCTGATCCCTAAAACTATAACCAGCTACTACATTTATACAAGAGAATACTAAAACAAGTCAGCTTTCAGATCCATCATTAGAGAAAGGAACAACCAGATCTAGGTCCACATGCTTCCCAATGATCGATACCAACATTAACTCCATGACCAAAATTCAATGTACAAGTTGGCCTCAAAGAAATCCAAAATAAACCACTCGGTGAGCAAGGTTACTGAGAGATAGGAAATAACTTGGCAAACCAACTGAGAAACTCAGTCAAAGAAGGAACCAAGAAACTACCGAGCTGACTCGGTCAAAGAAGGAACTAAGCAGGTACTGAGCAAACTAGACAACTCAAACTTTTTTTTGGTGACACGGGATTCTAAGAACTTGAAATGCTCCTGTATCAGACACCTGGGGTTGTTTGAAATGATTCACTAAATCATGCAGCAAGTACAACCTAAGCTGAATCCAACTCAAATTGTGAAATCCATGATCTGTCTTCAATCGATTTGTTCTTCCATTTTACCAGATACTCCATGTACTCTTTTCCTCTTCTTCTTTTGTCAACTCTTTGTTCCAAAATCTACTCAACTTCTTATGTATGTTTCTTAGGATAATCATTTGGTATTGTCATGTCTTCATCAGGTTCATGATACTCATACAAATCTGCAATGTCGAATACATGTGATATATCCATGTCATTAGGTAACTCCATCTCATAAGCATTTCCATTGTCAAATCTCCTCAATATCTTGCAAGGACCAAATTTTTACATTTTCAACTTCTCATATGTTCCAACAGGAAACCTACCTTTCTTCAAATAAACCATTACTTCATCCCCAACTGTAAAAGTCTTATGTCTTCTTGATCTATCTTCTCTACCCTTGTATTTTTTATTACTATCTTCCAACTTATGTTTTACCTCCTCATGCAATGTCTTCATGAACTCAACAAAATCTTCTCCTTCAACACTTATCTTTTCTTCACCATCAATATCCTTCAAATCTGATATACCTCTCTATTGTATGCCATTAACAATCTCAAAAGGTGTTTTTCCAGTACTCCTATTCACTAAATTATTGTATGCAAACTCTTCTTGTGCCAACATAGAATCCTAATTACTTGGTTTATCTCCAACTAAACATCTCAAAAGATTACCCAAACTTCTATTTATAGCCTATGTCTATCCATCAGTTTGTGGGTGAAATGTAGAACTATATTTCAACTTGGTGCCCAACTTTTTCCAAAGAGTCTTCCAAAAGTATCCAACAAACTTACTGTCTCAATTACAGATGATACTCCTCGGTAATCCATGAAATCTGAAAATTTCCTTAAAGAAAAGATCTGTTATATGCACTGCATCTGATGTCTTTCTATAGGGTATAAAATGTGCCATCTTAGAAAATATATCTACAACAACAAATATGGAATCATTACCTCTCACTATCTTCATGACATAGTCAACGATGGTGGATCCAATGAAGGACAGTCCAACCTTGCAGCCAATTACCAACATAGTGGAAATAACACAACAAGATATGATCAAATCATATTTTCATTTAACATGCCCGGCTGTAAGGCCTTCCAGGTTAGGGCCAATTACAATCAGAAACAATTCTGTAAGATCAACATAGATCCAAGCCACCTCTAGCTAGTCCATCTCTGAAATAGATCGGCAACTAATGGAAACCCTAAGGCAAATCTAAACTTGAGCTTGCAAGACTCCAAGCAATCTCCTTATCTCCAAGCATGCAAACCACTAGCTCTACTGTTACAAACTATCAGAAATAAATCTGATCTTCAAGATCTCGCAGGATCCAAGTCTAACTTCTATCTTCCCAATCTGCTCCCCCCCTAAACAACTACCCCAAACACTCTTAAATACTAATCTTCATCCACAAGTCAGATGGACAACATAATTAACTCCTAAAAACAAATACTAAATGCAATACAAGTCAGCTCTCAAATAGCCTTACAAATATTTAATTCTCCATGTCGGCCTCTAGATCTACATAGGAGAATACAAAAAAAGATACCAACAATAAATGCACAATGTCGGCCAACCAAATCACCAAGAACTCTAGTCGGTAACTAAAACTACCGAGGGCTAGTGAAACACCCAACCAAGTCAAGCAACACTGAGAAAAACATGCATCATCGAGCACAAGAGGTTCCATCGAGTTCCTTCAGCGACCAAGCTTCCTTCAATAATTGAGAACATCGGTTAAAGCTGCAACTGAGCATCACATAACCAAAACAACACACCTCCGTGAAGATTCATCGAGTACCCTATAATGCCCCTACATTAGACACCTCAGGTTCAAAAAGATGTTCATATGCTAGAAGAACATCTTCCGAGATTCAGCACATAAACCCCGAACTAGTTCTTCACATACAAGTCCTCAAACTTTTCACCTTGCATACTCTTCCACTTTTGCTTCCTTTGTCTTTACAAGTCTTTCCTTGATAACACACAGGCTTTTTCTCCATACTAATCAGCATTCCTCTCGGGATCCACTAACTCAACTCATCTACCAATACTCAGACTCCTCCTACCAAGTGTTGTATTCAACAAAGGCATCAGGGAAAACTTCATGTCATCCTTCTCAACAGTAAACACATTCTTGACACAATCATACATAGCTCTGCAATCATATTTCCAAGGTCTACCAAGAAATATATCACAACTATTCATCTTCACAATATCACACAACACAAGATCCTTATACTGGCCAATCTGAAAATCAACAAAGCATTGCTCCTTCACTTCCAGAGCATGATCATTTTGTAACCAGCCAATCCTATAAGGATGTGGATGCTTCATTCTATTCAAACCCAAGTTTCTGAACCATGTCCTTGGAAAAAAGGTTATCATTACTACCATTGTCAACAATTACATCAAAAAATTTACCTCCAGACTTGCACCGAGTTCTAATCAAGTTACTCCTCTGACAAGGTTCCTCCTTTGCACCGAGCAATGTTCGCTAAACCAGCAAGTTCTCAAATTCAGGTTCATTCTGAATGTTTTCATTTACCACAGCAATCTGTCAGTCACCAAGATTCTTCTATGTACACTCAAAGGAATGGTGTCCTTCTTCACCATAGTTATAACAAGTACCCTTAAAGATAACTCTACCTGTCTTCTTCTTCAGTTCCATAGGTTTCAGTTCATCTTCTGTAGTCAGTTTATCCTTCACCCGGTGATCAATCTTTTCCTTCCCTTGAGGATTACTATGTTATCTCCTTTTCAACTTATCTTCTACCTTCAAAGTATACTGATAAGCATCTTCAATAGAATCAATCTTCAGCATACCAAGCTCATCCTGAATATTAAATCTCAAACCATTCACATACCGAGTTACCTTTTCTTTACCAAGTTCTCTATGTCTAGACCGAATAGTAAGTTTGTAGAACTCCTCGGTATAATCTTCAACAGTCCAATATTTTTTCTTCAGATTCTGCAACTTCTTAAACAATTCAAGCTCATAGTTGATAGGTATGAACTTAGCTTTCAATTTACTAACCATCAACCTCCACTGATTGATCTTCATTTCACCTTCATCTTCTCTATCTCTTTGTAGTTCTTTCTACCAAAGAGTAGCATGTCATTTCGACTTAGTCTATGCCAATCTTACTCTAAGAGGACCTTCAATTTATTCTAGCTCAAAGAAATATTCTAATTCACCAATCTAGTCAATCAGATTCTCAAGTTTCAAAGTACAAGAGAAAGTAGAAACTTCCATTCGGTAACTACTACTTAACCAAGCTCTAGATCTATGCAACCGATCAGTTATGTCTTCACCAGATCTGTCTCTCCGGTCATCTCCACTAGATCCAGCAGCTTCCTCATAACCATCATCAGTACCAACATTACAAGGTACACCAGTCATAGCCCTCATGATCTCAATGATCATATCAATCTTTATTAGCTCCATCACAGATCTAAAATCAGATTTCACCTTCTTTGTACTCTTCGATTCCATAGCATCACAGAGATTTGCAATCACTCTAGGGTCCAATCTTCTTGGAGGCATCCTTAAAGATAAGAAAACCCAAGGCAACAAAACCCTACACCAACCACCTTGTGACAACTATTTGTATGCAAGTCAGATCAGCCTGCCACCTTTCATGAACAACCAGGTCAAGATTCCATGAGTTTAGTGCCATGAATCTGCAACTCAGATCATACGATCTCTTTGCCAACAAGTTCAACTCCGCAAGATCACCCTTCACTCAAGAACAACCTTCACTCTGATACCACCTGAGGCAGTCGAGGATGGTGGATCCAATGAAGGACAGTCCAACCTTGCAGCCAATTACCAACATGGTGGAAATAACACAACAAGATATGCTCAATAACACAACAAGATATGCTCAAATTAGATTTTCATTTAACATGCCCAGCTGTAAGGCCTTCCAGGTTAGGGCCAATTACAATCAGAAATAGTTCTGCAAGATCAACATAGACCCAAGCCATCTCTAGCTAGTCCAACTCTGAAATAGATCACCAACTGATAGAAACCCTAAAGAAAATCTACACTTGAGCTCGCAAGCCTCCAAGCAATCTCCTTATTTCGAAGCATGCAAACCACTAGCTCTACTATTACAAACTATCAGAAATAAATTTGATCTTCAAGATCTCATAGGATCCAAGTCTAACTTCTATCTTCTCAATTTTCTCCCCCCCTAAACAACTACCCCAAACACTCTTCACTACTAATCTTCAGCCACAAGTCGGTTGGCTGACATCATTAACTCCTACAAACAAATATTAAATGCAATACAAGTCAGCTCTCAAATAGCCTTACAAATATTTAATTCTCCATGTCAGCCTCTAGATCTACATAGGAGAATACAACAAAAGATACCAACAATAAATGCACCATGTCGGCCAACCAAATCACCAAGAACTCCAGTCGGTAACCAGAACTACCGAGCACCAGTGAAACACCTGACCAAGCCAAGAAACATAGAGCACCACAGGCATGACTGAGCACAAGAGGTTCCACCGAGTTCCTTCAGTGACTGAGCTTCCTTCAATAACTGAGACCATCGGTTAATGCTACAACCGAGCATCACATAACCAAAACAACACACCTCCATGCAGATTCACCGAGTACCCTAGAATGCCCCAACATCACTTCAGTAAGCCAAGAAAAAAATCCATACTTATATCAATCCAAGGTTTCTCAGGAACAGAAATTGGTATATACAATCCAGTATTCTAACTTACTCCTTTTGTATCTTGACAAACTCCACAACTTTTCACAAATTTCTGAACATCTTTATACAACTGTGGCCAAAAATATTTCTCCTTAAGAAAATTCAATGTCTTTTCAATGCCAAAATGGCCAGCCAAACCACTACTATGTTTCTCCTTTATCAAATTAGTTTGCATTGATCCTCTCGATATACACAACTGAATACCTTTAAACAACATACCTTCTTGAATGAAATAGTCTTCCCATTTAGTACTCGGTTGATCGTGAATAGGTGCTCAGCATTTCCTCCATGGATCAAAAAAATCAGGGTCACTTTCATACAAATCTTGTTGGAGTTGATGAAAAATAACCCATGGCTCCCAAGAACACCTACACGCAAACACCTGTCATAGAAAGAGAGAGAAGAAAATAGCTATGAAGACCTGAATGTATGGATCCACAAGAGAGGAGAAATTCTTGATGTGTAAAAACAAAAGTTGCAATCAATAATGAAATGTCAGAAAAGGTTACAAAGTGTTATGAGATCAATCTTTATAAAAGGAGATCAAAAAACCTAAAAAGGTAAAACCCTAGGTTGCATAATAATAATTAATAAAGTAATTAATTATTATATGCCTAAAGTTTAGTTTAAGTCGAAAGAGGTAATAAGTGACTGAATAATAAAATCAACATGATTCAATTAATCAGTAAAATACTTTATTACTCTAACACCCCCCCTTAAGATGAACTTTGGGAGAAGCTAAAAACCTAGAAAGAACAACTGAAAGCAAATGGGTCCCGGCAGCAAAAGGCCTGATCAGGTACCCAAGTACAAAAGAGAGTCTCTATAAAGCGGAGAAATAGAGAAAACCACATGGGAAAAAATCTACTCCAAAAAGAGACAAATACTAGTCTGAAGGACTGAAGAAGCCTCCAAAACTAGGAATGTTCTAGAAAATAGGAACAAAGATGAACATGTAAAACATCACTGAAGCAAGAAGCTGCAAACTCTGTCAAGAAGTAACTGATGATTTGAAGATCCTCCAATCAAATATGACTGGGTAGAGAAGATTGTAATTGTTGGCATTAAGCAGAATTGCCACTAGTGACAACACTTATTTGCATTCTAAGTGCAAACCGAGCAAAACAGTGCAAACTGAGAAGAACAGTGCAAACTGAGTAGAACAGTGCAAACTAAGCAGGACAATGCAAACCGAGAAAGACAGTGCAAACCGAACAAGATAGTGCAAACCGAGCAGGACAGTGTAAACCGAGTAACATTATGTCTACCGAGTCACCAGTATTTACCAAGTTCAAAACCTACCGAGTGGTTAGTATGAACCATGCCTCCACTTCTACCAAGTGCATGATGATGCCGAGTAATGCAGTGGACGCCGAGTATCAGAAAGTCACCGAGTTAGTTTGTAGGAACCATGTAACCATACTTGGGCCGACTTAGTGGCACCTATGTTTATTTGTCAAGCCGACTTTGTAATTGTAATTAATTGTTTAGACTTGTATATAAACAATGTTGTAAAAATGTCAAGATGAAAGAAAATGAGTATGAATGTGAAAAAGAAAGAAAGGCAGAGATAAGTGAATTACAAAGGGCTACAGTAGTATAGGGAACAGCAAAGAAAAATTCATCACAGAAGGTGATCAGTACATCAGTGAATCTCAATCAGCAATCCAGTTGCAAAGCAAGAGATCTACTTTTTCATCCTAACAGGTGAATCAGTACTAAAATCCTTTAACCAAGTAGACTTAACAGTCTTTTGTAAAATCTCTTTACCGAGTGCATACTTCATTGTATGTTTGTAAATCCTTTAACAGGGTGGATTTAGCAATCCTTATTGCTCCTAGCAGGGCAGATCATCAGAAGTGATCAAATTGTAAGCCTTAACCGGCCAACTTTATTCTGCAGTACTAAAGCTTTGTGGGTTTCATCCCCACCCCAGTTTTACTTTCTTTTGGAAGGTTTCTGGGTAACCAAATCTATGTGTCATTGTTGTGAATACTTTTAAGTTTCATGCTTTCTATATGCATAAGGAAAAAGTGAACTATATGTTAATACATCTGTAATTGTAAGAAAATTTGGAGTTACTGATTCACCCCTCCCCTCTCAATAACTCAGTTAATTCCTGAATATTTCTAACAATTGGTATCAGAGCAGAATTGGTTCTCAAGATAAAGCTTAACTAGCTTGAGCAAAGATCCAGGACAATGGAGGTATTCAAACTGAACAAGGTGATTGAAAATGAAAAGCTAGATCTGGAAATGGCCATAGCTAAACTTAAAGAAGCAAAAGAACATCTTTCCCAATCCCTAAGAAGAAGGAAGGAACTTGCAAATCAGATGAATGATCAGAATTACATTGAAGAAAAGATTGAAGATCTTTTTCCCTCAAATAGCTCAGATGAAGCAAACAATGCTGTCAAAGAACTCCTAGAAAAGAATGGGTCTCTGTAGGAAGAAGTGAGAAAATTAAAAAGAGAACGAGAGCTACACTCAACAAGATTTTGTGAGATCTTAGAACAAAGAAACAAGTTGAAAGATGAATTAGATGGAAGGAACAATGAAGTCCAAAATAAAACCCTTCAACTAGAAAACCTAATTGATCAGATCTCCCATACAAATGAGGAAATTTTAAATCTAAGATCAGAAATAGAAAGCACAAGAGAAGAACTAAGATCTAAAAAGGAAATCAATCTAAGATTGGTGGATGACCTAAACGTCGAAAAACAAATCAATGAAGGAATGTTGAAAAGCCAAGAAGACTTGAATCAGCTGTATGAGCGAAATCTTCATAGGCAGAAAGGAAAAGCAGGACTTGGATACAAAGGAGAAGGTGAATCTTCTAAGCAAGGTACTCAAAGAAATCAGAAACCTACTTGTAATCATTGTGGTAAAATAGGACATACTTCAAATAAATGTTGGAGCAATGAAAAAGCAGAATTCAATGGAAAATGCTACAACTACAATCAACATGGTCACAAAGAAAATGAATGCAGGGAAAAACCAAGATTCAGAGGTAATTGTCACAAATGCAACAAACAAGGTCACAAAGAATCCTAGTGCATATCCAAAACATTCAATCCAGCAGAACAAATTGTGAAAGCAATGTTTGGATGGGACTACAACACCTGGTGTAGATGTCATTACTGTGGAGAATATGGACACATTGGCATGAACTGCATAAAACATCATCTAAGGAAAAGAGATACTACCGTAAGATGCTTCAAATGCACTAAACTCGGTCACATAGCCAGAAACTGCATGAATGCTAGTGAAGTTGAAGATGGAAAGAAGAATGAAGCAACTAAGGTCAGGAAACAGGTGAGACAAAAGTGGATTCCTAAATCTACCGAGCAAACCAGTCCAAGTAATGGAATGGGTGGCTCTACCGACTCAAACTAAATTTCCAAGAAAGCACTGGAACTGTATTCTCATAGACAAACTTCAAGCAGTTCCAGAACCGAATTAAAAGAAAGATCTAAATCAGCATACAAGATGCAGTAAGATCACAGAAAGGTCAGTATTAGTTTTCACTGAGCAAGGTCGATACCAGTCTTTACCGAGCGAGGTCAGAGCAATATGAATTCTTGAGTTCACCAAGTTGCGAAGTCTTTACCAAGCAATTAATTCTTAGTGGGTGACAGTCTGTCAAAATTCATACCCTAATTTGTACTGAGCATTAATGACAGAGTTGTAAACAAAAGGCAAGAAATCGAACTCATTCCTCACCGCGAATTTTAGCACTTTGAGAGCAGAAAATTTCAAGAGCAATCCAACGATTCAAATACTTTTGCGAAAAGAATTTTCTGTGAGCTACCATGGCATCATCCAGCACTTCAGCAAAGAAAGGATCTAAAATGTTAGTCCAAGGGGAATGGAGAGCACCAAATTTCAAGATCGTGCCCGCAATTGCAGCAACCCTAGACCCGAACGAAGCTCAATCTCAGATTCCTCCTAAGGTACTACTTATTAACAATATTCGCAATCATTTCAACTGTGCAATTCAAGAAATGGGAAACCTAGAGCTAGATATTGTGCGTGAAGAACTGTGTGTGGATGGTATTCTAAAACCCGAGCACAAACATCTGAAAGATAAGGGATTAGTTCACATTGCACATTTACCTCAAAACTTTCAGGAGAAATGGGTTAGATACATTCTCAGCCGTATACATGATGGCAAGATTTGGCTTGAGCAACCCATAGAGATCACCAAGAAGATGATTCATCAAATCACCGGTCTTCCCATGTTGAACAAAGCAAAAACTACCAAAACCCTAGGTCGGTCGGAACTGGAAAAGAAAACCCTAGTCGAGTGGGATGGTAGAGGCATGAAAGTTAGCAACATTACCGATGCTGAACTAAAGTTTGGTACACACATTATTGCCCATAAGATATACAGTTCAAGTCGACAGAATAGTGTCTCCTGTGAAGCTATTGACCTAGCATACAAAGTGGTCAAGAATAACTTATCATTTAACCTTGCAGATTTATTGTTAAAATAGTTTAACAAGAACATGGAAAGCATTCAAACTTCCAAAAACAATCCATGTAAGTTTGGATCTCTACTGGTCTGTTTATTCTTCTATGTTCAGAAATTCTTCCCTTCCAAAGGAAAAGTTGTATGGAGAAAAGATGTGCCAATCCTTTATGAGATAAATAAATACATCTCAGAAATGGGTGAAAATTTTGAAAGCGTCATGGATAGTTATTTTGAGTCTTTCAAAGAGAAAATGAATGACAGATTCCAGATTCCACAGAAGTTGGTGGAAGATTATAAGGATGACATTTGTTTCATGGTAGACTGTGACAATGTATATATTCAAGCAGCTAAACCGAGGATTGTATATATAAAACCTCTTCCTTATGAGGTAAATATTGATGAAACCAAGAATATCATTGAAGCCCTTCTTAATCAGCCTGTTAATCCCAAAGCTCCATATTTTGGAACATATGATGAAGCAAAGGTGAGAATTGAATTAAGCATAAAGCTTCCACAGGTGGTAAACAAAGGAAAGAAGAGGATAGCCAAAATGCAAATGCTAACCGAGGACAAAGGAGAAAATGATGAAGAAAAAGAGGAAAAGGATGAGAAAATAGAGGAACCAGAACCTGCAAAGAAGAAAGGAAAGGTATTCATCACTAAGGCACCTAAGCCTCCCACTGCTGTATTTACAAGGAGAAGTGCAAGAGATAAGGTAGACAAGGCAGACAAGGCAGACAAGGCAGACAAAGATATAGTATTCAAAAGGCCTCCTCTAAACTTTCAAGAGAGGATCAAACTTTTTAGAGACGGATCAGGATCTGGAGTAAGTAAGATAAAATCTTTTAAATATGAAACCAGATCAGAAATAGAACAGAAGGAAATAGAAGATGCTATTATTGAAAAGATGGGATAGTGGAAATACTCTCCTGATGAATTAGCCCCACAGGTTCCAGCAGTCTTATTAGATCCAATAAAAATGAGATGGAGCAATGCAAAGCAAACTGTAATAGACATATTTGATCAAACCCTGAGACAGTTAATGTCGAGCTTGAAAAATAATGAAATAAAGAAGGCATTAAAGGAAAATGAAAGTAAGATGACACTAAAGTTCAATACTTGTTTGATTCTGATCAACAATATTGAATCGATTGTGAAGGCTGCAAATGCCACATGGAAGAACATATACCATCTCCACCAACCGAGTATTGAAACAGTAATAATAAAAGATATTGAAGATGATAGTGATGAACAAGAAGAAGCCACTGAGGTAGATGATACTGTGAGGATAGCAGCAGAATTCATTGCATCACTTCCTACCTCTCCAGTAAAAGTTTCTACATCTAGCCCGGAGACACCTTCAAGCATGGTTGTGACAACTTCAAATTTTGTCCAATCACCTATAGCAACAACAGAAGCAACCACCATTTCTTCTACCGAGTTGTAGTCTCGTACTTCATCAAGTTTTCCAGCAGTAAGTATTCCAGTTTTTTATTCTACAAGTGTAAATATTTTAAGTTCTCCAGTAGACAGTGTGCCAGTCTCTATAGCCAGTCCTACTATGTCTACTGTCACTACTACTAAGGCATTAAGTACAGATAAGCCTAAGGCTCAACTGAGTATAAAATTTTTGGGTAAGAATATAGTAGAGGATATAGACCTAGATGAAGAAATAGAGATTCCAACATTAGATTTTGCAAATCTATCAGCGAACCAAATGCAAAATATAGGTGAAATCCTCCAAAGGAAAGCAAATAAAAAGAAGCTTAAAGAAGAGAGAGACAAGGAATATCAAATCATTAAGGATGCTAAAGACATTTTGTCTGATGCATTAGGTATTAAAGTAGACTCCTATCAACATGTTTTGCTACAATTAGCTAAAGCAGTAAATAAATACAATGAGGATTCATCTGGGACAGAAAAGTTAGTTGAAAGAGCCGAGAAGAGATTCAACAATAAAGTGCTTGAGCACATTGCTCAGCACATAGCTATTAATCAAGTGGAATTGTCTTCAGATTTGTCAAACATTGAATCTACCTATTCGAATGTCACCTCTCTTTTGGCCAGACTGTGCAATATTGCCGAGTTCACAAAAGATGTCAAGGATAAAATGAATAAAATGGATGAGGATATGAAGATCAGCATACAGAAGCTGCAACTTGAACCAAGTTCAAGCTCTGCTCATCACATGAAAATCTCATACCTATCAAATATGCAGTCAGATCTACTGAAAGAAGACACAAGGATCCGGTCCACACTGCTAGACATCCAGAACATGATCCTTCCCATCATGAATACAATGTATAAGCACATTGAACATTCCAAAACATTGATTCATGACAATCAGTTCTCTATAGCAGATCACATGATTGAACTCTCTGCAGAAGTCCAAATTGCAATCCAAACATGCAAGATTCTGCAAGAAAATTGGGACAGAACCCTGGCACTAATAATGAAGGTACATTCTAATTTTCTATCAAATTTTTAATTCTCTCTGTAAATCACTTGTATATACACCTTTGGCATTATCGTCAAAAAGGGGGAGATATGTATAGAAGAAGATTTGTATAGAAGAAAAAGTTAGCACATTGAAAGGGGGAGATAATGTATAAAGCTCTATGACAAAGACAAATTTTGAAAAAAAAAATCAAAAATAAATCTCAGCATGATTCATGTATATAAGTTTTGGGCAATAAGTGTTTTGTCACTAATGCCAAAGGGGGAGATTGTTGGCATTAAGAAGAATTGCCACTAGTGACAACACTTATTTGCATTCTGAGTGCAAACCGAGTAGAACAGTGCAAACCGAGCAGAACAGTGCAAACCGAGTAGGACAGTGCAAACCGAGCAAGACAGTGCAAACCGAACAAGATAGTGCAAACCAAGCAGGACAGTGTAAACCGAGTAACATTATGTCTACCGAGTCACCAGTATTTACCGAGTTCAAAACCTACCGAGTGGTTAGTATGAACTATGCCTCCACTTCTACTGAGTGCATGATGGTGCCAAGTAATGCAGTGGACACCAAGTATCAGAAAGTCACCGAGTTAGTTTGCAGGAACTGTGTAACCATACTTGGGCCGACTTAGTGGCACCTATGTTTATTTGTCAAGCCGACTTTGTAATTGTAATTAATTGTTTAGACTTGTATATAAACAATGTTGTAAAAATGTCAAGATGAAAGAAAATGAGTATGAATGTGAAAAAGAAAGAAAGGCAGAGATAAGCGAATTACAAAGGGCTACAGTAGTATAGGGAACAGCAAAGACAAATTCATCACAGAAGGTGATCAGTACATCAGTGAATCTCAATCAGCAATCCAGTTGCAAAGCAAGAGATCTACTTTTTCATCCTAACAGGTGAATCAGTACTAAAATCCTTTAACCAGGTAGACTTAACAGTCTTTTGTAAAATCTCTTTACCGAGTGCATACTTCATTGTATGTTTGTAAATCCTTTAACAGGGTGGATTTAGCAATCCTTATTGCTCCTAGCAGGGCAGATCATCAGAAGTGATCAAATTGTAAGCCTTAACCGGCCAACTTTATTCTGCAGTACTAAAGCTTTGTGGGTTTCATCCCCACCCCAGTTTTACTTTCTTTTGGAAGGTTTCTGGGTAACCAAATCTATGTGTCATTGTTGTGAATGCTTTTAAGTTTCATGCTTTCTATATGCATAAGGAAAAAGTGAACTATATGTTAATACATCTGTAATTGTAAGAAAATTTGGAGTTACTGATTCACCCCTCCCCTCTGAGTAACTCAGTTAATTCCTGAATATTTCCAACATGTAATATGCATGAGTGCCCTCAAATGACACTACTCGAATTAGGAGGCAAAAAAAGGAAAACACCTGAAGTCGAAGATACAAAATGTTGTAATTTGCATGAGTGCCCTCAAATTACACTACACGAATCAGGAAGAAAATAAAGGCAAACACCTGAACTTGAAAATACAGATGGCATAAAAATACAAAAAGTATGAAGAGTTGATCAATCAAAGCTGGAAGAGTGCATCCAAAAATAGGAAAGAAAGAGTGTCCATATGGTAAATGATCCATCTCACCAGAATGCATAGGTACCCAGCCACTACATCTACCTAGTACATAGAATCAAATACTGAATACATAGCTCACACTATCAAACCAAGGAAGCAGTAGAACCAACAGTAGAAACCCCCCCATAATGTTGACAAGGGAGTAATGACAAGTACACTGAAAAGATCATCCAATCTGAACTGCACGATACCAAGAACATCGAAGGTGTAGAGAGAATACAAACACAAATAAAGATACCTAAGGTTAATGTCGTTGTAGGAATGCTCACATGAAAAAAGTAGATGGAAAATAAAGGAAAACATCAAACCCCCCTAGCAATTTATAATGGAGTGCGAGTACATAGAGCACGAACATGTGCAAAATCTCATATATAAAATAGAATGGCACTTTATCTCAGTGTGTGTGCATAAAACAATGCTACAAAAGTGAAGTATACACTACTTAAAGAAGAGTGAAGGCTGTTGAAACAAAAGAAAAGCCTAAGATGAGTCATCCTTCAAATGTAAGAGATCCTAGGACCTAAAACATCCAAGATATCCACCAGATTGCAAAAATGCAAAAATAAAAATGAAATGTACCTAGAGCATAAGTTGGAAAAAAGAATCATAGCACTGAAAATCTTACAAACCAAGCTTTCCAATGACATATCGTTTGCCCAAAACGGAGTCCAAATGTGCAAGATAGAGCTCCGAAGTGCAAAATTGAACATATGGATTTGATAGTAAAACACACCATCAAAAAAGAAAAATCATAAATTCAAATCTCAAGATCTGGATAGAGCTTGGAATCATCTTTCCGATGAAATCTCGTTTGCCTGATTTCGACACCGTATGCTCAAGTTATGAGCAAAATACCAACTACTATGCTGGAGGGCCCAAAAATGCTGCAAATGATGATGATGCATGCTGACATCATCAAATAATGGGCTTAAATTTGATGGCCAAATGGTTATCGCTGCCAAAAAAAAATAATTTTTTTCACAATCGCATGTGCACCTTGGGATGCGTACAAGACCCATACAGGTTTTTGCCTCGATTTGCATGCCAAAATTTTTTGGTCTTAATTTGCATGCTAAACATTAAATTTTTTGCCTTGATTTGCATGTCAATATAGAGAATTATGTCTCGGGAAGTGTGTTAGTCCATATAATTTTTGTCTCGAGAAGCGTGTTAGGTCGTCTCGTACCAAAAAAAATGCCCCAAAATGAAAAGGTGTCTGAATTGGAAGTACCTTATATGGATCTGGGGGTTTTTTGGCACTATGAGCTCAATGGCGAGGTCTATTTTTGCCCAAAGTGCCTTGGGATCTATGTCGAGGGTAGTTGCAAAACAAATTGCCATAAATTCCAACTTTGTCCAAATTGGACAAATTTTATATGGATCTGGAGATTTTTGGGCTCTCTGAACACAATGGTGAGATCTGTTTGAGCTCGAGGTGACTAGAAAAAGAGGTCCCCCTAGATCTGATAGAAAACCCTCTAAAAAACTCAAATCTGATGAACACGGCCAAATCTCTCAAGAAGAGGACAGGGGCCAACAGATCTAAAGCTCTAATACCATATTGGAGTTGATGAAAAACAACCCACAGATCCCAAGAACACCTGCATGCAAACACCTGTCAGAGAGAGAGAGAGAGAGAGAGAGAGAGAGAGAGAGAGAGAAGCAAAAATTTATGGAGACCTAAATGTATGGATCCACGAGAGGAGAAATCCTTGATGTGCAAAAATAAAACTTGGAATCAATAATGAAATATCAGAAAAGGTTACAAAGTGTTATGAGATCAATCCTTATAAAAGGAGATAAAAAAACCTAAAAAGGTAAAACCCTAGGTTGCATAATAATAATTAATAAAGCAATTAATTATTATATGCCTAAAGTTTAGCTTAAGATGAAAGAGGTAATAAGTGACTGAATAATTAAATCAACATGATTCAATTAATCAGTAAAACACTTTATTACTCTAACAAATCTTTCTTTTCATCAAACCCAAGAACTTCAATTCTCATTCGATCATCAAAGATCTTCATCTACTCAATGCATCAGCAACTCGGTTAGTGACTCCACTATTATGTTTGATCACAAATGTATAACTCTACAAATATTCAACCCATTTCATATGTCTCTTATTCAACTTATTCTGACTACCTAAATATTGTAAAGCCTTATGATTAGTATACAACACAAATTCACTCGGTATCAAATAATGTCTCCATTTATTTAGGGATTGAACAATAGCATAGAACTCTTGATCATACACAAGATATTTCCTTTTCACATAATTCAATTTCTCACTAAAGAAAGCAACATATTTACCCTCTTGACTCAACATAGCTCCTATTGCATTACCACTTACATCACATTCAACTTGAAATACCTTATTGAAATCAGGTAAAACTAACATAGGCAATTCAGCAACCTTCTGCTTCGAAATCTCAAAACTTTTATCAACTCCATGTGTCCACTTGAATTGATTTTTATCTCCTCTCATAGTCTCAGTCATAGCATTACAAATTGAATTGAAATTCATGATGAACTTTCAGTAAAAAATTTCTAAACCATGAAATGATGTTACCTCACTAGCATTTTTAGGTGTAGGCCAATTCAAAAGAGCTTCAACCTTTTCAGGATCCATCTTCAAACCATCAACTGAAATCACAAATCCCAAATACACAATCTCTAGTTTCATGAAGGAACATTTTTTCAGATTAATCAGCAACTTTTCTTCTTTCAACCTCTGCAATACTTGTTTAATGTGTAACAAATGCTCTTCTCTGGTCTTACTAAATATCAAAATGTCATCTAGATATACAACCACAAATTTACCCAAGAATTTCTTCAAAACCTCATTCATCAATCTCATAAAAGTACTTTGTGTATTAGTTAAACCAAAAGGCATACCCAACCACTCACAAACCTTCTCATGTTTTAAAATAAGTCTTCCACTCATCACCTTCTCTGATTCTGATCTGATGATATCCATTTTTTAAATCAATTTTGGTAAAATACTTTGCTCTTATCAAACTATCTATTATGTCATCCATTCTCGGTATAGGAAACTTATATTTCACTATTATTTTGTTTATTGCTCTGGAATCATTACACATTCACCATTCACCATTATTCTTAGGTGCTAATATAGTTGGTACTGCACATGGACTCAAAATTTCTCAGATCAAACCTTTATGCAACAATTCTTGGATTTGTCGGTTTAATTCATGATTATCAGTAGGTGTTAATCGATGTGGTGCCTTATTTGGTAAACAAGCTCCTGGAATTAGATCCATACAATGATCAATGCTTATTTTTGGTGGCAAACCATCAGGTACATTATCAAAAATGATCTCTCTATACTCGTCGAGTATCTTATCAACCTCTTCAGGGATATTATCCACTATTTTCTCACTCAGTTTGTTAGGAATCACAACAAAACACATATCATTCTTCTTCAAATCCTTAACAAAATTTCTTCCTTCATTCAAAAAAAATTTCACAAATGTACAAACACTACTAACAAGTTCTTCAATCAAAGGCTATAAGATTTGTTTTCTCCCATCAGCCCAAATAGTATATTTATGCAATCTTCCATCATATATAGCATGTATATCATATCGCCAAGGTCTACCCAACAAAATATGACAACAATCCATGGGCATGATATCACATAACACCTTATCATAGTACTTTCCAATTTTCAAATTTACATAACATTGTTCACTTACCAATAGTGTATGTTCATCCTTGATCCATGAAATTTGATAGGGTCTCTGGAGTTTCAACCTTTCCAACTACAACTTTGTAATCATTTCCTCAAATGCCAAGTTCTTCGAGCTTCAACTATCAATGATTACCTTCCATACTTCATCAAAAACTCTACATATAGTCTTGAACAAACTTTTCCTTACCTGATCTTCCTTATTACTTTCACTCCAAAGTGCTCTTCTGATCATCAAGTTCTTTTTCTTCTTAGGTTTATTCAGTGAGTCTTCTTGCACCAAAGCATTTCTATTGTTACCAACCTTCTTACTTGCATGCATACATTCAAATGATATATGTCCTTCCTCTCCGTAATTGTAACAAGTACCCCGAAATCCACCTCGGTAGTTACTACCTCTTTCTCTAGCATAACTTTCACCTTTCCACTTGGTCTTACCTTTATCCCAATTTGTTTTGTCTTGATCAAATCTATTGTTTTCACCATAGGATCTACCTCTTCCTCTAGGGAATCTACCACCTCTTCCTCTTTTCCTTATCTCATGTCTTTTGTTCAATTTCTTTTCAGCTTTTAGAGCAAACTGATAAGCTTCCTCAATGCTTTCCAACTTAACCAAACTGATTTCCTCTTGAATAGAAACCCTTAACCCATTCAAGTACCTAGAAATTATTTCCACTTCATCTTTGACATGTATAGATCTAATATCTAACCTATAGAATTCCTCAGTATAGTCCTTTACCGAGCTATCTTTCTGCCTCAAACTTTGCATTTGCCTAACTAGGTTAATCTGATAAATACATGGTAAGAACTTGACTTTCAACTTATTCACCATCTTATTCCATACCTTGATTTTTTCTTTGCCTTTATTTATTTTTTTCCAATTGCAGATGTTCTCACCACAAGGATGCATGACTTTTCAACTCAGTTCTTGCAATCTTCACCTTCTTTTCCTCGGCAACATTTTCATACTCAAAATACTTCTCCAGCTCAGTGATCCAATCCATCAATTCATCTGAATCTAGCTTTCCACTGTACTCAAGAGGATTGAAATGTGGTGTAGATTTCAGATTTGTCAACACCTTCAACAATCTTTCCTCACCATTATCCATCACAGGTGTAGGTTCAGCTTCACCTTGTTCCTCTTCAATTTATTCATCACTAACATCTTCAAGATGTCTTCCTCAATGTTGGGTTGTCTCAATAGCTTCTAACCTAGCAGCAATCTATCTTAACATATCTTCCAATCCTAGATCTAGATCTCGCCTTCCATGAACCATCTTGAAAACCCTCTGCAATTGCAGGTCAGATCGCAATCTACCACCCCACAACAAATATCAACTAGGGTTTAACAAGAAGGAGCCCTCAACCTAGACTCACAAATCTACATCCAAATCTCAACCTCACTCTGATATCACCTGATGCAAGGTAGGGCATGATGAAGGTCCAAAGGCACACCTTAATCACAACCCCCCTACAGAGATCACACACACAGAAACAAACACACAACAGGGAAGAGAGAATATAGAAAACTTCATATATTATTCATCAATGGATTCATACATTTCAGGTTGTAAGGCCTTCCCGGTTATGGCCAATTACATTCAAAGATCAATACATAAGTCCTCATACATGAGAGGATCCAACTCTCAGATTATACTCCCTAAGACTGAACTACCAAATCTATTACCACTTCTATCTCCCTCAAAAATTTGATCCCTAAAACTATAACCAACTACTACATTTATACAAGAGGATGGTGAAACAAGCTGGCCTTCAGATCCATCATTGGAGAAAGGAACAACTAGATCTAGGTCTACATGCTTCCCAATGATTGATACCAACATTAACTCCATGACCAAAATTCAATGCACAAGTTGGCCTCAAAGAAATCCAAAATAAATGACTCAGTGAGAAAGGTTACCGAGTGACATGAAATAACTTGGCAAACCAACTAAGAAACTCAGTCAAAGAAGGAACTGGGCAACTACCAAGCCGACTTGGTCAAAGAAGGAACTGAGAAGCTACTGAGAAAACTAAACAACTCAAACTTGTTTTTGGTGCACGAGATTGCTAAGGACCTGAGATTCTCCTGCATCATTCCTTCTCTCTCTAATTCCTTACATGTACATGTTAGAAATAGGGAATACTGAGAGGGGGGGTGAATCAGTATTCTACAAACTTTATCTTTTGCCCAATTATGGATATAACAGATTATCTTTATACATGCATAACATAAGAAGCTAAACAACATGCATAAAAATAAAGAACTCATAACACATTATTTGTTCTCGAGGAAACCCTGGCCAAGGGAAAACTCTGGTGGGGATGGTACCCACAAAGATCCACTAATCAAAAAGTATCCTGTTAAGGATGTTGACCTTTTTAGGAGTCTATTACAAGCATATAGTGTATCAGTCCTGATTAAGGGACTATAGGCCTTGTTAGAAGCCTCAACCCTGTTAGGAGTTGTAGTACAAAATGTGATTACCAGATGAGCCCACTACTCAAACAAGTAATATACAGTATACACTGATTACAAAATAGGTTAAGGTACATAACCTTATGTTGCTTGCATCAATATCTCTTTGCTGCTCTTTCACTATCGCTATTACATATGCTTCATATACTTCGCATCATATCACTTCACTATACATCAAATGTTCACTATATCATCTATATACTACTTTACAATTATAATTACATTTATACCAATATCTTTATCCAAGAGTTAACATCTAGGATTTCATCCCTTTATATTGTTAAGTCATTATTTTGATAAACAAAATAATCCCTTAACTCTTTACTAGTTCTGTCTTCATACTCTGTCCTATCGGCTTCACACTGTGTTCGGTAAAACTATCATAACTTCTTCTGTACATTCTGTACTGACTTGCACTCTAAGATGGGTGATCAATAGACATCATAGATTCTATGTTCAAGTGCACAAGCACTGAACTTACTCCAGTCAATGTCGCAAACAAAAAATGTGTCCAGGTTCACTGGTAAAACACTGTCTCACACTTAGACAAATTTGTAATGCACTCTGTCATACTTGCTCTCTGACCTATGTGATCTTCATGTGGATCATATGTTTCCATAATGACAACATCTATGTAATCAACTTAGCCAAATTTCCAACAATCTCCCTCTTTGTCATTGGTGGTAACATATGAGAAAATTGGCTAAGTGTACAACTCAAAATCTCAAAATTGGTCAAAATTGTGGCCATAGTATAAAAATACATACTATCCTTATAACTCCTCAAAAATTATTGTCTCTAATATAGTACTCCCCCTAAGAGTAACAACCCTTATCATATACTATCAATTTTTTGCTATATATCTCTCCCCCTTTGACAACAATGACAAAATCAAGTAGGGAGGGTTACAAAATTGTATCACAAAAAGTTATACCTTAATTCATTTATTGCAAAGCCGATAGGCTTGCAACACAATCTAAAAAATCTGTCTTCATGGCTTCTATCTCCTTCTCCCATGATTTCTTAATGGAATCTACCACATTGAGTAGTGCGCTCAGTCCATAAGAAGCTATTTCACATGCTTGAAGGTTTTCAAAGTTAAACTTCTGAAAAGATGTCTTAGCTGAAAGACATTCTTGCAACTGCTCTTCAATAATGCTCAACTTCATAGAAGCATGCTCTCTCAAAAGAGTGTATTTCCTCAATTTCCCATCTCTCTCATCTTGCACAACTCTAATTTCATCATAAATTTCCTAACTTTCTTCTCAACATCACATACCTTCACATTGGGGCAAGACAGAAGGTTTGTTTCATTCAAAATTTCTACTTCCTTTAACTTTATCTTCTGATCTTCTTCTGCTGCCAAAGTCTCTGATTTTTTACACTGTATGTACAAAGATTTTCTTATCTCCAAATGCTTCCTCAAATCCTTGATACAGATATCAAGAGTGTTGATATCATTTTTGATATTTTAAATGATGTTCAAAAGCATTCTAGCCTCATAGGCTGCTTGTGCTTTCACTTTTGCAATATCAGACAAGTTTGTGAATTCATTATCAAAGGTGCTCATTACCTTCTTTGCTTTCTCCATAGGGTCTACTTCTAAAATTTGTGTAGTTATAGTACTTTCTAACTTCTCAATTAGTTCCTTTAGACACCCTTCAAGACTCTTCACTTTCTTATTCTTACCAATGATTTTATTCAAGGATGTGATCAATTCCAACTGATCATCATCATCTACTTCTTTTCCCAAATGCTCAATCATAGATCCAATTTGAGTTTTCTTTCCAGTCTCAGGAGTAAGACTGATATCTTCTTTGGTGGGAATGGGAACTTGTTCCTCTATTACTGGTGGTTCTACAACTGTGGTTTCTGTCATCTCTTCTTCTTTTGTAGCTTCTTGTTCTTCAAAGGTCAAATTGTCAACAATGTTCTCCAAATTCTTGAATACATTTTCATCAATATCCAAGGTTATTTTTGTACCATCTACATTCATTGTTTCATCTTCAATATTAATAGCTGGAGAAGAGGGAATGTCCTCTTGTACTTTCTCACCTGCTTGCTCTACTGCAACTGATGATTCTTCAACATAGTCTGCCATAACCTTGATAATAGTTTGTTCTGTCTCAAAATTTATTTCTTCATACCTGCCTCCCATAGTCTAAATTGTTCTCCTTTTGGTTCTCAGATGGGTGCTAAGGGCTTTCATGATTTGTTTGAAATTAGTTTCATCTCTTAAGTCACAAAGCTTCCTCACAAGATTTTCTCTGATAGCTACCTCTTCCTCCGATGCTCTCTTCTTCCTATTTAGAAGTTTTTTATATAGATCATCAGGTATCTGTCCCTGAATAGTATCAAACTTCTTGCCAATCAAAATCATATGCTTCACAACTACATTCTCCAGATTAATTCTATTAGTATAATCATAAAGATCATAATATTTGTTCATTTTTGCAAAGTCACCATTCTCAATAATCTGCTCATTAAGATTTTCAACTTTTGGTTTCCAAGCTTTCTTCTTAGTAGTGACATCATCTTTTACTTCTACAATCTTTCTTGGAACTGGTTGTACTAGAGTTTTATGTGTCTTTCCTGGTCCAGTGGCACTTTCCTTAACTCTTTTGCTAGGTGTGGAGGAAGTGGATCTAGTAGACATATTTTCTCCTATGTCCTTCTCAAGTACTTCCACTTTCACCTTTACTTGTGGTTGTTCCTGTTGCACTGCAATTGATGATAAAGGAGGGATAGACAAGACTTCTTTTTGTCCACTCTCTCTAATTGCTACTGTTGTCTTCTTTGCTACCAAAAAATCTCTCTCTATCATTCTAGTATCTTTTAAGATTTTCTTAATAGTTCTCTCAACTCTCTTCTTAGACTGCTTATCTTCAATTAGAATCTTTGCGGAGTTGAAGTTCTCCTCAAAGGCTCCAAACCTATTACACTGAGTGTCCAACTTACACTTAAGTAACCTGCTAACATACTCTTCAGTCTCTACTTCAGATATTTCATAGCCAAGAGGGTCTATGAACTCTGTTCTAGGCTCTACTACTTCAATATAGGTAAAGTCAGTGTCCACCATAAAACATATATCATCTTTATATTTTTCAATAAGAGACTTTGGGATCCTTGATTTGCTAGACACAATATTCTGAAATGTCTTAATAACAAGTACTGCACTCTCATTTACACTGTCAATAACATGTCATCTGTATACTAGATTAATCCTTTCCATTGTAGTTTGTCCATCATTCCATTCATTTCCTACGGTGTAAGGAAATCTCCTCAAAAGATGAAAGAACTTATATGTGATTAGGGATGAGAACCTAAACTATGTATACTTAGTTTTCTTGATCTTCTCCAAGTTCTCAAACAATTGAATTCTAGGAATTTCGCACATATCAACTGGTACCCTGTCAACACACATTAGATAGGCTACATGTACCATTCCAGCTGCCATGTCATCCTCTCTTGAATTTGCACAAAACTTAGTCGTTAGGATCTTGCATATGTATCTCACATCATCTTGTTTGATCTTACTAATCACAATTCCTCTACCATTATAGGATGAGTTTGTGTTTTCAATGACTGTTTTCCTCATGTTTTTCTCATTAAAAGGAATAGCTCTAGTTTTAGATAATCCAGTGACTTCATGAATCAAATCAGCTATAATATCTATCACTCTATCCTCTAACCAAAACTTTCCATTATGAATTCTGCTCAAAATAATCTTAGTGCATTCTTCATTATCAAATTCATATTGTAATCCATACTTAACAATTTCATTATGTTCCAAGTATTCAAAACCTTGTTTTAGTGTCATATCCTGATTGTAAATCTTCTGATATTCATCTATGAAATCACTATCACTAACTGTCTCTAGTTTGCATCCAAGATAACTTCTAACATTCTCTAAATGTAAAACATTGTCTGGTACGGATGATAGTGCAAACCTAGGGTCATCTTCCAAGGGTTCTACTGGTTCCCTTTTCATTTTAGGTCTATTCTTATCTCTGACATTGTGTATTAATGAAACATCCATGATTTCTTCAAATTCCTTTATTGATTCAAACATTTGTCAAGTAAAATTCCTTAATTTCACGATTTTAGGGATTGCGTAGATTCAGCATAAAATTCTTCTTCAAATCCTTGCAAAATGCTTTCAATCACTACTCTTTGATCTCCTTGACACTTGAATTTGCTTTGATGATCAAATGATACTGATCATAACCTTTTATTAATTCAATCTCACTTAGATTTGACATCGCATTCAATTCTTTTGCCGATTCTTTCCAAAAAGTTGTCTCTGCTAACCTGCAAAACTTAAAACTTCTTGCGATCTCGCAAAATATAATATTTTTCTTTGCCTTCTTAACCATAGCATTAGAACGTCATAAACTACCTTGCATTAACTGTGCAAGACTTAGTTCATCATATATCTACTTCTACACTAAACCTAAGTTCCTATTCTACTGTAATTTACATAAATTAAGTACTTTGAGATAGGTCAGGTAAAGATTCATTCTTACCTTTCAATACTTCACCTTCCTGATTACCTTCAATGTTGAATATGTCTCCTTGATCTGTGCTTTTGATAAAATTCACTTCATCTAAATTACTATAGCATCCTTTCTGACTATTACTTGCATCTTCATTTCTTCTTGCATGATTTCTGGGGTTAGGATTAGGATGAAAAACTCTATTGTTCATTTTGCAAAACCTTGTTGTATGTCCAATCTTGTTGCATATCTGACAAACAATTCCATTGTTTCCATATCTTGGTCCAGGTTGATTGATTTTGATCTACAGTTTCTAGCAATGTGTCCAACCTTGTTGCATCTATAACATATAACTCCATTTCTTTTGTTCATATCTTCAGTAGGTTTCTTATCTGCATTATTAGTATTCCTAAACTTTCTACTACCATCATTATTTTCAATAAATTGAGGTTTCTTACATTCAATAGCTCTATGTCCAAAACCATGACAATTATAGCAATAACCATTAAGAGGTTTAAATTGCTTACCTGTACAATCTCTCTTCATATGACCAATAGTATTACAAGAAAAACATCTACCTTTAAATTCTCTTTGCATATCTAAACTTTACAAAGTTTAGATTTTAGTCCTTCATTTTTAGTCTTTAGACTTTCATTCTCAGATTTCAGATTTGCTTCATTCTTGCCATTTCCATCTTTCAAACTAAGCTTCAAATTTGCTATCTTCGGTTCATGCTTAAGGATCTCATTTGCTTTTTCTAAATTGTCATCACAATCTTCAATAAGAACTTCGAATTCCTTTTCAGATCTCAGATTTTCCAATTTGTTTTTTAGTTTCTCAATGAGGTTCTTTGCATCATCATACTTTCTTTTCAAAGTATCTTTTTCAATAGTAAGCAAGTCAATCTGTTCAAGAGCTTCTTCAAGATTCTTCTGTAGTTGATCCATATCCATAGAGATCTTACTCAAGTTGTTAGGATTTCCTTGAATGATTCTTTTCCAAGTAACTAAGCTCTGATACCAATTGTTAGAAATAGGGAATACTGAGAGGGGGGATGAATCAATATTCTACAAACTTTATCTTTTGCCCAATTATGGATATAATAGATTATCTTTATACATGCATAACATAAGAAGCTAAACAACATGCATAACAATAAAGAACTCATAACACATTATTTGTTCTCGAGGAAACCCTGGCCAAGGGAAAACCCTAGTGGGGATGGTACCCACAAAGATCCACTAATCAAAAGTATCATGTTAAGGATGTTGACCCTGTTAGGAGTCTATTACAAGCATATAGTGTATCAGTCCTGATTAAGGGACTATAGGCCTTGTTAGAAGCCTCAACCCTATTAGGAGTTGTAGTACAAAATGTGATTACCAGATGAGCCCACTGCCCAAACAAGTAATATACAGTATACACTGATTACAAAATAGGTTAAGGTACATAACCTTATGTTGCTTGCATCAATATCTGTTCGCTGCTCTTTCACTATCGCTATTACATATGCTTCATATACTTCGCATCATATCACTTCACTATACATCAAATGTTCACTATATCATCTATATCCTACTTTACAATTACAATTACATTTATACCAATAGCTTTATCCAAGATTTAACATCTAGGATGTCATCCCTTTATATTGTTAAGTCATTATTTTGACAAACAAAATAATCCCTTAACTCTTTACTAGTTCTGTCTTCATACTCTGTCATGTCGGCTTCACACTATCTTCGGTAAAACTATCATAACTTCTTTTGTACATTCCATACTGACTTGTGCTCTAAGATGGGTGATCAATATACATCATAGAGTCTATGTTCAAGTGCACAAGCACTGAACTTACTCTAGTCAACATCACAAATAAAAACTGTGTCCAAGTTCACTGGTAAAACATTGTCTCACACTTAGACAAATTTGCAATGCACTCTGTCATACTTGCTCTCTGACCTGTGCGATCTTCATGTGGATCATATGTTGCCATAATGACAACATCTATGTAATCAACTAACCAAATTGCCAACAATGTAGCCTTCCAAATAAGGATTTAATCAGACCGTGGCCTTCTTTATGACGTTCACACTTTCTCCTTAAGAATATTTCAATTTTAACTTCTTATTTTTCTTTAAATTCATCCCTCCTAGGTGTTGGCCACTCGTGATCTGATTTGCATTGTCTTCAAATCATTTTCCTTCATTGATTTTCTTAGCCCCAAACCATGTGGTATCTTTGCCTTGTGCTTTATCATTGTGTTTAATGGAAATTTATTGTAGCTTCACCTCACTTCTACTAGTCCACAATGGATGTGGGATTAAAAAATTCCTCTAGTGGAAAATTGATCTATATAGAGATTGTTGGCATTACAATGAAGATAATCGAGTCCTAGGTGCTTGTAGTGATTTTTGGTGTTTTCATTGTTGGCAAAAAAGTGTACTGAGCAAGTCATATCAGATATACCAGTGGTGAAGGTGATTGCACAAGGATTTTTCTAAGTATCCAGTGAATCAGTGATAACCCAGTCAGTGTTGATAAATTCAGTGTGCGATGATAATATTGAGGATTCAAATGGTACGATCGATCAGGAAGTATCTACAGAGTCTTTCTTACCTACATTTGTGATCTCTTAAGAAGATTCTACATACATACAGAGATTTGAGGCAAACACCAGTGATATCAACAAGAACAATGAACAATTTGAGTAAAGTTGGATAAATCGATTCAGCAATAAATTCAAAGTCAAAGACCAATCAGTTTGAGTGTTGAAGTGTTTAGGGATGGCATTAAGGATTTCAAATTGGTACTTCAGTGAGCTTTCATATTAGTTTCAAAATGTTTTTGAGGCTGACCTTGTAATACCTTTTAGGTTCTTTTGTTGACTTGAAAAGCTATATAAAAGGATGTAAAATTGTTAAGTTATGGTTGTTAAAAATTATGTTGTGGTGATTGTGATTGTTGAAGGTGAAGTGTAGAAGTCTTAGAGAAATCAGAGTAGTGTATTTGAGAATAACGATGGATCTGTCAAATAGAAAGTGCTACATTCAGATCACTTATTTGAGTTTCTTACTCAAGGCAAGTTCTAAGAGGCTTGCAATCAAAATCCTCTAACTAGGTTACTCCTAATAGGGTAAGCAAGATCCTAATAGGTTTGAATATTAAATCCTTTAATAGGGTGACTCTCAAAAGTAGTTTTAAATCCCTTAATTGGTTAGTTCCTAACAGGACTTTGTAATAGCTTTTAACGTGGCTATAAATACTCGTAACTAAGTATACCCCTAATAGGGTGATGTAATGCTCCTAATAGGGAAGATCTTATTGATACAATAGTGAGACTTATGGGTGATAATTCCCACCATGATTTTTCCCTCTAACAAGGGTTTCCACGCAAAAATATTGGTGTCCTTGTGTTGATTATTTGTGGATGTTTTATTTGTTTTGCTTTTATGTGGTGATATCATTTGCATGTTGGTTAATTTGGAAGTTGCTTAAGAATGTTTTAAGATCTATAGTTTCACTGATTCACCCCTCCCCCCCGCCGCCCCCCACACCACCTCTCAGTGCCTTACAAGACCAACAATTGGTATCAAAGCCAAGTTCCCTTGAAGAAGCCTAACAACTTGGGGAAGATCATTAAGGCAGACATGGAGGGACTAAGATACCAGAGACATCTTGAGAAGAAACTTGCAAATGCTAAGGAATTTATTGAGCAATTGAAAGAGAAACTCAAGAAATCAAGAGAAAAGAGACATGAACTTGTTGAAAAACTTGAACAACTATCTGAACAAAGTGGATCTAAGGAATTTGAATCTGCCTTGGAAGCCATGTCCTTGGAGAATGAGAAACTGCATAAAGACAAGAAGAACATCAAAAGAGAGTTAGAAGCTTTGTCATTCAGAATGGTTGAAGAAATGGAAGCAAGGAAGGAAGTAGAAGAAGCAAGGAAAATTGCAGAGGAAGCCCTAAAAGCCAAGGTGGATGAGCTCTTCAAATCTAAACAAGAAGTTGGTACCTTGCATGCACATCTACATGAGAAAAATGAAGAGAATCAAAAATCCCTAAGGCCCCATTTGGTTAGTGGAATTGGGGCGGAATTGGGTGCAAAACTTTTGCTTTTTTTCCAAATCCTTTGTTTGCCATGCTAGAATGCAATTCGGGTTTCAGAGATGAAAACCCAATATTGGCACCAAAATGAGTGGCATTGTCTTCCCATCCAATAGGTGTAATTTGAAAACAAATTCTGGGTTTTGGATTTTGTGAACCAATTTTAATTATCCCGTTAGGTCTGTCAAAATTCTCACAATGTGAAGACCTAAACCAGAATTCATTTTCATTTTGTTGTGTCCTTTCATCAAAACACTGAAGATCTTCTCTGTTAGGTGGTGTGCTACACGTAGGATGATTCCATTGCCGGTGTGCTCTTCTTATTCACTGACTTCGAGGTATCACCACAATATTTTAGATATATTTTTTTTATCGCCTTTCCTACAAATAGATTGAAGTAGCGGCTGTAGGGAGATGGGTTTTGGTTTGTCTCATTTTAGGAAAACCTTGCTTTGGTAGGGTTTTGTAAAAAATTTCAACATTTCTGTATGTAATTTCATTCGGATGTTGGGAGTTTCTATCATTTCATTTTAATTCATTTCATTTTATTTGTCCTTCATATCGTAGTAATTTCAAGTCATTTTGTCACATTATATTGTTTGGGCTTTAGTTTTGTTAGAGGGATTTGGTAATTTATACTATATTTTCATGGTCTGTGTTTTCATGAACCATCACTACGCAAACCATTGCATGTTTGTATATTTGTTTTTATGTGTTGCATATGATCATCTTGTACATATGTTATCTACACCATGTCCACCCAACTCAAGATATCTCTCAAAACTAGAACAATAATTAATTCTTGAGCTCAATCCCACAATGGTATTTTGGAGTCAAAACAAGAGCGAAATCCAATTCTTGAGCTGAACCCCAAAATGGTTTTTTTTTAGTCAAAACTAGAGAAAATCCCTCTAACAAAACTAAAGCCCAAACAATATAATTCGATGGTCTGCATTTTCATGTACCTTTCTTTCCCATCTCTTCAATTAGCTCACAAATAGTCTCAAACTATTTCACCCTTCCGAAGATATTCATCATCATATTATAAGTCAGTGAATTGTGTGAAAAACCAGCCTGTTGTCCCACCCAATTGAAAAACCTCAAAGCTTTGGTTTGTCTCATTTTAACAAATGTAATATGTGTATGAAGAGTTTTTGTTCTAGTCCACGAAGCATATGCTTTAGTGTTTATGAATTGCAAATGATAGGAAGGACATATATTGAAATCCTGACTATGATATACACCAATTTTTAGCCTAACGTACATTGGGTGTCAATAATTTGCATTGGATAAGCACCAACAGAAATCATAGACATCTTAAATAATTGAAAAATACTGACTTTTCACATGTTTGATTCTATGATCTAAAAAATGTAACAAGGATAGCATCAAACTAAATCTAGGCAATAAAAAAAGGCTTTTTTATGGACACTTATATGAGCTTTGGGAAGATTTGGAAGAACTTTTCTTACAGTTCTATTAAAAAATGCTTGTATGATCTTTAAAGGAGGATTTAGAGGAGTTTTGTTTTACTAGTTAACCATTCTATGTATAATTTCTTGATCATATGCAGTGCTCTTATGGATTTTGAGATATTAGGCCTACATTTGTGATTGTACCTTTTAATGAAAGTTATATGTTAATAACATGTACTATATGATATTTCATTTTAAAAGTACTGTACTGCTCTCTTATTCTTGTCATTGGATTGAAGAAAATCCGTGAGAAAATGTGTATGGATTTTGATGGCCAAGACTCTCATTTATTGGATTTTTTGGGAGCATACAAGTCAGGAGTGAAGTTTGTGTACGTATATACAAAAGCTTGGATATATCACTCATTTCTACCAATGTCTATGAAGCCATCAGAAACTTAAAACCTACCAAGGAGAGTTAGAAAAAAATTAAGTTCCTCCTTGGTATGTTTTAAGTTTATGATGGCTGCATAGACGTCTCCCTCATTTCCAGGCCAAATTTTTTTATTCTAAGAGAAATGGGTATATATGGTGTGTCATATGCCATAGGCTTTTGCATGGGATAAAACTTGCATATACAAAAGCTTAGATATGTCACTCATTTCCAAGCCAAAGTTTTTTATTCTAAGAGCAGTAAGTATATATGGTGTGTCATATGCCTTAGGATTTTGCATGGGACAAAATTTGTTGGCCACATTTTCCATGCATATAGGATTTAACTATTGCTTTTATGAGTCAAGTCAGAACATAGAAGAATATGCAAATGGTAAAAGAAAATTTTGATCAATGCTCCTATTTCTTCAACTAATCCTGAAGTTTGATCCATTGCATGTTTGTATATTTATTTTTATGTGTTGCATATTATCATCTTGTACATATGTTATCTAATATGGTAGGTGAGTAGTGATGGTTATAATTTGAATGAGTTACACTTGTCCAAGGTAATTTTAATTGTTGATATTGAATGACCTTTTAGGATGTAGTGGATCCTCTATAAATTAGAAGATGTTTAACTCTACCAATTTATCTTGTTTTTGTTCTTGGAGGGCAATTGCTTATGGTCTAGGTTGTTATAGGGGAGAAGAATATGGAGCAACCTTTGGGTTGAATTTTAGACTAGCTAGAGGCATTTTTCTCATAATTCACAATGAGTTTGAATTTTCATTTCATTAGAAAACTTGTTGCACTCATAGAAGGAGGGTCCATAGAAAAGGATTGTCTAACCATGCAACTTAGAGTTCAACGCAGAGGAAAAAACATAGAATAGAAAAACAACTTCTCAATGATTAAATATCGTAGAATATTTGCAAATAGCTAATAGATATGTTACATGTTGATTACAGATTGGCTCAAAGGCCACCACAAGCTTATTATAAGCTTACATGCAAAATAGAATAATAGTAGCTTCTATTATTCTACAACTCATTGCATACTATCATCCAACAATTGTGTACTTCTCTAAACTTGATCTTCTAACTTGTTCCAACTTATTGCATCTCAAATGAGTTTTAGAGGTGTTTATATATCAGCTCAAATCAATTCTTCCCATTCAAATCTTCTTGCATTAATCCTTAGTTCCCATGCTCCCTTCTTTCTTCTTTTCTCCTTGTCCCCTTCCAAATGAAGTTCTCTTCTCCCTTTTATATCTCATGCTTGAGGGAGTCACAAATTTTAATTTCATGCATTTTGATCATGCATTAAGCTTGATTAAATTTTAATTTTATTTCTATTCTTTTAGTATTTTAATATTATTATCATCATTATTGTTAGTCCATTTTCCTATCAATGCAAAATCTTATGAAAATGGCCTATTCCCTGCAAAGTTTTTGTTAAGTGTCCTGTCATGCCTGCAAGCACAGTTTTGTCTTGCGAAGTAGATCCACTTGATTTTATGATGTGCACCCTTAGCCCTGTGTTCTTCCATGTGTCATCTAGCTTCAGGCCAGATCGCATCTCCTAAATTGTAAAATCCAAGGAGATATTCAAGTTTTAAGGTTTGCAGGAAACAATTTTAGAATCTGCCACAGTGTCGAAAACCCACCATGTTTTTGAAAATCCATGATGTTTTCGGTCTGTGTGAAAACCCTTGTTGTTTTCAACCTTTTTCCTTCTAGCTTTTGTGTGCTTATCTTTTGGCATCAGAAACCTTGTGTGTTTTCAATCTTTTCTGTCAAAAACCCTGTGTGTTTTCGACCTCACAGTTTCCTATTTGCTAGCGTTCCCTAACTGCGCAAGTGCGATGGATGGTGGGCCTGGGTCTTCAAAGGTTTCAAAATGATTGGTTGTCACATGATCACATGTTAGATTTTTCTGATATGCGACCATGCGACCGGTTACTTCTTGCCCGTGGGGTCGGTTGGTGGAAAGGGTGTGGTCCTGCTGGCAGTCATGGGGCGGCCTTTGGTTGGCTATCGCATGATCGCATAGCCCAATTTTTGGCTATGTGATCATGCGACTAGTTGACACGTGTCTGCAGTGGTGAGGTTCCAGTTCATCGGTGGGACCCGGTTCTTCATGCTTCCAGCACGGTTAAAGTTCGGACAAGATTGGTGGTTTTCGTATGTTCGCATGGTAAAGATGCACAATGTTTAACCTTTACGCTTTTGCGACAGGCCATTGGATTTTCCCATAAGCACTGTCAGTGGATCCGTTGTTAGGGTCGAATGAGTTGGCATCTTCTGATTAGTTGGCGGAATGACATGTTGGATGTTGTCAGTGGGGCCGCAGTTTTCAAAGGAAGTAGAACGTCTGCAAGTTTGTGAAGATCGTGTGGTTGTCGTTATACCGCTGAGGTGAGATGCTTGACTTTTAGCATCGCGGTGTAGCAACGACCATCGATTTTGTTTAAAGAAATATAAAGCACGTCGGCCTGAGAAAAGTAAACGAATCGAACGGTGGTGATATAAAGTTAATCTCATTTCAAATGTTGACCGTTGATAGATTGTTGGCACCCTGAGGATGACCGTTGCATTTCAAATTCAAACTTCTGAGTGGGTTTGTGATCAGCATTGCACGGCTAAGTGATTGTGGTTGCATGATCACAAGGGTTAGTTTGGTGCCTTGCGATCATGCGACCAAGCATAAGATGAAACTCATTTTCCTGTGGCAGTTAAGTTGATGACCGCGCGATTGCGCGACTAAGGGCAAACAGTTAAGGAACATAAAGCCCGCGAAATGTATGGTGACTGTTTGATTTCAAATTTGATTTTCCTAAAGATTTTCAATGACCAAAGGTACCAAAATTCAATGCTTTCATGGCTAGATTTGATTGGTTTTGTGGCGCTTGCTGTTGCAGTGTGGTCCAGGGTGCCATGAGTGTTTGCAGGGATGTTTTGCCATGTGGGGAGGATAGTTTGTTGGCTCAAGATGTTTTGATGGTCTAGTCAGACTAATTTTCATGATGAATTTGTGATCCTGGGTACAAATTTGAAGATTTTCTTTCCGTGAGGATCATGCCTTATTTCTAACAGATTAGTGCTGGTTTTCCCTCCAGCATGTTTTTTGGAATTTTGTTGTGGTTTAGTTGATGTAACCCTAACCCTAGTCACCCTAAGCTTCATGCAATCTCTTTGAGATTCCCAAGGTGGCTAGTGGTATAAATTTTTTATTTTTTGACTGAGCAAGGGTTCGAATTTTAATCAGTCCAGAGGTTCTGATTATAGTTAGTTCCAGGGGTTTGTAGCAGGGCTATATCACATTGAATGTAAGCTAAATAGAATTTCTGGAAGTTTTTTGCAGGTTATTGAAGTGGTTTGATCTCTGTCCTACTTTGGTCATGTACATGACTCATTATACTTAATATAAGTTTTTCATGCTTCCAAGTCTCTCCTTGGTGTCATTCTTGTGAATCTTGGATTTTCTGATCCATTGCATAGGGTTACCTTTGCATATGTTCTTGTCTTTAGTTCTTGATCTAGGATCAAGTGAAATATACTTTAGAGGGGACATAGATTCAATCTTGGTTGTCTACAAAAGGATCTTATAAGTAGTGGATGGGCTGGAATGTTTATATTTATGGCTATGAGTCTTTGACAACAGTTGGTTCACATTTCATTGTTTGTATGTGAGGTTTGCCCAATGGATAATGGCACTGATCAAGGATTAGTACATTTAGTTGAGTCCAATGTCTGATTGGCTCTTGTCTACCTTCCCTATCCTCATTAATCAAAGACCCTTTTAAGTTTTAAGTATTACTGTTGGTAGTAATACCCTCCACAAGGCCATTTTATACCCAATAGCAATTGAGATTCAATGAATGTCTGGTTAACATTTAGTAGTCTCTTGCTATCATCTACTTTGTTTAATCCAGTCCAAAGTCCTAAAATGCCATAAGTTACTGGATTAGGTGCACCCGCCATGGTTTTGCAGAGCCAGAAGTGAAGAGGGCAGGCTTGTCCCTATAGTTGGTCCAGTTGCCTTGCAGAGCTTTCACACTTGGATTTAACCAGTCCTAACATCAGTCTCAATGCATATTGGCAGCCCTAAGTGGCATAAGAGTTTTCAAACACCAACAAGATGCCTTGCAATCATGCGACCGCAATCACTTAGCCACGCAATGCTGATCACAAACCCACTTAGAAGTTTGAATTTGAAATGCAATGGTCATCCTCAAGGCGCCAGCAATCTATCAACAGTCAACATTTGAACTAAGATTAACTTTATATCACCACTGTTCGATTCGTTTACTTTTCTCAGGCCGACGCGCTTTATATTTCTTTAAACAAAATTGACGGTCATCGTTACACCGCGATGCTAAAAGTTGAGCATCTCACCTTAGCGGTATAACGACAACCACACGATCTTCACAAACTTGCAGACGTTCTACTTCCTTTGAAAACTGCGGCCCCACTGACAACATCCAACATGTCATTCCGCCAACCAATCAGAAGATGCCAACTCGTTCCAACCTGACAATGGACCCACTGACAGCCCTTACGGGAAAATCCAACGGCCTATCGCAAAAGTGTAAAGGTTAAACATCATGCATATTTACCATGTGAACATACGACAACCACCGATCTTGTCCAAACTTTAATCGTGCTGGAAGCATGAAGAACTAGGTCCCACCAATGAACTACTACCTCACCACCGCAGACATGTGTCAACTAGTCACATGATCGTATAGCCAAAAATTGGGCTATGCGATCATGCGATAGCCAACCAAAGGCCACCACATGACTGCCAGCAGGACCACACCCTTTCCACCAACCGGCCCCACGGGCAAGAAGTAACCGGTCACATGGTCACATATCAGAAAAATTTGACATGCAATCATCCGACAACCAATCATTTTGAAACCTTTGAAGACCTGGGCCCACCATCCATCGCACTTGCATAGTTAGGGAACGCCAGCAAATAGGAAAATGTGAGGTCGAAAACACACAGGGTTTTCGACGAAAAAGATCGAAAACACACAAGGTTTCTGACACCAAAAGATAAGCGAACAAAAGCTGGAAGGCACAAGGTTGAAAACAACGAGGGTTTTCACAAAGACTGAAAACATCATGGATTTTCAAAAACATGGTGGGTTTTCAACACTGTGGCAGATTCTAAAATTGTTTCCTGCAGACCTTAAAACTTGAATATCTCCCTGGATTTTATGATTTAGGAGATGTGATCTGGACTGGAGCTAGATGACACATGGAAGAACATAGGGCTAAGGGTGCACATCATAAAACCAAGTGGATCTACTTCGCAAGACAAAATTGTGCTTGCAGGCATGACAGGAAACTTAACAAAAACTTTGCAGGGAACAGGCCATTTTCATAAGATTTTGCATTGATAGGAAAATGGACTAACAATTATTATCATTTATTATTAAATCCAATTTTAGAAAATATTATCATAACGATGTCTTTGTATTATCATTGCATTGTTGCATTATTTCTCTAGGAATTGTTGTCCTTCCTGACTATCATAATGATTGATTTTTCAACTGTATGATGCCTCCTATTAAGAATTAAGGTTGTCTCTTTGACCTATGCTCTTGTTACTGCCTTGAAAATAGCATTAATGCATTACCATATATTTGTTAATTTTCTTGCAATATTCTTGATTTGATGATATACTGATTTGATATTTGTATTCCATCTTTGAGTGAAACTCTTGCAGTGGAACTTGGCTTTAAATACTTCAAGTTCTTTTTGTTTCATAGTAGTGTTGTAGTTATGCCTTAGAACTATGTCTTCATGACTATGCTCGAATAGATCCTTATATTGATCTTGAAAAATAAATGTTTCTCATGTATGACTTCCCAAGTATAGAATATCTTGTGTTGAAAATACATATTTGACAGTGAAAGATACTATTGTTCTTACTTGGTGCCTGCTATGAAGATATATCATGCACAAACTCCTGTAGCATTTTATTTTAGCTATTAACATATCTATGGAATTATCCTTCAACAAAGTAATTTGTTTGACTACTAGCTGGTCTTGACTACAATTTGCATATACCAGAAGGAAAACTCTTTTAAGTTATTTGTGCAGACTTAACAATTTCTTGTCTTTACATGTTATTCTTGATACTAATGTATCTCTATTCAAATGTATAGTTTTGGTAAACAATGTTTATTTCAATTCATTATTTATGCCAAATCATTCAATAGTATTCCAAACATAAGAGTAATTCAACAAGTCTTTAATAGTGTACCTTCTTATAAAGTCAATTGGAGTATTATTAGTTCAGGAATCCCAATATGTTGATCCTTTCTGTTGTCTCTGTGAGTGATACTCAACTTGATGGATTGAGAGTATCCCCAATATAATTTTTCATTTCAATCTTTTATTCCTCCATGTTGTTACATTCATTGGCTTCTATTGACCTGTGTTGACTAACTCTGTGTAATCCTATTCCAGAAACCAATATGCTATTCAAATCAACTCAATCTTGCTCCTCTTATCAATACCAAAAATTAATATGCCACTAGTACCATTTCTATATCAACCCATGACATGCTCCATCATCCCCTCAAACATTTGAAACACTTCACGATGTCACTTAATCTAGAAACATGGTTCACATATATGCATCTGAGTCCTTCTCTGTGTTGGGGCCATAAACATTAGACATTAATATATCTTGCAGCCCCTAAGCTCCTTAATTTTGATAGATAGGATTTTTTTTGGAGTTTGAATTGAAGCTTTGATGTCATCTTCATAGTGGAGATTTTGTGCAAATCCTCAGAGACATTGTGACATCTTTGACATCATCTTTATAATAGCCATTAGCACACATTAACATCGATCCTTGGGGATAGGTAATGCCACCAATTATGGTAGGTGCAAAAAGATGCAACTGTGGTAGGTACACATGGAAATTGTCACAATGTCATGTTTTAAGATAGTTACAAGCATTAAATTGCAATAAATCTAACTTATTCGCCCTGACTTAAATTGCAGTAAGTAATGTACGCTCTATCTTTGTGCTTGATAGTGGATATCTCCTCACTAAAATCATTGTGTTTGTCCACATTTCAGGCCATTGATGGATCCTATTGAGAATATTGACATTCTAGGATGCGTAGCTATGGAGACCACATACACTCATCTTCTCACAACTCTTCTTGATTTGCTTGTCATAGCCAAAGTAGTGTTCACCCAAGAAGGTAGTGCACAAATAGGTAAACGAATAAGAAAAGGAAATTATTTTTATAGAATGGTTATTCATTCCTATGATGTGGATTGTCATGATCATATTCACATGAGCAGGGGAGCCTTCTTTCATCTAGCTAGTATCCTAAGGTTGAAAGGAAGCTTGACAGATATGATACACTTGAAGTTAGAAGAACAACTTGTGATGTTCCTCCACACCCTTGGCCACAATCTGAGGAACCGCAAGATTGCCCACAACTTTGGGCACTCAGGAGAGACATTCAGTCGATACTTCCACAAGGTGTTGAGGGCTATCTTAGCACTCCGTGAGGATTACTTTATACCACTTGGTCCAAACACTCCTGAAATTAGTGGGAAGGACCATTTTGATTCGTTCTTCAAGGTAATTCTTGTGTTGTTAAAAATTTCTTGTATGGATTTTTATCCTTATCATATTATTGGTTGACTGTACAATTGATTATTATATCATATCATATAGGATTGTGTTGGAGCTATCGATAGAACCCATATACCAGTCACCATCAATGTCAACATGCAGGGTAAATATCGTGATAGAAAAGGCAACTTGTCACAAAATGTTATGGGTTTGTGTTCCTTCGATTATAAGTTTTAGTACTACCTTGCTGGTTGGGAAGGGTCTACTATGGATAGTCATGTTCTAGCTTCATCTCTGTCAAGAGCATATCCACTTGTTGTTCCCCCCGATAAGCCAAATCATAGTTTAATATACTCAAGGGTACAATCAATGTTTCAAGTTTTAACAATCTACTTTATTTATGTAGGAAAATATTTTCTAGTGGATGCTGGATATCCCAATGCACTTGGATTTCTTGCTCCTTATCAGTGTGCACGCTACCACTTGAAGGGTTTTTCAAGTGAAAACCCAATAAACACTCGACAAGAGTTGTTCAACCACCGACACTCCTCTCTTAGAAATGCAATAAAGCGTACATTTGGTATTCTCAAGAATATTTTTCCAATCTTGAGGCATGCCATGTCTTATTCTATCATGACACAAGCCCATGTATTAGCATGTTTCATACTACACAACTTCATTATGATAGAGGATGACATTCCATCAAAAATTGGTACCAAAGAGGAAGATTATCGTGATGGGATAGATGTACCAATTTTTGAGACATATGGGTTGTCTTAGCATGATAGAGACCAGTGGGCACAATTTCGAGATGATATAGCAAGTAGAATGTGGGAAGACTACATATCTCGAGAATAGTTGTACTTTTATGGGTCAATGTATTTTATTTGAGTAAACTGATGTATGAAGATACTTTGATATACATGATGGTTTCCTTTTTCTTTTGTTTGTATCTGGAAGTATTAGACTTTTATGGGTCAATGTGTTTTATTTGAGTAAACTGATGTATGAAGATACTTTGATATACATGGTGGTTTCCTTTTTTTTTTGTATCTAGAAGTATTGGACTTTTATGGGTCAATGTATTTTATTTGAGTAAATTGATGTATGAAGATACTTTGATATACATGATGGTTTCCTTCTTCTTTTGTTTGTATCTGGAAGTATTGGACTTTTATGGGTCAATGTGTTTTATTTGAGTAAACTGATGTATGAAGATACTTTGATATACATGATGGTTTCCTTTTTGTTTTGTTTGTATCTAGAAGTATTGGACATGTTGGTTTTTTATTTTCTATATTATACTGATGTATGTAGATACAATGATACAATGATATGTCCATAAATATGTTCCATGTGATATGTTTATACCATTAACAACAATATGCTTATACCATTTGTAATACCCCAAAAATGGGCTATAGGTTCATTAACCTCCTACATCTTCAAATCGAACGAAATCGACATTAAATTCTTAACCTAAGGCACATCTTCACACCATAATCCTAATTGATTATCCTAAATTCTACATCGGGGAATATTCCTAGCAATACTCCTATTTATCATAATTATCTTTGATTTAATGATTATTTGGCGATAAATGTCATTATTTATCCTAAAGTTGATTAATTGAATATGATGAATATTTAATTAATTAATTTAATTCTGCCACTTAATTATTTAATTAGATTTAATTGCATTTATTCCTAATTAATATTGTTTTTATTTTGACAATAAATCAAAATTCCTACAAACAATCAATTAGATATTTATTTAATTGATTTAAAATCAAAGTTATCAAATTTAATGATTTAATTGGAATAAAGTTTGATTTAATAATTGATTAACCCATAAATCAATTGTTTTAATTCAAAATCAGTTAAGTGGAAAATAAATCACTTTATTTATTAAATTAATTCATATTAAATCATGCACAATCACAAAAGCGATCAACTTTAAAACAATTGCTAATTTCAAATTGTAAACTTTCTAAAACTCAACATCTGATGATGAGTTGAAAAAAAAAAACTAAAGCTCTATTTTGAGATAAAAATTGCTTTTGCATGATTTTATGAATTAAATATTCTTAATTTCTTGTTAACTCAAAAATCAACCTGAGTTTATCAAGAGTGATTTATGGTTTTTCTCAATGCATCCTCAAGCCCTGGATTTCTATAAAAACAAGGCTCAATTCTTCATAATTTATCTCTCTAATCCTCAAGCTTTCAATCTCTCAAAATCCCTCAAGCTTTCAATCTCACATCTCTCAAATTTGCACAATTACTCTAGTGAATTTACAACTGAAAAACAAAGATTTTGCGACAGGCAATTTTGTGAGATCAATTCATAGTTTTTCATAGCTTTGCATATCAATTCATATAATTCTTAGATTAATTTCATATCATTTCAATTTCATTCTAGATTAATTTCATACAATTTTTCATCTTATTGCATAGAAAATACAAAAAATATAGATTAATTTGCATTCATATTTCATTGTTTTCATCATCTTAAATCCTTCGTTTAGCTATTGCATTGTCACTGATCTCGATTTCAATCTGAGAACATCATACTTGCACCTACTAGAAGGCAGTAAATCGCCTGGTTAGCATAGTTTCAATTACTTGCAAATTTTAGTTTTTGCTAACTTCTAATGTTTTACTGAAGTGTTGTGTCTACAGCTAGGTACAAAATTCACACACACATTTCTGGTGCCCACTATGGGGCCCTGAAATGGGTTTCCGTTCTATTCTATCAAATTTTTATCATTTTTCTCAAACCCATGACCACAAGGTTAATTTTTGTGAATTTTGTGATAAATTTCTGGGTTGTTTTTCCAGATATCTGACTGATGTTTTTATTGGTACATGCACATATGACATGATATAGATTCTAAATTTATATTTATGGAAAGTTATTTGATTTATCTTTCATTTGTCATTGGTTTGGATTAATTTTATTTAGATTTGCAAAAGTTATGATCATTTTAGTGAAGATTGGTTTGAACCTATTTTATAAAATCCGACTGATGTTTTTATTGGTACATGCACATATGACATGATACAAATCTGAAATTTATATTTCTAGAAAGGTATTTGAGTTAGTTTTCATTTACCCTTAGTTTGGATTAATTTTGTTTTGATTTGCAAAAGTTATGATCATTTTAGTGAAGATTGGTCTGAACCTGATTTTATGAAATCTGACTGATGTTTTTATTGGTACATGCACATATGACATGATACAGATCTGAAATTTATATTTCTGGAAAGGTATTTGAGTTAGCTTTCATTTTCCATTGGTTTGGATTAATTTTGTTTTGATTTTCAAAATTTATTATTGATTTAGTACAGACTGGTTAAAATCTAATTTTTTATGACAGCAAGTTTTTCGATTATCAAATGACATATTATCTTTGACTAACCTAATTTTCTACCACGTGGGGTTGACAAGTTGCATTTATTTTTTTATGGATTTTTATAATAGTGGGTTTCATGTACAAGAATAGGTAATTTTTTCATCATAGTGGTTTGCAAGTGCAGGTACATTCTGTGGGTACAAAAGATAGAAGACAAATGCTCAAAAATTGCTAAAATAGGTAAAATCTACTAAGCGTGTTGCGAGGAACTCAGGTATTCTGTTACATCTGATAACACTTCATTTTGGGACATAAAACAAAAACTCTTGTGTCAAGCTTGAGTGCCTTTACAGCTTTCATAATTCATACTTCAGTTTTGGGCTCTAAAATGAACATAGATTTGATTTTTGCATATTTGTTACACATAGTAATTAGGCCCTATGAACACTATTTGTGGATAATCTTGAGAGAATGGGCTTCTTTCGCTTGTTCATGCATGCAAAGCTCTTCTTGACGATAGATCCCCTTGTAGGTAGGGAGGTTACTGAGATTGTCTTGCGTTCTACTAGATTTGTGCATCTTCAACTTTTGATTGATACATTATCTCTCCAGAGAGGTTGATAGATCATAAGCAGTTGACATCATAGATCTTTGCAAGATAATTTTGGTCTTAGCATGTCAGATTAATCTGTATGTTTTTTCTTGGTGAAGTGAAGAGGTTAGGGGATTATGATCTACTTCCTTTTTGGATAGTACCAGAAACCCAGATCCTTGAATCTAATCTAGTCCCCCTGTGGTATCTTTTGTGAGTCACCTTTAGAGAGGGTTAACCATAGTAAACATTCCCTTAATTGGGTCAACCACGTGGACGGAACCTCAAGTGGTAATAGCCATTTTCCCCGTGGTAGCAACAACCACTATATAAATGTCCTTGTGGAGGAAATCTTCACAGGTGTGGTCTCTTGTTGGGCTGTCAAATCTCCCTAGCAGCTCCTGATTGATTAAATTCTTGGATTGTGTCAAAACCCTGGTGCGCCTAGATTGGAGTTCACCCTCTTGAGATCACAAAAGTTGTGGAGTCAGACCATTACTAAAAACCTTAGTGAGGCCAATTTTTCATTTTCTAGGAATATGTGCGTTATTGAAAACTTTTTGGAACATACACAAGTAGTATTTCTAGGGATTAGCACAATAAGTCACTATTGCTTGTTCATGTGCAAGGTTTCTTTTGCCCTTGTTCATTATTTTTAGATGATTGCTTGCTTCCCTTGCTTGTTGTTTTGAGTGCTTGATATCTTCTTGGTTACTTGAAATGAACTATAACACGGATCTTCAAAATTTGCATAACAATTTGATACTAAAACATTGAAAAATTGCAAAATCTGAGAAAAAATCCTTTTCTAGAGTGAGAACTGAATATTCTGTCAGAGAACAGCCAACATTGTGTCTCAAAATCTGTGCCTCAAAAATTGTGTCTAAACTATCAAACTATGTCATTTTATCGCATGAAATTTCACTTTCTGAGCATTCCTTCGTGCGAGACAACACATTCTCGCACGCAACCTGGTACTTCCTCGTGCGAAACAACATTCTCTCATGTGAACCTATACTGAAATTTGCAAAACAAAGAGCTTATTACTGCCTATTGGTCAACTTTCCGTCAGATTTGATTTTTGTCTCGGGTCGGTATACCTACTTTCCTATTGCACACTGTCTGAAACTGCATGTCTAGAGTTGAGAAACAAATCCTGGAAACTGTTAAACAAATCATTGTTTCAGAAACATAGCAGAGCCTATAACAAATCCATTCATTTTCCTAAAGTGGTCTCTTGAGTTGGATTTAGCCTTCTGATTTATCGATTTGAGTCTTTTTCATTTTGTGTCAAAACCTTGTCAAAATTATCTTCAAATTCAATCTTTTTACTAAATGGTGAAGTGTTGTGAGCTCATGCCCACCATATGTTGGGTGTCTACCCACACTACTATGGTGCAATATCCTTCATTTATGTTCGATCTAGTCTTTAATCCCTTCAATCTTGACAAGGTTGCATCATTCAATCTTCTTGAATCAATTCATTCTTCGATTGTCTTCATCTTATTCTTTTGCTTCACCCAAGGTTAATGGTGGAAACTAGAGCTTCCTTTCACAAGAAATATAGAGAAGCACTTAACACTGTACCTTTGACTACTCAAAAGGGTCCAACTCTTGAGAAACTCTACAATTCTGGTCTTTATGAAGATGATGGTCTTGGCAATTTTTGATTGAAAACTGGTTACATACCCTCTCCATCAACTCACGGAGGTAATCAACAAACTCCACCTCGATCTAATCTAGGGAGTCCTAAAACTCCTAACATGTCTCACAGAGGGACACATCATGGGTCTCAAGGACACCATTCTCAACATGGTATGGATCAAGAACCTAAACCTTCTGAAATTGCCCAATATCAAAATGATGATAACTTAAAAAGAATGATGAAACATTTCTTGAAGGAAGATAGAGAAGCATACTTTCTAGAGTTAGCTCATCAAGGAGCTAAACTTCCTCCAAACTTTAATGTTGAAGATATCATTACACATGAGGAAGAAACTCCTATCATGGCTATGATGAAACAGATGCATGCCATGCAAGTCAAACTTAACAAACTTGAAAAAGAAAAGGAACCTAAGGAGTTCTCCATAGAGGCCCTATTACCTTTTCCATTTTAAAAAGACTTGTACATGCCACCATTCCTTAAAAGAGTGGAGATGCCTAAATATGATAAGTATGATGGAAACTCTAATCCTCAAGATCATGTCAAAGAATTATGTACTCAATCTATGGAGTTTATGCATGAACCAACTTACTTAATGCATCTTTTCCCTCAATCTCTGGGAGGAGCAGCCATTCATTGGTTCTCTAGAATGCCTCCAACTATCAAGACTTTTGAGGAGTTAATCAAACTATTCTATAAACAATACTCCTACAATATTCAACATTTGGTCACCATGATCAACATCTACAATCTGAAACAATATCCAAGTGAACCATTCCTAACATTTCTCAAGAGATGGAGGAAGAAATTTTCTCTATATGCTAGACCAATTCCAGAAACTGAGAAGTTGGAAATCTTCATCAATAATCTTGTTCCAGAAATCAACTACCCTTTACAAATGCAAAATCATACATCTTTTGATAAGATGGTAGATGATATGATCAAAATTGAGAAAGTACTTGTGCAAAAAGGAGACATATCACTTCAAAAGGACAAGTACGAATCTGGATCTAGTTCTAAAGACAAGAACAAAAATTGGAATAAGAATAAAGGCATCGTCACAGATGGTGTTGTTGATAATATTCATGCCCCATCTAAGGCACTTGCTTTCAATCTCACTATTGGCACCCAAGCCATCAAAGATGCTGAAGCTAAAACATCTGAATCTAACAAAAAGTCATCTGATTATAAACCTCGGGCTATAGATCCTAATCACAAATTAACTCCTCTTGGGGAATCCTTGGAATCTGCCATGAAAACTCTATTGGAAAACAAAATCATCTACTTGCCTGAGATAAAAGTCTTTGATCTTGAACCTAAACCAAAATGGTGGAGGGAGAACGACTTCTATGAATTCCATCGCAATAAGGGTCATAAGACTAATAAGTATGTCCGCTTGAAGCACATCATACAAGACAAAATTGATAAAGGAGACATCACGATTGACAATCATAAGAGAAATAATTATCATACAACATTCACATAACCATTTCCTAAACATGGTAAAGAAGATTCTTCTTCTCAGCGTAATATGGGTGCTAAAGTCAATTATGCCTACTCTGGAAACAATGTTGTTATCAATATGGTTGAACCATGCCTATCTGAGCGTTGCAATGTCATCACAATTGTAAGAATAGATAGAGATAATCAATCAACAAATGCAATTACTCGATCACAAGCTCAGGCACATCTACAAGGACAAATACCAGATTCATCCAATGTCCCTAAGGTTCCTTTCAATCTTTCATCTACTTCTAAACAGAAGGCTACATCTAAATCTTCAAATCCTAAAGACACGAGGCCTACTTCATATAGTATTGTTCAACAACTCCAGCACACAAATGCAAAAATCTCCATGTTTGAGTTGCTTCAGATATCTCCAGCTCATAGAGCCATTCTAGACAAAGCTCTGCTCGAATCCAATGTTCCTCATAACCTTGATTTAGATAGATTCCAGACTATGGTTGGTCATCTTACGTCTCCACAGTACATTTCCTTTTCAGAGGAAGATGATAACTCCTTGAGTCATCCACATAACCAGCCCTTGCATATTGAAGTCTTGATCCAAAACCATCGTTTCAAACGTGTGTTGATAGATGGGAGCACTGGTCTAAACATTTTTTCTTTCAGCTTGATTACACAATTGGGATTTTCAAAAATAGCCATTGATCCTAGAAAGAAGATAACTATCAAAGCATATGATGAGCAAGAAAGATCTTCAAAAGGAACAATTGTCCTACCTATCAGAGCAGGTCCTGTCGTCAGAGATACTATATGTCAAGTTCTTGATTTACCTTTGGCTTACAATATCCTTCTAGGGAGACCCTGGATACATGAAATGAAAGCTATTCCTTCTACATATCATCAATGTTTGAAATTTCCTTATGAAGGAGTAGAGGTGACGATCCCAGCTGATCTATATACAACTTGCAATACATTGAAAGAGAGTGTTGATAAACTTGTTCCTAATAACAGAGAATCTTCCACTAAGTAGCTAGACGTTGCTTCAACATCCAAGATGGAAGACATTGCTAAAGAGGTTAAAATCAAAGAAAATGGTATGGGAGAATATACTATAGAGCCAGTCTTATCTTTGACATCTCTCCCTATCTCACCTAAGTCCTATGGGCAAACTCTAAAATAGTCTAAAACAGAGTCTAAAGAACCTCTTGAGGCATATAAAGGAAATTTTGTTGTAGAACAAGTATCTAACAAGAGTTTGAAGAAGATGAAGTTGTGCTCGCATGGCTATACAAAGATGAAACTAAATCTCAATTTGTTCAAAAATGTGATGCTAAAATACCAAATATCCCTTCTAAGTCATATGGGCCAAGAGACAAATTGATCACAAAAATGGGATATAAAGGAAAAGGACCTCTAGGACTACAAGGTAAAGGTCTTATGTCACCTCTTGATCATTGTGGCCGAGAAAACAAGAATACAACAGGTCTAGGATACAAGAAGAAGCCTTTCTGTCTTAGCAAGAACTCCCCACATGTCTTAGAATAGGTTGAGCCTTCCACAACAAATCAACTAAAGGGAGAAACAATAGAAAAATCTGATAGTGATGATTCAGACATCACTGAAGATCTCATTCCCTATGAGCGTTTTCCTAAAGAAATAAAATACCTCCTTGAAGCTGAAGATGATCTAGTAAAAATAATTTATGTAGTAGAAACACAAGAACCTACTATAGAGCAAGAGATAGTTGCACCACAAGAACCAGCTAATCTCAAGGACAATCAAATAGACAAAGAGGAAGGTGGTAGTTATTCTGAGATAGATTCTCAAGAGTATGAATTCAAATCAAAATCTGAGGGTAACCCTTCTTGGGGTATTCATCCTGACTTTACTCATGTTCTTAGATTTCCTAGAGGCATAGATGAAGAATCTAATGACTATGAATGGGGAGCCATTCCAAAAGAAGATGAGCTTATTATAGAAAAACATGTTGATGTTATTCACCAATATGCACCTAAACCCAATGTAAGTCTAGAGTGAAATGATGAACTTATCGAGTTTGATCCACCGATGGCTGAAGTGGACTCACAGAATGACATTGAGCCTATTCACGAGTTGAACATCTTAAGTTGTAATATCACCTTTGAACTCAAGCGTTGGGTTAGGACCAATGATGATAGATCCATATCCATAAACACTCTTTCCCAATATTTTACCACTTTGACTATCCAACATCCTGACCTTCTTAACCAAACTTCCACAAATCCGAGCTATGGTATTTATACCTTCCCGAATGACTATGCCCTTGCTTGCTACCTAAATGCAGTTGAGCCTATGAAGACTTCCATCAGTGAACCGAGCGTCAGCATGACGGAGTCGGACATCAAGTATCTTAGTCAAAAGAATAAGAATAAAAATAAAAATAAAAGGAGTTTTGAGGGTGAAAACCACTTTGTTGCAATCTCAGAACCTACAAAAGTAAAAATAAAAGACGTATCCAAAGGTGAAAACCTCTTTGAGGTGCCTAAGGATGAGATATTTTATGTCCTTCCAAGTCATTTATAGGAAAGATCTCCAGTTCTAATTGAGCCCACTCAATCCATCAACTTGGGAACAACAAAAGAACCACAGTTGATTCATGTAGCACAATCTTTATCAGAAGAAGAGAAGCAAAAATTTACAACATTCTTAATAGAAAAGAAGATCAACTTTGCGTGGAAGTATTCAGATATGTCAGGGTTGGATCCTGATCTTATAATGCACCATTTATCTATAGCTCCAAAGGTCAAACCTATTAAATAGAAATTGAGAAAGATGCATCCACATGTTTCACTCTTGGTAAAAGCTGAATTAGAGAAGCTCCTAAAAGCCGGATTTATCCGAGTTATTGATTATGCGGAATGGATCTCTAATATTGTACCTATTTCAAAACCAGACAAATCAATAAGAGTATGCATAGATTTTAGAGATGTAAACAAGGCATGCCCTAAGGATGATTTTCCATTACCTAACATTGATATGATAGTGGACATGACTGCAGGCTTTGAGATGTATTCTTTAATGGATGGTTTTTCTGGATATAATCAAATCAAAATTGCTCCAGAAGATCAAGAGAAAACTGATTTCACATGTGTGTGGGGTACCTTCTGTTGGAATGTCATGCCATTTGGGCTTAAGAAGGCTAGTATTACCTATCAGAGAGCTATGACATCCATTTTTCATGACATGATGCATCGAACTATGGAGGATTATGTTGATGATACTTTAGCAAAATCTATGATTAGATCCGAACATCTAAATGACTTGAGCAAGATACTAGATAGAATGGAAAAATTTAGTCTCGGACTAAATCCTAAGAAGTGTGCTTTTGGTGTCACTTCTGGAAAGCTTTTAGGCTACATTGTTTGAAAGAAAGGAATTGAAGTAGATCCAGCTAAAGTAAAGGCTATAATGGAGATGCAACCTCCTAAGAATATCAGTCAAATGAGAACGTTACAAGGGAGAGTACAATCTATCAGATGCTTCATATCTCAGCTAGTAGACATATCACAACCTTTTACAAAGACATTACATAAAGGTGACCTTTGCATGGAGCGAGGAATGTGAGAAGAATTTTAATCATATCAAGAAATATCTATCAAATCCTCCTATCTTGATGCCTCCCATTCAAGGGAAGCCTTTGATCTTATATGTCTTCACTACAGATACATCACTGGGGGCATTGCTTGCACAGCATGATGAGAACAAGAAGGAAAGAGATATATACTATATTAGTAGAACATTGGTGGCATATGAAAAGAACTATTCTATGATTGAAAAGGCTTGTCTGGTTGTGATCTTTGCATCATAGAAACTGAGACATTATATGTTGGCTCATACCACGCATTTAGTAGCTAAGATTGATCCACTAAAGTACCTATTAAGCAAATCTGCCCTCACGGGTAGATTAGCCAAATGGGTCATGCTCTTCAATGAATTTGACATTGAATATGTTGAAAGAAAAGCTATTAAAGGCCAAGTTATTGTTGATCAATTAGTAGATACACCTTTGTTTGATGACACACCAATGCAAATGGAATTTCCAAATTCCTCTATCATGAATCTTTCTTCTAGAGAATGGCAATTATTTTTTGATGGCTCCTATACACAGAATGGATCTGGAGTGGGTATCTTGTTTATCACTCCTCAAGGATACTCCATTCCTAAGGCATTCAGAATTAAATTTCCTTGTACAAATAATATTGTTGAATATGAAGCCCTTTTGAATGGTATGAAAATAGCAATTGAGTGGAGAGTAATAGAATTACACATTCATGGAGACTCACAACTTGTATTCCATCAAGTCAATGATGTGTATCAAATGAAAGATGAAAAGTTTATTCCATACAAGAGAATGGTAGATGATCTAAAGAAATATTTCATATCTATCACATTTGAGCAAATTCCTAGAACAGAGAATAAGGTTGTCGATGCAATGGCAACATTATCTACTTTATTATAGCAGCCTGAACATGAGCTACGCTACGAGTTCCTGGTGGAAGCACTATCTTATCCAGCATATGACTCCCCTGATACCCATATGATCTGCACTATTGTAGGTCATGATTCATCCATATATAAAAACCTATTCTCCTATCTCAAAGACCAAATCATTCCCGATACCTTATCTGTAATGCCTCCCGATATGTCATTATTGGTCATGATCTATACAAATGAGGTCTAGATGGTATGCTACTTAGATGTTTAGAATGGGAAGAGTCTCAATGTGTGTTAGAGAAAGTTCATAATGGTATATGTGGATCACATTCGAACGGTTTAACACTAGCCTGAAAACTTATTAGGACTGGGTACTATTGGCCGAAAATGGAGAAAGAGTCTATCAAGTTTGCTAAGAACTGTCAAAAGTGCCAAGTGCATGGCAACCTAATTCATGCTCCAGGGAGAGATCTAATTCCCTTCACTACACAATGGCATTTTCACCAATGGCCATTTGATCTTATAGGATCCATACATCCTCATTCTTCTAATGGGCATACCCACATTATTACAACTACAGATTATTTCACGAAATGGGTAGAAGAAGTCCCTTTAACACAAGCAACTGGAAAACAAATATCTATGTTCATCTTGAACTACATCATATGTCGGTATGGTATTCCACATTCTATAGTCATAGATAATGGTGGACAATTTAAGAACAAAGACTTGGATGATTTATGTGCCAAATTCAAGATTACACAACATTGGTCATCTATCTAATATCCTCAAGGGAATGGACAAGCAAAGGCTTCAAACAAGAATCTATTAAAAATCTTGCAACGTATAGTTAATAAAATAGGAAGAGACTAGCATCTCATGATCAATCCAGCTCTCTGGGCCTACATAACAAGTATTAGAACACCTACTGGGGCTACACCTTTCGCTTTAGTTTATGGGTCTGAAGCGGTACTACCTATTGAGGTTGAAATCCCATCGCTAAGAATCAGAATGCATGGTCTAGTAACTAATGATGACTACACAGTATCTAGGTTGCAAGAACTTGAGCTATTAGATGAGCGCAGACAAGCAGCATATGATCATCTTAGAGTATATCAAAAAAGAATGTCTAGAGGCTAAAACAAGAAAGTCAGACACATAGAATTTCAGGTTGGTGATCTAGTCTTGAGAGAGAATCCTAAAAATCAATCACATAGAGAGCGCAAGGGGAAGTTTGAACCGAACTGGTTGGGTCCCTTTTTAATCACTGCTACTTTTGGCTCTAGTGCCTATCAACTCTCAATGACTGAAGGAGAACAGCTCTGAGAACCAATCAACATTCTCCATCTGAAGAAATTCTACACCTAAGGCATTCAGTCTATGGTAAAATGTCTTGAAAAAATTATAAAAATTGGAAAAAGTCCTTAAAAAATGAACATCTTGGTGAAAACCTAGCAATAGGTGCCTTGATGATTCACAAAAAAAGTAAAAAAATATCAAAAGTACAAAAAAATTGAAAAAATGAAAAATACAAAAAAAATGAGAAAAAGAAAAGTGCCTTGATGAAAACCTAGAAACAGGCACCTTGGTAGCAAAAATAGAATCTCTACCAAGATGGTGAAAACCCGGCAAAGGGGCGCCACTTGTTCAAAATGCTCCATCTATCAGTGCAATCTTGGTCTTTCCCAGCTTTCAGTCTTGCTTTAGTTTGTACATATCTCTTGGTTTGTTTCCACATTCCTATTTTCAATAAGTCGGTCTGTACACCAATCAGCTCAAGCGTTTGTATCCTATCAATGTTCAAACTTGGGGGTAATCAATGTCATATCCTATGACCTCCAATGTATCTTAGATGTGTCATGTCCAGTCAAAGTCCTTTGAAGCTTCATTTCAGTCAGTTAGTCAGTCTCATCTCCAGAAAGGATTTTGCATCTACAACAACGTAATCAAACACAAATTGAAAACAATCTATGCTTTTTACATGCTTTTATCTCCTTGTATGCTTACTGATCCGCATTGAGATTTTTGCATATTGTGTCCCTTTGAGCTCTTCGATGATGTCCTTTACAGGATTTAGAGAGTGATGGCTGGGGGCATAATCTTTTCTTTGTCTTCTACTTGTATGTGAAATTCTAACAACTTTGGAAATTTTGGATTGAAATGGTGTATGTCTGTAAGAGCCTCTATCTCGAATTGGATGGCCATGAGTACCTCGACCATTGATAATCAAAAAATTCAAGGAAGTTTGATCTCACTATTGTCTTTTTGAGTGAATTATTTCTCCTATTGTGAAACACAATCTTACTTAAGGATGTGAACGATAAAGGGTCACTACGGGTAATTCACACTGGATTTGGAATGATCTCTTGAGTATTTGATGTGTTTGTAACGCAAGGCATATTCTGGTCATCACAACGTTGATGTTATGATGCTTATACAAATTACAATATTAAAATGGACATGATATTCAGGTCATCCTGGCGTTTGTGCCTTGGTGCTTGTATCTAATCCGACATTCCAAAAACAAAATCAATATTCATATGTCCATGGTTGTATGACCAGTGGGCGTTGTATTGATTCTTGAGCATACAAATCAATATTCATATGTTCATAGTTTCCTAACTAGTGGGCATTGTATTGATTTATTCGGTTACCTAAAAAGTTCAATGATGACAACAAATCGACACATGATTAGTGACTAGGTCCTAGGTCCTAGGTCCTAGGTTTGCATTTCATTTTGCACTTTGCATGATCTCACAAATTTCTTGAACACTTAAATGATTCTTCAAAACCAAAAATGCTAAACATGACACAAGGACTGAGCATTGTATGAAGGTTCCTCCAATGAAAAAGCAAGTAAAATCCTTTTTCGGGATCAAAATTGAAATCTGAGATCATTCATATTATTAACTACTTGCATAATCAACCTTCTAAACATCATAGAAATCTAGAATTCAACTTAACTGATTATCTTACATCAAACTATCAAAATTTCAACTTGGTCAACAATGGTCAACTCATGGTCAAACCTAGTCAAACTTGGTCTTTGGGACCTCTGAACGATGCAGAATGCATTCTCAGACATGTATAACCACTTCTCAAATCAATTAACATGCTTCTAAACCATTCAACACTAACTTTTCTTGTCATATTTCAATTTTAATCTCAAAGGGGGCATGATATTACACATCATTCAAAGTCTGTAAATCTAAATTTTGTCAATCAAATCTTTCTCTCAGTAATCAAGACAACAACCACATCTAGTTATTGATTCATCAAAAGACCTCATCGCTTGGGGCAAATCTATTGCTATCTATTATCCTAAATCTATCTTGTAAATTGTATCAGCTTTTCGTAACCATCGGTTCATTAGTGTTATTTCCTTGGTTCTTCGTAACTGATGGGTTCAGGATGTGATACTAATATGATTCATACAAGGACATTCAGGTCTGGAATCGGTCACTCACTTCTTCACAATCATATGGTTCAGAATCAGGCATTTTGACACTTTTCTGTAATCATTAGTTCATTGTTGCTATAGTTGACATTATCTCTGGTCATTCGGGACCTAAAATCTCAAATCTTGAATCTTTAAATCTTTCAATCGATTTCTGTCTCGGAATCAATTCATCTTTCAAATCAATTTCATACATATATCATACACAGACTATTCTTTGAACCACTGCGCTTCACACAGTAATTCAAAGAGGGGCAAAATGTAATACCCCAAAAATGGGCTATAGGTTCATTAACCTCCTACATCTTCAAATCAAACAAAATCGACATCAAAGTCCTAACCTAAGGCACATCTTCACATCAAAATCCTAATTGATTATCCTAAATTCTGCATTGGGGAATATTCCTAGCAATATTTCTATTTATCCTAATTATCTTTGATTTAATAATTATTTGGCGATAAATGTCATTATTTATCCTAAAGTTGATTAATTGAATATGATGAATATTTAATTAATTAACTTAATTCTACCACTTAATTATTTAATTAGATTTAATTGCATTTATTCCTAATTAATATTGTTTTTATTTTGACAATAAATCAAAATTCCTACAAACAATCAATTGGATATTTATTTAATTGATTTAAAATCAAAGTTATCAAATTTAATGATTTAATTGGAATAAGTTTGATTTAATAATTGATTAACCCATAAATCAATTTTTTTAATTCAAAATCAGTTAAGTGGAAAATAAATCACTTTATTTATTAAATTAATTCATATTAAATCATGCACAATCACAAAAGCAATCAACTTTAAAACAATTGCTAATTTCAATTTGTAAACTTTCTAAAACTCAACATCTGATGATGAATTGAAAAAAAAAACTAAAGCTCTATTTTGAGATAAAAATTGCTTTTGCATGATTTTATGAATTAAATATTCTTAATTTCTTGTTAACTCAAAAATCAACCTGAGTTTATCAAGAGTGATTTATGTTTTTTCTCAATGCATCCTCAAGCCCTGGATTTCTATAAAAACAAGGCTCAACTCTTCATAATTTATCTCTCTAATCCTTAAGCTTTCAATCTCTCAAAATCCCTCAAGCTTTCAATCTCACATCTCTCGAATTTGCACAATTACTCTGGTGAATTTACAACTGAAGAGCAAAGATTTTGCGACAGGCAATTTTGTGAGATCAATTCATAGTTTTTCATAGCTTTGCATATCAATTCATATAATTCTTAGATTAATTGCATATCATTTCAATTTCATTCTAGATTAATTTCATATAGTTTTTCATCCTATTGCATAGAAAATACAAAAATATAGATTAATTTGCATTCATATTTCATTGTTTTCATCATCTTAAATCTTTTGTTTAGGTGTTGCATTGTCACTGATCTCGATTTCAATCTGAGAACATCATACTCGCACCTACTAGAAGGCATTAAATCACTTGGTTAGCATAGTTTCAATTACTTGCAGATTTCAATTTTTGCTAACATCTAATGTTTTACTAAAGTGTTGTGTCTACAGCTAGGTACAAAATTCACACACACACCATTAACAACAATATGTACATTGTGAACAACTGATCTAGACCATGGCATACACAAAACTAATGATGAGCATGGAAGAAACCAGTAACATGAGCCAGATATCTTCTTCTTCAAAGAACATAATGTGGACAAAAGAGATGGAACGCAAGTTTCTAGACTTGCTCCTCGAGCAAGTACAGCTTGGAAGAAAAGGTGATAGGGGATTCAAAAAAGAAGCGTGGACCACCATTGAGAGGAGGTTCAACGCGGATATGCACCTCAATCTAACAAAGGACAATTTCAAAAACAAGCTGAAAACATAGAAGCTTGCATATAGAGTGATGAAAGAGTTGAGAAATACAAGTGGTTTCACTTGGAATGAGGAAACTCAATGCATGGATGCTGAGGATAGTGTGTGGGATGAGCTTCTAAAGGTAGGGTGGTCTTTCTACTATTTTGATTGAAATAATATTGCCTTCTTATTAAGTTAATAATGAAAGACAAAGAAACTAATCCTTTTATTTATGCCAACATGTAGAGAAGAGAATTAAAAAATGCAAAAGTGTATAAGAGGCAAGGCAACCCTTCCAATACTTCAATGAATTGGGTGTAATTGTGGGTAATGACATTGTTGAAGGTAATGCGTCTACGACGACCCATGAGACTGAAGAAGGGAACCCTATGGAAGAGGCATTCAATGTGCATGATGAAGAGGATATTGGTTTTGGTATACATCTTGACAGTGATGTTGATTTGGACCAAGACCTTCCTCCTTCCAATCAATCCACTACAACTGCAAGTGGTAGAGGAATGCCTACATCATCGTCATCAAGGATGGGAAAGAGGAGGAAGGAAAGTATGGTCATTTCCTTGGATGTCATCTATGAAACAATCAAGAAAATATAAGATGGCCTCGACAATGTTCACCTTCACAAAATGGATAAATCTGATGATGATAATGTTTTGATTAGCGCATATACCGCTCTCAAATCCATCCCTGAATTGAGTTGAGGTGTTTTCATGAGGGTACATGACACCTTCGTGGTTCAACGTGACAGAGCCAAAGGGTTCTTGTTGATGAATGAGGAGGAGAGAGTGGAGTGGATTGCAATAACATTTGGTGGATTGTAGTTATTTTCTATCACTTTGAAGACTTCAAATTTGGTCATAGTTCACATACGCTAATACAATTGCGTTTTGGTTGATGATTTTTACAATGATAGTTTTTTACGACACTTTTCTCATCACCTTGCTCGGGAACTTTTTTGTACTTCAATCAATTACTACAATCCATTTATTATGTTATAGAAACCCTTCATTAAGCTCTTAAGCATGTTGATGATCTTTACGCTGATACTTAGTTTTTGTTACTGCACTTTCCTCAATACCTTTCTCGGGAAATTTTTTGTACTTCAATCAATTACTACAGTCTATTTATTATGTTATAGAAACCCTTCATTAAGCTCTTAAGCATGTTGATGATCTTTACACTAATACTTAGTTTTTGTTACTGCACTTTCCTCAGCACCTTGCTTGGGAACCTTTTTGTACTTCAATCAATAACTACAGTCCATTTATTATGTTATAGAAACCCTTCATTAAGATCTTAAGCATTTTAAAGAGCAGTTATCCCATCTTAGCCACTTCAAATCTGGAGGCATTTTTCTATAGTCTCCCTCTACAAGAGCCCCATCAAGCCAAAGCAACTGCAAATTACACATTCTTTGAAAACTACGAGTTTGAAGTTTTACATCTTGTTGGAGGTATGTAAGACATCTCACCCTTTCTATTCCCTGATCAGATTACAATCGATACAATTTTATTCGCACTAGTATTGACTTTGAAATATGCTATTGGAAATAGACAAATACTATTGTCCTCTGTAACATATCAATAGAATACAGTAGAAAATCCAAATACAAAGATAAAATATAAGCACGTCTCAAATACCTTGTCTGCAACAATGTTGGATCCAATTCATAAGGAAAATCATATCCTATCCCATCCCAGACTTAGTTCAAAGACTAGAAAATAATGGGAGGAAGAATAAAGTAAACAGAATACAAAGCCTCACCTTTCCTTCCATTATAACTTGTTCAACCTCTTCTTTCTTCCACAATCTGCTACACTTCCCTGGTTCTGGTGATTCATCTACTACAATGGCTCTTCCCATATCCCTTAGTTCACTATGCATTACAAATCTATTATGCTCGTCTAATTTAATGAGTGATTTTAGCTTCATTTTTGTTAGGCCTTCATTAGGATGCAAATTATTGGCTTCCCAAAAGCTAGTAACACTTACCCTCTTTCTTCCTATGAATAAACAAGCCATGTCTAGAAAGATATCTTTTTGTTCAGATTTGAGTCCATCATAACAAAGTCTAGGAATGGCATACTTGCTAGAGTAACTTGAACATTCTAGTGTTTGAATGACTTGATTCCAATCCCTCAAGTCTCTATTATACAAATGAGCACCCAGATCTTCAAGTGAAAATGGCATCCTATTGCAAATACCCACAGCTTTGTGTGACAATTCTTTATAATCTTCTTCAGGTTGATCTCTCATGAAAGCATGCCAGCTAAACAATTGAAGAGCATGTTCCTAACTCAGTGCCTGCAATTTATAAAAAAAACTTCTATTTTTATTCTTTAATATATTAGGGTCAAGCGTTGTTACAAGCACTCTGCTACCTAGTCCAAACCAATCCCCTACTAGAGACTCTAACAACTTCCTATCATCAACATATTCCAGAATAATAAGGGCCTTGATGAACCTCAAACGGTCCTTCATCAACATCTTTCCATGAGCCTCATCATTAACTTTATCCTTGAACTTGATCATTTTTTTGGTGTAGACTTTGGACTTAAATGGAAAATAATATCTTTGGTTGTAGATTGAGACTAGATAGGGACTTATTACATCTATCTTGGTGTTGGGTATCGTTTAAATTTTTAGATTAAAGTGTACCGAATGGCAGATTTGAATTTGTGGTGGTAAATAGCAAATTTTTATAATTGTTTTCAAGGGCAACTTTTTTATAATTGTTTTTTATTGAGGTAAATATAGGTTTTGAGGGGCAACTTTTAAATTATAATTGTTTTCAGGGGCAAATTCGATAAATTATGGATTTGGAGTTTTAGTCATACATGAAATAGAAACAAAGATTATTGTTCTTCTTGCATTTGTTTTGATTAAGGAAAATCAGGTTTTGAAGGGGCCCCAAAACCCTGTACAAAATGGTCAGAAAAGATATTCAAAAAAATTCAAACATGGAACAGCTGAAGACCACATCGAGGGTTTTACACCAGGCTCCCACAACCTGGAATGAGAAAGAACCAGAAAGAGAAAAGAATCTGGTTCCCCAACAAGAACAGCCACTACAAAAGATAGAACATTTAAGTCTAGCAGCCCTAAAACTTTCAGTGTACAGCAAAGAAAATATATCCAAAAAAAGGTCCAGCTGCTCGGAAAGAAAAACCAAAGAAAAATTATTTCTTTCCCGACTGGGAATGAAGGGACATCTCAAAAGAGGGTAGATGTTTAGATTTTTTTTTCCCTTTCACAGAAGTCCACCCATCTTCCGCTTTCTTAACCAAATTCTGCCAAGAGAACGAATCAAGAACTGAGACGCCTAAATTCTTAGAATCTAGAGAATGATCCAGGATAGGGCCAAAAGTATCTAGAGAAGCTGATTCAAGAGGTGAATCAGAAGTATCCAATCCAGAATGAACCATCGTAGCATTGACAATTGACGGGGCAGAAGCCTCACCATTAGAACCCAAAGTAGTTGAATCAGTACAAAGAGGCATCCCAAGGATGGAATCAGCACACGGGGAAGAAACAGCAGCAATTCCAAGAGGCACATTTGCCTTAGCAGTCTCTTGAGAAGAGGACACAACTTGAGAAAAGCTCCTAATAAACGAGTCCTTCACAACAGAGTAATGTTGGGAAGAAGCCCCCTTCCACCAAGAAGCATGTTTTTTAACCTTTTCCAATCCACACTGATCCCCTAAGTGACCAGTTTTAAAACCGCTCCTGCATCTAAAGGGAAGTCCCTCATAATCCAAGGATTGAATCCAAGAACCTTTAGGATGCTTCAACATAATCTTTTCTAGCAGACCCTTGGAAGAATCCAGATCAACCAAAACCCTATCATAAGTAGAATGAAAGATATCATTAGATTCCTCATCAACCATCAGAAAGTCCCCAAGAGCCTCACCCACAGCCCCGAGCAAAGAATCTACCCAAAAATGAAGGAGGTTGGGAAGCCGCACACAAGTAGGAACCTTGTCAAAAGTCTCAGAAGAGGCATCAAAATCAGGATGCCAAGGCTTCATCATAAGCATGAACCAAGAATCCCAGTTGAAAATATCATTACATAAAATCAGGTTCCTATCAGCAAGATTTTCAAACTTAGCAATGAAAAAACCCCTAGCCAGAGGGAAAATGTGAACAGTTTCAGAAATGATGGATTCCCACTGGTGAGTAATCCAAGCATGAAAATCAAAAAGACTCCGCCAAAAGCCCTTAAACCTGAAAATAAGACCATGATCAGTAAAAATAGAGGACGCTCCTTCAATATCTTTCACAACCTTGTCATCTAGAGAGAGAATCAGAGGGTTAGAGACATGGAAAGGAGCCACACCTATCTATCCAGGAACCGAAGACTGTTTAAGAGAGGAAGCCTTGCGTAGAGAGGCACCTGAATGCTCTCCAGCCCTAACTAAAGGAGCAGCAAGGGAAACCCCAGCTGTCGACGACGAAGGAAGGGACGGGCTCAAAGCAGGAGCAGTCTTAACGGGAGGTAGAGAAGCCTCCACCAAACCTCCAGCAGCAGACATCAGATGACCACCAAAAATGGCTACAGAGGGGACCCCATTCGCAGCAAAAGCAGCTGCTGCAGACCCGACCACAGTAGCAGCCCCATTCGCAGCAGAAGCCTTAGCAGCAGGCCCGACCACAGTAGGAGAAGGAACCCGCAACCCAGCATCAGCAACAATTGTCCCACATGCAGCACTAGAAGCCTGAGCCCTAAATGCAGCGGCGGGAGCCATTTCCATTCCCATATCAAAAAAAATGTTCTTCTTGCATTTGTTAGTCTTGTTGTTTTAACATATTTAAGTGGAATACATCGAGTACCACATGATGAAAGCTTAATTTAATGCATTGTCAAGGTGTACACTTAAAACTGTCCATTTCTAGTTCTTGAGAACATATGGTGATATAAATGTGTTTTGGTCCCATGTTATATGTATATACCCATTGCATTTGTTATTACTGTTGCACTAGGATATTAAGTGGAAAACTTCTACTTTGTTCAATGCTCTATTTCATCTTGAATTTCTTTTGATATTTCATTCATTTTTCAAAACCACGTGATAGGTAAAGAAACAGAAATGAATAGTTCTGAGACTACACATATGATGATATTGTGAGACTACACATATGCTGATATTAAAAATGCTTGAAATAGCTTTTGGATTCAATTGTGTAGATATGTTTGGCATCAACATTTTTTATCACACTTTGTGATCCTTCATCAAGATGAAAGAGAGCAAAAGGATTGAAAGAAAAGTCCATCATTTTGCTCTATTTCAATCATTTTGCTCTCTTTCATCCTGATGATGGATCACAGAGTGATCTGAAACGTTGATGCAAAAAATATGTACGCAATCGAATGCAATGAACTATCTGATAAAAAAATATAATATACACATGTGCGAGACTCCACATATGCTGATAAAAAAATGAGCTATCTGATGATTATTTATTGTTCATGTTTGTAAACGGTCAATATTTCTGATGGTACTCCTTGGTGTATTCCATTTAAAAATAAACAAGTTTTAGTTTTTCTATCATGTTTAGTTTGCAGATGCAGGATTGACCATCTAACAATACGAACAGTAATGTGAAGAATGAGTGGGATATGAGACAGTTGCTCACCAAATGTGGGGCATAAGGGCATAGAGCGTGGATTTCCCTACATTTTCTTATTTAACTGTGTTTTCACACCACCATTCAGTTCATGGTTATTGTTCTTCCCCATCTTCTATCTGATGCTATAGATGTTTCATTGTATTTTTTGTATAAATTCGTAATATCAACATAAATGAAACTTTTTCATTTTGTACCAATAGAAAATAGTCATGTTGTTATATGAATGATGTTATCTTTCTCCAATACTAAGTTTGGTTGCTTTAATAGTATAAATGAGCAAAAAATTGTTTGATACAGTGGTGATGGCTATGATAAATGTCCCTATGTGTGACTGTGGTGGAGTGCGCTACGTGTTAAGGACGTCACACACAGACACTAATCTGGAGCGTAAATTTTGGACTTGCATAAATAAGAAAAAGGTTGTTAATTGCAATATATATAATGTTTACAAAGAATAACTTAGATTTATATTGTAGGATGGTGGTGGATGTGACTACTTTCGGTGGGCCAATGATGCCCCATCTTTGTCTACATCATCTGCACCATCTACACATATACTTGTTGTGGATGGTGAGTGCAAGTCTTGCAAGGTGCTCGAGACAGCTATTGCCGCCCAAAGTTTGTCAATGGCAAAAGCGGAGGCTACCTATAAAGTCGATGTCATGTTTCTACAATGTTTTCTTTGTGCAACAATCGCACTACTTTGTTGGGTCATTATGCAGAAATAGTTATATATATACTGTAATGTGGACTATAAGACTTGTTTATATTTTGATGTGATGTCGAGCAATGCAATAATTATTTTCTTGTTATTTGTTTGTTTATGATAATCTTTAAAATTATAAAAAAAAATTAAGTTTACTATTCAAAATATAAGTGAAAAAAAAACTTAAATTTCAAAAAATTAATCTTGTTTATGATTTACTATATAAAAATATAAATTAATAAAATGAAATATAAATTAAAATGGCATGCCCCTGACTGTTCCAGACTTTACTTTTCTATGTTATGTTATGTTATGTTATATTTTTATGAGTTTGAAATCTGACTGCGTTCTTTTGAACTTTGTTTTTGGATTAAATATGTTATCTCTGTAATTCTGCCAGACACTCAGAGAATTATGTCTATTTCTGTCGCTTTATGAGTCCTATTCTGATGACAGAATTGGCTTAGACTGAATTTTGAATATTGGTTTGATTATGAAATAAGGACAAACTATATGGTTAGTCAATTGTCTGATTATTGATTCATTGTTTTGGAATCCTTAATAATATGATAGACGTAATTAGAAATGGTTATGTTATTATGGTTAATTGTATCTTATGATTATAGACAGTATATAGAGAATTATTGTTATTTAACGGTAATCAAATTCTGAATTCAAAATATATGAATTTGTATATATATGTATTTTTATACATATAATTATGAGTGAATGTTTTAGTAAGAATGTGGTATTTCATTTACTAAAACTATATGAATTAACTAAGTTAGTATATTCTATGTTGTTTGTTAGTAGGAGGTTAGTGTGATGAAGTGTTAGTTATTTGACATTGGCATGCGCTGCTATCTTAGATGTTTAAGTTAGTATAATGACTAATGTTATTAGTATAGATATGTATTAACCTATCCCTAAGTTTTCTTATTATAAACTGGCTCGAAAACATGACTTAACGGCAGGGTTTTTAATGCACTTTCATTGCATTGAGGTGTTAGTGGGGTTTAAGCTATTTTTCGGGTTGTGGAATTGTACTTGGATGGACATTTGGCAGGAAGTGGGTTGTGTTCACTGCAAGAGATAAGTTTGCATTGAATGAACTTATCGATGGAAATTCATTGTTATGTTTTATGACCGCCATTAGCTCTGATGAAGAGTTGCATTTGGATTTTGATTCCATTTCTGTTCACCATGTTATGCTACGGCATTTTGGGTAAACAGTTGGTTATGGAACCATGTTACTGTTGTATCCTTCATGATAAGTGGCTTGGAATGGAAGGGGTTATCATGGCAAAGTTAAACCCTTCTATTCATGCTCATTTAGGAAATTGGGTGTTTGATACCGTTATCTCTGCATTTTGGGCTCTCTTGCACGGCATTTTGGCATTCTGGGAAGCTCACCAGGCAGGGGCTAGCTTCGGCATTTCAGTTTTGGATATCTCCTCATACGAATACTAGGCAGGGGCATCTCTTACCTTATCCTCTGTTTCCATTTTATGATTCTGCAAATGAAATAATGGAATGTAGATTACTACTGTTTGTTAGTTGATAAAATGTGAAGTTCTGTGTTTGTACATTTTGTGAGTTCGGTCATGAATAGGTCTTTTTCTTGGATGGGTTAAGAAGTTAATCTAGTTACTAAATGTTGTGATTAGTGGGGAAATGTGAAAACATACGACTGTTTAGTAAGTGTTTTGGTTTTAGTGAGGTATTAAATATATGTCTTTAGTATGTTGTTTTCGAGCATAATGTATTAAGGGGTTTTCTCTGTTCTGAGTTTGGTTTTGGCAATGTTTTAATTAAGTCTGTGCCGAACTATGGAATATAGTTATGTAGATGTTGTATGGATATTTCCTTGTGTGTTTTGGTGTCGATGTTTACTTGCTTTGGACAGTGTTAAGGGAGTTAGTCGGGTTTGAGAATCGACATATTAATAGAGTATGGAACCAGCATGAGTTTTCTTGTTAAAAACTTCTTTAGATCTTCTCGCACTATACCTATTGTTAGGAACACTGTAGCATCATAATGCATTCAGTTTGTATAGACTTGGTTATAAGGTGGAGTCGGTTTTTTCTACCACAGTCATTAACCGAAGTTGGTATCGATGTTTTCTTTGAGCTGTAATGTGGAAATTGGGATTAGTGGTATTCATAATGTTATTTGTTACCTTTCGTATTTTGTATTTACATTTGCACATAGGTGTGGAATTGAAGTATATTTTCTAGGTGTATTTCTCTAGTTGTCTGGTGTCGATGTTTGGTTAAAAAGGGTGTTTGTCACTGTATGTATCAGTCAATAAAGGAATGTGGATGTCTTTGGTTATGTCAAACTTGATTGCGAGCTTTATGATCTTCAGTAATTAACACCAGTGTGCATTACAGTTGTAACGACATTAGGATATGTTAAGGGATTTATAGGAAAGTCAATTACTATCTTGTTCAGACAGTAAGGAAAAAAACACTTTGGTATTTTGTTTAAAGGTAGAAGTCGGTTATTATTATTATACTGTCATTATTTTATGTATTCGGCAGATTTAGTAGTATATTAAGGTCGATGTATTCTATGACAGAACTAAGACAATTTGAATGGTTTTCCTATTGCATATTTATGGACTTGAACTATTAATTACAAGTTTATGCAATTAGATATATAAATATATATATACCTGCTGGGATATGTATATGTATACACAAGCCGTGGTGTATACATGTACATACGCCAACATGTATATAATAGTTGCTATGACTATCAATCTGAACTATTAATTACAAGCTTATATAATTATATAATCATATATATATATATATACCTGCTGGGATATGTATATGTATACACAAGCCGTGGTGTATACATGTACATACGCCAACATGTATATAAATGGTATAAACTTGTAATTAACAGAGCAGGATGTATGGCCAATTAGTTTAATAAATTGGTAATGGTAAGCTTGTATGTTTGTTAAAAGTGATGGGTGTTGTGTTGATTCAGTTGATGTATGATTATGTTAGTTCTTTTCTATTCAATGGAAACATGAATTTGATATGGACATTTTATTGTACAGTTTCAGATTTAATATTAAGTTAATGTGGAGATTATTTTTTATTGGATTTGTGATGGAGAAAGAGTTGTGATCTTTTCATCTTTCGAGAAACATCATGTTTATGAATGTATGTTAAGGAATATGGTAATATGGTTTTATAATGGATTTTTGTTTGCTGTTTCAATTTGTAAATTGATGCAATAGAAACAGATTGTTAGTGAAATTGTGTAATGTAGTTCATTTCACTGCTTTCATTGATTGCTAGATCAAGTGTTTTTTTGAGATAATGCAAGTATGATCCTTAGAATGGGGGCTGACACTAGTCTAGTACCTTGTGATGATAGAATTTCTGTCAGTTGTGACTGACACTAGTCTATATCCTTATGGGAAAGAATTTATGTCAGTTGTTTAATTAAGTGATAATTATAAATTCAAGGGTTATGGGTTTCAATTAACAAGATAAAACATTATGGTTTCATCAGACATAATGGATTACTACGAGGTTTCCTTACGGATACATAGCGTAGGTCCTTATGTGGACACCCATGAACTATTGGATCATTACTTTGTCATTTTCTTTGCGAGTTTATTTCTGTTAGAAAGAAATTTAGAGCTTGATGATTTTGGTGTAAAATGGAATTATGTTATTTAGTTTTCAATTACATCTGTATTTAAATCTGCATAAATGTTATATTGTACTGACTTTTATGATTGCAGATATTTGGAGATGAATCGTTTTCTTTATCATTGTGATTGAGCCCTGTTTGTTGTTTGCGTTTGTGTTCATTTTGATTTTCAGGTTTTAGATGGATAAATCAATGAGTATGGGACAGTGGATAGCAGTTGTTAAGTTTTATGGGAAACAGATCATTTCATGGTTATTAGTTATCAGATCTATTCGTAGAATGTAATGGTTTTGGAAAGAAGGAAATTTTGTTTTGGAACTTAATCTTTGAATAAAGAGTATTATTATTACTCTGATGTAAATTGATTGTAAACTATAAAGCTCTTAGAAGCAGTTGCTATGATTATATGTATCAGTTTGTAATTTTAAGAAAAAAAAATTATTACTATGGTTTTATGTGATTTTATTTATGGTTGTTTCTTCTTTAGTATCATCTTTTATCTTTAAGTATAGATGGGGTGTTACATAAAAAAAGGACAAAATAAATTAAACATTATTCAATAATTAAAAAAAAATTATTTTATTTTATCAAATTTCAATTCCAATTCGAAATGTAGAACCAAACACAGAAATGGATAGTCTAATTCCAATTCCAATTTGAAATTGTAGAACCAAACACAGAAATAGGAATTTCTCAATTCTAATTCTAATTTAGAAATTGGCAACCAAACGCAAAAGATGGATTGTCTCAATCATCTTCCGGGTCAACCAAACGGGGCCTAAGGAAGAATGAAAATTGAGAAAAGAAAATGAGCAATTGAAAGGTGAGTTGAAGGATGCAAATGATTTACTCAAGAAATTCAATGAAAGTCCTACAAAACTTGATGAACAACTCAAGAATCAGAGGATGCATGGAGAGAGTCATGGTTTAGGCTACACCAGTTATGAGGTTGGTGAATCTTCAGGTACCAAAAAGACCAATCAAGATGTAAAGTCTGCAGTTGAGGCGAATCAAAGAAAATTTGGTAAGAGATCTTATAAACTAGTTTGTTTCAATTGCCATAAGGTTAGATAGATTGCTAATGTATGCAAGACAAATATTGGATCTAGTGTTCTAAATATTAGATCTAATGCTAGACCAAGCACTTTTCATAGTTATTGTTACAATTGCAACAAATATGGTCATAGAGCTAATGAGTGCAAGACAAGTGTGAACAATCATTGGTTACAAGTGAACCAACCAAGTCCCTATCAGAACGAGAACCGATGGAATGTTACATGCTCACATTTTCATAATTATGGTCACATGGCAATCAACTGCAGATTGAGGACTAATATAGGAAACGCTAGACCTTGGAGATCAACTGGAATGGCATGTTTTCATTGTCACAAGACTGGACACATTGCAAGGTTTTGTAGAGAAAGGAACAACAAGGTGAACCAATTGGTTAATCAGTCAAACAAGAAAAAGGAAAAGTAGATTGTGAATGTTGAAGAGACCAAGAATCAAATGAGTAAGATTTGGGCAAAGAAGAGTGAAGAAAATCTCCAGGAGATTCTACATCTTCACTAGGAGAGAACTCTTCATCTAACTAAGCTACCATTGGCTTAGGGGGAGAGAAAATTGTCAGATCTATCTTTGGACCCCCTAGATGCATGTGCAATAAGCTCTATCTGCATATTTAGATGTAATTGGTTGTTTTGATGTATGGTATAGAGTTTCGTTGAACTACATGAAGTTTTGGTTGACTACTACGAAGATCTTTGAAGGTATTTGTTGTTTGTTATCAACCGGTGATGCAATTAATGCATATGTGCGAAGGTGGATAAAAGGTGCTTTAGGTCTCATTGTGCACCTACGCATTCAAGAGCAAACACAGAGTGATAGAAGTGAAGGTTGAGCAATCTAACTGCATTCAAGATGACCAATTGAAGGATTTGTAGTGATTGTGTGAAAGGAACAACAAGGGTTTGAAAGTTTCATCACGTAGTGATTGAAAAGGTACTTATTCGAATTTTTGAGCTTGAATTTGTTACTTGCAAGATGGGTACACTGATTATTGTAGAGATTACTGAGAGGCCAAGGCCTGAATTAAAGAAACATTCATTTAAGTCGATTGAAGATGATCCACAAGGTGCCCTATCCAGTGTACCCTACAACGTGATGCATATTGAAGACGTGCGGTCATACATTCACTGTAAGTTCAAAGATTCAAGTTCCTCTAACATTTTCAATCAATATATGGAGTCGTGTAACAATCTAGTATTGAAGGAAGAACACCAAGTAGTTGCAAATAAGGGTTTCGCTCGTCCGGTCAACTTCCCTGATAATTTCGAGGAGCAAGTCAAATATGTGTTGAGCTGTGTACATGACCAGTTTATGTGGCTTGATCGTCCACATAAGATAACAAAGGAGACCATTTATGTAGTTACAGGATTCTGTGCAACCGGTGAAGTACCTCAACTTAGGTCAATCCCACAAGACGTAGTCACAAAGTTAACCATGTCAAGATGGGATAAGCGAGCAATGACAATAAATAATATCCTTGACCTAAACGTGAGATTTGCATCCATGGTAATTGGCTATAAGGTTTATCACTCCAACAAGATCAACAGAGTGCCTAGTGCTGCAATACACACTACATATAGGATGATAAAAGATGTAGAATATAATTTATGTGAGGCGATGAGGAGTCAGTTCTTTATGAGCATGGAAAAGATCAAAAAAGATAAAAGGTCAATATTCAAATACAACCAACTGCTTATGAATCTATTCTTCTATTTTCAAAATTACTTTCCCGATGTTGGCAATATCACATGGTCTAAGGACCAACCAATGATCATACAACTAAAGAACTGCATAAGGATGCTTGGTAATGAGTTTACAGAAAAAGGTATGGGGATATTTCAAGGCTTTTCAAAAGAAAATGCATCAGAGGTAGAGAATCCCTAGAGAAGTTGTGGAAAAGTATGAAAATGACATATGCTTCATGGTGGATACCAATACTTGTCAAATGGAGGCAGTGGTGCCTAGGACCTCATGGGCCATGACTATGGGTTATGAGGTAGAAGAAGCCCTGGTGATATTACATGTTGATGACCTACTGAAGAAGCCAATAGATCCTAACACTCCCAGGTTTGGTACATATAAGGAGAAGTTCCTTGAAGTTTCTGACAAGCTAAATGCACCAATGATTGAGAAGAAAAATAGAAAGGAGGTTGAACAATTTTCTCTAAAGAAAGCTTTCACATAGGAATCCATTGACAAGGGAAGAGAAAGACATGTTGTAGAGAAGGCTGGAACATCTGGAGTAGAAGCAAGAGCTGAAGTTGAAGATGTAGAAGTTATCTCTTCTATAACCAGTAGTACCCCAATCGGTAGGTAGACAAGAAGTGTCACAGCTCCAACAGTGAAGAAGGAGAAAATTAATCTCTCCTCCAACAAAGGCACTAGTGAAGGAGAAGAAAAAACCTTCAAAATCCGTGCCTACAAAAGTGAAGGAGTCCACTGCAATAAGAGGAGTCACTGGCAAAAGGAAGAAGGAGAAGGCTCAAAGGTTTGAGAATGTTGAAGAAGTAAAAGAAAAAGGTATAGAGTCTGATGAAGAGTAGAAAAAATTGAGGCCAAGTGGCAAAAGGTCAAAGGTAGTTGGACCCCCTACTGCAAAATCTGTTAAGCCTGGTTTTAGTAAGTTTGTTTCAGTTGACACTAATGTTGATAAGGTTAGAAAGTGGAGAATAAGTGTAAATAAGTACTATGACAAGTTTGAAATTGACATAGCATAGGGCGAGTAGTAGTCTAAGGGGAGTAAGTAGTTAAACTGTCGTGAGTAGTCAGTAATTAGATTGTACATATCTAGAGGAAGTTACGAAATTTTTCTATAAGTGTTGCCATTAATGTCAAAGGGGGAGATTGTTGGCATTACAATGAAGATGATCGAGATCCAGGTGCTTGTAGTGAGTTTTGGTGTTGTCATTGTTGACAACAAAGTGTATTGAGAAAGTCAGATCAGATATACCGATGGTGAAGGTGATTGCACAAGGATTTTTCTAAGTATCCAGTGAATTAGTGATAACTCAGCTAGTGTTGAAATTTGATGTGCGATGATAATTTTGAGGATTCAGATGGTGTGATCAGTTAGGAAGTATCTACAAAGTCATGTTTACCTACATTTGCGATCGCTTAAGAAGATTCTACGTATAGGGAGAGATTTGAGGCAAACACCAGTGATATCGGCAAGAATAGTGAACGGTTTGAGTATAGTTGGATAAATCAATTCAACGATGAAGTCAACGTCAAAGACAGATCAGTTTGATTGTTGAAGTGTTTAGGGCCAACATTAAGGATTTCAAATTGGTACTTTGGCGTGCTAGCATATTAGTTTCAAAATGTTCTTGAGGCTAACCTTGTAATATGTTTTAGGGTTTTTTGCCGACTTGAAAAGCTATATAAAAGGATGTAAAATTGTTAAGTTATTGTTGTTAAAAATTATGTTGTGGTGATTGTGATTGTTGAAGGCGGAGAGTAAAAGTGTGTCAAAAGTGTTAAAGCAATCAGAGAAGCGCATTTGAGAAGAACAGTGGATCTATCAAGCAGAAAGTGCTACATTCAGATCACTTGTTTGAGTCTCTTACTCAAGGAAAGTTCTAACAGGCTTGCGATCAAAATCCTCTAACAAGGTTACTCCTAACAGGGTAAGCAAGATCCTAACAGGTCTGAAGATTAAATCCTTTAACAAGGTGACTCTTAGAAGGAGTTTTAAATCCTTTAATTGGGTAGTTCCTAATAGGACTTTGTAATAGCTTTTAACAGGGCTATAGATACTCTTAACCGAGGATACCTCTAACAAGGTGATGTAATGCTCCTAACAGGGCAAATCTTATTGTTGTAGTAGTCAGATTTGTGGGTGATAATTCCCACTGTGGTTTTTCCCTCTAACAAGTGTTTCAACGCAAAATATTGGTGTCCTTGTGTTGATTGTTTGTGAATGTTTTATTTGTTTTTCTTTTATGTGGTAATATCATTTGCATGTTGGTTAATTTGGAAGTTGCTTAAGAATGTTTTAAGATCTGTGGTTGCATTGATTCACCCCCCCGCCCCCCCATGCCTTATAAGACTAACAGAGACTTCATCGACATTCACTTTTCTTTTAGTTTCTTTGATTAATGTCTTGGTGGAGAATCGATCAGCATAGGGACAATATAAATTTTCATGTTTGTTATTGAATTTGTCTCTAAACTTTCGCCAAGTCTTTCTAGTAAGGAAACGGTAGTCATAGGGACGAAGTGGGTTTCATGCAATTCTGGACAACCTTAACACATTTCCTTGTTGATGGATAATCGATAGGGATAGGGACAACTTTAGCCCCTATGGAATTCATCTTTACATACACATAAGGGAGAGGGTGGGATATTGGCCCTCGTAGGGCCAACTTAGTTCTTGCACATTTTATCCTCAAGGGGAAATTCAGCCCTCATAGGGACAAGTGGAAATTTAGGCATCATCTGCACAAGTGGAAATTTGGGCATCATCAAGGCAAGTGGAAAATCATACTCAGGGATGAGTAGAAAATGCATGTTCATAGTGACTTGTGGAAAATCCATGTCAATAGGGGCTTTCTTTTTCAAACTCATTCCCAAAATTTTGCTAAGTGTTTCACCAACTGGAAAATCAACCTCCATGGGGATTTTTGACTTTATCTTGATTGCTTGGTGGAGAATCAATTCCTATGGGGACTTTTGTGGATTTTGACTTCAATTGCTCTACCTAGGAGTGGAAAATTGACCCTCATAGAGTCAATCCATCTAAAAGAGTGGTAAATTGATTCCCCTATGGCCTTTTCACTTTACTTGCAACATTTAACTATTTTTGTCCAAATTCAAAGACATGATGGGAACTTAATGCTCTTGAGGACCTGATACTTAGGAATTCACTCTTAGAGTTTAACAACTTTTTTACTTTGACCCTAGTGACTTCAAAACCTTAGACTTGTCTATGCTTGCAATTTGGGAACTTAGAAGCCTGACCATACCCCTAGGAAAAACTTTAACTTTGGAGCTCAGAGCTAACACTCTACTACCAAAACCCTACAACTAACTAGAGAAAAGAGGGGGTCCCCATTTTCAATGGAGCGGTGGTGTGAAAAGGTCACAATAGTTATAAGTTGAAAAGGGGTTATAAGGTGTGAAGGAGTAGTAGTGCTCAAAGTGTATCCATATGATAAGACAAAGAGAATAATCATCCTACATTCATTAATTCTAATAATTGTAATAGGGATGTACTATTGGTTGAATCCAACATCCCTATGTATGAGCATTTTTGTGAATTTGCTAATGATGCATTCATTCCATTAATGTTGGATTTGATGATTAAGATCTAAAGGGGTCCTACCGAAGGTTGGAGGTAATGGAGGCAAGAGGATTTTTATCATTCCAAGCTAGCTTATTGCTCAAGGATGATTCATTACATGAGACGCATCCTATTTGTGTCCTTGAAGAAAAGATGGAGCTTGACATCATGTGTGTCCCTTCAAGAAGCAAGGGGTGCAAGATTTTTCATGGGTACACTTGGTGTATTCATGTTTGGTTGGTGTTTTTTCGAGCACATGAGGAGACATTTGTCACACTCAAAGGAGATGTTGACTTTCAAAGGAACGGTTGTCTCATGTGTAGACATTTAATTGGTGATTGTGAAATAGAGGAGGCATTAGACACACACAGGATGATGTGGAATTTCAGAGGAAATTGTCTCGTTGTGAATGGGGGTGGGAACAATTTTATGTTCTCTCATGTTGTATAGATAGTTACAAGTTCTACAGTTAGGAAATCCACTGATGTAGTCAATTCGGTGTTTACTAGGTGAGCGATGAGGATTGGTGAAGATGCTTCATCAAAGTCTCCAGAAGTGTTGGCTTCAAAACCCTTGCAATGTTCCTTTCTTGTTTGAATTAATGTAGCAAGGGGGGAGTTTCGGAGTTTTTACATTCATGTAGGTTAGTTTTAGATTAGACTAAATAAATATAATTAATATTCAGTTAGTTATAGTTAGTTGACAAGAATTGTTTCCCATAGGGTACTTTAGACGGGAAAAATAAGGCTTTAAAAAGCCACTGCACTGTAATGTAAGAGGTGCACTTGCATCTGATGGAATCTCAATGAATCCAAATCTGAACTTTATATTTTTCATCAGCAACAATGGTTTAGTTTTCAATTGTTTACTCTCACATTCTTAAAATTTGTTATAATTGAGCTTTGTTCCAAATTGAGTGGGAAGGTATGGCACACCTAAGCACTAGGTTTATATCAGCACTTCTTTGACAGCATTCATTGCCTCCTCTAGTTGTTCAGCATGGTCAAGAAGTTCAATTACACACTTGTAGTGCTCCACTTTAGGCATGATGCCATGATTTTGAAACATTAAAGTAATGGTTCTCATCAACCTTACATGGTTGCATCCCGACAGAACACTGCTGAACATGGCATGATTTGATTTGATCCCTTCCACAGCATTTCTTTGAAGCATTGAATGGCCTTCTTGTTTCATCCATGTTGAGCATTCATGAGATATAATTTTCTCTGGGAACTTGTCAAACATCTTGTATTTATGTATGAATCCCAATTTAGCAGATATAATATTAATGGCACTTTTCACTGGACCATCTAATTCATATGCTACTTTAATGATACAGACATGGATCTGTTTTTCTGGTTCAAAGGCTGCTAAAGCAGTACATGCACCAAGGATGCTCCCAGAGGTGCATTCATCTTACATTCCTTCAATTTGCATTTGTCTAAAAAAAATTGAGAGCTTGCTTGCAATGACCATTTTCAATTGATACTGCGATCACTGCATTACATGAGACTATATTCCCTGCAGGCCTCTGATTGAACATTTTAGATGCATCATCTGTGTAACCATATTTTCTCTACATATCAACCAGGGAAGTCCCCACAAAAAGATTCAACTCAAATCTCATTTTATATACCAGGCACATATCTCTTTGCTCATTTCAGAGATCCTACACAGGCACATGCCTTGAGAACACATGAGAAGCACAAATAGGTTTGATTCACATTTGATGATTGCACTATGTTAACGAGATTAAGAGTTTCATTGTCATACCTATATTCTGCAATGTGCATATCATATAATAACTGTACTCTGCTATAGACCTTTATTTTTTCAACCTTGACCAAAAAGTGATCTTCCCTGGTTAAATGCCTGTCATATCCATATTCTGCACCTATAAGGCTCACAATAATCATTATAACTGCATCAGTTCTGTAAGCTGCTCAAAAAATGCTATTCTCTAGACCTTCATTTGAAGATTCATTTAAGATTCCCAACACATGGTTGTGTGCATTTCTGTAGCCATTAAGGAAGATTTTGCAAAAAAAAGAAGCATAAATGATTATAGAAGTACACATTGTTTATAGCTGTATGCAAAACAGTCAGGTCCTTCAGCATCAAGAATAATAGCAAGAACAGAAGCAGTTCTTGAAATGATGGAAGTCGCAAGCATCCTTCAGGACTTCTCATATAAAACCCTTTGAGATGAACTTCATGGCACTGTAGTGGTCACAGAATGCATCAAACTGTCACATCCCTCACAACAGATAAAGTATAAATATAAAATATTTAATGGAACTTAAATTTACCTATGATCTATGCCACCAAAATCCCCAAGACAGTGATATAAAAGGAACAAAAACAAAAATAAAGAGGCCTTCAATGAAGGACGCAGTTGGGGAGGAAAGAAAACATTTATGGTGCAGGTATGGATGCCACGACAAACAGAGGGGTTGCCTGGAATTTCGCTGGAGAAAGATGGAGTCCACATGCCATGGCTCCGGTACAGTGGCAGGTGCAGGCACAGGGTATGTACATCCATCAAAGCATAATTGCTAGAGGATTTCAGTGAGATGAGCAGCTGGCATTGCCCTTTTTAGGAGGGAACTGCATGTATTAAGGGAGCCACTTCTCTGCAGGCAAAGGAGGATCTTGCAAGCAGGATCCATAAAGAAGGGTAAAAGTGAAGAAAATTTAAAAAGTGAAGTTACAATGACAAGGCACTCGTGTGGATTGTAGCATCTGTTTTAAGTGGTGATAAGAGAGACAAATACAGCGAGGCATCTTTCCTACGGAGGTTTGAAGCTTGGTTTGATAGTATCCCAAGACACGCCCAAGATGAATTGAGCTTGCAATTAACCCAGGGAGTAATTTGTGCACTTGTGTGCCCCCTTGTAGAGGCAGTAGATATTGTAAAGGAAGATGCAGCTTCCACTATTATTAACGGTACTATTTGTGGAAGCAACGAGCTGTTTCTGTGAGAGAGGTTTAAAAAATTAAGGAATACTGTTCTTGGATTTAATATGGGAGAGTGGTGTAGACCGTGGCCACCACCACTTCTCTTATACTACTGGTATTGGGTGTTCATATTCATGGGAGTTGTAATTGAAAGATGCAAATTTACATGCTTGTGGTAGGTTATGAATGGAGGAAAAATCCATGATTCTTGCATTTGGATTCATTTTAGAGGCTGGTCCTTTTTGATATCTGATTATTAATTTATGTCATTTGGATTGCACACTTCTGGAGTATTTTGCTGCCAGGCGTAAGTGGTTTTATCAACAGTCCTTATGTAGTTTAGGTCGATGAGTTTGAACCATTAAGACTATTATAATGCTTCATTTCTGATGGTGAATGGGCTTCTCGTAGAGCTGTAAGCTGCAATTTTACATATAAAACTCCTGTGAAAGCACTAGATAGTTATTATTGAGCAATGCAAACTGTTGTCACAAGTTAGAAATCAGAAAAATAACCCATGACCAGATGATGTCTAAACTAAGATTTTCATGGAAATCCTCGTATTTTGGGATGTGTAAAATAAGAATGCTGAGATAGAAGACAGCTGGAGCGGCATGCCAAAACTTCAGTGTTCATTTGATTTAATTTTTTTTGGCAAATATCATAATGTAAAAGTTTGGCATAATCTAGCCCATGGAACTAAATAGAAGAGTTGTCAAATGGTACCACAACTGCTTGAATAATATCTATTTTGGCATAATAATAGACAATGTCTAAACTACGACCTGCATTGGAAATCTTCCTTGTATCTTGTAATATGTAAATAAAATTCTGAGATAGAAGACAATTGGAAACTTGGAGAGGCATAGTCGTTCAGTTTTAACACTTCTTTTTGGTAAATGTCGTAATGTAAAAGTTTGGCATAATCTTGCCCGTGGAACTAAATAGAAGAGTTTTTCAAAATGGTACCACACCTGCTTGAATAATATTTATTGGGCATAAAAATGTGAAGAAAATAATCAGAAAGTTCTTTCATTAAGGCTACTTCAAAGGAACTTAACAGCTGCCCAGTTATTGAAACTATAATCATATGGAATCTCTTTACATTGGTATTAAAAACATCTATGAAATGGTTCTGCATGTGTCTTTAAACATGATTTAAAAGATGTGATGTCTAAATTACCATATTATGAAGCATAGAATGCATTATAAATGCATAGACCATTCAAATTTTCCAAAAAAAGGAAAACTGGGATGATAAAACACTGGCAAACCCATAACCTTGTCACAGTGAAAGTTTGGTCAAAAATAATGGTGACTTACATTCCAATTGTAAAGTCCAGACCCTAACATTATTTGAGAAATCCTATAGACATTGTAAACCATATTGATTCATAAGGTGCTAGTTACATGACTATTGTAGTTCTGTCTACTTTAGACATATTTGAGAGGCTATAGAAATGAATTAAGTGCCTAAATATTGTTTTTGTTTTTGTTTTTTTTTTTTTTTTGTTTCTTGATGGTCTGCAAGTTTGATATGTACAGAAACTAATATCTTGGCAACTTTCATGTCAAGAAAAGTTAGAAAACCCATTGTAAACAAGTGACAGCTGAATGCAGAAAAGAATACGGTGATGGGTGTTACTATTGTACAAGTCTTTATTTATTAAAAGGTGTTTGTAAGGTTGAGTTATGTCGACCAGTTCATGTGGACCTGGGTTCATAGCAGATTGGTTGTGAGTAATGGTGCTTGATGTGGCCTATGGGGACTCTGCCTAACCCCATATGTTTTGGGGAATACTTCTTATGTTTCAATAATCATGATAAAGTTTGGCTCACATATGGGGAGAGCTTAGTAAAAGAGGTAGTCTTATCAAAGAATGTAAGGGGCTAGGTGAGTTGTGCTTTTGTCCCATTGTATAGTTGTGGTTTCAATAAACAAAGTGGGATGATAAGACATTTATTGTGGTATGTAAGGAAATCAACCTACCCAATGTTCGTGTGTCCTTACGATATCTTGATTATGTGTAATTTACTAATTAGTTATAAGATAGTCTCACATGTTGGAACCAAGTCTAATACAAGTGCAGATAGTAAGCTATCACTAGTACTCTGCAGGTGATGAATATCCATCATATCCAAGGATTATCCAGTTTTCTCCAATAGCACAGAAGTGAAGGATGCTGTGAGCTATCCATGACATAATACAGGAGCAATTTAGCTGGCTATCATCAGTATCATACATGCAATGGATGCCAAGAACTAACTATCATATCTAATGGTTTAGCTAGTTGTCACAAGCAGCACAAAGGTGACAAATGGAAAGAGTTATCCATCATATGGTAGGGCTTAACCACCTTTCACCATTACCATGCAAGTGATGGATGTAGGAACTACCCCATACCAAGTCAGACCAACTTTCACTAATGGCATGAAGGTGATAGATGTCAAGATGAACCAACTCAAAGGTTTAATGGGTTGAAAAAAAATATTAATAGCTTACACTTAAACTTTTAACTAGTGATGATTGCATAGCATGGAATGTTTGTCATCGCATTTGGCAATGAATTAGGAAAAAAGATGGAACTCACAGTGTAGTATGAGATATACTGGCATTTCCTTCCTTAGTTGGGATTGTTGAAAAATATACACGTTCAATACAAAAGATTGTGAAGATCAATCTCTATCAAATAAACCAATCAAAGGATGAGATACAAGGCTTCGACAACCACAATATGAAAATCTGAAACTTATATGTAAATTTGAGAATTAAGTCAATTTAATGTGGAAAGCCATGCTTAGATCCTTCTTAATGATGCTAAAAAATCAGCCTACATATCATGCTTATTAACACTACTTATGTGAACTTATAATAACAATAAATAAAGAATATTTTCACCATAGATAGCAGTAATGAAGCACAAGTCAGAAACATAAGAATGCCACATAACATAGGATTTACATGGAGAATCCCTTGCAGAAAAGAACTCCAAAAAAGGGGGGTCAAGTATGCATTATCAACAACAAATGTGTAATAGCCCCAACCTTATATAGCCTTAATATCCCTAAAATGTCTGATTTTAGTGCGATGGCATTTTGTCAAATGCTTTGTATGAAAACTGTCTTATTAGTTTCCTGAATGTGTTTGTTTTTGAAACAGCAAACTAACAATTTCAAACTAGTGTGACTTACACATGAACTGTTAGGGTAATCATCAAACAATTTTCATCCAACATAATCATGTGGATAGTTTGACAATTCAGTTATCATGATAGTATAAAGTTAGCTACAAGTCAGAATGACTGCTGTGACTGCTGTTATAAAATCACAAGTCCTAAACTGAAATAACTTTGTATTTACAATGCTTCATCATTTCCACATCTAACTCAAATTTATGTTGTTCATGAGACAAATACATTATAAACAAGGGCTTGTTACATACCAAAGTAGTCACTCCCAAATCTGAGCCTGCTGTAATTCCCAATATTACTTCCAAGTCCAACAGCTTTCCCGTCCAGCACAGAGTACAACAATACTGTTGACGTCAACTGAAATACCAATGATGATTAGCAGCCAGTGAATTGTTGCAGACTAAAAAAACCTTTGGTAGATGGTTGGTCATGCCAGCAGTTTTTCCACAAATGATTGTTCATTTAGACACCAAAGTGCGACTAGAATCACACATGCACAGGAAACCTTCTTAAACCCCATCCTTATGATTTGCCATATTTTCCTCCACGGGGATAAACTTCATTAATAATAAAGACACGCCAACTCTAAATTCCATGATGACTTCACACTTTATTTTCTGTTCATCCACTCAAAAGAAAGCTCAACTCTCTGAGGATTTCTCTGCGCACTTATCCTCTCATGAATTTGCGATGCCATTTGAACGATTCCCAATAACAACTTGGACTATACAGCTCCAAGAAATATTATCATTCACCTCTAAAGTGCCAGATGAAATATTTGCCTTCACTCAACGGCGATAATTGAAAAACCCGACATATTCATATTGCCTTTCTCTAATATTTTCTATTTGCTAAGTTTGATAGATATAATCTATCGATATACTGATATATTGCCATATAACCAATGAGGACAACCCAATAATTCAATATTTAACACCAAACTGTAGTCTAGTATCTTATTATTCATAGTCAAGGATTTAGACTTTATGAATATATTATTTCATCTCTCTAATAAAGTTTCATATCAAAATATTGGAGTTCCACAAATAGGGCCAAATAACCAATATAAGCATTTCTCCAAACTTGTGCAGATAAATATTAAAATGTCAATATAATCGTTTCTATTCTCAAATAATTTTACCGTAATGTGATTCTTGAAACTACCAAACTATTGAACTTCGGATGCACACAGGAAAATAATGCAATTTCTTTGACAAATAAAATCAAACTTGAAGTAAATACCACACGTATTTCAGTATTAAATATTGAGTTACCCTGTCATTTCCATTCTCCATGAAAGCCCCAATAAAGAACCTGTGTGATTCTTCTTTCTCTACCTTGGGCAGATCTTTCACTATCGAAAATGGCCTTCTCAAGTTTCCATCCCAAGATCAATATGAGAAAACTCTCAAATCAAATAATTATCAATTCTCCAAATCATTCATATCCTACATCAATCACCAAAATCTCTTTTTATGATAATATGTCTCAGTTACTTGATGGTTGTCTGATTAATGACTTTAATTAAAGTCATTTAATTTTAATACTTTCTCCATAAAGTGATTTATACATATTTCAATACTAATTTAACAAAATTACTTTATTTTTAATAATTATTAATTAAATATTAGTTGCCTTTAATAATTTAAGACAACATAATAATAAAAAAAAACCATTACTACTGAAAAATGGGACATTACAAGTCCTTACATCCTAAGATTGTTTGTCCTCAAGCAATCAAACACCTATATATAAACCAACTGTCGTCTGCCCCAGTATGTCAAAACAAAATACCATGATCCCATATCCTTTTCATGAACACTTTTCCAAGAGTCCACTGTGCAACTCTGATATTATTAAATTTGCAACACTATCAGTCTGCCTTATTCTGTGAAATACTCCATTAATCCTGCAAATCCCTGGATCCCAAGTCTAAAAATCATCCTCAACATATATCATCAAAATAAAAGGAGAAATATCGCTCGTCAAAACTCTATCGGTGAGTGCTCCATCAATTCTCCATGGCTCGAAGTTGTAGGAGAAATCCCACTAACCTGTGCAATCAACTGTACTCAACAATGTGAAGTATTGTGAGATTAATATTCCTATATCACCCTTATGAGACATGTCCTTCTGAGAAGGAAATTTGGAAAACTCAGAAGAGTTTGCTATTTTGGCATATCATCCACCAAAACCACTAACACTATCTGTTGACATATCTGACTGTGCTGATCATGTGAATGTAGTTGTTTAGCTTCTGGTGTCATATCGCAATCACAAAACTCAATCTGAAAATTCATTTCTTGTTCCTCTTGAGAACCCACGTGCCCATGCTTTTTCTTAATTTTCTGCAAGTTCTCTCTTCCTTGAGCAGCGATCATCTTAGCATGCTTAGCTTTCTCCATCCATTCAACACAGTGCAGGAGAGTCCTTTCTACATGTTCACTACTAAGTACTAACCATCAACTCCCTTGGTTCCTTGTCCATTGATAACATGTCATTGCCCATCACAAATTCTTCTAGAATTTGCTTTTCTTCATCCTCCTTACTTTGCTGATTTGAATTCTTTAGTGGATGTTGTAAAAGTTCTTCTCTATGGATTTCATCAATCCCTTCAACTATTAGCTGCATTTCTCTAATCCTTGAATTATCTTCTTGTTCCTTTGGTGTAGTTGGCAGCTTTTCTGCTTTGTATAAGGAATAATGAGTCATACTTAGTTGTAAGAAAAGTCCATCAACTTCTTTTTCTTTGTCTTCAACGAACTTGATAGCAAGGTCCCTATCCCTGAGCAATTGCAAATAATCAAATTTTGTCGTTTCTAATACTTCTTTGATCGTTTGCAGCTGTGCACTAGAAATTCCATTGGCAATTCTTTTATGTTCCCTTCGAGTTCTTCACATAAGATCTTCACTGTGTTTATGAGTGTTTTCAGTCATTGACAACACTTGCACAATTTTCTCCCCTGTGACCAATAACTGGTCCTTAAAAGCTTGCGCTGCCAAAATTCTCTATTTATCAAAGTGACTGTAAATGTCATCCAACGTACCTTTGCTTCCATTTGCAAGAACACTCTCCTTATCAAAAGCAATTGATTTATTAGAGGTTATCCTATACTTATCAGCCTTATCGGCAAAATTCATTCCTTCATTACACTTAAGAATGTTGATCTCTAGATCACCTACATAAAATCTTGAGCTCCCTTCCTTTGCTGACTTAGCAAGATCAGAGTCTATGATCTCATCTTTGCACTCATCTGTAATAGATGAAATGCATGAGAATTCATTCTTCATCCTCTTTGGAACCACGAATAATTTCCTCATCTTATAGTTCTTTGCAAACTCCCTAAAAATCTATCTCACATTCATCATGAGACAAGGTATTCTCTTCAAGACATTATTTCATCTGCTTCTCTTTATTCAAATGAGACTTAAGCTTCCCCTCACATTGACTGAACACAATGCAGACCAATGTTTATGCAAATGAAGAAATTGCACATTCCTGTTTCCAAACAGCCCATAACATAGATAAGATAGATTGAGAAATATTTCACTCATTGATAGTCAAAACCATAATATCCTCCATAGCTGAAATGACCTCTTTTTCATGCGCTCTCTTGCTTGTGATCAAGAAATGATGGAACATATCACAGATCAAATCTTGCAATCCCAAATCCAACGGGAGGTAACTCACTCTGATTTTTGTAAGGGATTTTAGTATAGCAACCTTGCTTGACTATTGAAAACCACAAACACCGTCAAGATCTTGGAAAGTATCTAAAATCAAGTATAATACCTCCTCCATTTTATCATCGTCATAGGGAGCTTCAAGTACCAAATACTCATAACCTCACTTAAGTATGAAGCAACCATTAGTCTAATCCCATTATTTGAATGCTTCAGCAACCTATGTTGTCTTAGAGAAGTCACAAGAGGAACAAGGGCTGGTTGTAATGAATTTGAAGGTGATTGCTCCACTAGGGATAAAAATCTATCTAATTCATTCAGGGCATTAAAAAGAACATCCCTTGGCTGATGTTGAATACTAAGCTTACTTCCTACTTCAATTAGAATCTTGTCTTAGAGAATTCGCAACAGGAATGCTGGTTGTAATGAATTTGAAGGTGATTGCTCCACTTTGTTGTCGGTATATTTTGTATGTACGGGTGTTGTGTAATAAACTTATGTTAATCTCGGCAGTTAGTACCGAGAGTGTGAACCGTTACGACGTGACGTTTCGGTGGTGTCTCTTTGGAGGTTATATGTACACATTGCTTTGAGTGTGAATGACATGATTTGGTTTTCTGAGTACTTTATGTTTACCGAATCGCAATACTTTCCTGTGTTCATGTTTATCAGTTAATGTGTGTTTATGCAACTATTCTTGTTGACCCGAGAGGGAAAACATCTGGCGCCGTTGCCTAGACATACCCGGATGGCGAGTAGGCATAATGGGCTTACCCGTTAGTGCGATAAACCCAGAAGCCGAGGAAGCCCGTACCGAGTTGTACGACGGAGAGGATAATTTGGCACGTGACTTCCGAATTTTGTTTCAAGTAGCTCTTGAAACTCACGTCCGAAGGGAGGCAACGAACGGAGACATCCCTGCAGGCGTAGTGTGGGACGCGATTGGGGCGAACCCTGCAGCGAATCGGTTGTTGAACCAACTTCCACGGTTGTTGGCACAAGCAACACTCGCACGACGTATTCGGCAAGAGGAAATTGACCGTGAGGACCGCCGCCAGGAGATCCTCCGTGCATTCCACGCCCGAGAGCATCTTCGTCGCCGTCGGGAGGAAGGAAATGACAAACAGTAAAGTTGTTGAAGTTTGAAACGAAGGGGAACGGAACACAAAAATTCCATTGTAGTTCAATTGAGAATGTTGTAAAGCAACATGAATTAATAAAAAATAAGTGTTCTTTTTGATTGAGCAATGTGTATAGTTTGTCTTGATGCCCAATAATTTAAATAAAGATCGAAATAAGAAAGTGATAGATGACAAAGGGGAAGCCGCACAGAAGGCTTTGATATCCGCGCAGCAACGTGAACGTCGGTGTAGGCTCAGGCAACTTGCCAAAGACCAGCTTGCCAGAGGGTTGCCCGAAGGGGACCTCGGAAGTGGTACGGAGGGTGCAGAAGCCGAAGAAGAGTTCACTTATCCGGAACGGAGAGTGTGGAGTCGGGAAGAGTTACTTGAGGAGACACGGGCGAGAAGAGCCTTTCTCCAAGAGGAGAGAGTACGATTTGAGGTGGGTCTCCGTACACCAAGCGCGGAGAACCAAACCGGCGGAGAGGGTGATACTGCAGAGGGTGGCACGAGCACACCAGCAGACCCTCCGTTGGAACCGAGAACCCCACACGGTACGGTGCCAGGAGAAGGGCAAGTACCACCTGCCCAGCAACTACCGCAAGGACAAGTACCACAAGTCCAGACTACCCACAGCACTCAGGGAGGTGTGGGCACGAGTGGTATCGGTGCACCGCCTCCATCGCGGCCAACCATGGCAGTGAATAAGCAGAAGTTACCGAAATTTACGGGGCAATCCAAGGAGGATCCAGTTCGGCATTGTCGAACGTGTGAAACGATATGGACTGCACACGGGGTAACTGACGAGAACGAATGGATCCGTCAGTTCCCTGCAACACTGCGAGAGGGTGCCATTGATTGGTACTCGGACGTTGACAAGACAAGGCTCACGACATGGGACGATGTCAAAAAGGCCTTCCAGACAGAGTTCCAATTGTTACGGGATGATAATGAAATATTGGAGGAGATCTACAACACGAAGCAAGCCAAGAATGAGTCTGTCCGTGCGTACGGCCGACGACTCAAAGAACTCATTGGAAAAATGGAGTCGGCCCCAGCGGATGAATTGAAAAAGAGATGGTTCGTGGAGGGACTCAAAACATCCCTCCGAAAGAAAATGAAGATAGTACCGCCTACTTCGTATAGTAATGCATATAACCGAGCAATGGATCTCGAGAGCGAATGTAAGACCTCGAAGAAGACAAGGTCATCTTCTGATGATGATTCAGAGACGGAAAGTAGTGAGGACGGGTCGAGCAAGAAAGTGCTTGCATTGCAAAAAGACCTTGAGAGGATGATGCGAGAACTTAAAGCCGCCAAAGGAAGTGCTAGCAAAGCCGAAGAAGATACCGTGTGGTGTACGGACTGCAAGGAGGCAGGCCACACAAAAGGGTCTTGTCCGAAAAAAGCTTTTTGTGATATCTGCCAAATCGCAGGACATCCCCTTAAAGAATGTCCCTATAACTTGAGGGCAAGAGGCCAACAAGTACTCTATGCACAGGAGCAACCTTCCACGTCTGGTACGGGTGGACAACAGAATGCTGCATCATCTGGCGGATATAAAAATAACCGCCGGGGAGGCCGAGGCAACAATGAGAATAAGCCCCGGATCCAATATGATGCCAAGGGAAGACCCATGATACAATGTCGGAATTGTAATCAGTGGGATCACTATGCTCGTGATTGTCAGACGGAGCCCGCGACTCCGCAGAAGTTGTGTCGGTGGTGCGGACCGGGCGACCATGAGGACGCTAATTGTCCGAAGCCCGGCTGTAACATCCTGGAGTTGGAATGTAGAGGTACTGAGAAGGTCCTGACAGTCACCCGTGCCCAAGCCAAAAAGGCCACGTACCCACACCCTCTGACGGAGAAACAGAGGGTACTGCAAGCGAGGGCCGAGATCGAAAAAGAGATACAGAACCGGAAGGAACCTGCCGACGCCGGCACTTCTCACCGAGAATTGGCGGAGCAAAGTATACTACGGCAGAGACTGCAAATGGAAATACCCGTGAAGGTCAAGGACCTGTTGGAGACCATGCCACACCTAAAAACAGCTCTATTCCTAGGGCCTAACACGCCACCTACGACGGTGGAACGAACGGAGATCCCAGGCGGTTGTGCAGCCGACCCGATGACGTTATCAATAAACCATGGACGGAACCCGGCAGTAGTAGAAATGGGTATCCTGGGTAAAATCCTCACGAACACCATCATTGACGGAGGGTCGGGTGTCAATGTCCTTCCGGAGGAAACTTGGAAGAGTTTGGGGAAACCGACGCTGTGGCCACCAACCTTCAATCTGTTAGGGGCCAACCAGCACGGTATTAAACCACTCGGTATGCTGATGGCACAGCAGGTGACTATCGGAACCCAGCCTTTCACCTTAGACTTCGTCGTAATCCCTCTCAAGCAAAAGGGGTATGACGCTATATTGGGTAGAGGGTGGTTGGTGACAGCCCGAGCCAATCACAACTGGAAGAAGAACACCCTCGCATTCGAGAAAGGGGGGAGGAAATTTGTGGTAGACCTCGCCACACAAATGGTTGGAGAGGAAATGGCATCCGACTCAGACTCCGATGGTGGCGGGATGGACGGAGAGGAAGAAACTATGGAACCGAACGATGAAGGGGTACTTGAGATAGAAGGAGATACAGATTCACTAGATGGTCTCTTTCACTGGCAAATGCGTGACTACGAGGTATTTCAGCCATCGTGCAATATATTGGAGATCGGGAATGAGTTCCCTACGGAAGAAAACACGAACGAGTTCCCTCCGGAGTACACAGAATATACAGAGGGGGAAGCCCAGATGAGAGTAAGTCCGGCCCACGTGTTCTCGGAGGGAGAACCTATCCAATACAAAGAGGCAAAACTGGAAACAATAAATCTCGGGGACGAGCAGAATCCCAAGACTATCCTGGTGGGAGATGACTGGGATCCCGTGTTAAAAACGGCAGCCTTCAAAATATTCACAGAGTATAAGGACGTGTTTGCCTGGAATTATAAAGACCTGAAGGGCGTACATCCGGAGCTCTGCGTGCACCGCATCCCTTTGGTTCCTGGAGCCCAACCTGTGCGGAAGAGGCCGTACAGGATGAACAAAAACTATGCTGCAAGGGTGGAGACCGAGATTGCGCGGATGCTGGACGCGGGGATAATTTTCCGAGTAGACACAAGTGAGTGGGTGTCACCAATCGTGATATCTCAGAAGAAAGAGGCTAACCAAATCCGCATCTGCGTAGACTTTAGGTGTCTCAATGCGGTGACCATTAAGGATCCCTTCCCGATACCCTTCACAGACAACATACTCGGGTAGGTGGCAGGCCATGAGATCTATTCCTTCATGGACGGGTTTTCAGGATATAACCAGATATACATTGCAGAGGAGGACAAGCTAAAAACCACCTTTGTAGTGGAAGATGGTGTGTACGCCTACAACCGGATGCCCTTCGGCCTGTGTAATGCACCTGCAACTTTTCAGAGAATCATCCTGCACATCTTTGACAAGATGTCGAGAGGGAATTTTAAAGCATTTCTGGATGACTGGTCCATTTTCAGTAGCCAAGACAAACACGTTGTAGCACTCGAAGAGTGCATGGAGCGGTGCCGGAAGGCACGTCTGGCACTCAACCCGAAGAAGTGTCGTTTCATGGTACCGCAGGGGAAGCTGCTCGGACACATCGTTTGTAAGGAAGGGTTGAAGACGGACCCCGACAAGGTCCGGGTGATAATTGAAATGGAGGCTCCCAGTGACGTAACCGGTGTCAAGTCATTCTTGGGCCATATCGGGTACTACCGACGGTTCATAAAGAATTTTTCCCGGATTTCATACCCGATGGATAAACTTATGAAGAAAGGGGAGCCGTTCCTCTGGGCGAAGGAGCAAGGGGAGGCATTCGAGGACTTAAAAATGAGACTGTTGGCAGCCCCCATCTTGGCATTTCCAAACTGGGACAGAGAGTTCCATGTTCATGTGGATGCGTCAAACTATGCCATCGGGGCCACCCTGGCACAAGAAGGCGAACATGGGCTGGATCACCCAATCTATTTTGCAAGTCGGTTACTCTCGAGGGCGGAGAGGAACTACAGCACTACAGAGCGAGAGGCTCTCAGAATGGTCTACTCGGTTCAGAAGTTTCGGCACTACCTATTGGCGACGCCGTTTACTTTCTTCGTGGACCACCAGGCTTTGATGTATCTGGTTAACAAGCCCATCATTCAGGGAAGGGTGAGCAGGTGGTTGTTGCTCCTTCAAGAATTCACCTTCAGAATTGTTGTACGGCCAGGACGTAGTCATGTGATTGCGGACCAATTGTCCCGAATTAAGTCCGGCGAGCCTCTAGTAGGAATAAACGATGACTTTCCAGATACTCACCTGTTTCACATCGCCGTACTACCGAAGTGGTACACAAGTATCGGTGAGTACCTGTCCACGGCTCGATTTCCAGAAGGAATGCTCCCCGGAGAGCGTAGAAAATTGGTTCTGAGGAGCAGAACCTTCCAGCTTATCAATGGACTGCTGTACAAAATGGGTCCAGATCAAATATTGAGGCGTTGCGTAATGGAGGAAGAGGTTCCGAGAGTGTTGAAGGAAGCTCATGAGGGACCTGCCGGAGGGCATATGGGCCCCGACACCACCGCCAGAAAAGTCTTGTTGGCAGGCTTATGGTGGCCGACAATGTACAACGATGCCAGGGAGTGGGTCGTCGGCTGTGACACATGCCAGCGGACAGGGAGACCTCTCAAACGAGACTACATGCCACTTAACCCCTCTCATGCACAGGAATTGTTTGAACGGTGGGGACTGGATTTTGTGGGGCCTTTGAAGCCCAGCCGCGCTCGACGCTGTCGGTACATTGTTGTGGCAACAGAGTATCTGACCAAGTGGGTGGAAGCACGAGCACTAACGGATAACTCTGCTCTAAGTACAGCGAAGTTTATTTATGAGCACATAATAATGCGGTACGGCATTCCACTACAGTTGACGAGTGATAGAGGTGGACATTTTGTCAACCATGTGATCAAGCTACTGACGACAGAGTTCAAAATTTTTCACACACTCTCGAGCCCGTACTACCCTCGAGCGAATGGTCAGGCAGAGGCGACTAATAAGATCCTGATTGGAGTCATTTACAAATCCTGCGGTGTTGAGGGCGAGGATTGGGAAGAAAGGCTACCCTCGGTACTATGGGCCTATCGAACATCTTACAAGGTGACCACCGGGTAGACACCGTTCCAACTCATGTACGGACAAGAGGCCGTGGTACCGGTAGAATTCATGGTTCCTAGCCTGCGGATTGCAATTGAGAATAAATTGGGAGATATGGAGAGTTTGAGGGAACGACTCTATCTCTTAAATAAGTTGGATGAAAAACGGGCTTTGGCACAATGGGCCACTGAAGCGACGCAGCAACGGAGGAAGGTTTGGCACGATAAGCATATCCGACGAATGCAATTTACACCGGGCCAATTGGTTCTAAAATACAACGGCCGAAATGAAATCAAGCCTGGAAAGTTCAAAGTGAAATGGATAGGCCCTTACAAGGTTCGGGAGGTGGCCGCAAACGGGTCCGTAAAGCTGTGGACCCTCGACGGACGGGAAATTTCGGATGCGGTGAACGGCTCGAAATTGAAGGTGTATCACGAACAGCCGATGACATCACTGCGAGGACCAAGTACTTAGAAAAAAAAAAATTTAAAAAAAAAATAAAAAAAAATAATAAATAAATTTAAAAAAAAAAAAAAGCAATATCGTACGGCACCGTACGGATCTATAAAGTCCCGTACGGCACCGTACGGATCTATAAAGCACTGTACGACACCGTACGATGAAAAGGGCACGACGACAGGGAAGTACGGCACCGTACTGAAGCATTATTGTGGTCGATACATTTACAAGTATTGTACGGCACCGTACGGAAAAGTGACGACATACAAGCTGAAACAAAAGAAATAAAGGTGTTGTACGGAACCGTACAAGGCGAGGACTGCAAGCAAAGCACCGCACGGTGGATTAGTGTACGGATTGTACTGGCCGTACCGCATCCAGACGCAGCACGGGAAGGAGGCATAGTGTACGATCATCAGATTGCAAAGTATGAATACCAAGTCATATGGTAGCTGACGCACAACATAAGGGCATTTGTACGGCACGGTTGGAGGAGGTCTGAGGATTCAGTACAGCATTGGGATGTGTGAAGGGAAAGCATGAAGGAAGAAATTCATATGGTATAAAAAAAAAAAAAAAAAAAAATGACAAAACAAAGCAGCTCATATTGAAGAACGAATGGTACCGAAGGGAAGGGCATGAGCAGGAAGTAAGGGAAACATAAGCGGTTTGCGGAAAAGAGCATGGGAGCAGACGAAATTCACAAAAATAGGGTGTTTCATAGACTTTGAAGGTTCTAAATTGGCCTTGGCGGCGGGGGCACTGCCCCTCGACCCCGCCCTGTACCGCGACAGGGAGCGCGCCTGGGGCTCTGCCCCAGGACCCCGCGGGGGCGCTGCCTCTCGACCCCGCTGGGGGCGTTGCCCCCTAGACCCCCAGTCGGTTTAGTTATCAACCCTTGGAGAGTGTGACCAGTTGATGAGACCCGGAGCTGCTACATATTTGCATTGGCTGAAGGAAGTTGATTTGTACGGTAAGAGGAGGAATTTAAAAAAACAAAAAACAAAAACGGTTAAGACCGTTATTGTTGGACACTGCACAGTAGTATGGGATCACGACAGCATAGTACTTGGAGACAGAAATTACAGGTTTCAAAACCAGCCAGTAGCAGCAGAGGACCGAGGGTTTCACAATCTAGAGTCCGCATTGCTGGTAGCATGGATACTGCCAGAAAGCACCGTCCACACGTACAGCAACCACAAGCACAAAAGGAAGAGATTACTTGGAAGACTGTGACATTTGAGGGTTTGAGTGGAGTGGAGTGCCGAACATGGTGGGATAACACTCCAGACGCACATTTTTTGAAGGGACAGCTTCGAAGAGCAGGAGTACACTGGGCAATTCAGATGCCTTTGCCCTCCATTAGAGAGTACGAGGGACCTCTCCGAGGCATGATTGATACATTCGATCGGGATAGCCGGCGTAGCACTCTGAAGTATTGTGGCACTGAGATACAGATTTCATTTTCTGCCCAGGAGATATCGAGGGTTTTTGGCATACCTGGCATGCACAAGAAGAAAATAGATTTAAAGCCCAAGAAACTGTCCCGCGAAGAAAAGGAAAAGTACATTAAGCTGGTTTCCAGAAACCTGTCTCAGAGTGAGTTGGAGTCATTGGCTGGCGCTTCTTCAAAGAATCGGGGAATTAAGAAATCATTTGTGGCTCCCGGAGAGTGGCGGTGTTTGATGGACATCGTGAAGAGCAGGTTGACCGGGGCTAGTAGGGCCTCCGACATTGCCCTTACACATCTCATTTTCATGAATGGGATCCGTAATGGTACGGTGTACGATTGGGCTTCAGTTATGGCGGAGAGGTTGTATGAGTTCATGACTCTACAGCATCGGACATTTTACATGCCCCATATTGCCATCGGGTTGTTCCTGAATGCTGCCCGAGAGCAGATTCTAGCAGAGAAGTTGAGGCCACAGCCAGTTGATATTGCTACAGGAGAGCCTCTTATCTTTCATTGGCGTCACTTGGATGTTGGCGGAGTACAGACAGGGTCAAAGAGGAAGCGCCAAGTCCTCTCAGAGTCGGAAGGGGAGAATGTGGACAGTGGCCGAGAGGAGTCGAGTGAAGACTTGGAGGAGGAAGGCAGCGAGAGTGTTGCAGTGGGAGACTCTGACACTCTCGATACAGAGGTACCATCTGAAAGTGCATTTGCTCCAACTCCACCGTCTGAGAGTGCACCACCTCTTGTACTATTCACGCCACCAGTACCCTCGGCGACTGTTGCAGCGGGGACCTCTATACCGTTCAGTACCACATTGGAGGTTGTACCCATGCCACGGTTCGGAGAGCTCCGGCCCCCTGTTGTGCTACACCCGGCGGGTCAGGCTTCCGAGCCACCTACAGCTCAGCCAACCGACCCAGGACAGACTAGCAAAGATGGTGTTGGAGGTTTAGAGCAGGAGCAGACACAGCCACGAGAGCACGTTACATTGGATGTTGTTGGTACTGAGGCCATTGTGTGAGTTGGGCCAGGGGTATTGGAGGAGCCGGCTCGAGCATTGCCGACGGGGGCTGAGGACTCTTCAGTGCTGTCATGGTTGGAGCAGTTCACATTACCCCCGATAGCAGTGGTAGCTCCCATTTCACTTTCCCCTGCCAGAGTAGTGTTAGAGAGGCCTTCAGAAGTTATTGACCTGGATGCAGTGATGTCGCCACCAAGAGAAGAGCCAGTAGCCCAGGAGAGAGAGATATCCGAGAGACCAGTTCCTATGGAGGGACAGAGACCGCAAGCTGAGGCTAGTGAGGAGCCACCAGCCCTGACAGGGTCACGGAGGGTGGTGCCAGCGAGGGAGTCCGCGCAGAAAGTGTTGGAGCAGTACTTGGCGGATGTAGCCGCAGTAGCTGCTGGAGCCCAGCGGGTCATAGCCTCAGCAGAGCTTCAGGCTCAGGAGGGGGTTGCTGAGGAGTTGGAGCGCCTCTTGACCTTTGTGCGGGTTGGCTGTCCACAGGCATTTGCAGAGTGCTTTGAGGCTAGGGGATGGCCTACTCAGGAGTCTCTTACGATGTTGGAGGATTGGGCTCTTAGTGCGACGGTGGGCGAGAGCCGGATTCACGGTCTTATCCGAGAGTTAGAACAGGCCTTTCGAGAGGAGTATTTCACTCTCAGGCGGTTAGAGCATGCTTCCTCAGTACATCAGGCTACGGGATTGGCAGCAGAGGCAGCTCGGGAGGAGGCAGCTTCCCGTCTTACAGCTTTGGAGACTGCAGTGGTTCAGGAGAGGGAGTCTTGGGCGGCTGAGTGGAGTACTATGGTGTCGGAGTTGGACACTTTACGGGCTGCATTGGAGACTGAGCGTGCCGAGCGGGCTCTTCTTGAGACTCACCTTGGTTCTGCTTTGGAGACTGTGGATGCGAAGGAGAAGGCAGTGCTCGAGGCAGCTAGCATGGTTCGGAAGGCTATGGAGCTTAAGATGAGGGCAGAACAGGCTTTACAGCTTCGGACAACTCAAGTGTACGAGTTGCGGGCTAAAGTCACTTCCGGCACAGCCACAGCCGCGCCATCATCATCAGGGACGCTTCCTACGCCCCCTCCTGAGTAGTTTGTGGTAGGCTCATTTTTGTCTATGTTATATTTTGTAAAAGTCGTCGGAGCCGACTTGTTTTTTGGGGGGGATGATGTTGTCGGTATATTTTGTATGTACGGGTGTTGTGTAATAAACTTATGTTAATCTCGGCAGTTAGTACCGAGAGTGTGAACCGTTACGACGTGACGTTTCGGTGGTGTCTCTTCGGAGGTTATATGTACACATTGCTTTGAGTGTGAATGACATGATTTGGTTTTCTGAGTACTTTATGTTTACCGAATCGCAATACTTTCCTGTGTTCATGTTTATCAGTTAATGTGTGTTTATGCAACTATTCTTGTTGACCCGAGAGGGAAAACACACTTGGGACAAAAATCCATTTAATTCATTTAGGGTATTAAAGAGAACATCCCTTGGTTGACGTTAAATATTGACCTTGTTAGCAATAACAATGCACCAACACAACTGAGATGGGGGGGGTGAATCAGTTGTGTGCCAAATCATAAACTTAAATTCCTTTATAAACTGATTACTTTAAACAAACTAAAACAGTAATGTAATCACGAGAGCATCACCAAATCAAAACACCATGACACAAAGATTTGTTGTCGAGGAAAACCCTGTTAAGGGAAAAACCCCGATGGGGATGGAACCCAATAATGATGCACTAAAATATTGTGTCCCAGTTAGGAGACCTAGCCCTATTAGGAGCCGATTATTACATTCAGTACAAGTCCCTGTTAAAGGACAGACCCTGTTAGGAGTTGATTACAAGGATAGGCTCACTGCCCGAGCACATTGCTCAAAGTGAAGGTTAAATCCACCTTCTGGATCCACTGTCCAAATAAGAGCATACAATAACAGTAATGAACTGAATTACAGCAACTAGCGTTGCCCAAACAGTTTCAATGAAATGCTTAATGAATTATCTTTTCTCTACATCCAGCAGACCTTCCACCAACAAGTTCGCAACTACTTCTCAATCATCACACCCATTTTTTTTTTATTCTAAGGAATGACTTTCCTTTATACAAGTTACAGTAAGCAATTAGGTCAGCATGTTAGGACTTCCCTAATGCACAAATGAATACATAGACTCTTGCTAAGATCCATACGGTATCTTAAACAAGTACACAACAATTACAAATCATGAAACGCGTGCCAAGATCCGTAATCCACGCTAGAAACCTTTTGAAAACGTTATCTCCTCTAGTCGGTCCCAAATAGGTCTTCGCAAGATCACACGCTTCATCAGACATCACCTAGATCCCGACGACCCAAGAATCTCATAGATTGTTCTTCCATGTGTATTTTATCAAGCCTCAACCTCGCATACCACAATTCATGCTTGCATCCAAGTAATCCTGAAAACTCAGAGACTATCTCTGTCATAATTCTCTGTTACTGCACTGTGACCAGTCTTCACCGAAACAGTCATAACTCATGCATAAGAACATATAATAATCTGCGACTTTAGACATAAGGTCTAAACACATCCTTCATCACAAATCTAAGCTCGCATATCCTGGAATGTTGTACAATGTTCGTACCACTATGTCAAACCTGCATGTTCCTGTCATAACCAGTCTATCTGATGAAACCAACTGAAACCTATGTTGACATCAATGACAAAACATGAATGTCAACACTTCAAACAGCAACAATTCTAACAGAGCTTACTTCCTACTTCAAGTAGAATCTTGTTTTAGAGAAGTCGCGACAAGAACAAGGGCTAGTTGTAATGAATTCGAAGGTGACTGCTCCACCAGAGACAAGAATCCATCTAATTCATTCAAGGTATTACAAAGAACATCCCTTGGCTGATGTTGAATACTGAGCTTACTTCCTACTTCAAGTAGAATCTTGGCCAAGCACTGATTGTCTTCTAATGCCATGCTTCAATCTGAAATCGAAACTGTGAAATTCCCCAACAAGCTGGCGAGATCCCTAGCTCTAATACCATTGTAACAGCCCCAAACCTTCTGTAGCCTTAATATCCCTAAACTTTTCTGATTTTAGTGTGTTGACATTTTTTCAAACACTTTGTATGCAAACTATCTTATTTGTTTCCTGAATGTGTTTGTTCTTGAAACAACAAATTAACAATTCCAAACTATTGTGAATTACACATGAACTGTTAGGGTAATTTATCAAACACTTGTCATACAATATAAAAATCATGTGGATAGTTTGACAACTCAGTTTTCGTGATAGTATAAAGGTAGCTACAAGTCAAAATGACTGCTGTGACTGCTGTTATAAAATCAAAAGTCCTAAACTGAAATAACTTTGTATTTACAATGCTTCATTATATCCACATCTAACTCAAGTGTATGTTGTTCATGAGACAAAAACATTATAAAAAAGGACTCGTTACATACCAAAGTAGTCACTTCCGAATTTGAGCCTGCTGTAATTCCCAATATAACTTCCAACTCCAACAGCTTTCCTATCTAGCATAGAGTACAACAATGCTGTTGACATCAACTGAACTACCAATAATGATTAGCAGCCAGTGAACTGTTGCAAACTAAAAAAACCTTCTGTAGATGGTTGGTCGTGCCAGCAAACTTTCCACAAATCATTGTTCATTAGACACCAAAGTGCGACTAGACCCACACATGCACTGGAAACCTTCTTAAACCCCGCCCTTATGATTTTCCATGTTTTCCTCCATAGGAATGAATAGGAGATGAACTGCACACTAATAATAAAGATGCACCAACTCTTAATCCCACGATAACTTCACACTTTATTTGTTGTTCATCTGCTCAAAAGAAAGCTCAATTCCCTAAGGATTTCTCTACCCACGTATCCTCTCATGAATTTGCGATGCCATTTGAACAATTCCCACTAACAACTTGGACTATACGGCTCCAAGAAATATTATCATTCACCTCTAAAGTGCCAGATGAAATATTTGTCTTCACTCAACAGCGATAATTGAAAAACCCAACATCTTCATATTGCCTTTCTCCAATATTTTCCATTTCCTAAGTTTGATAGATGAATCTATTGATATATTGATATATTGTGATATAACCAATGAGGACGGCCCAATAATTCAATATTTAACAACCAACTATAGTCCATTATTTTATTGTTTAGTCTAGGATTTAGACTTTATGAATATATTATTTCATATCTCTAATAAAGTTTCATATCAAAATATTAGAGTTCCACAAATAGGATCAAATAGACAATATAAGCTTTTCTCTAAACTCATGCAAATAAACATTAAAAAGCCAATATAATCGTTTCTCTTCTCAAAAAGTTTTTCTGTAATGTGATTCTTGAAACTCCCAAAATATTGAACTTTGGATGCATCCAGAAAAATAATGCAATTTCTTTGACAAATAAAATCAAACTAGAAGTAAATATCAAATGCCTTTCAATATTAAAGATTGAGTTACCTGTCATTTTCATTCTCCATGAAAGCCCCAATAAAGAAATTGTGTGATTCTTCTTTCTCCACCTAGGCCAGATCTTTCACTGCCAAAATTTGTATTCTCAGGTTTCCATCCCAAGATCAATTTGAGAAAACTCTCAAATCAAATAATTATATTCTCCAAATCATTCATATTTTGCATCAATCCTGAAATCTCTTTGTATAATAATATGTTTCAGTTACCCGATGGTTGTCTAATTGATGACTTTAATTGAAGTTATTTAATTCTAATATTTTCTCCATAAAGTGATTTATTTACATTGCAATACCAATTTAACAAAATCTCTTTATTTTTAATAATTATTAATTAAATATTAGTTGCTTTAATAATTTAAGACAACATAATAAATAATTAAATAATTGTTTATTTTTCCATTGCCACTAAAAAATGGGACATTACAAAATGTGATTACAATACATTCAATCTCATTCCCCTCTTTGCCTCCAACGTGGAAGCACCTATAAACAACCTCCTTATCTCTCCCACCTAATCTTATTCTTGCAAAACAACTCTTCATTCAATTGTTCCTCATACTTTCTACATCCAAAGAGTTGTATTTATAGAATGGCAAGAGCTCCAAAACCACCAAACAAGGCATTCAAAGAAGGCTTATCATCCCAAAAAATCCCAAATCTTGAATTGCCTCCGCCGAAGTCAAAAGGACACTAGTTTTGGCTTCAACACTTTTCCTCCAACTTGGACGCCCAATTTCACAAGATAAACATTAATATAATAAATGACAGGATACCAAGATACACCTATTGCCTCTTCCAAGCACCCACTTGGAGAAGCCCAAACGTCAAGCATTTGTCCACTTTCTAAGTCATTAAATATTTCATTCTAGGCATCTATATGTGGGGAAAATAATATTAAATAATTATGTTCACAACACACCTTTATTGTTGGATTCACAAATTAGATGGCACCTTAATCCTAACATTCTCCCACTTGACATCATGTATTGTAAATACACCCATAGGAATCATAAAGAAGGGAAAAGAAATCCTAAGCCATCCATGTACCATTTGAATCTTCGCCATGCTCTCATGCTCCACCAAGGTACCTGCAAAAGCAACCATGATAACCACCATCAAGCAAAAAATCTTCACATCCTCCAACATGTGACATATGGAAGAAAAAAGAAACATGTCAATTCTCAGTGAAACTTGCACCAATCTTTACATGAACATAAGCATCAGATTCAAATGATAAAAAAGGCTTGAAGTAACTTCCTTACTCATACCACCTGGAATAGTAATCACAAAAATTGCAATTCTCAAGCTAACCATACCTCAAACCAGGGTATACTAACATAGAACTTCATGCCATCAACGTATCAACTCTAAACTCCAAACAAATCTCGATATACCCATCCTCCTATCTCAATGTTATTATGCACACAAATATACTGAGAGGGGCTATGAATCAATATATATCAATTTTGACTTCAAAATTTATTGCAACATTAATACCATTACTACATCTTACAATATCATCAAGACAACTATGCGAGAGATAAGCACATCCACACATGAACACATGAGAACTATAGATTTACATGGAAACCCAAAAGGGAAAAACCATAGTGAGAATAACTCTTTGGATCTACTAACTAAATCCAACCTCACAAAATAATGATGAACATACAAAATTTTATAGGCAGCAAAAATCATATTAAAAATGAAGTTATTAACAGCAAAAATCATATTCCCAATGCGACATTCAATGTGGGTCGCCAATATAGTCCTAGTCAAGAAGAAAAATGAAGAAATAAGGTTGTGTGTTGATTTTTGAAATTTGAACAAGGCATCAGAAAAAGACAACTATCCATTGCCATCATTGGATGAAGTATTACAAATAATGAATGGATTGTAGATGATGACATTTATGGATGGATATTCAGGATACAATCAAGTGATAGTTGAAGAAGAAGATAGATTGAAGACTGATTTCACCACTAAGTGGGGAATATTTGCATACATGAGGATGCCTTTTGGCCTAATCAACGCAAGTGCAACGTTTCAGCGGGCCATGAACTATGCCTTCAAGGACTTAAAGGATAAATGCATCATTATTTACATGGATGACATCACAATGTTTTTGAAGAAAAGAGAAGATCACATTGAAGATTTAAGCAAAGTATTTTCGAGATGCAAAAAGTTTGGAGTTACTCTCAATTCAAAGAAGTGCATGTTTGGGGTGACAAAAGGGAAATTGCTTGGACATGTATTTTTAGAAAAGGGAAGTATGATAGATCCTGAAAGAGTGGAGGCTATTTCAAAATTGAGTTTACTAGCCAGCAAGAAAGAACTGAAATCTTTCTTTGGTAAGATCAATTTTGTGAGAAAATTCATTTTAGGATTTGCAGAGATAGTGAAGCCTATGAATGACATGCTCAAGAAAGATGCAAAGATGGATTGGACTCCAAAGGCAAGGAGAGATTTTGAAGAGATAAAGGAAGCAATTATTAAAGCGCCAATTCTCGTGAGTCTAGACTATGAGAAGCCATTCTACATATACGCATTTGCCTCAGATCATGCATGTGCAACCATTCTTACACAAAGAGTTGAAGAGAATGAAGAGCATCCTATCGCTTTTATGAGTGACCCCTTTAAAGATGTGGAATTTGTTAGCTTGTGGTGACTGATTAGGAAAGTACTATACATTTTTCATTCGTCGTGGGGTTAACTCGTCAAGCGTTTTTGAGTTGACACGTCAAACATTTCCCTAGGTTGACTCGTCAAGCCTTTTCTTAGGTTGACTCGTCAAGTATTTTAGGGTTAACTTGTTAACCGACATAAGCCTTGTTATATTGGCTTAGGGTTAGGGATTTCATCATGATGTATGATTTTAGTACTTGCGGCGGAATTGAGCTGTAAGGGATTACGGATTGTAATCAGGTTGTAATCACTGGATAATAAAATATTAGACTCACTGTTGGTGGACGTAGCCCAAAGATTGGGTGAACCACATTAAATCTATGTCTTGTGTTCTCTTCTGTGTGGTTTATTGTTTTCTGATATTGGTTATTTGCACATAATTGTTATTTCTATCTTGTTAATCCTCACAAGTGGTATTAGAGCCAGGTTATTTCATTCGTTCTTTCATCTATTCGTTGAAGCAGGTCTCACGAGTCAGTGGGAGAGTCTCTCGGTTAAGTGGGAGAAATGGAAGACGAGGGTAGGCTGAAGGTTGATAAGTTTAATGGGCAGAACTTCCAGTTATGGAAGATGAAAATGGAGGACTATCTCTATCAGAAGGATCTATGGCGGCCATTAGATGAAATAGCCAAGAAAGAGGCAACAATGTCTCAAGAAGATTGGGATATTTTGGATAGGAAGGCACTGGGGAGTATTTGTTTATGCCTGGCACAATCGATGGCATTCAATATTACCGGAGCAACGAAAGCTAAAGATCTGATGGATACCCTAGCGAAGTTGTATGAAAAGCCTTTAGCTTCAAACAAGGTATTTCTTATGAAGCGTTTATTTAATATGAAAATGGAAGAAGGTGGATCAGTCGCTGATCATTTGAATGAGTTTAATACAGTTACAAGTCAGTTAGCCTCAGTTAAAATTACTTTTGATGAAGAGGTTAGGGCTCTCTTGATTTTGTGTTCTTTGCCAGAAAGCTAGAATGGCTTGATAATGGCTGTTAGTAATTCTGTTTCTGGTTCTAATACCCTAAAGTTTGATGATGTTATTGGTGTTATATTGAGTGAGGAAATTCGTAGGAAAAGCTCAGGGGCATCCACATCGGGTAGTGTATTGAATGCAGAAAGCAGAGGCAGAACAAGAGATAAAGGAAACAACTCTAGAAATCATGGAAAATCACGAGGGAAGTCAAAGGGAAAAAGGTCTCAGTCAAGAGGACCTAGCGATTACTGGTACTGTGGAAAATTAGGACATAAGAAGAAAGATTGCTAGTCTCAGAAGAAAGATCAAGGAGACAAACATGATGGAAACAAGGAGGTAAATGTGGTAAGTAATAAATCTGAAAAGGATGCTTTGATTCTTTCTTTAGAAAGTATTGATGATTCATGGGTTTTAGATTCTGGGGCTTCATTTCATGCTACACCCCATAGAGGTTATTTTCTTGATTATGTCCAAGGGGATTTTGGGCTAGTTTATTTGGGAGATAATGAACCTTGTCAGATAGTTGGAAAGGGAAAAATTAAGATTAAGTTGCAGAATGGGAATCATTGGCTACTACAAGAGGTAAGACATGTTCCAAGGCTGAGTAGGAATTTGATTTCAGCAAGGCAACTGGGTGATGAAGGTTGCACAGTTACTTTTAATGATAGAAATTGGAAGGTTTCAAAAAGTTCCTTAGTAGTAGCAAAAGGTGTGAAAGTAGGCACCTTATATCTTTGTACAGGTCATACTGTTTCTTCTACTTTAATTGTTTCAGAAGATAATGAATGTTCAGGAACAGTGGCTGCAGTTGAGCAAGAAGAACATCAAACCGTTGCTATAGATTCTGACACAGCACTGTGGCACAATAGACTTGGGCACATGAGTGAAAAAGGTATGAAATTACTTCATTCAAAGAAAGCTTTACCTGGTCTGAAATGTGTCAATATGGATTTCTGTGAAAGTTGTGTTTATGGAAAAAAAAAAAGAGTTAGTTTTGTGAAGAGTGGGAAGGAAAAGAAAAATGAGAGATTAGAGCTTGTGCATACAGATGTATGGGGACCAGCTCAGGTATCTTCCCTTGGTGGCTCTCTGTATTATGTTACTGTTATACACTGAGTTTTGCGCCTCTGTCTCAAGCTCTCTTGGTCTTCATAACTCAGTATAACATGGGAATCATCTCAAGGTTGTGGGACCTTTTGCTAACCGAGATGAAACCTCCAGGTTCTAGGTTGGTTCCTCTTAGATTATCACCTTAGCTTGCTCTTAACAGGAAAGTAAAACTTTTGAGGGAAAGGGATAGAAGGAGTGCATGAAAGGGAAATAACAGGAAAGCAAACTACCTACTAGGTGATGCACTGAAAATAGGGTTTGGATCTCAGTATAGAGGAATGAAACCAGTGAAAGGCTTAGGTCTGAGAGATCACAACTTACTGAATAGGCTTGCATAAGTGTTTCATAAGAGGGTCTGCAAACAAAAGAGGGTGTTCAGGGAAAGAGAAAGATTCTTTCACAACAACAAGACTCTTAGGATTAGACAACAATCTATGACCTGCAAACAAACATTCACTCCTATAACTCGGTGTAGGATTGAGACAAGACTGTTAGGGGCTGAAATATACCCACAAAACATCTAAATCAGATCAAACACAATAACACACACAGTTACAGAAAAGTAAGAGGAATCAGGAAACCTAAGATCTCATTGAAAACATGCATACACTTTGATCCAATAAGAGATAATCCACACAAGAAAGCATAAGGACAACAAGAATGTCACAAAATACTTTGCAATATCTGAACAATCAATGAAAATTACAATTGTAGAAAGCTAAAGGGCAGGAAAATTGCCACAAAAAGCTTTCTGAGAAAGAAACTTTCTTTTTACAATTGCCGAATTCTGAGCTCTACAAGCTCCAAAAATACAATATATACATCACTCAACTACACGCAGGTAGGAGTCCATAATTTAACTAGGGTTACAAGATTTATAATTTTAATAATCAACCCTAGGGTATCGATCAACTAAAGTCAAATCTGATCATGAATACATCTCTGCAAATATCATAGCCGATCAGATATTCATCTATCCCTGTACTGCAAACAACCTACAGACAAGCAACCTTGACCTGACAACCTCTTGCAAGCCCACTAAGCCATAAAGACTCCAAATCTGATCTTCGCAAGAATGAATTTGAAAGTACAAATGGCGCCAACTCTTTAATGTTTCATCGGCGTAAGAACACCACACTGTACCTTGCAAAATCCATGGCGTCGTTGACCAGATCATCCATCATCATGCTCGCAACCAGAAAATGTCCTGACAACATCAATTCCGAGCTACCCCGCCACTTCGCAACGTCCTCTGCAGAAGAAAACTCGCCAAAAGTCAAACTGCTTAAAAAAAACACTGGTCGCATGATCGCATGAACTCAAAAGCCTTCATGCGATCATGCGACAAGCCCTTTGAAATCTGCCCCCCGCTACGCAAGACACCTGCAAATTAAACACTAGCAAAAACCCCTGCAAAAATGTTCAAATTCGGGCCCAAACGGTTACCAGCTCTTCGTTTAAAACACGACCGTGGATCACATCTCTTCCCAACAAATCGGACGGTCTGGATCATCCCTGAAACAGTCGCAAGCCCCTTCTTGAATAGTCAAAATCTACCTCGACACATCGCAGCCAATGAGATTTTAGCACGTCGGCAAATTTACCAGCTTGGACCCACCTTGACTAAGATTCTAATCTAACAGCGGGCGCGTGATCTCATGGGGTCGGAAGATCCCATGAGATCTTACGACCACCGTAGATCTCTTTTCTACCGCCTCTGCATCGAACGGTCCTCATTATGCCGCTGCCTTTAAATATCGCACATCTTCTTTCAGCGGTATAGCGACAACCGCGGGATTCATCCAAGCCTTAACCTGCCTTGCCTTTTAAAAGACCTCAGGCCCACCTAACACCTCTCCATGTCGCCAAACTCACAGCCAACCAGAAGCAGACACCTCGGACTATGTGGCAACGGACCCACTGACACCAGTGTCGTACCGGAAGGAAGATCGACGGTCGTCGTTACACCGCACGTTTAAACAGGCAACATCTTTCCTTAGCGGTGTAGCGACAACCACAAGATTTTGCCGAGCTTTAACCTTTGCAGACGAAGAATGGGCCTGCCGACAGGTGTCATCCTGTCGCATGATCGCAAGGGCAAGGAATATTCCTTGCGAACATGCAACAACCACAAGATTCAAAGGGAAGGACAGCCACCGAGCCCCACCGGGTCGGAGTTGCGCACATAAAAAGAATGTTGTCGCTAGGAAGAACTGGTGCGAAAATGTGAAGAGGTCGAAAACACAGAGGATTTTCGATACTAAACATTTTCTTTGGAACTCAGTCGCAGTAGCGCACAAACAATTCCTACAACATTAAAACTTGAATAACTTCCTGGGTATTGCGAATTAGGTTATGCGATCAGAGCTGAAGCACGATGACACATTGAAGATCATAAGGTTCAGATCGCACAAACAATTCCTTCATGGATCAACTTCGCAAACGAAAACAAGCTGCAGCAGGGCAGAATAAAACAGAGACCTGGAAACTTGGCCAAATTTGCAGAATGGAAATTTTGGGCAACAGTTACATTTATAGATGATGCAACAAGAAAAGTATGGATTTATTTCCTTAGAAATCTGATGTATTTCAAACTTTTAAGAAATGGAAATGCTTGGTTGAGAATGAGACTGGTAAAAGGTTAAAATGTCTCAGATCTGATAATGGTGGTGAGTATTGCAGCACAGAATTTGAAGATTATTGTTCCTCTAATGGTATTCGTAGGCAGAAAACTGTACCAAGGACTCCACAAGAAAATAAAGTGGCTGAACACATGAATAGGACAATAATGGAGCATGCAAGGAGTATGAGGTTGCATGCTAGGCTGCCCAAAATTATGTGGGCAGAGGCTATGAACACTGCTGTTTATTTAATCAATAGAGGCCCCTCTACTCTTTTTGACTGTGGTATTCCAGAGGAAGCATGGAGTGGTAAGAAGGTGAGTTATTTTTTTCTCAAAACCTTTGGTTGTGAAGCTTTTGCACTTATAGATTCTGAAAATAGAACCAAGCTGGAAGCTACGTCAAAGAAATGTGTATTTGTTGGATATGGCATTGATGAATTTGGTTATAGGCTTTGGGATTTTGAAAATCATAAAATTGTAAAAAGCAGGGATGTCATATTCAATGAAAAAGTATTGTACAAAGATCTGTTGCAGCAGCATGAGAAGAAAGAAAATGATTGTGTAGTACTAGATGATACTCCAAAAGATGATGTTCCAGTAGTTCTTTATGCTCCGCAACAACAGCAACAACAAATACCACATAGCTCAGTGAATGTTAGACGGTCAACAAGGCTAAGTAGACCTCCAGAGAGATTCTCTCCCTCTTTGTATTCTATTTTATTAACAGATGCTAGTGAACCTGAATGTTATAATGAAGCTGTGCAGGTGGATACAAAGCTTCAGTGGGAGTCTGCAATGACAGATGAAATGGACTCCTTGCTGAAAAATCACACTTGGGATTTATGCAAGTTACCTGCAGGTAAAAGGGCTTTACAAAATAAATGGGTTTACAGGATAAAAGAAGAGGATGGAGGTAAGAAAAGATTTAAAGCCAGATTAGTTGTAAAAGGATTTGCACAGAAAAAGGGTATTGATTTTGATGAGATATTTTCTCCAGTTGTTAAAATGACTTCTATCTGTACTGTTTTAAGTATTGTGGCTACTGAAGATTTGCATTTAGAGCAGCTTGATGTTAAAACAATTTTTCTTCATGGTGTTTTGGATGAAGAAATATATATGGTCTAGCCACAAGGATTTGAGGTCAAGGGTAAGGAGAATTTGGTGTGCAGATTGCAAAAAAGTTTATATGGCTTGAAGCAAGCACCTCGGCAAGGGTATATTAAATTTGACACTTTTATGAATGAGCATGGATATAGTCGGTGTCATTCTGACCATTGTGTTTATTTTAAGAGGTTGGATGATGACAGCTACATTATTTTATGTTTATATGTTGATGATATGCTTGTAGCTGGGTTTAACATGGATCACATTAAGGGGTTGAAACAACAGTTAGCACATTCATTTGCTATGAAGGATTTGGGGGCAGCAAAACAAATCCTTGGTATGAAAATTTGCAGAGATAGGAAAAATAGGAAATTGTCTCTATCTCAGACTGATTATATTGAGAAGGTGTTGCAACGTTTCTCTATGGAGAATGCCAAAGCTGTCAGCACACCTTTGCCTGGTCATTTGAAATTGACTAAGGATATGTGTCCCAAGACACCAGAAGAAGAGACTAAAATGTCTAAGGTACCTTATGCTTCAACTGTAGGGAGCTTAATGTATGCTATGGTATGTACTAGGCCAGATATTGCACACGCAGTGGGAATTGTTAGCCGATATATGAGTAACCCTAGTATTGAGCATTGGAATGCAGTCAAATGGATTCTCAGATATTTGAGAGGTACATCTAGTAAGTGTTTACACTTTGGGGGTTCTACTACTACTGTACAAGGCTATGTTGACTCAGATTTGGCAGGAGATATAGATAGCAGGAGGAGTACTACAGGTTATGTATTTACTGTTGGTGGGACAGCAGTGAGTTGGATTTCTCGACTACAAAAGGTGGTTGCTTTATCCACTACAGAGGCAGAGTATGTTGCTACTACAAAGGCAGCCAAGGAGATGATATGGCTTCAATTCTTCATGGAAGAATTGGGACATCCTCAAATGGGTAATTTTTTGCATACAGATAGCCAAAGTGCCATTCATCTTGCGAAAAATTCTGTTTTGCACTCAAAGACAAAACACATACAGTTGCGGTACCATTTCATTCGGTCAGTTTTGGATGTTGGGCAGTTAAAGCTGGAAAAGATACATACAGATGATAATCCAATAGATATGTTTACAAAGGCAGTAACCAAGGAGAAGTTGAACTCCTGTTCAACTTCGGTTGGTCTACTAGACTGAACAGAATAAAGGGACAGTTGAGTCCAAGGTGGTTGGATCCAGTGGGAGCCTCACAGGGTAGCGGTTTAGCTACACGATCAGTCTCCAAGTGGGAGATTGTTGTTTGGTGTGGAGTCTGATCAGTCCCCAAGTGGGAGATTGTTAGCTTGTGGTGACTGATCAAGAAAGTACTATCCAGGAAAGTACTGTACATTTTTCATTCGTCGTGGGGTTAACTCGTCAAGCGTTTTTGAGTTGACACGTCAAACATTTCCCTAGGTTGACTTGTCAAGCCTTTTCTTAGGTTGACTCGTCAAGTATTTTAGGGTTAACTTGTTAACCGACATAAGACTTGTTATATTGGCTTAGGGTTAGGGATTTCATCATGATGTATGATTTTAGTACTTGCGGCGGAATTGAGTTGTAAGGGATTACGGATTGTAATCAAGTTGTAATCACTGGATAATAAAATATTGGACTCACTGTTGGTGGACGTAGCCCAGGGATTGGGTGAACCACATTAAATCTTTGTGTCTTGTGTTCTCTTCTGTGTGGTTTATTGTTTTCTGATATTGGTTATATTTGCACATAATTGTTATTTCTGCCTTGTTAATCCTCACAGAATTGAATTGCCCTAATGTGGAAAAACAAGCTTGTGCTTTGGTGAAGGCGACGAGAAATTCAGACATTACATCTTGAGAAGTAAAGTGCACGTCATAGTTCCCAATGTCTCTGTGAAGACATTATTAATGCAAAATGAATTAGGCGAAAGAAGAGGAAAGTGGGTCGCCACTATCCAGGAATATGACATAGACAATCAACTAATGAAGCTAGTCAGAGGACAAAAGTTAGCGTAGAAGATTGCATATAATGGACCAAGCCTAGTTCAGCAGGTTTATGAATTGGAGGATGCATGCCCTGATGAGTGGTACAAAGATATTATCAATTACTTGTTGAATCACAAATGTCCTTCACATTTGAATCCAGTACAAAAGAAGGCATTGAAGTTGAAAAGTAAGAGGTACATGTCGCAGGGGTCAGTATTATACAAGCAAAATCATGATGGCATTTACTTGAGATGTGTTGGGAAGGATGAAGTGAAAAGGATTTTGGAGCATTTTCACGACAAGTTTGGAACTAGGCATGGAGCAAGTCTAGCCACAGCACATAAGATATTGAGATCAAGCTACTATTGGCAAACTTTATTCAAGGATACGCACGAGCATGTGAAGACTTGCCACATTTGCCATGCAACTGTTGTTCGAGAGAAAAATCTTGCGATGCCGCTCCAGCTTGTGATCGAGGTGAGACCATTTGCAAAATGGGGACTCGATTTCATTGGTACAATCAATCCACCTTCCTCAGCACAACACAGGTATATTCTGACCACTACCGACTGCTGTACTTGGTGGACGGAAGCCCGAGCCTTAAAGAATTCTACTATTGAAGTTGTTATTAAGTTAACAGCATTAGATTTCCACAATCCATTAGTAATACATTTATGAATTTCTGGATTCGATTGTGTGCATATTTTTAGCATCAACGTTTCGGATCACACTTTGTGATCCATCATCAAGATAGAGAAAGTGCCAGGAAGAATAGTAAAATGGATTTTTACTATTCTTCCTGGCACTTTCTCTATCCTAAGAAAGTGCTAGGAAAAATAATAAAATGGATTTTTACTATTTTTATTGTGTGCGTATTTTTACTATTCTTCCTGGCACTTTCTCTATCCTGATGATGGATCACAGAGTGTGATCCGAAACGTTGATGCTAAAAATACGCACACAATCAAATCTAGAAATTCATAAATGTATTGGTATTAAGTTTCTAGAAGAGAAAATCAGCACAAGGTTTGGATGTCCTTATGCTTTGATTTGTGATAATGGTTCTACTTTTGCTTCATTGAAATTTCATAATTGGGCATTTGATCATTGGGATTGTTTTAAAATTTTCATCTAATTAATATCCCAAGGGAAATGGCTAGCAGAAGCAACCAATAAGAACCTACCAACTGTTATTAAGAAACTTTTAGACAAGAATCCAAGAGATTAGCACACGCAACTGAAATTTTCTTTATGGGCAGACAAAATGAGATCAAAAAGTTCCTTAGGAACATTCCCCATATCGTTTAGTGTACGGACAAGACCGAGTTTTCCCGATTCAACTAAGAATCCCGACCTTACAATTTTTGCAAGAGTATTATGACAACGAGGGCAGGGTCCAATTGAGATTGTCCCAATTGATGCAATTGGATGAAAAGAGAGATGAAGCCCTAGATAAATTTGCAAAACATCAAGGGGTAGTGAAGAGATGGTTTGACAAGCAAGCGAGAATCAAAGCCTTCAAGATATCGGACCTAGTTCTATACTGGAGCAAAACTCACGTCAACACCTTAGCTCAAAGGCGGGGCATCCTTATGCCCCTTCGGCCTTACGGGACTATCTGTCACCACCATGAGGTGGCATGCTTAGAAGGGAACCTCATAACAGTTTCTCCCGCCTTGTAATCCTTGCAGCAATTCACAGACAGATTGGAAGTTTAGTCATTCAACATAATTGTCAATCACAGCCATTAAATTTCCACAATCCATATCAATGTTGCAATAGCTTCTGGAATTTGATTGCGTAAAAAAATTTTAGTATCAAATTCCAAAAGCTATTGCAACATAATTGTCAATATCAATCTATACAGGATTATTCATCAAATACATTATTACACATATTATAGACCATTTATTAAACAATACATAACGCAGACATATTTATGCATACCACAATTGAACAATAATGCCACAGCCCACACTAAACAATGATTCACTGATCTGATTACCTATGTATATATATGCTAGTGGTCGATCTGCTCTTATTGCTGCTGCTGATTGGGTTGATCTGCTCTTATATCTGCTACTGCTTGATCAATCTATTCTTCTTGATATCTGAGTAATCCTTTATTTATGACTGACTGCTGCTTATATTCAGATATATATAAGTGTGTGTGAAACCCTCCCTTATTCCTTGATCGATGCCTCTATTTACTTATTTAATGCAGGTCAGATTCTTCTCTTATTTGTCTTACAAATGCTTCTCTTTTCTCCATTTTTTTATGCCCTCTTTCAATGAAATGATCTACTGTATTATATCCCCTCAAAATTGGATGAAGAGTCACCACGCTTCAAGGCATACAACTCCTAACAGATGCATCCCTTCATATTCATTGCTGCCCTTCCAAAACTTAGTGCTGCCTTCTAATAATGCTAATCACTGTTATTTAATTCCTGATCGCCCTCCTTTTTAAAAGTCTCCAACTCCTCATTAACCCGTACAATACATACATACATATGTATATACATATATAAATATAAATATACATATACACATACATATATAAATATTATATACACATATTCATACATGTATATATACACATGTTCATACATATACATAGATATCTACATATATATATTGTGGTAAAATAATGAATGTGTTATTAAACAATGATCATGAGTGATCTATATATACAAGATACAAGAGAATGTTTCTATAACGAACAAGAGAGAGGGAATAGAAACATTCTTGTAGAGTGAAAGAGAAAGTTTCCATAACGAACAGGAGTTTATGGAAACATTACAAAAAGAGTGACCATTACAAATAGACAAAAGCGAGATCAAATTAGAAACTATCTATTATCGTAATACCCTCCCTTAATGGTCAATCTATCTTTAAAAAAACAGAAATTTGCATGTCCTCAGAAAGCGTAAAAGGCAGCCTCAAGTTGATCAAAGAGGTCTGCAGAAAGAAGGCTCTGCTTTTATCTAATGTTTCATGGAGATCCTTCAATATGTCCAGAACCTGCAGCTGTCTTGCCAGACGGGATTTGAGGCAGTTGATCATTAGTAACTGAAAGCTTAATGAGTATAACTGCTTCACGATTGCATTCATCAAACTTGTCTTGAGTCGCATCAGTTGTGGTAGGACGAGTCTCGGTACCCTGAACAAGCGCCTCAAGGCGACGGTGCTCGAAAATCGTCAACAAGCGCTGCTTCCAGGTGTCATAATTCTTTCCATTGAAATGGTGACTGCCTTCCAGCATAAGATTGGTGAGAGATGCCATAGCACGTTTTTCAAAGAAAAAACGTGAAAAATCAAAAAATGGCACGAATTTCAAGGCAGATTAACGGAAGACCTAGAGAATTTGAAGAGACACCCAGTGAAGAGCTCAAAAAACCCAGATAGAATCTGCTGTCAGATTCTGAATCCGCTGGCTCGAAAATTGAGGCATGGAAAATGATGCACCCAAAAAAAAACGAGACTAACCCAGTTGAGATCTACAAAAACCCACCAGGAATATGCTGTCAGATTTTGGATCCGCTGGCTGGAAATCAAGGCACTCAGAAAAAACAGATGACAACCTAGTTGAGCTCTTGAAAAACCCACAAGGAATTTGCAATCAGAAAAAAATTCGACTTGAATTGAAGGGTCAAAACCCTAGTCAAAAATACAAAAACCCTAGACGGGCGGGTGAGGAAAAACAAATGCAAATTTTGAACACACTCGGAGCAAAAAAGCTTCGAAAATCTTGAACTAATAAATTCAGAAAAGAAATTAAAGATTTTCGAAGAGGCCAGAAATTTGCTCTGATACCATATTGTGGTAAAATAATGAATGTGTTATTAAACAATGATCATGAATGATCTATATATACAAGATACAAGAAATGTTTCTAAAACGAACAGGAGAGGAAATAGAAACATTCTTGTAGAGTGAAAGAGAAAGTTTCCATAACGAACAGAAGGAGTTTATGGAAACATTACAAAAAGAGTGACCATTACAAATAGACGAAAGAGAGATCAAATTAGAAACTATCTATTATCATAATAATATATATATATATATGTATGTATGTATGTATGTATGTATGCATGTGTGCATGTGTGCACACACCCCATCATAGAGTGGGGTCGGCCAGCATATAAAGGGTGTTAATTTAATTTAAAAATACTAAGTCGACCTTAATTACTTATTAAAATTGTGATTTGTATAAGCCCTAGGCGGGGCATGACAACTGCATACTATGAGGTGTGTATGTGCTAGTCAAAATGTGTATATGTGACACAAGTAGGAGCTAATCATAGTGTGTATATGTGACACATGCTTGAACTAATTGTTGTGTAAAAATGTTACATTTATATGAATTGGTTGTAATGTGGTTTTGTGTGTGTTGTATCAAATATTGGGTTTGATCTAACAGTCAACAGGAATGCATCTGCTATCAAACTATTGTTAATGGATTATATTGGAAGCATGAACTCAATTATTGGTTGTGATTTTAAGTCAGGTTGGCGATCTCATAACAAAGGAGAGGATAAAGTCTCTCTATTATTTGTCTATGAACTACAGATCCTTTTATTCCCAAAAGCGATATGTAGGAAGAGATAGAACGAACCCTTAAGGTTTAGGTCTGGGTCAATTGGTGTTTAAAAAATAAAATAAAAATCATATTAATCAAGGTAGCTATTGCACAAAGTTCTTAATGACTTACAAGTCCTTGAGGTATATCAATAATCACAAAGCCAATAGCAGGTTTCTTTTTGTGATGGCAAAGACAACTTCATTATGCTCCTTCCACATTATGCAAAACAAATTTTGTCTTGCAAATCTTAGTTATTTTCACAGTAAGTTTCTCAAGTTTTAAATAATCTCTTTTGTTTACAGATGTAGGTTTCCTCAAACAGCAAATGCCTACACTGTGTCCTTTTTATCTAAGTCCAACCTACTCCTTTCTCAGTCCCGTCCGCTACATCTTCCCACCTCCCAACCACAGTATGCCTGTTAGACAAAAGCATATAAATTGCAGTGTCATGTGGTTTCAAAGCTAGTATATATTCTGTAGCATGTTTTCTTAGTTACAAGTTATGGATTAAGAAGCACCCCAAAAGGCATGGCACACCAAAGCATTGGTTCATATTGGCATTTCTTGGACAATATTCATCACTTCATTTAGGCATTCAGCGTGATCAAGAAGGTCAACCATGCAGGTGTAGTGCTTGGCATGATACCATGATCTTGAATAATAAAAGAAAGTAGTACTGGTCCTCGTCAGAACTATATTGCTGTGTGCAGGGATAACATAGAAAAAAAAATTGGCATAGCTTGGTCTGATCCCTTCTTGTACCATTCCTACAAACTGTTGAATGGCTGCCCTGTTTCACCAATGTTGTGCATTCATGAGACAACATTTTCTTCTGCCGTTTTGTCAAACATCTTGTATGAATTATGTATGAATCCTAATTTAGCATACATAATATCAATGGTATTTTGCACGGGACCATCTGATTCATACCCTCCTTTGATGATACAGACATGGACCTGCTTTCCTAGTTCAAAGGCTGCTAGAGAAGCACATGCACGAATGATACTTGCAAAGGTGAATTCATCTGGCTTAATTCCTTTGATTTGCATTTGTCTAAAAAAATTGAGAGCTTGCTCACAATTACCATTTCGGATGCATCCTGAAATCATTGCATTCCATGAGACAATATTTGGTGCAGGCATCTCTGTGAATTTTTTAAATGCGTCATCTATATTCCCACATTTGCTGTACATATCAATCAGGGAAGTTCCAACAAAAAGATGCAAATCAAGTCCAGTTTTTAGAGCCTGGGCATGTATCTCTTTGCCTCGCTTCAGTGATCCTAAACATGTACATGCCTTGAGTACAGTCGAGAAGTTTAAATATGTTCTATTCATAAGTGGTAATCGCATTTTGTAAAGGAGATTTAGAGCTTCATTATTATACCCGTTTCCTGCATATGCTGTAATCACCCTGCACCATAATACAAGATCATTTTTGGGACCTTGATCAAACACATTATGTGCATCTTCTATATGCCCACACTTGGCATAAAGATTAACAAGGGCATTCTCTACAAATGAATTAGAGGTTAATCCAGTCTTCCATGCCTGGGCATGGACCTGCTTCCCAAATCTCAAATACTTCAGGGAGAAACATCCTGCAAGAACACTGTCAAAAGTAAATGCATTTGGTTTCACATTTGCGAATTGCATTTCTTTATAAAGTTCAACAGCTTCCTCGTTACACCCATTTTGTCCATAGCCAGCAATCATTGCTGTCCACGATACCACTGTTTTCTCAGAAATTCTTTCAAACACCTTGAAAGCATATTTTGTGTCACCACTCTTCGAATACATGGTAATAAGGGCATTCTCTACCCAGACATTTGCATCAGATAGAGATTTGATAATATACACGTGCACCTGCTTTCCTTTTTGTAGTTCTTCTCGGTCAGCACATGCTGTAAGGACACTAGTCAAGGTGAAATCATCTGCCCTGATGCATGACCACTGCATTTGGGAGAACAGATTTATAGCTTCCTCATGATACTTATTCCGGACATAACTTCTTATCATTACAGTCCATGACACTACATTTGGCTCTGAAATTTTTTCAAAAACTCTGCGTGCATCCACAAACAGATTGCATTTCCCATACATGTCAACAAGGGCACTTTCCACATGCAAATCAGACACAAAACACGTTTTGATTGCCATCCCATGCAATACCTTTCCCTGTATTGGATCCCCCATGCCTGCACATATCCTAAGTAAACTGGGGAGAGTGAATTGGTCTGGCATTATAGCGGCATCACGCATTGAACCCACAAGTTTGAGAGCATCTTCCCAATACTCATTCTGAATATATGCTGTAAGCATTGAAGTCCATGACACAATGCTTCGCTCCGGCATTCGGTCAAACACTTGGCGTGCATCAACTAAGTTCCCACATTTAGCATACATGTTAACAAGAATAGTTTCTAGATAAACATTAAACCCTTCTTCATTTTTAATAACCTGTGCATGAATCTGTTTGCCTTCTTTTACTGATTTCCTTCTGACACACTCTTGCAACATTACTGCATAATCTATGAAATCAAATTGTTCTGAATCGATGCCATGATTTACATGCTCATTCTCAAAAAATGTGTAGTCACCTTTGGTGACAAGAGTTTTCAGTTTTGGTTGTTTGCATTGTCTAAAACATCCAAGAGAGCTATCAATGTGATTAATGAAATTGAGGTTTGAGAAAGGAAAATGATGCACCTGTAGAGAGCCATGACGCAATCTTGGTTTGTCCGTGACGGGATTGAAAGTGAATGAGATGGAAACCCTTGTTGCGGTAGTCATATCTGAGCTCTTTCTTCACAACTCTAAATCACTGGTTGTAGAATATGTTTCAAATGAAGAGAAGTTTTCATTCGGAGTCGGATTGTTGAATATACAGGGAAGAGAAGAAGAACACAGTGCCGCATTATCCGTTATTCATTTGAATAATTCTTTAATTTTCGGCCGCTGTCATATTTGTGTCCACATATTACTTTTTCACCTTGTCGTTTCGTTTTTGAACGAGCTAATGAAAAATATCATACGAACCAAGGTAAAGATTGAGAACGAGCTAGAGAAAGAAGATAGAAACTTGCAATTGTATTTTGGTGTAGAGTGGGTGTTGTCGGGATAATTGTATGTACGGGTTATTATATTAGTAAAGTATTATGTTACTTTCGGTCGTTAGCGATCGAGAGGTTAGACAGTTCCGTCACGATGTTTCGGTCGTGGCCTTTCGAGTACTTTATATACTCTGTCGGAGGTTGGACACGGAAATAGTATTGTATGATCATTATTATGTAAATGTACTTGCCAGTCCGGAATGATTAATGAAAGTATTTATTATTCTCTAATATATTCTGTGTTTATTATATTTCTTGTACTATGTCAGTGCAATACTAAGTTTACCCTAGTGGGCAAACATCTGGTACCGTTGCTTAGACGTACTCGGGAAGAGAGTTGAGGGAAGGATTTATGCCCAATGTCTTAAATAAAGATAGAAATAAAAAGGCACGAGATGACGAAGGGGAAGCCGCACAGAAGGCTTTGATCTCCGCGCAACAGCGTGAACGTCGGTGTAGGCTGAGGCAACTTGCCAAAGACCAGCTTGCCGGAGGGTTGCCCGAAGGGAACCCCGGAAGTGGTACGGAAGGTGCAGGGGCCAATTGGGAATTGTTCATCTCGCCAGAACATCGGAGAGTGCGGAATAGAGAAGAACTACTCGAAGAAACACAACTTAGACAAGTCTTGCTTCAGGAAGAGCGAGACCAATTTGAAGACTTGAACCGCACGTGGCGTGCGGAGGAAGGGAACTACGAAGGTGAGCACATTATCGAAGGCACACGGGGAAGTACAGCCGAAAGCACACGGGAAGGTACGACCGAAGGCACACGGGAAGGTACGATCGAAGACACACGGGACGCGCAGGCAAACCTGCCATTGGAGCCAACAACTCCACACAATACAGTTCCACCCGCTACACAGATGCAAATACCATTAGTAATCGACCAAGGGAACGTGAGTGCCGGTGTAATACCCCTCGCATCTTATTATTGTTGAGACTATGTTTAATTTGATACTGTTTTATCTTAGTTGATTAGATCAAACATATATCATATGTTATATTTATATTGTGGTGTGTGATTAAACAATTATATTTTGGAGGTTAATTGTCATGTTTGAACTGGAACAAAACATTATGTGATGGTTAAATTTAGTAATGATGGATTTTATATGATGTTTCAAATGCTTGAATTAATTGATGTAATTTAGATGATGATTATATCTAGTACTTACCCCATACCCGCATGTGTATGGTATCGTGTTTGTTATCATATATGTTTTCTTTTCTGTTGACATGCATGTATGGTAGAGGAGGAGGCGTAGTTACCCCATTGAGTCGGGTCCACACGTCCCAGCCATCCCTACCATTGTCTATTATTATATTTATATATGCACATGTACATGCAGTGGTTTTTATGCAGGTTGCAGGAACTGGGCATTGACTTCCCTGGTTTGACAGGATGAGCGTGCCTTATGATGTCTCACTGGTGGAGAAGGGGAGTTAGCACTCAGGCCAATTCCCTAGCCTAACCTAATTGTCCTAAAACCACGAACGGAATCTTACTTGACTTACCTGAATCAAATTCGTTCTGGTAGAACGAATCCGATATATGTTTTCCCGATTGAGCATGATATTGTCTTAGGTGTTGTTCCATGTTGGTGTCATATTTTGACCTTGTGGATCTCATGTCTGATTTCTGATAGTTATTTAAATTATGTTGACATATTGGTAAATATAATATTATTAGTATGATATAACATAATTAGTTATATATGCTTTCACTAAGTCTCTTATAATAATAATATTATAAATGGTATATATATTAATTTTATATGTATGACTATATGTTTATATAGATAGAGCTTATTATATAATTTTGAATATTGAGTGTTATAACTTAATGCAAATGATAAATTAAAAATAAAAGAAAAGAAATTTTACAATTTTAAATTGTTTCATTTTAGGTAGTTGACTTGAATAGTAGGGGGAAATAATAAAATATTTCTCCCCTACTTTTCAAGCCAATTTAGAGGTAAGAGAGAGGGACTTGTCAGTACTTTTGATATGCAAAAATTTAGAAGAGAGAATGGAGAGAGAGATGAAGGGTTGAGGAAGAGAAAAGAGGAAGAATAGAAGACAATTTGGGAGCTGTTTTGGAAGCAGCTGAGAGTTCAAGCTTGTGGATTGGAGAGGTATTCTCGGCTGGACTTCATCAGCCTGCTTGTTGAACCATGTAGGATTTGAGTTCCTTAATATGTTCTAAATTAGATTCTAATTTTTCCATCAAATGAGAGAAAGGATTTATCTCCTCAAACTGAAGAGTGAAGCAATAGTTCAGTGAGAATTTAGTTTGCAATGTGAAATTTTAATATCATAAACATGCAATCCTTCTCAAACTCAGTCTTTAGTGAATCCAATTTTGGAATGGAAATGAACTTGTTACTCCATAACTCAATGGGACTTAGTGATATTTTAATCCAATGTTGTCGTATTATTCATTAAATGAACAAATTGGTTATGTTGATATCTCTATTGTTTTGAAAATCAAACCATGTCTAAACCTTGTTGATATACCATTAACTTAATGTCCATAGACTTCATAATATTTTAAGAAAACAAATGAAATTTGATGAATGAATACTCATAGTAGTGAAGGAAATAAAACAAAATTAACTTCCAAAGGAGAGTTCAATTACAACGAAATATGAGCTTTCAACTCTCTGGAAATTGTATGGGAAAAGAATTCCCATACAATTTCTTACACAGTCATTATTTAATTATATTTCCTGCCACCTTGGACTATAAACAAAAAAAAACAATTAATACCTAGTCAACACTTACCTTACACAACCCATCACTTCTCCACCTTGGAGCTCGCACCCCTCCTTGCACAATATTAATAGCTTGAAATGAAAGAATGATTTCTTTTATTTGTTTGAGTTATGTCAATTTGGATGTTACATAGGGCTTAGTATGGGCTTGGAAAAGTTTTAAAAAAATGCATTAAACTTTGTTACTTTTTTTCCCAAAGCTTTCTTTTCACCACCTCTTGTCTTGTCCTTTACTCCATGTCATGGACAAGTACTTGGGAGCAGGCCTTAATGGCTAGTAAGTGGCGTGAGTTTCTAACTTAAAGTTTTGCATTGATTAATTTTACCTTTTTCAAACCTCTTGACCTTGCTTTGGCCGCCCTAGGGATGGGGCTCTTAAAACAAGGAAACTCACCCACCTATCTTCATTGAATAACATGTGTCAGGCCTTTTGAGCGCCTCCCAAGAGATAAGACATGTGATATGTGTTTGGTTTTAATGTTAAAGTTTCTTTTTCAAAGCCATGTGGGACTTTGGGGCGCCATCTTTGAACCTCTACTTAGGATTTGGTGGGCCCCTATGTTTCCTCACCTATGACTTGTTTTTCTTTTTCCCCAAACAAATCTTTTGTTGGAATGAATATAGTGGCGTGGGTTTTGGATTTAATTAACTTAACATTAGTATATTTTGGTAGCCCACTTGTTGATTTATGATGCTAGGTGGTTAGGGATTGGTTAATAGAGTTTTGGTTTAGAATTAAAATAAGATGGGTTTTAATTAAAACTAAACATGGATTTTGATTGTTTTAAATAGTGCAATACAATTTTGATTATTAATTAAGTTTAACTTGGGATAACAATTTTATAATATGAATGTTTTATTAACCATTATTTTTAATCTACTAGTTATTATTAATTCATTATTGTTTTGAAATTTAATTTAGCCTTGGTAATTGAAAGTTATCAATAGGTGTTATAGTATTATTACTAGTAGACTTATTGATTTATCCTTTAGTTGTATTTTTCAAGTGCGTATTTGAAGATTAGTATTATTTAATCTTCTCATTTGATAATTAAACAGTCGCATTAATCAAGTTATAGTAGGCAATGTTAGCGTTCACAATGTGGTCATTTTATTGTAGACGTGGTTATTCTGAGTAGTGTAATTAACTAGTGTGAGCAAATAATTACTTGTTAAAATGATTCTTGTGAATTTGATTTCCTTACGAAATGTCAATTTCTTGTTTACGATGTTCTCTTACTGCGTATATCATATGTGCATGTAAAATATTATGTTGATGTAGTTGATTTTGCATTCGGGATTAGAAGTCCTAATAGGGGGCAAAATCCAGAGGTCGGGAATGTGGTTGATATAAATTATCTTACTGTTTGTTGATTGTTTTTATGGCGCAATGTGGATTCTATCTTCTTTTGCTTGTTTTGGATTAGGGTCAATGTGAGACCTTGATGGGGAGGTCAAACCGATCCCTGTTATTATTTTCCTCCTAGTGGATTAAAATTTGAATTAGTGGCCAAGTGGATTTATGTTTTGAAATGGGAATATGCTTTATTTGTTTATTTGGTTATTGGAACTTAATTTGTTATAGGTGGCCACAAACCAGGATGGGTATTGTTGTGAAACTAGGGTAGGTTATCTAAATGTGATGTAGGGGGTGGCTTGCAATGGATCGCCGAGGCCCGCAAGTGGCTGACGGATCATCCATTGTCAAGTTTCTTAATTCTAGTGATAACATTATAAAAATTGATCTAGTTAGGGAAACATTAAAAAGATAATTTGTGATACTTCGCCCATGCCTTGAGTGCCATCGGTTCAGTGAGGAACCTTCAGGACTAAACTCAACTGTGGATCATCGATATACTTGTCTTCATGAGAGATATCGATGCCACGTATGATCACTTGAGTGCCGTCAGTTCAGTGAGGAACCTTCAGGACTAAACTCAAGGGTGGATCTGCGTGATGACACCCTCCTACTCACACCGTAGATATCCTACGTAGGTTAGTGCCTCTGGTAACCTGTATACCCTCTTGTTCTAGAGATGTCTTCCTAGGTGATGATTGTGGATTGGTCCTTAGTGTGTGTGTGGGCCTGGTGTTATCTCCCTAGCACGGTGGGGTGGACCTCTGGGTTCCACATGGTCGGGAGGTAGTGTACTTCTCTATTGAGACTGTTGCGGTTACCCTTCTTCACCTGATTGTACACTTGGATCAGTCTATCACATTTGTTGCAGATTTATGTACCCAGTTATTAGAAGATATTATCTTGTACTTGTAGGAGATTTCATTTGATTAGCAATGATCCCTTCGTGGATCCATGATGTATTTTGATATTTGTAAATTGTATTAAATATCACCGCATACCCTACGATATGTGTAGTGGATGTAGGTGATCATGTGATGTAATGTTATATTGGTTCAAGAGATGTATTTAATTTTATTATGTACTTATAAGTTCTTTAGCATTTGATCTTGTTAGCGTAGTGTTAGTTAGATGACATAATACTACGTTAGGGACCCTTGAGAATGAAAAAAGAATGATGTGATTGTTCAAAACTGATGTATGTAGAACAATGTGATGCTTTATTCAATGTGCTTGTTAACATTAGTAAACAAAAAAAAAATTTGGTTGCATAACTTAGCATAACTTTTAGTGTTAATCTCTTGGGTTCTCTGGTGAGGCGTTACAGCCGGTTCTAGCACAAGCAGTGTAGGAGCACAAAATCCACCGCGCACGCAACAACCAAAATCAGCCCAACCAACCATGGCGACACATAAGGAAAAGTTGCCAAAATTCCACGATGATGGAAAGGACGATCCAGTACGGCATTGCTGTACATGTGAAACCATCTGGGCAGCCAACGGGGTGACTGACCAAAATGAATGGATGAGGTAGTTCCCACCACACTGAGAGGCGTGGCCATTGACTGGTACACGGATCTAGATAGAATGAACATAACCACATGGGATGACCTGAAGTGGGGATTCGAGAAGGAATTCTGGCTACTACAAGACGATAATGAGATAGTCTCAGAGATTTATGGAATGAAGCAAGGGAAGAGGGAGACCGTACGAGTGTATGGCCGCCGGCTAAAGGAATTAGTCAGACAGATGGAAAGCCAACCGACTGACGACCTAAAGAAGAGGTGGTTTGTCGAGGGCTTGAATCCTAAGCTACGATGGAAGATGAAAATTGTGCCTCCAACATCCTACAATGATGCATACAACCGGGCCATGGACCTGGAAAGCGAAGATAAGACAGCCAAAAAGAAGAAGAATAGATCTTCGTCATCTGAAGACGATACGTCTAAAGAGGAGAGTGGCAGCGACGAGAAGCCAAAGAAGAAAGTCACGGCCCTTCAGAAGGATATAGAACGGATGTTAAAAGAGTTTAAGACAATGAAGGGGACAACAAGCAAGGTTGATGAACTGTGGTGCATGGATTGTAAGGAGAGCGGCCACACAAAGGGTGTCTGTCCCAAGAAGGCATTCTGTAACATCTGCCAGATTATGGGACATTCTACGAAGGAATGCCCATACAATCTGAAGGCACGTAACCAACAAGTGCTCTATACACAAGAACAACCATCCACATCAAGGGGGATGGAACCAAACAATAATGCATCTTCAAGAGGTTACCGTGGCAACCGGCGAGGTGGAGGAGGGAACAATAATAATTCCACCTGTAACAAGGTCCAATATGACACGAAGGGACGCCCAATGATCCAATGTAGGGCATGCAACCAATGGGGTCATTACGCAAGCGAGTGTAACAATAATGACGCCCCTCAGCAGCTGTGTCGATGGTGCAGCCCTGGGGACCATGAAGATGCTAATTGTCTGAAGTCTGGCGTAGGGGCCAATCTGATTGATATCGAAGGCAACACACGGATTAAAGAAGCTATACTTGCTCTTACTTGAGGGCAAGCGAAGGAAGCCCGCTACCCCCATCCTCGAACGGAGAAGCAGAGAATGGCGGAGGCAAGGGAGGAAATAGAAAGGGCGATGAAAGCCCAACGGGGAGAGACACACGAATCATCCGAACCCTACTACATAGATGTGGAGAGGAACATTATATGGTAGATGCTTCAACTAGAGGTGCCTGTCAAGCTGGAGGACCTCCTATACACCATGCCTCAATTGGGGACAGTGTTGTTGGGTACAAAGGTTGATAAACCCAAACCGAGACACGGATGCTTCCGTACTGGGAAACTCGGTGACAAATCCAATGTTGCTCACCATCAACAATGGCAGACATCCATCCGTGGTGGAGATGGGCATCCTGGGCACCATCCTAACGGATACTATAGTAGATGGCGGATTCGGGGTAAACGTCCTCCCGGAGGACACATGGAAAAAGCTAGGAAAGCCCACTCTGTGGCCACCTACGTTTAATCTGCTAAGTGCCGACCAGCACGGGATTAAACCCCTCGGCACATTGATGGCACAACAAGTCATTGTGGGTGCACAACCATTTGTGCTCGACTTTGTGGTCATTCCATTGAAATAGAAAGGGTATGATGCCATACTCGGAAGAGGATGGCTGGTGGCAGCGAAGGCAAACCACAACTGGAAATGGAATACACTCTCGATGGAGAGCGGAGGCAAGAAATTTACTATTGATCTCCAGACCCAGTTGGTGAGCGAGGAACTTGCCTCTTCCTCAGGATCTGAATCGAAAGTCGGAATGACCCATGAGACGAAGGGAGAGAGGGGATGGATCCAGATGCCAAAGGCATATTACAACTCAGAGGATGCTATTCGAAGGATGGCATAGATTCACTAAATAGATTATTCCATTGGCAGCAGGAGGACTATGAGATGTTCTCACCCTCCTATAATGTATTAAGCGTCGACGAAGAGGAGCCAGATAAATATCCTCCAAAGTACGGGGAGTATAAGGAAGGAGAAGCTACAATGGACACCGTACCTGCACACCAGTTTAAAAACAAGGAGGCCATGAAGTACGAAGAACCGATGGTGAAACCTTTGAATTTGGATACGGAGACAGATGAGAAAATCATTCTGGTGGGAGACGACTGGAATCCTGTGTGGAAGACCGCAGCCTTCAAAATATTGATTCTCCTTCTTCTTCTTATGTACGGGCAAGAGGCCGTGGTCCCTGTAGAATTTATGGTTCCAAGCTTTTGGATCGCCATGGAAAATAGACTCGGCGATAGGGAGAGGGAACGACTGCACACTTTGTGGACTCTCAACGAACGGATACATGACGGCAACAACGGGACCAAATTGAAACTTTACCCAGAGAGGATGGATCCAAAAGGAGGGACAGAGCAACCAAGAGGGACTCGGTAGGCAGAGCCTCCAGACAGAAAATTGAAAAACACCCGTACGGCTATGCATGACCGTACGGTGGAAAAAAAATAAAAATGAAAAAACTAAAAAAAAAGAAGAAGAAAAAAAGAAAAAAAAATAATTTAAAAAAAAAATGAAAAAAAAAAATATTGCAACGCTAAGTATCCATACGGCATTAAAAATATATCATAGCAGAGACATCCATACGGTAGGGGCATTTCACGCCACCGTACGGTGAGGGGAAAAGAGAGTATAGTGTGGGTGCCGTATGGCAACTAAGAAGTAAAACTCAAAAGGAGAGAAGTATATACCGTACGGTAGTACAGACGGGGAGTAAAAGCGACATGAACATAGGACTGTCGTACGCCAGCAAGGACATTGGATTACCGTACGGTCACGGTAGGGCCAAGTAGATGTTTCACATCGTATGACAAAAGAACATTCATACCGTACGGTAGCGCGGAAACCAGCACATAGCAAAGCCAGGACACCGTACGGTGTGGAAAGAAGCATCATCCGTATGGCAAACAGGACACCGTACTGCAACCGTACGGCTAGGTCACATGCCGTGAGAAAAAAAAATGCAAGGGATATATATCTGCACGGTCACAACATAAGATAGAGAAGCCATACAAACACATAGGTGCGGCATAATTAGGAACATTGATCAGTATTATTTTGGTTATATTCGGGCATTCTATACAGTATGGAAGGAAAGCTAGGGAGAGAAAGAAAACGAGGAAGGAATCCTTACAGAAGTTAAGCAAAGCAATAAATGGTTATATCTTTAATAGGAACAAGGAAGGACTGGCAGTAGTGGAAGGTTCTAAAAAAAAAAAAAGATGACAAATCAAAACAGTTCAAAATGAGTAACTTATGGTACCGAAGGGAAGGGCATAATGAGGTAGTAAGGAAAACATAAGCATTTTACAAAAAAGAGTATGGGATCAGAAGAAAATCACAAAATGGTGTGTTCCATAGACTTCTATGTGAGTTTGAGAGTGCTAAATTGGTCTTGGCGGCAGGGGCACTGCCCCTCGACCCCGCTGGGGGCGTTGCCCCCTAGACCCCCAGTCGGTTCAGTTATCAGCCCTTGGAGAGTGTGACCTATTGATGAGACCCAGAGTTTCTATAGGCATGGAGTGTCTACATGCCGGAGGTGAAGAGAGCACTGGAGCAAGTCTTTCAAGAGGGGTACTACGCTTTGAGGCACTTAGAGTAGGTGTTGGCTAGACGTGAGACTGTCTTGGTGGATGCATAAAGAGCTCGGGAGGAGCTGACCACCCAGTTGGAGGTAGTAGAGAAACACTTAGCTCAGCGTACCCAGGAGTTGGAAGCAGAGAAGTTGGCACGGGTGGCTATCAAGGTCAGATTGGCTAGGGAGACAGTATGGTGTTAGCGGAGGCTATAGCTGAATAGTTTGTTTTGGAGACAAGTTTGGTGCAGGCACGGGAGGAATGGATGTGACAGAAAAAACCTACTAGACGCAGCATTGATGGGGAGGGCGGCACTTCATCTTTTCAAGGACGCCCCTCTGCCCCTTCTCAGTGATTTTCTTCTTCTATGTGGTGTATTTCATCTCCCTGTTGTTGTAAGTCGTCGGAGATGACTTGTTTTTTGGGGGGGGTGATGTTGTCGGGATAATTGTATGTACGGGTTATTATATTAGTAAAGTATTATGTTACTCTTGGTCGTTAGCGACCGAGAGGTTAGACAGTTCCGTCACGACATTTCGATCGTGGCCCTTCGGGTACTTTATATACTCTGTCGGAGGTTGGACACGGAGATAGTATTGTATGATCATTATTATGTAAATGTACTTGTCAGTCCGGAATGATTAATGAAAGTATTTATTATTCTCTAATATATTCTGTGTTTATTATATTTCCTGTACTATGTCAGTGCAATACTAAGTTTACCCTAGTGGGCAAACAGTGGGTACGTGAAGAGGTATGGAATGTAAATTGGCAGGTTATTAAAAATATGATGATGTTTGTATAACAAAGATTTCAATAGAGAAATGCTTTAAATAAAAATATGTATCTATTTATAAGAATTCAATTGTAATTAAAACAAAACATATAAATCAAGAAGATAATAGAATTTTGTTACAAACAAACTTATATTATGTTTGTAATAGGAGAAGATTTAGAGAGAGTAGGAGAGATGAGAGGGGGAAGATAGAGACAAAGACCAGGATGGAGAAATCTAAAGTATATGTGTATATGAGAGAGGGGGGGGGGGACAATGAAAAAGAGGGATCTGTAGAGAGATATTTAAAAAAAGATATAGAATGTGATGTGGAGAGAGGTAGAGAAGGATAGAGGGAGTATGAGAGATGAAGGGTGTATAAGAAACATAGATAGAGACATATGCATAGACAGAGATAGAGATAGTGACAGAGAGGTAGAGATAGGAATAGAGACTAATACTAAAATAGAGATCAAGATAGGAAGGGAGAAATAGAGAGAGCGTGTCTGTGTGAGTGAGAGATATGGAGATCAAGATAGGGACGGAGGAATAGGGGTCTGGAGAGAGATATTTAAAAAAAGATATAGAATGTGATGTGGAGAGAGGTAGAGAAGGATAGAGGGAGTATGAGAGATGAAGGGAGAAGAGTGTATAAGAAACATAGATAGAGACATATGCATAGATAGAGATAGAGACGGAAACAGAGAGGTTGAGATAGAAATGGAGACTAATACTAAAATAGAGATCAAGATAGGGAGGGAGAAATAGAGAGAGTGTGTTTGTGTGAGTGAGAGATATGGAGATCAAGATAGGGAGGGAGGAATAGGGGTATATGTATGAGTGATAGAGATATGGAGATAGACATAGAGAGGGAAAAAGATATACATAGGGAAAAAGATATACATAAATAGATAGGGAGGAGGAGAAAGGGAGAGAAATAAAGAGAGGATAGAGGAGTGGAGAGATAAATAGGGGAGAAAGATAGATATGGAGATAATAATCAAATGGCATGCCATTATAACCATAAATCCCCAAGGACACATGCTATATCCTTAAATTGTTGGTGTCAAATGAGTAATCAAATTTTAGTTTCTATCTCTCACTCAAAATTTTAATTTGGGTTTTAGATTGAAAATTAGCTTATCAAATAAATTAAAATCAAATCAAATCAAATATAATAAAATAAAAAAAATTAATACGATAAAAAATTATAAATTAAATTAATTTTAGTACCTTTTTTATATATTAAAAATCGAGAGTTCAGTACAAGGAGGTCGAGCCTCAACAAAAAATAGTTGTCACCACCATAGGACAACACAAACCAAAGTTAAAATAGGGTGTGTTACCGCACAAAGGAGTACTAAATCACTAATAGTAGCAAGTGGAGAAAGTATATAGAAAACACCAATAGTAGCATCAAGACAGGATATTCTCATGGGTATCAACCCATGTCATCCATCCGTGGGGTCCTTCCATCCAAACTATGGTCTTCTGGCTCTGAATTTGTGTCAGCATCTCAACGTGGGCGAAGGAGGGCTCCTTGTTGTCTTTAATTTCAATGTTCAGATTCTTGAGAGCCTTCTCAAAGGAGGATAAGTTTTCCATGTTGTGCCTCCCTATCTTGATCATTAAAATAAAGTTTAGCTTAATAAAGTTTAGCTTATAAGGAGAACCTTTTGATTATTATTTGTAATTTTAGAAGAAAACATATATTATTTTTAATTGTAAAGGGAGAGGCATAGTGTATAGACCCTTCAGTGAGTCCAGGGCACCAGTTCTCTGATGTTGGCCTTGAGGATGTTGACTTCAACATGACCGCTATGGGTTATCTATATTTGTTGACATGTGATGATACGACTTTCATGCCATCTCATTTGATTAGTCTGTTCAATTCATATTTAGAGGGACATGTGCTGATCGACTACTCATGTTGCAGATGTAGAGTTGAGCTTGGACCAGGCACAACAAAATCTTGATATCTTGGTTGATAGGATCAAGGCTAGGGAGTCTAAGTACTATCATGTGCAAACATCTACACGGGAATAAATCTTATTTTTAATGTTACAATTTTAGTTAAATTTGTAATATTTCATGGCATGTAAATTTACTTTTTAAAAAAAATAAAAATTTCAATACATCATACACACACACACACACACACACACACACACACACACACACATATATATATATATATATATACCTTCTTTGAGGATTGATTGTGTACATCGGTGGGACTCACTTGATGATGACATCAGTAGTGGACAAGTGAATTTTTAATTTATCGATGTGTACATGTATTTAATTTATACAGTTTATAACATGTTGTCTTGTAATATTTTATCGAACTTAAAAAGATGTACAGATATTAATTTACATCACTTTCTCTGCAGGGATTTGCACATCCTTCACACCTTGATAGTCACTCTGGGGACTGCTTAGTGAGGAGTTGTCATGATGAGTCCTAGGCACTTTCATATTTGATCGAGACATATTACATGTATTTGATGTTATATTTCCTCTCTAGACTCTAGACGATTGACATACATTGTACTTTGATATTATTTAATTTGTAGACTTTTTGACATGATTGACATATGTTTCATGTTTATAGTACTTGATCTCTATGTTTTAAATATACTTGATCTATGATTGATGTTTCACGTGTTATATACTTTCACTCTATACATGTGTGATATTTACATACTTTCAATCTATGTGTTTAATATATACATGTTTGATGATCCAAGTTATATGTTTGATGATCTGAGTTATATGTAATTTTATTCTATGAATGATTTTTGACATGCTATATACTTGAGATCTATGTTTGATGATCTTACTTATATTTACATTCGACATGTACTTTATATTTAATGTTGATGATCTAAGTTAAATATGTTTGATGATCTAAGTTATATTATGTTTGACATCTAGATGATAAAAATCATCCCCTTTTAAGGCATGGTCAAGTAGTAAACAACAATAAGTTGACTGGACTTTTAAAATGCATGTGTCCTAATGTAATAAACTATAAAAATAAAGTATCCTAATTAAGTATTGCAACATGCATGATGCATATGCATATTCCTAGATAAGTAATAAATCATCTCCTTAAGACATTTTTGAGATATTATAAATTTTAAAAAATTACTCCATTCATCACGGGCACTGATAGGAAAGAACGGAGCTAAGAAATCCTTCAGTCTCACCCGTGAAAAATTTAGTATAGATCATATTTCATGCGTGATTTAGTCCACATCACGTGGTTCAGCTCGCTCTTGGATAATATTTATTATTCTCTCATGGTCATCAGTATCAAGTCTCCACTTACAAATTTCACGTCTTGTCACTAGATGAAGAGATAGGACCGTGGTAATTACAAGATGGATATACTGATAAACCTTGTTGTTAAGTTGATAATCAATAAAATGAATCCCATGTTTAAGTATTTTGATTAGATTCAAATTCATTCCTTGCACAACAAATGAACCTACACAGACAAGTTCAACAACATATCTAGATGTGAAATTAATCATAAACACATGTATAATTCCATCGCAAGTTGGACCTCAATTGTAATAAATTAAACATAAATACACTACTAACCTATGGGAAACATAATTCCATCACTTGTTTCATTCTTTGTTAGCTTCATCCTCTCCTTGGTGCAAGGTAATAAATAGTAATTAACACATTCCACATTTCCAATCTCTGCTATAACTGTAAAAACATGTCCTGCAAAATGTGTTTTCAATTTGACCTGTAAATATAAATTAAATAGACTTGTATATTTTACTAGATATATGTACCATATAAATTGAATAGTAAATAAGAATATGTGTACATGCTCTCTATTTATGTATTGAGTTTATGAACCCTTTAAATTTATATATACACATACCAATTTTGATCAAACCTAAAATATGGTCATAATCAGTAGAAATCAACAAAATGTCATCAAAGCTTTCATCCTCAACTTCATCATTTGTATTAGTAACATCTAGTGGAACCAAATTCCATTCACTAACATATCCACATTTTTGGTTGATATATTCACCATAGTTTTCAGAAATGCAGTCATAACAAATGTATGAGTAATATCTAGTGTACAATGACCACAAATTACTATCTATACTCATAACTGAATGCAAGGATCTTGTTTTTTCTACACTCTTACATCCATGGATTGATCTTCTATCAACACCTAAACAAGACACATGTAAAATTTAAGACAAGTTAAAATCATATACACACACACACACACACACACACACACACACACACATGATCTTCAATGATCAATAAATTTAAAGTGTACATAAATTTAAACTGAAACAAGTGATGTTGCATTTATACCTGATATCTCCCAGAATACTCTGAACAATATGACTCGATCCAATTGTGATGATGTGTTATCATGATTTGGCACCACAAAATGCATCTTACACCACTCAACTACATCATGAGCATTATTTATATGATATCCTTGATAGTCCAATTGATACTTTCTTAAAGCACATTTGATACAAGCTCTTGCACCATCATGCTCTCCCTTTCCATGTCCACTCTCAAAGAAACTCCAAATATGTGGTATCTTTTGGTATCAACGATATCTACATAGTGCATAAAATGGCCTTGTTGATTTAAATTGTGTTGCACATCCATCTAACCAAACAAAATGCTTTTCAATTTTGATGCCTTTGTTTTCCAAATATCCAAAAAATGTCTTAAAGAAATGCTCAACAAAATGTATGTCATGCTCTTTATCATCACTAATGTAAAAATTATATTCTTTCTTTATGACCCATTCTTGATCTGTACTTTCAGCACCATCAAAACCTAATTGTGCATGTTGATAAGACACATGTACCATGATCTAGTGACCTGCTCTATATAGTAGTATTCTGCTTGAAGCTATTTTTGAGAAACAAAAGAGTAATTCTCTACAAATTCAACAACCGATAAAATTGTTCTGACTGAAAAAGTTTCTTTTAGTATTTGGAACTGTTATGCTTTCCATTTAGCAAAACAAAATTACGTATATATGGTTGAATCAATTTACGAAAATTCTCCATAAATGTCACAATAGGTATCTCCTCCTCTACATATTCCAATATTTTTTATTCTTTACCAACTTTTATTTCAAATTTTATGTACTTGTAACTCTTACATTTTACCATCCCCACCATGTCAGTATCTTCAAGTCTCAAAGGAAATTTAGCCAAATCCCCGCATGTTTGACAAGTTTCTCTTATGCAATATATTTCAAGTATTTCATGATCAATTGATTTGTTAAATAAGATTGATGCTATGAATTGGCTTGGATGTTTAGGAAAAGCATTTTGAGAACCACCATTTTCTTCTATCATCTTTCTAAACTCTTGATAGTAGAGATCAAATTCAATATGATATCAATAATAACAAGTTTAAAAAGATTTATTTATTTTTACAAAATATGGCTTTAATCTTTTAAACATTGTTTGTCCAATCTTAATGTCAGGATTTGAATTAAAAAATGAGAGATACAATTCATGTTGTGTGGTGTCCAACCAATGTTTTGAGTGCTAGAAATATTCCTTAGGCCCATTCCTCTCCTTGATAACATCTCTTGTATTTGGTGAAGGACTAGTATGATCAGCCCAAAATGTCATAACCAAGTTCCTAATTGTTTCCTTAATCCTATCAAAGTGAGGATCTATACACATTAGTGCCCAATTACCTTCCAATGTAGTATCATCCATATTGATTCTCCTTTTCAAATAATGTGTTATTGTCTTCCTATTGTACCCAATATGAGATGAAAGTGAAGAAATTTGTCTTTTTTGGGACATGTTTTTATTTAAAATAGATGTCAGTATCACTCTTCTTGAAATGGACTTATCTGTAGATCTAGTTATTTTCCCAATGGAATGCAAACCTTCCTTAACACTTTCAACAATATTATTTTTTACATTACACAATTTTGCCTTTTTCAAACTTGCATCTACACCTAACAATTTTAAAGGCTCTTTTAACTCATCTTTAAGAAGTGTAATTGATAATAGTTGGGTTTTTTCAAGTGTATCAAGATTCTCAAATTGTGCACTTATTTGCTTAGAATTTTTATTCAATGCCCTCTTCGTAGTATTTATGGGTTGTTTAGCATAATCTCCTTATTTGTCCACATCCATTTCAATTAAATGATCTGTGCTTTTATGATTAATTTTTCTCTTCAACTTTTGGGGTTACTAAGAATACCCAGGTAGCCACTTCTGGGCTTCAACGCCTCCAAATCAAGCCACTTCCCCTCTAACATGACTTAGATAGCCTACCCTAAGCTCATAAGTCTCAAAAATATCTCATAGATAATCGTGAATCATAAAATTCAAGATCTGATTCCAAAATGTCACAGGAACACACATTGCCAACTTCATCACATATACATCATAGCATAATCAAGAGTTTCCATAGGGTTGTGTTATAACAAAATCAAATTTCATACAAGTATGCAAGACAAACAAACATAACACAATTTACCTAACCCCTCCTCAGACCTAACAATTCTTAAAAGGATGACATAAAAATATTCCCTCTTAATCCATAATTACAAAAAAAAAGAAAAACATTCATAAAAATTTATTAATATTAAACTAATTTTTAAAACACCATTACATAAAAATAATTTATTAAAATAATCACTAACAAAACTATAATTACATCTCCAAAATAAATTTCATTAATAAGAAAATCAATTTATAATGTCATTTAAATAAATTGATTCCAAAATTAATAATTACTAAAATAATATAATTTACATGCATATATACTAAGTATATAAACAACCACATAAGTGTCTACCGAATAAAAGTATCTCATGCACATATAAGAATATTCCTTTCCTATGAATTTCAAAATAAATATCAAACCAAAATTCAACAATATCCTTTAACCCTTACTAAATATTAATTTTGATTAATATTTATTAATTATCAAAAAAATATAAATTTATTAATAAATATCAAAATTTATATTAAATCATTATAATTAGAAAAACTTAATTTTAAATTTATTAAATAAATTCATTTAAAAAAGGGAAATCTATTAATAAAAGTGGGTGGGGGGGGACGGGGGGCGGGGGGTAGCCCTCCCCATGGCTACCTATGACAGCTCTTCAGTGGCAACAACTGTTGTAGCAACCACTATTGCTAAAGACAACAACTGTTGTAGTAACCATGACTGCCAACAATTGTTGTAGAAACCATGACTACCAACAATTGTTGTAGCAACCATGACTACTAATGGCAACAGTTGTTGTAGCAACCACAACTGCTAATGGTAGCAGTTGTCGTAGTGGCTACAACTGCCTACGACAACTGTTGTCGTAACAGCTAGCTGCCGCAGGGTGGGGGAAATTAAACCCCTACCCACAAATATGTAATTTTATATTATTTAAAAAAAAATTAAACTGTTAGAATTTTTCTAACACAAAACATCAAGCATAATTTATTTATTTATTTAAATAAAGAGAAACATCCAACCATATATATATATATATATATATATATATATATATATATATATATATATATATAAAATTTTTCTATAGGATTAATCAATGAGAAATATAATAACTGATTTCTACCAGGAAGCAAAATTATTTAAATATTTTAGTTTGATTCAAAACCTAAGGTTTTCTACAAAAAAAGTTATCAAACCCTAATAGATTGAAAATAAGATTTTTCTACGGTATTTCTAACATACCAAGTATTCACAATACAAGATTTCTTTCACCAAAAGCTTAAAAATAGAAATATAATCAAGAGAAGAATTTCAAAACATATATAAAAAAGATCTAGCAGAAACGAAGAAAATAAATTTTCTTTAAAAGGAAATTAGATCTATGAGGGTTTCAAACCCTACCTCAAACCACCAATTGATAGAAACCATGAAGAACAATCAAAACCTTGAAAAATTTCAAAGCTTTCACAATTTCTTCCAATTCAATTTTTAGAGCCAAAACTTGCAAATCTATGTGTGAAGAATAATGGTCAAATCCTCCTAATAAAGAAAAAGACCCTATGTGAAATTACAATAAACTTTAGTTTTATATTATTATTTTTCTTGATTTTGTATATGATAATCCTTATTCAGACCTGCTGTATATAATTCATCTCAAATATAAAAATATTTATCAATATATATATGACTTTGCACATAGAAGGAGACGTGACTCATAAATGAGTCACGTCCCTTCAATACCGATGCCCTTTCATAGCAAATTACCTTTACCGATAATCGAATATTAAAGACTGCACTTTACATATATTGTAACTACGATATATGTAAAGTGCAGTATCGTATGTTTTTGTATTATATAAGCCACGGGTAACATACTGCACGATATACATATTGTAAGATATGTATACCGTGCAGTATGTTATATGAATTAACAATAATATAACATATTGCATACGATATCCGATATATATATATATATATATATATAACAGTCGGTATGGTGGCCAATATGCATAACAGTCGATATGGCATCCGATATGTATTACAGTCGGTATGACATTCGATATATATCATAGTCGGTACTTGGTATAGCAGTCGATATTAATTGGTATGTATTATCGTATCAATAATACATATTAACAATATGTATTATTGATATGATAATATCATATCACATCAATAGTGCAGATCGATATATATATATAAGGCTTAGTTATATTATTAATATATATATATATATATATATATATATATATATATATATATATATATATATATATATATATATATATATATATATATGTATATATATATATATATGTATATATATATATATATGTATATATATATATATATATATATATATATATATATATATATATATATATATATATATATATATATATATATTGATAATATTAGATATACATAAATATGTAATATTATCAAGTATATATATATTAATATAGAATATTAATATAAAATTATCTAATCATAGCTATTCATTGTTAACACTCCCTCTTAGCTAGATAAGATAATTTTCACTTTATGTTAGCATCATATTTTCATTTGAAATGAGGAATCACCATTCATTGTGACACCTAGTTTCCATATCATAAAGATATGAGGAATCACCATGCATTGTGACACCTAGTTTCCATATCCTAAAGATATGAGGAATCACCATGCATTGTGACACCTAGTTTCCATATCCTAAAGATATGAGGAATCAACAACTGATACCTATTTCCATATCACAACGATATGAGGAATCAACAACTGATACCTATTTCCATATCACAACGATATGAGGAATCAACAACTGATACCTATTTTGTATCACAGTAATAGTGATACAAGGATATATTAAATATAACATTATATCATATTTTATATAACCTTATTATGGTATGTGCACTAACAGATAATCTGTTTACCATAACAACACCACATTACAAGATCGTCATCTCGTAATCAAATACAAGTGTTCATTATCTAAGAAGTCGTCACCTCTAGAAATGTCCACAGGATGGATGAGCCCATAAAATAACATTTATATATTATATATAAAATCATATTACAATCATACCAAGAGTTTTCCTAAAGTGATCAACTTTCACCTTTGGAAGAGCTTTGGTGAGAATATCAGCAGTTTGATTTCCTGTACAAACATATTCCAACTGGAGTACCTTTCTTTCTGCCATATCACGAACATAGTGATAAGGAATCTCAATGTGCTTTGATCTATCATGAAATACAGGATTTACTGATAACTTGATACAGCTTTGATTGTCACAGAAGATAGTAGTTGGTGGTAGAGTTTTACCAAATAGTCCACTGAGTAGTTTCCTAAGCCATACTGCTTCTTTAGCTGCCATTGAAGCTGCAATGTACTCTGCCTCTGTAGAGCTTTGAGCTACTGAAGATTGTTTTCTACTGATCCAAGACACCATAGCTGATCCCAAGCTAAAACAACATCCTAAGGTACTTTTACGATCAATCACACTTCTAGCCCAATCTGAATCAGTGAACCCATGAAGGTTTAATTCTGTCCTATCATACTTGAGTCCATAGTTTAATGTACCTTGAAGATATCTCAATACATGTGTAGCAGCAGTAAAGTGAATTTCTTTGGGATCACACATGAACTGACTTAATGTGTTTACTGAGAAACAAATGTCAGGTCTAGTATTCCCTAAGAACATTAGAGATCCTATTAATTGTCTGTATAAAGAGATATCTGCAGAAGGAGATTCTGATGTTGCTTCCTTTAGTTTATGAAAATTTATTTCCATGGGTGAAGACATGGGTCTACAATTCAACATGCCAAATCTTTTCAAGATATCAAGGGTATATTTGCCTTGATTCAAAATAATACAGTCTGATTTCTGCCAAACTTCTAGACCAAGAAAGTAGTGTAGAAGACCTAAGTCCTTCATATCAAATTCTTTGGCTAAGTCTTTCTTACATTGTTGAATCAAATAGTCTTCCCCTGTAATCAGTAAATCATCAACATATAATATGATTATCAACATATCACCTTTTTTTACCTTGAAGTATAGATTTGGATCAGCATCATTTTTGGAAAATCCTAACTTTGTTAGATAGCTGTCTATTCTAGCATACCAAGCTCTGGGGGCTTGTTTAAGTCCATATAATGCTTTCTTCAACTTACATACATGTGTTTTAGGATCATGAATCTCAAATCCTTCAGGTTGTTCTAAGTATACCTCTTCTTCAATACTTCCATTTAAGAAGGCTGTTTTAACATCCATTTGATGAACTTTCCAACCTTTGGCAGCTACAATGGCTAGAACTGTTCTAATAGATGTGTAACGTGCAACAGGAGCAAATGTTTCTTCATAGTCAATCCCTTCCTTTTGAGAGAAGCCTCTTGCTACAAATCTTGCTTTGTACTTTTCAATGCTACCATCAGCTGCATGTTTGATTTTGAATAACCATTTAGATGATACCACAGATTTTGATTTTGGTCTTGGTACAATATCCCACACATCATTCTTTATGATAGATTGATATTCTTCTATCATTACATCCTTCCATACTTGTTGTTGAATTGCATCAGATACATTTGTAGGTTCGAAGTTAGAGAGTTCACTCATGAGTGCTGCATAGCTGGATAATATGGAAGGCCTTTTTCTTTCTCTGACTGTTCCTGGAGGAGCACCAAGAGTCTTTCCTTCTTCTAAGAGTTTAGTGGCCCAAAGTGGTCTCTTCTTAGGATTTTCTAGTGTGGATAGATTTTCATCATTTTCTTCTTCCTCAGAGTCCTCCTTTTGAGTTTCCTGTGAAGTGTTTTCTTTTGATGGAACAAAAGTCTCTTGCTCTTGTGAATTTATACTTTTAGAGCAAGCTGTATCTTCCTCAAATATTACATCTCTACTTAATTCAACAAGGTTCTGCCCAGGTATATAAATACGATATGCTTTTGAGGTTTCACTATATCCTACAAAGATACCTTTCTTCCCAGACGGTTCTAACTTTGTTCTCTTTTCCTTAGGAACATGAATGTAGACTGGACATCCAAATATTCAAAGATTACTTATATCAGGCTTTGTCCCTGTGAATGCTTCTTCAGGAGTTTTATTTTCAATGTGTGAGTGTGGACATCTATTTTGTATGTATACGGCTGTATTTGATGCTTCTGCCCAAAGAGAGGTATCAAGGTTTTGATCAAGAAGCATTGCTTTGGTGGCCTCAATAATAGTTCTATTCTTTCTTTCAGCTACCCCATTTTGTTGTGGATTATAAGGTACGGTGTACTCCCTCTTAATCCCAGCCTCTTTACAAAATTGTTTGAATATTTCAGATGTGTATTCTTTTCCATTGTCTGTTCTCAAAATTTTAATTTTCTTTCCAGATAGATTTTCAGTAATAGATTTGAAGTCTTTAAACTTACTTAGTACTCCCTCAGATTCTTTGTACTTAAGGAAGTAAATCCAGGTCTTTCGTGAGAAGTCATCAACAAAGATTATATAGTATTTGCAGCCTCCTATTGAAGAAACAGACATGGGTCCACATAAATCTGAATGTATCAATTCTAAAACCTCATTAGTTCTGCTTACACTAATTTGAAATGTTCCTTTTGTGTTTTTGCCTAGTGCACACCCTTTACATGCACCAGAATGATATTGTTTAAGTTTTGGTAATCCATTAACCAAATTTTCCATAGAAGATAAAGTTTTATAATTTAAATGTCCTAATCTTCTATGCCATACTTCATTTAAATTTGAAATGTCATTTACTAAGACTTGATTTATATCAGTATTTAATTCATATAAGCACCCTTGTCTTCTTCCTATGGTATTAGCTTGTTTGAAGGTTAAACCTTTAGGCCATGCTTTTACTTTGCCATCCATGAAAGTTACTCTATACCCATTATCTTCAAGTGCCGATATGGATAAAAGGTTTCTCTTGATTCCTGGGACAAATAGGACTCCTGTGAGTTGAATTGAGATACCGGTCTTTAGTTTGATTGTGCATGTCCCAATGCCTCTTACTGGATAAGAGGAGTCATCTCCAATGGTTACCTCTTCATCCGATTCTTCTGACATAGTTTCTAGTAGTTCTTTGAACCCTGTAATGTGACGTGAGGAACCGCTATCAATAACCCAAATGTTCTTGTTTGGAACTTGATTTGAGAGTGCAGAGTAGAGTACAAATTGCTCCTTCTTGATTTCTTCATTGGGCTTCTTCTTGGATTTGGTAAAAGAGGCTCGATGATTCTTGTAAGGACAATTTGTTACAACATGTCCGGGTTTGTCACACCTAAAGCATTTAACATGAGATAGGTCTCTTTTGGGATACTCCGTATTGAATTTCTTCTTTCTGAAATGTTTGAATTTCTTCTTCTTGTGAGTATTTACATTTAGTGCATGATTTTCTTCATCATTGATCTTTTTCTTTAATCCTCTTTTATCTAACCTTGATTCTTCTTGAAGACAATCTGTTCTTAATCGATCAAATTTTGGAAACTTGGATCTAGCACTTATACCAGCAACAAAGGTTTCCCAAGATTCAGGTAGTCCATCTAGAGCAATTAAGGCTAGTTCCTTTCCATCAATTTCATGGCCTAGTAGTGAAAGTTGATCTCTTAATGCTGATACCCTTAGAAAGTATGCATTTATTTTCTCATTCTTATTCATACTAATTTGGTTCATTTCTCTTTTCAAAGCTAGTTTCTTGCTAGCATTATTTATTTCATATGTTTTCTCCAATGCCTTGTACATCTCATATGCCTTATCATATTTGGATAGGATTGGTACAATATGATCTCTGACCCCATTGATAATTATCTTCATGGCTTTGTCGTTCCCTTCATTCCAATTTGATAGATCGGGTTCCGCTTCTGGCTTAACTTTGTCTGGTTTAATAAAAGTTTCAACTTTATTCTCTTTTAGCAGCATTATGATTCTTATCTTCCATGATTGGAAGTTATCAGCCCCTGCAAGTCTGTCCTCAAATCTGATCATGTTTGCCATTTTATAATATCTTAAGTTTATTAAATTTCTTTAAATTTCAGAACCTGGCTCTGATACCATGTGAAATTACAATAAACTTTAGTTTTATATTATTATTTTTCTTGATTTTGTATATGATAATCCTTATTCAGACCTGCTGTATATAATTCATCTCAAATACAAAAATATTTATCAATATATATATGACTTTGCACATAGAAGGAGACGTGACTCATAAATGAGTCGCGTCCCTTCAATACCGATGCCCTTTCATAGCAAATTACCTTTACCGATAATCGAATATTAAAGACTGCACTTTACATATATTGTAACTACGATATATGTAAAGTGCAGTATCGTATGTTTTTGTATTATATAAGCCACGGGTAACATACTGCACGATATACATATTGTAAGATATGTATACCGTGCAGTATGTTATATGAATTAACAATAATATAACATATTGCATACGATATCCGATATATATATATATATATATATATATATATATATATATATATATATATATATATATATATATATATATATATAACAGTCGGTATGGTGGCCGATATGCATAACAGTCGATATGGCATCCGATATGTATTACAGTCGGTATGACATTCGATATATATCATAGTCGGTACTTGGTATAGCAGTCGATATTAATTGGTATGTATTATCGTATCAATAATACATATTAACAATATGTATTATTGATATGATAATATCATATCACATCAATAGTGCAGATCGATATATATATATATAAGGCTTAGTTATATATATATATATATATATATATATATATATATATATATATATATATATATAAGTATATTGATAATATTAGATATACATAAATATGTAATATTATCAAGTATATATATATTAATATAGAATATTAATATAAAATTATCTAATCATAGCTATTCATTGTTAACACCCTAGAACTTGAATTCAACCATGCAAACCTGGAACTCAACTTAACTCTTAAAACTTTATTATTATCAATTTCTCTTTTTGCATGAGTTTCAATTTAATAATTAACTAGCACTTGCACCGAAATAAGGTGCAAGGGATATGCCGATAGGTCTTTGATGTGAAAGCATAATTGAAGGGAGTCTCTAAACTAGGAGATAGTTTCAATGTTATAGCATTATTTGGAGGGATGTTTTTACTGTGTAAGAATGAAGTCTGATATAAAAGTCACTGTTACTAGATTAACCTCCTATAAGATGACTTGTAATCTGAATTTTGAATAAGGTGGAAAATTGTATTGCCTCTATAATATATTTATGAAGTGACTTCTAGTTATGTTTGATTTGTAAATTGGTTGTAAGTAGGTTAAAAGTGAAGCTTGTTAGGATTAGCTATCTTCATTGGGTACCTATTCCTGCTCTCAATAATTGCCACCTATTGAATCTCTAAGTATTGTAGAAAAGAGAGGAATATTTTGAAGAAACTTTTTTGAGTTTTGGTAAAGGTTTTTGAAAGATTGGAGAGATTTAGGAATAATCACAATCTTAAATGGGATAGGTTAAATTGTTTGTAATCATTCTTTTTTTATATAAATATAATATAATCTATTTTATGTGGAGGTATAATCTCCAGCTATAGCTTATGCTATGTTCATCTTTAATCTTAGAGAATATTTTAATGTAGTTCCTTCCATATATTCTTTCTTTAGCTTGCTAGGTGTGTTTAATGTAATTTTTAGAAGAGTCTCAAAATTAGAGAAACCAACATCGATTATCAAGCACCCAACAAATTACTTTACAAAAAAAATATTCATTGCTCCTCCAATGTTTATTCAATTGGCTAGTGTTACTTTGTGTTACAATTGTATTTATAGCTAGAACAAAATATGGAAGTTGCATTTATTTAAGAAATTTTTTAAAATTTCCTAACAATTTTATGAACTTTTATTTCATTCAATTCATATCCACATTAATTTTTACTTTTCCTTGAGAACTTATGCTATTATTTTGCATCATCCATTTGCTAATTCACACTTTATTAAAATGATCTTAAACTACTTAACTAAATAATAATTCAATTTTAAAAATCTTTAAAAAAATTTAATATTTTTTAGTACAATTATTTTATAAGATAAACATTGGTACAATATTGTCAAAATATTGGACATTAAACTAACAAGTATGGGTATTAAATTAACAAGTACCAACACAAATATTAGAAGGCGTTAGATATTAGGTTCTTCCCCAATGCCTCCCCTATTCTTTTCTAGCTAAAATTCTCCTAAAATCTTATAATATTTTGCTATAATCAATGTAAATTGGGTGTAGGAAATTAAAAATATTTCCAACTAATTTTTAAAAAATTTTACATTAGAAATCAAGATTTTGGAAAGTAAGAATAATGAATACAAATTTCTTTTAAAAATTATAATTAAAAGTAATGTGAAATAAATTTTAAAATCCATTGACATAAGACTCAAATATCAATTTGAAAAATTGTTATTATATTGTAATATAATTCTTCCAAATTTACTTGGGAGTGGAATAATAAATTTCTAATGAGACAAATAATGATTAAAATGATAAGAATTTTTTTTCATGTTTAATTAAAATACTTATAATTCAATTATTATAAATTTTAAAACTCGTCTGAAAGTCTTTTATTTTAATTAATATCTATAGAGAAGAAATTGTTCAAACTAACCTACTATTAGTCAAATTAAAAAAATTAATTAAAAAAATATTTTTTTGATTTATTAATAGGATTTAATTTTAATTATCACCCTTTGTCCAAGAATAGTTCAATTGGTTGCTAAAATGGTGGAGGAACATGTTGGTTTTGGGACAATTTAAGGTCAAAACAATTAATCTGTCATGTCAAAGAAATGTACATTTGGAGGCATCTCATACTTGTGATTATATCGTGTCAATATAGATGTTTTTGAAAGCCCACGCGTCTAAGTGCTTCCATTTTCATTTTTCCTCTGTTGGGTTTGAAATCAATTTTGTTCTTCAAGCTTTGGTGGGTTATGCTCCTGAATCCCCTACTCCAATCGTGATCACTTCAATCCTTAATGCTTGGCAAGAGAAATCTAAAAACAAAAAATGTGCAGATAAGTGAAGTAGGGCGGATAGGAATTGGGGGATGTGTAAGCGATGCAGTAGACATAAACCTTCTAAAAGTAGATAGGAAAATGTTACACCTTGAACCTCCTCTGTACGTCGAAGATATAACTTGGGGCGATGAATACATAAACTATGGGCGTTTGGGGCTTCTCTTAGCACGCCCTTTGCCTCCACATGCCAAACTTTGTCCCTCTCATATTTATTATCTACTTCCCCTTCCTCTCTCTTTCACTAATATGCCCACATCCCAAAATCTCAAATTATATACTCTGTGACAAAGGGGAGGATCAGGAAAGGGGAAAATGTTAATATCAGTAAAGTCGTCAACCAAGGTGGAAGAATCAACTTCTTTCATTTCCTAGGCCCAAGTTGAGGGAAATATAAATACAAGGCTTCTTAAAAATGTTGTGACTCCACTGTTGATTCAGTCTAATACTAGTACAAGAGGTGGATAGATTTCCAGCTCTTTAGGATAGAAGCTTAGTCTCTACACAATACTTGAGCTTAGTGTACGATTTGACCTCACAAATTCTCAAATTATTTTTTTCTTTTTCTGAATTTTGCGCTTTTGATTCGTTGCATTGAATTCTAAGAATTAATCTCAATGGTAATATATCAATGGCTAAAATCATTTCAATGGTCATTCATTGTTTTCAGAGCATATGCACCTTAGATCTTTTAAGTCAGGTTGGCTTGTCCAAATGGAGAACACCAAAGTTACATGATCAAGAAGAGCTTATTCAGAATCTTCATTTATGTCCTCTGAGATGCAAAACATCATAAAACCTAAAGAGGATGTAAGATTTGCAAGTATGGGTCCTTTCTCTCCAGCCTAGACCCACACATTTCACAATCCATCTTAGATTATGTTTGAGAAGCGAGATGAATTTCTCTGGTTGAAAAGTGAATTGCAAGAAGAGTCAAGTAGAAAATGGCCATGGATGAAGGTCATGGTGAGCATAATTAGTAAGTTGATTATTTTGTCTTCCTTTGTAGTTTTGGCTGGTGTTCATTCGGAGCACAGAGTTTGTTTTAGAGGTGAGCAGGTGGATGCAGAGCATATCCTCTTCATCCTTTTGCCCTTGCTTTTATGTCATTCTCACTATTCTCATTCTTGTTCTCGGTCTCAAATCCACCTCTACCTCCGCCTCGGCTTTGCCTTCCACAATCTCATCACATTAGAAGGATCCAAGTGAAAGAAATGCCAACTCATGTTGTTAAATGCAGAGTAGAAATCACTGGAAACAATCAGGATTTCAAACTCATGGACATGGTCTGCAATGGCTATGAGTTCTCAAGATAGTTGTCATGCCTTCTGCATTCTCTTTTGGTGCTATCTAATGAGGAAGCTAATAGATCTGAAGTGGATCATCATTTTCCACTACACTGTTGCTTGAAGAGAAAGTATACATCCCTTCAGATATAAATATACTTCATAATTCTTTTATAGAAAGTTTTTATAAACCGTTGTTTATATAAATGTGTGTTCTAAACTTTTAAATAGTAAATGTTTGTCGCATATGTATTTTTGCACACTGTGATCTTAATATTGAAAAACGTTATTCAAAAATTTGAAATGAGAAATGACTGACGCACAGATCCCAGAAGCATGAACTTCAATTCCAGTCATTTCCGAGTCCCTCTCAGCATTTTGCTTGTCATTAAAACTGGGTGTTTAAATCACAGAATTTTTTAATTTATTATTCTGCTACTACATTTTCACTTCATATACATTATTGTTTTTGTTTATTAAACAACATTTCTTTGAGGTAGTGGAGTTTTAGCTTCTAGAAACCGCAAAATCCGTGTCAGTGACAGTCAATGTAAGGCTGGCGGGCTTCGACTAGGAAATTTATTTTGTCTCATCGAATAGAATTTCTCATAAATTTTCAGTCTGAATCGAAAAATTGTGCTAAACAGACAACCACCAACGGTACTCCTAAGTAATTCTCTGGAGACCACCAATGATACTCCTAAATAATTCTCTAGAGACGAAAGGAAAGGAAGCAATGACAATCAAACTTACAGAACTCATCAATTTGGTGAATACCCATCCCTCCATAGCGGAAAGTGAGTAAAAATTTGCTTCATAAATAAATGAAGCAATTCCACTTCTCAACTATCTAGATCTACCCCACCATAAGAGTATAGCCATGGCCAATTTTGGGTCTAAAGTTATGTTGCAGATTGTCTTGGGTGTTCTTGTATTACTCTGTGCGGTTTCACATGGAAAAATAGATGGTTCATCAATAAACATAGGTGCTATAATGGCGTTCGACACAACCAGTGGAAAAATAGCGAGGACTTCTATTGAATTGGTAGTTGAAGACGTAAATGTTATCTCTAATGAGCATTTAAGGTTGTTATTAGCATCAAAGGTTTGTAAAGATATCGGTATTGAGCTATTCGGTAACTAGAAGCAAGACATACTAGTCGGTAAAGAATATATACTGAGTAGTAGACAGTTCACCAAGCACCAGTAGACACCGACACCGACAGACAGTAAACACTGAGCATTATAGTATACACCGAGCAATTTATATAATGTTTACCGAGGATCACAGAAAATGGCATAGTAATCTAAAATGGCACATACTTCTATGCATACGGTTACAATGGTTCATAAAATATTTTACCAAGATCGAGGAACATTTAATGTGATGATATTCATTAAATGCAATGTATATCTTTTGTAAAAGTTGATCTAGGTCATTATTGTACACCATAGATCTTAGGGTTATGACTATGTTGTGTAACCTAATTTTGTTAAAATAGCAAAAATAGAACACTATATATTTGTGTGTTCGCATCATTTTTTGTGTGAGCTGATATATAAATCACGGAGCACTTGAAGTAATTGCCTAACTTCAAGTCTATCCATTAACAAAGCATAACCGAGTACAGAGGAATTCAGATTGAGTAGAATCAAAAGAGGCTACCGAGCAGTTCAGAGCAGAGATTCATCACAAGTAAGGTGATATTTTATCAGAGCTTATAGATCTGTATCAGACAAGTGAGTTGTCAAATAGCACATAATTACCTATTGCTTTTTGACAATTGTAATAGAGTTTTGGATAAAATCTCTTAACAAAGTATACTTAACAGTCTTATGTAAATCTCTTAACCGAGTGCGCACTTCATTAGTGTTGTTAAAATCCTATAACTAGGTAGATCTAGCTGATCTAACATGTCATTCCTAATAGGGTGAGATCACCAGAAGTGATCAAAACTTGTAGCCCTAACAGGCAACCCTTTTCTATCTGCAGTAGTGAAGAATTTGTGGGTGTCATCCCCACCGCAGTTTTTACCTTCTAACAAGGGTTTATGCATTACCAAAATACTTGTGTCATGTGATTGTCATATTGATTTCATGTTGTTTACTTTCATAAGTTAAATGAATGATTGATACATATAGTTAGATTCAAGTTGTTTTGGTCGGTTATTACTGTTTACAGTTATATATCTGAAAGGTTTACAAGTAAAGTTTGGAAGGCACTGATTCACCCCTCCCCTCTCAGTACCTATCTCTCCTAATTCCAACAATTGGTACCAGAGCACAGTTCTCTTATTGAATAGTTTAACCACTGAAGGGTAAAGATCTAAGTCATGGAGAGATACAAGCTTGATAAGACTATTGAGAATCAGAAGATACAAATGCAAATGTTTGTGGAACAGTATAAGCAAGCCAAGGAAGGACATAAGAAATTACTGGTTGAAAGGAAGAACCTAGCTATTCTACAACATGAGATCAGTTACCATGAAGAACCTATTCATGAAATGTTCGAGCACATTGGATCTAGATCTGGAAGCATCTCTGATGGATCTGAAAGCATAATCACTGATTTATCTGAAAAAAAATCAACATTTAACTGATCAAGTGAAAGCACTACAAATCGGTCAAGAATCTCAAATGGTGAGAATGGTAGAAACAATGAACAATGCAAGACAAGCCGAGCAAGAAAGGAATCTGGCTATTGATGACCAAAGATAGATGACTGAACAACTTCAAGCAAAAGAGAGTGAGATACAGAGACTCACTGATTGTCATTTCCAAGTAACTAATCAAATGATGACTGTGAATCAAGAGGTAAACCAAGTGAATGGAGAATTGTCAAGAAGACTAGAAGATGTTGCAAGACTCAGAGAAGAAAATGAGAAGCTGAGAAATGAAGTGAAAAATCAACAGCAACAAAATGAAATGAAGAAACTTGCTGAGGACAGTTCTGAGAAGATTGATGACTTTCTGACTAATCAAAGAAGATTTGGGGGTAGAGCTGGAATAGGCTACACCGATGAAGGAGAATCATCACAACAAGATGAACAAGTCAACATCAATCAAAATCAGAAACCTAAAGTGTTGGCATGTTATCACTGTGGCAAACCGGGACATACATCTAATGTGTGTAGAAGCAAAGCACAAGGTAAACCTCCTGTCACTCCTAAGTTTAGTGGATACTGTTATTACTATGGTAAGTTTGGACATCCTGCTTATGAGTGTAGAGCTAAACAAAATGATATTGCTAACAATACCACTATGGAGAAAATATGCTATACTTGTAATAAACATGGACACACTGCACGAGAGTGTAAGGCTAAGATGAAGCAAGTATGAACTCCTAAGCAACAAACATGGCAAAAGCCCTATCAACCAAAGAGACAAGGTAACTCTTATGTTTGGGATTATAATACATGGGCTAACTACACTGCTTGTGGTAGATATGGACACATTGCAGCAAATTGTTTCAGAAAGAGTCGAATTGGACAATCAAGAAGCTAGACAAGCACTGGAATGGCTTGTATGCACTATCATAGGGTTAGTCATTTAAGCTAGAATTGTAGAGACCGAGCACCAGATGAAAACCATATATTTGAAAGTGGATATACTATCGTAGATATGACGAAGTTAAGGAACACTATGTGGAAGAAGGCATCTAATGAGAATGCTGAGTCAAGTAATGCTATCGGTGAAACCTCATCCACTAGATTGGGTGACATCGGTACCTCCACTTAAGGTGAAATAGGTATGTATGGGACTGACATCTCAAATGATCATATTTTACATATAGTTCCTTATGCATGATGTACTTATACCAAATCAACATGAATAAAGATGTACTATGGTTTAGATGTTATGAGCTAACAATGTTATACAGTCGGTAAAAGAGAGACCGAGAGTTGGTTACCCATCGGTAATCACTATTTAAGGTTAACCAAGAACATGTATCAACCGATGAAGAAATCCTATGTTAACCGAGCGGATAAAACTTTTAGTTGTCATCGAGCTGACAACTGTTTCATACCGAAAGTTAGGTCAAGTATTTATTGCATGAAAGTTTGAGCGTGAATATCGAAAAGTCTATAAATACATAGGAACAGAGTTCATTTTTACATTGCGATTTTGAAGAGCGGAGATTTCATAGAGAAGAGTTTGAGCTAGAAGATTTTTTAGAACGATTCAAGGATACTTTAGATCAAATCGACATCACTCTTCAACGATTCCGAGTAAGTTCATTTGCTATCAAACACTTTTTATCTTGTTGCTTGCCGAAACCCTAGAATTGATTTATGGCATCTACATCATCTGCAAGAAAATCATAAAGTATTGAGGAGGAAGTTAATCTAATCATTAGGGCAAATTTTGACGAACTGAAGTTTAAGCCACATCCCAAGGTCGCAACACAAATAGATACAATGGGCACTTTTTCAAGCATACCAGATAGGGTTTTATTTACAGAAGACGTAAGATCATATATTCATTGCAAAATCAAAGAAGTTGGAGATTTTGAAACTATAGCAGCATATCAACAAATCTGTGGCACCGATGGTAAATTGAAAATAGATCACAAGAAGATTGAGGAATCAGGGTTATCGTGTTTCACACACTTTCCACAATCGTTTAAAATAGATTGGATCAGAATTGTTTTGAGTAGGTATCACGATGACAAATTCTGGCTGGATAAACCGATAGAGGCCAACAAGAAAATGATCAGTAGGGTTACTAGGCTCCCTACAACTGACAAGGCTAAAGCCTTTCGTAGTCTATCACGACCGGATGTTGAGAAGAATACTAGAGCACAATGGGACGGTTGGGCACTAAATATTTCGACAATCAGAGACCCAACAGTTAAGTTTGTAGCACATGTGATTGGGTACAAGTTATTTCAATCAAGCAGACTCAACAATGTACCCTGCAACGCAGTAGACATGGTGCACAAAATTGTGGCAAAAGGTCACCAGGTTGATCTTGCCGAGGTACGATTTCATCAACTTTAGGAGAATATGAAGACAATAAGAAAGAAGAAGTCTAATACATGTAAGTTCAGATCACTACTTGTTTGCATATTTTTCTATCTACAAAAGTATGTACCTGGCGTCGGTAAAGTAAATTGGAAACCAGATATACCGATAACAAAATAGATCAATGAAATGATGAATAAATTAGGAGATAAACTAAATATAGAGTTTGATGCATACTTCAAAGAGTTTCAGACTAAAATGCATAAAAGAAGCAGAATTCTAAGTGAATTAGTTCAAAGATTTGAGAGTGATATATGCTTTGTAGTCAACACAGATTATACTTTGATAAAATAAATTGAACCTAGGATAAAATGGTTGGCACCGATGGGTTACGAAATGAACCATGATTTCACATTGAAATCTATTAATGCATTTCTTGAATTACCGAAAGATCCCATTGCCACTAGGTTTGGAGTATATGAAGAGGCAAAATCTAGAATTTCAACAAATATAGAGATTGGTAAAATATCTAGAAAGGTAAAGAAGATGAAGAAAAATCTTACTGCTAAATATGGAGATGTGTCTGAAACACCTGAGGAGACACCGGTTGAATAGGCAACCGAAGGTCAGTTACAGTTGGCTGATAAACCATATGATAGTGAGGAGATCAAGTCTGACAAAGAAGAAGATCCCACACCGGTTCCTCCACCTGAAATTCCTATAAAGAAGTAGTTACCAGTACAAGAAGGTATGAAAATAAGATCATCAACTGCAACTTCATCACCTGAGAAGAAAGAAGCAAAGAAAGTAGCAAAAATGAGGGCAGCTACACCGACAAGGAAATATATCAAAAGAAAGAACAAGGCTATAGCTGAGGCACCAAAGAAAAGGAGAAAACTGATAAGAAATAAAGAAGATCTTGAGGACACTAAGACTGAAGATGACGTCAATCAATTCAAGGTGGTCAATAACAAGGCAAAAACAATAGATGGAATTATTGAAGACAGAATTGAGAATGGAGATCTTATTGATCCCTTACTAGACAGATTTGACAAGATGTCAAATGAAGATCAAACCAAGATAGAAGAGGCTGTCATCCAAATGATGATCAAATTCAAGAAAGTTCCAATGGAATTTTCCTATGCATTACCGAAGAAGTTGGATGACAAGATTATTGAAAAATGGGCTATTGCACTAGACACCGAGAAAAGAAAGAGAGAACGGTCTCTAGTTTAGGCAGCCCCACATCTAAGCTTTGGAGAAATTAGTGATTACTTGACCAAATACCAAGCAAAATTCATGATCAAGAATCAAGCCTTGATGATAATGGATGAAAATGTAGCAGATATGGATACCACAACTGATTCTGTGTGGACATCAATTTTTAAGGCCAAAGAAAAAGCTGAGCAAGAAGCATTTTTAAACTTGTCTAAGAAGAGACACAATTCAAAAGGTAAAGGAATTTGTATTGATGAGGGAACAGTAAAGAAATCAAAGAACACCAGTATATCAATTACCGAGGTAATTGATATCACCAAGCAAAAGGAAGACAAATGTTTCACAGGATGCACTGGATAAAGTTGAAATTCAACTGGAGAAGAAAACTGATGATGATGTACTCATTGAGGACATCACAAATGGTGATCCTGATGACAAAGATGATGAAGATGTAAATATAGCACCTAATCAAGATGAAGCACTAGACACTGAATGTCTATTTACATCACTACGGAGTAAACTTCCTATACTTGCAGAAGTAGCTGAAATTCTTTCCCAAGTACATCCTGACGGCTTAGACCTCGAGTAAAACAAAGACATCACAAGGGATCAAGACATTGAGAAACCTACAGAAACAGATGAGCCTACATAAACAGAGGCACCTTCCACCGAGGCAAAGGAAATAGAAGAAACAAAGGAAACATAGGTAATCCCACTTGACACCACATCCGAGACTCCCACTATATCAACCAAGACTAAAACTACCGAGGAGTAGAAGAAGGAAGAACATGTGTTAATCGGGAAGGATACTCCGAAGACTGGAGATAAAAACTTTTGTTGTTATTGAGAAGAAATCACCTCTAGCACTGGAGAAGAAGAAGAAAAAGAAAGGAAAAGGGCCAATCACCCTCGATGATAATTATTTCTGAATGTGACCCAAGGACCCTAAGCCCCGAAGACTTGAGTAAATATGGGGAGTTATGTTCAAGAAAGGCAGCTCAAGAGAAGTTGAAGCAAGAACACAAATGAAAAGAGATTTTAGCAAATGTGAGGGATATCCTACAACAAGTAGTACCTAAGGTGAATATTGATGATGATACTCCTATCATAGATCAACTTGCTACACTTGTCAAGAAGATCAATGACCCAGATATTGATGCAGATAAATGGATTGAAGAAAGGGTAGAATCCAGGATATAGTTCAAACTGGCAGAGAAAATAAGCCTAGAAGTGGCACTGAAGAAGGTCAAATTATCTGAGGTAATCACCGAGATAAAAACTATCACTCAGATAATTTGTCAATATTTACTGGAGCTTTGTACTATAGGCACCTTCACTGTTGAAGTCAGTGAGAAGATCAAAGGATTGGAAGCAGAAATATAGTTAAGTACAAATGCAACTATAACTGAGCCTACTGCTTTCTCAAAGCACATTCACCGAGTTTAGGAACTCTGGTGGTTAATAGCAGATCTAAAGAAACAAGAAGAGCACATAATAGATCAAGTTACTGAGTTATAGAAAGAACTCCTACCATACCTAAAAAAATTTGAGGCACACATTGTCAAAGCCGAACAACTCGTTGCAACATTAGAAATTTTGGTGTTAGATAACATCTTTGACATGCATAGACAAGCCAGTCTTGAGCACATTGCTCTTACCGACTTGAAAGAGGAATGGGAAAACCTCTTAGAGTCAGTAAGGAAAACCCACCAGCATATTTTTGACAAGATGTGAGTATACTACTTAATTTTTTGCATTTGGCATTACTATCAAAAAGGGGGAAAACAATGTATAAGTCTTTATGTCAAATATGTACATAGATGCTACGTATACTACATATTACCAGGAGCATACACTGAGGGGGAGTACTTAGTACTTAGAAATTTTTTTGATGTATATGTATATGGCAGAAGTATAATTTATATAGAAAATTTTGTCTATATACATTCGAAGTTTTGATACTAATGCCAAAGGGGGAGATTGTTATCTCTAATGAGCATTTAAGGTCATTAGGATCAAAGGTTTGTAAAGATATTGGTCGGTCACTTACATTGAGCTATTCGGTAAATAGAAGCAAGACAAACTAGTCGGTAAAGCATATATACCGAGTAGCAAACAGTTCACCGAGCACCAACAAACACCGACACCGACAGACAGTAAACACTGAGCATCGCAGTATACACCAAGCAGTTTATACAGTGTTTACCAAGGATCACAAACTATGGCATAGTAATCTGAAATGGCACATACTTCTATGCATACGGTTACAATAGTTCATAAAACATTTTACCAAGATCAAGGAACATTTAATGTGATGATATTCATTAAATGCAATGTATATCTTTTGTAATAGTTGATCTAGGTCATTATTGTACATCGTAGATCTTAGGGTTATGACTATTTTGTGTAACCTAATTTTGTTAAAGTGGAAAAAATAGAACACTATATATTTGTGTATTCGCATCATTTTTTGTGTGAGCTGATATATGAATCATGGAGCACTTGAAGCAATTTCCTAACTTCAAGTCTATCAGTTAATAGAGCAGAACCGAGTACAGAGGAATTCAGATTGAGTAGAATCAAAAGAGGCTACCGAGTAGTTCAGAGCAGAGATTCATCACAAGTAAGGTGATATTTTATCAGAGCTTATAGATCTGTATTAGACAAGTGAGTTGTCAAATAGCGGATAATTACCTATTGCTTTTTGATAATTGTAATAGAGTTTTGGATAAAATCTCTTAACAGAGTAGACTTAAAAGTCTTATGTAAATCTCTTAACTGAGTGCACACTTCATTAGTGTTGTTAAAATCCTATAACTAGGTAGATCTAGCTGATCTAACATGTCACTCCTAATAGGGTGAGATCACCATAAGTGATCGAAACTTGTAGCCCTAACAGGCAAACCTTTTCTATCTGCAGTAGTGAAGAATTTGTGGGTGTCATCCCCACCGCAGTTTTTACCTTCTAACAAGGGTTTCTGCATTACCAAAATACTTGTGTCATGTGATTGTCATATTGATTTCATGTTGTTTACTTTCATAAGTTAAATGAATGATTGATACATATAGTTAGATTCAAGTTGTTTTGGTTGGTTATTACTGTTTATAGTTATATATCTAAAAGGTTTACTAGTAAAGTTTGGAAGGCACTAATTCACCTCTCCCCCCTCAGTACCTATCTCTCCTAATTCCAACAACAAACAGAAACACTAGCATTCTGAATGGCACACTCCTCAACATTCATATCCGAGACTCCACACAAGATGCACTTGCAGGTGCTTCTGCAGGTAAACAACACATCCTTTACATAGCAGATGCATATATTAAATGAAGATGGGTGTTTATCATTCCTTGCTCTTTCAGTTCATTTCATCAGAATGCTTATGGGTTTCCTTGAAGTGGCACTCAACCAAAATTTCCTAGGCACAACCTTACCGTTTGTAGACATAAATTTACTCATGTTCGCCATACAACTATTGGCATCTTCTTCGTCATCTTCCGTAGAATCAAAACTCTAGCTTGCAGGAGTTTTTGCACATCTGTTTCCGTCAAATTGTCTGTCGAAGAGTGGTGATTTTAGTGACTGAAAACATAAAGCGGGCAACTGAAAACCACTAAGCAATTTACCACCAATATTCTCAGCGTGAGACAAGTTTTCCCTACGGTCGTACACGAGCGACCTCGCAGGGAAAACCTATCAGTTAATAACTTAATGCACTTTTACTTAATTCAAATTAAATTAATGTTTCTTGTTTTTATCAATTCACTTAACTATTAAAATTTATTTTATTCTTTTATTTATTTTTAATTGATTGTGCAACTTAATTGCATATCAATTATAACTAAAGGAATATTGTTTTAATCATATTATTATTTATCCAATTGATAATTTATCGTCAATTAATAAATTTATCTTTAATTAAAAATTTGAATTTAATAATGAATTAAATCATTAAATTTCACAATTAGACTTTTAATTAATAAATATATTTAATTAATCTATATTAATTAAATACTCTCACATTTAATACTTTATATATTTAGTAAGATTTAATTTTTAAATCACATAATCAATCTTAGTAAATCACTTAATCATTTCACAACAATCACACCAACCACATAACCAGGCAAAGACCAGAAAAACCAATTGAACCTATAATACCTGAAAATGGACAAAGACAATTAAGTAATAAATCGAAGCAAATCAAATCAAATCAAGGAAAATCAAAGAAAATCAATTACAAGGTCAAAGCAATTGAATCAAATCAAACATTTAGCCAATCAAAATTAAAATCAAGTCTTAATTCAAGATGAATCAAAATCAAGAGCATTTTATCAAGTTAAATCAAGTCAACTATGCAATTAATCCAATTAATTGTATAGTTTGGAATTAAATCAAATTCAACCCATTCAAGGGGTACATGGCTAAATAAATGAAGTAAAATCAATTAATAAATCCTAATTTCTCTCAACAACCAAAAGAGGAGGAAAACCAATCAACCAATGAGATTGAAGAAATGCACTCACAAGGATCAAGCCAAATTTAATCTCAATCACTCAAATTGAAAGAGAATCTTGTCCATTCATCTTGTCTTCTTGTCCCAAGCTTTGAGGACACAATATTTAAATTGTCTTCAAAAGGTGGAACCAAAGACTCAACTCAAACTTAATCATGATCAACACAACTACACCCCCTACCCTTGCATAAATCTATAAAAGGAAGACCAAAATCAATCATAATTCATAACCACAAATCTGAGAATTGCATCTAACCTCTTGAGAATTATAGCTAGAAAGGCAATTTAGAGTTAATTTGAGCATTTCAATTTGGAATTGATTAATTATCTTAGCTTATCACTCATTTCTTATTCTAGGATTGTCATTAATGGTAGCTTGCTGAGAGCTTCACATTAACACTCTTAGATAGAGAGCCATAGGATGCTTAATTGTGTTTTATTTGCTAAATAGAGTAATAATTGTGGTTTATTTAGTTTCTATTTTATTTATTGTTCAATACTAATTCTATGAAGGAACATTTCCTTATACACAAAATGGCACCCACCGTGGGGTAGTAGGCTTCACTTTTCAAAAATCTCGTAATCTTCATTTTTGTCATTTTTTTTGCATGTTTAACTATCGGGTTTTGCAGAAAATAGTGAGTCTAATAGCTCAAACGACGCTTCTAAATAGTTAAACAATGCTTCTGATCACTGTTTCAGCACTTCCACAATAAATTTGTGTGCCTTTGCACCAATTAGCTACACTTTCGAATCCTTCTGATCTCTGTCTAAATTTCTCACAACACTTTTTCAAGCACATTTGCACAATTATCAAGCACTTTTACTTACTTTTCACCGCCTTTGCTTAATTCTGCAACACTTTTACTCTTTGTATCAGTGCTTTTGAAAGTTTAAATAGTGCTTCTAATCAGATTAACAATGCTTTTAAACAGTAAAATAGCGCTTTTAAGCATTATGATAGCGCTTTTGAGTAAACTGTAAATTTTCATGATCTGACTATGGTAAAATGATTTTTATGTCCCTGCAGGATGTCTGATCACTGAAAAGTAAAAATCCAGAGAGCAGATTCAATCAAGAAGGCAAGGCTTTAGTAAGGAAAATCAAGAAGGAGAACATTGCACATATCAAGCTGGTCCTTGAGGATTCACAGCAAGAAAATCAGGTTTATGAAAATTATCTCAAAGTTGTAGAAGCATACAAAACTAAATTTGTGTCACTAAATTGGATTTTCTCACCTTAAATCAAGTTTTTCTTAAAATTTAAAAATAAGGCCTTGGATTCAATTCAATCTTTGCTTCTTCAAGTTTATTTTTGTTTCCTTCACTTTGGCTGGTTTTGTTGACTAACTTGTTGGAGGAAAAGCACATTGGAAAGGAGCAATTGCTAAGGTAAGCATTAAAACATGAAAATAACTCAAAAATGCCCCTAGCCTTTTTGCTAGCTACAAGGAAAGGTAAGCCTCAAACTAGTGGATTTTTCCCTTAAATTTTGGCATTGGGTGCTTTTAAGAATCTAGTAATTAAAAAACAACCTATCTTTGTTTGAAAAGTTTTGCATTAGGCCTATGCTCTTCACTTCTTTTAGTGAATCAAAATGCCAAAACTGTTAAACTTTTTAATTAAGAAGAAAGGTTGAGGAAATCAAGCACATAAAATCAAAAGCCCGTTGTTTGTAGAAGAGAGTAGCAATACTCAATTCTCTATAGTTAGTGGGTTAGTAATTGAACCTTGTTTATTGTGTTTGGGAAATTAAGAAAGAGTTAGGGATATGCTCTTCACCTTTTGGTGAATCAAATTCCCAAAAACTAGTTCTTAACTCCATTTCCTTGCTTTCCATGAAAATGCTAGAACTTTAGTTGGGCTCACCTCCAGAGATTTGCCTTAAAAGGGTCGGTGAGAGGGACAACCCAAAGTGGGATACACTTGCTTTTCTAATGATCCTTCTTTAATGCAGATGATACAATTTCTCACCTCCATATTTCATGAGGTTTAATGAGACTTTTCTATTATGTTTTCAATAAGCATCAATCCTTGATATAAAGGGATTTTGACTAATTTAGTAGGTAATGAAGAAAGATAGAATTATGTATTTCGTATAGTGGAAGTTGCTCTGTTTTGTTCTTCATGAGTTATTTAGTTGTTATGTAACCAGTTAAGAAGAATTTAATGGAAGAGTGATTTTGGATTATTTCTTGTGTTGAGTAGTTAGTAGAAGCCAACCAAGGGGGCCCACTTGGGAGGTGGATTAGATTAAGTAAGAATAGATTTGCTTCCTGTACTTTTCCTATTTTCAAATAGAGTTACAATTTTACTCCTACAACATTGTCATTGTGGTTGTTCTTGCAGCATTTGCAGAGACGGGTATAGTGAGTATTTTGAGTTGTTAGACATGCTTAGATTCATTTCATAAGTTTTCTATAGTAATTCCATTCAATAGTCAAGTGTTTTTACTTTCCTGTAGCAATAGCATAGATTCCTTTCATGCATTTTATCTTCATGCAGCATAAGTGTTATGACTCCTAAAGGAACTTAGTGCACAAACTATGCTATCCCATTTCAAGTCTACATCCCTGGGTTGACAATCTAAATGCATTTCATGATGGGGATAGGTAATCCATAGCATAGATATATTACCCTTAAGAGAGACAATGGCATGATTATCTCTACCTATTGTGAGACTGTTCATTTTTGGTGTCATTGCCGGGGATGGTGTCAAACTAGGAACCTTAATGAGTCATTTCTTTTTCAGATTAGTTTCCTATTTTTAGTCAATACCAAGAAGTTGTGAGCTTTCTTCACAAGTCATCAACTTACTTGCATGCATCGAAGAAGGTGAGATGTTCATGGAAGATTTCTTCCAAAAGAACCTGTTAAACTGAAAGAAGAGTTTGAAGAGCTTGAATTACCATTTCTTGATGCCAGTCCTGAGTTTGTTGCATCATCTTCAACAAAAGAAGAAGGAGAAACCTAAGAAACATTTGACCTCCATCCTTTTGTAGAAATATTAGCCAGTTTTCATAATAATCCTACTCTAGGACTACCTGTTGCTCAAAATCCTCAAGTCAACAATAATTTCCAGCCATAGTTTCAATATCCAACATCTCCAGTAATTGTAGCTCCTACATTTCCATTTCCAATTCCAAGTCTTATTAACAATCCTAACCTTAAGTACATACTTGCTTCAGCACTTCCAAAGTTCTATGGCCTTGTTACAGAGGATCCTGACACCTTTTTGTTCGAGTTTGACATATTGTGTCAAAGTTTTGACTATAATACTGATAGTCATAAGCTTAAGCTATTCCCAACAACACTAAAGGAGTCAGCCCTCATATGGTTCATGGGCTTAGGAGTGAATGCAATAGCTAATTGGGATGGAATGAGAGATTTTTTTCTAAGAAAGTATAAGGAATACTACAAGGGAAGTGATTTAAAAGGAGATGACATCTTCCATATGTCACAAAGGGAAGATGATACATTAGAGGACTACATATCATGCTTCTTATTTAGCTTATAGAAGAACCCACAACATGCATTGTAGGAGGATTCACATAAGCTGATTTTTATAAGAGGAGTGAATGAAAAATATCTTGAAGCTCTGAACCTCATGGCTGGAGGTGATATATCTCAGTCCTCCTAGGATGACCTTCAGAAGATTTGTATGAACTATTCTAGAGCAACAGTCAAGAAAGGAAGGGGATTTCGCTCAATGCTGACTAAAGGAAGTGGCTCTGGTATTTCAAACCTGTTGTTAGACTTCAAGAAAGACATCATCAATGATGTTGTTACACACCTGGACTCAATGACCACCAAGAAGAAACATGCAAACGTAGAGGCATAGCTGGCTGAATACTATCCTCATTGCCACAAACAAAAGAAGGATTGCTAGTGCAAATTGGTCACAAACTTGGAGAATCAACATCTTCCAATTGAATACTTGAAGATAGACAGAGAGGATGAGAAAGTATTCTTTGTTTCTCAACGCTAATAATGGGCCACGAGACAAGGTATGCCTCAAGACCCATTATAGACTTCAAGTCCATATAATAGTCAGTGGAAAAACTAGAATGTCCAAAGTCCTCAACAGTATAATCAACCCACTTGGAATAATTCTTGGCCAAATAATCAACAGAATCAATGGTATCCTCCATAGCAACCCCAATGGACACAATTTCCAAACCAATGGCAACAACCACAAGGAAATTGGCAGCCCACTAACCAGTGGAAATGGCCTCAGCAATGGCCTAATACAAATCCTGGATATTCACCTCTACCACCTCCAACAAATATGCCTGCAATAATACTACCACCTCCAAATGAAGGTCCTCAAAAGCAGACGCAATTACCTTCTCAACCTCAACCAAATCCTAACAATCAACAGCCACAACAGAAAATGTATGCTACTGATGCTCAACAGTACCCTACCTATGCACTTGATATAGCTGATATACACCTAAGATCAGGTACTACCTTGTTAGCACCTAAACCACCCCTTATCACTGAAGTGCTAGACCTTCCTATAGCAGCAGTACTAATTCCAGAGAATAATTTGCCAAATACCGTTGCATCAAAAAATGAACTTCCAACTCAGCTAATGTTCATACATCAATTAAACCACCTTTTCCTCAGAGGCTCACCATGGAAAAGCCCATACCAAAGAAGACCAACCATTTGATATCATTGACCAACTTAAGAACATGCATGTCCAAATTCCCCTGTTTCAAGCAATAAAAGATGTTCCAGTTTATGGAAAAGCAATAAAAGAAGCTTGTCTTAAAAAGCTTGGGAGAAAGAAAAAGGATCCTAAAATAGTTCATGTTATAGGACAATTGGTTGATATCATGCTAGGAAAACTGGTAATACCAAAATATTCAGATCTAGGGAGTCCAGTTGTGAATATCATCATTAATGGCCAGTCTGTCAAAAATGCATTAATAGACTTAGGTGCTGCCATTAATGTAATGACTAAGGATACTATGAATAAATTGAGCATTGAAGGGTTGAGAGCTACTCCAACAATATTGCAATTAGCAGATAGCTCTACTATTACTCCCGATGGAATGATAGAAGATATAATAGTTGCCTTAGATTCTTGGGAGTACCCTACTGATTTCATGATCCTTTCACCAAAAGTCAACCTTGCTGGTTACCCTATTATTCTAGGATGTCCATGGTTAGCAACAGCTGATGCAAACATAAGTTTTAGAGCAGGGAACATGACAACTTCAGATGGGCAAGCCACTAAGAAACTAGCATTGTATCCTCCAGTTCAACCACAACTAGATTTGAGTACACCTATATGGATAGACTTAGGAGATGGGGAAGAAGAACTAAATTTTATGGTTCAACTCATGATGTTACATAGGCAATCCTTTCTAAAGCTGCAAGAGGAAGATGAAGTCATTCAGAGAATTCTTAATAATGACTGTGTTGTAATCAAAGATGTATCTAAGAGTTCTGTGTTAGAGTTAAGTACGTATGAAGATAATTTTGAGGACTATGTATTACCTTTAGAACCCAATATTATCCACCAGTTGCTACCTAGTGAAGTAAACACAAGTCCCATCCCTAAAGTATCCATGCTTGACCTTACAACTACTGTTGAGCTTTGTAAAGGTCATTATCTCCATGTGAATAATAAGTTGTCTCCACAACAAATGGAGAAACTAACTAAATTGCTACAAACACATGAGAAAGCCTTTGCATGGGACTATGGGGATATGAAGGGATTCAACCCTACACTATGTACTCATAGGATATATATCAATGAAGGAAGTCTACCCCTTTGTCAACCTCAAAGAAAGATTAACCCAACATTAAGGGAGATAGTCAAAACTAAATTGCAAAAGCTATTAGATGTTGGCTTTATATAACCTATATCTGACAGTAAGTGGGTATCACCTCTGGTCATAGTACCCAAAAAGGGGGGAAAATGGAGGATTTGTGTGGATTACAGGGAGTTAGAAAAAGCTACCAAGAAAGATCACTTCCTATTACCATTTATAGACCAAGTACTTGATACTTTGGCTGGTAAGAAGTATTTTTCCTTTCTTGATGGATATAGTGGATACAATCAGATAACTATTGCTCCAGAGGATCAGGAGAAGACTACGTTCACATATCCATGGGGGACATATGCCTATTCAGTTCTACCTTTTGGGTTATGTAATCCTCCAGCAATGTTTCAAAGAGCTGTGATTAGTATTTTTGCTGACATTTCACATGATTGTATGGAGATATATATGGATGACTTTACAACATTTGGAGTGACATTTGAAGAGGCTTTGAAGAATCTTGAAAAGGTACTAATCCGGTGTAAGGAGCATAATCTATCCCTTAATACTGAGAAATGCTTTATGATGATGCAGGAAGGAGTGGTACTTGGGCATTTCATTTCAGTAGCAGGAATTCAAGTGGACCCAGCTAAAGTTGAGGTAATACTTACACTACCTAATCCTACTAAACAAAAAGATGTAAGATCTTTTCTAGGACATGTTGGATACTATAGACGCTTTATTCAAAATTTCAGTCAAATTGCAAGTCCTTTGTATACATTGCTTACCAAAGAAGCTAAATTTAAGTGGACACAAGCATGTGATGAGTCCTTCTTGCAGCTAAAGAACCTCCTAACAACTGCACCAGTCCTAAAAGGACCAGATTGGTCTATTCCATTCTACATCCATACAGATGCATCAGATTATGCCATAGGTGTTGTGCTAGGACAAAAGCCTACTAACCTTGAGAATACAATTTACTATATCAGTAAAAGCCTCCATGACCCTGAATTGAACTACACAGTTACTGAAAAGGAACTCCTAGCTGTAGTTTATGCATTGAACAAATTCTGACACTATGTCACAAGCTATCCCATTTTTGTTCACACTAATCACTCTGCAATAAAATATCTGATGAACAAACCTACTATAATAGGTAGATTGGCAAGATGGCTCTTACTATTATAGGAATTTGATATAACAATTGTTGATAAGCCATGGAAGGCCAATGTAGTTGCTGACTACTTGTCTAGACTACAAAATATTGATGAAGACACTACTCGGGTTGAAGATACATTTCCAGATGAACACCTGTTCCATATAGAAATAGAAAACCCATGGTATGTAGACATTGCCAATTATCTTGCAGCAAATAAGATGCCCCCACACTTTTCTCAGAAAGACAAGAAAAAGCTAGCAGAGAAAAGCTTTCAATTTTCATGGATAGATAACAATCTATTTTACACTGGTCCAGATTAGATTATGAGGAGATGTGTGAGAGAATATGAAGTATATGATATACTCCATGCCTGTCATGATGAGCCTTGTGGAGGTCACTTTGCAGTAAAGTGAATAGCCCTGGAATCTTAACAATAGGATATTATTGGCCTCAATTACACAAAGATGCAACCAGTTATAAAAAAAATGTGATAAATGTCAGAGGATGGGTCATCCAATGAAATTAGATGAGATGCCACTTAATCCACAAGTAGTAATGACACCCTTTGATAAATGGGGTATGGACTTCATCGGACCAATTGATCCACCATCAAATGGAAAATCCTACATCTTGGTTTGTACAGATTACCTGACAAAATGGGTTGAAGTGAAAGCTATGCAGAATGCAAGGGATGAAGAAGTAGAAAAAAAATTTGTATGAAGAAATTTTTACTAGGTATGGAGTCCCCAAAGAGATTGTAATAGACCAAGGAGCACAATTCACATCAAACCTGATCACAGAGCTAATGAAGAAGTATTGTATATGGCATCGAAAGTCTAGTCCTTATCATCCACAAGCAAATAGACATGCAGAGGTGACAAATAGAGAAATAGAGGCCATATTAACAAAGATAGTATAGTTGCATCGCAAGGATTAGAGTAGTCAATTAATAGAAGAAGTCTGGGCTTACTGTACCACATGGAAGACAACAACAGGGTTCACACCATTTGAATTGGTGTATGAAAAAGCAACAATGTTGCCCATAGAATTTGAACACAAAACATTGCGCACAACACTTGAGCTAAAGATCAATCTTCCTACAGCACAAATAGAACGTCTCCTCCATCTCAACTCATTGGACAAAATGCACAAGACAACATTAGAGAGAACAAAACTAATCTAGAACCAAAGGAAGAGATGGCATGATTCACATATCAAGAACAAGAAATTTCAAGTAGGAGATTGGGCTTTATTATATGATTCCAGATTCAAGGAGAACCCAGGAAAGCTGCAAACCAGATGGCTTAGACCCTATGAAATTCAATATATCTTTGATAATGGAGCAGTTCAATTGACAACACTTGATCTAGTATAATTTAAGCTTCTATTTAATGGACACCACTTGCACCTATATCACAAGCCTCAAACCAAAGAAGAATTCTTGAAACAGTTCAACATGCACAGTTTAACAGCCCCTCAAGAAATAGTTCCTACAGCAGAAGGTGAAAGCCTTCCTCTTGCAGCATCACCATGACATATGTTCGCTAACACTCATAATAAAAATTCATTTAATGAGGTATAATTCTTCATTCACTTTTCTCTTTTGTTATCACCAACTCATCTCATTCCTATTTCTACCACCCACTCAAATTCCATGTCACCCATAATTTCTATTTTCAAATGCTTTCAATAAAATGCCACGTTAGCAATCAGATGCGGCCATTGGAATTGACACTCTCATTAGCTCACATTTGTGTACGGTAACTAATCACTAGGTGCAAATTTCTAACTCCTTACTTTTAGTGCACAGGTTTAATTAATTATATCTAGTACTGCATTAAATGTATAATATATGCATTAAGTCAGTTTCCCAACCTTGTGCTAAATTTAACAAGTGAGGACACTTTTTCAACTTTCATAGGGGGCAGGGGAAGTTTAATAACTTCCAAGTGTCATTCCTAAACTACCCTTGTCATACCCCTATCACATTAGTGTTGTACTTAGGCTGCGTTCCATTAATTTTTTTAATCCTTCACACATTTCCCATACTGTCAAATTCTGATTTCCTGAACTTGACATGACTTCAAAAGGATCATAATTAATTTGTGAGGTAACTCGAACTTAATGTATTGATTTCCTTTGAAATCAATGCCATTATTATAGTTCATGTCAAGTAAAACAATGGTAATGCAAGTGAAAATATCGGTATTTTCAAGAATCGCAATTGCATTTCAAAAGAGGGAATTTGTAGAGAAATTGAAAGCTTAGCAGTGGGTTGGAGAGCTGAAAAATTAGAGATTGGGCATTATCAAGATGGGAAGACAATTATAGAGACATGAATCATTCATTCATGGTATTTTGCTGGCGGATGTTGAGGTAGTCTACAGGTTCAATGCATGTGGCTGGCTTGGCTATTTTCTTCAGCTGACATAGTTTAGTGAGGAGGTTGTAGCAGAATTCATGAGTATATTTGAATAAGGACAAGCAACTATATGGAGTTTGACAGTTGTTGCTACTGAAGAGAGAATTTCAGAAGTTACAGGGTTACCAGTTGTGGGAGAACATTATCCAAATGAGCATGACGCTAGGTCATCTCGAGCTTAGTTCTCCAGGCCGGGTGATCCTCCGCTTGAAATTACTAAGAAGGGGTGCAACAAATTATCCCTTCCACAGCCATTTCCAGAACTGGCTACGCACATCATTAGGTATTTAACTTGTGAAGGAATATTTTCAAACGTGCATGCTCATCATTTTAAACTGCTTAGTTGTATTAGGCATAATCTTCAGGTTAACATTCCCAATTTTCTTTATAATATGCCAAGTATAAGTGCCGAGGAAACTCAAAAGGGCAATGAAAAATCCATTAGTCACCATGCCCTAATCAAGATTTTGGTTGAAAAATCTCTTAGGGATGTTTCCCCCATGTCATGGGCAGAATTTGTCAAATCCAAAACTTTGCAACCCCAAGTAAATCCTGTGGCCCAACCTCTAGAAGATGCAGTAGAATCTTTCGGCCCCACTGAAGAAGCAACTGTGAAAGAAAAAGAACCAAAATTACCCCCAGAAAACCAACCTCCTAAACCTACTCCAGAGAGTAATGTACCCACTTCTTCCTCAAGAAAAGGAAAGTAGAAAGTTAGAAAAGAAATCCCTAACTTAGAAGGAGAAATTTCAAACCCTGCAATTCAAATTAATAAATGAAAATAGTCGAGTCCTGCAGTAACTACTCCTGCAGCACATAAACCAAATAGGTCTCTCCAACTTAAAATTGAAGTGGTTGAAGAGGCAACTATGCATAGAAGCCCTCGCATGAGAGGACAGGTGTCTCCACCTTCTCCTCAACACCCATATGTTCCAGCACCAAAACCGTCTAAAGAGCCCTCTGTTGAATATATTCTTGATGACTCCCCTATGTAGGCAGAACCCCATCATATGGAGGAGCCTCCTAATGAGAAAGAACCTAGCGGTAGCATGCCACAGAATGATCAAGGAATGCCTTAACCGAGCCCTAATGTAATGCAAGAGAGTATTCCTATGAATGTTCAATCTAATCCTCCTCAACATCCTGTATATTTTAATGTATCCATTATACCTTACCAATCAATGTGGTTCACTACCTTCTTCCAGCAGACTGCTAAGGAGAAGAAAAAGAAGGCTCAAATGCAAGAGTTCCCTTCATCAACAATTCAGTCTATCCTCTTTCATCTATACAACCATTTTATCTTTCAAAAAACATGGTGGAAGCAAGAAAGAAATCAAATGCAAAGGGAGATGTTTGAGAAGGATGAGGAAATTGAATCTCTCAAAGAACAACTAAGGAAACAAAAAGAGAAAATGGACAAGGCCTTAAAACTAGTTAACCAGGTGATAGCTTGTAGACCACCACCTAGGGTATATTCTATTTGCTTAAAGGAGAAATTTATTTTGTTCCAACTTATGATGACAATGAAGGACATTGATTGTGCACTCAAGTCGGCTCAAGAATTTTATGGTTTGTATCAAACTCTGCCATCATGGCAACAAAATCTGTTATGTGAGCTTTATTTGCACAATTTTATTATCCCACATGAAATAGAGTGGAATCCTCTACTCTATATAGGGGACATTCACTTAAGGGCCTTGATGTCATGGATGCATAATGAGACAAACTATGAAAGATAGCTAAACACTTATAGGTATCTGGAGAAATCTAAACCTTTTCCATTAAGGGCTGAGTCACATAAGCCTGATATTCTTTTGAGGGATTGGCTCAATTTGACTTGTGGGAGACCAAAGCCAGAAATTAGGGAAAAATTATTTGCATTGAGGGATAAAGTTTACAGAGATTATTAGACATTGCCCAATTTTACAGCCCAAAGATCTCTTTCAGGAGTTAGAAGTAGGTGGAATAGATTGCCAGAAGCTTTCAGAAAAGTAGAACCACAACCCAATTAATTATGAAGCAACTTTCCACAGAGTGACTAATTACATGAAGTTGGGACGACAACCCAGAAGGGAATTATGGATGCCTTTATCCTTCCAACCACCTACACTCTTTTGGCCCCTATATGACATCAGTGCTACTAGATTGGATCAGTTGGTTGAGGAACATCAAGAAAATTACTTGGAATGCACAAGGGGGTTCTACTACACTTTCAGAAGTGGAAAGAAGGGAAAGATGACCGTTGGTGATTTTAGGACCATAGGCAATAAATACAATGCTTGAGGACAAGCATTCTGTTAGTAGAGGGCAGATGATGAGTCTAATTATTGCCTCAATTTTGTTATGATCTTTATATTTTGTTGAAACTTTGAAAAACATTTCCAAGACATTTTATGACTTATACTTATGTGAACCTATGCCAAGTACAGCTAAAGCCACAAAATATATGGGTAGCTTGAGTGATATGTTTTGGTGACTATTATAAATATAATGTAGGACTTCATATAATTATTTTAAGCTGTGTTATAACATTTAAGTAGGAGTTGAAAATGTTGACTTGCATATGTGTACCAAATGTTACTAACCTTTCAGGTAAACATGGAGCAGTATGAAGAGTGGCACATCTGCATTAAAGGAGCGTTAGAAGACCAACCATTGTGGGAGAATCCAACATGATTTTGATGAATATGCTGAGATTTGAAGGAGCTCTTGTTCTAGAGAATATAGGGAATTAGTCCTGCTATATTTCCTCAGAATTGTTATTCTATTGTCAGCAGTAATTGCATTATGTCGTGGTTGTTTTATCTTCTCCATATTTGGTGAGGTTTAATGAGACTTTTCTATTATGTTTTCAATAAGCGTCAATCCTTGATATAAAGGGATTTTGACTGATTTAGTAGGTAATTGAATATGGTTAAAATGGAAGCTTAGCAATGTATCAAACATTCAACACTTATTCATTTGAATTGCAATTGGAATTGGAATAACCTAAGTAAATTTGGAAATAATTGAAAATTAACTAGGTCAAGATACATACCTCATCATGAAATTGATTTGTGAAGACCTATTTTCTGAAGTCTGTATGAGGTTTCGAAAGATTCTATGACCAGACCTGTGATCAGAAAGCCGAGACAGAGAAAATCCAAAAATCTTTCTCTAAGATGAGTTCAAGTCGGGTTTGACTCTCATAAAAGGTCAAATACTACATTCTTTATTTGAAGTCCGATTCAAATTCTGTTTACAGATCCTAGAAGTTCGGCGAAAAGGGTACTCAAATCTGTCCTCTAATTCCCAAATCAACAACTGTAGATATCTGAAAAAGGGGAGTTTTTGGGGTCGCTATATAGGGTTTTGCCTTAGTCAAACCCTCATTTTGGTGATCTCCACCTCCACAAATAGCTGATTGAAATAGAATATGTGTGTGTATGTATTTGAAAGTGTAATGCCAAGATCTAATCCTCTAGATCAAAAACCCTAGCATGAATATGTATAAAACAACAATGCATAGATTTAAATGAGATAGAAAAGCATACCAAGCCCCCAAGGCTAAAGTACTTCTACCAAACTCACAATCTGTAATTGCTACCCCATGATTGAATCTTTGAATGCTTGAAAGTTGATAATGGTGGATCAAGGAAGAAAGGACCTCTCTTGCTCCAAATATGAATTCACAAAAATGCTTGATGTCAACACTAGTTTGATCCTCTTGCCACCTTGCACCTTCACTATCCCTTGCTTGCTTTAATCCTTTCTTGCACTTGAGAGCTTGCAATTGCTTGTGATGAAATGTTCTCACAAAACTTGATGATCCAAATGAGAGAGGAAGGCCTCCTTTTATAGAGAACTAGGGCACACTCCTCTAGAGGGGCCACCTTGGAGAATTAAATCCCAATTAGGTCCTAACCTTTAGAAAATATACCTAGATTAAATGCAATTAGAGGATTTACCATCCCGAAACCTGAAATGGCGAACCTGGAGGTGGGAAAATAAATATCCCGAAAGCCCGATGCCCAAAAATCAAGGATTTTGAAAATTTGAAGGAAGGGGTCAAAGTTGAGGTTGGACCTGACCTAGTTAGGTTCGATCTTGATCTTGACCTAGTCAGGTTCGAGCTCAATCTTGACCTAGTCAATTTCAACCTCGAATCTGACCCTGGTCCCATATTTTCTTAGAACCAAGTCAGGAGGTCCGGGGGATGCCCAGAAACCTAGGACTGATGCCAGAACATGACAGAATGTTAGGGACAGACATAAAATCCTATCATTTCTATGATGAAGACCAGGAGGACCTATTTCTAACCTACCTAGAAAATAGAGCCATGGAAGAGGGAAATTAAGGAGAATCTCTAGGATCCTAACCCTAATTTCACCTAGAATGAAGAAGATGAGCGCAAAATGCATCCTAAATGCAAATCTATCATGATACATGTACTAAAAGAGGGTGCTAAACCTATAAAGATGGAAGTTCTTCCATTTTAAGATGATACAGTAATGAAGAAAGATACAATTATTTATTCAGTATAGTGGAAGTTGCTCTGTTATGTTCTTCATGAGTTATTCAGTTGTTATGTAACCAGTTAAGAGGAATTTAATGGGAGAGTGATTTTGGATTATTTCTTATGTTGAGTAGTTAGCAGAAGCCAGCCAAGGGGGCCCACTTGGGAGGTGGATTAGATTAAGTAAGAATAGATTTGCTTCCTGTACTTTTCCTATTTTCAAATAGAGTTACTATTTTACTCCTGCAGCATTATCACTATGGTTGTTCCTGCAGCATTTGCAGAGATGGGTATAGTGAATGTTTTGAGTTGTTAGATAGGCTTAGATTCATTTCATAAGTTTTTTGTAGTAATTCCATTCAATAGTCAAGCATGTTTACTTTCTTGCAACAATAGCATAGATTCCTTTCATGCATTTTATCTTCCTGCAACATAAGCATTATGAATCCTAAAGGAACTCAGTGCACAAACTGTGTTGTCCCATTTCAAGTCTACATCTCTAGGTTGACAATCTAAATGCATTTCATGATGGGGATAGGTAATCTGTAGCATAGATATATTACCCTTAAGAGAGATAATGGCATGATTATCTCTACCTATTGTGAGACTGTTCACCAATCTTGAGATAGGTAGATTTCTTGAAGTCTCTTTTTGTGCAAAACCCATGATAACGTACTTTCAAAATCAAACACTTATTGTGTAGAGGGTGAAAAGAAATAAGTGTATGCATGATTGTTGTGTTTGGAAATACATAAACAAGTGAGAGAGATATCCATTGAAAGTTCATCTTACATTTTTAATCTCTTCAATTAAAATCAACAATCTTCAAATCAAGGATCATTTCAAATCTAAACCTTGTTGGATGTCGGTTTCCACACAATCCCATAAGTTCAAAGTGTCTTTACAAGGAGATAGAACTTGTGTAGCTAGAGAAGTTCTAGAATTTGAATACCAAAGTATCTTCAAAGATCAAAATCAAGGGGATATTCTCCCAAACCTTTTTGAAGAAAGACTTAACAATATGGATCAAAATTTTGCATTTTATGATCATCAACATGGAGGGAATTTCAATAACACTAATAATGCCAATCAAGATCCTAAGGAAACACTTGAGGAAAAAGTTGAGAGAGCAACCCAAGACCATGAATTCCTAGAAGTTGTGGAGAAATTGATAGATAGGGATAAGGAGAAATTTTTCCTAAACTTAGCCCGAGCAGGGGTAAAGCTTCCCCATGACTATGATATAGAGAAACTTAAAAAGGATCAAGAAGCAGATAACCCCATGAATGCTATGACTAGATAATTGAAAACATTCCAAGAGAAAATTGATTCCATGAAAAAGGTGACCGAACCTAAGCCCTTTTCTATTGAAGCTTTATGTCCTTTCCCATTCGATAAAAGCTTAGTTATGGCACCCTTTCCTTTCAATACCTTTTTTCCTAAATATGATAAGTATATGGGTAAAACAGACCCACAGGATCATTTAAGGGAGTTTTGTGCCTTAAGCATTGAGTTCATGCACAATTATACATACCTAATGAGACTCTTTCCTAGGAGATTGGGAGGTCCCGCCATGGAGTGGTTCTCAAAGTTACCCCAAGGAATAAAGAATTTTGAGGAGTTAGCCTCCAAGTTTGTAACTCACTATTCCTATAATATCGAGCATGAAATCACAATGCTTAAATTGTGTGATACCAAACAGAAAGATTGTGAATCCTTCTTAGGATTCCTACAAAGGTGGAGGACCATTTTTGCAAGGTATCCATGAAGTATCCCTGAGAAAGAGAAGATGGAAATCTTTACAAATTATTTGACCATGGAAATGAATTATCGATTACAACTCCAATGTCCCCTAACATTTGAAAAACCTATCAAAAAGGGGATCAAGATTGAAGATGTATTGGTAAAGAGAGGAGAGATAAAATTATTTAAAGACAATAAATATAATATCAACAACAACAATAACAATTATGTATCTAAATATGTTAACAACCAAGGGGCTAACAATCACAATGATAAACCGAAGTTATGGTTAAAAAATGATAACAAAAATTTTGTGAACGACGAAGTGGTGGAGGCTCACAACTTGAAGGCTACCCCTTTTAACTTATCAAGTGGAGCTAATTCTTCAAATAATGTAAATCAAACAAATAAAGCTCCCTTTAATTCCAATAACAATTCCAACAATTCAAACAAAATGCTAATAATCCTTATAATAATTCTAATGGGAATAAGCCCACACCTTTTTTCTCCACTTATAACAAGAGAAAATTCACCTTTTTAGGTGAACCCTTGGAGAACACATTAAGGACCTTGGTTGCTAACAAGATCATCACATTACCTAATTTAAGAGATTTTGAACATCAAATTAAACCTAATTGGTGGAATGACTCTCACCATTGTGAGTATCATCGAAATAAAGGTCATAAAACCAACGAATGAATGAGGTTGAAACACTTAGTGTAGGATTTAATAGACGATGGAACTATCAAAATTGAAGGACCTCAAAACAATGAGGATCATACGGCCTTCAAGAACCCCTTTTTGAACCATGAAAAGGGTGAATCATCTAATGCCAACCAAAATCAGAAAAGAGGTAATGAGAAAGTGAACTTTGCTCATACCTATGACAATAGGATCAATACTTTAAGTGAAGAAGACAACACCATAAATGTTATCATGATAAAGGAGAAATTAAGAGAAGCATCATCAAATGTTGTCACTAGGGGGCAAGCTTTGAAAATCATTCTACCTACAAATGCTCCTAAAATTGTTCTATCAAACCAAGCTTCAACTTCATTATCAAAACAATATAACTTGGTTGATCAATTACAAAGAACTCCCACTCAAATCTCTATTCTGGAGTTGCTCAAATTATCACCAACTCATAAGGATATCTCGGAGAAATCCTTATTGGAGACCAATGTGCCTCTAAATTTGGAGGTAGACAAGTTTCAAAATATGGTGGGACACCTCATTGCACCCCATTGTTTATCATTTTCCAAGAAAGATGACATGTCACTTAATCATCCTCAAAATGTGCCTTTGCACATAGAAGTCTTTATTCATAAGAATAGGGTGAAAAGAGTCCTTATAGATGGAGGAGCTAGCTTAAACATTTGTACCCTTAGCCTAGTGAAAGCCCTAGGATTTTTTGAGGAGTCTATTGATCCTAAGAAAAAGATAACTATTAAAGCCTATGATGACGAAGAAAGAGCTTCAAAAGGGATCATAGTACTACCCATAAGAGTTGGTCCTATGCAAAAAGAGATCATTTGCCAAGTGCTAGATTTAAATTTGACCTACAATATCTTGTTAGGAAGGCCGTGGATCCATGAAATGCAAGTCATTCCTTCTACTTGTCACCAATGTTTAAAGTTTCCTTATCTAGGGTAGGAAATAATGGTAAGTGGGGACTCCAACCCATTCCAATATTGTAACAACATCAAGCCTATCAATGAATCTCTAGTTACACACAATGTAAAATGGTCTATACCTAATCAAATGGAGCAAGGGAAAAGTTCTAAAGACATCCCATTATTGAAGGGAAAAGAAAAGATAGAAAAGGAAATTGTTATTGAAGACATACCAAATCTCACTAACCTAGCTACATCGACTAAAGGAAAAGAGAAGGTTAGTGAGGATAATATTATTGAAAAATTGAAAGAAGACAAAACCAAAGCTATTCAAGTATACACCAAAGAGGCCCACTATAAGAAAATGGACCAAATGATGAAGAATTTTGATAAATAGTGTAAAATCAAGAAAAAAGGAGTAGGCGAATACTCCTATCCATGATGGACTTGCCCTTGTCACCTAAGTCCTATGGAAGACCCTCAAATCTACCCCATAAATATAATGATAACTTTGTGAGGGAAAGCACACCATCCGCCATGGATGAAGAAGACAATGAGATCCTAAACTAGTTATACAAAGATGAAGAATCAAGGGTACATGTCAAACACATTCAAAATATAACCATTCCCACACATCAATATGGGAAAGGATTCCAAATCATGTGAAAGATGGGGTAAAAAGGCCAAGGACCTTTGGGCATGAAGAATGAAGGACTCATTGAACCTATAGAAATGACATGGAAAGATAGCAAGGAGAAAACTGGATTAGGGTACCTTGAACAAGGGTACACCCAAAAACACTATCCCAAACTCTATGATTAGATATTGCAATTAGAATCCCATAGTGATGAAGATTCTAATGATTGGGAATGGGATAAATGATCTGATGAGTCATGTCATGATAAGGGTATTGATGTTATTCATACCTACACTTCTAGCAAAGATAAAGGACAAATAACAGAATCAAGTTCAAATCAAGCATCTAGTTCAAATCAAGTGGTCCTAAATGATGTGCCAAGCATAGAAATATAGATAAATCAATGGGTAGGTGAACTCTATGTACTTTCATGGAGACCTACTATGGAGGAATCAAACGTTAGGTTTAATCCACATGAATTTTATCCAACCGAAACCTTAGGGGAGTCTAGTGAGCAAGACTTTTATCCTACTTCTTTAGAACATTTAGAAGAGGCACATGTCATAGACTTGAATGATACAATGTACGAGCCTTCAAATGAGCTCTTATCTTTAAATCCCACCGAACCAAGCCAAAGCATTGATCCCTTAACTCTCATATACTCAGAATTAATTGAATGGGATTCCATTGAGCCAACCACCCTTCTAACCTTTTTGAATGACAATGTGGTGTCCCAATATCTCAATGTGGTTGAACCTTCTTCTACCATGGAATATCAAGAGGAAATGATAAAGGGGAGTATCCAAACTTTCAATCCATGAAAAAATGAAAAAAACAAAAAAAGTAAAAAAGGAAAAGAATCAAGTGTTGAAAACTAGGTTGTAGCAACATTAGATCCAAAACAAAAAGAAATAAAGAATGTTTCCAAGGGTGAAAACCCAATTGAGGAACCTAAGGAAGGAAGTTTGGATGCTTTACCTAAACATTATGAAGAAAGATCTCCAATTTTGATTGAACCTATAGAAAAGATAAACATTGCATCAGAAACTGAGCCAAAGATCATACACCTAGCGACATCCTTATCTAGTGAAGAAAGGAAAGAATTCATAAAAAATTTCAAGGAAACACAAATCAATTTTTCTTGGTCATACGATGATATGTTGAGATTGGATCCAAACTTGATTATGCATCATTTGAATATCAAAGAAGGATTCAAACCAGTCAAACAAAAGTTGAGGAAGATGCATCCACATATAGCCTTGCTCTAGTAAAAGTGGAATTGGAGAAATTGCTAAAGGTGGGATTTATCAGAGCCATTGATTATGCACAATGGATTTTAAATATTGTACCAATTTCAAAAGTAGGTAAGTCCATCAGGATTTGCATGGATTTCAGAGACTTAAACTTGGTGTGTCCTAAAGATGACTTCCCTCTTCCAAGCATAGACGCCATTGTAGATTTAACAGTGGCACATTCCATGTTTTCACTTATGGATGGATTTAATGGCTATAACCAGATTAAGATAGCACCCAAGGACCAAGATAAAACAACATTTACATGCGCATGGGGGAAATTATGCTGGAATGTTATGCCCTTTGGTCTAAAGAATTTCGGGGCAAGATATCAAATGGCCATGACCACAATATTCCATGATATGATGCATAAGTTCATGGAAGATTATGTAGATGACATATTAGAAAAATCTCATTCAAGAGAGGAGCATCTACCAATTCTAGAGAAATTTTTTGACAGATTAGAGAAATTCAAAGTAAGGCTCAATCCTAAAAAGTGTGCATTTGGGGTTCAATCTGGAAAACTGCTAGGCTGCATTGTATCGGCTAAAGGAATAGAGGTGGATCCCGCTAAAGTCAGAGGCATTATGGAGATGGAAGCACCTAAAAACATAAGCCAAATGAGGTCACTACAAGGAAGAATTCAGTCCATCAGGAGATTTATATCCCAACTAGCGGAAAAATGTCATAACTTCACCCAACTCTTGCATAAAGATATAGTTTTCAGATGGGATGAAAAACGTGAAGAAGCCTTCAATTTATTGAAGAAATACCTCATGAACCCTCCAATATTGATGCCACCTATCAGAGGAAAACCTTTAATCCTATATATTTCAGCAACAGAGAATTCATTGGGGGCACTTTTGGCACAAGAAGATGAATCAAGCAAAGAAAAGGCAATATACTACATAAGTAGAACTTTGGTCAAATACGAGTTAAACTATACATTCATTGAAAGGGCATGTTTGGCTGTGGTTTTTACTTCCCAAAAACTATGCCATTATATGTTAGCTCATAACATAAGACTCGTAGCCAAGATCGATCCTTTGAAGTATCTACTTAGCAAAACAACATTGAATGGAAGGCTAGCCAAATGGGTCATGGTATTGAGTGAATTCAACATTGAGTATGTAGACCACAAATCTATCAAAGGGAAAGTCATTGCTAACCAATTACCAGAATCACCACTTCAAGATGATCATCCAATTAAATTAGAATTCCCAGATTCAGAGATTGTGATTGTTGAGGCAAAGACATGACAACTATATTTTGATGGTTCATACACTCAACATGGATCAGGAGCAGGCATACTCTTGATTACTTCTCAAGGATCTACAATTCCAAAGTCATATAAATTGTTATTTCCATGCACTAATAACATAGCAGAATATGAAGCCTTGGTTATTGGAATCAAGTTGGCATTAGAGTGGAAGGTGACAAAACTAAAGGTTTATGGAGACTCACAATTGGTCATTAATCAGGTTAATGAGGAATATCAGATGAAAGATGACAAGTTGGTGCCTTACAAAAACATGGTGGAAAATCTTAAAAAGTACTTCACTCTTATTACATTTGAGCAAGTGCCAAGAGAAAAGAACAAAGTAGCAGATGCAATGGAAACTTTGGCATCACTTCTACAAATGCCAGATCAAAGCGCCAGATATGAATTCCTGGTAGAAGAAGTGGAACAACCCGCATTTGACCCTACCCATCCTTATATCATTTTCTTGTTAGCTACACACAAATCACCTTGGTATGGACCTATTTACACCAACTTAAAAGACCAAATCCTACCAATGGACCAAACCAGGAATCAAAAGAAAAGCTTCATTCGTCAAGCCTCTCGATATACCCTAATTTCTGAAACATTGTATCGTAAGAGTCTAGACGGAACGCTCCTTAGATGCCTAGAGGAAGATGAATCGAATGTAGCTTTGTGAGAAATCCATAAAGGAATCTGTGGGTCACATTAAAATGGATTAACCCTAGCTAAGAAACTTCTTAGGATAGGATATTTCTGGCCTATAATGGAGAAAGACACTTGTAACTTTGCCAAAACTTGTAGAAAGTGTCAAATTCATGGAAACTTGATACATGTGCCCACACAAGAGCTGCATCTGATGACAACACCTTGGCCATTCTATCAATGAGGTCTAGATTTAATAGGAATGATTTATCCACCATCCTTGAATGGTCATAAATTCATCATCACAACAATGGAGTACTTTACCAAATGGGTAGAAGTTGTACCCTTATCAACTGCAATGGGAAAGAAGATATCTTTGTTTATTCTAAACCACATCATTTGTAGATATGTCATACCTCATACCATCATAATGGATAATGAAAAGCACTTCAAAAACAAAGATCTAAAGGAATTATGCACAAAGTTCCACATGATTCATCATTCTTCATCAATATATTACCCTCAAGGTAATGGAAAAGCCAAAGCAACTAATAAAAACATCTTGAAGATATTGAAGAGAACGGTGGACAATTTAGGTAGAGATTGGCACATAAAAATAAACCTGACCTTATGGGCTTATAGAACAAGCATAAGAATGCCAATAGGAGCTACACCCTTCTCCTTAGTCTTTGGAACAAAAGCAGTTTTGTCTTTGGAGGTAGAACTTCCATCCTTAAGGGTATCTCTTCATGGTTTGATAAGTGAGGAAGACTATAGAGTTGCTAGGTTGCATGAACTATAACTCGTAGATAAGAAACAACAACAAGCATTTGATCACTTGAAGGTATATCAAAATAGAATGTCAAGGACTTATAATAAGCACATCAAGTCAAGAACATTTCAAATAGGTGACTTAGTTTTGCGAGAGAATCCCAAGAATCAAGCAGAAAGGGAAAAGAATGGAAACTGGAAAGCAAATTGGTTAGGAGCATTTGTCATTACTTCTTCTTTTGGCACCAGTACCTACAAATTAGCAGATTGTGATGGAGAAGAGCTACAAAAATCTACCAATAACATACATCTAAAGAGGTTCTACACATGAAGTAGATGAAAGAGTATAAAGAGTATCTGAAATCAGATGGAAAGCATCATATTTATTGTATATAGTCAAAAGAGATCTTGAAAATACCAAAAACATTGGAAAAATAAAAAAGGACAAACAAATTGGAAAAGCAGAAAAGATCAAAAATAGTGGAAAATTGAGCATGAAGAAAGCTAAAAACATTCATATATGATCCTCAAAAAGATGTTGTCTTGGTGAAAACCTAGCAAATAGGTGCCTTGATGATTAAAAAAATTAAAAAAAGAGAAAAATGCAAAAAAAGCAACAAAAAGAGAAAAAGTGCCTTGGTGAAAACCTAGCAAATAGGCACCTTGGTAGCAAAAAAAGAGAGAAAAATCTTTAAAAAAAGAAAAAGAAAGCAAGATCCATTCAATCAGTGAAAACCTAGTAAACAGGCACCATTGAAAGTCCATGTCAGTCGCATACCTAGAAGGTCACCTTGTAAATATTGCATTCGCTAGCATTTGTATATATTGCATAATAAAACCCCACAGTTCATTTGCAAGTACCTAAAGATTTTGGTCACCTAATCTGCAAATTTTCCTAAGTCCCACAAATGAAATCATATCAAACTGGGGGCAATCTACTCAAAAGGATGAAGGATTCATCAAAGCAAAATTCAATCAATCATGGAATCAATTCATCAAAAACATAGTGGAATACTTAATCAAATCTTCAATACCAATCCAATTTGAACCAAACGTGAATTTGATCTGAGATCTTACATGAACTTATCTTTATCAAGATTAAAAGTATGAAATGGATGGAACTACGCTTGAAATATGGATTTGAAAAACATTACAAATTTTTTTCTAAGTGTTGACTTGATTGATGAAACCATGTCTTTCTAGCAAATAGATGAAAGTTTTAAACTAGATAAGCTATGATGAAAGCATGATATTTTGGTTGATTTTTGAGTGACTGTCTTAAAATCAAAGTTTTAAATCATATATTATTTGTCTAAGGATGTGATCATCAAAGAATCATCGAGGACTTGTACATATAATAGAACTGAGATTTTTGTTTGTTTACGCAAAAGGATACCTTGGCTATTTTGATCTTCAATATCATAATACCAAAATCCACTTGCAACATAGAATCTGACAAAATTGGTATTCACACTCTCATGATTGGCTTCAATCAGTGATAGTTGTACCAAAAAGAGATGGGAAAGAAAAGAAAGAGGTGCAAAAAGTATTCATATCATCATAGTTGAACTAGTGATGGTTGTACTAAATGAGATTCCAAAATTTCTCAATGATGATTATAAGCTCCAAATTTTTGAATAATGACAGTTAGTTGCATACATCTTAGATTAAATGCATTTAATGTATATTTCCTTTCTTAGCTTAATTTAATTCGCAAGAGGAAAAATTGACAAAAGAGAGGGGGTGTGGTCAAATAAAAAATCAAAGGATCATCAAAAACAACTATAAGTGATCAAGTGTGTTGGAAATAAAAAACAAAGTGCATTCCATTAGCTCACTTGCATTGATTAAGTTCATTTTTAAGTATTGTTTTGAGTTGCATTAAGTCACCTTCATTAAACCTTGTATTCCTTTAAATGGGTCCAACATTTGAATAATTAAGTTCATTGCATTAGGTTGCATATATCATTAAAATCCATTTGAGTTGCATTCATTTTTAGATTCATCTCATTTAGGGTGCATTCTTTTATATCAATCTGTTAAGTACATTGCATTAGTTAAACATTCATTGCATCCATTAAGATCATTCATTATTAAAGGCATATCATTTAGGGAAACATGGAATTATTCATTACAATTCATTAGAGGACATTCATGATAGTATCATTCATCTATATTGCATATGACATGTAGAATAATTAATCATTAAGTATCGATGATCATTACATCATTATATAAATCCATCACATTTTCATATCAAAAGAAATACATCCATTAATCCATTACATTGCATTATCCATTATTTTTTATCCATCTAACACATCCTATATCATTTGCATCCTTAATCATTAATCATTAAATCATTGCATTCATTCATCTATTATATGTCATACATAAGACAATCATTTAAGCATCAATAGAACATATGCATTCATTTCAAAAATTACATCTGAAAAGCATAAAACAAAGCATATAGAAGATAGAACCACCTAGATTTGCATATCATGCTAAAAACCTAAAAAAGAGATCCAACACATCATGACATCATATATAGTAAATCTATCAAAGTGAGAATTAGAGTCTATGGTACCATCATGATAAACTGAGTAGAATATCAGAGTCTATCAAATGATCATAAAATGCAATATATCCAAATATCAATGTCCATCAAATAATCAAAAGTATCAGCATAAGTAACATCAACAAATAAAAAAATGATACAATAGAGTCCAAATGTCTCGATAATAACAACAAAGAAAGGAGATCATGTATTTCATCAAATAAATCTGAAATATCTCAAAGGGTTGAACCACTAGCACCATCAGTACCATTAGGACTAGGAGCACTATCCGGAGAATGACTCGAGCTCGCTTGTAATCTTGAATGACTCATAGCTACCATAAAGGTTTGCATCATCGAACTCAACTGAGAAACCTGTTGCTGCACCACTGATATCTGAGTCTGAAGAGATACAACATCTGATGCTAAGGCTGGGGTAGGAGCCAATGTTGTAGAAGTCTGTGGTAGAGGTATGGATGAAGAAGGCATCAAAGAAGATGGAACACCCAAGGATGGAACAAAACCACAAGAAGATGGATGTGATGACAAAGATTGCATTGAAGAAGAAAAAAAAGAAGAAGTAGAAATGGGTCCTTGAGAAAGTGGAGCCTTTGGAATAACTGGTAGAATACCCTACTGAGTAGGAAGACCCTGTGCCTAATCTAGTAGAACCTATGCCACCTGTGCCTCAAACTCTCTCTATTTTTTAAACCTAGGTTGAGCATGTCTCAGGGCAAGATCCCTAGCAACTTGATGCAGTGCTCTATCCACACCACCTCTACCCTGACCTCTACCCGCGGGAGTAATAGGAGCAGCAACAATCACTAGGATATGAACCCTACCTAATCTAGCTACTCGATGAATATGTCATCCACATCATGCCCTAATCCTATCACCACCATCCCCACCATCATCATCTCCACCATCATCTTCATCATCCCCCGCAACACCATCATCTCCATCTGATAGCTCCTCGATACCTGGAACTCTCTCCACAGGATCAGTAAATCTAGGAAAAGGGTACCAATGCAACCAAGCAACATACTCATTTGTGATCCATGCATCCATAATGTGTCCTCTCATAGACCGAGGAAGATATCCAAGATCTCAAATCTCTTTGAAAGCTCTCCCATAATCAACTCATGGACCCCACAATGACATCTCTGCATGCACTCGAGCATACATCACTACTCCCTGTGGCGTACCTTGTGTGTGCTCATACTGACATAGAACTCTCCAGAAGCATAAACTCTCAATGATGTAAGTAGAATGCCCAATCATCCATCGAGGGAAAAACATATATGGAAGCTCAGAATCATCCTTGGGCCATGCCTCGTAACCAATGTATAGCCCCCAAAAAATAGTATCCATGTCATTAGTGACACGACGCCAGTAATCAAGCTTACCCATATGGGTCTGGATAATAATACCCTCATACATCCAATAAAATGGCCAACTTGGATTGTGTTGTCATGTTGTGATGGGACGTGTCACTGGGATATGCTCCCAGGTCTAAAGCTGTAGAAGAATTGCTCTAGCAGTGAGCGTAGCTAATCGCCTGTAAACAACTATGTGTAACTCATGCTATAATTGAGCCAAGACACAGGAACCCCAATCAAAGTGATGGGGATGTGCCATCAAATCCTCAAGGATAGGACCCCAACCAACAGTAAACTCATGCCCGCATCTGTCAGGAAGCAAGAATCCACTAATCAAAGTACCTAGAACTGCTGGTAGCACATGAAATGAACTGCACCCACTAGATATGAGCATCTCCAATGGTAGGATCCATGAACACCCACTGAAAATTTGATCCATCATAGAGGGAATCATAGTAAACAAGCTCTCCAGGAGTAGGTAACTGTAGAATGTGATACACATCCTCAGGTGTAATAGTCATCTCCCCCATAAGAAGATGAAAAGTATTATGGTCTGAGTGCCAATGCTCAACCATAGTGGTAATAAAACCCCGATTCACTCGAAACTGAGGTAGATGTAAAAGGAAAGATAAACCACATAGACTGATGAGTCTGTGATTAGCCAAACTCAAGTACGGGATCATACTAAAAGATAAAGGGTAAGAATTGTGAACACCTAATGACTTAAGGACAACATACAAAAAGCAAGTTCAAATCACATCGGAATTGTAATCAGTTATTATTTGGATCATTCTAAGTCAATCAAAAAGTTAAAAATATCAAACTACAATCAATTTTCATGTTTCTACTCAGATAGAAAGGAAAATTCATCATCACCCATCATCTGAATCTAGATTGATGATCAAATATTCATACTATGCCTAATCATACTGACATCTTATAACTCGCTATAAAATCAAGTCTGATACCTTAATTTATCATCTGATTGATGACATTGAGAAAATTGCAAAGTGGACTAAGTTAATTAAAAATCTTTTCTGACAGAGTGAAAGCGCTACTTCAGGCTTTAAAAGTGCTAAAACACAAAAGCGTTGTTTAAATGTTTAAACACGCTACTTAATGACTTAAAAGCACAACATCAGGCAAAAGCACTAAATTTTTTTGGAAGTGCTATTTTAAAGGGCAAAAGCGAAATCAAGAGCGTAAGCGCTATTTAACAAGGTAAAAGTGAAATTAGCCCTAAAACTGGCGTGTAAAAGCATATTTTTGGAACATGGAAGCACTGTTTAAAATCGGAGAAGTGCAACATGGGAATTAAAAGTGCTATTTAAAATTGCAAAAGTGCTACTTGGAAAGAAAAAAGGAAAAAAAGAGGGTTTCATCAAGAAAAATCTAGATTTTTTGAATTAAAATGCATGAATCGGAAAAACTAAGAGGTTTAAGTACTTATTAGAGGTCCGTATGCAGGTGGATGCTGATAATGGTGACCTCATTCAAATCTATGCTCGTTAATCAAGATTGACATCATCAGAAAGTCAAAAGAGTCAGAGAGAAAAAAAGTCAAAAGTAAAAGTTAAAATGAATAGTAAATTGACTTTTTACCCCTTTATATAGGCCCTTTTGACCTAAAAAGAGTATCTTTGACCTATAAAGGGAATCATTCACCAAAATTGACCCAGGAACCTAAATTTATCATCAAATCAACCAAATCTAGGGCATTTGTAATCAAATAGACGTGAAAAAAATATTGGAAATGAAATCAAAATTTCTTATAAATTGACCTAAATCAACGTAAATTGACCTAAATCGTCAAAATTTTTAACTATCTATCAAATTTTATTTCATTTCCGAGGGGGCATACCATTGGATAATCAACATTAGCAACATCATTATTGAAACAAAGATCAACCATCAAATCAGAGTGCAAGATTTTATCAGAAAATTTTTCATTAATCAATCGAATGGTGCATCGCATCAAAGTATATCATACAATCAAGCATCACATCAGAATTTTTCATTGGATCAACCATCATATCAAGGATCAATCATCAGAATGACCATCAAAGAACAACATCAATTGAACGAACATCATCAGAACTGCATCAATCTCATATCAGATATCAAGAATCAACCATCGACAGAACCATGACCTATCATCAGCAAGATCAAGACATTCATTGAATTGACATGCTTCACACATCAAATCAAAGAGGCGCATTTGTAATCACCTGAAAATGTACAAAAACAATTAAGTAATAAATCGAAGCAAATCAAAGAAAATTAAGGAAAATCAGAGCAAATCAAGGACAAGATCAAAGCAATTGAATCAAATCAAACATTTAGCCAATCAAAATTAAAATCAAGTCTTAATTCAAGATGAATCAAAATCAAGAGCATTTTATCAAGTTAAATCAAGTCAAATATACAATTAATCCAATTAATTGTATAGTTTGGAATTAGATCAAATTCAACCCATTCAAGGGGTACATGGCTAAATAAATGAAGTAAAATCAATTAATAAATCCTAATTTCTCTCAACAACCAAAAGAGGAGGAAAATCAATCAACCAATGAGATTGAAGAAATGCACTCACATGGATCAAGCCAAATTTAATCTCAAACACTCAAATTGAAAGAGAATCTTGTCCATTCATCTTGTCTTCTTGTCCCAAGCTTTGAGGACACAATATTTAAATTATATTCAAAGGGTGGAACCAAAGACTCAACTCAAGCTTAATCATGATCAACCCAACTATACCCCCTACCCTTGCATAAATCTATAAAAGGAAGACTAAAATCAATCATAATTCATAACCACAAATCTGAGAATTGCATCTAACCTCTTGAGAATTATAGCTAGAAAGGCAATTTAGAGTTAATTTGAGCATTTCAATTTGGAATTGATTAATTAGCTTAGCTTATCACTCATTTTTCATTCTAGGACTACCATTAATGGTAGCTTGCTGAGAGCTTCACATTAACACTATTAGATAGAGAGCCATAGGATGCTTAATTGTGTTTTATTTGCTAAATAGAGTAATATTTAGTTTCTATTTCATTTATTGTTCAATACTAATTCTATGAAGGTACATTTCCTTGTACATAGAACCTAATAAAACAATAATCATGCTCAAGGAAAAAGGCTCATGAATTCACATCACCTACATGAATTTAGAGAGGTAATATATTATAATCTTGTCCACTATTTCAAGACAATAAAATGGTTTAGGTTGAGATTCGGACCTGAATGTTATCTCCCCTCTCTTACAATTGATACATTGCGATAGGGCACGCTCATCCTGACAATTCAGGGAAGTCAATGCTCAGTACATGCAAACCTACATTAAAAAAATATGTGCATCCATATATATATATATATATATATATATATATATATATATATATATATATATATATATATATATATATATATATATATATGACAAGGATCGAGACATCATGTGGATCCCATAACTAGGTAACTACGACTCCATCCCTCAACCAAATCAAACACGTTAAACAAAAAGGTAAAACATACATGATAGCCATACACATGCAAGTATGGGGTAAGTAAAATCATGAATATAAATGACATTTAAACATATAAATAATCATCATCAAAGTAATTAAAATCATCTAACTATAAACATGTGATATTTCATGACTATCTAAATAAAAATCACCATGTAATGTCATACATCTAGAACCACATATAATAAAGCTGAAATAATCAACACACTTATGAAAGTGGCCTAAAAGAGTTTGGCAATATAAAAATAAAAAAGTAAACTATGGGTGAGTACTAAAATTTGCACGAATTCTAAAGACTTGTGTTTCTTCTTCGTCATTTGCACTAGCTTCTTCATCTTGATTTTGTTGAATAATCTGAACTTGATTATGAGTTTGAGGTTTCATTCCCTAATTTGTATTGTCATCTTGATTATTTGAATTGATGAGCCTCTTAAATGGCCATCTTTCTAAGTGCTTTTTGTTTCTTTTCAGTAGTTTATTTGCAAAATAGATACATGGACTTATGGTTTTATATGTATATTTTATATGTGTAAAGACATAAAGTAAGAATATGGATGATAGAAGAACATGATATATTTTCTTAAAAATGATGGACAAAAATGACAGAATGTAGTAATTATATATGCTAATGAATGATCCTTTACCTATGCTATGTTTTTGGGTAGTTTCCTTCCTGTAGCCATATGCCTTGCAAGGTTATTGATTAGAACTTAATACTTTCTCCCTAATATTAATGATGTGAATATGTATTTATCAAAGGTTGTGTGTGCATTAATCATTTTTCAGGGATCAATCATGACATATTTAAAGATCAGCATGATGGTGTTGAAGGAGTCAAAGTCAGTCATTGCTACAAGATGCCTTCATATTGAAGAAGTCAAGTGAGTGCTTGAATAGTTAAGGTGTTGTTGCAAGACCTTCACATGAGGAATGAGTCAATACTATTTTCTGTTAAATATAGCACACAGATCTAGGACCCACAACACACTATATTATGGGAGGAATTATTCTTGATGACTATTATTTATGTTATAAGACATTATGTATCTGTAATGATCCTCATTAATGGAGTGATCTTAGATTTAAGGAGTATTTATAGTTTTCCTTTAAATAAGATGACTGTTGTAACTCTTGGGAGTTAGTCAATTTTCTGAATAGAAGCTTTTGCATCTGTAATACTATTCTATCTATTTTTAATCCAAGTGTACTTGTTTCCCATGAATGAAAAGAATGCACAGTTTAAGTTCAATCCTTCTATCTTGATTGTGTTTCTATTCACTCATCCAAGGGGGCCCACTTGGTGAGTGAATTACTTTGTTATATTAGGAATCATTTTCATGCTTACTTAGAAGTAAAGTAGAACTCTATTGTTCCTGCAACCACTAGTAACAGAACTAGTAGACTGTTCCTGCAGCATAGGCGGTTAGAGTAATTCCTATCCGCGATTACTTTTTTTCCTACAGTAAACTCATTTATTTGTACTAGAATAGATTTCCTTAAGCTTAATGCATTTGAATTCCATAGATTATTCAAGGAGATTAAGAAAGTTTGAAGCATATACTTTGCAAATGTCATTTCAAGTTTATGTCCCAGCTGGTCGATAATTAAATGAGACTGAATGATCTAATTAGAAACCATTTAGGGTGTCCAATCCTAAAATAAGCAGTCCAATGCTATGGGTTCCTGATGCAATTATTTGGCCAAGCATTTTTGGCACCATTCTCGGAGATGGTGTTAATTCAAACTTATCCTAGTGTTCATGTTTCCAAGTTTTCATAGTTTAGAACTGAGTTTTAAGTAATCCTTGTTATGCAAAGAAGAAGAGACCATCTTGGAAGATTCCTTCCTCAGAATGACCCATTTGAAATAGAAGAAATCATTCAACCTGAGCAAGAAAATCCCCAAGAAGTTAACCAAGAAGCAAACCCACCATTTCAGAACCCATTTGCTGACTCCTACCAAAAATTTCCATCATCAACATCTTTAGAGTCTTCACTTAATCTGAATGATCTTTTTGATAAGCCTGAATATCAAGATAATCCTTTAGCCATAGTTCTCTTCAGAGGACAACTTGGCCAAAACAATCCAAGAATGGCTTAACCACCACAACCTACTTTTCCCTTTCCCATTATTGACCTCCATGATAATAACAACCTCAAGAACATTCCTTCATCTGTACTTCCTAATTTCTATGATCTAATCATTGAAGACCATAAAACCTTTCTCTTTGAATTTGATATCCTCTGTAGGAGTTATGACTACACAACTAATGCTCATAAGTTGAAGTTGTTTCCTTCCACTCTTAAAGAGGTAGCATTAAGATGGTTCATGGGTCTATTTGCAAATTTTATAGGGGATTGGGATGACATGAAGAATGCTTTCTTAGACAAATATAAGGAATATTGAAGAGGCAGTGATTTGAAAGGAGATGACATTTTTAAAATGTCACAAAAGGAGGAAGAGACACTAGAGGACTATGTGTCAAGGTTTTTGTTTAACCTGCAGAATAACACTCAACATACTTTGAATGAAGAGTCTCAGAAACATCTCTTCTTGAGAGGTGTTAATGAATCTTGCATTGAAGCTCTAGATTTGATGGTGGGAGGAGATATCACACAAAGCACATGGGATGAGATCAAGAAAATGTGCCTAAACTACTCAAGGGCTATAGTAAAGAAAGGAAGAGGAATCGGGCATACAAGTAGCAAAGCTAATGGCTATGGTGTTTCAAAGCTAGAGATATCTCATCAATTGGTGGACTTAAAGCAAGACATTATCAACACCATGGCTACTCAGCTGGATACAATGCAAGCTAAGAGGAAGCATGAAGAAGAAGAATCTATGTTGGTTGAATTCTGCTCTCACTGCAGGAAAGGAAGAGGAACTATAAGTGCAAATTAGTTGCATATGTGGACACTCATTCAATGCCCACAGAGTTTAAAGTTATAGATGGGGAGAATGGAGAGATCTTCTATGTTTCTCAAAGGATACCATGGGCTTAAAGACAAGGTATGCCTCAAGACCCCTTGAATAACTTTGGTTATAATAATAGTAGTCAATGGAAAAACCAAAACCCCCAAAATTCTAGCCCTCAAGGACATAATTGGAACAATAATTTCTCTAACCATTAACCACATTATAACCAGATCTATCAGCAACAACCTCCATTTAATCAATACCAACAACAACCTAACCAATATCAACAACCACAATAGAATAACCAATGGAAACCACAAGGTAACTAGAAACAACAACCTCAATGGGGACCTAATCAGCCTAATCAACAATAAGTTATCATGCCTCCACCTCTTGCATCCAATAATATCCCTCAGAAACAAACACAATTGCTTGCACAACCAGCTCCAAATCCTAATAACAGGCAGAATAATCAGCAACAAGCTTATTCCCTCCAAGTGAATGATATTCACCTAAGATAAGGAACTAAATTTCCAGCACCTAAGGGACCTATAATAATTGAAGTTTCTGATACCAAGGAAATACCTGTGAACTGAACCATTATTGTCCCACCTATTCCACAATCTACATTAGTATTGTAAAATCCACCTCATCCATGGAGATTGGTCCAATTAGCACCTCCAAAAGAAAATCATATTGTAGCTAATTTGATCGGCCAACTTAAGCAAATGACTGTCCAAATTCCTTTATTGGATACCCTCAAGGAAGTTCCAATTTATAATATGGCAATCAAGGAGGCCTGTATTAAGAAACTTGGTAGAAAGAAGAAAGACCCTGACACTATCCATGTCCTTGGGTAGCTTTCTAATCTCATGTTAAATAAAGTTGTAATGCTTAAATACTATGATCTAGGAAGCCCAGTGGTTACTATTCATATCAATGGTATACACATACAAAATGTCTTGATTGGTTTAGGAGCATGTTGATGTGAGTTTTTCACCACTACATAAGATATAGCAATTGAATACTTGATACGGCGTACCAAACACTCAACCCTCTCTTGAAAAGTATACAAGGATACTCCAAGGTTCCTTACACCTGTGGATACTAACTCAATTATAAAAATGTGATTTGCTAGTAATCACTTCAGCGGGCTTATGTTGTTCATTTAGGGATGTTAAACTCTTGCTATAATGATGATGAGATAACTTTCTTCTTTTATATCATTTCCAACTTTTCTCATCAAACTAATTTATATCACTTCTAGCTTTGCTCTTCAAACTTTCAAACTTCAACTTCTCAACTTCAACTACTGAACTACTGAATGGAAAGATTGGCAAATGGACAGGGATCAAACCAAATGAAAGCTTGTCAGTAGCGCTACCTCCATCAGTGCAATTATTCTAAGGGATACTCTTAGGATTTTCACACTAACACCCATCTTCCAACCCAACTTGAAGTACAAGCGAAAGATGAAATGCAAGTAGAACTTGGGAGCAATTGGACTAGATTGCCACACAAGGCTTCCTAACAAGCCACTAGGATGCTAGTGGCCTAGTATATAGATCCTCATCAAACATTCACCAATATTACCATTGCAACTAACCATTTACTTTTATTCTACCAACATGAAATGAAATCCTACTTTAATTTGAGAGATGAGAAGAACCATGCAAATACACCAAAATGATCATGTATACTCACCATGCAAGTCACAACAATGAATAGAGAACAATTTGATAGTATTTTGGCAACAATTTCTCCAACATAACTCTCTTTACAAATGAGTACAAATGGCGTTATATAGAGGCTCAAAATTACAATGAGTGGCCAAGATTAAGAGGCAAAATCAAGGGCCAAGATTAAACCTTACAAACCCTAATTAGGGTTACCATCTTTCAACCAATTACATGAGGGCACCAACTTTGTGGGCCAATGAGAAAATTACAATAATTTGTCAACCAATGAGAACATAGGACACTTGGCATGATTTGATTGCATGCACATGAAATTGCCACTTCATCAGCCTTATCTTATAAAGTTCATTAATCCTTGAGATGAGTTGAAGCCCTGGATGCCTGAGCTTGTCCTTAGAAATTTTCTCACCACCACTTGAACTTGCTTGTACTAGATGTCCTGACCTTGAAAGGGTGAGGTCTCCATGCACTTGGGGTAATCTTGCCTTGATCTCGGTGGCTTGCCTAGATGTGAACCCTTTTGCAATTTAAGAGCCTTGCCCTTGGCCACCGCCTTGAAATCAAACTTGACCTTGCTCAACCTTTCACCTCACTTTCCTCTTTCATTATCCTTACCCTCCTTTAACCTTCCATGGTCCTTCAAACTTGTCTTCTTGAATTTGATTTTCTTGCAACCCCCTCTACTTGAATACTCTTGGGTTTTGGGGGCACCTACCTCGGCCATATCTCTTTGATCATTCCACAATCCACCTACTACTTGATTTGAAATAATCATTAAGTTCATTAACTGCCTCCACATTCATAGCCTCCCTCTTTAGTTAACCCTTGGATGCCTTCAACTATTCAAACTACCACAACCTTTCCCTTTGGCATAAGCTCTTGCCTCAACCATAGTGGTATAGTGCATCTCCCCAAAATTGGATTTGGTTTGACATAGAAAAGCATAACTAGTATTCTTGCACTCGAATTGAAAATGTAGGACCCCACGTAGACTTGCCTCTAATTTTGTACTATCTAAGTTGCAACTCTAAATTCATGCTAATGATCCTAATCTAATCAATCTTTCCTTTACCATTTCCAATGCCTTCAATAAAATAAAACATCCAAGGATCAAACTGTGTACCTTTAGTAGAGCCCAGAATCTGACTGAGAAGCACGATGAAGGTGTTGCACTCTGATTTGCAATTTGACTTTGTGAGCCTTGAGGACTTGGTGTAACCAATTCTGCCGTATCATGTCCACTACTGGGGTAGACTGAACACTTCTTTACACAAATCCATATTGTTTGATCTTCTTTGCCACAGGGGACTGGCTGTCTCTCAACCTCTCTCTTAATTGAATCATATCAAGGGTACCAATGTTGGTGTCTCCAACATGTCTCAGTTTTGAGTGGAAGTTGGAATTGGGTATCATGACTTCCTTGTCTCCTATTTCAGCATTAATTCCTTTGGGTCACTTGCTTGCATTGGCATCAGCCATCCTAAACACTTATCACTCCCCGCCTTTTCTACAATGATGGTGAAACTACACTTATCACTCCAAACTTCCTCTTAATGGGATGGAATACTACACTTATCACTCCCCACCGTTACCTTAAGAGATGGTCTACACTTATCACTCCAATCTTCTTGCTAATGATGATGATGAAGACTAAACTTATCAATCCCCACCTTTGCCTTAAGATGGACTATACTTATCACTCCAATCTTCCTCCTAGGGGTGGGACTACCACTTATCACTCCCCGCCGTTTCCTATGAGATGGACTACACTTATCACTCCAATCTTCCTCCTAATGATGATGAAATGATGGAATGAAAGCAAGAACTTTGGGAAAAAGGCTAATCAAGACAATCGAGTAATTAACCTACTAACCAAACTTCTAACTCTACTTTTGAAACTAATCTTCAACACTTAGCAATAGTACCAATGAAGTGAAAACAACTAAGAAGAAAAGGATAAGATAAGCCACTCACCGGTTATCCTTGGCTTGATAACCCTTCCTCTTTCAACTTTTCAGATTTGTACCCTCTATGAAATTTTGAATGCTATATTAATGCAATTGCCTTGTCAAAATCCAAACTTGATGTCCTCGACCTTGTCAAAATTCAAACTTCTCACCCAAATCTTAACCTTATTGCCTTGCCAATCAAAATTCTGAGTGTGGATGTCTTGCAAAATGATAAAATTTGAATGTTGATGCCCTTCAAATTTGAACTTCCTCCATCAATTTCGAAAAGTAAAGCCTCAATGCTTGCAAATCTAGAAATGGAGGCTTGAGAATGTGGATCCAACCTCAAGTTTTGAAAATTCTGAATATATAAACCTTCAAGGTTTGAATTTTCTTGCAAAAATCAGAACTTTAACTTTGACAAAATCTAGAAATGAAGGCATGGAAGTGTGGATCTCACCCTTTCAAAATCAAAATTCCTCATGCAAAAATCAGAATTTCAAGCTTGACAAATTTTGGAAATGGCTCTTGATGATTGAGATTTTCTTTCTAATTACAAAAAAAATCTGAACTTTATGCCCTAGATCTAAAAATGGATGCATGCAACATTCGAAAATTTCCCTCTTGGGGGTGAATTTAGATGCCTTCCTTGCCAAGGAAAAATGAAATTCCTCACCCAAATTTTCGGATTTGCCCTCTATATGCCCAGAAAAATCAAAATTCTTCAATGATTTTCAGATCTAATGCTTGGAAAAGTTGCTGCATGTATATGGGATCCAAAATCACTGCATATCCCTTGTATTTTCGCTGGCTATGTCTTCAAATCTTGCTGATTATAGCCTCCCAATTTCTCTGGAAAAGCAGAGCTTGAAGATCAAATTTGAATTGTGTGAAATGAAGAGGGGAGTCTCCTTTTTATACCCCACGCTAAGCACTAAAATAGGGCTGACCAAGCCTATTTTCACAAAAAAAATAAAAAAATTAACACAATAAATAGGGCCGACTTGGCTAAAAGCCAAGTCATTTCAAAATTTTAGAAATAAAATCCCCCAAATTCGAAAATAATAAATGGGGCTGGGCTTGTTTGCAATTCCAAAGACTAATTTCAATTTTTGAAACACAATATCCCAAACAATAAAATTAAAAGGCCCTTTTCATGAATTTTGAAATTCAATGCATGCTGGATTTTTGAAAATGACAAGGTTATTTCCAGATTTTAAGCTTATCCAATACATTGACAACTTGAAAAAATCAAAAATAGCTCTATCATTTAGTCATTGCCTCAAGAATATTATGAATTGCCCAATGAAAAAAATGAAATTCAATGCATGAGGTTTCGAAAATAACCATATAAGTCTCAGATTCTGCAATTTATTAATTTATCCATCCAATTAGAAATTGAAAATTGCCCCATTTATTTGCAAATTGCCATGAAAAATTTCATTGCCTCAATTGCCCCAAAAATTTTGAAATTACAAGCATTTAAATTTTCAAAAATAATAGTGAATCTCAGATTTTGCTTGTTTATCAAGACAAAGGACATAATCCAGATATTCAACTTTCCAAATTTAAAATCACAAGGCAGACAAAATCAAACTTGAATTTCAATAGCAAGGCAAAAATTGACTTCGAATCATATCATCACTTTGCAATTGAAACTTCATCATCACTCAAAAATCAAGCCATGTTTATCACTCCATCATCAAAAAAAATAAATTTGAAATCCAAACGAGCCACAAATGCAAATCAAACCATCAATGCCACTGGGGTCTACGAATTATCAGCTCAAGTCGGGAGCCAAGACAAAGGCCCAAAGTTTAAAATGGGGGTCCCCAAGAATTGGGGTGATGTGTGAAACCTCACAACAGAGCATCCATCAATGTAATGACTAGGGAAGTTTTGTTGAGGCTTAGCATCATTGGTTTAAGGGAAACACCTACAATACTCCAGTTAGCTTATAATTCAACTGTTAAGTTAGATGGCATGGTAGAAGACATCATTGTAACACTTGATTCCTTGGATTACCCCTCATATTTCATAATCTTGTGCATTAATCCTAGGAAGACCTTGGCTAGCCACAAAAGATGCTTGCACTGCATGTTGCTTAGGAAAAATGACAATATCTAATGGTATAAGTACCAAGAAACTGACTCTATATTCTCCAACCAAACCCCAAGTTGAACTTGACCAAGTTATCTGGCTAGATCTAGGGGACCTTACCCTTGAAGAAAATTTAGTGCAACAGCTCATGGTTATAGGAAGAGATCCATTTATGGTCTCACAAGAAGAAGATGACATACTAGTGGCAATTCTTACCATTAAGTATGGCTCTGAAGCATCTTCTTGTGTTGTCCCTAACTATTCACTCCAAACCATACTACCCAAGAAGACCTAACCTAAGTTTCCTAAAACATCTAATTACCTCCATACCTTGTTACCTCATGAGATAAAGTCACCTTCATTTGCAGAAATTATGATGCTAGATAAAGTAAAAAGGGTAGAAATTGCCTTAGGCAGAGAATTGAATGTAAATAAGAACATCACTACATCTCAGATGAACAGTCTTCTCCAACTTTTTCAAGAAAGTTAGCTAGCCTTTGCATGGGACTATATTGATATGAAGGGGTTAGACCCTAAGCTTTGTACCCATAGGATTTACATAAGTCCTAATTCCAAGCCAATTTGACAACCCCAGAGAAGAATTAACCCTGCTCTGAGAGATATAGTAAAGACTGAGTTACAAAAACTTCTTAGTGCTGGTTTTATATATCCTATTTCTGATAGTCAATGGGTTTCTCCTTTAGTGATTGTTCCAAAGAAAGGGGGAAATGGAGAGTTTGTGTAGACTATAGGGAGCTTAACAAAGCCACTAAAAATGATCACTTTCCATTACCTTTCATTCACCAAGTACTTGACAACCTCATTGGTAAAAAGTATTTCTTATTTCTAGATGGTTTCAAAGGATATAACCAAATCCAGATATCACCAGAAGACCAAGATAAGACAATGTTCACCTATCCTTGGGGAACATTTTCTTATTTAGTCTTGCCATTTGGATTGTGTAATGCACTTGCTACTTTCTAGAGAGCAGTAATCAATCAATATTTTCTCTAACATTTCTGTTGACTATGTTGAAATATATATGGATGAATTCACTACATATGGAACTACATTTGAGGAGGTACATGCTAACTTGGAAAAAGTTCTCAAAAGATGTTAGGAGTATAACATCTCCCTTAACAGTGAGAAGTGCTACATGATGATGGAAGAGGGAGTTGTTTTAGGACATTACCTTTCATCCTTTGGCATTCATGTTGATCCTATAAAGATTGAGGTCATCAGTACAATTTCAACTCCAGTAAAGCAGAAGGATGTCAGGAGTTTCCTTGGATACGCTGGTTACTACAAGAGATTCATTAAAGACTTTAGCCAACTTGCAGCCCCATTGTACACCTTGTTGACAAAAGAAGCGTAATTTGAATGGATACATGACTATGAACTGCCATTCCAATAGCTAAAAGATGTTCTAACAAAGACACCTATCCTCAAAGGACTTGACTGGAAGTTGCCATTTCATATTCACATTGATGCATCAGACTATGCCATTAGAGTGGTGTTAGAACAAAAGGAAGGTACAGTTGAGTGTGTTATCTATTATATTAGTAAAAATTTACAAGGTGTTGAACTGAACTATACTGTCACTGAAAAATAATTGTTAGTAGTAATCTATGCACTAAATAAGTTCAAACATTATATCATTGGTTATGAAGTATTTGTATACACTGATCATTCAGCCATCAAATACTTGATGAATAAGCCTACTATCACTGGCAAGTTAGCAAGATGGCTACTCCTTATGTAGGAGTTTGATGTGAAAATCATTGATAAACCAAGCAAAGCTAATGTGGTGGCTGACTTCTTATCTATATTACAAGTTCTAGATGATCCTACAACAATTGATGACAACTTCCCTAATGAGAACCTGTTCTCTATTGATACTCACAATCCATGGTATGCTAACATAGAAAACTACCTTGTTACATGAAGGACACCACCTAATTTCTGACCTAGAGAACACTTTCTTCTGGTTGAGAAAAGCTTCAATTTCTCATGGATCTCAAGATTTATGTTCTACATAGGTCTTGATCAGGTCACCAGAAGTTGTGTTCGAGAGGATGAGACATATGACATCCTTAGGGCTTGTCATGATGAACCATGTGGAGGCCACTTTTTAGCAAAGCGAACATCATAAAAAATCTTGACAACATGATACTATTGGCCTACCCTACATAAGGATGCAACTAAGCATACGAGGCAATGTGACAGATGCTAGCGCATGGGATGCCCAACTAAGTCAAATGAAATGCCTTTGTAGCCTCAGGTGTGGTGACACCATTTGACAAATGGGGCATTGATTTCATTGGACCTATCAAGCCATCTTCTTATGGTAAGTCATATATCTTACTATGTACTGACTATGCAACAAAATGGGTAGAGGCTAAAGCAATATGGCATGCCAGAGATTACAAAGTAGAAGAATTTGTATATGAATATATCTTTACAAGGTTTGGAGTACCTCGTGAGATAGTAATAGATCAAGGTGCATAGTTTATTTGTAATCTTATCACTAAATTGATGCGTGAATACATAGTGAGACATGGTACATCTTCACCATACCATCCACAAGCCAATGGGCAGGCAAAGATAACAAATCAAGAAATTGAAGCAATCCTGACCAAAATAGTTGTTTTTCATAAGAAGGATTGAGCTACCCACCTTCTTGAAGCTATCTGGGATTACAAAATGACATGGAAAACAACAACTGGTTTTACCCCTTTTGAATTGGTTTATGGAAAATCTACATCTATGCCTATCGAGTTTCAACACAAGACTCTCATGATGACATTGGAATTAGACATTGACCTTACCAGGGCACAAGAGGAATGAATATTGTAGCTGAATGGACTGGATGAGTATCTGAAGTCTGCACTTCACAATACTCAATTGATTTAGAAGAAGAGGAAGAAGTGACACGACAAGTTCATCAAGGAAAATAAATTTTTAATTGGTGATTAGGCACTACTATATGACTCACGCTATTAGCATACCCCAAGTTAATATCAGACATGGTGGCTAGGACCTTATGAGATAGTTTCAGCATTTGAAATTGGAGCAATTCAATTGTCTACTATTGATCCCATATGATTCAAATTGCTTATAAATGATCATCGACTCAAGATTTATCACAAACTTGCGAGTCAAGAAGACTTCCTGCAATAGTTCCAGCACCACAATGACATCAAAACTCCTATAGTAGAAGCATCTGGGTCTTCCACCTAGATTTTGACTAATCTTTGATTCCTATCAAAGATTCCATAATAAGCATTTCACCTCATGTGAAATTATTTCTCCGTAATAAAAATTCACCTCACCTCCTCTCTCTACCACTTTTTCTGCACCATTGCATCACTCCAACAATGGAAGTCATATTTTAAAAAACTTTTCCTGCAATGTTTACCAGGTTAGTGACACATACCTTTGTACATATTATATTTTATTTATTTTTATTAGGATTAAGTGTTATTTTAATTTCTACTCTTGCAAGTATTGGCTTGGTGGGACCCGTGCCCTAAACTTAGTTGGGGGGAGGGGAATATTCCATATTTTTCAAAAATTAAAACATTAGCATGTAAAGGAATGTAAATACATTTCTTGTCTTTTTGAAATGTCTATCATTATGTTAAAATAGCCTATCATTCAGTGATTATATCATGATTAGAAGGAATGAAAGGTTTAAGCTTAATTTATGATGATACATTTGCGTCGTGTTCGGGGTGACAAACATCAACACAAGTGAAGGTATCATGAATTAAAAAAAAAAAATTCCTCGAGTAAATAATATTCTGTACTACATTTTTCTCGTCTGGAACACTTTGAGTCCATGAAACTTTGGAGCTTGGTTTGCCATTCTAGTGCCTCTGCAAACTTCTTTGTCTATAATGATGGGAGGTGATCTTCAGAGATATGAACCAGCCGATCACAAAGTTTTATTAGGTGATGTATCCATCCATGAAATGTTTGAGAGAAAGGGTTGGTTGAATTATTGTTTGAGCCTCAATGGTTTTGACGAGGGAATTACTTTCCAGTTTTTAAATACTCTACAAAATGGGTTCACAGTGGTGAAGGGGTTAAGAATTGAGTTTACAGAAGACATTGTGGTAGAAGTAATAAGATTACCATAGGAAGGTGAAAAATGGACTACAAACTTATACTTGCACTCAGCTAGGGCACAGTTCACCGTGCATGGTGACCCACAGCTAATAATTGACAAGAAGCAAGGCACTTCAAGGATGTCCTTGCCATTAGACTATATCCAACCAGCTTCATTTATAATACAATATTTTACCTGGGAAGGGAATTAAAAATGGTTACATGGTCTACATTTAAAACTTCTTAGCAGTCTCCAGCATGACAACAAACCGGTAAATATACCTATCTTTTTTTTTAATATTTTGAAGAAACAAGCTTCTTTGGTATAGTTAGGTAAAGATCAGTCAGTTTCTCATCATTTCTTAATTAAATTAATTGTGGAAAGAGAGTTGAATAAGAAAATGCTAGGAACCTTGGGATGAATTTTTTAAAATGAATGAAATAGAGCCTAGAATGCTTGGCCCTAGAGGCCAGGGTGTAGAAAAAAGGGAGAAAATAACCACGGGGGTTTGTAAGATAATTCAAAAAATAGAAACCATTTCTAAAGCTTCTTCATCTAACCCTAAACCACCTAGAAAAAGAGCTTGTGAAATTAGTACTCCTACTTCCAGTGGGAAGAAAAGAAAGGGAAAGAAAACTGTTGTTATTCTTGAGACCCCACCTTTTGTAAAAACCAGGTTTGCCTCTAGGAAAGAAAAAGGTAAAACCCTGGAAATAGAAGAAGTAATTCTAGAATGACAACCCAACAATAAAGATGATAGTGACCAATTTGATGAAACCTTGTCCTTACATGAGAAAGGAACACCATAGAAACCTCATGTAGTAGTTGTTGAAGAAGTATCTAACAATAGGAGGAAACCCAAGAATCCTCCATGCTCTTCCAAACCCCTGCTAGGAGAAGTGCAAGGTTTTCCCCAAACATCATCAAGGATGCTGAGCCCCCTATTTCAACTGTTAACATAGAATCCTCTGAATCCATGGAAAGGCCCTCTTCTAAAACAATGGTTCAGGAAAATGTAGACAGTGACAATATACAAATTCAGGGTGAAGATAGTGACATTGTTTCCCATGATAGGAATTCAGTTCAAAAAAATTTAACTCTAATGTTGAATATTGTTGGATACAATTATCTGAAGGAGATTTTTGGATTAATTGTGTGTTGTCTTTGATGTCACACAAATTTCATATCAATTATCATGCTCAGTCGGTCAGCAAAGCAGTTCCCAGTGATTACTGAGCTCAGTTGGTCAACTAAGCGATTCTCAGTGTTTACCAAGCTCAGTTGGTCAGTGAGCTAGTTTTTTGTGTTTACCGAGATCTCTCAGTCTTCAAAGGATGTTGCAAAATTTGCAGTGGTAACCGAGTTCACTCGGTCACCAAAGGAAATCTTTTCAGGATTACTGTTTACTGAGTAGGTCGGCCCAGTAAAGAATTTTGTTTGTTTATTTAGTCGACTATGGTAATGTTTAGTAATGTTTGTAATGATTATTAGTGCTGACTTGACAATCTGAATGGACAATCCAAATGGTATATATAGAAGGTCAATTTGTGAATTAAAAGTGTGCAAGTGAAAAAGAAGGAAAGTGTGAGCAAATTTTGAAGGATGGTTAGATATCCTTGAGGAGCAGTAGAGATATATTTGATCAGGAAGGATCTAGTGAAGCAGAACAGAGATCTATAATTAGCAAATTAGTTGCATCATTATTCAGGTCATTTCATTGTTACTTTCTCACCATTATAGTAGTGATTTCAAAATCTCTTAATAGAGTTGGTTTAACAACCATTTTGTAAATCCTCTAACAAGGTGACAGTTCTATTGAATTGTTTCTAAGACCTCTTACAAGGCCACTCCTAACAGGGTGATTAAATCCTCTAACAAGGTCACACCTAACTGTGTGTTTTGTAACCTTTAACCGGGTTGGCTCTTAACAGGGCTCACTTTAGAAGAGTGAAAAATAGTAACTAGTTACATTGGTGGTTTTTCCCATATTGGGTTTCCACGTTAAATTTGGTGTCTCTTGTGTTCATGTTATTTTCTTTATACATGCATGTTAATCACTGATGAATACTTAAGAATAGTTATAATTAATATTCACTGCAATAACCGAGTTTCAGCATTTCTCTGTATGTTTACCGAGTGACAACAGTAAATGAATTAATAAGATATCTAAGGGATCTATGGTAATATTTTTGTGGTTAACTGATTCACCCCCCCCTCTCAATTACTCCATCTATATTTCCAACAATTGGTATCAGAGCCTTTGGTTCTTGCAGGAAGGGTTTCAAGGACCTAAGCTAAAAGATCAAGATGTCTTACAAGAGAGAAATTCCAAGGCTTAACAGAGATAACTTTTCAGCATGGCAAGGATTCATGAGACTTCATCTGGCTTCCATTGGTGATTCAGGATGAAAATATCTTGATAAAGAATATACAGCTCCTACTGGCACATTAACTATTGAAGACATTGTAGAGAAAAAGAACCATAACACCATAATGATAGACATTGCATCAGCTCTCAGCTATGAAGAATTTGATGAGATCAAAGACTGCACAACTTCTTATGCAATGTGGAACAAGCTGAAGAAAATTTATGGTGGTGATGACAATGTGAAGAGAGCCAAAATAGAAAGCCTAAGAGGACAGTTTGATCAGATGAAAATTAGAGAAGATGAAAACATTGCAAAATATGTTGAAAGGATCAAGGCAAGTGTTAGTGCAATCAGAGCCTCTGGAGGAAAAATTGATGATGAAACTGTTATAAGCAAGGTTCTCAGAACATTACTTCCTATCTATGCAATAAGAGTATCTGCTATTCAAGAAAGAAGATGTGAAGAAAATCACAATATAACTTTGGATGCCTTAGTGGGAAGATTGACAACCTTTGAGTTGGATAACTATGACAACTATGTTCCAACTTCCAAAAATATTGAATCAGCATTTGAGGCCAAACTTTCACTTAAGAAGGGAAAGAAAATAAAGGACACCCAGTCAGAGAGTGAAGAAGAATCAGAGGAAAGTTCTGATAATGATCTTGAAGTTATTGAAGCATTACTTGCAAAGAAATATACTAGAGGCAGAGGTAAATACAAAGGTAAAACTCCCTTAATCTATTTTTCATGTGAAGAAATTGGTCATATTGTAACTAGGTGCCCAAACAAGCAAAGCAAGGATGAGAAGAAAGGTCACAAGTACAATGGTAGGAAGAATTTTAAATCATTCAAGGATAAAGGTAAGAAAACATGTTTTATGGCTAAGGATTCTAATAATAGTGAAGCTAAAATTGTCTACATGGCTGTAAAAGATGAATCTGATGATGATGAAGATAAGATGGCACTTATCTCTCATGTAAGCAAAAATGATACATGGATCATAGATAGTGGATGTTCACATCATATGACTGGTGACAGAACAAAGTATGAACACCTTGAAAACTATGATGGTGGTAATGTAAGGTTTGGAAACAATGAACCTTGTTGCATAAAAGGAAGAGGATGAATCTCATTAACCAAAGAACTTATATGTGATAATGCATATTGGTTTGAAGGACTAAAGCATAATCTTCTAAGTGTAGCACAACTAATCAACATTGGATTTAAGGTTGAATTCATGCATGGCAAAGCAAGACTGCTGGATGACAAGGGAAAAGTGATTGGATCAGGCAAACAAACCAAAGGTAACTTGTTTTATCTTGATCTTGGTGAATGCTCATGTTTTATTGCTCAAATTGAAGAAAGTTGGTTATGGCACAAAAGGTTATGTCATGTAAATTTTGATAACATGGTGAAAATAAGCAAATTCAAGAAAGTCAGAGGCATTCCTACTTTGAAGAAACCTGATGTTGGTCTATGCAAGAATTGTTAGATTGGTAAAATGGGAAAGACTAGCTTTAAAAGTAAAAACTATCAGTTTGAAGATATTTTGGAAATTGTGCATATTGATTTATGTGGACCTGTTGGAATTGAGAGCTATACTGGAGAAAAATTCTTTATTCTCTTTGTTGATGACTACTCTAGAATGATGACTGTTATGTATCTAAGAGAAAAGTCAGAAGCATTTAAGAAATTAAAATAGTATTTGGCAAGAGTAGAAAAGGAAACAAGGAAAAGAATGAAGTGCTTGAGATCAGATAGAGGTGGTGAATTCATCTCCCATGAATTCAATAATTTTTGCATTGAAAGAGGAATCAAAAGACAGGTATTAGCCCCAAGAACTCTTGAATAGAATGGAATAGCTGAAAGGAGGAACAGATCTATCATGGATTGTGCAAGGACTCTAATGATTGAAAAGAACATTGCTATGAAATACTGGAAGGAAGCTATCAACACTGCAGTTTATACCCTAAACCGAGTACAGTTGAAGAAAGACACATTCAAAACTCCTTATGAGTTATGGTATGGCTATAAACCCAATGTAAGTTACTTGAAAGTATTTGGTAGTAAGTGTTACATCTTAAAAGAATCTAGAAAAGGCAAATTTGATGTGAAAAGTGATGAAGTAATATTCTTGCAAGAGTAAGGCATATAGATGTTTGAATTTGTCTACTCACAAAATCATAGAAAGTGCACATGTGAAAGTTGACGAGTTTGCAGAAAAGACTGAAGAAGAAAGCAAAAAGGAACCGGAGGATTATAGGAGATTTGTTTACATTGAACTTGATACATTACCAGACACATTTGTCAATAAGGAGACTACATCTACTGAGCCCAGTACAGTAACTGAGTCACAAGAAGAAGTTCAAACCGAGTCACAAGAAGAAGTTCAAACCGAGTCACAAGGACCTGAGTCTCAAGCTACCGAGCCAATATCTACCGAGCCTGAGCAACCAGAACCTGAAGATGAAATTCAAGAAGATGACAATGTAACTCATTCAAGAGGCAAGGAACCTGTATTGGCCAAGTATGTTAGGAGGCATCATACACCAGATCAGATTATTGGAAACAAATCAGAAGGTACTATGACAAGAAGTAAACTAAAAGGTACATGTTTACTTGCTGATTTTGAACCTAGAAATGTCAAAGATGCATTGGAAAATGAAAATTGGATTGAGGCTATGAATGAAGAAATAAAACAAATAGAGAAGAACAAAACATGGACTCTTGTACCTAGGCCTAAAGATAAAAATGTAATTGGAATAAAATGGGTATTTAGGAATAAGTTGAATGAAGATGGTCAAGTATCAAGAAATAAAGCTAGATTGGTGTGTAAAGGATATTCTCAAGAAGAGAGCATAGATTATGGTGAGACTTTTGCTCCTATTGCAAGATTAGAAGGTGTAAGAACTCTACTTGCATATACAACACATAAAGGATTTAAGGTATATCAAATGGATGTAAAATCTACATTTCTCAATGGTATTCTTGATGAAGAAGTCTACATTGAGCAACCTGAAGGTTTTGTTGATCCAGACAAAAGGAATATGGTCTGCAAGTTACACAAAGCATTGTATGGTCTGAAACAAGCCCCTAGAGCATGGTATGAAAGATTACATAACTATCTTATTCAGATTGGTTTCAAAAGAGCTAATGATAACAGTAGTTTGTACATCAAGGAAGGACCAGATAACAAAATTGTTTTGGCAGAAATATTTGTGGATGATACTGTGTTTACAGGTAATGATGATCAATGCAAAGAATTTTCAGAGAAAATGAACAAAGAATTTGAAATGTCTATGTTTGGTCAAATAAAGTTCTTTGTTGGTCTTCAGATTCAGTAGAGCAAGAATGGTATCTACATTACTCAATCTAAATACATCAAGGAAATACTTAAGAAGTTTGGTATGGAAGATGCAAAACTAGTTGGTACCCCCATGTGTGCTGGACTAAAGCTTACCAAAGATGATGATTTAAAAGAAGTAGATCAGACCTTATACAGATCAATGATTGGAAAATTATAGTATGTAGTGCATACAAGGCCTGATATTGCCTTAGCAGTTGGTATAGTAGCAAGATTCTCAGTAAAACCCAGAGAAAATCATATGATGGAAATCAAAAGAATCTTGAGATACTTGAAAGGAACTGAAGATTATGGCTTGTGGTATAAATTTGGAGGCAATCTGGACTTAAAAGTGTTTACTGATGCTGATTAGGTAGGAAACATTGATGACAGAAAGAGTACAAGTGGTGGAGCATTCTTTCTTGGCAAGAGGTTGGTATCTTGGACCAGTAAAAAGCAAAATTGCACATCCCAATCCACAACAGAAGCAGAATATGTTGCTACAGCAATAAACTGCTCTAATATTGTTTGGTTTAAACAATTATTGGAAGGCATGAAGGTTGAGATCAAAGAACCAGTTGTTATATTTTGTGATAATACAAGTGCAATAAATATTTCAAAGAATCCAGTAATGCATTCCAAAACCAAGCACAGTGCTATAAAATATCACTTTGTTAGAGAATTGGTGCAGGACAAAGAAATCAGATTGGAATATATTCATACAAAAGAACAAATTGTAGATATATTCACCAAACCACTACCTAAGGATGCATTCTTGTATCTAAGAGGTAAGTTAGGGGTCATTCCCCTATCCGAGGCTCACTAAATAAAGTTTTAGTGATGCATCAACCAGAGCATACTGAAGATCAGTCAGTTGATGCAGCTTAGTCAAGGAATCATTGCATATGAATCAGTACTCAAGGTACATTGCTATTCACCTGATATGTGTTGTCTTTGGCATGTGTTGTCAAAGAGGGAGAGTTTACTGTCATGTTTCAAGAAATTTCTTAAGATTTCTAAGAGGGAGAGTTTTCTTGGAGCATTTGAGAAGTTTGTTGACAGAGGGAGTTCTCATAGATGAGAATCAAAATGAAGCTAAGGATATGTTCCTTACTCTATGTTTTCTATGAAATTTCATTGTGCTATGACATGTTGTGTTGCCATCAATGCCAAAGAGGGAGATTGTTGGATACAATTGTCTGAAGGAGATTTTTGGATTAATTGTGTGTTGTCTTTGATGTCACACAAATGTCATATCAATTATCATGCTCAATCGGTCAGAAAAGAAGTTCCCAATGATTATCAAGCTCAGTCGGTCAGCTAAGCGATTCTTAGTGTTTACCAAGCTCAGTCGGTCAGCGAGGTGGTTTTATGTGTTTACCGAGATCTCTCGGTCTTCAAAGGATGTTGCAAAATTTGCAATGGTAACCGAGTTCACTCGGTCACCAAAGGAAATCTTTTCAGGATTAGTGTTTACCGAGCAGGTTGGCCCAGTAAAGAATTTTGTTTGTTTATTCAGCCGACTATGGTAATGTTTAGTAATGTTTGTAACGATTATTAGTGCCGACTTGACAATCTGAATGGACAATCCGAATGGTATATATAGAAGGTCAAGTTGTGAATTAAAAGTGTGCAAGTGAAAAAGAAGGAAAGTGTGAGAAAATTTTGAAGGATGGTTAGATATCCTTGAGGAGCAGTAGAGATATATTTGATCAGGAAGGATCTAGTGAAGTAGAACAGAGATCTGTAATCAGCAAATCAGTTGCATCATTATTCAAGTCATTTCATTGTTACTTTCTCACCATTGTAGTAGTGATTTCAAAATCTCTTAACAGAGTTGGTTTAACAACCATTTTGTAAATCCTCTAACAAGGTGACAGTTCTATTGAATTGTTTCTAAGACCTCTTACAAGGCCACTCCTAACAGGGTGATTAAATCCTCTAACAAGGTCACACCTAACTGTGTGTTTTGTAACCTTTAACCGGGTTGGCTCCTAATAGGGCTTACTTCAGAAGAGTGAAAAATAATAACTAGTTACATTGGTGGTTTTTCCCATATTGGGTTTCCACGTTAAATTTGGTGTCTCTTGTGTTCATTTTATTTTCTTTATACATGCATGTTAATCACTGATGAATACTTAAGAACAGTTATAATTAATATTCACTGCAATAACCAAGTTTCAGCATTTCTCTGTATGTTTACCGAGTGACAACAGTAAATGAATTAATAAGACATCTAAGGGATCTGTGGTAATATTTTTGTGGTTAACTGATTCACCCCCCCTCTCACTTACTCCATCTATATTTCCAATAGAATATATCCTTATTGATAGTGATAGAGATGCTGAGGAGGCAAAGGAATTTTTTGATGAATCTGTTAGAGAATGTAAAACTGATGATTTAGAAGGTTTACCTTTTGAAGAATTTCCTGAAATCAATAGGGATGTTATTGAAGAAGTGTTAGAACAAATTAATAAGGATGGGTTAGACACAATAGCCATGTTAGCTAAATCCTGTCAAGGGGAGAATGTAGTGAAAAATATTGTTGTGTGGAAAGGCAAGTCCTCCAAACAAGAAATGACAACAAAAACCCCTCAGCTTGCACCAGGATGGACCAACATTTTTAATCAGGGACCCATGCCACCACCAGACCTATCTACACCTCTAACTGCAAGATTGAATTTGTATCAACAACTGTTATGGGAAAGGACATAGTGGGAGTTAGAAAAAGAAAAATTGAAACAAACCATTGATGAGCAAGCTCATCAATTGGAGCAAAAAATAGACCAAATTGAAGTGTTGAAAAGAAGGGTTGTTTAGATCACTGAATTGATTCCAGAGGTTATGGCATGTAGATCACCGTCATCGGTATATGCTCTATTTCTTAAGGAACAATTTATTAATTTCAAGATAACAAAAATTATGGAAGGATTGAACCCCTTTGTCTCAACACCCCATGAATTTTATGACGTGTTTCAATCAGCTCCTATGTCTTTGAAGAATTTGTTGTGTGAGTTGTATTTTCATAATTTTGTTGTACTAGATGAAAGGAATTGGAATTTACTCCTCTATGTGGGAGATATCCAATTAAGGGCAGTAATGTCTTGGATACATAATGAAATAAGAAGGGAACATCAAGCTTTACCTTACACAAACAATGAGATGGAGATACCCTTGTTTATGAGACCTGAAGTTAAACATTCCTGACAAACTTTTCTTGATTGGCTTTCAGTCACATTGAATTCAAGTGGACCAAACACAATTTACCCAGTCAGAGAGAAAGCCTATATAGATTGGTATCAACACTCATCACATGATATTGCTGCTACAATCACTACTCATATGCATAGATGGATAAGGATTCCCCATGACTTGAAGGTTAGATAACCCCACTCTCCACAAAACCTGACTCTTGCCACTAGACAAGTTCCATGGTACATCATGTTGGGTTGAACAAGGCTTAATTATTGGTTTCCATTGAAATTCCAACCACCTGTTCTACTTCAATCATTACTAGTGATGAATGAAGATGTCGAAGATCATAACATGGCTGAAGAAGTTCAAAGATGGGAAAGGTTGAGAGAGAATCATGGATACTTCAACTACATTGATGATGAGCCAAGGGAGAAGAATGTCAGTGACCTAAGGCTAAGAGCTAGGATCCGCAACTTTATGATTGCTGGAGACCAACAATAGGATAGTTGGAGGGAATGACGAGCCTCTTAAATGACCATCTTTCTAAGTGCTTTTTGTTTCTTTTTAGCAGTTTATTTGCAAAATAGATACATGGACTTATGGTTTTATATGTGTAAAGACATAAAGTAGGAATATGGATGATAGAAGAACATGATATATTTGCTTAAAATTGATGGACAAAAATGACAGAATGCAGTAATTATATATGTTGATGAATGATCTTTTAACTATGCTATGTTTTTGGGTAATTTTCTTTTTGTAGCCATATGCCTTGCAAGGGTATTGATTAGAACTTAATACTTTCTCCCTAATATTATTGATGTGAATATGTATGTATCGAAGGTTGTTTGTTCATTAATCATTTTTTAGGGATCAATCATGGCGTATTTAAAGATCAGCATGATGGTGCTGAAGAAGTCAAAGTTAGTTGTTGCTAAAAGATGCCTTTGTGTTGAAGAAGTCAAGTGAGCACTTGAATAGTTAAGGCATTGTTGCAAGACCTTCACATGAGGAACAAGTCAATATCATTTTTTGTTAAATGCAACATAGAGATCTAGGACCCACAACGCACTATATTCTAGTAGGACTTATTCTTGATGACTGTTATTTCTGTTATAAGACATTATGTATTTGTAACGATCCTCATTAATGGAGTGATCTTATATTTAGGGAGTAGTTATAGTTTTCCTTTAAATAAGATGGTTGTCATAACTCTTGGGAGTTAGTCAATTTTCTGAATAGAAGCTCTTGCAGCTGTAATACTATTCTATCTATTTTCAATCCAAGTGTACTTGTTTCCCATGAATGAATATAATGCACAGTTTGAGTTCAATCCTTTTATCTTGATTGTGCTTCTATTGACTCATCCAAGGGGGCCCACTTGGTGAGTGAATTAATTTTTTAGAGTAGGAATCATTTTCATGCTTACTTAGAAGTAAAGTAGAACTCTATTGTTCCTATAGCCACTAGTAACAGAACTAGTAGATTATTCCTATAGCATAGGCGGTTAGAGTAATTCCTATCTGTGATTACTTTTTTTCCTAGAGTAAACTCATTTCTTTGTACTAGCATAGATTTCCTTAAGCTTAATGCATTTGAATTCCATAGATTAGTCATGGAGATTAAGAGAGTTTGAAGCATATACTTTGCAGATGCCATTTCAAGTTTATGTCCCTGGTTGATAATTAAATGAGACTCAATGATCTAATTAGCAACCATTTAGGGTGTCCAATCCTAAAATAAGCAATCCAATGCTATGGGTTTATGATGCAATTGTTTGGCCAAGCATGAATCATATCCACAAAATCTAGAATATTCGGATTGCATTCATCCACCTTGACATTTTCTCTCTCAACTATCTTTTCAATCTATTATTGTAACATTTGCATGCCTTGTTTTTTGTATAGTAACTACAAAAAGTTCCTTAATCACATCTAGCATCAAATTTTTTTAAACATTCATCTCTTTTGATATAGCATTTACTTCCAAATATTATGAAATATCCCATAGTACATGAATATTGCCATACCATAATTCATAAGTAGTCTTACTATTAATACCATTTATTTTCTCTCAGTTAAATGTGTAAACTACAATACTCATAGATTCTCTCCAATAGACATGTGAAATATTTCCTTCAAATGTCATTATCTTTGCAGTGTCTAGAATGGTTTTGTTCTTCCTCTCCACTACATTTTTTTGCAAGGTATGTAGACACCTATCTTTTTATCCCATGTTCTTCACAAAGTGCATTTAATTCACTATATGTGAATTTGCCACCTTTATCAAACCTCTAAAATTTCATCTTCAAACTTGTCTCTATCTCAGCCATAGCCTTAAAATTCTTGAATTTATCTAGGGCCTCAAATTTATCCCTTAAGAAAGTAATCAACATTATCCTCGAATAATCATCAATTAACAACATTAAATATCTGTCACATTGCAAACTTCTAGTTCTAGATGTACCACATATATTAGTATGCACAACATTTTACAATCCATTAGGGCAGCTTGTTGGCATTTTCAAAGGGGAATTATAATAGACAATAGCTGCTAGAAATAGTTGTTGGTGCTGGTGCGACTGCTAGGGGTTCACCGGGCATTAGTGCTATTGTTGGGGGTTCACAAGTCGCTGGTGCTTCACTGGTTGCTGGTGTGATGCTGGTAGATTTGGCTAGGGTTTCATCTCCTATTGGAGGCATTCTTGGGAAGTTACAGGCCTCAAAGGTTGCTAGAGGTTCTAGGGTTTCACCAGTTGACTAGTCGCTATAGCTTCATTGTCTGTTGGTGACTTACAGTCAGCTAGGAATGTCCAGTCATCACTAGATCTTGGGGTTTTTGCAGGTTCAGATTCTGGTACTGTGCCTCTTATTAGTGCTTCTTTACCTAATGGGAAATCATATGCTGGTATGGTTTCTTTTAGGACTGCTACCAATCACTCTAATGGGGTGGGGATTAGTGGTGGTTCAGGTTATAAGGGTCCTCTCCCTATTTCAAACCCTATCTAGATTCCCTTGGGTGAGGAAGTGGTGGAAGATATTGAATCTGCTTCTTCTAAGTTTTCTTCTCGTGGTGCTATTTGTCACTTTTTGGGTTTGTGGCCGAGCCTTGTTGATGTGTACCAGTGGATCTCTAAACATTGGGAGCCTAAAAATTTTGGTATTGTTCAAATTATCCCTATGGAAAAAGGTTTTTTTGTAGGTAGGTTTGATAATGCTAAAGATAGAAAGTTGATTAAATGTGCGATTACTTTTTCTCTTGGAAAAATGGTAATAAGATGTTGGTTATGAAACCTTGGCATCCCAAATTTTCCCCATCTTTTGAAACCTTTAACATGGTTCCGATTTGGGTGAGGCTCCCTTACCTTCCCCTTCATTTTTGGTTTGAATCCCTATTTGAAATGGTGGGAAATGCTCTTGGTGACTTTCTGATGGTGGATGATGAATCCTTTGATATTATGCACTCGATTTACGCATGATTACTGGTAGAGATGGATATCTCTAAGGGGTTACCACAAAAGATTAAGTTAGAGTATTCAAAGACTTCTTGGATCCAAACTTTGGACTATGAAGGGCTTCCCTTTAGATGTAGGAAGTGCTTTAAAACGGGTCACTTGGCTGCCCAGTGTGAATTATAGAGGGCTAAGACCAAAAAGTCTGCTTCTTGGTGGAAGGGTGCTTCTCTAGAGCATTATATAGTTGCTAAGAAAACTGAGTTTGATGCTCCTGAGGATGTTCTCCCTTATGGAAATATTCCTTTGGAGCCTTCTTTTATGTCTGCTAGTAGTTCTGAGGTTTCTGCTGCTAGAACTGCTAGTATGTCTTCTAGCAATTTTGATGTTGGGGTTGCTCCAGCTGGTTCTGTTCTTGCTGGGGTCTCTGAGTCTATTGGTATCTCTATTGGTTTTGTTCTTGCTGGAAGTAATACTTCTATTGCTGGTGTTCCTCTTGTTCCTTCTAGTTTTTCTAGGTGTACTGTTACATCTACTGGTAGTATCGGTGTTGGAAAGTCTGCAAAGGTTGTTGGGTATGCTGGCTTCCTTCTAGCTAGTTCTATTTTAGAAGGTCCTTTTGATGTTGAGAAGTCTGGTACTAGTTGTAAAGAGGTTGTAGTAGGTTCTGTCCAGACTTCTCATGTTGGTTCTATTGTGGTTGGTTCCTCTCATTCTTCTATTTGGTAGGAGAAAGCTTCTTTGGTAGAAGAGGGGTGGACTCCAGTAATAGGTAAACATAATAGAAAGCCCTCTCTACATTTTGATATGACTCTTCACTCCTAGAAGAAGGGAAGCAAAGGAAAATCCTAGTTTTTGATTGGACTGTCAAGTGTGGTCTAATCCTAGATTTGGATTTTTAGTTTTTTTGGGTTTGTATGAAGGTTGTTTCATACATTGTCTCATCTAGGTTGTGGGTGCCTGTTGTAAAACCCTCTCTTTGATCTTGATCCGTTCTATTTTTTGGGCTTATTTGAATATCTTTTGTGGCCATTCTGTACAGGGTTTCGGGGCCCCTTCAAAACCTACTTTTACCTTATTAAAAAAAAATCCATTAGAAAAATAAGTCTTTCTCTTGAAAGTAGATCTAGTTCATTTACCCATCTGACATTCCTTACACATAACATTAACATGTTTCAACCACTTAGGAAGATCTCTCAAATCATGAGTCGTACTTATCTTCACAATATTAATCAAAATCCACATGACACATCCTCTTATGTCACAACCAAATTTCATCACTCTGAGAAATAAAGCATCTATTCTTAGCACTATTCAAATGAAAGATATTACCTTTAGTTTTTGTACCTAATGCAATCTCAATACTAGAGCTACCCAAGATCCTACATTTGTCATTATTGAATTGTAGATCATAACCCTTATTAGCTAACTGTCCAACACACAACAAGTTATGCTTTAAACCTTCAACATAAAAAAACATCATCAGTGTTGTTCTTACCATCAAGAGTAATGGATCCTCTACCACAGGCCCGACAAGGAGTATCATTACCGAATCCCACAACACCACCATGATACTTTTCCAAACTCACAAATTTTCTCTTATCACCTGTCATATGATGTGAACACCCACTATCAATCACCCATTCATCTTTCTTCTCAACTTGCATGGCCAAACCTCTTTCCACATTCATGCAACTAGTAGAATTAAGATTATTTTCTTCCTTGATAGCAATGAATACCCATTCATCATCTTTTTGAACCACCTTCATTAGATTCATCGTTTGTTAGACCTTCATCAACATCATAGTAATATTTCTTTTGATATCTACATTGGGATTTCCTACATTTTTTCTTTGGGACTCTTTGTGGACACCTTGAAGCAAAATGACCTATCTTATTGCAAGAAAAAAAAATTAAGAGGTAACTTTCCTTCATACTTACCAACACCTTTGAGAAATCTCTTGGAAATAAGGGCTTCAAGATCTTGTACCTTACACTCTTCTTCTTTAATCTCTACCATCTCTTATTCATATCTGGATACTCTCAAAGAACTTTCTTCTGGATCATATCTGTAATACCCCTCTCATAATCTGATTTTCTATATGTTATGGTGTCATTTATATTTATGGATTTATGAACCCCATACCTACATGTGTATGGATTGCGTGTATATTTTATATTTCTATTTGATGTGCCTGATGTGGTTGAGGGATGAAGTCGGAGTTACTTATTTGTGAGTTCTAAAAAATCAACCGATCCCCACCATTGTCTATTATATATTTATACATGTAGGTACATGCTCATCTTGTATGCAATATTTTAAGTATCAGAAATCGACTTCCCTGAGTTATCAGGATGAGCGTGCCCTATTGCAATATCTCAATGGTAAGAGAGGGGAGATAAAAGACATGTCCAAATCCTAACCTAATCCATTTATTGTCTAAAAAGAGTGGACAAGTATCTTAGTTATTACCCTTTGAATTCATCAAGGTGACATCATTCGTGAACCCTTCCTTTGTGTTTGATTTCATATTTATGATATAGTCATTTTTTTCAAGTTTTGCATGCGTGCAGGTTTGATGTGATTTTTGTGTTAAAATAAATAAGGAATTTAATTAAAATTAATTATGTGATTGATTACTTATATCTTATAAAATATTGGAATGTTAAAATATAAGGTTATTTGATTAATGATAATTAGTTAAATAACTATGTTTATTAAAAAGAATTAATTAGAAAGTCTAGTTATGAAAAGTGAAGATTTAATTAAATACTAAGTCTAAATTAGAATTTAAATGCATAATTAAAATATAAAATAATATTTATTATTAAATTGCATATTACAAATATGCTAAGAATTTTAATTTAATTAAAACATTAAAAAAAATATTTAAATGCGAAAGAAGTTAAAATAGAGTTAAGTGATTTTAATGTTGAGTTGCATATTAGAAAACACTTTATTAAGAAATTAGAACTTTACCTTTTAAAATTCAAGTTGAGTGAATTGATGAAAATAAAAAATATTTATTAAATAAATGATTTTTACTCAATTTAATGTTGAGTTCCTTTTTTAATTCTACATGAGTTTTGGAAAATCCTAGGCTGCTTAGTTTCAATTTATTATGAGTATTTTGGTCATTATTCTTTACACACGGGTTTACACGTTTTGGTTTGGAGTTTAAATTGAAAGAAAGTATGAAAGCTTAGAATTTTCAAAGTTTTTGGATTGTTCTTCATGACTTCTGTCAATTGGTGGATTAAGGTAGGGTTTGAAACCTTCATATATCTGACTTTCTTTTAAAAGATTGTTTACTTTGTACTTGGCAGATCTTGTTGATGGTAGTTTTGTAATTCTTCTTTTGTATGAAATTTTTGTTTTGAAAGCTTTTTGGTTGAATAAATCTTGTGATTATAGAATTGTGAATACATGATATTTTTGTTAGGAAAATATTGAGTAAAAACCTTGTATTAAATTAGTTAGGATTTGTTTGTATTTGTTGTTGAAACCCTAGGAAGTAAATCAAATTAAAATAGATATATAATATTTGCATATGAGCATAATCTTTTTATAGAATTAAAAGAAAGTAGTATAGAATATATATATGGAGAAAAATATATTAAATCATGAAGTTAGAAAATCAATAGAAAAAGAAATATATATGAATTTGGACTTTTGAAATCATATATATATATATATATATATATATATATATATATATATATATATAAAATAAAAATTATTATTATTTATTAATTTTCAAATTTTAAAAAATTAAATTTATTATTATTATTATTATTATTGTTAGTTATTTACTTCGAAAAAAAGAAAATTAATTAATAAATAGATATTAATTGTTTTTTTTACATGCGGATTTTAATATTAATGTTTTCATTTATATTTATATTTAGAAAATTAATAACATTATTTTATTATTAAATATATGGTGTTTTGATATGCATGGAGAGTTTATTTCAATACTTATTTAAAAGGTATATAGGCATGAGATTTTAAATGAACATTTTATTAATAAGTCAAACTAGACTTTAGTAAATAAAATTGACTATTGTTAAACAACTGAAACTTGTGTTATGTTTTGACTACTTGGTATATTCTATTGTCTTGTTTGATGTTGTTTATTTGGGAAAATTACATTGACTTTTAGAAATTGTATACTAGAGGCTTTGAAGTATTTTCTTTTGTTGATCTTTGATTTTATGTGGAGAGTCCAATTATAACCATTTTGAAATCTCGATTGGATCATGTATGATTCTGTGATATCTATGAGTGATCTCATATGTTGCATTTTGTCTTGATCTTTATTTCATTTGACCAAAAAGGTGATGACCAAATTATTAAGATTAAGTCTGATTTACTTGGTCACCTTATGTTCTCTACTATGATTGTTCTACATTCTGGATGATTATCTTTATGGGTTTTGTTACTTCATATTTGGAGATGGATGTCATTGATGTTGTGATTATCATTGGTCTTGTGATATAAGACTATGAGGATTATTATTATTTTTATTAAGATATCCATTATGGAATGGATGATCTTTGGTAATGTCTATATTGAAATGGACTATTTGATCATTATATAGGATGTGTTTTTCTCTACTATGCTCCATTATTTTACTTTGGTGATTATCATAATTTATGATTTATGAGAAGATTTTATGGTATTGGTTCATTCTTCTCTTTGTTATTTTCATTGGAGTGCATTAGGGAAGGTTTTTTAAGTGTATAGATGGGAAGTGGCTTGTTTTGGAGGTGTCGGAGCCCAGAAGTGGCTACTTGGGTATCCTTTACAAGTTACTTAATACAGTGATAACTTAAATACATCGAGAGTTTGAAATGAATTAATAAGATAATGTGTGTCTCACCCATGCCTAAGTGCTTGATTGAGGTCTTTACTTGGATGAGAGTGGAAGATGCTTGCCGCCTGCGTGGACTGGATATAGTATAGTTGGTACCTCGTCTGTATGAGAGGATTACTAATACCGCATAGAGTCACTAGAGAACCGAGGTCTAGAGAGACTACCAAGATAACCTTAGAGTTGGCTCATGTGACGACATTTCCCTTTATATGTCTTAGGTTTCCTATGTGTGTTGATTTCCTTTGGTTCATTGTGTTTTATCTTTACAGTTGGTGTTGTACCTTTTTGAGATAGAGAGCTTTTAGGATCCCTTGCCTAGGTATTGTATTATGTTGATTTTTAGTGTTTTTTATCCGAGTGGGATCTGTTGTTATCTCCTCAACATGGTGGGAGTGGACCTTTGGTTCCATGTGGTCGGGTGGTAGTGATTCTTTTACCATTTGAGATTCTAACGTCCTTGTACCAGTGTTAGATGATCCTTGTAGCAGTTGTATCTTCTTGTTTATCAATAGAGACCTCCTCTTATCTTTCATTTATTACATTGTACCTTATACTTCGATTATATTTACATACTCTGTGACTTGTGCAGTGGATGTGGGTTATCATGTATACCTTATGGTTTAGTTGTATTTGGGTATTCTTCTATGAGATTATGTACTTTATTTGAATGTTTATTGTACTTAATAGATAAATTTATATTTACGTATTTCTACGTCAAGGAACCCTTGAGATTTGTAATCTATAAATGAGATTGTGTATACAAGTATGTAGTGTCTTTATGTTATATTTCTTCTACTTTGTTATTCATTATTGTTTGTAAACTCTTAAGAAACAAATTATTCTATAAACTTAGTAACATATTTTAGATTAATTTTTCCTGGGTTCCCTGGTAGGGCATTACAATATCTCTTCTGATCCTTAGAAATAGTATCCTTGAATGCAGATTCAAGATTTGGAAGGGCATCACCAAACTCACTCATTTGAAAAGTTAAAATCTTACCAATCAACATGTCTCTAGTCACATTTGTCACAGTTCTAATCTCTTCAATAATAACAACTTTGTGTTTATAGGGCTTGTCCCTTTGGTGAAATGGTGGGGCTTCTTGCATGTAGGGCCTACAACCAAGGTTCAAGTCCTCACAAGATCACTCTCTACTACGGTTCTTAATTGAGAGTTGTTTGACTTTGACTCTTGGTGAAATAGTAGGTCTTCTTGCCTATAGTGCTTACAACCAAGGGTCAAATATTTTTTAAGTTGAGAATGTCAGTTAAGATAAAAAATATCCAAAAAATTTATGGAGTTGTCTACTGGAGCTCCGCTAGATGCTGGAGCTTCGGCTAGGGTTTTTCCTTCCACTGGAGCTTTGTTATCGATTGGGAAGCCGCAAACTTTGCTGGACATTGGAGCTTCTAGGGTTTCGTCGGCTGCTAGAGTTGTAGCTAGGGTTTTTCCTTGCGCTGGTGTTTCACAGTCGCATGGAAAGTTGCAGTCTTCTATTGGAGCTTCTAGGGTTTCACCAACTGCTGGAGATGCAGCTAGGGTTTTTCCTTCCGCTGGTGTTTCACAGGTGGATGGGAAGGTGCAGACTTCTATTGGGGCTCTACAGTCAGCTGGGAAGTTGTAGTTTGTGCTGGATGCTGGAGCTTCTAGGATTTATCCGGCTGCTGGAGCTTCTTTGTCTGCTGGTGCATTGTCAGATGCTTCCTTTTCTTCTGGAGCTTCTTTGTTTGTTGGTGCATTGCCAGTTGCTAGAGCTTCTAGGGTTTTTTCGGCTGTTGGAGATGCGGCTAGGGTTTTTCCTTCCGCTGGTGTTTTGCAGGTGGATGGGAATGTACAAACTTCTGTTGGGGCTCTGCAGTCAGCTGGGAAGTTGCAGTTTGCGCTGGATGTTGGAGCTTCTAGGGTTTCTCCGGTTGCTGGAGATTCTCTATCTACTGGTGCATTGCCTTTTGTGGGGCTGGCTGGGTCTTTTGCTGATGTTATTTCCAAGACGGTTGGGGCTGCGAAGGGACGTAGGGTTTCCACTACCAATGGGGCTCCCATTGCCCTGGTTCCTGTTTGTGAGTCTTTATGTATCAAGCTGTCCTCTGATGCTGATAGAGATTTGATGAACAACAATGAAATTTTTAAATCCCATGGACTGATTTTTTGGTTTCAAGGTTTTTGGCCCAGCCTTCCCCAATTGCATGATTGGATCTCTCGAAGATGGGAACCAAAATTAACAGGTACTGTTAACATCTTTCCAATGGAAAAAAGGCTTTTTCATTGCTAAATTTGATAATGTTGTGGATAGAGCTACGATCCTATGTGATTATTTCTTTTGCTGGGAGGATGAAATTTTTTTGCTCCTGGCCAAGCTGTGGCACCCTGATTTCAATCCTTCCACTGAAATATTTAGTTCTATCCCTATGTGGGTCAGGTTCCCCAATCTACCCCTTCATCTGTGGCAGGATTCCATCTTTGAGGAAGTGGGTGGGGCTTTGGGGGATTTCTTGATGATTGATAATGATTCTGATAATATGTATCATTCTATTGTTGCTTGTATCTTGGTAGACATTGATACCTCGAAGGGCCTCCCAGCTGAAATTAAAGTTGAATCATCCTTGGGACCTTGGATCCAGCAACTTGACTTCAAAGGCATTCCTTTTAGATGTCGTAAATGTTTTAAGACTGGTCATATTTCCTCCCAATGTGGCTTCATTTCCAAGAGGAAGAAATCTTCTCCTTCTTGGTGGAAGGGTGCTTCTATCCAACATTACACTATCTTGAAAAGCTCATCCCACCCTGAGATGGAGGCTGCTCCTGATGCTGGCAATCCTCTACCTGCTCATGAGAAGGTTGGCTTATGTCCTGATATTAATGTTCTTGAAGGGTCTGCTAGGGCTACTGTCTCTATCCCTGTCCCTATTGTTGGAATTGATGGGTCTTCTGGGGCTGCTGGCTTTGTCCCTGTCCCGGTTGCTGGACCTGATGGGTCTGTTGGCTCTTTCCCTGTACTGGTTGCTGGACCTGAAATTTCTCTTTCTATGATGGGTGATTCCAGATTTTCTACTATTTCGGTGGGTGCTGGATTTGTTGGAAAGGATGGTATTTTATTAGATGCTGGATCACACATTACTACTCCATATCATGATCGCCCTTTGGCTAGATCTAATGGCAGCCTTGTGCTGGCTGTTTCTCTAGGTGACTCAACCCCACTTTTGGGGGTTGGTTCTCCATCTCTGGATTCATTGTGTTGGCAGAATAAGGCTGCTAGTGTTGAAGAAGGCTGGATCACAGTTAAAGGCAAAAATTCTAAGAAATCCTCCCTGACTTTTGACATGACCCTTCGTTCTCATTTGAAAGGGAAAAAATGATAGTGTATCTTTTGTTGCAATTTTCCAATGTTTTATCTTTTGCAGCAGTGTGGGTGTTTCTTTGGTTGGGTTCTTTTGGGTGGTTTCATGGGGATGGTGGCCTTTTGTTTTGGCTGATCTGTTGTGTTTGGTGCACTCCTATTGCTATATCTTAAGATTAGTCTTTGTAAAGGGTTTTGGGCCTCTTCAAAACCTATTTTTTCCATTAATCAGAACAACTTTATGTTTATAAGAAGGGGGTAAAGATCTAAACACTTTAGTAAAGATCTATGGTTCATCCAACTATCCACCAACACATATGATACTACACACAAGCTCATTCACCTTGTACATGTAAGTAGTAATGTTCTCATCTTCGCTCATCCTTAATGTTTCACATTTTTCTTTTAGTCTCTACAACTTTGCAAGCTTCACATAAGTGTCACCTTCATGTACAATGTTTCCAACTTCTTCCAAATGTCATGATTAGTCTTCAATTCCATAACATTTGTCATCTTAGTATCAGTCAGGGCACTCAACAATGCTTCCTTAGCTCTAATATAAATATTCAACTTTCTTTCTCTCATCAAGAGTAGTAGTAGTAGCAAGATTTGCAAGAGGAACATAGGGCTTCTTGATAATCTCTCAATAGTCTTCTCCAATGCATCTCAATTGACATTCCATGCCATCTTTACAAAGAGTGTAATTTGTACCATCAAATCATGGACTATCCTTCTTGAAATCCACCATTCCAGATCACCTCAAGTGCTTAAGCTTCCCTTGGAGGAACTAGGCTTTGATATATAAATATTTTCTTATTATGATCTAATCAATATACATGCCACACCAAAACAATGTACTTACTAAAATTCTTAGGAATACTATCACAAATAGAGAATATATTGACAACAATGACAACTCGCCTCTCAAATATGTGACAACACATCTTATAAAAACATATTTGCACACTATTCCAATAGTTAAGTTGTACATTCCTTAAAGAAGTTATTGTAATTTGTAAAGTAAACCATGTGTCAATGGTCATTTGTAAGAAAATAATGGAAATAGATAAATGTTGATTGATTATTATTCTATGATCATGTGTATCTTCAAATGTATGGTATTAAATGAAATAGTTCCATAAAGATAATCATGTACTATGTTTGGTATTTATTTCATTATTTTCTTTATGCATTGCTATTAGCAATGTCAGGGAACCTAAGAGCACCTAGTTTTATGGTTATGGTTTAGTATTTATGTTAGTATTTAATGCATTGTATTATTGTTCAGTTAATGTTATTATGATGTATTGTAATATTTTTTTTAAATTACTTACATTATTCTTAGTTTTTAGAGTCATCCTCTCTAGTTCTTGGGTGGCATTAAAAGTAGTATGTTCTAAAAATGCATAATAGAGATATGTTGTTTAGGTATATGATAGTAACAAATGAACTAACAAACTCTTTTCATAACCTTAGATTTTAAGCTAGTCAACTTTTTTGAGCCACATAACTTTATCTCTAGTTCAAAAGGTTTTCAACATCAAATGAGCACAAAAAATTATATCTTATCAACCATGAAATAAGTTTAATTGCATGTAGTAGGAGGTCATTTTTCAAATAAGGGTGTGTGTGCCTACTAATTAAATCTTATTAAATATTTGTTAAGGGATATCAATAAGTTTTTACTAATAGTCCTACATCAAATGAAAACTCTATTGAATTTTCAAATCCATACTTTGTGAAATAATTTCATCACATATTGATCTCTCCACATTAATATCTCTCTCATTATCCATCTCGCTTCCTCCATCCCTCCCCATATTATCTTAGATATATCCTTCTCCCTCCCTCAAAATCTTTCTATCTCCTCCTACCTCTCCCTCCCTTCATCTCTTTGTTCTCTATTATTTACCTTCCTTTGTCTCCCTATCTCTATCAAACTCTCTACATATCTCATTCCTTGTCTACCCCCTATATCTAGGAACCTTTCTAAATATATCTATCCCTCTCTCTCACTTCATCTTTAACTCTCCCTACCTAACTCTCACTATATAAATATTCCTCCCTCCTTACGAAATAATATACGATAGAAGAAAAAAAAAGTGAACAAAGCAAGACATTCTATATTTGAAAGAGTGTTGATTGAACCAAACACTGTGTTTGTGATTGTTTGGCTAGGATGGAACACACAATGGGTTAAAGGGGGGCACCATATCTATGATCTACAAACAACCTGTTGATGCTCATTTGAAGGCTAGTTGCCCATCTCTATCTATATGTGGGATGGCCAATCATCCATCACCCATCTATTCTCATGTGATACAATCAGTCATATCACGTATTATACCAAATTCATATTTACAATAAAATCATGTTGATGTGCACATAACTATTTGACCTAAAGAGAAAGGTTGTGATATCTAACTTTCAATATGAGATAGCATCAAATGAATAGAAAAATGCATCTCACCAACCATGAACTAAGTTTATAGATGTCAAAAAATACATGTAGTTTTACCTAGAACTTCATATTTACAATGAATATCAACATGCAATCAAGTTCATTTTTTGAACAATCTAGTTTACTTAGGCTTCCAAGACTAAATACATTTGAAAGTTTTTTCAAACTAGGCTTTCGCTAACATCTTTTTGCAAAAAAAAACTATTTTCTAGATTTGCAAAGAAGCAACAGACAGGTTGGTCCAAATTTAGAGAACTCTTGCATTTTGCATTTCATAAATAATGAATTCCGCGAAAAGAAATAATAACAAGGGAAGGCATTGATATCTGGCTTTCAATTCCAAATGTGTTTAGATACTTCTTGGATTATGGAGGAGCTAGAGAATTTGGTAATTCATATTTCAAACGGCCAAAGACAAGCAACGATATAGAGGTGCCTCTATGAAAACTCAAACAACTTTTATAGTCTATTTCGCAGATTTGAATGAGCTGTTAGAAAATGAATTAAGTCAAGTAGAAAATGTTATATCAGTTGCAATAAATTGTCATGTATGCGTGCAGTGGAGGGAAAAACAAACAAAAAAATATAGTCAAAGTCGACAATAACTATAAATACAAGTAGAAATGTTTTTGGGTCATGCACCAATGCAACTATTTGACAATATTTGAAACTTCTTTTTATCTAGGCTTTCGCTAACATCTTCTCCTTGAATCAGACCTAATTCTCGTCCACAAATCTGTTAAGAATTGCTTCTTCAAATTGATTATATATATATATGAATTCAATGAACTCATTACATTTTAATCTATTGAAAATAGGTTTACATATTTATTTTTACTTATGATGCAAAGACCCCATAGAATGCAATGTGATATTATCAATGCACATGATAAATTGAATCTTAACACTAAACAAAATCAAATTCTAACCTTAAACATAATTAAATGCTACACCAAATTGAAATGCAACTCTATCAGTGAAATAAAAATTAATATCTTACCTTAAAATAAATTGTACCCTAACCCTCGATACAATTAAATAATGAAGTAAATTAAAGCCTAAATGTAAACAAAATTGAACAAAAAATATAGTCCAAACTAAAACCTTACCTTAACAAACCTACCAAATAAACTAGAAACCTTAAACTAGATTATACCTTAACTCTTTCACTAAACCTATATAAAACCTAACTCTAAACAAATGAAACATGAATATAAGAATAAAGTAAGAAAATAACCTAAAAGTTAACATAAAAGAACCCTAATTGTAAACTGGAATAAATAAATAAATAAATAATATACTTAAATTAAATTAAATTGAATTGTAAATCTAAAACTAATTTAATAAAAATTTATTTAAATCTATAAAAAGATATAACTTAATATCTTATTTCTAAACCCTCAATACAAATACAATTAAATAATGAAGTAAATTAAAGCCTAAATGCAAACAAAATTGAACAAAAATATAGTCCAAACTCAAACCCTACCTTAACAAACCTACCAAATCAACTAAAAATTGTACCCTAACTCTTTCACCAAACCTATATAAATCTTAACACTAAACAAATGAAACCTTAATATAACAATAAAGCAAGAAAATATCCTAAATGTTAACCTAAAAGAACCCTAATTGTAAACCAAAATAAATAAATAAATAATGTACTTAAATTAAATTGATTGTAAACTTAAAATTAATTTAATAAAATTTTATTTAAAGCTACAACAAAATATAATTTAATATTTGATTTCTAAAATACCATTATATACAATAAATAAATTATTTAAAAATATTTCACAAAATTGTGATATAAAATTTAATACAATTATAAAATCAATTTCTTGAGGTTGCCTAGAGTTAAAAGCTAGAGTTCTGAGACTTTAGTTTAATGATTTATAAAGAGTTTATACAATATAAAAAATTAAAGCTTCCATAACTCTTAACTTTCCCTATATATTATATATATGTGTAGGTATGTAATATAAAAGTAAATAGACATTAAATTATAATTATGATGAATGAAAACTTTACATACTATTGATAGGAGATTCATGGTTGAAATATAAGATTGTCAATGAAGGAACATAGACAATTAAATCTTGAGAATTAAACCACAAAGAAATAGCAACAACTCAATTCAAAACTCAAGTCTTTATTGAACAAATTTGACTTGGATTTTGAATAAACATTCACACCGATGTCTCTATTCAATTTTATTTATCAAACTATGAACATTACAATGACTTTTATAAATATTTATCAAATTATCAACATGAAAATGACTTTTATAAATATTTATTCACTCTGCTAGATTCTTTTTGCCCCTGCATTCTTCCTACCCATCTCAATTCCCTTTCTCAAATCTCTACAAATTTTCTCTTTTTTCCACTTCGCGTTCTCTTTACTTTTCTTCATTAATGTTTAATATTTATTAGAAAATTTGCATCTTTATCTCTATTCCAATGTTTCTCACTGAAATTTTTCGTATCTCTTTTCTATCTCTTCGCTTCATTGTTTTCACATGCTTTTTTAATCTTCCACGCATTCCTCTACTTCCTTTTTTTCACTTTCAACGCTTGTCCAATCTATATTTAGCCGATAGGCGTTCTCCTGGGGAGATGCCCGCCTGCTTTTTAAGACTTCCCAACAGTCTTACGCCACAAAGAAAGAAAGCGTTGCCAGGAAATAAGAAAGCCTTGTGTGAGAAAGTGGTGGCAAGGGACATTACGTGTTGTTGTCGGGCTTCCTATGCAAACTACAAGACGTGGCCTCTACATGTTGCCTTCACATCAAGGGCATCGAGAGGATTCATGTGGCATCCTGCATGTAAGATTGGTCTATTTGCCTATTGGTGTATTAAAACATGTGCTTCATTCCCTTTCAATTCATCTTTCATTCATTTTCATCTTCCATACAATTGTCGTACATGCTTCTTTCTCTGGCTGCCCTCTTTAGACTTAATGTTTCCATCAATATTTGTGATCTGTTGAATTCAATTTCATCTGAGCACACAGTTTTAAAAGGAAGAAGGAAAAATGTCTGGAAAGGGGAAAGGGCGGCAAGGGTTTGAGGAAGGGAGGTGCAAAGAGGTACAACAAAGTTCTTTGCGATAATATCTAGGGTATCACTAAGCCTACCATTAGACGTCTTTCCAGGAGAGGAGACATTAAGCATATCAATGACCTCATTTATGAGGAAACCAGGGGCATACTTAAAATATTTCTGGATGAGCACATGTGATGTAAAACAGTGACGACAATGGATGTTGGTTATGCCCTCAAGAGGCAAGGCACAACTCTATACGGCTTCAACGGCTAATTAGGGCCCGGATCAAAGGTTTAACGATGTTTTTGAAACATCTTTGCAATGGAATCCAATCTGGTGCCCTCAAAGCTGTGAAGATTGTCAAACTATGTTTGCTTATTTTGGTTGTATGAGGTTTAATGAAATGTTTGTTTATTCAAGATCATAATATTCAGTATCCATAGGAAAAATTAATTTTTTCAGTCATGTTAAAGTTACTGTTTTGAATTCAAGTGTAAATCTGATTTATGAGAACCAATTCACATGCTTATAAAAATAGTTTTTTCCTAAAGTTTTAGAGAATGTTAGTGACATGTTTGATTGGATTGTACATGTCTTAAGTGTCTAAAAGGAAATTTGTCAGTTTGAACACTCAATATGTGATGTATGAGTTCAATTAAGTGTGAAGGCAATTGTGGAAGTGTTTAAAGTTGCTCAAACTAGGTGGGTGTAAGCATGCATTTTTATTTTAAATTTGGGTGTTTGGCATTAGATTGATTATTATTTTTATTAAATAAAAAATAAATCTAAGAAGGTAGTGTAAATCATTGATATTTTGGAATTTAAAATTAAAGATTTTTAACTTTGAATTGTTTGTTTTAATTATTTTTCTATTTTGGCCTCTAGGTATATCATTTCAGAATGATTTAATCATAATTGATTTGAGGGCTTGTTTTAATGATAGTATGGAGTGTGCTTGCTTGGATTGATGTCTTATATTCATTTGGTTGTAAAAAGAAATTCATTCGTGCCATAATGTTCATCTAGGGCATACCAATCTCTTATGCCCAAGTCATAGATTTGATCTATTAAGACTAAAAGGGTTTCCCACCTTTGTTTTGTTTGCTCCTCTTCAGTTTTGATCATCATCTTTGTCTACATTTTACAACTCATTTAGCATTCATTTATGAGGATGATTTAATTCTTATGAAGATCCTAGGAAATACAACATAGGTATGGAGAAGAGAAGAGGGTGCACTTGTAATGACTGAAATTTTGACACAAATGCCACATCAACAAAAATTTCAAAATCTAAGAATTCGGTCAACAAGTCAAAGGTCAAATGCATAAGTCAACATAATACCAAAAGATTCTCTAAAATATAGGAATAAAAAAAGTACAACTATGACCATAATTGTCGAAATGATAAAGCATACCTATGTTCAAAGATATGCAAACATGTCGATCAACTGTCGAACGTAGTAATGGAGTCACAATAAGAGATTTCCCATCAAGTACAAGCAAGTACAAACTATCAAGTCAGGATAAAAACCCAAGAGATTTTCGACCAATTGTTGAATCACATCAATAAAAGATAAAGATTAGATAAAATATGTATTTCCATTTCAATGACAAAAGTAAACAACAAAATTACCAAATACCACCATGTCAAATACAAAGAAGTGTATAGCACTGTCAAGAAAAGTCATTCCTAAAAGAAGCTTCAGAAACATGTTCACAAAAGTCAGCTAGGGTGAGAATATTGTGGGAGTGCATTTCCACCCTACCATGAAGCAGTAACACTTCCCCAGAATCCTTCTTGACATGAAGGATGCCCAGCCCAGCTAGAAGTAATCTAACAAAGTAAAACTAAGGAGTAATGGAATATGTGCTACTTGATACATCCTCATTCAATTTTCAATATAACATGTCATGGACTTCCAAAAGAAAACCTTGTAAATCTACTCCCATTTCATACATATGGAAAATATTGTGCAAAGATTCTCATTTAATGCATAGTACATCATATTTCATGGGTGCATTCAACATACATAAAGGAACACAACAAAATCCTTCTCTAAACTATGAAAAAATATGTCAAGCTCATAATTTCCATCAATATCTCTTTTAGTTCAAATGATAAATATAACTTGAATTCATTATAGTACATGGAGAAAACCCAAGATATACACATATAACAAATTCATTTCATTCAGGAAGCATAAACTATAACAATGATTAACAAGTACATCATAATAGGTCTGACAAATTTACATGTTTAAGCTTTCCTTTATATATCTACTCATTAAGATTTTGACTTTCACCACTTTTATTTTCTGTAATAATGTAATAAGAAATAACCATATTCTAATCCATTACCATCAAAACATGGATAAACCCAAATGCATCAGTCAGGTATGCTAAATTAGAAGCGTCAACCCTTTCTTAATCAACATATTGAGATCTCAATTCTTTCTCACTCACACACATAGATATACCAAGAGATTATTTAAAAATTAAAGTGAACATGCAAATGCTAAATGAAGTACATTAACATCCTATTGTAGTTTGAATAAAGAAATTCACAACATATTTTCAATAATCTTAATCACAAGTTTGATAAAATGGTAGTCAAAACAAATTTATTTGTGTTTACTATCTTAAATCATTAACTGGGTTCTAAGATCTATGTCTTATATAGTTCTCGTTCGGCAAAGATTAGAAATGTATATTTACTGAAGGACACTCAATAAAAAGGTTTTAAACTAAAACAGTTATGCCTAAGAGAAAAACACCCATATGTAGAGACAGATTAGATTCAAACAGTTTGCAATTTGAAAAGATTGAGAAAGAAGATGGATAAAGAAAAGAAATGAAAAGGTAAGAAGCCCAGATAAATTCTTGATAAAAAAGCCACTAAAAAAATGATATATTATTTCAAAATAGAATTTTTGAAGCACAAAAGTAATACTATAGCAGTGATTAAGGTTTCATGAGAAAGATGTGAGTAATGATTACCTACATCACAAAACTCTAAGTTATATTTTGCGTATCTATGCACACACCATGCTGCATAATATAGCTTTCCTAAAGCTAAATTCTCTGTAGGTGGAATACTCCTTTAGATCACACTATCTTCAGTATTAAGTAGCATAACACAATCATGCTTTTCACGTACTGGGCAGTGGGCAAAATTATGCGAGACTTATATAAGCACTAAATGTCGAGGCTTTTGTTATTACAAAGAATAGAAATGTAATACCATATTGTTCAACATTGTTTCCCTTTACTCTAGAACTTTTCCTATGGTATTGCTAGAAAAAAAATAGTAGACTCCCAGCTTCTAATTAAATAAATAGCCAAGATAAAATGACGCCAGGAAATAAAGAGGTTTAATCTATCTTAAAAGGCGTCTATAGAAGGAAAACACATCAATTTAAAACTAGTGCTCGCACCCAAGAAATTGTTCAAAAACAAAGTTTTATTGTCATCGTGCTATCATGGATCTGAGCCTTAAAGGAACGTCTTAACTCATCAAAACTGGCTATAGTTATATTACTCACATTATTGAAAAATGCCAAACATTTTTTTATCAAAGATATCCATGGCTCAATCCAAGTTGGGGTTCTCCTGCTCATAGTGCAACTGTAAAAAGGGCAAGAATAATGACTAAAAGCTAAGCTTAACAACAATTCAATCTTTTCCCTTACTCCATCCATGGATGATACAATTTAGTTGAGATTACAACATAGAATAGTATGCGTTTACTGTAAAAAAAAAGTCTAAAATAATGAGAAGAACAAAAACTACGCTACACTACACAATCTTTGCAGAGCGCACTATGTACCAGTAATCCTATTCAAACTTAATTAGGAAATAAAAATCTATAGAAGTCGCATACTCATACATAAAAAAGTCTTAACCCATTTTCATGGTATACGATTTTTGGTAACATCAACAAATCTATGCATAAAGGACAAACATAGTTCTCAAAAAACAAATAAATCAATGAAAGAACCTGGTAGTTTTTGCCTTCTCCAATACCTGGATGTCTTTTTTTTTCTATTCCCCCTTTCTTTTGGGATCCAAGATTCGTTGTTTCCCCCATTTCCTTGCCAAAAATTCTTCCTGGCATCTGCCTCAAGTGGAGGAATCACATATTGTGATTCGTTGCAATACTCCAAAATACAGATTCAGAAGCTTCTTGAATTGCTTGGATATTTGCCCTTCCATTTATTTTAAACATAGCTCATTTGAGCCAAAGCCACCAATACAAGATATCATTGCAGATACTCCATCTAGCACATTTCTCAGGCTTTCTAGATCGAGTAGGTTTCCTTTATGCCAAATGGCATCATTTATCCATGGCTCCTGTATTGATGGTCTTCCTGACCTGCTAAGACTTGATACCATAAGACCACGTTGGATGCCTTCTTTGTATACATGCGTACCAACAAAGCTATTTCCACCTAATACAAGTAACTTGTCTTGATGAGATGGACTTCCATGCACAATCTCTGCTTCCTCAACTTTTGGTGGTTCTTTGTAACCATCAGGAGTTGATGTACATAGTTGTCTAATAGATTTTGATGATATAAAACCCCAAAGTTCAGGCATTCGAGAGCATAGGCCAAGTAGCCGAGATACCATCCTCATTTTGTTTATTTTCCCCGTGCAACCTCTTCCACCAAAACCAAATATTGGTTGTGAGTCTCAAATATCTTTTCCAGATGTGGGGCTAGGAATGCTTCGACTAACTCCTAGTGAATCATCAATCATCCCCCATTTTTCTCTTCCCTAAAACAGTAGTTACTCAATACACTCGCATTTTATAAGGCACTATAAAAGGATAAAATGGTTGTTCTTAAGTTCCCACTCCCCGAAATCACTCCCAAATTAATAACTAAACAATTAGTTATTTGCTACGAATAAGGGTTGTGACATCCTTCCCCCCTTAAGAATGCATCGTCTTGGTGCATAATTCAAAATTTGCAATCATATTCAAAGATAATTCAAGAATTTTACAATTGACATGATAATAAATCATCGCCCATTATTCAAATATTAAAGGTAATGTATGTATACACTTTCAGATTCTAACATAAAATCAACAAGTTTTAATTTCATTTGCTTACATACAGCCAAATTTTCATTAGTTATGCATTGTAGTAAGTACACCCACCAATAACAAACACATTTGGAGCAAAAACAAACACATTTGAATCATAATTATTTCAATAACATTTTCTATGTGAGTGTGTGAATTCCATTACTACCCTTCAGTTTTACAAGGTTAGAGTTACCTCTCTCTGACAATATTCCCCCTCTATCATAATATGTCATTCCATCTGTGCATACATAGGAACAACATCAAGTATTAGTACATGTTTTCAGCATAATCAAGATATATCATTCCTTCATCCTAATGCTTTTAGTCATAAATCTGCATAATACCTTCATTTTACAAAAGAGCACACACGTACTTGTGCTTCTTACCATACCTTGGCATCATACATACGTAATTCAATGGATTGAATACTTCGTGTCAAATTCGTGTCATACTTATATGTAGACACTTGTAATCTTTTTAGTTCAATCTATTACAAATTTTCATGGAAGATAATTTCCAATGGTAACACTAATACATTTGGGGGCATTTTGCGATGGCTATGTGTCGCAATAGCAACACCCATAGACGTCGTTGTTTTTTAGTCGCAAATTGCGACGTCTATGGGTAGCCGTCACAATTGCAGCGCCCTCCCGTCGCAATGTCGCTAAGATTTGTTAGCGGCATGGGCGTCACCCCCCCGTCGCATGGCTTCGGAGGGCCGTCGCAATTGTGACGAGCCTCCCAAGAAATTGCGACGGGCGCCTGCATTGCATTACGACGGGCTCCCGTCGCAATTGCGACACCCGTGGGTGGATTAAAAAAAATAAATTATTTAATACATTGCTAATGAACCACATTAATGCTTTTTTCTTTCAACAAATGAGGACAGCCACTGTAAAGACAACATGAAAATGTACACTCACTGTAAGGACAGTCACAAATGAGGACATCTCACAGTGACTGTCCCTAGTGTAATTGCCACTTGAATGTATTGCTATCCAGCCACATTAATGCTTTTCTTCTTCAACAAATGAGGATAGTCACTGTAAAGACAACATGATAATGTACACTCACTGTGAGTGTACATTATCATGTTGTCTTTACAGTGACTATCCTCATTTGTTGAAGAAGAAAAGCATTAATGTGGCTGGATAGCAATACATTCAAGTGGCAATTACACTAGGGACAGTCACTGTGAGATGTCCTCATTTGTGACTGTCCTTACAGTGAGTGTACATTATCATGTTGTCTTTACAGTGTCAATATATGCATTATTACTTAAACTGAAGAGTACTCTAAATAATATGTCATTGTGGAGTTCTGATTGCTTCCAATTTGATATACGCTTGATCTACTTATGTATCCAGCATCATGTAAGAAAAGTTGATGCTTTTAAAATAGATTCATTTAGCCATGAAATGCCTCTGCATGTTACATACAAGATTCCAAGGCCCAAAACTGATTACTCATTATAATTCATGTACAGAATGATAATCAACCACAACGAGGCATGCGTAGGCGCTGCTTAGATTTTGAGGCATCAGAAGCTCGTAGAAGAAACTTGACCAATGGCTCATGGAATGCAACAAACTTATTGCCTAAAACAGGAGCATTGGTAACCACAGATGATGGTTCTGAAAAGAACACTTCACCATCAATGTCACATGAGGGAACTGCAATTTCTGATGGCAAGCAACTTGTAGTATATAAGAGAGATGCAGGTACAGATGCTGGGAGAAGTTCCCAATCTTTATCTGTTGGACAGTTTTCATCTGCAAAATAGATTATAAAAACATGAAAATATATCAGAGATGTTTGATATTGATACAAAACAACACAGATTCATTTCTTCGTACACCTGTATATCATAAAAATCCTTGCACACTTCAAAAAATTGTATTGCCTTTTACTTACTCAAAAGTAATTTACATAAAGTAGTCATTTGATTAACATGGATCCTAATATTCACAAGTACATGGTCATGTGCTCCATCATAGCATCTTATAGATTTAGATCTGTTCTCTGAAATAATTCAATGTTTTGTTTACAATCCACAAAAGAAATATTTTCCCTCGTCTACTTAATCCTAAACAAAAGGCCATATAGCAATATAGATAGAACTATATAATAGAAACCATAAACAATTGTAACCTTAGCAGCAACAAGAAATTGTTGCAAAAACTTTACCTTATCATACCCAGATTGTTGCTTTGCCTGGCGGAGGGAAATTTGATCAGTAAAATTGACACAGAGTATGCTGTCTCCATTGTCATGCTGGATAACAAAACACCAACTTTAATGGGCATGTACTGTCCCTTGTGTAATTGCCACTTGAATGCATTGCTATTGAACCACATTAATGCTTTTTTCCTTCAACAAATGAGGACAATCACTGTAAAGACAACATGATAATGTACACTCACTGTAAGGATAGTCACAAATGAGGAAATCTCAGAGTGATTATACCTTGTGTAATTGCCGCTTGAATACATTGCTATTGAACCACATTAATGCTTTTTTCCTTCAACAAATGAGGACAATCACTGTAAAGACAACATGATAATGTACACTCACTGTAAGGATAGTCACAAATGAGGAAATCTCAGAGTGACTATCCCTTGTGTAATTGCCGCTTGAATACATTGCTAATGAACCACATTAATGCTTTTTTCCTTCAACAAATGAGGACAGTCACTATAAAGACAACATGATAATTTACACTCACTGTAAGGATAGTCACAAATGAGGACATCTCACAGTGACTGTCCCTTGTGTAATTTCCACTTGAATGTATTGCTATTCAGCCACATTAATGCTTTTCTTCTTCAACAAATGAGGATAGTCACTCTAAAGACAACATGATAATGTACACGGGCTGTAAGTGTACATTATCATGTTGTCTTTACAGTGACTGTCCTCCTTCAAGTGGCAATTACACAAGGGACAGTCACTGTAAAGGCAACATGATAATGTAGAGAAACGTTGTCATTTGTATTTTCAACAGTGCCGAGAGAGATTCCCTCCGCGAAATCACAGCTACAATTTCTGAGTACGTTGGGTTTATTTTTCTTTTGTCATTATTATGTAATCTGGTATTCAGCTGTTACAGAGCTAAAATACCCAGAAATGAGGACATATCTGTGTTGAATTTATTGTTAGCGGCTTTGGTTATTTAGAAGTTTAATTTTATTTGTTCATCTTTCAAGCACAAACGTTTTGTGGACCGTAACATCTTCATTGTTTCAGGTATGCAATGAAACAACCCTAACTTGCAACTACCTTCACAGTACTTGTGTACATTATCATGTTGTCTTTACAGTGACTGTCCTCATTCAAGTGGCAATTACACAAGGGACAGTCACTGTGAGATGTCCTCATTTGTGACAAGGACAGTCACACATGAGGACATCTCACAGTGACTGTCCCTTGTGTAATTGCCACTTAAATGTATTGCTATTCAACCACATTTATGGGCCCGTTTGGACCACGACACACAGTAGCATCTACAGAGAAGAATATCCCAGGTGTAACAAGTTGTAAGAATATACCAACAGTTCTAAGAAGTTCCCTAGCACGTAGTAGCATCTACAGAGAAGAATATACAACATGAGGGCAGCCACTGTAAAGACAACATGATAATGTACACTCATTGTATGTGTACATTATCATGTTGTCTTTACAGTGACTGACCTCATTCAAGTGGTAATTACACAAGGGACAGTCACTGTGAGATGTCCTCATTTGTGACAAGGACAGTCACACATGAGGATATCTCACAGTGACTGTCCCTTGTGTAATTGCCACTTGAATGTATTGCTATTCAACCACATTTATGGGCCCGTTTGGACCGCGGCACATAGTAGCATCTACAGAGAAGAATATCCGAGGTGTAACAAGTTGTAAGAATATACCAACAGTTCTAAGAAGTTCCCTAGCACATAGTAGCATCTACAGAGAAGAATATGGGTCAACGAGGTTGACTTCAAAGCCATGCAATCTAATGGTAATAGTAATATCATAATTTGACATACTATCAGAAATACTTCCTAAATAGACTATTCAATCTTATAAGAGATGGATTCATGAGAACTATTATTTATGAAATATGAGTCAATGACTTTAATTAAAAAAATTACACAATCTAATTCTTGTAAAAATATCAAAATTTGACACATTGAAAATACCTTCCAAAAGTATCGTTAATTGATTAATATGAATCACTACTCATGAAATATAATTTTATAAACCTAATCTAAAAACTACACAATAAAAATCTTAATAGCAATATTGTAAGAAACTATTCCCAAAAGCAAGCCTAACAAAATTTGATGAAAATAATTTTTGTTTCACTCAACTTTGACATTCACAACTTCCTCTTTTATTATAATAAGAAAAAAAATGTCTTTTTAGATATACCTCATGAACCATACTCGAATAATCTATCATTTTTCTTCTCAAAAACATATTTGCAGAGCCTGCTTCTTTTACTTGTTTGTACTTTTATCTCTCTGATGGAAAGGGTTCCTTCAGGACACATTTTTCCAAGTTCACTGCTTGAGATATTTGAGGAGGGTTCCCTGCTTGAGTATCCATCCAACCCATATTCGAGTAGTTCTACAATTGCACAGTCTAAATTAATAATACTGACAATTGAATGACGAATGATGATACATAGAATTGATATAAACTAATCCTAAAAACACTAAAACATTATTAATATATTTATATTTCATAAATAAAATTGATATAAAAGATCTGGAAAGATACATTAACAAATAGAAAAACAGTAATTTATAATAGAAGGAAACTTAAATTGCTATTTAAAAAAAAAACAAGAGTCTTAAATCTTATCATTTTGTTTCATTATCATCCATAAGTACACACCTCTAGCATAATAATTATATTTTACCACCCATAAAATGAAAAAAATATTTTCACAAGAGAAATTGAAGCTAGATTATAAAAATGAACCATCTTATTGGAAACTGGAACTGTTATCATACCCAAAAGGACTACAAAATTTCACCTTATCATACCCAGATTGTTGCTTTGCCTGGCGGAGGGAAATTTGATCAGTAAAATTGACACAGAGTATGTTGTCTCCATTGTCATGCTGGATAACAAAACACCAACTTTAATGGGCATGTACTGTCCCTTGTGTAATTGCCACTTGAATGCATTGCTATTTGATGCAGGGGCATCCCTAATGCAAGCCAAAGACACCATGATTGAAGGAAGTTGCCATGAAGCCAAGGAGTCAAATCCTATCAATTGGAACATAAGATTTTCACCTTGGAGCTTTAAAGGATTGACTGGTGAAAGGTCCTTTTGATTGACAAATCAGAGTCTTTTTGAATGACAAATCAGAGTCTTTTTGAATGACAATAAATTAGAATAGGAGTTTTAGATGTTTTCTTGGTTTGTAATAAATATTAAGGATTGATTTTATCTCCTTATAAACATCCACTTGTTGGACACAAGACCCCTTGGTGACTTATAAACCTTGGGCATCTTTTGAGTCCTTGGATGAAATGAGCATAGTAAGTGTTTATTAGGTGTCTTTTAGATGTTGTTAAGAAGTTTGAAGGTCCAAAATAACTTTAATAAGGTTCCTAAAGTTTCACAACACATTTTTAACCTTCTCGGCAAAGTTGTTTGCAAAGTTGTAATGCAACTTTAAAAGTTGCTTAGCAAAGTTGACATTTGTTGGATAAACTATTCTAACCACCTAGATGGTTGAACCAACATTTGGAGAGCCTATTTTAGGCTTCAAATGGTCGAAGATAGACAGAGAACCAGTATTGTAATCATTTTGCTTTCATAAAAAATAAAAATAACCCTGTTTTAGTGCATTTCTGGTGAAAAACGAACTCTGTACGGCTGTACGGATGGCGGTTGGATGATAAAATTTGCCTGGAAGTTGTAATAGTGACATCTGATGCTTTGGAAGTTGGTTTGATTGATTCTCTTTGTTTTATATCTAAGTTATTTCAAATTTCCTGTGCATTGTTTACAAACCCTCATTTTCAGGGTTTGACTGATGTAAAGACCTTAACTCATGTTTCAACCATTGGAATTCCTTCTTCCTTGGTGGAATGAGAGTTAAGGATGTATATTTGTATATTCTAAAAGCCCTGAGGCAGGGGGTTGCATCTGCATTTGTTGAGAGCGAGCCCTAGATCAAAAACTACCATGTTTTTGGCTGGGAAGATGGTAATCAGAATAAAATTAGAAACTTGCATCATATTGAGGACTTGAAAACTTGTGCATTCTTGTTTATTTGGATCAGGAGAACACTCCAAAACTTTGATCTTGGTTTCATACACCCATTTTCAATGCTTTGTTTTGGAACCCACACCTAAAAGCATGCATTAGGTCTGCGGACTCAATGAAGACATTGATATGCTGGAGTGGAGTCAGGGTCTAGGATGAGTTGGTGGTCTGTTAGAAATCCAAAAAGGGTACTCAGAAAACATATAAATTCTTAGAGTCCTTTGGCAAGTTGCAGAGTTATGGCTGCAGAGCAGGTTTGGGAGACCTACTAGGGTCACTAGGTCAGTTTGTTATTTTGATGTCTTGGGTTGTTTAGATCACAACCAATGCATGATTCTTGTTATTTAGATGATATCTAAGGGGTTTCTAAGTTTTGCTGCAGGAAGTAAGATCTAGAACCTTAAAAGTCTCTTTTGATAGAAAATCAGGGAACTTGTCCCTAAAAGGAAATTTGTTATTGAATGGGATTGAGTCCATAAGTTGTTGTGTGATCCTTGAAACCTTCAAATTCATTACTTTGCAGAGTTTAAACATTAACCTATAGAAATCAGAGCCTAATTGATTGGTTGAGTCATTTTGGTGTCTTGAAGTGGGTTGGGACATAGATCCAAGTTTCTTGCTGACTACTCTGCATCACTATTGAACCACATTAATGCTTTTTTCCTTCAACAAATGAGGACAGTCACTGTAAAGACAACATGATAATGTACACTCACTGTAAGGATAGTCACAAATGAGGAAATCTCAGAGTGATTATCCCTTGTGTAATTGCCGCTTGAATACATTGCTATTGAACCACATTAATGCTTTTTTCCTTCAAGTGGCAATTACACAAGGGACAGTCACTGTGAGATGTCCTCATTTGTGACAAGGACAGTCACACATGAGGACATCTCACAGTGACTGTCCCTTGTGTAATTGCCACTTGAATGTATTGCTATTCAACCACATTTATGGGCCTGTTTGGACCACGACACACAATAGCATCTACAGAGAAGAATATCCCAGGTGTAACAAGTTGTAAGAATATACCAACAGTTCTAAGAAGTTCCCTAGCACATAGTAGCATCTACAGAGAAGAATATACAACATGAGGGCAGCCACTGTAAAGACAACATGATAATGTACACTCATTGTATGTGTACATTATCATGTTGTCTTTACAGTGACTGTCCTCATTCAAGTGGCAATTACAGAAGGGACAGTCATTGTGAGATGTCCTCATTTGTGACAAGGATAGTCACACATGAGGACATCTCACAGTGATCGATTGTCCCTTGTGTAATTGCCACTTGAATGTATTGCTATTGAACCACATTAATGCTTTTCTTCTTCAACAAATGAGGACAGTCACTCTAAAGACAACATGATAATGTACACTCACTGTAAGGACAGTCACAAATGAGGACATCTCACAGTGACTGTCCCTTGTGTGATTGCCACTTGAATGTATTGCTATTCAGCCACATTAATGCTTTTCTTCTTCAACAAATGAGGATAGTCACTCTAAAGACAACATGATAATGTACACTCACTGTAAGTGTACATTATCATGTTGTCTTTATAGTGACTGTCCTCCTTCAAGTGGCAATTACACAAGGGATTTGTGTTTTCATTTGTGTTTTCAACAGCGCCGTAACCCTCCGCGAAATCACATCGGGATATAAGGGCAAAACAAACAAGAACGTTGTCATTTGTATTTTCAACAGCACCGAGAGAGATAAACAAACTTAAAACTCAGACTTAAGAAAGATGAAGGCAATGCTTCAAAAGGCCGATGCCCTAAACACGGGAAAACACAATACCACCATTAAACGATGCCCTAGTCACCGTATCAATGCTGCCAGCTCCGTACCAGTATGCTGACTGCTCACTTTCATCCTGTGATAAAGGTAACTTCATTAATCATACTTGAAATGGCAGCATACGAACTAAAGCTGATGAACATTTATAAACTAAAAGTTTAAAACTACAGATTACAAATGTAGTAGTTTCATACGAAAAGAACTTGATGTCTAAAATTTACCATTAGAAGTATCCAAAGGAATACCACAGTACTGTTGAACTTGGAGAATCGGAGATGATCTACACAGCAAGGTTCAACAGCTGTAAGGACTGTTACACCATCTTTAGCATTTGAATACATTTTCTCCTTGGCTTCTGGTGGATCCTCAAAGACCCCCAATGATGTTTTCCCTACAATTATCAATTGTTTGTCAGTATGAGATATTAATAAATAAACATTAATCACAATATTAGGCAAACAATGTTCTTGATGTCTGAATCTAAATCACAGAAAGCTCTAATAAAGCAGTTCTCAGTTTCACATTAAACTAAGTTTCAATTTCAAATGGTTATAATAATTTTTGCAAGTTATAAGTAGCTGGTTACAGTATATGACATAAATGTGGTTGAATAGCAATACATTCAAGTGGCAATTACACAAGGGACAGTCACTGTGAGATATCCTCATGTGTGACTGTCCTTGTCACAAATGAGGACATCTCACAGTGACTGTCCCTTGTGTAATTACCACTTGAATGAGGTCAGTCACTGTAAAGACAACATGATAATGTACACATACAATGAGTGTACATTATCATGTTGTCTTTACAGTGGCTGCCCTCATGTTGTATATTCTTCTCTGTAGATGCTACTACGTGCTAGGGAACTTCTTAGAACTGTTGGTATATTCTTACAACTTGTTACACCTGGGATATTCTTCTCTGTAGATGCTACTGTGTGTCGTGGTCCAAACGGGCCCATAAATGTGGTTGAATAGCAATACATTTAAGTGGCAATTACACAAGGGACAGTCACTGTGAGATGTCCTCATGTGTGACTGTCCTTGTCACAAATGAGGACATCTCACAGTGACTGTCCCTTGTGTAATTGCCACTTGAATGAGGAACAAGGAGGAAGTGATACAATAATAGGGGGGTGATCATTTTAAAATGTGTTGGACACAGATATGTCCTCATTTCTGGGTATTTTAGCTCTCTAACAGCTGAATACCAGATTAAATAATAATGACAAAAGAAAAATAAACCCAACGTACTCAGAAATTGTAGCTGTGATTTTGCGGAGGGAATCTCTCTCGGCGCTGTTGAAAACACAAATGACAACCCGCTTGATTTCGCGGAGGGAATCTCTCTCGGTGCTGTTCAAAACACAAATGACAACCCGCTTTGTTCAAAACACAAATGATAACCCGCTTGATTTCGCGGAGGGAATCTCTCTCGGCGCTATTGAAAACACAAATGACAACGTTCCTTTTTTTTTTTGCACTTATATCCTGACCAACATAAGGTCCATTTGTAATACAACATGATAATGTACACTTACGGTGAGTGTACATTATCATGTTGTCCTTAGAGTGACTATCCTCATTTGTTGAAGAAGAAAAGCATTAATGTGGCTGAATAGCAATACATTCAAGTGGCAATTACACAAGGGACAGTCACTATGAGATGTCCTCATTTGTGACTGTCCTTATAGTGAGTGTACATTATCATGTTGTCTTTAGAGTGACTGTCCTCATTTGTTGAAGAAGAAAAGCATTAATGTGGTTCAATAGCAATACATTCAAGTGGCAATTACACAAGGGACAATCACTGTGAGATGTCCTCATGTGTGACTGTCCTTGTCACAAATGAGGACATCTCACAATGACTGTCCCTTGTGTAATTCAAGTGGCAATTACACAAGGGACAGTCACTGTGAGATGTCCTCATTTGTGACTGTCCTTACAATGAGTGTACATTATCATGTTGTCTTTAGAGTGACTGTCCTCATTTGTTGAAGAAGAAAAGCATTAATGTGGTTCAATAGCAATACATTCAAGTGGCAATTACACAAGGGACAATGTCATGAGCCGTGACATATTGAACTTAGTATAATAATAAAATGATTAGATGATATATAATAATCTATTATTAACGGTATATAACAATAATATATAATTATTATCAAAAGATAATAATAATATATAGTTAGCATAATAAGTAATATGTTAATTAAATAATATTAAAATATTAATAAATAATATAATTATGATTATAATTATAATATAAATTAATAATAAATAATTATTAATAAATTATATATATTATATTATAATAATAGATTAAGTAATAATATTAAATCAATTATTGATATAATAATTTTAATATATAAATAATATTAATAAACCTCTCAATATAAAACAATATGTTATCACTATAATAATATTTATTATAATATTATTAATATTACTAACATCATTAATTATAATATTTAATAATAACAATAACATTAATAATAATAATAATAATAATAACGTTTAAAGCAATATCGAATATCTGTAATCGATATACATCTACATTAAACATCTGCATTATCTATCACGATGAGGAATGAAGAAGTGATACAACAATCACTAGTCATTACACATCGATACCATGAGAGGATGATTAATGAACCAAATACTATGAAGTCAAGATCAACATGATATGAATAAGGGATAGGTCGCTATGTGTTTCAGAAGATGTATTGATAAGCAAGAAGGATAACCATTCATATATTATAAATAATCATTAATTGCACAAGTTTAGACAATGACATATCCGATAAAGCAATATCAAACATGAAGACCCGCTAGCAAATATGCACCATCACTTCCTATGTTATCATGACAATAACATAAACTAGATTGAATTCTACTATCTATATCAATAGACACCACATAGGAGGATATCGACTAAAGGATTGAAAGATTATCGATTGTCTGAGATAAACCACATCTTGTAGAAACACAAAAGCATCAATGATTATATCACAAGCTATTGATGAATGAGGCATCAATCATGGATAATAAGTACAATGTATCCTTAAGTATTAACAGGAATGGAAGTCAATTTGAAGATCAAACTCCATTACCAGCAATCAACCAATAAATGGACAATTATCAGAAAATGATATCGACTTATATCAGAGTAGAAAGATTGGATATAATCATAACAATATGGGATAAGGCAAGAGTTAATATCGATTGACTAAATACTAATGATAGTTAGACCAAACTAATACAAACACAATGGATGTTAACTACTGGTTGCACTACCAATTAGGGAAGATTACCTTCATAAAAAGATTTGATATTGAGTCAATCTGGGAGTTATCTATGATCAGAAAATAATGAAATAATATTATGTGAACTGTCGGATTATGGAAAGGTGTGATTAACAAAGGGACATGGAGGAAGAAACAAGACACGTCTCATTCATAGCATCTCTTCATTTGTTAAAGACAATATAAGAATGCATTCTCGTCAGTCACTCAAGGCATCATTAGAACTTTATTTACTTATCCATATTTGGATATACTCAATAGAGCATCTGCCTTTGGCAGTTTGGTTTCAAGTTTATCATTGCAGATCAGAGACAACACCATGATTGCACAGATAGAAAGGATAGTCAGAAACAGCATCAATATTTGAAGTTGCAAGCATATAATTCAGAATCTGAAATAGCAACATATCACTCATAGCGATATTACACATTTGCATAATTACATCATCATATCAGACACAGCAAATACATTGCTGTAAGCAATACTTATTGATTGTATATCGATATTGTTTATATCAGACATAGCATCATTATACTATCACTATAAGTGATAGGAAACATCATATTCATAGCATATTTCATATCATTATATCCGACAGTGCTATTAAACATATTGGTATCAATATCATCTTGCACACATTGTGATTGAATCTGAAATAGCGGTTGACATCTTAAGTAACCTCCATTACTTAGTTTAATTGTAAGTATCTGATAGAGTAAGTCTGAGAAGTGGAGTAATTGTTCCTGTTTTCCAAGTTAGCCAAAAAGGGGACATTACAGACAATCACTGTGAGATGTCCTCATGTGTGACTATCCTTGTCACAAATGAGGACATCTCACAATGATTGTCCCTTGTGTAATTCAAGCGGCAATTACACAAGGGACAGTCACTGTGAGATGTCCTCATTTGTGACTGTCCTTACAGTGAGTGTACATTATCATGTTGTCTTTAGAGTGACTGTCCTCATTTGTTGAAGAAGAAAAGCATTAATGTGGTTCAATAGCAATACATTCAAGTGACAATTACACAAGGGACAATCACTGTGAGATGTCCTCATGTGTGACTATCCTTGTCACAAATGAGGACATCTCACAATGACTGTCCCTTATGTAATTCAAGCGGAAATTACACAAGGGACAGTCACTGTGAGATGTCCTCATTTGTGACTGTCCTTACAGTGAGTGTACATTATCATGTTGTCTTTAGAGTGACTGTCCTCATTTGTTGAAGAAGAAAAGCATTAATGTGGTTCAATAGCAATACATTCAAGTGGCAATTACACAAGGGACAATCACTGTGAGATGTCCTCATGTGTGACTGTCCTTGTCACAAATGAGGACATCTCACAATGACTGTCCCTTGTGTAATTCAAGCAGCAATTACACAAGGGACAGTCACTGTGAGATGTCCTCATTTGTGACTATCCTTATAGTGAGTGTACATTATCATGTTGTCTTTAGAGTGACTGTCCTCATTTGTTGAAGAAGAAAAGCATTAATGTGGTTCAATAGCAATACATTCAAGCGGCAATTACACAAGGGACAGTCACTGTGAGATGTCCTCATTTGTGACTGTCCTTACAGTGAGTGTACATTATCATGTTGTCTTTAGAGTGACTGTCCTCATTTGTTGAAGAAGAAAAGCATTAATGTGGTTCAATAGCAATACATTCAAGTGGCAATTACACAAGGGACAATCGATCACTGTGAGATGTCCTCATGTGTGACCTTTGTGAAGGCAAGTGCCAATTTGTACCCAAGTTACCAATATTGTGGCAAAAGTGGGAATGAAGCATTTAGGGGTCAAATTGGGCAAAGAAGTGTAGAAGTGGCCTATGTGAGGTCTAAATAGCCTAACTAAGTCATGGTTAGGGTCTTATGGTGTTTGAACAATAAGTTTTGAACCAAAATCCCAAAGGTTGTAACAAGTTGTCAATGTTGTCATTCACAACATTGACAACATTTGTGCAAGGGAGCATTTTCGAGTAAGATGGTTATGTAACTATATGAAACCATTGAATTAGGCATCAGATCAACTATAAGAGGCCTCCATCGATCTGTGCAAAAGGTTGGGGGGAAAAACATTTGGAATTAAGAAGATTTGTAGAGTAACACGGTTTTAGTGAATTCTTGAGTTTTTTTGTTTCTTTGTTTTCAGTTGATTAATGGATTAGATAGCTCGCAATGTCTATTGGAAAAGTTAGTACAAGTTGTTTTTTATTCTGTGTTGTGTTTTTTTTGAGTTTTGAAGCATTCCAACTAGTTTGTTAATTCTTTTGTTAAGTACCCTATCATTGGTTTGAACCAGGCAGGTTGAACAAATGGAGTCTTAGCTCATCATTCCATTGTCAATTTTGTACGGGCTCTTGGAATGGGTGAGGAGACTCCATGTACTATATGTTTGAAAGGAGGGGCCCTGGGAAGCTCATTTTCTATGTTTGCAATGATGTCCTAGGTGAGTCAGTTGAGCACAGTTAGGGATGACAAATCATTACAAGAAGATTACAACAAGTTGAATGCATTGGTTGCTTCAACTAAAATCTCATGGAGAGGTAGACACACATCTAAAGAAGCCCCAAGTCAAATTAGAAGATTGGGTGAGTTTCTTTGGCTGCTAAGAAAACAAACTCTTAGTCAGACTGTCCAAGTTGTGTCAAAATACTTGTTTTCAGGCATGGCTGTAGCAGTTGGTGTACAAAAAATCTAGGAGGAGAAGACCTTAGATATCTTGGAGTTCTCAATAAAGGGCATCTAAATCCTAAGCCCTTTAGGTGGCTTAATATAAACAAAAAGGCTTGACAAAGGCCTAATTGCTAGCAGCCTATTTTTGGGTGCAATTGGCATGGTTTGATGAACCGGATTGAAGTACTGATGAAAAGTATAGGTGAAGGAGTAATATTGAAACCAATAGAGGTCCTAGTGGCCAGCCTCTCCATGGAGTAAAGTTCTAGTTGGATGTGTTTCAATTTGTGAAGACAAGACTAGGAGTGTCCTAGTAGCTAGATTGGTATTGAGCAGAGTTCGTTGTATTTCTTGTTGGTGTGCACTAGTTGAAGGAGTGGGATCTTGGGTAGAGATACCTAAAGAGTGTAGGGATAGTTAAGTACCCTATCAAGTCAAAACATTGGCCTAAAGAGACCCTAGTGAAGGATAGGGAGTGAGCAAGACAAAGTGTTACATCAATTAACAAGATCATTTTTTGGTAATTGTGCACATTATCATGTTGTCTTTACAGTGACTGTCCTCATTTGTTGAAGAAGAAAAGCATTAATGTGGTTCAATAGCAATACATTCAAGTGGAAATTACACAAGGGAATATCACTATGAGATGTCCTAAGTGTGACTGTCCTTGTCACAAATGAGGACATCTCACAGTGACTGTCCCTTGTGTAATTGCCACTTGAATGAGGATAGTCACTGTAAAGACAACATGATAATGTACACAAGTACCGTGAAGGTAGTCGCAAGTTAGGGCTGTTTCATTGCATACCCGAAACAATGAAGACATTACAGTCCACAAAACGTTTGTGCTTGAAAGATGAACAAATAAAATTAAACTTCTAAATAACCAAAGCCACTAACAATAAATTCAACACAGATATGTCCTCATTTCTGGGTATTTTAGCTCTCTAACAACTGAATACCAGATTACATAATAATGACAAAAGAAAAATAAACCCAACGTACTCAGAAATTGTAGCTGTGATTTCGCGGAGGGAATCTCTCTCGGCGCTGTTGAAAACACAAATGACAACGTTCTTGTTTTTTTTGCCCTTATATCCCGATGTGATTTCGCGGAGGGTTACGGTGCTGTTGAAAACACAAATGACAACGTTCCTTTTTTTTTTTGCCCTTATATCCCGACAACATCGCAATTGCAAGTTAGGGCTGTTTCACTGCATACCCGAAACAATGAAGACGTTACGGTCCACAAAACGTTTGTGCTTGAAAGATGAACAAATAAAATTAAACTTCTAAATAACCAAAGCCGCTAACAATAAATTCAACATAGATATGTCCTCATTTCTGGGTATTTTAGCTCTCTAACAGCTGAATACCAGATTACATAATAATGACAAAAGAAAAATAAACCCAACGTACTCAGAAATTGTAGCTGTGATTTCGCGGAGGGTTACGACACTGTTGAAAACACAAATGACAACGTTCTTGTTTTTTGGGCCCTTATATCCCGATGTGATTTCGCGGAGGGTTACGGCACTGTTGAAAACACAAATGACAACGTTCTTGTTTTTTTTGCCCTTATATCCTGATGTGATTTCGCAGAGGGTTACGGCGCTGTTGAAAACACAAATGACAACATTCCTTTTTTTTTTGTCCTTATATCCCGACAACGTCGCAATGGCGACGTTGCCAAATGTATTGTCGTCGCAAATTGCGACGGTGTCGGGCTATATTTGAAAAAAAAAAGCCAAAACCGCATGACATTTGCCTGTCGTCGCAAATTGCCGTCGCAATTTCACCCCAAATGTATTAGTGTAAATATTGCATAATAAAGATAATCTTTGGAATACTGCAAATGTTCAACAAATAAGTTCTAAACCTTAACTTGACCAAAAGTAAATAAATCATTCATACGTATCATCTAACATGTGGTACTTACTAGGTAAGAAAGTCATCCATCCATTTCACAAATCACCTATAAAGGTAAGTGGATCTATTTTTCCATTTATGTGACCTAGGCCCTCATGCCCATCTTGTCACAATAATATTTCAAAGAAATTTTTATTATCTGTAGAATAATATAAATCTTACAAGTCTCACATCTTAATATGAATAAGCTTTCACAATTTCATCAATGTAATACAAGTGTGCTTCATCTAAGCATAAGCATGCAAATAAATCACAATAATTCATCACCATATAAAATCAACACATCAATGTATGTTATACATCTATAACAATGCATCCAAAAGCATAACCATAAAGATCAATCATGAAACAAGACATTTAATTGTAATTGGATATATGTCCTTCTATAAGAACCCGTCTCCTATGCCATCGGACAATCAGTCGTCCATATGCAAATCTTGAGACGAGACTGTGGCTTGAACACTTGTTTGTTCTATCCACAAAGTCTTATACACTTCCTTGGGATTCTACCTACTTGTAGAATTCCCAACCCTGCAATGCCCAACAAATAAATGGTAGGGGGTATCTAGTGCAACCATGAAACTAACTACTTTCCACATATGTCTAAGTAGAACTAATCATGGATGTGGCAGGGAGATGAAACATGGGCAACATATTTATAAAAACATATGCAAACAAGCTTTGGCCAAAGCATCTTTTTATCACCAGGAGTGAACACTAGTAGGTAGAGGAACATCCCTTTCTACCCTTCCCTGTTTTTCCCACATTCGGCACCCCTCACCTGAAGGTAAGCTTTCCAATTCTCATTCAAAGCAAGAAAAAAGAAGAAGCAATTCATGCTTTTCATATAATCTCCTTTCATGCAATAATACATTAAACAAGAGCATGTAAATCATACAACAATCAACTAATCAAAAGAATTATGCCCTTCATCATGAAAATTTCATTCATCATAAGCAATTACATAATTTGAACCATCTAGTCAAATAAAAATACACATACAAAGGAGGTGTTGACCATTCTGTCAAAAATACCAATAGTGCTTCATAATTAACCAAATAATTATATCTCTTTTTCATAAAAAGATGGCGACCTACTCGTCGATCATCAAATGCATGAAATAGTACATCTATTTCAATCACCTCATAATAATTTCATACAAGGTCTCAAATATAATCACCCATGTTCTAGCAATATCTTATTAATGTCAAAAAGATGTATTTTCCATGGATTGCATCATTTCATGAATATCCATGCAATGCTTCTTATAGCATCAAAACTCACATCAAAGAATATCAACCAATGTTAATTATTTCATCAAAAGTATTTATAATATACACAACCATTTGCATGTCAATTCAATTTGATCATTTCATAATTGTTGAAATATATTTCAAGTAACATATGAATGCAAGACTAAGAATGGTATGTTCTTTGCAATCTACTCCCTTTCACAATCTATCAATGTTATATGTTGAGCACGACAGATGATATTACTTCACATCAAAGGACTAGCAACATAAAACACATATTCTAGCCTCAATAAGATCATGAGAAATCACAATATTCAAAGTTGCAAATTTTAATTCAAAACCTCAAGGGTCATAATAAAAATCAAAAGAAGTGTGAACAAAAATCTCAATTGATTGAAAAACTCAATGGTGGCTAGATGGTCACAAGATAACTTAAAATTTTAAACTAGCTCTTCACCACTTGCAAAGTTCATCAAATTCAAATAAAACATCAATTGAAAACCAAAACACATTTACATAGTGACTAACACTAGCCACAAGAAGGGAGTAGAAACTACACGTCACCTTGCGTCCAAGGTACGTAAAGAACATGACCATACTTCTAGAACATAAATCTCAAAGATTACATCATCATGTAGTAACACATTCAATTTGTTAATACAACATAGAATTGTTAATTGTCTCTTTTCTTTTTGATATCTCATGAATTGCAAGGTAAGACATATAATATATTTTCACAAATTTTCTACGAATTTTTATTTCATATAAAACATGTTGAATTCTTCTTCCCCAAGAATTTCATAAGGATCTAGTATTAAAATCATTTCATAACGCATGCAAAAATACATTGCAATAATACATATTTCCATCTTTTATCACAAGCCAATTTCTAAATTTTGGCAAGCAATCATACCTTTATTGCATATCCATCATCATTTAACTAAACAAAATCTCATAAAATTTTACCTTCTTTCTTTGCTATACTAATGTAGAGAAAAAGACATTAAATTTTAAAGTGTATCTGATGCAGGGGCATTTTAGGGTACTCGGTAAATCTGCATGGTGGTGTGTTGTTTTGGTCTTGTGTTACTCAGTTGCAGCTTTAACCGATGGTCTCAGTTATTGAAGGAAGCTCGGTCGCTGAAGGAACTCAGTGAAACTTTTTGTGCTCAATGGAACTTATACTCGACGATGCCTGTGGTGCTCGGTCGATGTGCTTGCTTGGTGATGCTTGACGTGGTCGGTTGTTTCACTGGTGGTTAGTTGTTTCTCTGGTGCTTGGTAGTTCTGGTTTACCAATTGGAGTTCTTGGTGATTTGGTTGGCCGACTTGGTGCATTTATTGTTGGTAGCTTTTGTTATATTCTCCTATGTAGATCTTGAGGTCGACATGGAGAATTAAATGTTTGTAAGGCTATTTGAGAGTCGACTGTTGTTGCATTTAATATTTGTTTGTAGTAGAAGCCAACTTGGCTTAGGAGTTAATTGTTTCTTCCAGCTGACTTGTTGTTGAAGATTAGTATTTAAGGAGTGTTTGGGTAGATGTTTAGAAAAAGGGAAGTTAGTGGAAGTAGCTGAGTAGACTTGGATCCTGCGAGATCTTGAAGATCATATTGTTATCTGATAGTTTGTAATAGCAGAGCTAGTGGTTTGCATGCTTGGAGACAAGGAGATTTCTTAGAGGCTTGCGAGCTCAAGTTCAGATCTGCTTTAGGGTTTCCATCAGTTGATGATTTGTTTCAGAGCTGGACTAGCTGAGAGGTTGCAGAAATACTTTTGATTGTATTTGGCCCTAACCCTGAAGGCCTTATAGCCGGGCATGTTAATGAAAATTCTGTTGAATCATTGTGTTGTTGTGTTATTCCGTTGTGGGTGTTTGGCTGCTTGTTTGGATTGTTCTTAATTGGATCCTCCTTACATGTCCTGCGTCAGGTGGTATTAGAGCTTGAAGATCTTGAGTGTGTAAACTAATCTCCGGTTGAGGCTGTTTGCACCAGGACCTTGTTGGTGATTTAATGCTTTGGATTTTCGAAAATCTTGAAGGATGCCTCCAAGAAGATTGGACCCTAGAGCGATTGCAGATCTCTGTGATGCTATGGAATCGAAGATTACAGAGAAAGTTAAAGTTGATTTCAAATTGGGGATGGAATTGATGAAGAATGACATGATCCCTGAGATCATGAGGGCTATGACTGGTGTACCTCAGAATCTTGGTACTGATGATGGTTATGAGGAAGCTGCTGAAGACTTTGAAGCTACTAGATCTAGTGGTGATGATAGAGCTGATCAAAGGGATAGATCTAGTGAAGACAAAACTGGTCAATTGTAGAGATCTGGAGCTCGGTTAAGTACTAGTTACCGAATGAAAGTTTCTAATTTCTCTGGTACTTTGAAACCTAATAATTTGATTGATTGGATTGGTGAATTAGAAGACTTCTTTGAGCTAAAAGAAATTGAAGATCCTCTTCGAGTAAGATTGGCAAAGACTAAGTTGAAAGGACATGCTGCTCTTTGGTGGAAAGAATTACAAAGAGATAGAGAAGATGAAGGTGAAATGAAGATCAATCGGTGGAGGTTGATGGTGACTAAATTGAAAGCTAAGTTCATACATGTCGAGTATGAGCTTGACTTGTTTAAGAAATTGCAGAATCTGAAGCAAAAAGATTTGATTGTGGAGGACAATACCGAGGAGTTCTACAGACTTACTATTCGGTCTGGATACAGAGAACTTGGTAAAGAAAAGGTAGCTCCATATATGAATGGTTTGAGATTCAATATTTAGGATGAAATTGGTATGCTGAAGATTGATTTTGTTGAAGATGCTTATCAGTATGCTCTGAAGGCAGAAGATAAGTTAAAAAGGAGACATCATAGTAATCCCCAAGGGAAGGAAAAGATTGATTACTTGGTGACGGATAAACCGACTATTGAAGATGAACCGAAACCTATGGAACCGAAGAAGAAGACATGTAGGCTTATCTTTAAGGGTACTTGTTATAACTGTGGTGAAGAAGGACATCGTTCTTTTGAGTGTACACAAAAGAAGATTGGTGACAGATGGACTGCTGTGGTAAATGAGAACATTCATAATGAAACTGAATCTGAGAACTTGCTAGTTCGAAGAACACTGCTCGATGCAAAGGTGGAACCTTGTCAGAGGAGTAACTTGTTCAGAACTCGGTGCAAGTCTGGAGGTAAACTTTGTGATGTAATTGTCGATAGTGGTAGTATTGATAACCTTGTTGTTGAGGACATGGTTCAGAAACTTGGTTTGAAGAGAATGAAGCATCCTTATCCTTATCCTTATAGGATTGGCTAGTTACAAAATGTCTATGCTCTGGAAGTAAGGGAGCAGTGCTTTGTTGACTTTTAGATTGGGCAGTATAAGGATCTAGTGTTGTGTGATATTGTGAAAATGAATAGTTGTCATATATTGCTCGGTAGACCTTGGCAATATGATTGTAGAGCTATGTATGATCGTGTTTACTGTTGAGAAGGATGACAAGAAGTTTTCCCTGATGCCTTTGCTGGATACAACACTCGGTAGGAGGAGCCTGAGTATTGGTAGCCGAGTTGAGTTGTCGGATCCTGAGAGGATGGATGATCAGTATGGAGGACAGACTTGTGTGTTATCAAGGAAAGATTTGAAAAGATAGAGAAAGCAGAAGTGGGAGAGTATGCAAGGTGAAGAGATGCAGGGCTTGTATGTGAAGAACCAGTTCGAGGTTTATGTGCTGAATCCCGAAAGATGTTCTTCCAACCTATGAGAACATCTTTTTGAACCTAGGGTGTCTGATGCAGGGGCATTCTAGGGTACTCAATAAATCTGCATGGTGGTGTGTTGTTTTGGTCCTATGTTACTCGATTGCAGCTTTAACCGATGGTCTTAGTTATTGAAGGAAGCTCAGTCGCTGAAGGAACTCGGTGAAACCTCTTGTGCTCGGTGGAACTTGTACTCGACGATGTCTGTGGTACTCGGTTGACGTGCTTGCTCAATGACGCTCGACATGGTTGGTTGTTTCACTGGTGGTCGGTTATTTCTCTAGTGGTCGGTAGTTCTGGTTTACCAATTGGAGTTCTTGGTGATTTGGTTGGCCGACTTGGTGCATTTATTGTTGGTAGCTTTTGTTATATTCTCCTATGTAGATCTTGAGGCTGACATGGAGAATTAAATGTTTGTAAGGCTATTTGAGAGTCGACTGCTGTTGCATTTAATATTTGTTTGTAGTAGAAGCTGACTTGGCTTAGGAGTTAATTGTTTCTTCCAGCCGACTTGTGGCTGAAGATTAGTATTTAAGGAGTGTTTGGGTAGATGTTTAGAAAAAGGGAAGTCAATGGAAATAGCTGAGTAGACTTGGATCCTACGAGATCTTGAAGATCAAATTGTTATCTGATAGTTTGTAATAGCAGAGCTAGTGGTTTGCATGCTTGGAGACAAGGAGATTTCTTGGAGGCTTGCGAGCTCAAGTTCAGATCTACCTTAGGGTTTCCATCAGTTATTGATTTGTTTCAGAGCTGGACTAGCTGAGAGGTTGCAGAAATACTTTTGATTGTATTTGGCCCTAACCTAGAAGGCCTTATAGTCGGGCATGTTAATGAAAATTCTGTTGAATCATTGTGTTGTTGTGTTATTTCGTTGTGGGTGTTTGGCTGCTTGTTTGGATTGTCCATAATTGGATCCTCCTTAACTGTCCTACGTCAGTATCCCACACACAATGTATGTCATAATTTTTCACATATTCTAACATTTTGCAATATAAAATAGAAAGCAATCACACCACTCAAAGGTAGACAGTTGTCAAGCTCACATAACTGTTTCAAACTTCATTGTTTCAAGAAAAACGAAGGACATTCAAAAAATTTCGCACACGTAAAAAATATTGTCCCTCAAGTGTCTATTTCCCATCAAACAAGGAACATTCTATCTTTTTATGTCAAGATAAACTAAAATTGGAAGACACTATAGTCAATCTAGGCAACCACAATTATGTTCATAGACCAAGCATTAAAAGACTCACAATTTATGCGACTAAGGGTTGCAACTAAGAAAAATGAACTCAAGGCCCTAGTATGGAACCCAGAGCTCTGATACCATATGTGATGACTGAAATTTTGACACAAACGCCACATCAACAAAAATCTCAAAATCTAAGGATTCGGTCAACAAGTCAAAGGTCGAATGCATAAGTCGACATAATACCAAAAGATTCCCTAAAATATAGGAATAAAAGAAGTACAACTACGACCATAACTGTCAAAATGATAAAGCATACCTATGTTCAAAGATATGTGAACATGTTGACCATCTGTCGAATGTAGTAATGGAGTCACAATAAGAGATTTCCCATCAAGTACAAGAAAGTACAAACTATCAAGTCAAGATAAAAACCTAAGAGATTTTCGACCAATTGTCGAATCACATCAGTAAAAGATAAAGATTAAATCAAATATATATTTCCATTTCAATGACAAAAGTAAACAACAAAATTACCAAATACCACCATGTCGAATACAAAGAAGTGTATAGCACTATAAAGAAAAGTCCTTCTTGAAAGAAGCTTCAGAAACCTATTCACAAAAGTTAGCTAGGGTGAGAATATTGTGGGAGTGTGTTTCCACCCTACAATGAAGTAGTAACACTTCCCCGGAATCCTTCCTGACACAAAGGATACCCAGCCTAGCTAGAAGTAATCTAACAAAGTAAAACTAAGGAGTAATGGAATATGTGCTACTTGATATATCCTCATTCAATTTTCAATATAAGAGATTATTTAAAAATTATAGTGAACATGCAAATGCTACAGGAAGTACATTAACGTCCTATTGTAGTTTGAATAAAGAATTTCACAACATATTTTCAATAATCTCAATCACAAGTTTGATAAAATGGTAGTCAAAATAGATTTATTTGTGTTTACTATCTTAAATCATTAACTGGGTTCTAAGATCTATGTCTTATATAGTTCTCGATCGGCAAAGATTAGAAATGTATATTTACTGAAGGACACTCAATAAAAAGGTTTTAAACTAAAACGGTTACGCCTAAGAGAAAAAAACCCATATGTAGAGATAGATTAGATTCAAATAGTCTGCAATTTGAAAAGACTGAGAAAGAAGATGGATAAAGAAAAGAAACGAAAAGGTAAGAAGCCCAGATAAATTCTTGATCAAAAAGCCACTAAAGAAATGATAGATTATTTCAAAAAAGAATTTTTGAAGCACAAAAGTAATAGTATAGTAGTGATTAAGGTTTCATGAGAAGGATGTGAGTAATGATTGCCTACATCACAAAACTCTAAGTTATATTCTGCGTATCTATGAACGCACCATGCTGCATAATACAGCTTTCCTAAAGCTAAATTCTCTGCAGGTGGAATACTCCTTCAGATCACACTATCTTCAATGTTGTTAAGCAGCATAATACAATCATGCTTTTCACATACTGGGCAGTGGGCAAAATTATGCGAGACTTATACAAGCACTAAATGTCGAGGCTTTTGTTATTACAAAGAATAGAAATGTAATATCATATTGTTCAACACCGTTTCCCTTTACTCTAGAATTTTTCCTGTGGTATTGCTAGAAAAAAAATACTAGACTTCCAGCTTCTAATTAAATAAATAGCCAAGATAAAATGATGCCAGGAAATAAAGAGGTTTAATCTATCTTAAAAGGTGTCTATAGAAGGAAAACACAGAAATTTAAAACTGGTGCTCGCACCCAAGAAATTTTTCGAAAACAAAGTTTTATTGTCATCGTGCTATCATGGATCCGAGCCTTGAAGGAACGTCTTAACTCATCAAAACTGACTACAGTTATATTACTTACGTTACTGAAAAATGCAAACATTTTTTTATCAAAGATGTCCATGACTCAATCCAAGTTGGGGTTCTCCTGCTCATAGCGCAACTATAAAAAGGGCAAGAATAATGACTAAAAGCTAGGTTTAAAAACAGTTCACTCTTTTCCCTTACTCCATCCATGGACGATACAATTTAGTTGAGATTACAGCATAGAATAGTATGCGTTTACTGTCAAAAAAAAGTCTGAAATAATGAGAAGAACAAAAACTACGCTACACTACACAATCTTTGCAGAGCGCACTATGTACCAATAATCCTATTCAAACTTAATTAGGAAATAAAAATCTATAGAAGTCGCGTACTCAAACATAAAAAAGTTTTAACCCATTTTCATGGTATACGATTTTTGGTAACATTAACAAATCTATGCATAAAGGACAAACATAGTTCTCAGAAAACAAATAAATCAACGAAAGAACCTGGTAGTTTTCCCCTTCTCCAATACCCGGATGTCTTTTTTTTTTCTATTCCCCCTTTCTTTTGGGATCCAAGATTCATTGTTTCCCCCATTTCCTTGCCAACAATTCTTCCTGGCATCTGCCTCAAGTGGAGGAATTGCAATCAATAGATAATCCTTTCTTGCAAGAATACTGATCTCTGCTACTGCATTGAGAGAAACACCCATAGATGTTATTCTAAGACATCAAGATAAAGCAATATTGAACAGACCGTTTACTATTCAATATTACCATGCTATAAATCTTCTCCATTAAATCTGTTTCTGCATTGAAAGAAAAAGAACATCAAAAGAAAATTTTGACCAAAACAAAATTGCCTTTGCAGTCTTAGGCAGGCTCAACCTAGTTTCTACAATCCTCCTGGATAGTGCTCTGAGATATATTGTCACAGTTTAATGGTGTAATTCAAAAGCCAGTAAGATTCAGGAACGGAATTAGGGCAGGAAACTATGTGGATATTCCACATTTTGATACACCTATCTGCCATTCCTCCGCCAGATGCCAATAGATTGCCCTGGAATGGGCACCAGGCCAATGCCTTTACTGCAACATGGTGGGCATCTGAATGGTGAGTGGCCATGCTCCTCTTCTGGTCCCAAATGTGCAGCAGATTGCCATTTCCTTCACTGGATAGCTGCAGGCGTTGCAAAGTGGTTTTGTGTGGATTCGTAACAAATGTTGGCTTTGGTCTGACAGTCAAAAGTAGTGCATCTACTATCATACTATTGTGAATAGATTAAATTGGAAGCATAAAATCAATTATCGGTTCTGATTTAACATAAGGTTGGAGATCTCATAACAAAGGAGAGGATGAAGTCTCTCTATTGTTGGTCTACGAACTACAGACCCTCTGATTCCTAAAAGTGATATGTAGACAGAGGCATAGACAAACGCTTGAAGTTTAGGTATGGGTCTATTTGTGTTCAAAAAATAATATTAGAATTCATACTAATCAAGGTAGATATCACAAAGTTCTTAATAACTTGCAAATCCTTGAGGTATATTGATAATCCCAAAACCAATAGCAAGTTTACTACTGTGATGGCAAAGATAACTTCATTACGCAAAACAATTTTTGTATCTTGCAAATACTCATCTTATTTACTTTCACAGTAAGTTTCTCTAGTTTTAAATATAATCTCTTTTGTTAACAGATGTAAGCTGTATCAAAAGGCAAATGCCTACACTGTGTCCTTTTTATGATTTATCCGAGTCCAACTTACTCCTTTCTCAGTCCCGTCCATCAATTTTCTACTCTTTGCTACATCTTCCCACCTCCCAAGCACAGTATGCCTGTTTGACAAAAGCATATAAATTGCAGTGTCGTGTGGTTCCAAAGCTAGTATAAATTGTACCATGTTTTCATAGTCACAAGTTACAATGGATTAAGAAGCGCCCAAAAAGGCATGGCACACCAAAGCATTGGTTCATATTAGCATTTCTTGGACAACATTGATCACTTCATTTAGGCATTCAGCATGCTTAAGAAGGTCAACCATGCAGGTGTAATGCTTCGCATGATCTTGAATATTGAAATAAACTTAAAGCAGTAGTAGTCCTCATCTGCACTATATTGTTGTGTGCAGGGAGAACACTGAAAGAAAAAATGGCATAGCTTGGTCTGATCCCTTCTTGTAGCATTCCTACGAAGTGTTGGATGGCTGCCTTGGTTCACCAATGTTGTGCATTCATGAGACAACATTTTGTTCTGCCGTCTTGTCAAACATCATGTATGAATTATGTGTGAATCCTAATTTAGCATACATAATATCAAGGGTATTTTGCACGGGACCATCTGATTCGTACCCTCCTTTGATGATACAGACATGGACCTGCTTTCCTAGTTCAAAGGCTGCTAGAGAAGCACATACACCAATGGTACTCGTAAAGATGAATTCATCTGGCTTAATTCCTTCGATTTGCATTTGTCTAAAAAAATTGAGAGCTTGCTCACAATGACCACTTCGGACGCATCCTGCAATTATTGTATTCCATGAGAAAATATTTTGTGCCGGCATCTTTGTGAATATTTTAAATGCATCATCTACGTTCTCACATTTGCTGTACATATCAATCAGGGAATTCCCAACAAAACGATGCAAGTCAAGTCCAGTTTTTAGAGCCTGGACATGGACCTGCTTTCCTAGTTCAAAGGCTGCTAGAGAAGCACATGCACCAATGGTACTCGTAAAGATGAAATCATCTGGCTTAATTCCTTCAATTTGCATTTGTCTAAAAAAATTGAGAGCTTGCTCACAATGACCACTTCGGACGCATCCTGCAATTATTGTATTCCATGAGAAAATATTTTGTGCGGGCATCTCTGTGAATATTTTAAATGCATCATCTATGTTCTCACATTTGCTGTACATATCAATCAGGGAATTCCCAACAAAACGATGCAAGTCAAGTCCAGTTTTCAGAGCCTGGGCATGTATCTCTTTGCCTCGCTTTAGTGATCCCAAACATGCACAGGCCTTGAGAATACTTGAGAAGTTCCAAAATGTTCTATTCATAAGTGATAATTGCACTTTGTTAAGAAAATTTAGAGCTTCATTATCACACCCGTTTTCTGCATATTCTGTAATCACTTTACTCCATGATACAACATCGTTTTTGGGACTTTGATCAAACAAATTATGTGCATCTTCTATATGCCCACACTTAGCATAAAGTTTAAAAAGGGCACTCTCTACAAATGGACTACAGGTTAATCCAGTTTTCCACACCTGGGCATGAACCTGCTTCCCAAATCTCAAATACTCCTGGAAGAAACATGCTGCAAGAACACTGTTAAAAGTAACTGGATTAGGTTTCACGTTTGCAAATTGCATTTCTTTATAAAGTTCAACGGCTTCCTCGTTACACCCATTTTGTCCATAACCAGAAATCATTGCATTCCATGATACAACATTTTTCTTAGACATTCTTTCAAACACTTTAAAAGAATACTCTGTGTCACCACTCTTCGAATACATGGTAATAAGGGCATTCTCTACCCAGACATTTACATCAGATAGAGATTTTATAATGTACACGTGCACCTGCTTTCCTTTTTGTAGATCTTCTAGGTCAGCACATGCTGTAAGGACACTAGCCAAGGTGATATTGTTTGCCCTGATGCCCGATCACTGCATTTGGGAGAATAGATTTATAGCTTCCTCATGATACTTATTCTCCACGTAACTTCTTATAATTGCATTCCATGACACTACATTTGGTTCTGAAATTTTTACAAAAACTCTGCGTGCATCCATCAACAGATTACATTTCGCATACATGTCAACAAGGGCACTTTCCACATACACATCAGACACAAAACCAGTTTTGATTGCCATCCCATGCAACGGCTTTCCCTGTGTTGGATCCCTGATGCCTGCACATACCCCAAGTAAACTGGAGAGAGTGAATTGGTCTGGCATCATAGCGGCGTCATGCATTGAACCCACAAGTTTCAGAGCATCTTCCCAAAACCCATTCTGAACATATGTTGCAAGCATTGCACTCCATGACACAATGTCTCGCCCCGGCATGTTGTCAAACACTTGGCGTGCATCAACTAAGCTCCCACATTTAGCGTACATGTTAACAAGATTATTTCCTAGAAACACATTAAACCCTTCTTGATTTTTTATAACCTGTGCATGAATTTGTTTGCCTTCTCTTACTGATTTCCTTCTGACACACTCTTGCAACATTCTTGCATAATCTATGGAATCAAATTGTTCAGTATGGATGCCATGATTTATGCAGTCATCTTTGGCGACAAAAGTTTTCAGTTTATTTTGTTTGCATTTTCTAAAACATCCATGAAATCTATCCATGTGGTTAATGAAATTGAGGTTTGAGTAAGGAGACTGATGCACCTGTACAGAGGCAAGACACAATCTTGGTTTGTCTCCGACGGGATTGAAAGTGAAAGATATGGGAACCCATGTTGCAGTAGTCATATCTGATCTCTTTCTTCACAACTCTATATCGCTAGCTATAAAATGTGTAGGAGAAGTTTTCATTCGGAGTCGGATTGTTAAATTTTTAAGGACATTTCTTTAATTTTCGGCCGATGTCGTATTTAGCTCCACATAAATGCAGTTGTATTTAGGGAGTCTTATCAGATTATGTAGCATCGGAGTCCATTTAAACAACATGTCTGCTTACAATTGTTGATATTTATAGCTTCGATCGGATAAAATGATCATAATAATATATGTAATATATTAATATATATAATGATGGATATTATTATTATATTAATATACATATTTATAATATTGAATTAAACATCATTAAATTAATATTATTGTTATGTAGATAAAACAAATGACATAATATTAATTTACATGTATATTGATATATATAATAATAATGATCTTATTACATATATCAATACAATATAAATGTATATTATCAAAATATATTCTAGTATGAATATTACCATTGATAAATATTCATACCTTACCCTGATTAATATTGAGTGAGCATTCCATATTATATCAGGTATCGTGGCAAACATTATCGTCAATTAATATACGATGCATTATGACTATTATGTATTAACAGTCACGATACTATCGTGACTGTTAATACATAAAAGTCATGATAGTGACTATACATTAAAACTTATATACGATATGCAGATCAGTACAAAGCAACCTATGATTATCGTTCCATGAAAGGAATGGGCTCATCCAATGGTTAGTCATTAATAGTGTATAGATACCAGCGCATACAAATAATTACTAAGGGATATGGTTAATAATGCAAAGTCCAATTAATGACTAAAATGATAATGAAGGGAACGACTGATAATTGTTATGAACAGTCACGTCACTTCATTAATGTGAACAGTCATGTCATTTCTTATTTGCTAGTTCAATATATATAGATATTCAAATATGTAGATTCAATCAATCACCAAGGCAATTGCAATCTACTACATATATTCAATTTATATCTTATCTTCTGATCTCATATTATTTAACATGGTATCAGAGCCAAGTTCCTTCATTGAAGTCTAACCACTTGAAGGAAGATCTGAACAGATTAAAGGAAGATCAAGATCAGTTTTTTATTTTTTAAAATCTCAAAATGGCAAATGGAATGAGACTAGAAGACCGACTTGAAGGTGCCTCCGATTTTGAATCATGGAAACTTCGAATGATGTTGTATCAAGGAAGAATGACTTGAAGTCAATAATAGAGAAACCTCCTCAATCTAATGAAAATGATGAGAAAAATAATTGGGAAAAGGACAATATTAGAGCAATGGAATTATTAGTAGATGGAGTGAAAAATCATTTACTACCTGTCATCACAAAGTTGGACTCTACTTATGACATGTTCAAAGCCTTAGAAAACATGTTTCAAATAAACAACACCAGCAGAATTCTTACTCTTAAAAATCAACTCTCGAATATTAAAATGAGTAATGGAGAGACTGTTACTTCATATTTTATGAGGATAACAGAATTAAGGAATCAACTCTCTTCTATTGGTCACATTTATGATAATAAGGAGTTATCTATGATAACTCTAAATGGGCTCCCTATCTCATGGGAAAACTTTAGACAGGGAGTAAGTGCTCGCACCAAACTCCCCAAATTTGATCGACTAAAAGCTGACTACATTCAAGAAGAGTACAACTTGAAATCTAGAGGAGTCTTGGAATCCACTAAAGAAGATGTTCAAGCTCTCGTCACTAGTTCAAAAAGGAAAAAGGGCAAGAAGACATATGGTCAACAGTCGTTCAAGAAACCAAGAGACTACTCTTCAATGCAATGTTTTAGATGTGACAAATATGGTCACAGTGCAAGAAACTGTCTTGACAGACTTAGAATGCTAGCTTCCCTTGTTGAAGTAAATAATTCAAATGTATGTTCAGAGAAATGCCTTCTCTAAATGGAATTCAAGACACCTTATGATTAAGAGGGAGTTCACTGATAAAGATAAGAACACTTATAAGGTAAACTTGTGATGATTATTGATTATTATGTTAATATTATTTTATAATTATATGGGCCCTATGTTAATCATAAAGAAGTGATGACTTCCAAATGATTATCACTTGTGTTTGTTAAAGTTATTGGAAGGTGACGATCTTGCAATAACTTTTCTTTTGTAATAGATATATCTTACTTGTGGATAGAATCGCTGATAGAGGCAATCCACTCTGAAGCTCATGAGTTTGTGGATAGAATCACCAATAGAGGCAATCCACACAGGAGCTTGTGGATAGAATCATCGATAGAGGCAATCCACTTTGAAGCTCATGAGTTTGTGGATAGAATCGCCGATGGAGGCAATCCACACAGGAGCTTGTGGATAGAATCGCCGATAGAGGCAATCCACACCTTAGCTCATGAGTCTGTGGATAGAATCACTGATAGAGGCAATCCACATAGGAGCTTGTGGATCGAATCACCGATAGAGGCAATCCACCTGAGAACTATGGATAAAATTGTTGATAGAGGCAATCCACCTAGGAACTAACCCTCACAATTTATAAACTTATTGTGAGCTGCATTTTATCTTCCCTAGCTAAGAGGGAGTGTTGATATTTATAGCTTCGATCGGATAAAATGATCATAATATTATATGCAATATATTAATATATATAATGATGGATATTATTATTATATTAATATACATATTTATAATATTGAATTAAACATCATTGAATTAATATTATTGTTATGCAAATAAAACAAACGAAATAATATTAATTTACATGCATATTGATATATATAATAATAATGATCTTATTATATATATCAATACAATATAAATGTATATTATCAAAATATATTCTAGTATGAATATTACCATTGATAAATATTCATACCTTACCCTGATTTATATTCAGTGAGCATTCCATATTATATCAGGTATCATGGCGAACATTATTGTCAGTTAATATATGATGCATTGTGACTGTTATGTATTAACAGTCACGATACTATCGTGACTGTTAATACATAACAGTCATGATAGTGACTATACATTAAAACCTATATACAATATGCAGATCAGTACAAAGCAACCTATGATTATCATTCCATGAAAGGAATGGGCTCATCCAATGGTTAGTCATTAATACTGTATAGATACCAACGCATACAAATAATTACTAAGGGATATGGTTAATAATAAAAAGTCTAATTAATGACTAAAATGATAATGAAGGGAACGACCGATAATTGTTATGAACAATCATGTCACTTCGTTAATGTGAATAGTCATGTCATTTCTTATTTGCTAGTTCAATATATATAGATATTCAAATATGTAGATGCAATCAATCACCAAGGCAATTGCAATCTACTACATATATTCAGTTTATATCTTATCTTATGATCTCATATTATTTAACAACAATAACCTTCAAATGTATGTTTTATTCACATGCTCCAAACATTAGGGGAAGGTAGGGGAAGGTAGTAGTAATCATTATAGCTAATTTCAGGCATGCTTAAAGTCTAAATTATATATCAGATTTTGATTTAAAACTATGTTGTCTCTATATATGACTTGGCTATTTAAAAAATATTTTTTGACTTCTAGAAATAAATTTCCTAATATAATTTGTAAGTGTCAAAGGGTCAAAAAGTGGTCATTTCAAAGTGTCACCTATACCTACTCAAACATGCCCCAATAATTGTGCACTCAAAATTGCTAGTACTTATGGACAAATGTCCCAATAGTTGTGCACAAATGTCCCAGTACTGGTACACAAATGTGTCAATTATGAACCAAAAAAGTTAAAAAATGATCAACTATTGGTACATGTAAAACTTTTTAATAGGCTTTAAGTTATCATTAATTTGGCTCCTTTAAAATTAGTAATTAAGGGATTGGGTGCACAAGTATGCATGCCTATTAGAATGCGCTCAACTATTGGTGCTCTTCCCCTAAATTTATTAAATTATAAGTACAACCTTTGCCTCATGATCGTTCTCATTCACTCTCTCCATCGACTTTTCCCTCTCTTTTGATAGTCACTACTCTCACATGTACACACTATTTCTCTAATGATTTTCTCTATACTCCACTCCCAAAATTCTTCTTCATCTTGGTCTATGGTTGTTCCTCCATTGGCCTGTAATGTCCCCGCTAGGGAACCCATAAGAAATCAAGTCTTAAGTACAAGAAATGCAACTAATTTTTTTTTAAAAACATTATCAACACCTCATTGATTATATCTACAAATGAGTATTTCCTTAAAGGTTCCCTTTTTGATTTTTACCAACATTAAAACCATTGAATTCAATTAACTAACTAATTGGATTCATTTTCTATTTCTACTCTACATAACTTTTAGAAATCAAAGAAGAGATAGGAACATATTGTTTCTTTCCTAAACTAAATGCATGTATCATTTCTTTTTCATTTCATTTTCAATTTTCCTTATCTACACATTGAATATTTAGACTTTCAATTCATAACAAGCTTGCATATTAGAAATCCTTATTTTCTATTTCAATCATTCTAGGAGAGATAGGGTAGAGAATACAAAAATTACATTTCTTTGATACAACTTTTGAATCATAAATAAGCATCCCACTTAGATGGCCCTAAAAATATCCCTCCCTAATTACATTACTTCATTCTTTCAATTACAAATACAATTACAATTACATCAAATGGCCCAAAGGCTTACAAATAGATATATGCATCTTGCTTTGCAATAAAAAATGGTACATGATACAGAATAAGAAGTATTCATCATTGCATAAATATGAATCCAAGCCAAGACACAAACCATGAACAATAGCTTGAAAGAGATTTACCATCCAACCATGTGAAACTGGTGAAGTTCCACCCCTCGTGCTAGGAGATAGATCCAAGGTACTCACAAGACCTAAGATAACCTAAGGAAAAAAAGGACCATTCACTTAAAATCAAAAGAAAAGATATACATAATATATCATCATACTATACACAAAGGTTAGGGTTCTAGCATACCATATAGGTGAGTTATTGATCTCCAAGTCATGTTGTCTATTAGTGTCCAACACTTAGTTATTAACAAGGCAGAGTTGGTCGGTCATCACTGCGACTGAGCCATCCTACTAAGTCTGAGTAATGTATAGACTTGTATTTTGTATATGTATCAAGTTGCAGTTACTGCCGAGCAAGTCAGAGGTTTCCAAGTACTTCAGTAGTTACTGAGTAGTATATATGTCGAGTTGTATAGAAGAGTTAGTGTCGAGCGCCAGTATATGGAGAACAGTTTTGACCAAGCATTAGAGACTTCATATGTCAAGTAAGCCAATTTTTGTTTATGTGTTTGTAATGGCACAAACACCTAGGTAAACCATTTTTCCTGACTTGTATGTGTGATTTAATGATTATTGAGAGAATTAAGGAGTTGATTGTGCACCATGATTTCAATCATTAATCCCTATGCAAGAAATGTAACCAATTAGAAAAAGGGAATGTTAAAGCGGCATAAGTAATGAATCTAGATCGTTGATCTTGATCTAGGAGCTTGATCAGTTATTTATTTAAGGTGACATCAAAATCCTAATAAAAAAATAGTTAGGAGATCTCACGTATATGGATGGAAGCAGTGTTTTGATTGTCAGATGCATAGATCAGGTAGAGTGATCAAGTAGAGCTCAGTGGAGGACATAACATAGCAATATTTGATTTTGATATCATTTAAGTATTGGAAAGAGGAGATCTGTTATCAGCATTTGAGTGCAAACTGAAGGATCAGGTACTAATATATTCTAGCAAGTGAATCACAGTAAATCTCTTAAGAGAGTGCTTGCTTAGTTGTAAGTTTTAAATCCTTTAATCAAGGTAGATTGTATAAGTTTGTAAGCTCTTAGCACAGAGGACCCCTCACAAGGTAGATCACCAGAAGTGATCAAAACTTTGTAGCCCTAACAAGAACACTTTATTACTGCAGTAGTGAAGATTTGTGGGTGTCATCCCCACCCCAGTTTTACCTTTCAAGGTTTTTTGGGTTACCAAATCTTTGTGTTATGTGTTTCATTTTCATGGATGAGATTAGTAGTTAGATCTATTTCAGCATTGAAGTTTATGTTTATGATACATGTGTTGAATTGATTTCAAAGTGTAAAGTTTTATGGATAGCTGATTCACCCCCCCCTCTCAGTATCTCACTTTCCCAAATAAGACTTCCAATAATTGGTATCACAGCTTTGTTCTCTTAGAAGAAGTCTAACCACTTGAGAGTTAAGATCTTGGAGATAGAGGCTTATAAGTTGGGAAAGATCATAGAGAATCATAAGATTGACATCTAGCTTGCATTGCACTAGCTTGAGGCAGCAAGAGAAGAATTGAAGAAATCCTTGAGTAGAAGGAAAGAATTGGCAATCCAACTGAATGACACTCAATATCAAGAAGAGGATACTAAAGGTCTATTTGATAATGGAAAATCTAGTGAAAGTGATGCATCAATAGAAGATCTACTAGAGAGAAACAATGCACTAAATGAAGATGTCATAAGTCTGAAGAGAGAGCAATAAATCCAATCATTAAGACTATGTGAAGTGATTGAATAGAAAAAGAAAGTCGAGGAAGACAAGACAATGACAGAAGAGGATAAGAGATAAATAGATACTAGACTTGATGAAAACATGTGATGTGTAGAAGCTTACAAATAATCAATTGGACATGGTAAATCAACTATTACTTACAAATCAAGAGTTGAATAGGAAAGACATGGAAATTACAAATCTAAGATCAGAGAACAATCACCTAAAGAATGAGTTAAGATATGAAAAGGAACTCAATGAGAGAGTGAAAAAACCTAATGAAGCTATGAAATACTTTGAGGAACTGATGAGATCACCAAGAATATCCAATGACACCTTTGGATTGGGACATAATGAGCACCTATCATCCACTAAAGAAGGAGAATGATCAAAGAGTAGAGAACAGAGGAATGCAAAGCCAAAGAATAACAAACCTACTTGTCATCATTGTGGGAAACTAGGACACAAAGAAAAAATATGTAGAAGTAAGAATGGTAAGTCCAATCCTAAGCCTAAATTCAATGGATATTGTTTTAACTATAAGAAGCATGGACATCAAGCACACAAATGTAGGTCAAAGGCTAGCAATTCATCTAGTACACCTAAATTTCAAGGGAATTGTTACAACTATCAGAAATATGGTCATAGAGCACAAGAATGCAGATCCAATGCAAAACCAAAGTGGACTTCCATGAAGCAAGGTAATGCAACTAGGAAAGGTAACACATTCAATTGGGATTAAAATACATGGTATAGTTGTCATTATTGTGGATAATATGGTCATATTGGAGAAAATTGCATAAGGACACATTTTAGAGGTAAATCTAAGAGTTGGATGAATGGAAGTTTGATTTGTTATAAGTGTCACAAGATTGGTCATATAAAATAGATTACAGCACATAAGCACCGAGTAATGAACAAATCTAAGGTGAAGAGACTATTGATCATATAAAGAACCAGATGAACTAGACATGGAGAAAGAAAGAGGAAGCAAGAAGTAGTGGATCTAGTGAACCTGAGATCACCCAATCCAATGGATCAGGTGATCACACTACTAACTAAGCAAAGAAGGTATGTAAGGAACTAAATTTTCAAATGTTATATTTTACACCCATTCCTGACATTAGATGTGTTAAAGTCCATATCTACATAAGTTAAGATGCATTAGGACATGCCAAGCTCCTATAATGATCGAGATGTTATATCAACTGAGCTGAAGTGGAAATGTCAATATTGAACGATTCATGGTTGTGATCGAGTAATGGAGTATGAAAATGTGTTAACCAAGCTATCATGCAAAGGCTGAGACATCTATATTACACCTCCTAAGTTTACAGAGCATTTAATGAAGATCTAATTTGACTATTTGAATTTATATAATAGAAAGTTACCATTTATTTTCATTTCACCAGCGATTCAAGAATTTGCTGAGTGAATCAAAAGGTGATTAAGAAGAGCAATTTGTGTGAAGTCAGTTTGTGAAGATCCAACAACATGTCATAGACAAACATTGTGAAGTATTGTTAAGACTAGGTATTACCGAGCTACTCAGAATTCATTTTACAAACCCTAATTTAGAAAAAATGGTATCAAGCTCATCTGTTGTAGTAAGCAAGCAAGGAAAGGAGGTAAAAAATGTTTAGTTAGTATCAAGTGATGTGTGAAAACCACCAAATCTATGTTTTGTACTTGAGAGTGTGGTAAAGGGAGATCTCTTGGGAGCCTTGTCATCGATTCCGCTCAAATTTTTTATGATACATGATGTGTGTGCATGATAAATGTGTAATATCAGTGATATTGAAGACTATGAGCTGGGGGAGGACTACAACAGGTTGTGTGAAAACAAAGTGTTGAAAGCTGAGCATCTACACATTTTTTGAGAAAGGGTTAGTGTGTACCCTAGACGTCCCTCAAAATTTCAAGATGGAATGGATTAATATTGTTTTGAGTCGAGTTCATGACATGCAACTATGGTTGAAGAATGGGCTGATGAAGATCACCAAGGAAATCATACACCGAGTCATCGGTTACCCTCTTCTTATTGGGAAGAAGAAAATAAGATGTCAAAGCAAAGAAATGATCCAGGTGAACATCGTGGTAGTATGGAATAAATATGGAATGACTATCTCTACGATCATAGATCCTGAGATTGATTTTACAGTAAGGGTAATTGCTCACAAATTCTACTAGTCAAGTTGAATGGATAGTGTCCCTTGTATTACAGTGGACCAAGCATGGAAGATAGTGAATAAAGATCATACATATGATCGTTCTGAGCTGTAGTTGACTCAATTAGTCAAGAACCTATCATCAATCAGAAAAGAAAAGAACTCAATGGGTAAGTTCGGATCCCTGATAGTTTGTATATTATTTTATGTGAAAAATACTTTTCCTACAATAGGAGATGTAGTCTAGAGACAAGACCGACCTGTGACATTACATATTAGTGATTTTATTTAGCAATTAGGAGATAATTTTGATAATGTGATGGAGAACTACTTTTTAGAATTTAAGAAGAAAATGAGAAAGAGAAGCAGAATTATAGTATCTTTAGTTTATAAATTTTATGATGATGTATGTTTTTATGTGGATACTGATTATACCTATGTACAAGTTGTTACACCTAGGGTAACATGGTTGAGACCATTTCCCTATGAAGTAAACATAGATGAAACATCCACAACCATAACAAATTTACTTGCAGAAGAAATTGATAGTAAAGCCAAGACTTTTGAAAATTATGAGGAAGCTAAGTCTAAGATTACAATGGGCCTAAAGTCTACAACCCTAGAGAGGAATAGAAAGAAGCTAGTTAAAAACCTTGAGAAAATCTTAGGCCAAGTAGAAGAGGAGGATGCACCTCTAGAAATCACACAAGGTTTGGGTGAGGAAAAATCAAGTGACTCTGAAGAAAGTAAAGAGGAGGAAGTAGAAACAAAAAAGAAGGGAAAAAAGATAATGGTTGTCGAGCCCACTAAGAAAAAGAATAAAAAATGGAAGCCTACTCCTCCTGCAGCATCAAGCCCTAGAACAAGGGAAGCTTCAACTCCTACAATTGTCGAGACACAAAAGAAAACAATTGTAAAGAATATTGAAGGGGAAAGCTTAGGGAAAAGGAAACAAGTGCAACCTAAGGTAGTGCCAAGAAATCCTAAGAAGAAACCAAGAAGGAAATTAGTACTACAGAAGGATGATGATGATGAGCAGATGAAAGATACAGATGACAAAATAAATTCACAATGGCTAGACATAGGCATCCAACCAATTTGGATGAGATTTTCCACAACATCAAGAGCACAGAAGGTTTGGCAGGTTTTCAATTCATTATATTTGAAAAGTTAGGAAAAACTAATAAGGAGAAGATTGCAGATGCTATGATAAAAATGTTGTGTAGATTTAAGATGACACCTTTGGAGATAGGGAATCTTATCCCTAATGAGTTGTTTAGAAAAATTGATAAGAGATGGCAGTATATTATCATGACAGAGAGATAGATAAGAGAAGGTTCCTTAGAATAGATTATATCTAAGTTAACACATTAGAAAATAGAAAAATTCATGGAGCAACACAAAAATAGATTTATTCCTAAACTGAGAGCTTACTCCTTATTGGAAAAGAATGTTGAAGAAGTTGTTACACAAAGTACATGGATATGGAAGATAATATTTGGATTGATAGTTGATAAGAGTGCACATAAAGATGAAGGCACATCTAGACAAGTTGAACTAGACAATACCAAGGATATAAATGAGCTGCAGAACCTTGAGAAAGAGAAGGAAAAATGTAGAAGAGAGTGAAAAATAGGATGTAATCACCATGTAGGATGTACCTAAAGATACACCAATGAATATAAATGCCTTGACCGAGGAAGAAATTCAAATTCAAATTCTTACCAAGGCAACTTCAGATACATTTCTACCAAGCACCAATCTAGTTCTAATAAAAGTACATGATTATCAAAAGATTGAGGGTGCATCAATTGTGGACTCAGTACGTACAAGCTCCAACATAGTTAGAGTTGAAGAGAAAGACACACAAGGAAATTTTTTTGAGGAACAGGGTAAACCGACAACAATAGAGAATATACTTGCTGAGGAAAATATTGAAATCATTACAGGAGAAGGAGAAGAGAGCGTAAAAGAACAAGTAGATAAGTTTGCAATAGAATTTTTAGGGACTCATGTTGGAGAAAAAGAGACTAAGCATAAAGTAATCGAGGAGAGTCAGGAACCTAAGGAGAAAGAGGCTATTCAAGCCTTAGTATAGCTACCAAGTAGCAGCACACCAGAACCAAAGAAGAAGAAGGTACATAAGAAAAAGGACAAGTCTCCTAGCACACAAGTAACATTAAATGAAGTTATAGTGATTCCAAAGTGGGACAATGATAACTTAACATGTGAGCAAATGCAAATTTTACAAGATCTACTGAAGAAGAAGAGAAAGCAAGAGGAACTCTGAAGGGAACACCAACAAAAGTAGGTACTACATGAAATTAAGGACATATTTGTATATGATTTTGAGTTAGATGATGTAAATGAGACTTCACCTATACTTGAGAAATTGGTACATATTGTAAAAAAGGTGAACAATGATGAGAGTGAAGCAAATGAGAAGTTAATGCAATGGTCTAAGAGAAAGTTTGAGACCAAGGTACTTGAGAAGGTCTCACCAGAGATTGTAGTAAAATAGGTTAAACTTTATAACCTTCTGAGTAACTTAGAAGAGGTTGTACAAAAATTTATTCTTTGTACAAATAGCTATGCAATGTAGAGACATTTACAAAGGATAATCAACAACTTATTGAGAAGGTGCAATTAGACTTGAAGTCAACAGGACATTCACTGAGCATGGATTCAAGTTCTAGCTCTATTCATTTCACCATGTTACTTCATGCACAAGAGAGACTAGCTAAGCTGATGGCTAATGATGGAAAGATTAGAGCCAATTTAATCTCTATACAAACAATGTTGACACCTCATTTGGAGGTTATGCAGAGAGAAATGGCATTGGCAAAAGAATTAGTACAGAGAGATCCTCATCTCTCTATTGCCGAAAGTTTGGTTGATCTAGTTGCTTAGCTAGAAATCAAGATACAGGTTTTGGAGTCTATCAGATTTGGATGGGATAATGCTTTACAAATGATTCTTCAACTCCACAAACCATTTTTGGATAAGCATTATCTAACTCCAACACCCTAGCAACTCAAAGTGACAAAAAAAAGGGGAAATAGAGTCATGTATATACAAAGAACAAGGGGGATATAGAGTATAACGAGGGAGAAATAGAAGATAAAGACATATATATAAAGGTATAAAATACTATTTTTAAATTTAATATATACTCATTTTATGTCAGAGACATGTATATATCATATAAATGTAATGAAGACCAAGTCACAGTTTTAGGGGGAGTACTCAAGTACTAAGTACTATTTTGGTTATGTAATGTAAAGTTGTGACAAAGTGTTTTTTCCACTAATGTCAAAGGGGGAGATTGTTGATCCCCAAGTCATGTTGTCTATTAGTGTCCAACACTTAGTCATTAACAAGGCTAAGTTGGTCAGTCATCACTGCAACTGATTCATCCTACTAAGGCCAAGTAATGTATAGACTTGTATTTGGTATATGCACCGAGTAGTAGTTACTTCTGAGAAATTCAGAGGTCATCGAGTACTTTAGTAGTTACCGAGAAGTATATATGTTAAGTTGTATAGAAGAGTCAGTGCCGAGTGCCAGTATATGGAGAATAGTTTTGACCGACCATCAGAGACTTCATATGCCAAGTAAGCCAATTTTTTTATATGTGTTTATAATGTCACAAACGCCTAGGTAAACCATTTTGGCCAACTTCTATGCATGATTTAATGATTGTTGAGAGAATTAAGGAGTTGATTAGCATCATTATTTTAATCATTAATCCCTATGCAAGAAATGTAACCAATCAAAAAAAGGGAATGCTTAAGTAGCATAAGTAATGAATCTAGATCGTTGATCTTGATCTAGGAGCTTGATCAATTGTTTATTTAAGGTGACATCAAAACCCTAATAAAAGAATAGTTAGGAGATCTCATGTATGTAGATGGAAGCAATATTTTGATTTTCATATGCATAGATTAGGCAAAGTGACCATTTAGAGAAGTGAAGGACATAACATATCAATATTTGATTTGGAAAGAGGATATCTGTTATCAGCATTTGATTGTAAACCGAAGGATGAAGTAATGATATATTTTTTGGAAACTACAATTGAAATAATTTTTAAATTGTCATTGATGTCAAACCTTAACTAGTAAGACAATTTCTATCTAGGAGAGTACCATATCTTTTGATTGATGAAGAGGATTTGAAAAGAGGAGATAACAAGAGTACCTAAGGAAATGTTGAGTTATGTGATACATCAATGGGCACTTGATTAGTTGGCACATTGGAAAGGTAATATGTTGTTTATCCTTAACACTAAGTGAAGAAGAAAGATTGAAAATGTAGGCTTAACCAAGAAAAAGTGAAGAAATATAGTTTAAGCTGAGTGATATTAGTGTCGACTGAGTGCCAGTATATGCCAAGAAAATCTAGTGTCGACCGAACATCAGTAATTATCGAGTGACATATAATTACCAAGAAAAGACAGTGTTTGCCAAGAAGGAAAGTGTTAGCGATGACTGAGATATCCAGTAATGACCGAGGACATGAATACAGTATTGACTGAGTGTTAGTAATTTACATTTTGAGAAATAATTGAGAATCCCAACCGACATAGTTGAATTCTTGGGATATGTAAAACATGCTGACATTATTAATGAATGGTATGAAGCATTTAATGCATGGTAAATAATTTTCTTATGATTTAAAAGAGAAGTTTGGAGATGTATCTAGAAGGAAAAGAAGGAGAACATAATGATGGAATGATTCAATGAAACTAACCTAAACCTAAGATCTATAGAAGAGATTAAGCGACAAAAGATTAATCTACCTAATCAAGGAGGTATAAGAATGACCTAATTGTGAGGTTACAACATGATGAGAATAAGAGGTTGATGTTATTGATTGATGAATCTAAGAAGGCTGAAGATGAAGCTATGAAGAGCTTAACAGATTTTTGGTGATTGCTTGAAGAGAATTTTGAGCAAATCGGAGATGGAGATGGAAATGAAGGTTAGTCAGTAAATCAGCATATGTGCAAAGTGGATCTGTATTTGCAAAGTGAGTTGTATATTTTCATATCAGAAACTCCTATTACTTTCTAATCATTGTATCAATCTAAATCCTTTAATCAAGGTTGACCTAACAGTCATTGTATAAACCCTTTAATCAAGGTGATATTCTGATGGAATTTTCTTAATCCCTCTAACCAAGCCACTTTTAATAGGGTGATTAAATCCTTTAACTAGGTCACACCTAATAGTGTGTATTGTAAACCTTTAACCGGGTTGGCTTCTCACAGAGCTCACTTTAGAAGAGTGAAAATCAGTAGCATATTACAAGTGGTTTTTCCCAAATTGGGTTTCCACTATAAATCCTGGTGTTATACTTGTGTGAATGTTATTTGATGTGAATGATTTTGAATTTTTATATTCTACAAGTTAATTACTTTTGGACAGTGGACTACAAGTTATATGTTATTGATACATGCTATAGAGACCGAGTTGAAAATTGATTAGATCTGAGTTTGTTTAAAAGCTAGAAATTTGAATTGGTACATCTGGACTTGAGGATAACTGATTTGGCCCCCCTCTCAATTATTCTAAAATCATTACAGTTGTTTATGGAAAAATGGATGCTAAAAGTGATGAAGGCATATTCCTAGGATATTCCTCTAAGAGAAAAGCTTACAAGTGTTTGAATTCTAACACTAGCAAAATTGTGGAAAGTGAAAATGTTAGAGTTGATGAATATAAAAAAAAGAATTAAGTTGAGTGCAAGAAAGAGCCTAAAGATTATAGATCTTTTGTATACATGGAAGAATGAGAGGCTAGTAATGCACCTAAACTAGATGTCGAGGAACTGCATGAGCTTGGTGAACCACAACAAGATACTACTAAGCATCAGGAGGATGTTGTCAAGAAAGAAAAAGAAGAGGCAGAGAATTTACAAGATGAACCTAAAGATCAAGACCAAGGAGAAAGGAAATCTAAACCTATATTGGCACAATATGTGATAAGACATCATAAGCCTAAAAATATTATTGGAGATAAGGAATCTGGAGCTATGATAAGAAGTAAGTTGAAATATCATACATGCTTACTATGTGAGTTTGAGCCTATGACAGTGAAATATGCTTTAGAGAATGAAGATTAGATACAAGCCATGAATGAAGAAATAGAGACAATAGAAAAGAAAAAAACATGGACACTAGTGCCTATACCAGAAGAAAAGAATTTTATTGGAACAAAATGGGTATTTAGAAATAAGCTAAATGAACACAGAGAAGTCGCTAGAAACAAAGCTAGATTAGTATGCAAGGGGTATGCACAAGAAGAAGGCATTGACTATGGGGAGACATTTGCCCCAGTTAGAAGATTGGAAGGAGTGAATACTCTACTTGCATATACAACTTATAGAGGATTCAAAGTGTATCAAATGGATGTTAAATCTGCATTTATGAATGGGATATTGGAAGAAGAAGTATACATTGAACAACCAGAAGGATTTGTTGACCCAAACAAAAAGAATATGGTTTGCAAGCTACACAATGCACTGTATGGATTAAAGCAACCTCCTAGAGCATGGTATGAGAGACTGCATAACTATCTGATAAAGATTGGATTTGGAAGGACAAATGACAACACAAATCTATATTTGAAGACTGAAAAAGGTAAAGGGATTTTGTTAGCCGAAATATTTGTTGATGATATCATATTTGGAGGACAAGATGCCCTATGTCAAAACTTTTCAAATGAGATGCAAAATGAATTTGAAATATCTATGTTTGGTGAGATCAAATTCTTTGTTGGTTTGAAATTTTATCAGATGAAGAAACGTATCTATATTACTCAATCTAAATATGTCAAGGAGATACTGAAAACTTTTGGTATGGAAGATTCCAGACTAGTAAGTACACCTATGGCTTCTAGACAAAATTTATCTAAAACTGATGATACAACTAAAGTGAATCAAACCTTGTATAGATCCATGATTGGAAAGATACAATATGTTTTCCATAGAAGACTAGATATTTCCCTAGTAGTTGGGATTATTGCAAGATTTTTTGCAAATCCTAAAGAGATTCACATGATGGTAGTGAAAAGGATATTGAGATATCTAAATGGAATAAAGGACTATGGATTGTATTACAATTAGAAGAATGATAAGTTTGAACTGAAAGTATACACTAATGCAGATTGGGTTGGAAATGTTGATGATAGAAAGAGTACAAGTGGTGGCACATTCTTTCTAGGAAAGAGATTAGTCTCTTGGACAAACAAGAAATAGAACTACATTTCTCAATCTACAACAGAAGCTGAGTATGTAGCAACAATTTGAATTTTTCAAATTTAGTGTGGATCAAGAAATTGTTAAAAGGTATGAATGAGGAAATCAATGAGCCGGTTGTTATTTTCTATGATAACACAAGTGCTATTAACATATCAAAGAATCTAGTTATGCACACTAAGACTAAGCATATTTCTATCAAGTATCACTACTTGAGAGAGTTAGTTCAAGATAAAAAAGTGAGATTGGAATATGTGAATACAAAGGAACAATTAGCAGATATATTTACAAAAGAATTACCTAAAGATGATCATGAATACCTTAGAGGTAAATTAGGGGTCATTCCCCTAACTAAGGCTACCTAGAAACATATAGGAGTACTGCATCAAATGTGCTAATCAGATTATCTAACAAATTGATGCAGAAGAGGTCACACTTTAGGAGTTGTCTAGAGTTGTGAGAAGTAAAGCAAAGATGTTGATCAGTCATAAGCAAGATGACAGGGGGAGTATATAGCATAAATAACTAAAATGAAGGCATCTACATGGTAAAGATGCAAGTGACAGATACAATTTTCTTTGGCATTGTTGTCAAAGAGGGAGAGATTCAACGAACCAGAGAGATATAACAAAGAGGGAGAGATTTGGTGAGCAGACAAAGCTAAATTATCCAAGAGGGTGTTGGTATTTGGATGTGAATCAGAATGAAGCTAAGGATATTAATGAAGATCTTATGCACAAAGATTTTGGATTGTATGGTGAATCATGTGATGTTCATGTGGTTTTGCCATCAATGCCAAAGAGGGAGATTGTTGGAAACTACAATTGAAACAATTTTTATATTGTCATTGATGTCAAACCTTAACTGGTAAGATAGTTTCTATCTACGATAGTACCATATCTTTTGATTGATGAAGAGGATTCAAAAAGAGGAGATAAGAGGAGGACCTAAGGAAAGGTTGAGTAATGTGATACTTCAATGGGTACTTGATTAGTTGGCACATTGGCAAGGTAATGTGTTGTTTATCTTTAACATCAAGTGAAGAAGAAAGACTAGAAACGTAGGCTTAACCAAGAAAAAGTGAAGAAATCTAGTTTAAGTCAAGTGATGTTAGTGTCAATTGAGCGCCAGTATATGCTGAGAAAATCTAGTGTCAATCGAACATCAGTAATTGTCGAGTGACATACAATTACCAAGAAAAGATAGTGTTTTCCAAGAAGGAAAGTGTTAGCGATGACTGAGATATCTAGTAATGACTGAGGAGATGAACACAATATTGACCGAGTGTTAGTAATTTACATTTTGAGAAAGAATTGAGAATCCCAACTGACATAGTTGAATTCTTAGGATATGTAAAACATGTTGACATTATTAATGAATGGTATGAAGCATTTAATGCATGGTAAATAATTTTCTTATGATTTAAAAGAGAAGTTTGGAGATGTATCTAGAAGGAAAAGAAGGACATAAAGATGGAAGGATTTGATGAATTTGACCTAAACCTAAGATCTACGAAAGAGATTAAGCGGAAAAAGATTAATCTACCTGATTAAGGAGGTATAAGGATGACGTAATTGTGAGGTTACAACATGATGAGAAGAAGAGGTTGATGTTATTGACTGATGAATCTAAGTAGAAGGCTAAAGGTGAAGATGTGAAGAGCTGAACAAATTTGTGGTGATTGCTTGAAGAGAATTTTGAGCAGATCATAGATGGAGATGGAAATGAAGGTCAAATAGTAAATCAACATATGTGCGAAGTGGATCTATATTTTCAAAGTGAGTTGTATATTTTTAGATCAAAACCTACTGTTACTTTCTAGTCATTGTATCAATCTAAATCCTTTAATCAAGGTTGACATAATAGTCATTGTATAAACCCTTTAATCAATGTGACATTATGATGGAATGTTCTTAAGCCCTCTAACTAGGCCACTCTTAATAGGGTGATTAAATCCTTTAACCGGGTCACACCTAACAGTGTGTATTGTAAACCTTTAACCAAGTTGGCTTCTCATAGAGCTCACTTCAGAAGAGTGAAAATCAGTAGCATTTTACAAGTGGTTTTTCCCAAATTGGGTTTCCATTATAAATCTTGGTGTTATACTTGTGTGAATGTTAATTGATGTGAATGATGTTGAAAGTTTTATATTCTACAAGTTAATTACTTTTGGACAGTAGACTGCAAGTTTTATGTTATTGATACATGCTATAGAGGCCGAGTTGAAAATTGATTAGATCTGAGTTTGTTGAAAATCTATAAAGTTGAATTGTTACATCTAGACCAGAGGATAACTGATTCACCCCCTCTCTCAGTTATTCTAAACTCATTCTAACAATATTATAGCAAGTGAATTAGAGTAAATCTCTTAATAGAGTGGTCCTAATAGACCTTTGTAAATCTCTTAAAAGAGTGCTTACTTAGTTGTAAGTTTTGAATCCTTTAATCAAGGTAGATTTTATAAGTCTGTAAGCTCTTAGAAGGGAAGACCCCTCACAGGGTAGATCACCAAAAGTGATCAAAACTTTGTAGTCCTAATAGGAACACTTTATTGCTGTAGTAATGAAGATTTGTGGGTGCCATCCCCACCCCAGTTTTACCTTTCAAGGGTTCTGGTTTACCAAATCTTTGTGTTGTGTATTTAATTTTCATGGATGAGATTAGTAGTTAGATCTATTTCAGCATTTAATTTTATGTTTATGATGCATGTATTGAATTTATTTCAAACTGTAAAGTTTAATGGATAACTGATTCACCCCCCCTCTTAGTGTCTCACTTTCCCAAATAAGACTTCCAACATGAGTGCCATCACACAACCTATATATTGGGATCCTCACTAGAAACCATGTAACACCGGTCCCCTTTTATGTGAAGGATCCACCGAGGAAGTTACCCATGGTCCTGGTACTCCAACATGTCTATGTGGACTTACATTATATGTCTTTCATTATCTTTTAAAAACCCCCCTTTCCCAAGTTAATTATTAAGGTTATCACTTGATTACAAACTCAATCATAGGATTATCCGGAAACCTCTTTGGGTTCTAAAACCTATAGTGAGCCACTCACCTAGGGTACCTAGTCTCCTACCCTAGCACAAGCCAAAAAAAATGAATACACTTCAAATAGTCTGATTCATAGGTCTAGGAAACTCTCTTGCACTCTCAAGCCCTCAAGATGAGCCCTAGGCTTATCCACATGTATAAACAGAGTCATAGAAAGGATGTTTAAGAAAAAGACACCCTAAAAAAACATAATAATTCACCTTATACATTGATTTGAAATTTATAGGGGTGAAATGATGCAAACCAGTATCAAGAGCAAAGTACAGGTGTCATAGATCAACCCTTAAGCCCAAAAATTACTAAAATGGACTCCCATGACCCCAAGAATCTCATACAAGTATTATCATAGGCCTATATGAGTATCCAAATAGGCCCATACAAATTTTAATATAGGCTCATATGAGTAAACATAATCAAAAAAAATTTCTTGTACGAGAACTATCTCCAAAGTTTTCAGAATTGTCCAAAATTGAAGGTACAACCAGGATGAAGTATGGAGGGTGCCTAGGAAAGGTTCCCTGAGGTAGACCTAGTTTAGGTCACTTAGTACTACATCCACAACTCCTCTCCAACTCACCACACATATCCAAATCAAATAGGTAAAGAGAAAACTAAGAAAGTATTACCAAAATCTGCATAACACATGAAGGAAAAACTCCATATAGACCTTCCTAAATATTCCTAATCTTTCCTAAACTTCCCTCAAATTCCATAAACCACACATACATAGATAAAAAATCTAAATTAAATTCATAATTACCCAAAAAACCCTCCCAGGAAGAGATCGGGAAAATATATCTTATAAAAAAATTCATTAGACTTCCTGCATAAAATATACTTTTGCAATCACAAAATCAATTTAATATTTCATACAAACATAGAAGTTTTACAACCATATGAACATAATAAATATTCAATTTAAAACACACACACACATATAAACACACAAGAAAGAAGGTGACTCTTCCTGGTTCTAGATCCTACCTGGAGTCCTGCGGAGAAATCCCTTTTAAGGTTGAGCAATCCACAACAATTCCTTCCAAGATTTTGCGTATTGGATGCCTTTTGAGAAATCCACTTAAATCCTTCTGAAAATAATTTTACTTCCTTCTCAGGAAATCTCCCAAAATCCTCACTAAATCAATATTATCAATATAAATACGATAATCCCAAAAATATATCAACTTTTAGAAATATCCTAATTTCTCCAATCTCCCCAAATCTCCTCCCTTTCCAAATATTTATGGAAAACTATATTTGGAGGAATAGAAAACATGAAGGAAATATTCATCACATAAAACACTTAAGAGAATTTCCCAACACGGTTTTACAAGAGGAAGGTCTCCAAGAGACCTTCCTGAAACAGGGGTAGAGGTGGACTATTGGGAGGAAAAGCCATAGTATTATATAAAAAATTTTACAAGCCACACATGGACTTGAAAAGACCATCTTCAAAAGATGCGGTCTAAAAACTCCTTATGCTTCCCATGAGCCCGTAGGCCATACTTGGCATCATGGGTATCATGAAACCCCATGTTTATCCCTCCACACATGGGAGACTCTGCACAATCCTGGGTCTCTTCCTACTACCCCCTTCAAGGTTACTCTACCCTCCCTAGGGTGAGTGTGCCTTGAAGAATCCCATTCCAAATTGAATTTTACAAATAAAAAACAACAATTTTGCATAACAAGAATTTTAAGCAAAAACCATAAAAAAGTCATGGACTCCATTAATGGAGCTCCCAGCTCACATTCATGCAAGAAAAACAACTAATATATAAGAGGCTAACCTTAATCCAAGCCAAGGTTGAATTTCTAAAAATTGAGTCCTCCTTCCAAGTAATTTTTCCCTAAGCTCATTCCAATTAGAAATGGTCTCTAAAACTAGAGAGTGAGTGAACACTCAAGCCTTTCCTAAAATTTTCCCTATATAGGCAAACCTCCTAAAATCTAGAAAACTATCACAAGTGAGGAAGAAACTTCCATCCCCTTCTTCCTACTTGCCTTCCTTCTCCATAAATGGAGTTGAATACAAATTTGGGAAGAAGAGAGAGGTTAACCAATTCCTCACAACTCTCAAATTCGCACAACTTAGAAATTAAGACTTTAGGGGTGTGATAAATAATATTAAAGGCTCTTAATGAGCTGAAAATGAACCTTAACCCCAAGGGTACCAACCTGGGTAGCTAAAATTGACCTTAGTTACCCCATGGGAGCCCGAAAGACCCTCTTAAACCCCACGTAAAGTTTACCCACGGATTTCAAGTCAAGGTTGAATATCTAGAAACTTCCCAACCCATGGTAACCTGGTACTACACTATGGTTAACCTCTAGTTAACCCTTGACTTAACCAAAATACAATTTACTAACCATTCCAACATTTATGCAACAATTGTCAAAATTGGCATAATTAATTTAAACAAATGACTTGGCTTAATCACATTCACATTAACTAAATTAAATACACACATGCAAACCGAATTCACGAATAAACAAATATACAATGAGGTCCACGTTTCTTTATACAAATAGGACCTTGGAATGCACAATATATAAGATAGGTTACAATACTAGGTCATCAATTTTAGATCCATGGTGAACTATTTCTACACACTCATTGCACACATCAGTAGATCCAAAACAACATGATATAAAACACAATACGTCATCAATACTGCATGGTATAAAACTATGTCTTTGATTGAATTAACTAACATATCATCGGTTTCCTAAACCAATTTTCCATCACAACAGTATTTAACACCATAATACATCATATATGACATCATCATAAACTGAAACTGAATCAAAACATAAGTATCTTGAGTTTACCCTGATTACATAACCAGGTACCCAACATATAACATAGGATTCAACAGATCCTCAAATACATAAGTGTCTCAATAGTCTAAGTATGTCCACAAAATAAGCACTAAAAACATGGAAAGAAAAGCAATAAATTATGACTGTCAGATAGGTCTCACATCAAAAAATTATTTGGTAAATCTATAAAACCTTTATGCCAATGTAAAAATTCCATTTGTGAATTATATAGCATGTAATAATTATTGAATTAAGAAAGGATGATAAAATGACATTAAACGAACTTAATATGCATATGCCACTATAATAGAGTTCTTTGAAAAAGTTCTATAACTACATGCATTATGGTTTCTCCTCAATTTTAATGTAAAAACTAATATATCCAAAATTACTATAGCATCCTAAATTGTTAGCACCCATTTTAGTTTGTGCTCATTCTTCTATACTCATTAAAAATTTTATGCATTGTGATGAGCCTATAATTTTTCATGTTCATATCATTTGTTATAACACTTTACCTCATGTTTATAATATATTTCCAAGTCATTTCCATACATTACCTTGATTTATGAAGCATTAACTAAAAATTAATGATTTATTGATTAGCATTTGTATGTCTAGTTAGTTAATGCTAAATTATGATTATTTATTATGATACATAGTGAATAGGGTTAAAATGGATTCAACTCTATTCAAATGTAAAAGGGAAGGGGGGAAATATGAGATCTATTCCCTAAGCCAAATTCCCAAAGAAGAGATCCAATTTGATCAACCAAGAGGTTAATACACAATTGAATCAATTTATGGAGAACATGGAAGAGAAAGAGAGTAAATCCAATATTTCCCTATGAATGAATTTTATGCTTGGAATATGAAATCTAATTGAAATACAAATACTAACCTCAAATTAGGGTAGATCTAGAAAATGTCAAATTCTGATGTCTATGTGTACTTTCGGGCAATTCTGAAACTTGTTCTGGACTGGAAATGCCGAGACAGAGAAAACCCAAAAATCTTTCTCCAAGATGAGCTCAGGTCGGGTTTGACCCTCATAAAAGGTCAAATACTACATTCTTTATTTGAAGTCCAATTCAAATTCTGTTCTTAGATCTCGAAAGTTTTCCGAAAAGGGTATCCAAATTCACTCTCAGATCCAAAATTTTGCACTTGTACCTACAATAAAATGAGGGTTTTTGTTGTATGGGGGGTTTGCCTTGGTCAAACCCCAATTTAGGAATTAACCTTGCAATTGAATTGAAATATAGTGTGCATAAACAAAGTAATTGAAACAAATCACCTCGCTTATGTTGAAGTCCTTGTAGAGGATTCGAATCCTCAAATCCACAAGTAGGAATGCTTCAATGGATGTAGGATGTCTCCAATCAATGGCATTTGATCTTCAACACCAATCTTGACTTGATCTTTGCATATGAGAGGGCTTGAATGAATGTGGAAGGATGGATCATCAAAGGGGGCTCCAAAGAGATTGAATCCTTCAATAGCTAACAATGGATCTCCTTGATGGATGAATACTTGAACACTTGAATGCTTGAATACTTGCAATTGCTTGATTGAATTCACTTGCTTGCACTTGAGAGCTCGCTCATGAAATTGCTTGAGATGTGATGTGAAAATGAGAGAGGTTTTTATAGTGAACTAGGGCACAATCCTCTAGAGGGGCCACCTTGAAGAATTAAATCCCAATTAGGTCCTAACCTTTAGAAAATATACCTAGATTAAATGCAATTAGAGGATTTACCATCCTGAAACCCGAAATGGTTAACCCGGAGGCAGGAAAATTAATATCTTGAAAGCTCGATGCTCAGAAATTCAGGATTCTAGAAATTTGAATGAGGGGGAAAAAATTGAGGTTGGACTTGACCTAGTCAGGTTCGAGCTCGATCCTGACCTAGTCAGGATCAACCTCAAATTTGACCCTAGGCCCAGATTCAATTAGAGCCAGGTCAGGAGGTCCCAGGGATGCCCAGAAACCTAGAAATGAAATCAGATCAGGATGGAATGCCAGAGATAGACATAAAATCCTATGATTACTATGATGAAAGCCAGGAGGACTTATTTTTGAATCCTACCTAGAAAATAGAGCCACAGAAGAGGGAAATTAAGGAGAATCCTCGAGATCCTAACCCTAATTTCACCTAGAATGAAGAAATCAAGTGCCAGGAAGAAGTGGAAAGTGGGGAGAAAGCCAAATACATGCAAAGACCTGATCAAGGCACTTAACATGACCCCAAACCACTTACTCGGAGGGCTAAATTCTCTTATTATGGAAGTGCTTCCATTTTAAGACAATACATTAAGCCCCCACTTTAGTAAGAGTATGGACTCGATGCAAACTCTTGGTAAAGGAGATCAGAATGAAAAGATAATCTTATTGTAATCCAAGGGACAAAGAGAAACCTTAAGCCCCCAAGGACTCAAGTCTTCATCGACTCCTAGATCACAATAAGAGAGACATCTCTAGAGAGAGAAAGAAGGTGTGATTACCTCGACCAATGAGAACTTATGTCCCATTGTGAACCACACAGGAAAATGGTGCAACTGGAAAGATGGAATTGAACAACCTAGTGAATGTGGCTACTCACTAGTCAACCCATCGAGGATTCATCCTTGGGAATATTATATTCTATAAGAATAAAACCAAAAAGAAACAAAAGGGATCCAGTCTTAAGGACACCTCTGACTTTAAGGGATCAAAATATATGTATATTTGAAACTGGAGGAGTCAAGAGATCCTAAAATATAAACCCATGCTTTAAGGATTAATTACTAATCTTTAAAGGGAAAAAGTATCTTGAAAAATGTGTGTATGTATTGAAAAGTGTGTGTGTGCAATAGGTGAGTAGAGCGTATGCCACCATCTTAAAGTCATTACTGACACTTTAATAGGAGCAATGGCTTTAATGGAAACATAAACAACTCCACCGATTATGTTTCCACATCGAGATGCCCCCAGATGAAGACAAATCAAGGGAAATTTCACAGAAACATACAGAGAACACAGAAGGGATCTACCTACCCTGGGGTCAGTATGATCATAAGATAATATATATATGATATTATTGCAAATGAATTGACATCATTCCCCAAAGAAAGTAGAACTACAATCACAAAGGAGGAAAGATCACATAAGATATAAGAAGGAGAATCTTTTTAGACCATGACATGGAGACCAAAAAGAATTAGTGCTACCATATCTCAAATCCAAGAAGATTACACAAGGAAACATTTATGAACAATAGCACAGGTACAACATAACATTGAACAACGCATAGAAGAATAGAGATGCATATAGAAGAATTTGAACAACAATTTTGATTCCTTTATCACCTTTCACCAACTGAGTAACAAGGATTGTATAAAAGAATCTAACAACATTTAGCAAACACATTATAGGAGAAGCACAATACAACAAGAAAACACACAACAAAGCTACCACGAAGGACAATCTGATCAAGCATGCCACCTACTTTCCCCATCTCATTGTATATCATTTAGGGAAGGTGGGTAACTCGCAAGAGGGGCTATATCCAACATAGTAGGAATGATAGCCAATTCCAAACAAGAATCCTCTCGAGAATCACTATGTTCAACACTAGGTGTAAGAGTTAATTGTGATGAAAGCATATTAGGTAAATCAATGTCAATGTCAATAGTTTTATATTCATCATTAACATCATTAGTATAATCAAGAGTATCTTCTTCATCCAAATTAATCAAAATAGGATCTAAGATATGAATATAATCATCATAATCATGCATGTGAACATCATTATTAGTAACAATCTATTCTACCACATTATGCATGGATTTATCTGTAGAAGGTAAAGATCTTTGAGCTTTAGCATGAGCATGATGCTTTTTACGACATTCATTAGTAGATCGATTATGTTTTGATTTACTTGAAATAGGTTGAGAACTAGGAGGAAAAATCATAGGGTCCTTCATAGGTTCTTTAGAAAGATCAATAGGATTATTAACCATAGGAGAAACAATCACAGTATCTTTGATAGGTTCGGTAGAAGGAACTTGATTAACAGAGCTAGAAGTCATAGTTAAAGGAGGTATAGAAGGTGTAGGTAAAAGACTAGGATTAAGATCCCTATGAGGTGAAATTAATTCAAGGATTTTACAATTTTTATAAGCTTGATATGCTTGAAAAATATTATCAGGTTGAGGAGGACATGAATTAGGTAATGAAGGCCAAAAGAAATCTAGAGCAGCACAATCTCTACGCCTGGAAGGTTGATATAAACTATGATTAATCATCTTCACTTCTTCATCATGAATTAACTTAAGACACTTATGGATAGGTGAAGCAACAACATGCATGGCATTTGACCAAGGAAAACTTAGCTTAACTTGAAATTGATCAGAAGTAGGAACAACAACAAAGGTAGTGTTCACAATTTTTCCACAAAGTTCAATCGGTAAAGTAATAGAACCAAATGATGGATAAAGAAAACCATTGAAAGTTTGAATCCATACATCTGATGTATCATAAAATTAATGTTGTAAGCTTTTCATAAAAATATTTTCTTCAGTGATAACATTGACTAAGGATGTAGGATCAACAAGACAACCACGAGTAGGTATCTGAGAAATCCTAGCAGCAATGTAAAGGGGACCATCAGGAGCCTTAATAGTCTCAGAGTCATCAAAGGTAATCAAAATTTCCCAAGGTCTTTTATTCTTAGGTTGTTTTCAAGGTTTAGGTTGAGTTTTCATTTTAGGTTTAGGTTTTGGTCGAGGTTGAGATTCAACTTGAGGTTGAATCTGAGGTTGAGGTTGAAGTTGAGGTTGAGGTGGAGATACAGATTGAACAACATGCCCCACTTGATTAACAACATGATTGAGATCATCCATCTTGGAATCATACACAATTTCCATAGTAGATGGTTGAGCAATAGTATACGTATCATGAATAGGTAAAGGGTTCATATAAATTTGAAGGTTCTGATTAGGAGGAGAGACAAATTTATTCCCACTACTATCCAAATTATCAATAGATAAAGCCTTAGAATCAATTAGATCTTGAAATTTATGTTTTAAAGAATAACATTTCTCAGTATCATGACCGTTTTGATGATGATATTGAAAAAAAACATTTTGATCAAAAGATTTAGATGCAATCATAGCAGGTAAAAGAGGTTGAATAGGAGGTAAAGTAATTATATTAGTAGCTAACAACCTATTCATAATAGCATGTAAAGATTCAAAAAGAGGAGTAAATGCATGATTTAATCGAAAAGCAGTGGATGCAGAAGTGGCATTGTGAGATGCAACAACAACTTGATCAGTAACTGCATTCGCTTGTTTGTTTATCTTGACATAGTTGAATTTTTGAAACTTGTTTGGATTAGGAGCAGCATCACTCTTATCAACTAGAACAGGAGCCATTGGAGTGTTGCTCTCAAATTGACTCACTTGTAATTGATAATGATGAAGCACTACACAAAGTTGTTGAAAAGAGGTAAATTTAGTAAGAAGAATCTTATCTCTAATATCCTTTTGCAAATTTGAAATAAACATACGTTGAATATCAATATTAGGAATAGGATAGGAAATCTGAGCATATAAATGCTTAAATCTACCAATAAATTCAGTCAATTTTTCCTTAGCACTTTGTTTACAATGCATCAAATCAATCAAAAACACTTGCAGACCAATATTATTTTGAAATTGTTGAATAAAGGCATTAGCAAGTTGAGGAAAGGGATCAATAGAATAAGGAGGCAAAGAACAATACCATTGTAAAGCTTTGTCACGGAAAGTTATAGCAAATATTTTGGCTAAAATCCTACGGTCATGAGCATAATCACTACAAAGGATTTGGAATGTTTTAACATGATGAACAGGATCTCCTTTTCCATTATAATTCTCAAGATGAGGCATCTCACCTTGCTGAGGAACAAGAGTATGAATGATGTCTCAGGACAAGGGACTTTCCATGCCGCATGTAGGAATACTAAATTTGTTTTGAGTTAAAGAAGCAAGTTGTTGTTGTAAGGATGACACAGTCTGAGCCAAATTGATGATTGTTGAATCATTAGAGGAAACAGGATGAGTAGCAATATTAGACACACTAGGTAAAGTGTAAGAAGCTGCAGGAATGGAAGACACAACTGGAGGAACATAAGGAACTACAGTTGGAAGCGGATTGGAATAAGTAAAAGGAAAATTATGATATGAAGGTTGTGATGTAGGAAGGGACATAGGAGGAACACTCATAAGAATAGAGGGAACCATCACAGTCACCAAAGGAGGAGTATAGATAGGAATACTAGGTAGAGGATTAGAAGGAGGTTCAACACTAGTGATAGGAGGAATCAACCCTAAATCTTGACCTTCTTGAACTAAAGGTTTAACATTTGAATGCACAAGGTGAGTAATACCATGCAAGAGGTTAACACCTTGATCACTATCATAGAGAACTTTCTTAAGAGCCTCTATAGCTTGAATAGAATCTTGATTATGGTTCTCTTGAAGAAGCTAATTACCCATTTTATCAAGTTCAATGGAAATTTTTTGGACTTGCTCAGGAGGAACTCTTAAAGTGTCATCCTCATCATGAGATGAGTGAGAAGATTTTTGCTCCATAGTAGGATTGGAATCATGAAGAATCAAGTTATCATCTGGGATCCTAAGGAAAGGAGAGGAAGATTCAAGATCAAAGGCACCCATGAGTCTACGACTTCTTCTAACTGGAATATTATAAGTAGGACTAGTTGTAGTAAAGCTCATAAACCAATGTAATGCAAATGAACTAAACTAAGAACACATAAATCATAAATATCAAATCTAATTAGCATGCAAGATCTAACACAAAGGAAAAATCTAATACTATCAAGATAAAAGGAAAGCACAATAAGGCATCCAATTCCACAAAAGAAAAGAGAGTAAGTATGTCGGGTTTAGCAAAATGAATAGGGTTAAAATGGATTCAACTCTATTCAAATGTAAAAGGGAAGGGGGGAAATATGAGATCTATTCCCTAACCCAAATTCCCAAAGAAGAGATCCAATTTGATCAACCAAGAGGTTAATACACAATTGAATCAATTTATGGAGAATATGGAAGAGAAGACAGTAAATCCAATATTTCCCTATGAATGAATTTTATGCTTGGAATATGAAATCTAATTGAAATACAAATACTAACCTCAAATTAGGGCAGATCTAGAAAATGTCAAATTTTGATGTCTATGTGTACTTTCGGGAAATTCTGAAACCTATTATGGAATGGAAATGCCAAGACAGAGAAAACCCAAAAATCTTTCTCGAAGATGAGCTCAGGTCAAGTTTGACCCTCATAAAAGGTCAAATACTACATTCTTTATTTGAAGTCCGATTCAAATTCTATTTTTAGATCTTGGAAGTTTGCCGAAAAAGGTATCCAAATTCACTCTCAGATCTAAAATTCTACACCTGTACCTGCAAGAAAATGGGGGTTTTTTTTTTGTATGGGAGGTTTGCCTTGGTCAAACCCCAATTTAAGAATTAACCTTGAAATTGAATTGAAATATAGTGTGCATAAACAAAGTAATTGAAACAAATCACCTCGCTTATGTTGAAGTCCTTGTAGAGGATTTGAATCCTCAAATCCACAAGTAGGAATGCTTCAATGGATGTAGGATGAATGTAGGATGTCTCCAATCAATGGCATTTGTTCTTCAACACCAATCTTGACTTGATCTTTGCATATGAGAGGGCTTGAATGAATGTGGAAGGATGGATCATCAAAGGGGGCTCCAAAGAGATTGAATCTTTCATTAGCTAACAATGGATCTCCTTGATGGATGAATGCTTGAACACTTGAATGCTTTAAGACTTGCAATTGCTTGATTGAATTCACTTGCTTGCACTTGAGAGCTCGCTCATGAAATTGCTTGAGATGTGATGTGAAAATGAGAGAGGTTTTTATAGTGAACTAGGGCACAATCCTCTAGAGGGGCCACCTTGAAGAATTAAATCCCAATTAGGTCCTAACCTTTAGAAAATATACCTAGATTAAATGAAATTAGAGGATTTACCATCCTGAAACCCGAAATGGTTAACCCAGAGGTGGAAAAATAAATATCCCAAAAGCCTGATGCTCAGAAATTCAGGATTCTAGAAATTTGAATGAGGGAGAAAAAATTGAGGTTGGACCTGACCTAGTCAGGTTCGAGCTCGATCCTGACCTAGTCAGGATCAACCTCGAATTTGACCCTAGGCCTAGATTCAGTCAGAGCCAGGTCAAGAGGTCCCAGGGATGCCCAGAAACCTAGAAATGAAATCAGATCAGGATGGAATGCAAGAGATAGACATAAAATCCTATGATTACTGTGATGAAAGCCAAGAGGACTTATTTCTGAATCCTACCTAGAAAATAGAGCCACGAAAGAGGGAAATTAAGGAGAATCCTCAAGATCCTAACCCTAATTTCACCTAGAATGAAGAAATCAAGTGCCAGGAAGAAGTGGAAAGTGGGGAGAAAGCCAAATACATGCAAAGACTTGATCAAGGCACTTAGCATGACCCCAAACCACTTACTCGGAGGGCTAAACACTCTTATCATGGAAGTGCTTCCATTTTAAGACGATACACATAGTTATTATTAAATAAAAAGTTTTTTGAAATTATTAACATGTTGTTTGTGAGATATTTGAGTTGTTCATACAACCAGAAATAAAGAGAAGCAAGTTGACACTTGTCACTATTCAACAGTTGTTGGAAATGCAAAAAAGTCAAAAATTAGTTTCAGTAAAATGAGTATATCGCACTCAATTCTTAATGTAATCCAAATTTTATTAATGATTAGGAAAGATGAAAAGGAGGAGAAACACGTGTTAAAATTTTTGATCTAACTTGAAATAGTTAATGAGAAACACTCATTTGAAGTTGACAGAGTAAAAATATGCAAGTTTGATTGCAACAAAAACCCAATTTTAGTAAAATGATCATATCTTCCATGTTTATTAATGAAATATACATTTTTAAAATGATTTGGAAAGATAAAGAGGAGCATAACTTGGTAAAAAGAGTTTTAGCTAAATCTTAATAATAAAGGAGAACCATCCGTATGGAGCTGATTACAGAAAAAGTGGAACAAAAAATCAACAAACTTAGTCAAACTTCTTCTATTTATTGCAATCTGAGTTAAAAATTAAAAAGAGGTTGGATGTGATTTTAATTGTATTTATGAGCACAAAACAAATCTAGGAAATCAGATTTTTCATAAAAGAGTCCAAACAAACTCTTTTTCCAATCAGCTAAGACAAGTTGTAATAGGGCTCTTCTTGTTAGTCATTATTTTAGAATAAGTCTCTTCCTTGTTTAAAGGAATGATGAGATACATGTTAGATGGTTGTTAGAGAGTCGATAAGATTATATATTCAAAATTTCAATCAAGCAAAATTGGTAGCAACTGGTAGGTGTTCATTATCTTTAGAGAGTCATCAATTTGTAAAAGTAAATTTAGAACAACAACAATAATTTTAATAAGAGATAGTAGATTACTTTTTCATGGAAGCATGTTACTTGTGTATGATGTTTTAATGACATATATTAGAGTTTAAATTATCTAAAAAAGGTCCACTTATGATAGTTCTTACCTTTGGTAGTTATAGAAGTAGAACACTCAACAAACTGTTGTGTATTACACAATTTCCTACAGTCATTACTGTGTAGTCATATTCATTTACAACATTATTATATTTTTAGTTTTGCAATGATATAATAGCTTAGAGAATCCCATAGTGCATATACTTTGTAGACCTATTTCAACTATACGTCTCAAGTTGAAAATTTAAATGTGCATTCATAATGGTGAGATAACTACTTAGCATGGATGTCCAATCCCTAAGTTATGGTTCTAAAGCCTAGTTATTAAAACTATTTTAGGATTCCAACATTTTTGGTGCTATTATTGGGGATGGGTCAAGCTATGAGAGTCTCTAAGTTTTTAGTATCTCTTTGTCATTTTTCTAGAACTATAGTTTCTATTCAAAGCATTTAGGATTAGAAAGTTTGCAAAAGTAGCATAAGAAGTAGTATAATATGGATTTTGGATCCATGAATCATGAATCTCAAGAGCCAATATCATTTGAAGCAAGTTTGGAAATCAATGAAGACATGTTCTCTAGCATCATAGAGGATTTTTGTTCACATATTGATGACAACATGTTGATTTATGAGGAGGCAAATGAAGAAAACCTTGTTTTGTAAAGTGAAGACATTAAAATACTCATGGTTGCTACTCAAAATGAATGTGATGTCAAATCAAAACTCCTACTTCAGGAAGAGATCTACAATAAAGTGAAAATCAGTCCTCCCATGCAAAATAGTAGAGGAGATATTGAAGAAGACCAGTTTTGGGATGATTTAGAGGATTTTTTATTAACCTTAGATGCTCAACCAAAATATTTTTTAGTGCAAAACAATGAGCATCATGAACAAAGTGCATAAATTTATACACTTCTATCAAATTAGTTACATAAAGTGGTCTTGAGAAATAAAAAAGAGGATAAAGAAGGAACCCATCTACATAAATCCAATAAGGAGGCTTCAAAACTTTTTCTTTCATGAGGATGTCCTATCAGACATCTCATTCATATGGAGGCAAATAAATCATCACAAGTTATGTTTGCATAAAATGAAAAAGTTACAACTGAAGATGAAGCTAAATATGCAACTGCACCTAAAAGAGAAATTGATGAAGGGTGCTCCCCTTAATACCACAAACACATAACAGAAATAGAGAAACAATAACAATATGCAAGAACAGAAAATTGGCTTCTTATTATCTCCACAAATGTGGAATTACAAACTTTCAAAATTACAATATGCAAATCGACATGGGCATTCCCTTACAATATTCTATAGGACAAAGCCTCAAATCAATACCCAGATCTACTACCCAGAACTGTCCTAGACAACACTACGAGCCTTCTTTATATAGGCATTTTCCACCACTTGAGAAGGTTCCATAAATTTAGCCCTTAGGGCCGACAAAAGTTAGAAGTATTTTATTTTTCAATTTATTACATCAAAGTCGGCTGAAAATAACTTTTGAAACCTGAACAAAAATTTTGAAGGAAAATTATTTTCCACCAATTCGGGTGACCCAACTTTCAGAGACCATAAGTCATCACCAGTTGACTTGATTGACTATTATAACCCCATTTCAGAAAGGCCACAAAGTGCTCTACAAGCTTGACTCACGCATGCGCCTATCACCCAAATTTTTGACCTCATCCGGGGCCTCTAAAGCCTTCAAAAATGAGTTCAAAGTTTTTGTACCTTCCTGCCAATACAGAAAATCTTCAATATCTTCAAAACTAGACTTGATCTAGCCATGAAACTTTACTGGCAGGCTGATATGACTGAGATGAACCTCCACATGTAAAATCAGAACATTCCAAGATTTATGACCAACTTACTAAAAATAGCAAGTTCCCATAAATAGCAGCTCTGCACAAGATAGCCCTTATTGAATACAAAAATAGAAATATTTTTGGGTGATGCAAGATTGCTCTTACACCCAGGATGCTCCTGCATCAGACACCCAAGGTAATTTGAGAAGTGACCCTGTCATGACTCAGGTGTGCAGAGGAAAACCAAGACGGTTAACCTCCTCCTTTGTTAGCCATGATGAATCTTCAATAGGTCATCCTTTCCATTTGACCAAATACTCTTCATATGTCCTATTCCTTGTGCTTCTGCCAACATGACTATCCAGTATGTCTTCAATCTCCTTGATATCTGAACTGGTTGCTAGAATACTCCACTGTGCTATTGTAACCTCATCTTCAACACCTCCTTCATGATACTCTGTGAAATCTGAAATGTTAAACATTGGTGAAATATTCAGCTCAGTAGGCAATTCTACCTCATATGCATTTCCTGAATCATGCTTCTTCAGTATCTTACATGGCCCAAACTTCTTCATTTTCAACTTGTTATATGTACCAACCAGAAATCACTCCTTCCGCAAATGAACCATGACTTCATCTCCAACCTGAAATTCCTTATGCCTCCTTTTCTCATCTACCTTAGCCTTATACTGCGCATTCATCTTGGTAATATGCTTCCTCACCTCCTCATGGATGTTCTTCAAATGTTCTGCTAAATCCTCAGCTTTAGCACTACTTATTTCTCCTTTATCTATCTTTCTCAACTCAGATGCATTTCTGGGACTACTCCCATATACAATCTGGAATGGTGATTTACCAATGCTTCTATTGACAAAATTATTGTATGCAAATCCTACCTGTGGTAAAATCAAATCCCATCCTGTTGGCTTATCTCCAACCAAACATCTCAGCAAATTTCCCAAACTCCTATTCACCACCTTTGTCTGTCCATCAGTCTGTGAATGATGTGATGAGCTAAACTTCAAATCTATCTTCAACTTCTTCCACAATGTATGCCAAAAATATCCAACAAACTTAGTGTCCCTATCTAAAACTATACTTTTTGGCAAACCATGTAGTCTCACTACTTCTCTGAAAAACAATTCTGCTACATGAACAACATCATTAGTCTTCTTGCAAGGAATAAAATGTGCCATCTTTGAAAATATGTCAACTACCACAAAAATTGAATCATGTCCCCACTGTGTCCTTGGTAAACTAAGAAAAAAGTCCATACTGATATCCTCCCAAGGCTTCTCTGGTATAGGTAATGGCTGATACAACCCTATATTCTGCTTCACTCCTTTTTCCATCTGACATACTCTGCAACTCTGTACAAACTTCTTGACATCTTGCTGCAACTATGGCCAATAATAATTCTCACTAACCAAAGCAAGGGTTTTCTCTTGACCAAAATGTCCAGCCAATCCTCTGCTATGCTTCTCCTTGATGAGATTATCCCTCATAGAACTTCTTGGAATGCACAACTAACTCCCTCTGAATAACATATCATCCTGAATGATGAAATCCAACCACTTCATTCTGTCTAGAGTAACAGGTTCTTTACAAGCTTTCCAAACTTCACCAAAATTAGGATCCTCTGGATACAAATTATTGAGTTCCTTGAACCCAACCACCTCAATCTGTATCTCTATCAGCAATAGTTGCCTTCTGCTAAGCGCATCTGCAACCCTGTTAGACTTCCCACTCCTGTGTTTCAAAACAAATGTATAACTCTGCAAAAACTCAACCCATTTCAAATGCCTTTGATTTAACTTTCCTTGACTATTCAAATATTGCAAAGCTTGATGATCAGTATACAAAACAAACTCCTTAGGAAGCAGATAGTGTCTCCACTTCTTCAATGCCTAAACTATAGCATAAAATTCCTGATCATAAATAGAATATTTTCTCTTGGCATCATTTAACTTCTCACTGAAATAAGCAATAGGTTTACCTTCTTGGCTCATAACAGCTCCTATTGTAGTACCACTAGCATCACAATCTACTTGAAACACCTTATTAAAATCTAGAAGTGCTAAAATAGGTTGTTCTATAACCTTTTGTTTCAACAGTTTAAAACTCTTATCTGCCCCATTAGTCCACTTGAACTTTTTTCTATCCCCTCTCATTGTTTCAGTCAAGGGTCCACAAATACTGCTAAATTTTTTGATAAACTTTCTATAAAAGCTAGCCAAACCATGAAAAGACCTTACCTCAGTAGCATTCATTGGAGTAGGCCATTCAAGGATAGCCTGTACCTTCTCTGGGTCTATTTTTAGACCTTATGCTAAAACTACAAATCCCAAATACACTAACTCTTTCTTCACAAAACTGCACTTCTTCAAATTAATCAACAATTTCTCATCTCTTAAATTCTCAAACACCATACGAATATGCATCATATGCTCTTCCAATGTCTTACTAAAGATCAAAATATCATCTAGGTACACAATGACAAACTTACCCAAAAATTCTTTCAGAACCTCGTTCATGAGCCGCATGAAAGTGCTCAGTGCATTGGTTAGCCCAAAAGGCATGACTAACCACTCATACAGTCCTTCCTTTGTCTTGAAGGCAGTCTTCCATTCATCTCCTTCTCTGATCTGAATCTGGTGATATCCACTCTTCAGATCTATCTTTGAGAAATACATAGCTCCACTCAAACAATCCATAATATCATCCATTCGTGACAATGGAAACCTATACTTGATTGTGATCTTGTTTATTACTCTAGAATCTGTACACATCCTCCATTCTCCATTCATCTTTGGTGCTAATACTGCTGGTACAACACATGGACTCAGGCTCTCCTGAATCAATCCCTTCTATAACAACTCATGTACTTGTCTGTTCAACTCTTCACTTTCTGCTGGTGTCATTCTATGTGCTGCCTTGTTTGGAAAACTTGCTCTTGGAATCAAATCCATCTGATGACTGATCTTCCTTACCGGTGGTAATCCATTAGGTACATTATCAGATACAATATCCTGAAACTCATTCAACAAATCTACAACCTCTACAGGTACATCCTCTACTTCCTCTTTACTAGCTTTTAGAATTAAAGAAAAACACACATGCTCATGCCTCATACCATCTAGGAATTTTTTTCCATCAACAAAAGTTATTCTTGCATTACCACATACCTTTTCTTCGATCTCCTTCAATGGCTTTAGCTTATGTCACACTCCATCCTTTGTCAAGGAATAGGTATTCGCACGACCATCATGTACAACACATCTGTCAAACTGTCATGGTCTACCCAACAACATATGACATGCATTCATAGATATGATATCACATAGTACCTCATCTTGGTACCCGCTGATCTTGAACTTTACTAGGCACTGTTCACTGACCATGACCTTGTGGTCATCCTGCACCCAGAAAATCTGATATGGATGTGGGTGTTTCTATCTCTTGAGCTTCAAATTTGTCACCATCTCTTCTGACACTAAATTGTCAGTGCTTCCATTATCAATAATCACATCAGTGCAACTTTCTCCTTATTAGCTTCTTCATGGCCTGTTCTAATGAGGATTTGATAGAAGTCCTCTGTATACTCTTGAATAGATCTTCCTGCCCACTTCAAACTTTGCATCTTCTTCAGTAGGTCAAGCTCATAATCAACAAGAATGAACTATCACTTCAATTTATCCACCATTTGATCCCATCTTGTGATTTTATCTTTCCCTCTTCTATTTCGCTCCAATTGAATCTCTTGCCACCAGATCTTTGCATGACCTTTCAGTCTGGCCTTCACGAATTTGACCCTATCAGGATCCTCAATATCTTCATACTCAAAATATTCTTCACATTCATTGATCTAGTCGATCAACTCCTCTGGGTTAAGTTTTCCTAAAAATGCAGGAACCTCAATCTTATGTCTTTTTCTGATCTTAGAAATGGCCTGAAAAAGTCTTTCTTCCTCCTGGTTCACAAATTCAACTTCTCCTTGATCTTCTTCTTTGGCTTCATCCTCGCTTTCATCTTTTACATTAAGATTCATTCCTCTTGGAATCTCCTCTTGCAATGCTCACACTTGTCTCTGGAGCACTCTAACCTCGGGTGTTACAACACCAGCTCTTCCGCCACGTTCCCTTCATGGAGGCATTTTCATGATGCACGTTGAAACCCTAACCATGGTCCTGGTGCAAACTACCTCACAATCGGTGATCTTCTTACACACTCAGGAACTCCTACTCTGATGAAGGGTGCTCCCCTTAATACCACAAACACATAATAGAAACAGAGAAACAACAACAATATGCAAGAACAAAAAATTGGCTTCTTATTATCTCCACAAATGTGGAATTAAAAACTTTCAAAATTATAATATGCAAAGCCACATGGGCATTCCCTTACAATATTCTGTAGGACAAAGCCTCAAATCAATACCTAGAACTATCTTAGACAACACTACGTGCCTTCTTTATATAGGCATTTTCCACCGCCTGAGAAGGTTCTAGAAATTTAGCCCTTAGGGCTGACCAAACTTAGAAGTATTTTATTTTTCAATTTATTACATCAAAGTCGGCTCAAAATAACTTTGAAACCTGAATAAAAATTTTGAAGAAAAATTATTTTCTACCAATTTAGGTGACCCAACTTTCGGAGACCATAAGTCATCACCAGTTGACCCGATTGACTATTATAACCCCATTTCAGAAAGGCCACGAACCGCTCTACAAGCTTGACTTGTGCAAGCGCTTGTCACCCAAATTTTTGACCTCATATGGGGCCTCTAAAGCCTTCAAAACTAAGCTCAAAGTTTCTGTACCCTGCTACCAATACCGAAAATCTTCAATATCTTCAAAACTAGACCTGATCTAGCCATGAAACTTTACTGGCAAGTTGATATGACTGAGATGAACCTCCACATGTAAAATTAGAACATTTCAAGATTTATGACCAACTTACTAAAAATAACAAGTTCCCATAAATAGCAGCTCTGCACAAGATAGCCCTTATTGAATACAAAAATAGAAATATTTTTGGGTGATGCAAGATTGCTCTTACACCCAGGATGCTCCTGCATCAGAAATGTTTTAGCTTACTTATACACTTTAATAGAATAGTATGTATAGTTAAAATGAAGTAATATGTAAGTTTGTTAATGTATTTCTAAAATCATTTTTAATGTTCATTAAGTTTCTACTGATTTTGCAACTCTGTTCAATTTCTCATAAGCATGTAACCCATTGGAATTTGTTGAGAAGAGGAAGATACTTCAGAGAACCAATTAATGGTTTTGTTTGATAATGTATTTTTTATTGGTTAGTGTAAGTTAGGATAGGTTTTCCATTCAATAAGTGTTGTTACACAATGTCTTAGAGTTAGTAGTTGTCTAGTCTAGTTTGTTTCCTAGTTCTTTATTTCTAAATGAATATTTTGGAGGAGTTCATAATTGGTTCATTTCTCATATTTCAAGTCATTTTTATAGTGTGAGTGATTCAAGTATCTAATTTTGGAAGAAATTCTTTGAATATATTTTCAACAAGTTTCATTAAGTATTCACGTCTTCATGATGTCAAGAATGTTTATTCAATGATGGTGTCTAGTTGGTCTAATCATATTTTTTTTAATGGAAAATGGACATTGAAAGTTGTGTTATAAGTCATTGGATGGATTAAAAAATGTAGGTTTCATGCAACAACTATTGTCTGATTTAACAATCAATTTTGCAACCATTATTATGTGACTGAACAGTCATCCTGCAACCAATATTGTTTGACTGAGAAATCATCTTGTAGCCACAACTGTTTGACTGAGTAGTCATCATACAACCACTACTATTTGATAGAACAATCATCGTACAACAACTACTGTATGACTAAACAATCATTCCACAATAACTATTGTGTGATTCAAAAGGTAACTTTCAACAAGTATGAAGACGTCTATAACTATTGATATTAAATATTTTATTAGATAAATGACAGGGGGGTGAATTACTTAATTCTAGTTATCCTATAGACCCAAATCTCCAGATGTATATATTAATTTTTTTTATATCAAATAATCAACTTAGTAAGTTATCAACTGTGTCTTTCTCTTCATCTACAAATTACCAGTAAATTAAATACTGTGTTCACCGATCTATCCAGTTATAAAATGTGTAAAGAAAAATAACAATTCAATACATCATACACACATAACATATATATTTTTAACATGGAAACCCTATTAAGAGAAAAACCACCTGGGACCGGTAACCCAACATAATTCACTCTTCTGAAGTGAGCTCGGTTAGGAGCCAACCCTATTAAAGGTTACAAAGAACACTATAAGGTGTGACCTGGTTAGAGGATTTATCACTAACAATTCTCCCTTGACCATGCATTCACTATGGGGTCAACAAGAAAACAAATAACATTCATTAAATGTTATATTGAAATACAAAAGACTATTAAGTCTCATTCGGTTAAGAGATTTATATGTCATAATGGTTAAACTGATATAGTAATGATCTAATTCAAATACAACTTTGATTTTCATATTTTCAGATCAATGCTAAGCTCAAAATAACTCCTCTAATTAATAATCAATTCAATCCTTCATAAAATCCCAGACTCAATAATGAATCACATGTCTCCTTATATAGACATCATAAACCATTTTCTTTTCATTTGTAGATTTTGCCTCTTAATCTTCACCATTCATTTTGCTGCTTTAACCTTCCGCAACAGTTGTGTTATTAACACGTTTCATTCTCCTTCATTCCATCAATCTTGATTTTTTTCAACTGTTAGATCATCATATGATAATACCTCAAAATCATAAACAATTGTCCAGCTCATCAATTTTAGTCGGCTATTATGAACTTTATTTATTTCTTTCACTCATTCAATATCATAATGTGTCAGTGATTACTTTCTCGGTTAATACTATACTCGGTATACACTACACTAGCTCGGTGTATACATAAATCTTCATTTATCGACCACATTAACTTATTCAATTATGATCTTCAATACATAACAAAATCATGCAATACAACCAAGTCATCAACATGATGCCATAGACTCATCAATAAGTTATCCAATATATACCATAGCCATATCTTTCATATCAATCTCATCTTTATGTAGATATCTCATTCCTTTATCATTTTCCTTCTTCAGATGTTTGTAACCATCATGATAAGTATAGTCAAAACTATTTGACATCAGTGAAAATACATTGATTGATTTAATTTTCTTACATATTAATTTAGTAGCTTGGTGATCATCAATAAATTTCTTTCAATTATTCATTCTTTCCTTCGAGATATTCAATTAGTTGTAGGTTATCAATCTCTCCCTTTGGCATTAATGGCAACACAATATGAAATATGCCATAGAATACCAAATATCTATTCTATAACTCTATAAGTAAATGTTGTAATTCGGTAAGCTCTCCCTAGCTTGTATGTTTAATATGTTTAATCACTACACAACATTAATACCTCCAACCAGACTCTCCCGAAGGATTTGATCTTCTTCTTGTGTATCTTTTTCTTCCTATTGTATTCTCTCCCTTTGGATAAATATTTCATTGATTCTTCTCTCCCTTTGACAAAAAATTCAAAAATAATAAACAACTCTTCAGTAGCCAAAATGTTATCTATGGTGTTCGGTTCAAATCAAGTACCTTTCATGTAATGATATGTAGTGTCATTTTGTTCTTAATTTTCTAGCTTTCACAACCTTAGGAGACCTAAAGTGTGAGCAATATGCATCAACATCATTTGATATTAAGATAAAGTATAGGTTGATGCAACTTCTTGATCACCTTAGTGACCGGTAGAGAGGGGATGGACCCCTAGTCTAGTCCTCAAGTAATCAAATGTATCCTTAGGTAAGGGTTTAGTAAATATATCCACAAGTTATTATTTTGATTTCACAAACTCCGGTCTCACTTGCTTATCTTTTACTTGTTCCCTCAAGTAGTGATACTTTATAGATATATGCTTTGTCTTTGCATGCATCACCATTTTCTTAGAAATGTTTATAACATCGGTATTATCATAGTATATTATCACTGGGTCAGTGATCTCTTCATTCATACCTTTCAAGAGTTGTTTTATCCATGCAATGTTTGAATAATTAGCAGTAGAAACAACATGTTTTGTTTCAGCAATGGATTAAGCAATGCATCCTTGTTTCTTTCTTATTCAAGTAACTAATCTTTCTCCCAAAAAGAATGCTCCACTAGTAGTTCTCTTTCGGTCATCAATGTTTCCAACCCAATTTGCATATGTGTAAACATTTAGCTCAAAATTTTCGTCTTTCTTGTACCATAAATCAAAGTTTTATGTATTTTTCAAGTATATCAAAATTATTTTAACAACAGTCATATGTGAATCTTTAGGATTAGTAGAAAATCTTGCTACAAATCCATCTACATGTGTAATATCTGGTCTGCTATGCACAACATACATCAATTTACCAATCATTGATATGTATAATGTCTTATTTACCTCAGTGGACTGATTATCCTTTGTTAATTTTCATCCTGTGATCATAGGTGTACCAACCAGTAGTTTTGAATCTTCCATACCAAAGGTCTTCAACACTTCTTTGATGTACTTTGATTGTGTAATGAATATACCTTTACTTTGTTGTAGGATTTGCAAACCAAGAAAGAATTTAATCTCTCTAGACATTGACATTTCAAATTCTTTTCTCATTTCATTGGCAAATAATTTTCATAGATTATCATGTCCTCCAAATATGATGTCATTAACAAAAATTTCAGAAATAAGAATCTTATCATCAGTTTCACCTTTCAAGTATAAATTTTTGTTGTCACTTGTTCTAATAAATCCAATACTAATAAGAAGGGAATGCATTCTTTCATACCACACTCTCAGTGCTTGTTTCAGTCCATATAGTGCTTTGTGCAACTTACATGCCATATTTTTATGATTTAGATCAACAAAACCTTCAGGTTGCTCAATGTATACCTCTTCCTTAAGTATTCCATTCAAAAATGCAAATTTGACATCCATTTGATATACTTTAAATCCTTTTTAGGTAGCATATGCAAGCAATATTCTAACTCCTTCAAGTCTAGCAAATGGTGCAAAAGTCTCACCATAATCAATACCTTCTTCTTGTGCATATCCCTTGCATACAAGTCTTGCCTTATTCCTAGTGACTTCGCCATTTTTATTCAACTTGTTTCTGAATATCCATTTGGGTCCAATTACATTCTTATCATTTAGTCTAGGTACCAATGTCCATGTTTTGTTTTTTAGTATCTGTAAGAATTTGCAAATAGCAAATATTGAACCAAGGATCTAAAGGTTGAAGAAAAGCACAAGAGAGAAAATATGAATGCAAGGATGGATTGAATAGATCCAATGAATTCACCTTGATTAAATTGATGAATGAATCAATGTTCATGTCATTATATGATTACATAATAGGCCTCCTTATATAGGAAAGGCAATAAGAGAGAATGATAAGGAGCTGATAAGCTATCACCTATGCTAGGTGTAATCACATGTCCACCAAATGTGGATCATCCTTCATTATGCAATAAAGTATGTGCAATGGATTAGGATGATAATGTGATAAGAGCACGAAAGGTGGATCTCACACACAACGAGGTATGTGAAGACAACTTTCACACCAAAAGTGGAATTTCTCCTACACCATGTGCTTAATAGATGTGCACACTCCAAGTGTCTCAATCACTAACTACTATGCAATTCATTAACCTAAGTAAGATTAAGTAAAGTGTAATTAGGAATAATTAATTACACCAACACCCCCCCTTAAGTGCAACTTAGGGGAATGCACTTAAACTCACAATGCAAGATGGGTCCCAACAACTAGGCCATGTTAGGTACCCATGTACAAAATGCAATACATGAAATGCATAACTCTCATAAAGTGGAGAAAGAGGGAAAAACTCATGGGAAAAACCCTCCCCCAAAAAGAGAGAAGAAAACAAGATGCATGGATGGATGGAGTGCTCAAGACCCCCCAAGAACTACATACATCATGTATATACAAAGAAGTATCCCCCCATAAGAAGGATAGTTGGAGACATGATATTCCCCCCATAATGTAGAAGCTCCCATGTTGATGAAGAGTACCTACAAACAATAGATCAACCAATGCTTACAAGAAACATGTCTCCCCTTAGGAAGAAATAGATACATCAAATGATGAAGAAGCCAATCCTTATGTAAATGGAAGGAGGAAGAAGATGTCGGTCTCCATGAATGAATCTCTGAAGACTGAGTAGGAATCTCCAAGCTCAAAGAATCTATCACTTCGTGTCACAAATCAAGTGAAGAAGGAGAAGAATCAAGTACACCAATCTCCAAAGAAGGTGAAGAAGTGTCCCCATCTATGATGAAACTGTCATCAAGGGAAAGAGAAACCCCCTCATGTATGTCTTCCAAATCTGCATCATGAAAATTAACAAATGTTGAAGATGCATCCAAGTAGTCATCACACTCTGCAAGATCTGAAACACTATGATCATCTTGCTGAATAGTAGAGCCCATGTCTGAAGATGCAAGAGATGGAGGAGTAGGAAGATCAACACTTGTCTCAACAATAAAATGATTCAAGTGCCCAAATTTCTCCTCATAATTATCCCTTGGCAAAGGGATGGGTACATTATGAATATCATCATCATTATCAACAAAATTTGAAAAAGAATACAAGCGGGATGTATGATCAACAACTCCCATAGCTATGACATCTCTAGTCTCCATGTCCCTAATGTAGACATAATCAGGAGTGAACTCAATAATTTTACCTTGTGCCCCATGTGTAATTTGGTAAATAGAAAGGAGATTATTGGTCAAGGATGGTACACAAAGAACATCATTAAATGTCCCTTCTCCCATAGGAATAGAACCTTTCCCACAAACTCTCATGAATGTGTTGTTACCCATCAAAATATTAGGAGAATTACAAGGCTCAATAGAAGAAAACATATCCATAGAAGATACCATATGATGTGATGCATCTGAATCAAGAAGCCATTTACCTTGCTCAGGATGTGTGGAAGCCATGAGTGCATGTCCTTTACCTTTATCTTTGGATGATGATGGAGATGTAGAAGCTACCAAATGTGTAGAAGAAGGAGCAGACACTGATGAGGGAAACTTAATGTTGTGTTTCTGAATAATGTGAGTTAGCTCATCAATCTTCTTTTGAAAACACTTATGCTCATCATGTCCTAACTTTTGACAATATGCACATTTATCTCTCTTTCTTCTAGATGATTCCTCTCTTGAAGAGGACTTGGATTCAGTACTTTTTGGTGAAGAAAATTCATTACCTTTGTCATGAGGCTTAGGATCCTTATTGTGTTTCTTTCCTTTTCCATTAGAAGCCTTTGAAGTAGACTCACTTGCAATCAATGCTTGATGTGTGGAAGGCTTCAACTGACCCATATGTGCCAACTTTGCTTGTTCCCTTGTGAGTTGCGCTGCAAATTCATCAAGAGAGGGAAATTTGTATGCACTACCAAGAGCATCTATTGTAGCATAGAATGTAGAAACAAAGATAGAATAATTAGGACCAAGCTTGGAAAGAATAGAAAAGATCAATTGTTCATCCCGTTTAACAATGCCAAATGAAGAAAGCTCCAATCTAATAGTATTGAACTTAGAGAAAAAATCTTGAATATTGTCAAAATCACTAGGATTGAGACCTATGAGATCATTCTCTAATCTGAATTTCCTCATTCTATCAGGTTTACCAAAGAGTCCTTCCAATGTGACCCAAGCATCATGAGGATGTGTGCAAGATGCAATATGAAAGTGCAAGTCGCGACAGATGGATGATCTAAGAGAGCCAAGTGCTTTATCCCTTTGATCAAACCATTTTCTCCTTTCTACAACACCTTTTTGAGGTTCTTGATCCTGCCCAAGAGTCATTCTAAGCAATCTAAGACTCAACAAATGATCACTTAAAGAAACTTTCCATTCATGGTAGTTATATGGAGTGAGGATTTTAACCTTTGAATTATCCATATTGCAACCAAATAATGACTGATAACTACTGATAACTCCTTCAAATGATTGATGCAAATCAAAAAATTAAAATCCAAGGATTAACCAAGTGCAATTATAGCCCCAAAATGACCTATTTCTGAAAGTGATATGTATACCAAAAATCACTCAAATCTGATTGCAGATCTAGAAAGTAGATGAAAAATCATGCACTTTCAAAAAAAAATTCACCTCAAAATGTTACTGTATGTGCCCAAATGAAGCCCTGGAAGTTGCAGAAATCAGGAACAGATAGGAATAGTCAACAAAATCTACAATTTCTAACAAATGAGGCCACCAAAATTCAAAATCAACACCACCACTAGAAAGCTCAGGAAATTTTACCCAATTTCAAAAAAAAATGCACCCGATTTGAAGCCCGGATGACCAAGTTATGGCCTCTCAAAGTTGGACTATCAAACCAAAAATGCAAATGGTGAAGGCAGAGAATTTTCCAAACCCTACTGACATCAAAAATATAGTGGATTAAATTTGACGGTCATACGACCTTCGCAAAAAGCTAATTTTTCCTTGGTTTGACGGCCATCAAATTTAGGGTCTTAGAAAGGATGATGTCAGTGAAAACTACCTCCTTGGTTATCGTGTCTTCTGACTGGCACATTTGTACAGCTCCGTACATGATGACATGGCATGTGTAGATGTGGCAGAGTGCCATGTGTTAGATCCTAGTTGGATGCTAGTTGTATGAGGTGGCGGGTGCTCTACCAGGCGGTCTCACTGGTCTGAGAGCCACGTGGCAGGGTGACTGGGTGTCTGCTAGACTGGGCGGAGGTGGGCTTCGTGCTGATGTGGTGTCTAGCTGACTGTGTCCATGTGGCAGGGTCTATAGGGTCCTGCTAGTGACTAGGTGTCCATGTGGCGGGGTCTATATGGTCTTGTCGGTGGCACAAGCAACTGCAGGGATCTGCCACGTGGAGCGGTGGATCTGAGCGCAGCCACGGAGGAGGCCGCTGCGGGTGGCGGAGGAGGCCGCTAGCTTCAAATGGAAGTGGAGGTCTTGAGTGGAGGAGCTTTGAGCGGAGGTTGAGTGGCATAGTGGGAAAATTTTATCGCACATGTGCTGTGTGGTGGGGTATTAAACCCTTTTTATACGCAAAGGCCCCAACATAGAAACAAACAAGCGAGCTGGGCTCGACTTGCTGCTCGCCTTGGCTAAGTACGGATCCCGTCTGCTCTACTTTGCTGATGTCACTGTGATGTGTGCTCTGCTTGCGGATTTATATACGACAAAATATTCCTGAATACCAGTACAAATGTAGGCCACGTACCAGGGCCAAAAATATTTTGCAGGGAAAATAAAAATCCAAAAAATAGTAGAATAATAAAATATATATTTTTTTGAAAAATTGAACCGTAGAGGTGCAGATCGGGCCATACGGCTCAATTTGCAAATTTTTTTTGCCTCGGATTGGACTTTCACCAAATATAGGCGAGTTTATAGTTGATTTTGACCAAAATAGCCTCCCGGACGCAATGGTGAGGTCAGATCTGCTCCAAGACACCTCTATCGCACGCTGGTTGCTAGATCTGAGATTTGGACCTTCAAAGCTTACATCAAGCTCTCTTCAAATCGGCTGATCTAAAATGCTCCAATGGCTCTGATACCATGTAAGAATTTGCAAATAGAAAATATTGAACCAAAGATCTAGAGGTTGAGGAAAAGCACAAGATAGAAAATATGAATGCAAGGATGGATTGAATAGATCCAATGAATTCACCTTGATTGAATTGATGAATGAATCAATGTTCATGTCATTAGATGATTACATAATAGGCCTCCTTATATAGGAAAGGCAATAAGAGAGAATGATAAGGAGCTGATAAGCTATCACCTATGCTAGGTGTAATCACATGTCCACCAAATGTGGATCATCCTCCATTATGCAACAAAGTATGTGCAATGGATTAGGATGATAATGTGATAAGAGCATGAAAGGTGGATCTCACACACAATGAGGTATGTGAAGACAACTATCACACCAAAAGTGGAATTTCTCCTACACCATGTGCTTAATAGATGTGCACACTCCTAGGTGTCTCAATCACTAACTACTATGCAATGCATTAACCTAAGTAAGATTAAGTAAAGTGTAATTAGGAATAATTAATTGCACCAATAGTATCTGATCTATTTTTTCATTCATGGCTTTAATCCATTCATCATTTTCAAGTGCATCTTTAACATTTTTAGGTTCAAATTCAAAAACTAAACATGTGTTGTTTCTCAACTTACTTCATGTCATCATCCCAGCTTTCTTGTCTCCAATAATCTGATTCTGTGGATGGTGTCTCCTTACAAATTTTGCAAGTACATGCTTTGTTCTTTGTTCTTCATCTAGTGTAGGATCAAGATCTTCCTTGGTAATTATTTCCTCATTCTCGGTCTGTATAGGTTGATGCTCGATATCATTATTTTGTTTCTTGGTAATTCCAGGTTGTTGCTCGAGTAGAGTGTCAAGTTTCTCAATGTATGTAAATCTACCATAATCTTATGGTTCCTTTTTGTTGTCTTCATCATTTTTCTCAACAAACTCATCAACCTTCACATTTGCGCTTTCAATCATTTTATTAGTAGTTTTATTCAAACATTTGTAAGCTTTCCTTTTAGTAGAATATCCTAAGAATATTCCTTCATCACCTTTTGAATCAAATTTCCCATTTCTAACATCTTTCAGAATGTAACATCTACTTCCAAATATTCTGAAATAACTTACATTCAGTGTGTAACCATACCATAACTCATAGGGTATCTTGTTTAAATCTTTCTTCAGTTGTACTCTGTTCAATGTGTATACAACAGTGCTAACAACTTCTCTCTAGTATATCTGTGCAACAAATTTTTCAATCATTAGTGTTCTAGTACAATCAATAATAGATCTATTCCCCCTTTCAACAATTCCATTCTGCTGTGGTTTTCTTAGTGTAGAAACCTGTCTTTTAATTCCATGCTTATTACAAAAGTTAGTGAACTCATCAGAAATAAAATCACCACCTCTATCTAATCTCAAGCATTTTAACTCTTTTCCATTTTCTCTATCCACTTTAGTTCTACACCATTTGAACATCTTAAAGGCCTCATATTGTTCTTTCAAAAATATAACTGTCATCATCCTAGAGTAGTCATCAACAAATAAGATGAAATATCTATCTCCATAATAACTCTGAGTTCTCATAGGATCACAAAAGTTGGTATGAACCAATTCCAAAATAACATTAGATGAATAGTTCTTGCTCTTAAAACAAGAAAGATCATCACTTTTCAAAATACACAATATTGCAATATTTAATTTATTTTACTCTTGAATATATCAATTTACATAATAGAGAGAATTAATCTTAGAAGTTTACTCACAACTTAATCATACCGGGTTTCCTTCTAAAGTAATCAATTTCTAACTTTGCAAGAGGCTTGGTAAAGATGTCGGCATTTTGTTCTTCAGTACTAATGTAGACCAATTTGATGATGTTTTTGTCCACCATGTCTCTTATGTAGTGGTAAGGAATTTCTATGTGTTTAGAATGATTGTGAAAAACTAGATTCACTGAGAGTTTAATGCAGCTTTGATTGTCACAATGAATTATAGTAGGTTTTAGAGGCTTTCCAAACAATCCAAATAGTAACTTCCTCAACCATACTACTTCTTGAGCTCCCATCAAAGTAGCCATATATTCAGCTTCAGTAGAGCTTTGATAAACCGTTGATTATTTCCTGCTGAACCATGAAACCAAAGCAGATCCAAGGCTAACGAAACATCCCTTAGTACTTTTGTGATCAATTGAATTTCCAGCCCAGTTAGAGTTAGAGAATCCTCAAAGTTGTATCTCAAGTTTCTCATATTTTAGGCCCATTCCAATTGTGCCATGTTGATATCTTAGAACATGTTTGGAAGTTGTTAGGTGAATATTCTTTGGTTCACACATGAAATGGCTTAAAACATTTAGAGAATATCAGATATCAAGATAAGTGTTTACCAAGTACAAAAGAGATCCAATGAACTATCTATAATACGAAGGATCTGTAGGTTATGAATCTATGGCTTCATCTTTGAGTTTATGAAGATTAGTTTCCATTGGTGTGGTTAATGGTTTATAATCTATCATACCAAATTTGGTTAATATGTCCATGGTGTATTTTTCTTGACTTATGAAAATATGGTTTTCCTTTTGTAATACTTCTAATCCTAAGAAGTAGTGTAACAACCCTAGATCCTTCATGTCAATTTTGTTTATGAGATCTTGTTTTCATTTAGTAATAAGATGATATTCTCCTATTATTAATAAATGATCCACATAAAGAACTATAATTACCATTTCACCTTTGAATGTTTTGAAGTATATGTTAGGATCAACTTAATTTTTGGAGTACCCTAGCTTGGAGAGATAATTTTCTATGCATTCATACCATGCCCTAGGAGCTTGTTTAAGACCATAGAGAGCTTTCTTCAATTTGCAGATGTAACTATTACTATCAAGAGTGGTGAAGCCTTTAGGTTGTTCTATGTGTACTTCTTCAATAACACCATTAATAAATGTTTTCTTTACATCTATTTGATGTATTTTCCACCCTTTAGCTATGTCAATGGCTATAATGGCTCTTACAGAAGTATATCGGATGATTGGAGAAAAGGTTTCTTTGTAGTCAATTCCAGCCTTTTGAGAAAATCCTCGGGCGACAAATGTGGCCTTATGTTTTTCAATACTACCATTTGAATATTTGATTTTGAATAACCATCTTGAAGAGATGACTGTTTTCCCTTTAGGTCTAGGTACTATTTCCCAAATATCATTTTTACCATGGATTGATATTCCTCGATCATCACATCTTTCCAAGCTTGACATGTTAATGCTTCTTTAACATTAGATGGTTTAGATTTTGTAAGTTCTGCCATAAGTGCAAGATAACACTTTTGATTTCTTGTTCTTTTAATTTCTTTAAATATTTCATATGGTTCAACATTATTTTCCTCAATCATTTTTGTTGCCCATAATGGCCTTTTCTTATTGTTATAAATTTCAACATCTTCAAGGTTAGATGAAGGAAGTTCATTGTTTTCTATTATGTTCTCATCATCTTGAGAGGCATTCTCCCTTTGATTCTTAATTTCATCATTTTCTATAATATTCTCCCTCTTGTTCTCATTTGATCCTTCTTCTATGAGTGTAGAGACTTTCAGAGCAATATCTTTTTCAAATGTGATATCATAGCTAATGTCAATAGATTTATGTCCTGGTATGTATACCCTGTATCCTTTAGTAGTTTCATTGTAACCAACAAATATTCATTTCTTTCTAGAGGGTTCTAGTTTGGTTCTTTTCTCTTTGTGAATGTGAACATATATGGGACATCCGAAGATTATTAGATGGCTTAGATCTAGTTTCTTCCCTGTAAATTCTTCAGGAGTAATGTTTTCTAGGATTAAGGATGCCTATTTTGAATGTATACGGTAGTATTAGATGCTTCAGCCCAAAATGAGGTATGAATATTTTGATCATGCATCGTGGCCTTGGAAGCTTCAATAAAAGTTCTATTTTTCCTTTCTACTACTCCATTCTGTTGAGGATTATATGGTATTGTATACTCCCTCTTAATCCCAATAGATGTGAAATTTTTTTAAAAGTTTTTAGAGATATATTCACCTCCATTGTTAGATCTTAGACTTTTTATTTTCTTCCAAGTTTGGTTCTCCACTAATACCTTGAATTCTTTGAATTTTAATAATACTTCATTTGATTCTTTGAGTTTGAGAAAGTAGATCCAAGTTTTCCTAGAGTAATTGTCAATGAAAATCACATAGTATGAAAAACCTCCTAGTGAGAGAGTTGACATAGGTCCACATAAATCTGTGTGAATGAGTTCTAATAAAACTTTGGTTTTATGTTTATTGGAAGGAAAGGATCTTTTGATATTTTTCCCTAGGGCACACCTTTACAAGTAATAATGTGATTTGATTTTAGATTAGGTATACCTGTGGTGATTTTCTTTATGGAAAGAAGGGTGCTAAATCTAAGATGTCCTAATCTTGTGTGCCAAAGTTCATTAGAGTTTGATACTTCATGACATAGAGCTAATTTGCATTAGAGTTTGATACTTCATGACATAGAGCTAATTTTTGATTAATTCCTAATTTGTATAGGCTTCCATCCTTATAACCTATAGAAATGGCATTTTTGATATTAGTGTTCTTAGTCCATATTAACACTTTATCTTCTTGAAATGTGACTCGATAGCCTTGATTGGCTAAGCCTGAAATAAAGACCAAGTTCCTTTTTATGCTTGGTACAAAGAGAACATCTTTCAACAATAGAGATACCCCATTTTTTGATTTGATTGAGCAGGTCCCAATTCCTTTTGCTAGATAAGTAGAGTTGTCTCCAATTGTAATTTCTTTAGAAGAATCTTCCTCTAGGGTTTCAAATTGATCTCTGAATCCAGTTATGTGTCGTGATAATCCGCTATTGATTATCCAAGTGTTTTTTTCTTGAATTTACTTCACTTGATAAGGCCAGGAAGAAAAGAGATATTTCTGCACCTTTGACTTCGACTAATGCTTCTTGAATTTTCTTCCTCTTTGGACAAAACCTATGTGTATGTCCAAGATTATCACATTTATAGCACTGTACTTTGGAGAAGTCTCTATTTTTGTGATTTTTGCTATGGTTTCATTTCTTATGTTTGAACTTGCATTTGTTTCCTTTGAAGTTTGAATGAGTATTTAGAGATTGAATCTCTTCTCCTTTGTTAGGCCCAATCCCTCTTGATATTAACCGGGATTCCTCTTGAGTGCAGTCATTCTTGAGTTGATCAAACTTAGGTAGAGAAGAACGTCCAGTTATACATTGAATAAAGGATTCCCATGTGATAGGAGGGCCATTAATGTTAACTCCATGTCATCAATATTGTTTCCAATGGTAGATAGTTGATCTCTTAATTCAAAAATTCTTAGGAAGTAAGATGTGATGGTTTCCCCTTGGTTCATTTTTAAATTCAAAAGTAGTTGTTTGAGAGTAAGTAATATACTTGTATTATTGATCTCAAATGTCTCTTGAATAGTTTTGAATACTTCATAGGTAGTTTTAAGCCTTGTTATAGAGGGAAGGATATGGTCTTTAACAACATCAATTATTATCTTCTTGGCTTTATTGTTACACCTTTTCCAAGTTGATTTATAAGTAGGCATATTTTTATCCTCCTCAACATAGGAATCTAACTTGAGTTCTTGAAGCAATGTCAGGATTTGTATTTTCCATGAGAAGAATTTTGAAGCACCTTCAAGTTTGTCCTCTACTTTAATGTTGTTGGCCATTATTATTATTTTCTTATATAATTGATCTGAAAGAATTCAAAGTTTGTTTATATTGATTCTTCTCTAGAGAGGCTCTGATACCATGTTAGGAATAGAGATATTTAATAGAGATAATTCAATATTGTTAGTTTTATTATTCACAATTATTTTATTATCAGTATATTCTAAATTATATATATGCCCTTCGTATATGTTGTGGTAGTAATATGGACACTGTTATTGATATGTTTCCACATCACATACGAATGCATATATATAGAATATAATAGTCATGTCTATGTAGAGACATGACCGTACGTGGCTTAAGCCATGTATGATCATGTCTTTACATAGACATGTCATTTCATAATGCAAGTGTTGTTTACATAATCCTCAGTGTTGTTTAATATAATTCTTGACACTGTTAATATAATGCATGGCACTATTTAACATAACAATAAACTTTAGTGTTACGAATAACTATTGTGTGATAGTTATCACAACACATATTAATATGTGTTACAATAACTATCAAATGATAGTTATCGTAACTCTAAACATAATCACTGCATAATATATAGTAAAGATCGTCGATTTCATGCTGAAGGGACCTTAAGGGACACTTTGGCCCGGAGTGGTCGACAGCGTTCAAGCGACTCTTTGTGCCAAATGAGGTTTCCACTGGCATTTACTTGGCCATTCGAAGCTGTTGGAATAGACAATTTGATGCTACGACCGACGGTTTGAAAGATACACATTATTGTCCATTTTGACTAAGGAACACTTTAAGTTTTGACATTGATCGAGAATGTGTTGCCAAATATAAATGATCTTGAATGTCTGAGAACTGAAATAGGTTATTGTAGGCCTAGGTGACACGGTCCTGTAGCACTTGATGTTTTGATGCCACCCCACACGAGCTTTGAGATATGACCCCATAAAGATCCTTGATTTCATGCTGAAGGGACCTTGAGGGACACTTCAGCCTAGAGTGGTTAGCGGCGTGCGATTGACTCTCTATGCCAAAAGAGGTTACCACTGGTGTTTACCCAACCATTCAAAGCTGTTGGAACAAATAGTTTGATGCTACGACTGATGGTTTGAAAGATATGAACTATTGTCCATTTAGATTGAGGAACACTTCGAGTTTTGACATTGACCGAGAATGTATTGCCAAATATAAACAACCTTGAATATTTGAAAATTGAGATAGGTTATTGTAGGCCTTGGCAACACGGTCCTATAGCACCTAACAATTTGATGCCACCCCACAAAAGCTCTGAGATACAACCCTGTAAAGATCATCGATTTCATGTTGAAGGGACCTTGAGGGACACTTCAGCCTAGAGTGGTCGGCAGCGTTCAAGCGACTCTCTATGCAAAATGAGGCAACAAATGGTGGATTATGGTGTGAAGAAGAACCAATGTAATGATTTTGAATCAATTAAAATAATCAAATTCTCTACAACAGTGAATCTACCCGTGGAACAGTCAGTGTAACAGTGCATTCATATGATTGGATAGAGGGTACAGTTAGTGTTCTGGATTTGAAGACTTCACAATGAAGTGGCTCTCCCACCAATGTGGCTACTATGATTGGTGGGAGAGGTTTAAATATGTATTTTTATCCTTGTATTATAGTGTGTTTATGAAGGGATATGGAGTTGATGTGTTTGGAAGCCACAAAGAGGTGGTAGTTTTTTGATTGAAGGGAGTCGGTCTTGCACCAGTCACTTGGAGAGAGAAGGCTGTTAAGAATAGATAAATTTCATGATGGATTATTTTTTTATGGGATCAAAATGATGTGTTGGTACTATTGGTTTGATCTGGAGATAGTGTTGAAGGTCTTTTTGAACGTTACATAGTTGTGTGACCCTAGAAGCAAGGGTTTGGTGGCTAGAAGTGTAGGTGAGGGATGAATCCTTAAAAACTTGATAATATTTTGTTTTTAAACCTTATTAAATACTATTCCTTGGTTGGGATTCAAGGGGTTGAGTATCTTTGTGATTTTCTTTAAAAATGAGGGTGAATTAGGCCTATTTGGTGGGTGCTAGGTTATTGGATCAAACATATGGTCCAAAGGAGTCTACCCTAAGACTTGGGGATGATTTAGAGAACCTAAAAGGGTATCTAAATCAATGATTATTTTCTGGAGTTTTTTGGGAAAATTGGAATAAAAATGCTGATTTGTGACTGGTGAAGGCTACAAGCCTAAAGGGTTATTGGAGTGCATTGGTGGAAGATGAGTTGACCACACTTGGTGGGTTGGTGAAACATGATATATGGACCATGTTAAGATGTTATATGGTGTTAGAATCAAGGTGGAAACCCTATTTGAAGTCTTGACATAATGGAGGCTCTAGGTGCATTGGGAAGCCTAGATCGGGGTCCTTGTGTGTGGTGTCAAGATAAGTTGGAATAAGAGATCAGAGGAAGAAAACTTGTGCCTAGATTGGGGTCCATGGAATATATAAATATATAGTGCTATATAAATATACATGATATATGCACATGTATTCAAATAGATTTGACATTACAATATTTTGTATCTCCATTTAATCCAATGAACCAATTGGATCTGTCCTACCCTTGATTGTCTCAAGTATTGCCTTGTGTTATGACTCAAAAAAATTCCAAAGAGTTTTATTATGTGGTCTTCCCCCATATTTGATCAAGTGGAAATTTGATGCAACAACGAGGTTCGAATAATGAAGAATCTTTCTGTGTGTCTCCCAATCCTCGAACAACCACAACCTAGGGTTCTTCATAGCATACCGCCTAAGCCATGTACCAATTACAACCACTGCTCCTATAGGGTATTCTAATTCTTCACCATTGATAACTGAGTGATCCGATTTCTTTTTTTCCTCAACACAACAACACAAATAATAATCTATCCCTTCTTCACTGTCTTCAGGAGAAATAACAGCAAAAACATGGTCTGTAATGATATAAACATAATGAGGACATTAGTTTACTGAAAATTTATGATAAATTACTAAATTTGAGATTATTTGTATGTGAAAAATTTACCTAGTTGTAGTAGATCAGATAAGCAATCAAAGTCAATGGATGATTCTATTTTTGTCAGTTGTAGTGATTCATGGGGATGATAGGAGGTAAGTGGGCTCAAAATATGTGTATACCATTTGTCAACCCATTCCTTTGACTCGCACCCATCCCAATCTTCATCTACACATGAGGAAAAAAAGCATGCCATATGTCATGTGTGGATACTCCATGAACCTGCATTACAACTTCTAAAAGAGTGTAGCTCACTCGATCCTATCAGTATACAACAATCCTCAAATGGTGCAATGTTAGTTTCATCCATCAACCAAAAAAATCTATGAGCCGTAGACTCACCTTCATTACCTGGACCCATTGTAGCATTACGCCACTGGACAATACATTCTGCATTTGACAATGTTGCTTTCTCTTTGTACTTTAATTCTTCACATGCTAAGGATATTTTAATACATGCACCTGCACCTTCATGCTCTCCCTTTCCATGACTGGCCTCTATGAAATTCCACATATATTGAATTCTAGTAATATTATGCATCCTGCACAACCAATAAAACATACGAGAATTCTTGAATTGTGATGCACAATTATCTGACCATATGATATGTCGATGATATTTTATGCCCCTGTTAGCCAAATGACCATAAAATAGTTGAAAATAACCATGTAAAAACTCTATAGAATGTGAGCGATCATCGCTGATATAAAAATGATACTCCCTTAATATCTTCATGTTCTCTTTTGTACTGTTAAGTGAATGCATGAATGCTATATGAACAAATATAGAAATCTGTTGAGAGCTATAATACTTTGTTTGCACCTCATTCTATGGTTGTAGTGTGTAGTTCTCTACAAAGTCCACAACTGAAACAATGGTATCAAGTGGGAATGTGTCCTTGCACAACTTGAATTGCATATCCAACCATCACGCTCTATGTGTATGCCTTGCATACTCATAAATAATTGTTTGACAAAAAATGTCCATGAACTGATACACTGGATTTTTTTCAATTACTAAATCACATCTTTTAGCCTCTTTTCCATCTTTTAGATTGTATGTCACGGTCTTATATTTTCCAAATTACACTATTTCATTACCGATTGCATGCGTACTCTACATATGTTGACAAATTGGAAAATGTCACAAACCTCTGCAATCTATGCATGTACCATTCAAGCATGAGAGCTTGTAAAATTGTTGACCATCCACTCTTTCACATAAAATGGTAGATATTAATTCCCTTGAAGATCTAGGTGGGACATTTATGTTACAATCTTGCAAAACATTGTTAGAGTGCAAATCTACACATATATTCTTATAAACTTAAAAATGGTTAGAAAAATCAATATGTACCCTACAACAACAAGTTGTGCATGTGAGATTTATCTTCACATAAAAAGGTTTACACATTTCAAAATATCTCTGACTAATTTTAATTTGAGGATACATATGCGTAAATTTTGTAAAGAATTGTGTCTTAGTTGAATCCAAAAAATGTTTTGGATGTGGAACATGAATTCGACTACCAATCCTCCTTACAACATCTCTTTGATTAGGAGATACCCGTGTGTTATTCTTCCAAAAATATTCAATCAAGGATTTCAAAGCTTCAACAATTGCTTTATCTTTTCGCGGTAGTCTACTAGAAAATGCCCATAACTCATTGGTATTTGGATCTTCCACTCTTTGACGCCTTCTCGGGGCTCTCATTAGAGACTTTCTACTTATTTTCAATGTTTTTCTTGTCTTTCTAATGAGTCGAGATTTCTTCATTTGAGTGCTTACTATTGTTGATGTAAGTACACATTGTGTAGCATTAATATCTTTCATGCGTGATGTAGAACCCATGCTCTTATATGAAATCATTAGATTCTTTACAATAGATTTTTCACTTGACTCATCCATCATTCTTAGCCCAAAAATCTTCATGATGGGCCTAAATTTTAGATTTCTCATCATTTCAACAAATAGTTGACATCTTCCTGTCATGTTTAAATTCTCAAAAAATGATCTCCAAATATGATTAGCATTTCTTTGACAAGTATGCTTGGGAATCTTGTCAGGCATTACTTGCAAAATGTTAGTATCAATATCAATCAAATATTTTGTCTTTCTATAAATAATTCTAGGAGCATCAAAAACATTATGTGTGAATTTCATACCATCTTGAGTGCCTTAACCATGACACAATGTTGTGCCTACACCTTGGGATGTAGATAACGGTGTGCCTTCAACATGATACAATTGTGTACCTCCACTTTGGGATGTAGAAAATGGTGTGCCTTCAACATGAATATACAAGGGGGTGCGTACACCTTGGGATGTAGACACTAGCGTGCCTTCAACATGATACAAGGGTGTGACCACACCTTCGAAAGTAGACAATGGTGTGCCTCCAACATTGGATGATGATGTCTCTTCAACTTGGGAACTCGTAGATGATGTGCCCGCATCTTCATAATTTAATTGTCTTGTTGCACGCAAGTTTCTCATTCGTTGTCTTTTTGTTTCCAATTCCAATTCTCTCTTACTTTGTATTGATGTTTCATGTTCCTCATCCAAAGAAAAATATTCTTCTATGGTATCCAATTTTTTTTGGTCACGAAGTTGTCTCATTTTTACATATGAATTGATTACAATTTTAAAAATATAATATAAATCTATTACAATAAGTCAAATTATAATATAAATCTCTTATAATATGTCAAATTAAATACTATAAATTTATTACAATTATATCAAATTATGTATTCACCAAGTCTATATCATACCAATTATAAACCAAAAGACTCTTTATTCACATTTCACATGTAAAATATTAAAAAACTTACCTCAATTGATAAATTTTGGTGAAGAATGATTGACTTTCACAATTTGATGTTGATTTTTGAATAAAAAGATTGTGCAAATTGATAGAATATGCTTCTTTGTCACCTTCAAGACCATGAAAAGTGAATATTTGTTGGATAAAATGTAGAAACTAGACAGTATACAGAAAAAGTGGGTCTCTCTCTCTCTCTCTCTCTCTCTCTCTCTCTCTCTCTCTCTCTCTCTCTCTCTCTCTCTCTCTCTCTCTCTCTCTTTCCTCACTATTGAAATCTATGACACATGCTATAGGGTGCACACCCTATGGAAGTCATAGATTTAAATAGTGTGCACGCCCTATAGGGTGCACACACTTTGTAAGGCATTGGAATTTACCAATCCTAAGGCTTGGATTTTCCTTGGAGATCCAACCCAAAGGCTTGGAGGTTTCAAATAGGCTTGAGATGTGTTTTCCATTAGACATACAAAAAAAATAACATCTTTTTTTGTGTGCTCTTCGTCAGGTTTACTCATGGTTCAATAACGTAAAAATCAGACGACTTGATATTGCAGATCTCTTTATTAGCTATCTAAGCATATAATTTATTTTGAATTCTGATTATGTTAAGTTTTTCATCTCTAATTTCTTTTGTGTGTATGTCTATTTTTTGTAAAAAGCCAATGTGTAGTATTTTGGGCATAGATTTTCGCTCATTCATCGAATTTTGCAACAAGTCACATTATTAGAAACTAGACTCCATTCTACACACTTTTAAAAAAAAAATCTGATTTTTAATTAGTTTTAAATGATTTCTAGGGGGAGCACACAAAAATTTCACATTTTTAGGATGTGTGCACTTTGTAAATTCATCAAAAATTATACATTCATCAAGAAATTAGCAAAAAAAATTGGGATAAACTATGTGGTGTTAGCTAACTTCTCACTGGAGTGATTAAAAAAATTCAAAAGGAAAGTTAACATTTTAGGGGGAGCACACCAGATGCTATGTTATCTTTTTTCATAAAAAATAGGACCAATTTTTGTGCTCCCCCTTTTTGAGGGCCTTAATTTGTACCATTTTCAAAATAAATTAGTAGTTTAGGAACTAGATTCAGAGTATTACAACTCTTTTTGTTACCGCATCTTAAAATTTTGGGTCTAACTATCTTCAATTTCTTATTGAAGTTCAGAGTTTGTTGATTTTAGGAAAGGAGTGGCATCTTATACCCCCTTTTTGGTCCCCCATCTTTGTGCACTTACCCCATGTCAAACATATAATTATGAAATGTACAAGTCTAGTACCATTAGAGATGCCCAAACATGTTTAAACAAGGATCTATAAGATTCTACATATAAAAGTACACAATCTATGTTAAAGTGGATGTAAACCTAAGCCAGGTCATCATGACGCATACAAATAGAGAAACTATTTGAATAAGTTTCATGCTCTGATGGATGTGTTAAAATGATCCCTTAAAATTTAGTACATTTAGTTATATATCAATATATAATCATGTAAATTCTTTCAAATAAAAATAACATTAACATACATACATATAAATGTAGGAAAGTGCATACATATAAACATATAAATAAATGTACACATGTTTAATTATTTAAAACTCACTTGCCCAATAGAAGGTATCAATCGACTAGGTCTCGTCTGTTCAAATTCTCTGACCCTAGGCTGGGGGTAATGTGAGGTAACTATGCCCACAAAAAATTATATATACCCATTAGTACATGACTACAAATAATTGAACTGTGTATAGTAAATAAAATAAAAATTTAATAAGTATATATTTATGTTAAAATAAATCAAATTAAATACCTGGGGTGTCAGGTGCAGGAGGATCATTTTCTACCATCATATCCTCCACATAAGTTACATCATGTTCATCATATCTAGTCCTAATACTATTTAGTAATGAGGAGTGTAGGGGGCTATGTATCTGATAGGAGAATGTTATAGAGTCCAACTGTAGAAGCATTTCCATATATTCCCATCCGACTCAATCCTTGTAGATGCTTCGCAATTATGATATGGACCTGGTCAGCCCATACCTCCTCCTTTGTAGCTACAAAGTGATTTTTTTATGGGTCATGTTGTGTAGAGTGATGAGAGTGATGTGTATGACCTGATGTGGACTAACTTGGTGGCACTATAGGTTGTGAGTGTCTAATCAAATATATAAGACCCTTAACCAATATTTGATGTTTCGATGTAATAAATAAACATGCATGTAGAAGGTCCTCAAGAAAATAACATAACATATTACCCTGACACCCAACTCCAGAGATAGCTCGTAAATCTTTTGGTGTCGAGAGGTTAGAAGCTCTTCATGGCACATAATTGATCCATGCACTAGATGACACCCTTGAAGATGCTTGTGACTTACTAGGTTGATACAAAATATATATGTTTAGTGTATATGATGTAATAGTAGTATCTACAAATGTAATATCACTAATCATGTCAATTACTTCCATCTCGTAAGAAATGACTATTGTGTTTGTAGTTAGTTCCCTAGATGGTGTTATGAAAATAAATCTCTAGCCAATAAACTATCTAGGAGTTGGCACGGGCCAATCAGCCCTATGGTACTAATCAAGATTTGAAACTTGACCATGCCCCTAATAAAAAAACCAAGAATATCAAGCTAGTTAATGTTGAGGCCCAAGAGGACCTCACCATACAATTTTTGTGCAAAATATATTGGAATTTGGTTTTTATTTGGATTACGGTCATGTGCCACAAGGAAATGTAGGTATATAAGTGCTTCTATTTATGGATCAACACATTATGTAACTTGGTAGGCCTTCACCTTTACCTTACCCTCATAATATAGAAAAATATCTCATTTGATAATATCCTTCAGGATGTGGTACTAGACTGTGTCAAAGGACACATCACCTAAGATCTAGAAGTTGCTCTCAATCTCTAAAAAATATCAAAAACTATCTATGGGGTATACAAGGTATGTGATCTCAAGCAATCACTCAGTCACTCTAGACCAAAAAAAACAATGGTGCAAATATCCTTGTATACCCATCAAATGTCTATATAACATCTCTTAATCTAGCAATATTAGTATCAATGTAATGAAAAATAGTCATGATATCAAGTAAATTAGCCTCATTGGTTGTGCGACAAGCTCGGTATGGGCTATGTAGGGGTAACATGTTAAATGTTATAAATTAAGTAAGTGTTATATGTGTTATGCAAATAAATATTATATAAAATTATGTCATTAACTATAAACAATATTAGATTGCTCGTGACTTCCTAGGTTGAAAATAACCTAAATTATATATTACATAACCTAAATTAGATTAAAAATAGCATATACATCACCTAAATTAGATTAAGTAAATCAAATAAATTATAACATACATCCATAGATTGTAAAGAACCTAAAGAGATAAGAGAGAGAGAGAGAGAGAGAGAGAGAGAGAGAGAGAGAGAGATGGCCTTAAGGTGATTTTTGTATTTGTGTATGTGTGTGATATAGAGAGAGGGGGGATTAAGAGTGAGTGTGTGTTACAGAAATAAAAAGACCTAAAGAGAGCTTGATCTAGAGAGGGAGTCTTAAGGGGATTAAGAGAGAGTGGGTGTATATTATAAAGAAATAAAAAGACCTAGAGGGGGGTAAAAAGACTAAAGGGGAGAAAGGAAGAGAGAATGTAATAGATGGAGACGGAGAGAGAGAGAGAGTAATAACAGTTTAATGGTTTTATAATTAAAAAAATCTAAGTTTTTATGAAGATTTTCTTTAAAAAAATTTAAGTTTTCTAAAAAAATATATTATACAATAATTAAAAACTACAAAAATGTAACATATAGACCCACACAAATTAATTTTAATTTTTTCTATTTTTTTCTAAAATTTTCTAATGAATTTCTTAATTTAAAAAATAAATTCTAATGGTTTTCTAAATCTTTTTTTTAGTTTTCTAAATATCCTATTTTCTATGTCTAGTAAAATAATAATTAAAACCTATAGAAAATAAAAATATATACTTAGGTAAATTTAAATTCTAATAAAAAACTAAAAAAATTTAAAAACATATAATTTACAAGCAAAAATAAACACAAAAGAGAAGAAATTAGTGCACCTAGTATTAAGTAGTGTCGATCTGTGGAGTGAAATAGCACGATCATCGTTGAAAGTTGTCTCCTCAACCAAGGGTGTTCATTATAAGTACATGTGCAGCCTAGAGAAACTGTTGAATGTGAGAAAATAGTTGTCACATTGGGCTTATAAATGGTTTCTGAAAAATGGCACAGTAGAAAATGTCTTCGATCAAAATACCCCTTCAATTGAAGACCCCATGTCACAAGCTTCAATTGAAGAGTTTACTTCGATTGGAGACCCCTGTGTCATGGGCTTCAATCGAGGTTGTCAAGGTACTTCAATTATAGGGGTCACTTCACTCGAAGGGGCTTAGTAAGTAACAATTTCATCTGCTTTCTTTTTCTTTGTGGGAAAAATTGTAAACCATTATTAGGGATCACCCTACTCCATGGAAGGAGCATCTACCATCTTTCCTATTACTAAGGGCTCAATGAGCATAGAATAATCTCCCTTCTCCAAATTATCAGTACTTGTAGAGGATAAAAAGGAGAAGGTGTTGTGTTCACCAAAATGTAATGTTTGAAAATGGTTATATGGATGTGTGTGATAGGATTGGGCAAGATAAGATCCTCTTCAATATACCAAATTCCCAAAGGAAAGAAGTATTGAAATATTAATTGAATTTGAAGACAAATACTAACCTCAAAATATGACAGATCTGGAAAATGTTGTTTTCTAGTGTCTATACTCAGTTTCGGGAAATTCTGCAACCGAATCTAGCCTGGAAACATAGAGATAGAGAAAACCCAAAAACCTTCTGATTTTCTGAGAAAGGTCGACCTTGACCTAAATATGGGGGCACAATCTACCCCGGGGCATAATCTTGCCCCTTTATGTCAACCTTGACCTATGTTGCTTCGACATAAATTCTGTTCGTGGATCCTAAAAGTCTACCAAAAAGGGTGTCCAGATCTGCACTATAATTCGTTCTTTCATTCCTATTCCTACAAGAAAAATGGTTTTGTTTATTGGGGGGAAGGGGTCTGCCTTGGTCAAACCCCAATTTAGGAATTAACCTTGAAGTTGAATTGAAATTGCAGTAATAAACAAAGTAAATGAAACAATTCACCTTGCCTATGTTGAAAACTCTTGTGGAGGAGTCAAATCCTTGAATCCACAAGTATGGATTCTCCCAAATGAATTTAGAATTGGATGTAGGATGTCTCAAATCAATTGTCTTTATATATTCAACACCAATCCTGAATGGATCTTGGAATAGGAAGAATCTTGGATGAATGTGGGTGGAGAAATCTTCAACAAGAGGGCTCCATAGAGATTGAATCCTTCAATGGCTACAAATGGATCTCCTTGATGAATTGGATCTTGAATGTTTGAATGCTTGAAGATGAATACATGCTTGAATACTTTCCTTCTCCTTCTTTCTTGCTTCTTGATTGCTTGATTTTTCTTTCTTGAGAGATATGAAAGATTGCAAAAGATAGATGAAGATGATTTTCAAAGATGGATTGAAATGAGAGAGGAAGGCTTCCTTTTATACTAGTCTAGGGCACAAACTTCTAGTGAGACCTACATAGGAGAATTAAATTCTCATTTAAAACTTAACCCCTAGAAATGGACCTAAATTAAATATAATTTAAGAGTTTACCATTCCAAAGCCCAAAATAGCTGACCTAGAAGTGGGAAATAAATCTTTTTGAAACCCGGCATCTGGAAACTTCTGGATTTTGAATTTTGGACCCTGGGTCAAGGTAGAGGTCGACCTTGACCTAGGTCAGGGTCGAGGTTGACCTTGACCTAGAAGGTCAACCTTGACCCTGAGGTCAAGAATCTCATGGTTTCAGGTCAGGATGCCAGAATAATACAGAAAAGAAGTGGAAAATGGGGCAGAATAGGGGAAAAATCCAGATCCAAGTCAAAGACCCATTCAAGGAATTTGAAATGACCCCAAACCACATACTCAGAGGGCTAAACTAGTCCTAAATGGAAGTGCTTCCATTTTCCGATGATACATTTAGCCCCCACTTTAGCAAGAGTATGGACTCGATGCAAACTCTTGGTAAAGGAGATCAAAAAGAAAAATACAATCTTATTGAAATAAAAGGGAGGGAGGAATCCTTAAGCCCCCAGGGACTCAAGTCTTCATCGACTCCAAGATTACAATAAGAGAGACATCTCTAAAAGAGAGAAAAGGGTGTGATTACTTTGCCCAATGAGAACTTATGTCCCATTGTGAACCGCACAAGGAAATAGCGCAACCAGAAAGATGGAGTTGAATCGCCTAGTGAATCTGGCTACTCACTAATCAACCCATCAAGGATTCACCCTTAGGAATATTCTATTCCAAAAGAGCAAAGCCAAAACAAAAGAAATCTAGTCTTAAGGACACCTTCGACCTTAACAGATCAAAACCTTGAAAATTGAAACAGGAGGGATCAAGAGATCCTATAAGATAAAAATCCATGCTTTAAGGATTAGTCACTAATCCATAAAGGGAGAAAAGAGCCTTGAAAAATATATATATATTGAAAGTGGGTGTGTGCAAAAAGTGAATAGAGCATATGCCCCCATGTTAAAGTCATTGCTAAAACTTTAACAGGAGCAATGGCTTGAATGAAAACATAAAAAACTCCACTGATTACGTTTCCACTACAAGATGCTACCAAGTACAGAAAAATCAAGGGAAATACCACATAAATATATAGCGAACACAGAAGGGATCTACCTGTCATGGGGTCAGTATGATCATAAGATAATATTTATATATGATATTATTGCAAACGAATTGACATCATTCCCCAAAGAAAGTAGAACTACAATCAGAATGGAGGAAAGAAAACATAAGATTTATGAAGAATAGTCTTTTCGGACCACAACATGGAGACCAAAAAGATTCAGTGCTAACAAGTCACAAATCCAAGCGGACTACATGAGGAAAACATTTACGAACAATAGCACAGACACAACATAACATGAAAACAACATATAGAAGAACAAAGATACATATAGAGGAATTGTACAATAGGTTTGACTCCTTTATCACCTTGCACCAACAAAGTAACAAGGATCATATAAAAGAATCTAACAAACATTTAGCAAACACATTATGGAAGAAGAACAATACAATAGGAAAACACACAAAAAGCTACCATGAAGGACAAGCCAATCAAGCATGTCACCTACTCTCCCCACCTTGTTCTATATCATTTCGGGAAGGTGGGAAACTCACAAGAGGGACTATATCCAATACATCATGAATGATAGCCAGTTCCAAACAAGGATCCTCTTGAGAATCATAATGTTTGATACTAGGTGTAATTATCAATTGTGCTGAAAGCATATTTGGTAAATCAGTATCAATGTCAATAGTCTCATATTCATCATTAGCATCATTAGTGTCACCGGGAGTATCTTCTTCATCAAGATTAATCAAAATAGAATCTAAGATACAAATAGAATCATCATAATCATTCATCTTAACATCATTATTAGTATTAACTTCTTCTAACACATCAGGCATAGGCTGGTCAAAAGAAGGTAAAGAACTTTGAATAATAGAGGTACGGACTTTATCTTGAGCAAGACACTTCTTACGACATTCATTAGCCGATTGGTTACATTTTGTCTTGTTTGAAATATGTTGAGAACTAGGAGGGACAATCATAGGTTCCTTCACAGGTTCTATAGGAGGATTAGTAGGATTCTCAGTAGGCTGAAAAGAAACACTAGGAGCTTGATTAACAAAACTAGAAGCCATGGATAAAGGAGGTATGGAAGGCATAGGAAAAAGACTATGGTTAAGATCCATCTGAGGCATTCTTAACTCAAGAATCTTGTGATGTTTATAGGCTTGATATGAGCAAAAAAGGTTATCAGGTCGAGAAGGACATGAATTAGGTAATGAAGGCCAAAAGAAGTCAAGTGTAGTACAATCCCTGGGCCTAGAAGGTTGATATAAACTATGATTAATCATCTTCACTTCTTCATCATGGATGAATTTAAGACACTTATGGATAGGAGAAGCAACAACATGCATGGAATTTTAACCAAGAAAAACCTAAATTAACTTGTAACTGATAAGAAGTAGGAACAACAACAAAGGTAGTGTCCACATCTTTACCACAAAGTTCAATAGGTAAATTAATAGAACCAAATGATGGATAAAGAAAACCATTACAAGTTTGAATCCACACATTCGATGTATTATATGAATCATGTTGTAAGTTCTTCATAAAAAGATTTTCTTCAGTAATAACATTGACTAAGGATGTAGGATCAACAAGACAACCACGCCTAGGTATCTTATAAATCCTAGCATAAATTTAGAGGGGACCATCGAGAGCTTTAATAGTCTCAAAATCATCAAAGGTAATCAAGAGTTCCCTAGGTCTTTTATTCTTAGGTTGTTTTTGAGGTTTAGGTTGAAGTTTCAGTTTAGGCTTAGGTTGAGGTGGAATTTGAAGTTGAGTTTGAGATTGAGGATGGGGTGGAGATATAGATTGAGACAAAACAACATGCTCCACATGGTTAACAATGTAATTAAGATCATCCATCTTTGAATCATAAAAAATATCCACAGAAGATGGTTGAACAATGGTATTAGTATCATGTGTAGGCAAAGGATTCATATAGATTTGGATGTTTTGATTAGGAGGAGAGACAAATTTGTTCCCACTACCATCAAAATTATCAATAGATAAAGCATTAGAATCAATTAAATCTTGAATCTTATGTTTTAAAGAATAACACTTGTCAGTATCATGGCCATTATGATGATGGTATTGATAAAAGGCTTTGGAATCAAAGGATTTGGATGCCACCAGAGCAAGTAAAAGAGGTCGAATAGGAGGTAAAATAATCATATTAGTAGTTGATAATTTACTCATAATAGAATAAAAAGATTCAGAAAGAGGAGTAAACGTATGATTCAGATGAAAAGCAGTGGATGCAGAAGTGGCATTGTTGGATGCAACAACAACTTGATTAGCAACTGCATTTTCTTGCTTATTTATCTTGACATAGTTGTTAGGTTTTTGAAACTTGTTTGGATTAGGAGCAGCATCACTCTTATCAACTGGGATAGGAGCCGTTGGAGTGTTGCTCTCAAATTAACTCACTTGTAATTGATAATAATGAAGCACTGCACAAAGTTGTTGAAAAGAGGTAAATTCAGTAAGCAGAATCTAATCTCTAATATCCTTTAGTAAATTTGAAATAAACATACGCTAAATATCAATATTGGGAACATGATAAGAAATCTGAGCATACAAATGCTTAAATCTACCAATAAATTCAGTCAATTTTTCTTTAGTATTTTGTTTACAATGCATCAAATCAGTTAAGGACACTTGTGGACCAATGTTATTTTGAAATTGTTGAATAAAGGCATTAGCAAGTTTTGGAAAAGAGTCAATAGAATAAGGAGGCAAGGAACAATACCATTGCAAGGCCTTATCATGAAAGTTCTAGCAAACAACTTGGCTAAAATCCTATGGTCATGAGCATAGTCACTACAAAGGATTCAGAATATTTTAACATGAGTAACATGGTCTCCCTTACCATTGTAATTCTCAAGACAAGGTAGATTGGCTTACTGAGGAACAAGAGCACAAATAATGTCTAGGGATAAAGGATTGCTCATGTCACATGTACGAATGATAAACTTGGATTGAGTTAAAGATGCAAGTTGTTGTTGTAAAGAGGACACAGTTTGAGCCAAACTGATGAATGTGGAATCATTAGATGAAATAGGAGGCAAAGACACACTAGAAACACTAGATAAAGTGTATGAAGCAGTAGGAATGGAAGACACAGTCGAGGGAACACTTGGAACCACAGTTGGAAGAGGATTGGAATAAGTAAAAGGAACATTATGATAAGAAGGTTTTGAATTAGGTAGAGACATAGGAGGAACACTCATAGGAAGAGAGGGAACCAATGTAGTCACTTAAGGAGGAGTATAAGTAGGAATGCTAGGTAAAGGAATGGAAGAAGGTTCCACACTAGTGATAGGAGGAGTGAATCCTAAATCTTGAGCTTCTTCAGCTAAAGGTTTAACATTTAAATGCATAAGCTGAGTAATACTAGGCAAGATATTAACACCTTGGTCACTATCATGAAGGAATTTCGTAAGAGCATCTATAGCTTGAATAAAATATTGATTATGGTTCTCTTGAGTAAGCTAATTTCTCATTTTATCAAGTTCAATTGAAAGTTTTTGGACTTGTTCAGGAGGAACTCTTAAAGCATCCTCCTCATCATGAGATGAGTGAGAAGAGTTATGCTCCATAGTAGGATTGGAATCATGAATAATCAAATTATCATCTGAGATCCTAAGGAGAGGAGAGGAGGACTCAGGATCAAAGAAACCCATTAGTCTATGACTTCTTCTAACCAGAATATTATAAGTAGGACTAGAGGTAGTAAAGCTCATATATCAAAGTAATGCAAATGAACTAAACTAGGAAAACACAAAGCATGAACAAAGAAATGTAAATGAAAAAACATAAAAAAAGACTAATACATGCAAGATCTAACACCATAAAAGAAAGAGTTGTCTATCATGGGTTCACCAAAATATAGAGGATAAAAAGGAGAAGGTGTTGTGTTCACCAAAATGTAATGTTTGAAGATGGTTATATGGATGTGTGTGATAGGATTGATGAAGGTAAGATTCTCTTCAATACCCCAAATTTCCAAAGGAAAGAAGTATTGAAATATTAATTGAATTTGAAGACAAATACTAACCTCAAAATATGACAGATCTGGAAAATGCTATTTTTTGGTGTCTATACTTAGTTTCGGGTAAATCTACAACCGGATATGGCCTGGAAACATAGAGACAGAGAAAATCCAGAAACCTTCTTCTTTTCTGAGAAAGGTCAACCTTGACCTAAATACGAGGGCACAATCTTACCCCTTTATGTCGACCTTGACCTACATTTCTCTGACATAAATTATGTTCGTGGATCTCGAAAGTCTTCTGAAAAGGGTGTCCAGATCTACACTATAATTCATTGTTCCATTTCCATTCCTGCAAGAAAATTGGTTTTGTTTGTTGGGGGGAGGGGTTCACCTTGGTCAAACCCTAATTTAGGAATTAACCTTCAAATTGAATTGAAATTGCAGTAATAAACAAAGTAAATGAAATAATTCACCTTGCTTATGTTGAAAACCCTTGTGGAGGATTCAAATCCTTGAATCCACAAGTATGGATGCTCCCAAATGAATGTAGAATTGGATGTAGGATGTCTCATATCAATTTTCTTTAGATCTTCAACACAAATCTTGAATGGATCTTGGAATAGGAAGAAGCTTGGATGAATGTGGATGGAGAAATCTTCAATGAGAGGGCTCCATAGAGATTGAATCCTTCAATGGATACCAATGGATCTCCTTGATGAATTGGATCTTGATTCTTTGAATGCTTGAATTCTTTACTTCTCCTTCTTTCTTGCTTCTTGATTGCTTGATTTTTATTTCTTGAGAGATATGAAAGATTGCAAAAGATAGATGAAAGATGATTTTCAAAGATGGATTGAAATGAGAGAGGAAGGCTTCCTTTTATACTAGTCTAGGGCACAAACTTCTAGAGAGGCCTACATAGGATAATTAAATTCCCATTTAAACCTTACCCCCTATAAATGGACCTAAATTAAATATAAATTAAGAGTTTACCATTCTGAAGCCCAAAATAGCTAACTCGGAAGTGGGAAATAAATCTTTTTGAAATCCAACATTCAGAAACTTATGGATTTTGAATTTTTGGACCTTGGGTCAAGGTTGAGGTCGACCTTGACCCTGAGGTCAAGAATCTCAGGGTTTCAGGTCAGGATGCTAGAATAATGCAAAAAAGAAGTGGAAACTGGGATAGAACAGGGGAAAAAGCCAGATCCAAGTCAAAGACCCATTCAAGGCATTTGACATGACCCCAAACCACTTACTCAGAGGGCTAAACCAGTCCTAAATAGAAGTGCTTCCATTTTTCGATGATACAGTACTAATGGGAGCTATCATCTTAGGGACATTCATCTCATTATTTTTTTCACCATTATTATTATTTAGTAATTGATGAATATCAGATCCATTATTATATTTAATGGTGTCATTTCTATCCATAGGGGGTTTTATTTTCCTCTGTTTAATAATAGGATAATTTCTCTTAACATGTTCCTCTCTACGACATAGGAAGCAAACATTTATATCTCCAAGATCTTCAAGATGACAATAATGTATGTCATCCTCTAAACAAATGCTCAACACATCTAGTAAATCAACACCAGAGTTAAGGGAAACCAAAACCCTAGCGTCTATGTGAGGTAGGGTGGCTTTTGTGTCATCAATTCTAATGACACTTCCAAATAGGGCTAACATCTTAGAGATAAATACCCACAGGACTGCAAGTATATTCTTAATCATCATCCATCTAGGGTAGGAGAAGGTGAACACCTCATCGCTTATGTCTTATGGGAACCAATTGATGGTCCTTATCCACAAACCAAAATTATTTGTTCAAAACCTTACTTTCTGCATCATGATCATTAAAGAAGAAAATAAATAAACCCTTTTGAATCATTCTATAGAATTTGATGCAAATCCCTAGTTTTTTAGTCCAAGCATCAAACACCCATTCATAAAAAATTTCCTAGAAGGAACTTTCATGGGGTCTATAGAAACAAAGAAAATGAAAATATCTTTTAATCTCCCCATTTCTGTAGAGATGGTTGTTGCCATTTCCTGGTTAAGAGAGATGCATAATGTATTAATTGAGCAAGAAGAATGCATACCTTGCCATTCTCCTCTTGTTTTCCCTTGCCCTTGTCCATATTCATTAATATCAAACCTTGTAGAGGAGGAAACATTAAATTTAGACTTGGAGAGAACCTCTGCAAATGTATTAGATGGTTTAGGGTTTGAACCTTTCCCATCCTTCTGCCCTAGGTCAGGCTCCATTTGTCCTCTTCTATCAAATCCTACAAAGATTTCAGTACCTCTACAATAGAGCACCACCACAAAACCAAGAAAACAAAGAAAGCAAATAAGACACATGTATGAAGAGAAGGCAAAAATTGTAATACCCTCTACTATGGTGATACTTGGACTTTTTGATTTGGACATTTTTATTATGATGGTTAGAACTATATGTTTACATTTATGTTTTATGAATGATGACATGTCTATCAGATGTTTAGATACACTCATTTATGGTTATCATTTATATGTTCATGAAATTGGAAATCATCTATCTTTATATGTTATATAGAGCTAACCCAAGGATTTGAATCTAACCACTATTAGCTATGATGTTTTACATTTCATGTATATATGTGTCTGATGTGTTTTCATGACTCGGGATGAAGTCGTAGTTACTCACTCAGTTGAGGTCCACACAATGTATAGAACCTGGTCATCTGTTTGCATATATCTGATTTGTATATATATTTATATTTGCACATGTATCTCTTCTCAGTGATGCAGGATTGTAGGTACCAAGTATCATCTCCACCTGGCCTCACAGGTCTAAGCGATACCATAAAATCCTCAATCGTCATTGTTGTTACAGAGATGTCACTAAGGTTCCATGAGAAGGAACTCTACCTCTGACCCTTTTTATCTTTAGGTGGGGAGTTCCTGAGTCGGTCCCTTGTGTGGATGATGTATTCATGTGTCCTCTCAGTTTGTTAGTTTTGTGGATCTTGTAGCTAGCTTCTTGTCTTTTGCATTCATTGAGAATGAGGTTTTGAGTATGGTAGCTCTAATTGTCTTCATGGTATGTTCAATTTTTGTTAGTAGATTATTGATGTGAATTATTGTTCATGTGAGGGTATGATTTAGTAATTTATCTTTATTAGTAGCTACTTTTATGTACTCGTGTATCTTGTTAGGAATGAGTTAGTATGTGATTAAATCATGTGATGTGGTCTTGTGATTTGTGACTCGACGTTGTTCTATGATTTATGATGTGAGTTAGATTTATCCTTGTTAGTATATGTATATATATTTATTATGTATTATATTGATTGTATGTTATATAGGTATGTGTATATGTGGGTGCACACGCATATACCCATGCTTATATAAATAATAATATTTGTATGTTTTATTGATTATGTAAATGGTATGTTCTTTATAATTATTAAATAAAGTGAATTAAATAAAATGTATTGAATGAAGTATATTAAATGAATGTATTAAATAAAAAATCAAAATAATATTAATAATAGTAATAATAAAAATAAATGCTCTTTGTAGTAAAACTAGCTATCTAGGATGGAGTTGAACTCGAGACCTCCTAGAAGTTAGGCTAGTTGTTTTCCAATTGTGCTATGTGTTTTCCTTGAAGGCTTAATAGTTATCCTTCTTGTTATTGGTTTCTTTGGAGGCAAATTTTGATTAAATTTATTAAAAGCTTTATTATTGTTTATGTGAGATGTTGGTTTAATTTTTTAACCAACTATGGCAGTTGGAGAAGTTGCTTCCCGTAAATAAACTCCTCCAACCATATAGTTGGAGATTAAATATTTTTGTTTTTGGGAGTTTTGGGAGAGAGAGGTTTTCAGAGAAATTTTGGAAGTTGTTTGCATATATCACTCTAGAAAGATCATTTTTGAGGTTTTTGTGAGGTTGAGAGTTCTCTGGTTTTGTGAGTGCTAGTGTGAGGATTGTCTATAAGTAAGGAGGATTTCTCGCTAGTGGAAATCCATCAAGGAGGCTGCCATATCTTGGAGATTTGCAAAGTGTGCTCCAGCCGCTTGAAGAGGATCCTTTGCAGGACCCCAGGTAGGGTCTGAATCTGGGATGAACTCTCTATTCTTCCTGTGTGTATTATGAATGGGTATGATATGTTATTGGAATTGAATATGATTTATAAACTATGATTTATAAGGAAATTTAAATGCTATGTTTTCTGTGTGATCAAACTATGCATCCGGGAATTAAATTTATGAGTGTTGTATAGTTTTTGTTGTAAAATCTATCCTGGAGGTTTAGGAATGATTTTGATTGATTGTGATGGTGTATTTTACTATTATCATATGGAATGAGGAAGTTTAGGAAGAAATAGGAAGAGTTAGGGAGGTTTAGGAAAGAGATGCAGTCATAGTTCCCCATTTTTTGCTTCTACAGGCTCCTCTGTGATTTGTAGTTTTAAATTTGATTTAATTTAGTCTGAGGCTTAGGTAATGTTGAGGATATGTTTTGGATGTGGTAATGAGGTCCCTACATCAAGTTGACCTTAGGGAACCTTTCCCAGGCACTCTCAATGCCTTAAAAAGTCATTTTTTGGCCTTTTCGGGCAGTTTTGAATTAATTTCGTAAAAGTGTCATGTAGTGTCGTACGACATTTTATTCATACTTGTATGAAACTTTGTCAAATATCATATGGGAATGCATACATTGTGTATGGGTTAAAAATAAGTTTTAGTGTTTTTGGGAAGTTGAAAATTTGATTTCGTGAAAGTGTTTTGTAGTGTCGTACGACATTGTAGTCATACTTGTACGACATTTGGTCAAATGTCATATGGGAATGCATACATTGTCGTATGGGATCATATACAAAGTCATTTGGATTTTTGAGGCTTTCAGGGGCTCAAATTTGCAGAATTTGTGGTAGGATTTATACAAATATAACATTTAAGTATATATTTGTATAAATACATTCCAGGATGTTTGAGATAGGTTTCAGCTTCATAGGAGTTAAGATGCAAATTCTAGATTTTGGAGGTTTCTAAAAAATTTCAGACTTAGCCAAATTTCAGGCACATGAGGTTTCCATAGATGGAATGTTGTGGTAATGCATGTGGAAGTTTGTACAACCTATGCATGCTCATTACTTGTTTTGTTAAAGTTATAGGGTTTACTTATGATTTTTTTCACTTAGATGCCTTGTTAAGTTTCATGATGTGTTTAGGAATTAGAATTAGGGTCTAGGGTTATCCGGTGGATTAGGGCTATCCCATGGCTTCCTAAACGTTCCTAATCTTTCCTATTTGTGTGGGGAAATTCTTAAATGATGTTAATATGATTGGTTTTACTTCATGTATTATGTGGTTATGATGTTTGGGTAAGGGTAGGAAACTTAAGAACACTAGATGAGTGGCTCTTAGTGTGGGGTCGGGACCCTAAGTGGCTAGTACCAGGATAACCAACTGAAGAGTTGTTTTAACAAGTAATAACTTAATTTAAAACTTATGGGAATGTGTTCAAACACTAAAAAGATTAATGTATGCCTTGCCCATGCCATTAGTGCTAGTAAAGGCTATGGATGAGAGTGGGAGAAGGTACCTATGTGTAGGTATGATCGAATGGCACTTGTCTGTATGAAAGGCATTCAATTCCGCATGTGCCTACTTGGGGGCTAGGGCCAAGAGTGGCTAGTACCAGGACAACCCAAGGGGTGAGGGCTATGCGATGAAACTCACTTAGTTTGTTTCTTAGAATTTATACCTAGCCTTAGAACCTTTTGGGAAATAATTTGTACTTTGATTTTCTTTTGAGTTTCTATTTGGGAATGGTTACCCCAACCCTAGGTATGGACTAGTTATTACTCCTTTTGTGGACCTTGGTGTTTTTCTCCTAGTATAGGGGAGTTGGCCTTTTGGTATCCACATGGTTGGGTGGTAAATCTTTTTATTGAGGTATCATTTTGCGGATGCGGTGCTTAAAGATTCATACTTGCATAATGTTCCAATTTTCAAGAAGGGGGACTTTGTACTTATCTTTCATGTTGTTCAATGAAATGTAAAGTTATTGTTACCTTCCAAGAGGAGATGAATGTAATATATTCATTAATGTATTTCAAATGATGTTTTTGGAATGGGTAGATTTAGGAAGAGGGAAAGGGAAAATATGAACTTTATGTAAATGATTTTTGTTGGAAAAGAAAAGGATTTAGTAAGATTTCAAGTAAAATAGTATGTTTCTCATTATTGTTGATTAAGAAAAAGCCAATGAATCAAATATAATGATTTCCAAATGTGTAATGGTTCAAATGATTCGATAAACATATTATGTGGTTGTTGGTGAATAGATTTGTCTTCCTCTTTTTAAATAAGAATAAATAAAGACTCAATGTTTTTGAGGACAAACTATTCATCAACAGTTGGGTAAGCACATGAAGTTACTTCCCTCTGAATTCTTAAGGTACAGCTCCCTTGTATGATATTCAAGGAATTATCAATAATGAAATTAACTTATACACTTTTAACTTGAAAGTGCAGAAGGATCACTCACATACTCTTGGGTATGGAGGTGATTTACAAAATTAATAGCTAAAAGAATCACCTATGAGGAAAATTAATAACTATTAAATACTTCAGAAATATTACAACCTAAGGAATAACTTAAGAAAAATAAACTAGAAGGAAACCGAAAGTAATTGAATATGAATAATACATGCACAAATTCAAATATACAAATTTCCAAAGCAATCCATATATTCCAGATTTGATTCAAAGATCAAAAACATACTAAGCATCCATGTATTCATAAAGATCAGATCAAAGTCTCATAAAAAATCAGTCACCAACTGTTTCGAAAAACAAAATCTATATCATCTATCTATTTCCAAAAAAAGAAAAAGTCTCTACATCTATTCTCTATCTCTATTTTCTAACCCCTTTTTAGTCTAATGCCCCAGCATTAATAGTTTCATGTTCGAGAAAGCCTCCAGAAAAACTCAGCTTCTCGGACAATAGAAAAGAAACCGCTTAAAACCAATTATACAAATGGAAACAGAGTTCAATGTACGTGCTGCTTAAAACATAAAACTAAGAAGAACTTGTCCCGAGAACTACAAGCTCTTTCTAGGTTCATTTGGAGTGGTGGTCTTCACAAGTTTCCATGACCGAAATACATTCACCAACTCTTGGGCCGACTGGATATGTAAATTCTTTAAGCCTATTAGCTTCGCCTGGGTTGCGTTCTTCTCCCATCTCAATTCCTTGATTCTCTCCGCTTGTTTCGGTAACTGCCCCCTGTTTAATAGCAACATGGACTCCACGTTGGCAATTCTAGTGAAGTCTTGAACTGTTAACACATAATTCTCCACAAGGGCATGCATGGTGTCAGTGAAGACCTTAACCATAGCATCTGCATCCCTGTTACCTTCATTGATTTGTAGAATGCTTGAGGGGTTCACAATTTTAATATCTTTCAGAGCATCCGCATGCATATCTAGGACCTCCTTTTCCATTGCCTTGGCTTGTGAGATTGCGGCTTTGAATAGTGTATGCTTCCATCCAAAGTTCTATTTTAAAATGAAGAGCATACATGGATCAACTAGCTTCATCGGATTTTCAATCAAAAACTTAGTCACACCATAGCTCTCCATTTCCTGAACCTGAAATACAATTGCCTCACACTTTTCTTCTTCTACCTCCCAACTCAGAACTAGCATTTGAATCTCACCAAGTAACCCCTATCTGTCTAGACAGGTAGAAATGAATTCACGGATGAAGGCACTTCCTTCAGTGATAATGTTGTTTACCCAGGATGTGACTACCTCCATTAGAGCTCTACCTTGTTGCACTTGTTTCACCAATTTTAGGTTCTCATCTGAATTTGGATTGAAATCCTGTGAAGACTGAGCCAATGGAAGTATCCCATCATCAGAAAGTGAGGAAAGGAATTCTGCCATAGTGGAAACTAGCCACTTCAACTCGCATTTCTCCCTTTTGTCCTTTTGTGACTATCCTAGCATGTGATCTGCCAAAAATTTAAACAGATGACCCCTAGAATCTCTATTTAGAACTCTGAGTTCCATTTTTGTGATCTCAAAATCTTCGGCTTCCAGTTCTTGTATCCCTTCCTTAGGTTTGAATGTGGCTATTTCCGTAGTCACCTTTCCAGTTCATGGATTGGTGGATAATCTAGCATCATTCTTCATCTTTTTCACTTTAGGAGTCTGAGTAGCATACTTGGTAACAATTTCCTTCATGGGCAACGCAATAGGTTTGTAAGTGTTTCTCCTTTTTATCGTTTCAGTCAACCAAGGAGGAATTGAACTAGCAACCATCTGATTATCAGGCGCCTTGACTTGAGTATTTTCGACTTGAGAAACCTCTGTATCCATGATAAGAGTTTCTTGATCTTTATCTGTCTCATCTGGTGGAAATGAGATATCCCCCTCAATTTCAACATCCAAGTAATCCAGTCCTAAGGCCGCCATTTGTGAATGCTTCTCTGATCTTGTTCTCAATCTTGACCTCTTGGCAATAGGATGTCTGCTTGAAGGCACCTTTTTCTTAGGAGATGTAACCTTCCCTGCATTAGAAACCACATGAGATGCATTAGAAGAAGTATGTTTTACATTTTTAAAGGTTGACTTTGCGCTAGATTTTCTAAGAGGGGGATTCACAGTTTCCTTCTTTTTCTTCCCTGCCAACTAGCGTTCTATGACTTCTAAAATAGTTCGAGCCCTTAGTTTTATGTCATCTTCCTCTACCCTAGTCCAATCTATGTCTGGAAGGCTTCCTGTTTGCACATTACCATCTTCTGAAACTGTAGCTTCAACACTGTCCTCTTCCAGACCTTCAATATCCAAGTTTAACTGCAACATTTTAATCTGCGAGATCGTAAGTTTGAACTAATCTCTTTTCCATATTGCTCCTTCATCGCTGAGGTCTTCCCATAAGTCTTCCAAGTGTGAACTAGGTGAGGGGTAATTACTTAGGCTCAAGACCTGCCTGGCAAAACCCTTATTATCGAAACCTCTTCTCATCTTGTAGAACTGCAAATGAAAACTTAGTAGATTGCTCCCAATTACAGAAGCATCTATCATATTATTGCAAGTCAAATTACCAATCTTTACTGGAAACATAGAAAGCCATTTTTCCTCTGGCAAGGCACTTTTAACAACCACAAATAGCTGCCTACAAATTTCTGCTAAAATGAAACAATCAAAGGTGAACCTCGGGAGCTTAATAGGTTCATCATCAAAACCTCTGACCTAAATGTATGTAAAGTGGGGAAACTGAGTATAGAGACTTCCATAAGTCTGATTCACTTTTCGTGCTTCTAATGAAACTCTCTGATCTGGAAAGCCTGCCAATTGCTGACACAGTTTGCCCAAGAAAACATCATGAACTCTCCTATAGTTTTCCAGAATTTTATCCTTCCTTAACAAAGGGCAATACTCATAAATAAATAAATCTTCATTCCAAGGAACATGTTGTATAGGAGACAAGTCTTGTGTGCAGGCTAAACAATATATCAGGTATGAAGACATATAAAAATCCTGCCTAGTGCCCTGGGCTTGCTTGAGTTGATCCCTTAGTGAACTAGCAATAATTTATGCCCAGTCAATGTGTTGCCTTCCTTCTAAGACTATTTCAATGAAATGAAACATCATTCTTCATAAAGAAGAACCTATTCTGAACCCTTAATTCGATGAAGCAGCACAATCACATCGTGAATGTGAGGTTTCATGTGATCCTTTGTAAGAACCTTAGGCAACCGTGAACCTCCTTTGTAATTAGTTTGGGTCCATTTCCTAGCCACATGACTCTGATTTTTGTCTGCATTTTCCCTGTATTGAGCCAAGGATTGGGTAGGAGTAAAACTAGCAAGAGACTCCTCTGGAATTTTGAAGGCAGCAGCAATAGTTTTCCTATTAACTGGCATAAGGGTTTGTCCATTTGAATTCAAAATGCACTTAGACTTCACATCATACCTATTTATACATTGTTGAATTAATTCTGGGCATACGGCTGATGGTGGAAAAGTTGCGGCTTCTAATAGTCCACTTGGCATAAACTCTAAGCTCTGGTCTTCCACTGCACAGTTTGTGAGGTCTACTACCATTTTGTCTACCTGTATTCCTAATAGGTTTGTATCCGAGATAACAGGGGCTCGACATTGCAAATTTTTAACATTTTCAAAGAAATGTAAACTAGACCTCATCTTTTTCCTAGAAATAAAAACACAGGCACACCCTCCACTCTTGAATCAATGCATCTAATAGCAACAGGAAATAAGAGAAGGCTTGTAGAAGCTACCTGTTTCATGTAGACCTGGAATAAATCCTTCACCACAGTCGAGACTCCGCAGAAAACAAGACCAGGAAAGAAAGACTTACAAAGCTGCTTATGTTTTTTGAGGGTTACTGCCTGGAAATATAGACTTAAATGAGCATAAGGTAGAGGCATTAATTTCAAATGATGCAAAAAATAATGACGTAGTAAAAGGACGTCCTTGTAACCTGCCACCTTCAATAACTTAATTAATTTTCCCTCAAATAATATCCCCCGCTCGTGCCAAAGATCTCATTAATTCCCCTCGGCAAACTTTCATTAATTTACTTCGTGAATTTCATCAAATCAAAAACCGCTGCTCTTTAAAACTTAATCTTTTCACTGCCAGCTCATTGCCATGGGTCCCACCACTTGTCCTTCCATTAATGATTCTATGCTCAAACTCTTGTTGAACCTCTTCGAACTACTTTGAACTGGAGTTCAAAGTGGTTCGAAGTGGTTCACCACCCAAAGCTTACGTAGGCCAGGGCCCACCTGCATAAAATAGACATTAGAAAATAAAACATTTACTAAACTACTTTGAACTACTTTGAACCGGAGTTCAAAGTGGTTTGAAGTGGTTCAGGAAGGGTATAAGCTTTGAAAAAGGTTCATCCAAAGGAAAACCAGACTTGAACTTGGCAAAGTTAAAGATGAATTCTTAACAATTTTGAAGGTCATGGGAACTTTGAAGGATTTCTGTACAGAAAGACAACCAAAGGGATTCGTTAAATGAACTTCACATAGTGGACTTGTAAGGGTCTTTGACACTTCAATAATGGCGACTCTAACTGACCCTGACATCGGCTCTAACTGGGGACTGCATGTTGCTCTATGTGCAGAGAAATTTGGTAAACTGGTTTCACAAAAAAAAACTAACAAAGGGAAAGAAAAAAAGACAACTACGACACACCAAAAAGGAAAATAGGGAAACAACCTACTATGTACATAAGAACTGACTGAAGCAAAACACTAGAGCTTGCATAACTTAAGGTCCTGCCCATTGTAGGTAAAAGGCAAATTCACGACATCTAGGTAAGATAACCGAAAAGCATTGGAACCAAGGGCTTCAAAAATAATGAATGGGCCCTTCCATAAGTACTCAAATTTTTCATGAGCTCCTTTAGGTGCTTGTCTTTTGTCCCATAAAAGCATTTCATCTCCTTCCATAAAGTTATGAGGCCGCATCCGCATATCAAAAATCTGCTTCACCTTTAGCTGATGCTTTGTGATATGATCTACTAATTCCTCCCTTTCTTCTTCCAGTCTACTCAAATGCATAACCCATTTCTCCAAAGGATCTCTGAAGTATTGATCTTCAATGACAGCTTGAAGCTTAGCTGAGGAGAGTTCTAAAGGCAAAGAAACATGTGCTCCTATCCCGTATACCAATTCAAAGGGGGCCATTCCAATTTCTCTTTTGAAAGTGGTTCGATCTTCCCACAAGGCTTCAAACAACTTCTTATGCCACTCCTTGGGATTATCATCCATCAACTTCTTCATGATTGTTACCAGGTTCTTATTACTGGATTCAGCTTGACCATTCCCTTGCGGAAAATAATCAGAAGAATGTGCTAGAGAAATACCATGCTCATAACAAAAAGCTGAGATCTCCTCAGAGGAAAAGTATGTAGCATTGTCTGCTACTATCTTAATAGGCACACCGAACCTGACAAAAATATAATTTAGAAGGAAATCACAAACAACCTGAGAGTTTTCTATCTTAGTGAGAATTTCTTCCACCCACTTAGTAAATTAATCAGTGGCCATAAGAATATAAACATGTCCCACACTAGATGGTGGGTTTAAAGGGCCAACAAAGTCTATTCCCCACTATTTGAAAGGTTCATCAATAATCACTAGTTTAAGAGGTAGAGCTACAAGATGAGGTCTTCCAGTAAAAAGATGACATTTCTCACAATTGCAAAGATATTGGTACGCATCCTTGAACATGTCAAGCCAATAAAACCAACTCTAAAGAATCTTAAATGCAGTCACAGTTGAAGAATAGTGGCCTCCACAAGCCTCATCATGAAACACCTTCAAAAGTCCTTTCTACTGTTCACCATCCACGCATCGTAGAAAGGTTCCATCAATGCCCCTTTTGTATAACATCCCCTGGGATATCACATATTTACTTGCTTTTAACTTTAGGTTATGTCTCTCCTTAGGGTTTAAATGACTAGGACACTCACCATAAGTAAGAAAATAGGCCATGTTTGAAAACTAGGAATCAGTTAGACTAACAAGTAATGCCATGGGTACTTCATCAATTTTCTCAGACTGGTGACCATTTTCTGCTATTAGCTTGCATAAACCTTTTCCTCTTACCAAATTGGTTGGCTTTATTAGTAAGTCATATTCTTTAATTTTCGCTATCCAAATAGCTCTGTTATTCATACCAATCTCCTTCTGAGTCAAAATACTCTTCACCACGGTATCGGGTACGAGGACTGTACAATGGGAATATAGAATATAATACCTGAATTGTTTCACCACTTTTACCATGGTGAAGGCATGTTTTTCCATCTAGGAGTACTTGAGCTCATGCCTTTTTAGGGGTGTGCTCATGAAAGCTATTGGTGCTTCTTGTCCTTTCTCATCTTTCTGTGTTAATATACCAGACAGTGTGTGTTTGGAAGCATAACAATATATGATAAAATCCTTCTTGAAACTAGGACTCTTCAACACAGATGCTTGAGATATTGCATCCTTAATGTCTTTGAAAGCTTTGCACCCATTATCATTCCACTTAAAAGGAATTTTCTCACTCATCATATCAATCATATGTTTAGTAATTTTTGAGAATTCGGGAACAAAAGCACGCAGGAAATTCACCTGGCCGAAAAAGGACTTCAATCCACTTCTACTTAATGGAAAGCTGAGCTGTTGAGTTGCTTTAACCCTTTCAAGATCAATCTGGATACTATTCTTTGAGACTATATGACCCAGTAGTTTTCCTTCCTCCATAAAGAATGTCAACTTTTTGGGGTTCAGAGATATGCCATGACTCCTACATCTCAAAATCACTGTTTGAAGATCTTTTAAATGTTGATTCCTCTTCTTAGAAAATACAGTGAGATCATCTAAATACACTACTATGATTTTATTCTAGAGATCCTCAAAAGAGGAGTTCATTGCCCTTTGGAAAGTGGCACCCGCATTGATCAGCCCAAAGGGCATACGGTTATATGCATAAGTTCCCCATGGGGTGATGAAATTTGTTTTATGCTAATCACTTTCTGCCACACTGATTTGATTGTATTTAGAATAGCCATCTAGCATAGACATAACTTCAGCTCCAGAAACCGCTTGAAGCACATGCTCCATCATAGGTAAGGCATAATTATCTTTCAAGCTTTCCTGATTAAGATTATGAAAATCTACACAGATCCTAATTTCGCCATTCTTCTTTCTCACAAGGACTATATTGGCGATCCATGTCGAATGGTGGATGGGATAAATGATCCTTTCCTGTAGCATTTTTTCAACTTCCTTTAATATGGCCTCCGACACTTTTGGATTGTAGTTCCTTAGTTTTTGGTGAAAAGGAGTAGCACCAGGTTTCAAAGGGATTTGATGTTCAAATTAACCTCCCCTGAAGTTCTTTAAGTCTTCATACCCCTAGGCAAAAACATCTTTGTACTCCATGAGCAACCTCCTCAAGTCTTCTTTCTCAGACATGGTACAAGTCAAACCAATAGAAATCCATCTTGGATTATCTTGCTCTCCTATGTCAATCTTGTCATATTCCTTGGCATTATGTACATGGGATATCTTTTCCTTAATAGTACTGTCATCTTTTCTTCTGAACAAATGTTCTAGAGATACAAGGCCCTTGGGGATCTTATTACCCTTTAGCTGGATCACTCCTTCAATACCCGCAACATCTTCATAGACTTCTTTACATTCACCATATGATCCTTCAAAATAAACATCAGAAAAACCTGCAACACATTCTAAGAAATCTCTGAGCTGAGAATCATTATCGAAAACTTGCCAATATTCTACATTGTTGGGTACTCTAGGCTTGTAAATCATCTCAATTTGGTATTTTTTAGTCTTAAAATCTAGATGAGGCAATAAAAGTGAGGTTGACACCGCCAAGGCATCTGCTCTAGTATTCTGAGCTCTTGGTATAAATTCTACAGAAAAAGCATCAAAGAAATCCAACTCATCCCATACCAAATTTCTATAATGTTTTAACTTCTCATTCTTGATAGCAAACTGTCCCTTCACTTGCTTCACAATTAACTCTGCATCACCCTTCACTATCAACTTCTTGACTCCCCTCAGTTTTGCCTCCTCCAATCCCAAAAGTAAGGCTTCGTACTCTGCAGTATTATTGGTATTTTTGAAATCTAACTTGAAGGAAAGAGGGATACACTCTCTATTAGGAGGAAAAAGAACTACTCTTGCACCAGAACCTGAATTGGAATAGCTACCGTCGAACTCCATCTCCCATATATCTTCTTCTTTCTGAGGAGAAATTTCACCATCTTCTCCGAGATCAGCCAAAATAACATAATTACCAAAATGGCACTCTTCATATAGGATTTGAGATTTTGGATTATCTGAGGGCACCACAGTATACTTATTTTTAGGCTCAGGTTCAAGTTTTACTTTCTTTTTACCAACTGGAATCATGGCCTCTGACCAGTCCATCTTAATGTCACCTCCTAAATCTTTGCAAAATGTCCTACTAAGTAGCATGTCATAGCTGGCTGGGATATCTGCTACTAGAATAGTCAATTTTAGACACTTGTCAGGGTAAGCAACAAGAATGGCTTGGGCATCTTTGACCTGACACATTAACGGTACTTGTTTCCCATCCATAGACTAACAATGACCATAAGTTTTAGTTAAAGTAAGACCAAGGGCTCTAGCTACCAGGGCTGACATGATATTATCTGACGCACCAAAGTCAATAATGCAATTACTGAGTTTTTGACCATTTAGTAGTAAGGAGATATAGAAGGGATTTGGCTTTCTTTCTTCTATTTCACTCTCAATAGAATTAACCAAAGGGAATTCTTTAGGAGTCTGTGGAGTATCCTGGGGTTTGAAAACTAGGGGTTCTTCAACTATAGTCGCCTCACATACAAGGGGTTTATCTATTTTGGGGTCCGAACTTGACTCCCCTTTAAAATATTGGACCAGTTTGTCTAGTTCTTTAGGGTTCATTTTAAGGTATTCTGCAGGGGAAATCGAGATTGTGCTTGTTTTATAGAATTCAACAAAATCAAATGAAGAAGAAGAAGATGAACTACCTCTTGGTAAAATCTTTACTTCAGGGCCCTTTGGAACTGCAAGAGTCTCCCCACTTCCAGCTTCTTTGCGCCTAGCATCAACATTAGTAGCAATCGAACCTGGGACAAACTTTTGTGTTCTCTGATTTCTTGTCAAGATTGCACAAGCAGGATCTTGCAAGGTGGCCAAGACACTTCCCCCTTTGTTAGAGCCTGACTCATACTCCAAATAAAAGGAACTAGATAAACCAATATCAGGCGAATCCTTCTCCTCTCGAACCTCTTCTATTCCGATGGTATCCTTCGTGGCATTAATTTGAAGACACCTTAACCAATCCAGAAAAGATTCACCATCGTGATCAGTTGTTAGATGAAAGGAACACATTGTTTCTCTGGGTGTAGGTTCAATCTGCAACCTAGGTTGTGAACTCGGCAAGAGAGAAGTCTTTCCTGAAGGTTGATTATATTGTCTTCGACTAACATCCTGATAAGGGGACTGATATGGAGAACTCACCTTATTTTGTTGTCTCTTGAGCATAGCCATGTCATTCATTAACCTCTGCATTAAAGGATCTATTGTTGCAGAAGAAGAAGTATTTCCTAAAGCCTGAACCTCTCTCTTCCACTTTCCAGCTATTATGAGAGTATCTTCTAACTAAATATCTTGTGTCTAAGTAGCAGCCAAGTCTGCCACTCCATCTTTCAACAAGTGGAAACTTATGTCAGGTGGAACTACATTTAAGAAGAAAATCTTCTTATTTTCATCACATGGTGCAGAGTTGGCTAGAATCCTTTGCAAGGTTCTATTAAACTTAGCTACAAACTTGTGCATAGGCTCATGCATCTCCTTCTTCATCTGACTAAGCTGGATCAATAAATATATCTCATTATTAGGTGTTTTGAATCTCCTTTCAAAAGCAGTTTTCATGTCAATCCAATTTCTGATCGAGCCATTGGGTAAATGACTGAACCAGTCCGTTGCAGTGTCGACCAAGGTTCTGACAAAAAGCCTCACTGCAACTTCTTCAGTGGGAACACTTATGACACCACAGGTGGCGTGAAAGGTGCCTAAATGATCATCAGAGGTTACTTTTCCATCTCCATTAAACTTGGGTAGAACCTGATTAGCACCTTTAGGCAATTCTGCAGGTTGATTAACTCCTAAGTTCAGCGGGCCAATATTTTGACCCCAAGGTTGATTGGCAGCCATGTTAGGTAATTGAAAATTCAAGGGCTGAATATTGAGGATAGTAGGTACCACAGTACCAAGTGTTATAATAGCTTGGAAAAGAGGTGGAACAACTAGGCTAGGTGGAGGTGAAGATGGTCTACTAAAAGTTCAAGTTTTCTTCTTCTTACGAGTATTAAGATCAGGTGTGAAACTAAGATTCTTCAAAGCTTTATAGTCTTCATCAACCAACCCTCTACTTCTATCGCCTCTCGTGTATCTCTTTTCTGCTAGTTTCAATGTCCTGGAAGATCTTAATTTCTTGCTGGGACTTGTGCAAGTCTATCTACTATGACTGCTTCATGAGCAACTGGTATTCCCCTCAGTCACTCTACTATTTCTTCTTCCTTCTCAAGCACTTCTCGAACTTGATGAAATTGCTAGTTACTGCATCTGAACCTCCATGCTACTTCAGCAAGCCTTGAGATTATGTCTTCTTGCATGTCTCCAAATTCCAGGTTACGTTGAAGCACAGGAAACATGTCATTATGTGGCAACACCATCTTGTAGCATTGTAATAAATGGAGAATCTGATATTTAAAACTGGACTCTCCCCAGTAGAGTCACCAAAAATCTGTTGGCGAACAAATTTTTCTTCCTCTTTTTAAATAAGAATAAATAAAGATTCTATGTTTTTGAGGACAAACTATTCGTCAACAGTTGGGTAAGCACATGAAGTTACTTCCCTCTGAATTCTTAAGGTACAGCTCCCTTGTATGATATTCAAGGAATTATCAACAATGAAATTAACTTATACACTTTTAACCTGAAAGTGCAGACTTTTAACCTGAAAGTGCAGAAGGATCACTCACATACTCTTGGGTATGGAGGTGATTTACAAAATTAACAGCTAAAGGAATCACCTATGAGGAAAATTAATGCCTATTAAATACTTCATAAATATTGCAACCTAAGGAATAACTTAAGAAAAATAAACTAGAAGGAAACCGGAAGTAACTGAATATGAATAATACATGTACAGATTCAAATATAAAAATTTCCAAAGCAATCCATATATTCTAGATTTGATTCAAAGATCAAAATCATACTAAGCATCCATGTATTCATAAAGATCAGATCAAAGTCTCATAAAAAATCAGTCACCAGCTGTTTCGAAAAACAAAATCTATATCATCTATCTATTTCCAAAAAGAGAAAAAGTCTCTACGTCTATTCTCTATCTCTATTTTCTAACCCCTTTTTAGTCTAATGCCCCAGCATTAATAGTTTCATGTTCGAGAAAGCCTCCAGAAAAACCCAGCTTCTCGGACAATAGAAAAGAAACCGCTTAAAACCAATTATACAAACGGAAACAGAGTTCAATGTACGTGCTGCTTAAAACATAAAACTAAGAAGAACTTGTCCCGAGAACTATGAGCTCTTTCCAAGTTCATCTGACATGGCGGTCTTCACAAGTTTCCATGACCGAAATACATTCACCAACTCCTAGGCTGGCTGGATATGTAAATTCTTTAAGCCTATTAGCTTCGCCCAGGTTGCGTTCTTCTCCCATCTCAGTTCCTTGATTCTCTCCGCTTGTTTCGGTAACTGCCCACTATTTAATAGCAACATGGACTCCACGTTGGTAATTCTAGTGAAGTCTTCAACTGTTAACACATAATTCTCCCCGAGGGCATGCATGGTGTCAGTGAAGACCTTAACCATAGCATCGACATCCTTGTTACCTTCATCGATTTGTAGAATGCTTGAGGGGTTCACAATTTTAATATCTTTCAGAGCATCCGCGTGCATATCCAGGTCTTCCTTTTCCATTGCCTTGGCTTGTGAGATTGAGGCTTTGAATAGTGTATGCTTCCATCCAAAGTTCTGTTTTAAAATGAAGAGCATACATGGTCAACTAGCTTCATTAGATTTTCAATCAAAAACTTAGTCACACTGTAGCTCTCTATTTCCTGAACTTGAAATACAATTGCCTCACACTTTGCTTATTTTGCCTCCCAACTCAGAACCAGCGTTTGAATCTCACCAAGTAACCCCTCTCCGTCTAGACAGGTAGAAATGAATTCACGGATGAAGGCACTTCCTTCAGTGACAATGTTGTTTACCCATGATGTGACTACCTCCATTAGAGCTCTACCTTGCTGCACTTGTCTCACCAATTTTTGGTTCTCAACTGAATTTGGATCAAAATCTTGCGAAGACTGAGCCAACGAAAGTATCCCATCATCATCAAGTGAGGAAAGGAATTCTGCCATAGTGGAAACTAGCTGCTTCAACTCACGTTTCTCCCTTCCATCCTTTTGTGAATGCCCTAGCATGTGATTTGCCAAAAATTTAAACAGATGATCCCTGGAATCTCTATTTAGAACTCTGAGTTCCATTTTTGTGATCTCAAAATCTTCGGCTTCCAGTTCCTGTATCCCTTCCTTAGGTTTGAATGTGGCTATTTCCGTAGTCACCTTTCCAGTTGATGGATCGGTGGATAATCTAGCATCAGTCTTCATCTTTTTTGCTTTAGGAGTCCGAGTAGCATACTTGGTAACAATTTGCTTCACGGGCAATGCAACAGGTTTGTAAGTGTTTCTCCTTTTTACCATTTCAGTCAGCCAGGGAGGAATTGAACTAGCAACCATCTGATTATCAGGCGTCTTGACTGGAGTATTTTTGACTTGAGAAACCTATGTATCCATGATAAGAGTTTCTTGATCTTTATCTGTATCATTTGGTGGAAATGAGATATCCCCCTCAATTTCAACGTCCAAGTAATCCAGTCCTAAGGCCACCATTTATGAATGCTTCTTTGATCTTGTTCTTAGTCTTGACCTCTTGGCATTAGGATGTCCGCTTGAAGGAACCTTTTTCTTAGGAGATGTAACCTTCCCTGAATTGGAAACCACATGAGATGCATTAGAAGAAGTATGTTTTACATTTTTAAAGGTTGACTTTGCGCTAGATTTTCTAAGAGGGGGATTCACAGTTTCCTTCTTTTTCTTCCCTGCCAACTAGCTTTTTGTGACTTCTAAAATAGTTCGAGCCCTTAGTTTTATGTCATCTTCCTCTACCCTGTTCCAACCTATGTCTGGAAGGCTTCTTGCTTGCACATTACCATCTTCTGAAACTGTAGCTTCAACACTATCCTCTTCCAGACCTTCAATATGCAAGTTTAACTGCAACATTTTAATCTGTGAGATCGTAAGTTTGGACTGATCTCTTTTCCATATTGCTCCTTCATCGCTGAGGTCTTCCCATAAGTCTTCCAAGTGTGAACTAGGTGAGGGGTAATTACTTAGGCTCAAGACCTGCCTGACAAAACCCTTATTATCGAAACCTCTTCTCATCTTGTAGAACTGCAAATGAAAACTCAGCAGATTGCTCCCAATTACAGAAGCGTCTATCATATTATTGTAGGTCAAATTACCAATCTTTACTAGAAACATAGAAAGCCATTTTTCCTCTGACAAGGCACTTTTAACAACCACAAACAGCTGCCTGCAAATTTTTGCTAAAATGAAACAATCAAAGGCGAACCTCGGGAGCTTAATAGGTTCATCATCAAAACCTCTGACCCGGATGTAGGTAAAGTGGGGAAACTGAGTATAGAGACTTCCATAAGTCTGAATCACTTTTCGCGCTTCTAATGAAACTCTCTGATCTGGAAAGCCTGCCAATTACTAGCATAGTTTGCCCAAGAAAACGTCATGAACTCTCCTATAGTTTTCTAGAATTTTATCCTTCCTTAACAAAGGGCAATACTCATAAATAAATAAATCTTCATTCCAGGGAACATGTTGTATAGGAGACAAGTCTTGTGTGCAGGCTAAACAATATATCAGGTATGAAGACATATAGAAACCCTGCCTAGTGCCCTGGGCTTGCTTGAGTTGATCCCTTAGTGAACTAGCAATAATTTATGCCCAGTCAATGTGTTGCCTTCCTTCTAAGACTATTTCAACGAAATGAAACATCCATTCTTCATAAAGAAGAACCTATTCTGAACCCTTAATTCGATGATGCAGCATAATCACGTCGTGAATGTGAGGTTTCATGTGATCCTTTGTAAGAACCTTAGGCAACCGTGAACCTCCTTTTTAATTAGTTCGGGTCCATTTCCTAGCCACATGACTCTGGTTTTTGTCTGCATTTTCCCTGTATTGAGCCAAGGATTGGGTAGGAGTAAAACTAGCAAGAGACTCCTTTAGAATTTTGAAGACAACAGCAATAGTTTTCCTATTAACTGGCACAAGGGTTTGTCCATCCGAATTCAAAATGCACTTAGACTTCACATCATACCTATTTATACATTGTTGAATTAATTCCGGGCATACGGTTGATGGTGGAAAAGTTGCGGCTTCTAATAGTCCACTTGACATAAACTCTAAGCTCTGGTCTTCCCTTGCACGGTTTGTGAGGTCTACTACCATTGTGTTTACCTGTATTCCTAACAGGTCTGTATCCAAGATAATAGGGGCTCGACATTGCAAATTTTTAACATTTTCAAAGAAATGTAAACTAGACCTCATCTTTTTCCTAGAAATAAAAACACGGGCGCTCCCTCCCCTCTTGAATCAATGCATCTAATAGCAACAGGAAATAAGAGAAGGCTTGTAGAAGCTACCTATTTCACGCATACCTGGAATAAATCCTTCATTGCAACCGAGACTCCGCAGAAAACAAGACCAGGAAAGAAAGACTTACAAAGATGTTTATGTTTTTTGGAGGGTTACTGCCCGAAAATATAGACTTAAATGATCATAAGGTGGAGGCATTAATTTCAAATGATGCGAAAAATAATGACGCAGCAAAAGGATGTCCTCGTAACCTGCCACCTTCAATAACTTAATTAATTTTCCCTCAAATAATATGCCCCGCTCGTGCCAAAGATCTCATTAATTCCCCTCGGCAAACTTTCATTAATTTACTTCGTGAATTTCATCAAATCAAAAACTGCTGCTCTTTAAAACTTAATCTTTTCACTGCCAGCTCATTGCCATGAGTCCCACCACTTGTCCTTCCATTAATGATTCTGCCCTCAAACTCTCGTTGAACCTCTTCGAACTACTTTGAACCGGAGTTGAAAGTGGTTCGAAGTGGTTCACCACCCAAAGCTTACGTAGGCCAAGGCCCACCTGCATAAAACAGACATTAGAAAATAAAACATTTACTGAACTACTTTGAACTACTTTGAACCGGAGTTCAAAGTGGTTCGAAGTGGTTCAGGAAGGGTATAAGCTTTGAAAAAGGTTCATCCAAAGGAAAACCGGACTTGAACTTGGCAAATTTAAAGACGGATTCTTGACAATTTTGAAGGTCATGGGCGCTTTGAAGGATTTCTGTATGGAAAGACTACCAAAGGGATTCGTTAAATGAACTTCACATAGTGGACTTGTAAGGGTCTTTGACACTTCAATAATGGCGACTCTAACTGACCCTAACAGTGGTATTAATACTTTAAATGTTATATTGTTCAAAAAGGATACTTAGGAATATAGATGGTTTCAAATGTTAGAGTTGAAATGAAAGCATTTTGTATTTCCTTATCAAGAATCTTCACATGATATGATGTAGTTTACTTTAAGAAGTAAATCATGTTGTTAGTACATTTAATGAACTTAAATGGAATGTTCATATAATAGTAGGGAACCTAGGGAGGAATTTAAGTTAAACTATGTATATATTTTGTTCATGTAATTCTTTTAAAAGTTCAAATTTTTTCATAATTCATTACTTAGGTTTTCTTTTCTAAAGAGAATCTTTGTTCTCTTCCCCGGTTCCCTTGCGGGGCATGACAAAAATAATGAGAATTCCAAATGGAACAAGAAGAATACTCACCACCACTTACCACCTTCTTCCAGACGCACTATCCCTGTCTAAAATGGTAGAGAGTCTCAAAAGTCATGCCCTAGCCTTAAAGCTTTAAACCCTCAAAACCATCCTTCAAGTTATAGAGCACATCCCAAATAAGAAGATTGAATATCATCTCCAATAAATCTTGATCATTATTTTTTCAAAATAATTTTTAAAATAACATACAAATTTACTAGTAATAAAATTATTATGCCCAATAGAGTGGTATCATAGTGAGTCATGTCCTTATAATGTTGAAAAAATCTATTTAAAACTAACAATTATAAAATAATTCTTAACTAAATAAAATAAATTTCAAATTATGGAATATATAAAAATTAGAACACGTAGATTATACGAGGGACCCATACAACTATCATTGAACGAATAAATCAATAACAATGAAGTCTTTTCCATAATAATCTCTCCACATATTTAATGTAAATTTTTTAATATAAATATGTTAGTATATACACATATAAGATACCAGGTGTTCTTTCTTAATAGTTTATTTACCAACGGACAGTGACTCAGCTACACATTACAAAGCTGTGAAATCTTAATATCTGTGAGTCAAATAAATCTTGTGGGCTAAGTAGTTATAAAGCCAATTATTACTAACTGAAGTTAAACACAAGCAAAATATCTTTTGCTAGTATAAACGAGACATGCAAGCAAATGAACATAAATTGTAGGTTTCAAGCTGTACATGCTGTGCCTGCAAACCTATAAATATTCCCTCTCTCTGTCCCATGAAAAACAAAGTTATAAAGCCTGCAAAATCCAGAAGCTGGCCATACATTTTGAATGCTGTTACTAATTTTAAGCTTATCAGCTGTCATTTTTTCTATAGCACTTAAATCTTGCAAGCTGACAACCATCCTTCTATAAAAAGGTTGGTGAGCTACAGATAATATTCTATCTCACATTCACCTCCCTTGAGCTTTGTGGCCTTTCTTCATAACTTACATTAATGGAAGGAAGCTACCCACATCTTGAAGGCTCCCCAATGCAAACTTTTTCACAGGCTCAGCTGTTACAGCAGCAGCCACAAATGTTTCTGCAACAGGTTTTGGAGCTTTACTTTTCTTTCATCTTCTTTTGTAATGGATTTTGAAAGTTTCTGTCTGTTAACGATCTGGAATTTAGAGTTGGGTTAATAAATTTTGTTATGTATATCAATTTGACTCAGAACTGAAGATTTTGGTAGTAATCAGTTGAGATCTATCGATTTGAATGGCATTTTAATGTTAGGGCAAGCTATTCACTAATGATGGATTTTGAAAATTTGAATGTCTTCATGGTCTGGTTTGTAAATATGGAATTGGGTTATTAAATTTTCATATCCGTCTCAGCTTGAATTGCGTCAGAGTTGAAAGTTTTGCTTGTTAATAGGGATTCATAGAATTGGGTTATATTTAGATAGAATAGAAAGATAAAATTCCATTTGGGTGGGTGTGATTGATTTTGAGATGGTGAGGGCCTTGGCTCATATGTTAACCCATGTTTAAATGTTGTGAAATTATTCAAAAGGGTATATATATTTTATTGTTTTTTTTTGTATTAAGCAGGGATTTTACACAGCTGGGGGTATATTGAGATTTCAAAAGACAATATACTTGAATTAGGGATGTATCCCTTTGTATTGGTTTTGACTCTTTGGAGTTAGTGAAGCTAATAGCTCAAATGCTAAACTACCTTTAATGGGATGCCTGAATTGAGGGCTGGAATGTATACAAATTATCTTGCAGGGTATAGTTGATTCTATTGTTTTGGCTGTATTTAGTAGCGATTTTGCAGGGTTGGCTTGTATTCAAATGTCAAGAGACAATATTCTGGATTAAGAGGGATCTGCTTAATTTTGGTTTTGAGTTAGCACTGACACATGGTTCAAATGTTAAGCTATGCATATTGGGTTGTCTGAGTTTAAAGCTTGAATTCTGGGACATTCTTTGTCTAAGTTTAAAGATCGTGTTCTGAGACATTCTTCTGCAGGTTAAAAGTGTTTTTATTGTTTTACTCAGACCTATTTGCTATTTTCTAGAGGCCTACATAATTTCATAGTTTTTAGATGTGAAGAAACAATCTGCTTGGTTTAGTTTGGTGTGTTGAAAGTTATCCCACTTAAATTAAGATACCCAGGTTCAATACTAGGCTGTAGAAAACCTCTCTAGCAGGAAATGGGTATTTCTATTGTTTTGGTTGTTTTCAGTTGAAATTTTACAGAACTTTGGTGTGCTGATATTTCAAGATACAATATGCGTGATAGTTGATTTTGACATGGATTCCTTTATTCTGGTTTTTAATTTTGATTTGACAAGGTTCATGGTTCAATTGTTGATCCACATTTATTAGGATCCTTGAATTCAAAGCTGGGGGCTGCACAGAAATTCCACAGGAAGGAAAATGGCTTATTTTTAATTTTTTTTTCTATTTAGTAGAGATTCTGCATGATTTATTTGTACTTTGATGTCAATATATGATATCCTTGATTCTGGATTCAAAATCCTCAATTCATAGGATATTATTCTTGACTTTGATTTTATGTTGGCTAGGCTCGTGTTCTAAATACTAACCCACTTATTAGGATATCCGAGTTCAAAGTTTGACGGGAGAAATTCATCAACAGGATAGAGTCTTTTTTAAGGTGTCATATTTAGTAGAGATTTATGGAATTGGATGGTGCTGAGATGCAGGGAAACAATATGCTTAATTGGAGTTGGTGTGTTGCATTAATTTGATTTTGACTTGGAAATTTACTGGCTCAAATGATAATCCATGGTCATTAGAACTCATGAATTCAAGTTGGGTTGTAGAATACTAGAAGGTAGAGAAATTCTTCAACGAGGAATAAAGTTTTTTATTGTTCTGATTGTATTTAGTAGAAACTTTAGAGTTACACGCCCCATGGTATAGAGAGTCAAGAAACCATATGCTTGTTCTGATAAACATCAAGATTTTTCTTTTGAGATGGAGGTAAACTATTCAAAAGTGGACAAATGTTCACTAGGATGCGTGAGTTCAATCAAATTTCCCTACTAGAACAAATCCAGATGAAAGAATAGGATGAAGGAAATCCTTTTGATGATTTACTTTCACATGCACCTAAACAGAGACCTGTAGATCAATCTATCTAATTCAAATTTGAAAGTTCATCCTACAGGGGTCTACCCATTCTCATCTTCGTTTCATGCAAATCCAGAAACAACATCTTCAAAGGTTTTGGCAACAACAAGTGCAGGAGATGAGACAGATTGCAGGTAATCTTAGTTTTTCTTTGCTATTCATAATTTTATTTATTTCACCACATTGAATTTCCTTACCCTGCATGATAATTATCCTTGGAGTTTCTTCCCTTGCAATATTTTAGTAGTTCTGAGTCTGTGTGTTTGTGTTTAACACAGTCGGATCATTCATAGAAGCTCATTGAAGTTTTTGGTTCTTCTTTGGCAGAGTTTAAACAGCATCAGCTTCCTCTTGCAAGGATCAAGAAAATAATGAAATCTGATGAAGAAGTAAAGGTAGGATCATGAGATGCCTCCCTTATATTAATCCTTGTTGATGATTGAAAATTCATGATAGGATTTTTCTCAATAACAAAGATTTGATGGGCAGATGATAAGTGCAGAAGCTCCAGTCTTATTTTCAAAGGCCTGTGAGCTTTTCATTCTAGAGCTCACTTTGCGTTCATGGTTACACACTGAGGAGAACAAGAGACGCACATTGCAGAGAAATGACATTGCAGGAGCTGTGAGCCGGGGTGACATTCTTGATTTTCTTGTTGACATTGTTCGTAGAGATGATATAAAGGCATGTTTTTGGGTCCTCATATTTTGTTCATTTGTAGACATTAATGCAAGTTCATATCATTTTATTTCCAAGAAATCGGTATATTTCTAGGTTGACCAAAGAGTCCAAAGCATTTTTGTTATATTTTCTGAAATCTATAACATTTCTAAATTCTCTTAGGATTGAGATTCAGGGTACTTAAGAGAAAACCCTAGTTTGGTCTTTTGGTGCAAATTTACAATATGCAAGAAAATGATTTATTTTCTCATGCCTTTCTTTATCCTTTCAGTCATGGCTGATAGAATGCCTTTCAAGCATCTGTGTTTAAATAAACACGAGAGTTGTGCATAGTGATTTGAATCATCTTAATTTGTTTAAACAGCTTTGATTACACATTTGAGATTTCAACAGCTGAACATAATGTTATATGGGTGGATCTAGTTTTCATATCATTCCTGGGACAGAGACAACAGGGGTCATGTTTGAAGGATGGCAGTCTGAGAGACCATTTATGGGGAGGGCAGTATAAAAGTTATATATATGAAAAATCAAAATTTTAAGGGTCAATCAAATTTTACAAGTTCAGCTGTACATGAAATCGAGATTCAAGTTTAAATACTCAGATAATGCTTCGATTCAAGATTCGATGTTCAATATTTGTTCATTCAGGTATGGCAGAAATAAAAAAATTAAAATCTCTTGCTTTCATTATAACAAAAGACCCATGATTACAAAATGACAAAATGTCCACCAAAAAGTCATAGTAGTAAGATATAAATATAAACATATGCAACTCTTACCAGATGCAAATGCAAAATACAAATTGATTGAGCTAATTATGAGTTGCAAATGGGTGATGGGTTAATTATAAGGAGAGGTCAGGGTTTGGTAAGGGGCATGGGGAGCGTGTGATTCTCCCATACTCTCTAATTTCATTCTCTTTCAATTTAATTCTATTTCTAAAGAAAAGAAAGGGACAGTTAGACATCCCCATGTATAAGACTATTAGGGTTGGATGCTGCATGATGGCATACCATGAAAGGGATGGATCTAGTTTAAATGAGATCAGTGACATTGTTACAATCTCCTGCATACCACACTCAATCATGCCCCAGAGAACTAGTGAGATTTATGAATTTTTTATGTCTAGCTACTAGCAAAGATTTTGGGGTCATTGTTTCTATATTAGTTTTACTCTGGAAATTGTATTTTTGTCTAACTTTTGATGTACTTATCTAATGTTTTAGAACAACTTTGCTTAATAAGACATGTATTTTAGTTCGTGATCACTCTGATTTGAGATCCTCCCAATGCTGAAAATGGATGCTGTTACATAGAGGAGAGAAACAAAAAGAAAATATCATCTGCATGGTACATTTTCACCGCAAGAATCTCAGACACGTAATTTGAGGGGTTCTTCTTAGAAAATATGGCATCATTTACATTAAATCTATCCTTTCATGATGGAAAAATAGTAAATTCCATGAAAAGGTTGGGTCTTGTCTGAATGAGATCAGTGATTTTATTACAACCCCTGCATACCCCACTCAATCATTTTCCAGAGAACTACTGACAACTAGTGATTTTAATATCCAGCTACTAACAAAGATTTTGGGGTCATTGTTCTGTAATAGTTTTAGCGCTTTTGAAATTGCAAACTTTTGATATATTCATCTAAGTTTTTAGAGAAACTTTTTAAAATATGAGACTTGTATTATAATTCATGGTCACCCTGTTTTCAGATCCTCCCAATGCTAAAAATGGATGCTGTTAGATAGAGGAGAGAAACAAAGAGAAGTTATCATCTACATGGTGCACTTTCATGCAAGCATGTCAGCCACCTAATTGAGGGTTGTTCATAAAAAATGGGATGTAAATTCCATTAAATTTATTCCTTCATGATGGAAACATGGTATCTTTACCACTGGAACCATTCAGGGGTACACTTCATCATGCATTAAGATGGTACCATGTGATTTTCACCACCAGGTACAGTCCATTTTACCTGAAAATGTAAACATGGGGTCTTCACCATTTGGTCTATTGATGCCTACACATATTAACATTTTTCTCATTCCGTTCCACCAATAATTGGTAGAGGTCCATACATGTAGCCAATTGCCATACCTGCAAAACAAATCCTCAATATCAGACAATTAAATAAGAATTAGGAAGACAATAACGCATACAAAACTTGTAATACTTATTTTACAGCAAAGAGAAATCCCACAAATCATGTTATACCATAGTTGCATGGGTACTCGTACCTAGACCCTTGGGTTACGTACCAGGTATTGGTACACGTATCCTGTACCTGGTACTCAGTAGGGTACTCTGTAGAGAGCATCATATCTGAGGACCTTGATTAAGATTTCTGATTTTTGTTTCAGTTTTTTGTTTGCATATCAGTGTGTTGTTTGTCAAGCTTATTTTGATATGTAATCACTAATCAATTTGAAACTTTGATACAATGATTGTATGACATTTCAATTTGTGTACTTAATCTTTAAAGTTAATGTTTGACAGTAAACTTTATCATTGTTCTTGTTTTGAAAACTCAATGTCATTATATTTTCAGATTTTCTATAAATATTAAATTATATTAAAAAACATTGACATCTCCAACTACCCCATCACCTATTTTGAAAAAATAGCTCTACCAGTACCCGTCTCTGAAGTACTTAAGTACCCATCTCCGTGCAACCTGGTGCTATATTCATAAAACAAATCCTCTTTCTTAATGGTTTCTTTTCTTGTTGGTTAAACTACAATTGGTTCTATTGCAGGATGAGCAATATGGGGGACATTGGACTGACCTTCCTCATGTTGAGTCCATGCCTTATGGAGGAATGCCCTTTCATTTAATGAACTCTCAGCCTTACCATCACAGCCTCCACACTGTATGTAGTGACTCTACTAATTTCTTTCTGCTGAATCTTATACAGAGATAAATGAAAAAATTTGATAGTTTTGTATGACATGAAAGATCTGGTAATGGTATAAATTCCCCACCATCTCACTAGATTTTTTGTGTTCTGTTTCCCAATTGTATAAGGAGGCTATGGCCTACAACCAGGCCCTGTCCCAACAGCTTATCTCTCAAGAGCCTTTAATGCCAGATCAGCAACTGATGTACCAACCTTCACAGGTGATTTAAGTTAAATAGGTTGATTTATATAAATTCTATTATATATGAGATTTGCTTCATACCAAAGAAGATCTGTACAGCTGTAGAATTATATATCTGTTCAACAATATTGATATACTCTCCAAGTGTCCAATTCATTAATTTCCCAGGATACTTAAGAATTATTATTACAACTATTTTTCCTAACGTGGTGACTTTTGCAGAATTGATCAGATTGGCTCCTCAAATTTAGCATTCCTTCTGAAAATTCCAGTTGGCAGAAATAGTTCTGTTAGTTAATAAAAGCAGCCTCTAAATGTACTGGTTGCCCTCCAATATGCCAAGTGGAATTTTATTTTATTTTTCCAAAAAGGAGTAGTGTATACAACGAGTTAATGAATGTAATCAAATTCTTAATTAAGAGTCGAATTGTTTTTCTCAACGTTATGGTATGTTCTTTTTCATATTGAATGAAACTCAATATACAATACCAAATTACATCGGATAACTGTGATAGTGAGCAACTGTTCTTAATTCAGTATTAGTATTGATCCTTGGGATTTTGCATTGAGAAAATTCAATGATATATAAGTGCTAATTTTTTAAAATATTATTAAAATTTTAATAATCATGTTTCATAACGATCTAAATCATATAGAGAAGAAAGGTTAATTGTAGACTTCAATTTAATGATTTAGTGTATTTAAACAAATTTTTAGATAATTTATTTTTAAAAAAATTCTTAAAATGGTAATTTAGAATTAGATATTATAATTTATTAAACTCTTGATAAGATTGTTTTTTTTTTTATACATGGGGGTGTCCACGCGACCAAGCCCAGCGCCCAGTAGCCCGTATCTTGGGTACTTGTGCGAGCTAGGGCGAGACTAGTCCCCCAAGGGGTGATATCAACTGCCCGCAAGCCGTCCCACCCGTTCAAACCTGGGAGGGAGTCGAACTCGAGACCATCTCATATTAAGTCCAAGTAGGTTAATTAATCTATTGATTAATTTTTCTTGGATCTGTAATGATATTTTTGTTTTAATAAATATTAAAAAAAAAAACAATATCATAAATTTTTTAATTATTTTATGTTTCAGTAAAGTGAAAGAAGTTTTTTTTTAATATTATTATAATTCTACTGTATTAACCATTGCCATTGTATGGAAAAAAGGAAAAGTTAAATGAATTTTAAATTTTAATTAATTTATTTAGTGTATTTAGTTAATTTAAATAAATTTTAATTTTTTATATTTTATAAAATGTAGAATTAGATATTATAATTTATTATTTTATTTTCATTAATTATTATTTTTAAAATAATATAATAATTTTTGTGTGTGAATGAATTAATGGCTTATATATTACTTTATATAAAGTTTTATATTACATAACATCTACTAAAAAGAATATGTGAAAAAAGTGACACCCCAAAGTCTATGTTAGACTATATTAGGTTAACGACTCCATTTGAAAAGGACTTGAAGTCCTTGTGAGATTTCAAATTATGTAAGGTGTTGATTGTTGTTAAGAGTTCAACACATGTTCACAAGGTTGTTGAGGATCCTACTTCAAGGCTAACAAGTTCAATCATATTGAGAGCAAAAACACTTTAAAATTGACACCTATTAAAATAACAACTAACTTTGCAAATATTTCACTACATTCAAACCTTTATCAATCCTGGGACCTATAAACACTTGTTTTTTCTTTAAAACCAAATTTAATCATTACTCATCCAAGGCAAAATATAACTTACTCAAACATATCAATAGTTCATAATATGGACTATAATTTTCTACTTGGACTTAATGAAAAATCAGAAGTGAGCAGAGAGCAAGGAGAAAGAGAAAGCGCACCATGTTCAACAATACAAGAATTGGCAAATCTCTCCCTCATTCCTTGACCATTAATAGTAGTAGATTAACCAAATGCATCTCATAGTATAACTATTATTAATGCAAACATTTTTGGAAACTATGTGACATGAGCTAGCATATACTTGTCAAGAGTGTGTACTAAGCAAAAGATAAGCTCATCTTTAAAATGTGAATAAATTACAAAATAAAATTGAAACTTACGCTCAAACTTCATTATTTTGTAGAAACATAGATATTGAAAGAAAATAGAAAGAAAAATATATAAATTATGGATATATCTCATGTAAAAATTGCATCCCCCTTGCCTACTAACATTATTCATGCCACTAGCTCGAGCAAGAAGTGCATCCACCAACCTGGAGCCCTTAAGATTATTTATAGGTTGGGGACCCCTGAAACTCCTAATCCTATCACTATCACCATGGAACCCTCTAGATTGGAAAATAAAGCTTCCAAACCCTTAACTACCAGTAAAAAGAAAGGGAAAAAACCCTCCCCCAACCAAGAAGGCCAAAACATAAGAAGGTTTTAATTGAGGAAGATGAGGCTATAAAAGAGGAGAGCAATCCGTAAAGGTCTAATAGACTGGCGACCCATTTGGTTGATTAAGGCAAAAAGCTATGCTTGTTGACTATGACTATGAGGAGGACAATGAGGAGCAAGGGAGTGGGAAAACTATGGTGAAAGATGAGAAAGACAAGGCAATGGATGGGGATGGACGGGAAACTGAGACTTTCAATAGCTCCACTCATATTTTTGACAACACGATAGATGAGTTAGTTGATCTTATCAAGAATATGGAGCTTGAGGAGGAGAATGTTAATGTGGCTACTAGTAAACCCCTTTACACTGATTGCTAGAACACATTTGTTGAGTTGGCCAAGCTAAAGACTAAGGTTTGCAAATTGAGAACTGGGATCCTTGATATGGAAAGGAAAATGGGATATATTTCTAGGTTTAGCCTCTGGGTTATGCATAGTTTTGCAACTTCCATGTGTCTAGAATGGAGCGTAAGGTGCTTGGTAAGGACAAAAAAACTGAAAGGAGCTACAAGGAACTCTTCAAGTTTCTTACAAATGACTGGAGTCAAGTTCTCTATCAGTCAAGGTACAACATGAAATCCACTGGCCATGCTAATTCTCCTTTTTTAGATCTTGTTTATAATACTTTTGGCCCATAGGCGATTTTCAACAAATTTTTTTTCCTTTTGGTGTTTTATGGAAAATTGGACTTCAATTCCAGTCTAAAATTCTCTTTAATTATTAGGTTTTTAGGCTTTAATATTTCCCTTTTGGTTTTAGGTTCCAAGGTGAACAGTTTGTTTGTGTACATTGTGTTGTTAAACCTTGTTGTGAATACCTTGATAGACTATATGCTATTCGTTGTGGCTTATAATCTATTGTCTTTCTTGGGTAGAAGTTTTTGATGTTGATATGTTCTTAGTGCACTACAAGTTTTTATGCCTTTGGGTTATGGTTTTGTAAGGAACACCACCCTTGTTTTTCTCAAAATTAATATAAAAGAATAAAAGAATAAAAAAAGCATGCCACAAGATTACACTAGATGTACCTTGGAAATTTTTTTTAAAAATTTAACTTCCAAAAGCACCCACAAAGGTCAATATATTATCGATCTCAAGAATAAGATTGCAATACATTTACAAAGTAACAATGCAATAATATCCAAATACATGATCCCTTACCTCCTTTGGCCTTGATAAGGCCAGGGAATAAATATCCATGCAACATTAATGCTCTCTTACCTACAACATTTTCTCCTATCACTCATCTTATCTTTTTCCTCACAACCTATCTAAATCTTCCCTATGTTCCCATATTTGATCTTTGATCAAAACTAGGGGGAACCTAGGAAAATATCCATGCAAACCTTGCATCCTTTACCATCCATATACCTAATGACCTATCCTTCCATCCATGCATCTTCTACCATATTCCATCCTCAATTGCACTACCTCTAGTGAGGGAAATATTGTTCCTTTGCAACATAGTCCTTAGAGCTCCCTTATTTTATCCTTTTATATTCAATGCCCTATCTATCCAATCAGTCCATTCATCCTTCCATCATTTTACTAGTCCTTGGTTATGTTGGAAAGTTGGATGTGTTTTCATTGATGTCAACATGTCTACTATGTTGTTTGGATGTTAACTATGATGTTTGGATATTTTGATATATGTTATGCAGTTTGTATGTCAGATATGCAATTTTACTAGTAATGCAATATGTTCAGATGAATGACAAAGAAAGGTTACTGAAGATGAGGATTCATGCACCTCATGGGTTTCTGTAGAGGTTGTCTACATGGTTCATGTCAAGTTTGAGTTATTGGCATGATGATTTGATCAAGTTATGGTGTTACAGATGAAGACTGGTTATTTTTCTGATTGTCAGTATTATAGTGTTATAAAGTTGTAGAGATTGGTTTTGCACACATGCTCAAGGTGAGATATTTGGTTGTGCAACTGGGAATGTGTTAAGGAAATAAAAATGTATCTACCATTCAAAAGGTTTGTGATTTTGATGGTTCGCAAGGCATTTATAACTATTTCATTTGAGGATAAAAGTGTTCTTGAAGTTTACCATAAGGAACTAACAGATCCGACAGGGGTGAAAAATTTAATTGTTTGTTTGAGCTTCATGATGCCTTAGAATGATCTAGGATTATGTTCCTAATAAGCTGGCAACTTACATTGATCAAGGTGACCAAGTTCAATGGATTTAATTTATGTTTTTGAGTCCTTAATTGACATGTCAAGAAATGTTGATAAAATAGTTTATGTGAGATTGGTAAAATGTTTTAGGGTTGTGGTGATGATTTCGAGGTGTTCTTGATAGATCTAAGGAATATGGAAGCATGCAATGATTTTGATGGTTGATTTTAGTGCTAAGAGTTGAATATTTGAAGATTAGGTTTTGTCAACCTAGTTCTTGATAAATATTATGAATTAGGGTTTGATTTGAGTTGTGTGTATGCACCCATTTTTGGAGGATTGTGGATGTAAGAGGTTTCTAGTGAAGTACTTTTACAAATCTATTGAGGGATGGATTGCTCATCTAAATGTGGCAGAGAGAATTACAACAAGAGATCTAATTGTACTAAAATAGAACTGACCAATGCATAGACAAATGCTATTATATAGTTCGTGAGTTAACAGAATGGTCTATGAATTGTGGTTGTAAGTTAGTGAGACTTCCTTAGGGTGAGTTCCAAAGAAGAATTGAGTAGTGAACTCTAGGAAATGTGCCTGAGTGCATGTTCTTTCTCTATATTGTAATAAGCCTATACTTCTAACAAGGTATTGATCTTATTGTGGGTTTTAGCCCCACTATGTTTTTCACCGTAATTTGGGTTTCCATGATAAAAATATTTATGTTATATGGTGTTGATGTTTTCTAATTTGTGTTTACATGCTTTACATTCCACAAACTAGTAATAAGGGTTTAAATAGTTAAGGGTTTCATATTGTAAGGGTTTAAAGATTTGAAGGTTTAAATGTTTTTGGGAGCAACTGATTCACCCCCCTCTTAGTTTCTTGTTGCCTATTTCCTACAATTGGTATCAGATCATAGTCCCTTGAAGGAAGCCTAACAACTTGAGGGAGATCTGAAGATGGAATCATATAAGGACATTCTAAGGTTTGATGGAACCAACTATGCATTGTGGAAGAACCACATGATTATACATTTCAGATGCATTGATGAAGACTGTTGGAAGATTAAAAAGAATTCATACAACCCCCTCAAAACCCTACAAATCCTAATGAGATTAATGAGGAAAAGAAAAACATTAGGGAAAAGGAAGCTTTGTTGAGTGTGCTAATTGATCCTGAGATGACCAATGCCATGGAATTAGAGACAACTAATCATATTTAGGAGAATTTGGAGACTCTTTATGAAGTAAACACAGTATTAAATATGGCCAAGTTAAAAATCTTGAAATGATATTATGAAGCTATGAAGATGAGCGAAGAGGAGAACATTTCATCCTATGTATAGAAGATCAACGAAATAGTGTTTTCTATCAGATGTGTTGGAGGAACACTTGATGAATATGATATTGTTTCAAAGATTTTGAGAGCATCGCCTCATGCCTACAAAAGAAAGGTTGCATCGATTGAAGAAATAAGGACAATAACAAATGTGACCCCATATAAGCTAGTGGGGAAGCTTACCACTTTTGATATAAGTGCATTAGGTGGTGCACTACCAAAGATTGAGATAACATTCATAAACATAGCTGAATAGGTGTGAAATTGATTCACCACTATTGGATAGGGGTAATTGTGGGGGTATGATGTGTGTAATGGAAAATTTTGTGGACACATAAATTAAATAAAATAGAAATACTTATCTCGAAAGAGGGCTGATGAAGAAATCATTGTTTTCTAATGTCTGTGCACAGTTTTGGGAAATTCTGTAGCATGCTTCGAACTGGAAATGCCGAGATAGAGAAAATCCAGAAAACTTTTATCTCTCTGAGGCTAGGTCGTCTTTGACCCAGATAGCGGGGAAAGGTCTTACCTTGGGGCAGGATCCCACCCCTCCAAGCTTCGACGCAAATTCTGTTCGTGGATCTCAGAAGTTCGCCAAAAAGGGTATCTAGATCTGCACTTCAATTCACAATCCTATGCCTGTACTTGCAAGAAAAATGGTTTTGTTGTTTGGATGAGGAGTTTGCCTTGGTCAAACCCCGGTTTGGAATCAACCTTAAGAATGGAATTGAAAATAGAGAATGCTAGCAAGTAGTAGAAGTAGATCTAATAACGAAGCTATGATATTCAATAGATATGCAATTGTATTTCAAATATAAACAAGTATGTTGATATGAAAGCTTGAACATAATATTAACAAATGTAAATCAAAACCTCCATGATTGTATGGTTGGAATCCACCTTGAGAAAATAGTGAATGGATCTTGAAGATGAACAAAGGATCTTGAAGGAAGATCACACCACCATGATGGCTAGATCTAGGGTTTGAATGATGAATCTTGAATGTTTGAACCAAATCCCTTCAAAGGCTGGAATGCTTGGATCCTTGATCTTCAAAGGAGAACTTGAATGGAGATGAGGGCTTGAATGCTTCCTTGAAAATTCTTGATGGAATGCTTGTTTGATCTTGTTTGAGAGATATGAAAAGTGGATGTCAATTGCTTAATGACAAAAAGAGATGGATGAAATGAGAGAGGAAGACCTCTTTTTATAGTGATCTAGGGCACAACCTTCTAGAGAGACCGACATTGGAGAATTAAATCCCAATTAATCTTAACCCCTAGAAATGGACCCAAATTAAATGCAATTAAGGATTTACCATTCTGAAACCCAAAACAACCGACCCGAAAGCGGGAAAATAAGCTTTCCAAAACCCGACATCCCAAAACTCCTGGAATTTGAAATTTGGATATGGGGTCAGGGATGAGGTAGTCTCTGCCCTAGGTCAAGGATGAGGTCATCTCTAACCTAGGTTAGGGAATAGGTCATCCTTGACCTATCAGGTCATCTTTGACCCTTCAAGTCATCTTTGACCCAGAAGATCAAGACCTTCAGATTCTTAGGGATAGTTTCCAGAAATGAGGTTGGAAATAGGGAGAGAGAAGAAGAATAGGGGGGAGACAACTAGATACATGCAAAGACCCAATCAAGGTGCTTGACATGACCCCATACCACTTACTCAGAGGGCCAAATGCTCTTAACATGGAAGTGCTTCCATTTTAAGATGATACATTAAGCCCTTACTTTAGCAAGAGTATGGACTTGATACAAACTCTTGGTAAAAGAGAAGAAAGAGAAGATCCAAGTGGATTCACAACGAGATAAAATAACACTTAGCTAAGGACACAAGCCCCTAGGCTAAGGATTCTAACTCAACATACATGCACAAGGGTGTGGAAAGAGAAAACCAAAAGAACAAGGGTTAGTACAAACCCGAATCAACTAGTATAGGAAACCTTGCTAAGAAATATTTCCTATACTAATATCATATTTGGAAAGCTATCATAAAAGCATAAATGATTATATAAGAAAGACAAGAGCAACACTATAAATAACATAGCTTCATGATCCAATCCTACTAGCATGAAAGTAGAAAAGAAAGAAAGGAAAAAGTGATTACCTTGCCTAGTAAGATGCCCACCTTACCGTGAATCACCAAGGGAGGGAGAGCCAAACAGGTGGCCAAACCTGATAGTTAACCAATAAACTGTGCTTGTAATTGTAATGCATCTTCTGAAAGCTTCTGGAATACCCATAGATCTACCTTCTTGTATCACTATGAATATGAAATGCGTGTCTCCTCAGGATTTAGTAACTTATGTGTGTTACCTTCAGAAGATTTAGCATATTGGAAATGTGAGTCTTTTCAGGATTTAGCAACTTATGTGCATTACCTTCCAAGATTTAGCATATTGAAAATTAAAAAATGCGTGTCTCCTCAGGATTTAGCAACTTATGTGTGTTACCTTCGAAAGATTTAGCATATAAATAAAAAGCTATAGTACAAGGGAGACCCTATATATGCCCCCCTCCTTATCGTGGCAATCTACTAGACATGATAAGGAAGAGGAAGAGGATACCTACTTCATAGCACAAGGAGATATCCTTCTTAGCAAAAATATATACCATATTCTTAGCGAGGGATATAGACCTCTACATCCAAGAGTATATATAATTGTGAAAAGGATAAAAGGATATGTCACTCATGGAAAAGAGATCTTATCAACAAGACCCCCATCATAGAGGAGTGCTTTTAGATAAAATATCATATTTCAAAGGCAGGAACAAAGATTCAATCATCAAGCCCCCTGCAAAGAAGAGGAAGAGGAATCTTTGGAATGAGGGAAACAACTCTAACACCAAAGCAAGGGTAAGAGTTTATAAAGAACATAATTTACAACATAGAGAAGAGGTGATGACCTAGGACAATGACCTCTTATGTAAAATGGTTATCCATAGTCAAAACATCTATCAATATGATGGAATAATATAGTAATATAAATAAGTACCACTAAGCTAAGGAAAGCAGATCCCTAGACAAAGAGAAGGAAGAAAGGAACCTTGCCCCCCTAGGGATAGAGACAAGGGATACCTTTGCAAAAAAAATGTCTTAGAAAAGATATCTTGAATAGGATATGTGGTTGATTATAAACATAATACAAAACCATAGAGAGATAGGAGAGAAAGAATACCAATTAAGCCCAATAAAAGGCCTAATAGATCCTAGGAGACTGGATGGAAATACACCTCTTTCCCCCCAGTCCAGAGACAAGAGGAGAATAAATCTATATTATATCAGAATGATGGGAATCCCCAATATCAAAATTATGAAGAAATTGTAAAACTGCACGAGAGTGAGATATAATTCCTAAAGCAGCTCTTTCTCTAACATATATCTTGAAATGTTTACAATCAGCAAGTAAATGTGTATTACTATAATGAAAAGGACATTTGTACTTGGATAAAGCATTTTTTTTGTATAGGTTTAAAGATTTATTTTTAAGAACTCATTAATTGAACATACACCTTTTTAGCTATATCTTGACAAGTATCATGATTATCTATTATGGGTGTAGGAAGAAGAATATGAAGAGGAGGACGATGATCAACATCACCTACCTTGACTTGAGATTGTGAACAACCAACACCATGCAAGTCCTATTTAGGGGGTATATGAATTGGAAACCTAATACAATGCTCATTAACTCCAAGCCCTAAACCTCTATAACCTTGTTTAGTTATCATATTATATCCGGTAGTGTACATATCATGTAAAGCTTCTATAAGAGGTGATTGTTTATCATGCTCATGAGTAAAGGTTGTATAAGGTGGTATAATAGGTTTTGAAGAAGTTTCTTTATCCTTCCCTTTAATATCATCATGAATCAGAGGAGAAGGTAAATCAAAGAACTCTTGCACATCTGTATCCTAAGCTATAGCTTGAATCCTATCATAAGTATGAAAAGAACTAGGATTAATAGATGGAGAATTAGGTATCAAATTAGGAATAGGAAGATTAGGAATAAAATTAGGAATGATAGGATTAGGATTAGGAAAATTAGGAGACGGTGTATCATCTACCAAATTCTTCACATAATCCAAAAGGATAATAAGGCTACCGCATAAATCTTCAATGAAAGTTTTGAATGTAGGAAGACTAGTATTAGTCAATTTCACAAAATCATAAGAAAGTGTAAAATGAAGGATCATCAACATAATGAAGTGAATGATACTCTCATAAAGATCATAGGTATGGTAAAGAGATGCTAAAAGAAGGGTAATAAAGAACATGACCACACACCAAAGCATCTTAACAATCTTCATAGTGAATGAAATGCAAGAAATGTTTTTGTATTTTGTTGAATATATGTATTTTTTTGTATTTTGAATTTAAAATGCAAGAGCATAAAAAAAATCTAATCATAATACAAGAAAAGATCTACTAAAAACAATAAAGAATCTAAATCCACAAAAGAAAAGGGGTAAGTATGCCGGGTTCACCAAAATGAATAGGTGTCAAATTGATTCACCACTATTGGATAGGGGTAATTATGGGGGTATGATGCGTGTAATGGAAAATGTTGTGGACATATAAATTAAATAAAATAGAAATACTTATCTCGAAAGAGGGCTGATGAAGAAATCACTATTTTATGATGTATGTGCATAGTTTGGGGAAATTCTGCACCTTGCTCCGGACTGGAAGTGCCGAGACAGAGAAAACCCAAAATTTTTTTCTCTCTGAGGCCAAGTCATCCTTGACCGAGATAGCAGGGAAAGGTCTTATCCTAGGGTAGGATACTGCCCCTCTGAGCTCTGACAGAAATTCTGTTCATGGATCTCGGAAGTTCGTCGAAAAGGGTATCTAGATCTGCACTTCAATTCGCAATCATGTACCTATACTTGCAAGAAAAATGGTTTTGTTATTTGGATGAGGGGTTTTCCTTGGTCAAACCCTAGTTTGGAATCAACCTTAAGAATGGAATTGAAAATAGAGAATGCTAGAAAGTAGTAGAAGTAGATCTAATAACGAAGCTATGATATTCAATAGATATGCAATTATATTTCAAATGTAAACAAGTATGTTGATATGAAAGCTTGAATATAACATTAACGAATGTAAATCAAAACCTCCATGATTATATGCTTGGAATCCACCTTGGGAAAAGAATGAATGGATCTTGAAGATGAACAAAGGATCTTGAAGGAAGATCACACCACCATGATGGCTAGATCTAGGGTTTGATTGATGAATCTTGAATGTTTGAACCAAATCTCTTCAAAGGTTGGAATGCTTGAATCCTTGATCTTCAAAGGAGAAATTGAATGGAGATGAGGGCTTGAATGCTTCCTTGAAAATGCTTGATTGAATGCTTTCTTGATCTTTCTTGAGAGATATGAAAAGTGGATGTCAATTGCTTCATTGTGGATGCTTGATGACAAAAAGAGATGGATGAAATGAGAGAGGAAGGCCTCCTTTTATAGTGATCTAGAGCACAACCTTCTAAAGAGGCCGACATTGGAGAATTAAATCCCAATTAATCTTAACCCCTAGAAATGGACCCAAATTAAATGCAATTAAGGATTTACCAATCCAAAACTTGAAACAGCTGACCCGAAAGTGGGAAAATAAACTTTTTGAAACCCGACATCCCAGAACTCCCAAAATTTGAAATTTGGATATGGGATCAGGGATGAGGTAGTCTCTGCCCTAGGTCAGGGATGAGGTGGTCTCTGACCTAGGTCAGGGACTAGGTCTTCCTTGACCTATCAGATCATCTTTGACCCTTCAAGTCGTCTTTGATCCAAAAGATCAAGACCTTTAGATTCTTAGGGATAGTTGCCAGAAATGAGGTTGGAAATAGGGAGAGAGAAGCAGAACAGGGGGAGACAACTAGATACATGCAAAGACCCAATCAAGGCACTTGACATGACCCTAGACCACTTACTCAGAGGGCTAAATGCTCTTAACATAGAAGTTCTTCCATTTTAAGATGATACAATAGCAACTAGGAAGGACATGCAAATATCAGATTTGACAAAGAAACTTACAAGGAGAATGTCAAGATGGGAAAAGGAGATGAAGGAAATGGAAGAAGACATAGAGATTGAAGAGCGGAAGAAAAATTTGCAAAAAGGATGTAGTACAAAGCTCCTTCCACTAGTAAGTATAAAGGAAAGTTTCCTTTCAAATTCTTTTCATGTGGTAAGGTAGGACATTATGCATCTAGGTGCCCTACTAGAGTTCCTAAGTTTAGGTATGAGCCTAAGCCTAGAGAAAGAAAATGTTATTATACTCTAGATGATGATGGTATTACTAATGATGAATTTGATGAAGCTGATAAGGATGATAATGAATACACATTCATTTCTATTTGTAGACACCTAAAAATAGTCAGGCTAAATCCAAGTGAGCAATCAAAAGGAAAAATCATAAATTAATTAAAATCAAAGCCAAAGTGGATGAATGAAATCTAAAAGATAATTTAATTGTGCAATTGATTTTAATCAAATTAATTATATAGTTGAATTAAATCAAATCCTACCCATTCAAGGGGTACACATGGCTAAGAAAATTAAATAAATCAATTAATTAATTCCTAAAATTTCTCACCTACCACATGGAAAGGAATTAAATCAACCAATAGGAACTGAGAATTGAGCTCACATGGATCAAAGCCAAATTGATTCTCCAGCACTCATCTTGAGATTGAATTGTCTCTTTGTCCCAAGCTTTGAGAACAAAATATTTAAATTTTCTCACTATTTGAAACCATCAACCTAACCCAAACTTGATTATGGTTAAACTTAATCCACCCCCTAAGCTTGAGAAAATCTATAAATAGAGAGGAAAAACTAGGAGAAAGGGATCCATTCTCATTTAGTAATTGTATCCTTATTATAGTTAATTTAATTTTGAAAGCATCATAATTTTAGCATGTTAGCATAATTGAGCAAATATAAGCATTTAATTCATCATTTTAGCTTCAAATTCTCATTTTAGAGCTATCTCTAATGGATGCTAGCTGAGAGCATTACATTAGCTTCTTTAATTAGAGATCCATGAGATGTTCTTGAATTTAGATTTCAATTCAATTTCATTTTAAAAGCTTAATTAGGTTCAATTGAGTTGATATCTTAGCAAATTAATTTTATAAAGGTATTCAATAGACACAAAATGACACCCACCGTGGGACTCAAGGCCTCTACTAATCAATTTTCATGATTATTTTCTAATCTTGTATGAGTTTGTGTTTGAATTCTCTATTTTACAGGTGAAGTAGCACGCACAAATAAATAAATATCATGTACAAGGCAAATTTTGATGCATTTACAGGGAGAAATAGCGCTTCTACACAAAAGTTTGACGTATTTACACTGGGTGTCAATGCATTGCAAAAAATGCTATCTTCTTTCTCATATTATTTCAACACTTATAACTTGACCCCACAATGCTTACAAACATTATTTCTAAGCTTACAAGATTTTTGTCATTTTAATGACGCTTTCTAGAATTTAACTGTCAGCATTTAAAATAATATGTAGTGTGTAGGAATAGTTAAATAGCACGTAAAATAATTATGTAGCGCATACAATAGATAAAATGACGTGTATAATAGTTTCTATAGTGCGTAGTACTGGTTATTTTAAAATTTAAATTATGCAAGTTTAATGACAAATTTTTTGTGTTTTGCTAATGACAGGACATAAAAAGGTCTAAAAACTAGAATCTAGAGCCAACAAAGAGGATAAAAAATAAAAAAGGAGATTGAAAAAGGAGAAGCAAGTCCATTTGAATTTTTTTTTGGAAGATTCCAAGCAAGAAGGAGAGGCCTATGAGAGGTATATGAAAATGATTCAAGCTTATAAATCAAAATTTCTATCTCTTCAATGGATTTTTGTTCCTTAGGATTCATAAATATTAATCAATTTGAGGAAGGAAAATTTGATTTTCTTTGATTTCTTCACATTTTCCTTGAACTGTGTTGGACTAACGTTTTGAGAAGAGGATGCTAAGGAGCTCGAACAATCACCACTAGGTGAGTATAAAATGCATAAAATGAAATAAAAAATGTGCCTAGCTTTGCTAGCTTCAAAAAGCTATTCCTAAAACCTTATGCATTTTTTTAAATTATGGCAATTTGACTTAAATCTAGTATAATTAGAGACCTATTATTATTTTTTGGATTTGTTAGTAGGCCTATTCTCTTCACTTCTTTTAGTAAATCAAAATGCTAAACCTATCAAATTCTTCAATTAAAAGAAAGGTCAAAGAATGAAAAAACACTAAATAAAGCCTAATAATTTTTGGAAGAGAGTATTAGGTGATTATGCTCTTCACCTTTTAGGTGAATTAGAAAGCTAGAAGTAATCAAATCTCCTTGGATTAAAAGAGGCTTGGAAATTGAGCCACGTTAATCGTGTTTGGAAGTGGAAGGTAGTGGGGATATGCTCTTCACCTTTGGTGAATCAAATTTCCAAACCTACTCTTTCATTTCTTTCATGAACATGTTAGAGATCTAGTGAGCTCGCCTCTTGATAACATGCTTTAGCGAGGCCGGTGAGAGGGACAACCCAAAGTGGGATAAAATTGCTTTTTCCACAATAATACGACCCACTATAAAATAACATGCATTCATCCTTAATGGGGTGAATGAAAAAGGAAGATAAAAATTTCAACCTCCTCAAGTAGTCCTTCGGGATTGCACAAAACTCCAATATACTGATGGTCGGAGGCCCCTATAATGGGGGATGAAACTTTATTTTATTTTGAACAGAATCCATACTAACTCCTTTATAAATTAGAAAGCCTACCTCATTAGAGCCATGTTTAAAAGCCAAATTTGACTTTAAGTAGATTCTTGAAGTGTTTTCTTGTGAAAGACAAAAGTTCTCACATATTCAAACCTTTATGTTTAGAGGTCAATATTAAAGATAAGTGTTCTTTAGTTTTTTGAATTTGATAATACATGTTACAAGGAAGAAACATCCATTACAATTCAATTAATTTTAAAAAATATTCCTAATTCAAAAGAACAATCATCAAGCAAGAAAGATTTTAATTGACTCAACTCTTGTTAATGCCAATTTTTACTAAATCTCATCGCTTGAAAATATCTCTTCAAGAAGAGAACATGTGCATTAGTCAAGAGATTCCCTATGGAGACTTCACTTTACAATCCCCCTTTGATGATGAACACGAACAAGAAGAAATAAATCCTAATGTATTTGAAGAAAGAGTTAATCCTATGGTGGGAAATAATAATTACTATGATTTTAACCAAGAGCGAAACCATGAAAACCAAAATGAGATTCATCAAAGAAATCAAAGACATGAAGAAACAACTGAAGAGAGGGATAATAAGGTAGCCCAAGATCCCATATTCCTTGAAGTCATGGAAAATCTTCTAGAAGGGATAAAGAAAGATATTGCCTCAATTTAGCTCGATTAGGAGTTAAACTTCCTCGTGACTATGACACATCGACCTTGAAGAAGGATGACAAAGAAGATAATCAATTAGGAGTTATGAATAAATAACTCAAATTGTTTCAAGCTCAAATTGATAGCATGAAAAAGGCAGACGAACCCAAACCATTTTCAATTGAAGCCTTATGCCCTTTTCCTTTTGATAGAAATTTGTTCATGGTGCCTTTTCCTCCAAATGTGGTTTTTCCAAGATATGATAAGTACATGGGTAAATCCAACCCACAAGACCACTTGAGATAATTTTGTGTTCTAAGCATTGGGTTCATGCATGACACCACATAAATAATGAGGTTAATCCCAAGAATCCCTAGAGGGAAAGCTATGGAATGGTTTTCAAAATTAACCTCGAGAATAAATTTTTTTGAAGAATTGGCCTCCAAGTTTATGACTCATTATTCCTACAATATTGAGCATGAAATGACCATGTTGAAATTATGTGATACCAAACAAAAATATGGTGAACCTTTTCTAAGCTTCCTCCAAAGATGGAGAACGGTTTTTGCTAGATATCCAAGAAGCATACTTGAGAAGGAAAAGATGGAGATTTTCATGAATAACTTGAACATGGAAATGAATTATCAATTAAAACTTCAATGTCCCCCTACCTTTGAGAAAATTATCGAAAAATGGGATCAAGATTTAAGAACCGTTAGTAAAGAAAGGAGAAATCAAGCTTTTCAAAGAAAACAAAGGCTTTTCTAACATCAATAATAACTTTAATAATAATAGGGGTGCTAATAACAATAATGAAAAACCAAGGTTTTCGTTAAAGAACACCAACAAGAAACTTGTGAATGATGGGGTCATAGCAACCAACAACCTCAAAGCTACGCCTTTTGATGTATCAAGTGGGTCTAATCAAACTAATAATGTCAATCAAACATCAAGGAACTCTTTTAATAATAACAACTCTTTCAATAACCAAGGTGTAAATAAGCCAAGAAATTTCTTTATCACAACCCAAAGAAGTGATTTCACATTCTTGTGAGAACCTTTCGAGAATGCATTAAGGGCCCTTATTGCCAATAAAATCATCACTTTTTGAGAATCAAGACCCTATGAACCACAAGTTAAACCACCATGGTGGAATGACGCCCATCATTGTGAATACCATTGAAATAAAGGGCATAAGACCAATGAGTGTATGAAACTAAAACTTTTGGTTCAAAATTTGATAGATGATGGCACTATCAAAGTTGAGGGTCCCCAAAACAATGAAGATCATACTGCATTTAAAAACCCTTTCTTAAATCATGAGAAAGGTGAAACCTCAAATTTGAATAAAAACAACAAAAGAGAGAATGATAAAGTCAATTTATCCCATACCTATGACAATACTATAAATTTTTTGATGGGGTATGCTAATATCATCAATGTCATAGTGGTGAAAGAGAAACAACAAGAAGAAACCTCTAATGATGTGACTAGGGGGCAAGCATCCAAAATCACCTTGCAACGGATTAACCCTAAAATTATTATACCAATTAAAGCATCATAATCCTCAAATAAATACAATCTTGTGGATTAACTCTAAGATATCCCACACAAATATGAATCTTGGAGTTGTTAAAAATTTCACCAATCCACAAAGAAATCTTGGAAAAGGCTCTTGTTGAAACCAATATTCCACTTAACTTGGATGTTGATAAATTTTAAAATATGGTTGGACACCTTATTGCACAACATTTCCTATCTTTTTCCAAAGAAGATGACATGTCTTTGAATCATCCCCAGAATCTCCCATTGCAAATAGAAGTCCTGATACATAAACATCATGTCAAGAGGGTCCTCATTGATGGAGAAGTTGGTCTAAATATTTGCACCTTGAATCTTGTCAAAGCTTTAGGATATTCTAAAGAAGTCATTGATCCTAAAAGAAAGATAACTATCAAATATTATGATGATGAAGAAAGATCCTCCAAAGGGATAATAGTTCTTCCTATCCGAGTTGGCCCCATTTAAAAATAAATAGTTATCCAAGTGCTTGATTTAAAATTGACCTATAATATTTTGTTTGGGAGGCCATGGATACATGAGATGCAAGCGATACCTTCAATGTACCATCAATGTTTAAAGTTTCCTTAAATGGGTCAATAAATCATGGTGAATGGAGATTTGAATCCATTCCAATATTGAAATAACATCAAACCTCTAAATGACTCATTGGTTCCTTACAACAGTGAATGCATCACATCAAGACAAATGAATCAAGGTCAAAGTTTACAAGATTTTTCTCTTACAAAAGGAAAAGGAATATGGAAGAATAAGATAAATAACATCAAACCTCTAAATGACTCATTGGTTCCTTACAACAGTGAATGCACCACATCAAGACAAATGAATCAAGGTCAAAGTTTACAAGATTTTTCTCTTACAAAAGGAAAAGGAATATGGAAGAATAAGATACCCTTGTTAAGGAAAATCAAGACCAAACTAAATTAGCTACATCAACTAAAGGAAAGGAGAAAGTTAATTGGGTAAATTTTGAAGAAAAACAACAAGAGGACAACTCAAAATATTCTCAAACTAAAGTCAAAGAAATCCATTATCAAAAGATGGACACAATGATGAATAAGTTTGAAAAATAATGCAAGATCAAGAAAAATGGTGTAGGGGAATACTGCTTATCAATGATGGATTTACCACTTTCCCCTAGGTCACATGGAAAACCATCTAGCTCTAATCCTCCCCAAAATTATAATGAACTATATGCAATGAAATGAGAAGTTAAAAGAATACAATAATCAAGTTAAAGAATTCAAAAATCTAAAACATTTCAACATATAGATTAGACAAAAGAAAGCTTAAGAATCAAATGGGGATGCAAACCTTAAGCACCCAAGAAGCCTTCCTTGATTTGTAGATGTGTCCAATGGATAGAATGTGTGATCAAATTGTGCTCAAGCTTCAAAGGGTGTGATTTTGGAATGATTTTGGCATTATGAGGGTATGGTGTGTATTTTTTCTCTTCAAAATGGCACGATAACAATGCTTGGAAGGTGGATGATAATCAAGGAAAATATCCTTCAATTTATAGGCAAAGGGGAGGTCAAATGGAAGGTCAAGATAGAAAGATGAGGAAGGGTCAAGATGCATCCAAGAGAGAGCACATGGATTGTGCTTTCTCAAATGCATAGAATTGCGACAAGTTTCACAAGGAGAGGGGTTGAGAGGAGAGGTCAAATCCCTTGAGGAATGTGACCATTTTGGGAAGAGGGATGGGGGACAAAGGTGTAAGAGGGAGATGGAGTGTGTAAGAGATGTGTAAGAGAATTCATGGTTGACACGAGGTTTGGGGGTTGGGATATGTGAGGATGTGACAAGAGAGTTGACTTGGGTTTGCTAACCCATTTGATTAGGATTGTGCAAATGATTAAGGTGTGATTAGGCTTAGATTAGAGGGCAAGTGGGAGAATTAGGAGGATGTGATGGGAGGAGAGAGAATGAGTGGAGGGTTGGATTAACTAATCATGGGTCATTAGCTAATTAAGAAGGATTAGTATGTGTGAATGGGTTGGGTTGAGTTAGGATTATAGGTTAAGGGTCAAGTCAAGGGTTAGGTTGGGGTTAAAGTTAGGAGCCATGCGCTCTAATTAATTAAATAAGAGTTATTCAATCAAAAAGGGATTTATGAATTAATTTAAATAGATAAATGTATTCATTCAAATTAATATATGAAGGGGGTTTAATTAATTAAATGGTTGTGGGTTTCCATTAGATTAATTGGACTATAGCTAATTAGTTATATTAATTAGCTAGGGGGATGACACTAATCAATTAAATAATGCATGATTATTTAATCAATAATGCAAGTAAGATGACTAAATTTAATTAAAATTATTAATCAAATTTAGGTGTCTACATGAACATTTTGTAAGAGCTATCACTTCTTCACCTATGGAAGAAGATGACAATGAAATTCTAAAGTGGCTCTATAAAGATGAGGAAGCATCAAATTCAAATGAAAAAAGGATTCAAAACATTAGTATTCCAACACATCAATATGCAAAAGGTTTCAAAATCATGCAAAAGATGGGATACAAAGGAAAAGGACCCTTGGAAAATAGAAATGAAGGATTGGTGGAACCCGTATAAATGGCTTGGAGAGATAGAAAAGAAAAATTAGGATTAGGATATACCAAAAAGAATCATCCCCAATTTTATGAACAAATTTTGCTATCAAATTCCCAGATTGATGAGGATTCTAATGAATGGGAATGGGATTCTTTATCTAATGAATCTTGTTAAGATAAAGAGGTGGATGTTATCTATACTTATGCTCCTATGTCTAATTCAGGTAAAAGACAAGAGTCAAATCAAGAGTTAACTTTAAATCAAGCTTCAAGCTCAAACTAAGGGTTAGTTTCTACTCAAGAGTCTACTTCAAGTGAAGAAGAAGAAATATCTCTATGGATAGGGGAACCCCATGTACCCTCATGGTTACTAGTGATGGGATAATATAGTGATAGGGTTAACCCACAAGATTTTTGTCCTCAAGAAACTCAAGAGGACTCTAGTGAGGGAGATCTCGATTCAAGTTATATGGATCACCTAGAACAAGTGCATGTCATAGGCTTAAGTGATTCAATGTACAGACCCTCAAATAATGTCATGTACCTAAACCCTACCAACTTGAACTTAGCCAATGATACCTTATCCATTGTATACCCAAAATTAATTGAATGGGATTCTATAGAGCCAAATGACATTCCCACATTTCCAAATGACAATTCCTTGGCCTTATACATAAATGTAGTTGAACCCTCTTCTAACAATTAAATATATCAAGGAGAAATGATGAGGGAAAGTGTTTAATCTCTTAGTGAAGAAATAAAGGAAAAAAAGAAAAAAAGAAAAAAATGAAAGAGTCTAGTGGTGAAAATCACAATGTGGCAGTGCTAGACCAAGAAAAAGTAAAAATAAAAGATGTTTCCAAATGTGAAAACCCAATTGTGGCACCTAAGGAAGAGAGATTGGACACTTTTCCTTAACATTATGAAGAAATATCACTTATATTGATAGAGCCAATAGAAAAGATCAACATTGGGACATAATCAGAGCCTAAAATTATACATCTTGCAGCTTCATTGTCAAAAGAGGAAAGAGAATAATTTGTGGAGTTTTTCAAAGAAATAAAATTTAAAAGTGCTTGGTCTTATGATGATATGGTTGGATTAGACCCAAATCTAATTATGCACCATTTGAACATCAAACTAGGAATCAAGCCAGTCAAGAAGAAATTGAGGAAAATGCACCCACATATTGCATTACTTGTCAAAGATGAATTTGAGAATTTATTTAAGGTGGGTTTCATTAGAGCTATCAATTATGCCAAATGGATCTCCAACATTGTACCAGTTTCAAAACTAGATAAATCAATTAGAATTTGTACTAATTTTAGAGATCTCAATCTAGCATGTCCAAAAGATTATTTTCCATTACCAAGCATAAATGCAATAGTAGATTTGATAGTAGGTCATTCTATGTTTTCTCTTATGGATGGATTTAGTGGATACAATTAAATAAAAATTTCTCTTGAAGATCAGGATAAGACTTCTTTTACATGTGCTTGGGGAACATTTTGTTGGAATGTGATGCCCTTTGGTCTTAAAAATGCAGGAGCGACATACCAAAGAACTATGACCACCATATTCCATGATATGATGCACAAATTATTAGAGTATTATGTGGATGATATTATAGCTAAATAATATTCAAGAAAAGAACACTTTCCAATCTTAGAGAAGATTTTCACAAGGCTAGAACAATTCAAAGTGAGATTAAATCCAAAAATGTGTGCATTTGGGGTACAATCCAAAAAATTATTTGGGTCTATAGTTTTGGAAATAGGTATTGAGGTAGACCCTGAAAAAGTAAAAGAAATAATGGAGATGGGGGCACCAAGAAACATGAGCCAAATGAGATCTCTTCAAGTAAGGATGCAATCCATAAGAAAGTTCATTTTCCAACTAGTCGAAAAGTGTCATTCTTTTACTAAAATCCTTCACAAGGACGTAGTATTCAAATGGGATGATAAATGTGATGAAGATTTTGCACTCCTCAAGAAATACCTCATGAATCTATCAATATTGGTGCCACCAATAAGAGGCAAGACTTTTCTATTTTATATTTCAGCAATAGATCATTCCTTAGGTGAACTATTGGCTCAAGAGGATGAAAATGGTAAATAGAAAGCAATCTACTACATAACCAAGGCTTTAGTCAAATATGAGTTGAACTATAGCTTCGTAGAAAGAGCATACTTGGTGGTATTTTTTGTAACTCACAAAAACTACGACATTATATGTTGGAACACAAAATCAAACTCATAGCTAAGATGATCATTTGAAGTATCTATTGAGAAAAAAAACCTTAACAGGAAGATTGGCAAAGTGGGTTATGATATGAAGTGAATTTGACATAGAATATGTGGATAGAAAGGCAATAAAAGGCCAAGTCATAAAAGATCAACTAGTAGAAGCACCTTTGAGAGATAAATATCCTACTCAAGTGGAAATCCCAGATGCAAAAATCATAAACATTGAAGAAAAGACATGGAAACTCTACTTTGATGGTTCCTACACCCAATATGGTTCAGGAGTAGACATATTGTTGATCACACCTCAAGGTTTGACAATCCCAAAATATTACAAGCTTCTCTTTCCATGCACTAATAATATTGTGAATATGAAGCACTTGTCATAGGTATAAAAATGGCCTTAGAATGGAAAGTGCTAGAATAACAAGTTTATGGTGATTCACAACTTGTCATAAATAAAATTAATGATGAGTATCAAACAAGAGATGACAAGTTGATGCCCTATAAAAAGCTAATAGGTGACCTGAATAAGTACTTTTTTTTTATCACATTTGAACAAGTACCAAGAGAAAAGAAAAAAGCAATAGATGCCATGGTGAGATTAGATTCTCTCTTATAGATGCTAGATCATAGTGCAATGTATGAATTCTTGGAAGAAGAGTTAGAACAACTTGCATTTAACCTACCTAAATCCCAAATCATTTTCCTATTAATTAGACATGACTCTCCTTGGTATGGAACCATTTATAATTACTTGAAAGACCAAACCTTTCCCTTGGACCAAACCCAAAACCAAAGAAGAAACTTTATAAGACAAGCCTCTTGTTATACCCTTGTGTCAGACACATTGTATCATAAGAGTCTTGACATAATGCTTCTTAGGTGTCTAGAGGAGGCAAAATTGAAATTATCTTTGCAAGAAGTCCACAAAGCAATCTGTGGATCAAATTTGAGTGGGTTAACCTTAGAGAAGAAACTTCTCATAATGGGGTACTATTGGCCAACCATGGAAAAAGATGCATGTCATTTTGCCAATATATGCCAAAAATGTCAATAACATGGAAATTTAATGTTAGAGTAATATGTTGTTTTCTTATTAATTAAATCATATTGATTTTATTATTAAGTCACTTATTATCTCTTTCTACTTAAGCTAAACTTTAGGCATATAATAATTAATTCTTTTATTAATTATTATTATGCAACCTAGGTTTCCTTTTAGGGTTTTGATCTCCTTTTATAAGGATTTTTATCTCTTGTAAACATAAAAAATTATTCATTATTGAATTGCAACTTTTGTTTTTGCACATCAATGATTTATCCTCTCTTGTGGATCAGTGCATTCAAGCCTTCATAGCTCTTTGCTTCTTCTCTTCTTTCTGTGGCAAGTGTTTGCATGTAGGTGTTCTTGGGAGGTATGGTTGTTTTCTCATCAAATTTAACATGGTATAAGAGCTTTAGATCTCTATGTCCCTATCCTCTTCTTGAGATATTTGGCCTTGTTTGTCAGATCTATGTATTCAAAGGATTTTCTATCAGATATGGGGGGACCTTTTTGTTTGGTCATTTTGGGCTCAAAAAAACCTTACTGTTGCATTCAAAGTGCCCAAGAACCCCTATTTCCATATTAAATTTGTCCAATTTGGACAAAGTTGCATTCTATGGCAAAAACAATTTGCACTAGGGTTGTTTGACCCTGACACACATCCTGAGGAGGTCACTCTTTTTTAACACTTTGGGCTCAAATGGACCTCACCGTTGAGCTTGCAATGTCCAAAAACCCCTATTTTGATATAAAATTCATTTGATTTGGACAACATTGCCAGGAGTGGGAAAACATTTTTGGTACTAGGGTCGTACGACCCTGGCATGCACCCTAAGCTGCTCTCAAAAAAAATATTTTGAGCCAGGCACCACTCAGCAGCCTCCCGAAAGCCACCTAGTGGCTACCATTGGTGGCCCATAGTTATCTCCTAGTAGGCCATGACCGCTCAACGGTCACCGAACGGTGTCACCGTCAGTGACTACCGTGGTCCCCTAAGTGACTGCCAGTGGTAATCGACAGTCACGCGGTCACTGGTGTGACCAATGTTATTAACCTCTAGTTCTATCCCCCTGTCATGCCCAGCTTTGGTCACATGAGAGGAACATAGAGCCAGGAGCTCAGTGTTCAACCCCCAGTTGTAGCCCCCTAGTCACCTAGATGACCAGGGGTCCAAATTTTTGGCCCCAGGGGCCTATTTTTTTTGCCTCAACAACCATTTGGATTTCAGTTTTAAGCCCATGATTTTCTGACGTCAGCACGCATCAGCAAGCTCCTACACTATTTTTGGGCCCATTAGACTACACGTCGGGTTTTTTCTCATAAATTAAGCATACAGTGTCAAATTTGGGAAAATCAGATATTGTCAGAAAGCTCTTTATGAGCTCTATCTAGATCTGGAGGTTTGAATTTATGATTTCTCTTTTTTATGATGTTTTGTGCTATCAAAGCTAGAAGTTAATTTTCATACTCTAAGCAATATATCTTGCGCATCTAGGCTCTCTTTTTGGCAACTGATATATTGTTGGAAAGCTTGTTTTGTGAAATTTCAACTTGTATAAGTCATTTTTTGAGATTCTTCTCCATGTATATTTTATTCAATTTTTTGTATTTTTGTACTCTGATGAATATCTTGGATGTTTAAGGTCCTAGGATCTCTTCCTTTTGTGGGATGGCTCATTTCAGTTCATTCTTCTTGTTTTAGTAGCCTTCTGTAATCTTTGAGAAGTGTATACATCATTTTGTAACATTCTTTTATGGAAACACACAAAGATAAAGTGCCACTCTATTGCATGCTTGGGATCTTGCACATGTTTGTGCCTTTTGTAGTTGCACTACTTTATAAAGTGCCATGGGGGGTTTGGCGGTTGCCTTTTTTTTCCATCTACCTTTGTCACATGAGTGTTCCTCCAATGACATTAGCCTCAAGATGTATTTATTTTTGTTTGTACTCTCTCTACACATTTGATGTTCCTAGTTCTTCATGATGCAGTTCTTATTGGCAATCCTTTTCAGTGTTCCTACCACCTCTCACTTTTCATCATTATTGGGGGGTTTCTATTTTTGTTTATTCTACTTGGTTCGATAGTGTGAGCTATGTATTTAGTATTTGATCCTATGTACTAGGTGGATGCAGTGGCTGGGTACCTATGAATTCTGGTGAGATGGATCATTTACCATATGGATACTCTTTCTTTCCTATTTTTGGAGGCACTCTTCCATCCTTGATTGATCAGATCTTCATACCTTGGTATATTTATGCCATCTATATGTTCAATTTTAGGTGTTTGCCTTTGTTTTCCTCCTGATTTGAGCAATGTCTTTTGATGGCACTCATGCAGATTACAGTCTTATGTATCTTCAAGTTCAGTTATTTTCCTTTGTTTACCTCCTGATTCGAGCAATGTCTTTGGATGCAACTCATGCAGATTACAGTCTTCTCTACCTAGTCATGTTATATTTCAGTGGAGGACCTTCAAATTAGTAGTTACTTCTTGATAGAGTTTGCAACTTCTTGCTTCAGTGATGTTCTACATGTTCATCCTTGTTCCTATTTTATGGAACATTCCCTAATTTTGGAGGCTTCTTCAATCCTTCAAACTAGTCTTTGTCTCTTTTTGGAGTAGAGTTTTTCCCATGTGGTTTTCTCTATTTCTTTTCTTTATAGAGACTCTATTTTGTACTTGGGTAGCTGATCAAGCCTTTATTGCCAGGACCCATTTTCTTTCAGTTGTTCTTTCTATGGTTTTAGCTTCTCACAAAGTTTATTTTAAGGGGCGGTGTTAGAGTAATAAGTTATTTTCTTATTAATTGAATTATATTGATTTAATTATGAAGTCACTTATTATATCTTTCTACTTAAGCTAAAATTTAGGCATATAATAATTAATTATTATTATGAAACCTAGGTTTCCTTGTAGGGTTTTGATCTCCTTTTATAAGGATTGATCTCTCTTGTAAACATAACAAATTATTCATTATTGAATTGTAACTCTTTTTTTTCACATCAATGATTTCTCCTCTCTCATGGATCAATGTGTTCAAGCCTCTATAGCTCTTCACTTCTTCTCTTCTTTTTGTGATAGGTGTTTGCATGCAGGTGTTCTTGGGAGTTGTGGGTTGTTTTCTCAGCAACTTTAACATTTAATCCATGTGCCAGTACAAGAACTACATCCAATGACCACTCCTTGGACCTTTTATCAATGGAAGTTAGATTTAATCAAGATGATTTATCCACCATCATCTAATAGTCATACGTTTATAATCACAACAACAAAATATTTCACCAAATGGGTAGAAGATGTGCCTTTGTCTACATAAATGGGAAAACAAATTTACATGTTCATTTTGAACCACATAATTTGTAGATATGGTATTCCTCATGCCATAAGAACAAACAATGCCAAGCACTTCAAGAACAAGGACATAAATAAGTTGTGTGAGAAATTTCATATGATTTGCATTCATCTTCCATCTATTATCCACAAGGAAATAGATAAGAAGAAGCAACTAATAAGAACATCCTAAAAATCTTGAAAAGAACAATGAATAACTCAAGAAGAGATTGGCACATACAACTAAATCCAACTTTATGGGTATACCATACAAGTGTGAGAACACAAACTGGAGCTACACCCTTCTCACTAGTCTATGGAGTCGAAGCAGTATTACCTCTAGAAATAGAGATCCTATCTTTATGAATTTCATTACATGGGTTTTTAACGGAGGAGGATTATAGATTCACAAGACTCTGAGAGTTAGAGTTACTTGATAAGCATCAACAACAAGCATATGATCATCTCAAGGTGTATCAAAATAGAATGTCAATAAACTACAACAAACACATCAAGCTAAGGGAATTTCAAGTAGGTGACCTTGTATTAAGAGAGAATCCTAAGAACTGGGAGGAAATAGAAAATAAAGGAAAATGGGAAGCAAACTAGTTAGGACCATTCATCATGACATCTTCCTTTGGGACAGGGACATACACGTTAGCTAATTGTGATGGGGAAGAATTGCAAGAACCTATTAATAGCATAGATCTAAAGAGGTTTTATACATAAAGCGGTTGAATGAGTATTAGTTGGAAAGAGTATCAGAGTATCAGATGAGATAGCATCATATTAACTTTGTACAATAAAAAGTGAGCCTGGAGAAATCCAAAAACATTGATAAAATCCTAGGGAAAAAAAAAATAGAAAGTAGAAAAAGTTCAAAAACAACAAAAAGAGTTCCTGAAGAAATAAAAAATAGTGGAAAATTGAGCATGAAGAAAGTAAAAACATTCAAATATGGATCCTGAAAAAATGGTTATCTTGGTGAAAACCTAGCAAATAGGAGCCTTGATAATACCAAAACAAATGAAAAAGAGAAAATTACAAAAAAAAGTAAAAAGAAAAAAGTTCCTTGGTGAAAACCTAGCAAATAGGGACCTTGGTAGTAAAAAAAAGCATATAAAAGATAAAAAGATTAATAAATTAAATTGGTGAAAACTTGGTAAACATGCACTATTTGAAAGTCAAGTCAAGTCTTATTCCTCCGTCTTCATTTCCTTGCCATCCTTTTATATATTGCATTCTCCATCATTTGTACATATTGCATAATAAAATCCCAGAGTTTCATTTGTAAATACCCAAGGATTTCGTCATAATCTGGAAAGTTGTCCAAGTCCAACATTTCTATAGAATCTAACTGGGGGCATTTTATCCTAAATCAAAGTAATTCATCAAACAAACACCAATTGACACAAATCAATGCATCTAACCACAAGAATGACACTTCAACTTTCGATCCATATCAAATCCTAATCCAAATTTTCATCTTACAACAATGGACACTTTGATCCTAAATTCACATGAATTTATCTTTATCAGGATTAATAATAACAAAAAAATATTGAAATGGATGAGGTTCTACTTGAAATATGGATTTGAAAACAATGGCATTTTTTATATAAAAAAAATTAAGTGTTACTTGATTGGTGAAATCGTGTCTTTTTAGCAAAATTGATAAAGTCTTTAACTAGAAGAGCGATGATATTTTATTGATTTCTAGACGAATGTATTGAGATTGAATCTTCAAAGTATGTAACATTGATCTAGTGACATGATCATCAAATAATCATCGAGGACATGTGTACATATAGAGAAACTCAAATTTTTGTCTATTTACACAATAGATACCTTGGTCATTTTGATATTTCATATCTTAATGCCAAAATCCACTTGCGACATTGAATCTAATGAAAGTGGTACTTAAACTATCATGGTTGAAATCATAACCAATGAGATTTGTACCGACTTCATGTGTGCCATTCAAAAAGAAAGAGGTATTCATATCATCATGGTTGAACCAGTGAGGATTGTACCAATTTTAGTTTCAAATAGCTCAATGGTGAAAGTACAATCCTTTTTGTTGAAAATAGACAACTAGTTGCATTCATTTTAGATTAATTTGCATGTTAGTTTGCATTTGGGTCCTTTTTCTCAAAATGCATAAAAAGAAAAAGGGGGTAGAGTTAAGTAAAATCAAAATGGCTCATCATTTCTTTACTTGATTGAATAGGTTGGACAAAATAAAAAAAACATTAATTTAATTTGCATCCATTATCCATTATCCATTATTCATTGTTCATTATTCATTATTCATTAAGTTACATCCATCATCCATCATCCATTATTTATTATTCATTAAATTGCATCATTATTCATAAATAGTCATTATTCATAAATCCATTAATCATTTATTTAGTTCATATTAAGCATTCATTGCATTGCATATCCATTTAAAACCATTTATGTTGCATCATAGATTCACCAAAGCATTATTAAAAAGCATATCATATAAGACCAACATTAATTATTAAATCAATAAAGTCATTAATCATTAATCATTAAAGCATTGTATAAAAGCATTTCATTAACATTTTTCATCCATCTAAGTTATGCCGTATATAAGACATCCATCCAAAGCAAGTAAAGTAAAACCATTCATAATATTTTTGCATCAGAAAAACACAAAAATAAGCATATAGAGATAAAAGCATGTATAACTACATATATAGTCAAAAAATCAATGTCCAACATATAATGAAATCAAAAGTAGAGTGTCCATCAAATGTCTATCAAAGTCCATGAAGTACATCAATAAATTATTGATCAAAATGATGCATATGATACATCAAAGTGTGATAAATCAATGACCAACTAGTCCCACTTGTACCTGCACCTATATCTAGTGCATACATGTATGTGCCTGTACCTCTACTAGAACTAGGCAATGTACCATGGTGAGCCATTGTACCCATGAAAGTCTTCATCATAGCACTGAAATGAGATAACTAACCCCTCATCTCTATCATGCTAGCCTATAATGATCGCATATCCTAAACCAATGTGTTTGGTGCCTGTAAAGTTGACACTACCTATATTGGTGGAACTGGGGAAATCAGGGCAATCTATGGAATTTGTACCTACCTGAATGCCTAAGGTTTCTATTGAACCCAACCTACAATCCTCAGTTGATGGATAGACCTCAATCCTCCTCCTCTCACCCCCAATCCTCCTCCCCTCATCTAAACTCTCACAATGCCACCACCCCACATCCTCACACCACCACCTCTGATAGGTATTTGAGCAATAATATATCTATCAACTTGCCCACCTCTCCCACCTCTCCCTTCATCATCATCATCACCATTAGATTTTTCATAAATATCTAGAATAGGCTCTGTAATATTAGTAAATTGAGGGAAAGGATGCTGACTAAACCACTGAGTGCAGTCATCTATCATGTTTGCATCAACAATGTGATCTCTCATGTCCTAGGACAAGTGTGGTAAAGAAAGGATCTCATCTTGAGCAACCTGATAATCTATCTAAGGAATCCACATGGATCTCTCAACCTTTACTCGAGCATACAAAGAAAAACCCTATGTAATACCCCGTATCCGACTAAATTAACAGAGTACCATGTGTAAGTAGAATCTATCAATAACCAAGGGTGTCTGATTGATCATCCATTGAGGCATAAACATAAATAGAAACTCTGAGTCATCCTCTCTCCATGCCTCAAATCCAATATAAGGTTTCCATCTGACCTGATCAATGTTATCTAACATGTGCCACTAGTAATGAACCTTTCCCATATGAGATTGGACAACAATACCCTCATAGATATAAGCATATGGCCATCCAGGATCTCTAGCTCCTGCTACAACATGCCCAGTAACAAGAATATGCTCCCAAATCTAGATTTGTAACAAGATCATACCTACAGATAATGCCACACCATATTGATAAATAATATGATGCAGCTCATGGTATAACTATGCCAGGATGCAAGAACCCTAGTCAAATTGGCATGGTTGTGCAATCATGTCCTCCAGGATCCTGCCCCAACCAATGAAAAATCCATGACCTGTTTGATCTGATAATAGAAACCCATTGGTCAGAACACTTAGAATAATAGGAAGGTTAAGGAAAGAGATGAAGTGAGCCTAAGAAATGCTCTCTTCGCTAATGGTCACATCTCCAAACAATTATCTACAAGTTGACCCATCATAAACCTGATCATAGTAAACAATCTCACCCCGAGTAGGAATCCTCAGAAACTGATATACATCCTTGGGGGTGATATTCATCTCACCCATCGATAAGTGAAAGGTATTATGGTCAGAGTTCCACCTCTCCACCATAGCTATAAGAAGACCCTGATTCATGCAGAGTCGAGGCATGTATAAAAGGAAGAACAATCTATGACGACCAATCAACCGTCACTCCTATGCACTCAAATGACCTACCCTATCAATAGCCAATGATATAAACTCTAGATGTATAAATTCCAGAGGTCAACTTGTTAAATCAAGTGACATCACATCAGTGATCAATCATCTAAGTGGATCATCACAAGTCAATCAAATATTATCATCATCATCATCATCAATTTTCCTAATTCTACTCAGAGAAGATGAAAAACATCAAATCAAATCAATCATACCAATCAACCAAGATTAACAATCAACATTCATCAAACATGATAAAAAAATGACATCAAACCACTTGTTTTCATCATAGGATCAATCATTTTCATTCATCGATTGATCATAGAAATCAAACAAATTGGACAAGTTTATTAGTCATGAAAATTTTCCAAAAGGATACTTACGTGTCATTTATCAGGTTGTACGCGCTAAAATGTGTAAGCGCTATTATTTTTATCAAACGTGCTAAAAAATTAATCAAACACATTGAAACAACTTGTAAGGATCATTTCCCATTGAAAGCGCTATTTCAAATTGGTGTACGTGCTACTAAACTGTTAGTTTATGGTAACCTAACCCTAAGCACTATTCTACCTATCAGATGTGCTAAAACCTACCTAGGACATCTTCTTGTATGTGTTATTTCATGATGCAAATGTATTAAAAGAATTTTATACACACTATTAAATTGGTCCTACGTGCTATTTCATCTAAATTGCAAAAACAAATTCTAACAATGCCTAAAAATCTAATTGTTTTGTAATTAATCGAAAAAATTGAAAAAAGAGATAGATCGGGTTACTCACTGGAGGTCCATAGTCACACAGGCACTGATATCTTTGATCTCACTTGAATCAATGCTCTCGAATGGGGACCACCATCGCTAATTTCACCAAAAGGGTAGAGAGAAAAGTCAAAGGAAAAAAGTGAAAATGAATAGTAAAAATAACCTTTTACCCCTATATATCACGTTTTGACCTAAAAAAAGATTTTTTAATAAAAAATTTGACCCGCGGTCAAAATTGATCACTAAATTTTTCTGAAACTGGGGCATTCTCATTGATGAATTGACACATTCTTATGGAAAATTAAATTGAATTAACACAAAAAAATTCTAAAGATGATCACAAAGGAATTTTTTTTATCAAATCAAATTCTATTTCATTTGTGAGGGGGCATGCAATCATATCATTATCGATTCAAATCAGATATTTTGTTTCATATCAGAGATCAAACAAAAAAAATTTGAATTCATCAGTGGGGAATTGAAATTAGTGAATCTTTTTAAATCAAGCATCATATCCAGAATCTATTATCGTAACGAGAATCTGCATCATTAATCAATCAGGTTTCTATTGAGGAATCAATCATCAAGATCAAATTAGGCATGAGTAAAAAAAACATCAGAACTTATTTGAACCAACACGCTTCACACATTGATTCAAAGAAGGTCATTTGTAGACACCTAAAAATAGTTAAGCTAAATCCAAGCGAGAAATCAAAAGGAAAAATAAAAAATTAATAGAAATCAAAGCCAAAGAGGATTAAATAAATCTAAAAGATCATTTAATTATGTAATTGACTTTAATTAAATTAAGTATATAATTGAATTAAATCAAATCCAACCCATTCAAGGGGTATACATGGCTAAGGAAATTAAATAAATCAATTAATTAATTCCTAAAATTTCTCACCTACCACACAGGAAGGAATTAAATCAACCAATAGGAATTGAGAATTGAGCTCACATGGATCAAATCCAAATTGATTCTCCATCACTCATATTGAGAATGAATCTGAGCCACTCATTTTGTCTCTTTGTCCCAAGCTTTGAGAATAAAATATTTAATATGTCTCACCATTTGAAACCATCAGCCTGACCCAAACTTGATCATGGTTAAAATTTATTCCACCCCCTAAGCTTTAGAAAATCTATAAATAGAGAGCAAAAATCAAGAGAAAAGGATCCATTCTCATTTAGTAAGTGCATCCTTATTATAGTTATTTTGATTTTGAAAGCATCATAATTTTAGCATGTTAGCATAATTGAGAAAAAAATAGGCTTTTAATTCATCATTTTAGCTTCAAATTCTCATTTTAAAGTCGTCTCTAATAGATACTAGCTGAGAGCATTACATTATCTTCTTTAATTAGAGATCCATGAGATGTTCTTGCATTTAGATTTGAATTCAATTTCATTTTAAAAGATTAATTAGGTTCAATTGAGTTGATATATTAGTAAATTAATTTCATGAAGTTATTCAATATACACACTATTCAGGAGAATTATGAGCCTAAATACTAATATTGTAATAAATTCTAGTGTTGCTAATGATATTGTTGAAGAGAACGCACTAGCTTCTCAAGTTGTCAAGGAAGATAAGTGGGTGATTGATAGTGGATGCTCTCATGACATAACTGGTGACAAGAGTAAATTTGTAAGACATGAGAAGTATGAGGGTGGAAAAGTGAAATGGGGTGACAGCTACGGTGGTAAGATCAAACGTAGAGGTTCAATTACTTTGGATGAAAAAACTAACACTAATGATATATTATATGTAGAAGGTTTGAAGCATAATCTTCTTAGTGTTGGTCAGTTAATGGATAAAGGTGATGGAATGCATTTCAAGGATGACAAGTGCAAGATCTTAAATGACTATGGAAAAGATATTTCTATTAGATCCAAAACAAGAGGTAATATATTTCTTCTGAATAGTGGTCAGGAGACTTGTTTAATAGCTCAAATATATGAAATATGGATATGACATAATAAGAGATTGTGCCATGTGAACTTTGACAACATTATTTCTCTAAGTTCTACTTATACTCTTAGAGACATTCCTAGAGTGAAGAAGCCTATTAATACTACTTGCAAGGAATTCCAATTGAGTAAGAAAAAAATAGTTACTTTTCATTCCAAATTTCAAAACTCTAATGGTTTGCTAGATCTTGTTTAGACTGACTTGTGCATCCCTGCAAGAATAAATGGTTTGCAAGGTGATAGATATTTTATATTGCTTATTGATTACTACTCAAGATGTTATGGGTGACCTTTTCGAAGGAAAAGTAAGAATCCTTTCACAAATTTAAGTTTTTCAATTCCATCGTGGAAACTAAGATAGGACTAAAGATGAAGTGCTTGAGATTAGATAGGGGAGGTGAATTCACATCAGCTGAGTTCGGTTCATTTTGTGAGATACATGGCATAAAAAGATAATTTTTTCTCCATGGACCCATAGTATACTGATGTGGTAGAAAGGAAGAATAGATCAATTCTAGACATATCTAGAAACATGGTGCTTGAAAGAAATGTTCCAAAAATATTCTAGAGAGAAGAGGTCAGCACTGTAGTGTATACTCTTAACTAAGCATAGATAAAAGGAAACATTGATAAAACACCTTATGAACTTTTTTATGGAAATGTGCCTACTGTCAATTATTTTAGAATTATTTGTAGTAAATGTTACATAATAAATACATGGGAAAGTTTGATGCAAGGAGTGATGAAGGCATATTCCTTGTATATTCCAGCAAGAACAAGGCATATAAGTGTTATAACAAGAGGCTAAAGTAGTTGGTAGAAAGCACAAATTTTGAAGTGGATGAAAGTCTTGAGAATTTGGATAGGACTATTGAATGTGAACATAAGAAGGATAGTAATGATTAGAGACAACATCAAAAAGTGCAAAAGAAAAGTCCAAGTATGACAAAAAGTGCAGAGGATGAGGCCTACACTAGTAGAGAAGATTAAGAATTAGAAAAACTAGAGAAAAGGCGTAAGACTCCAAGGTATGTGAGATTGAATCAAAATGAAGGACAAATCATTGGTGATAGAAACAAGGGAGTTCAAAACATAAGAAGGATTGCAAAAGATCATATTTTTCTATTGTGATAGGTTGATCCAATTGATGATGAATGGTATAGATCTTTTAAGGAAGTAATTGTAGCTACAAATGATCATATGGAGAAGCTTAGGGTTAGAGAAGCCAAACTTGAAGCATTACTTTAAAGAGAGAACAATGGTGTTAGACTTGTGAAAGAAGAACATTCCAAAGTCTAACACAAAGCCAAGACAATTCTAAAGTTCAAAAGAAGAAAGACAAAGCTAAGAAGAACAAAGCTAAAGGATAAAATCCTATAGCTAGAGTAAAGAATAACAAATCTAAGGGAAAAACACCCAAAACTAAAGGAAAAGGACCAAAGCTAAAGGATAGAAGAACAAAGATAGAGGAAATAAGTGCAAGATCAAGAAGAGGAATAAGACCAAGAAGAATATGGTAAGAAGACCTGAACCTTAGAGATTCAGTGGTAAATGTTTTGATTGTGGAAAGTTTGGGAATATAGCCTCAAATTGCAGAAGTAAAACTCATTCTCCTAGATATAAAAGGAGTAATCATATCTCAAGAACATACATTGATATAAGAAGAATAAATGGTATTGTCACAAGAAAAATAGCAAGATGTCCATGTGATATGATGAAGAATAAAGATAGAAAATAGAATATTTTCACATGTCTCAGATGCAACGTGTTTACAAAGATTTCCAAACATTATAGTGGCATACAAATAGATGAGTGTAGTCAAATGTGATTTGAAAATAATATGAAAGAAAATATTGAAGTCAAGAATGTGCAAAAGAGAGATGAGGACAAGATACAACAAGTGAATAAGAAAGGTCAAGACTAAAATTAAGGTATACAGAAAGATGAAAAAGGAAAGAAAGTTGATAAAGGATAGAAGGGAAGAAGGGAAGAAACAAGTCCAAGGGAAAAAAGAGAAGATAAAATGGCAGAAAAGAGCCTACTCTTGAAGGAAAGATAGGGGTAATAACCCCTCCTAATCAAAACTAATATTCAAGAGATTGCATCAGCCTAGTATGCTCTAAAAAATAATCTTACAACTTGATTGATGTACAAAGGTTTGTACTCTGGGGGAGTATAAGCATGGTAAGGTAAAAAAAATTAAGAGATCTATAAGGGATTGGAAAAATCACGTTCCAACTATGGATCAAGAATCTAACACTTAAGATGCTGGATGTGTTTTAGTGGTGGCCCATAAAAAATGATACACCTTTTTCATTGATGTAAAAGGTGGAGAGAGAGAGAGAGAGAGAGAGAGAGAGAGAGAGAGAGAGAGAGAGAGAGAGAGAGAGAGAGAGAGAGAGAGAGAATAATAGGTATGAAGACCAAGTGTAGATGTGAAGAGAAGATGTGAAGAAGAGTAGAGAAGAAAGTGCATATGTGATGATCAGGTGTGAATAAGAGAAGAGCAGAAAGAGAGAAATTGTATATACATGAACATAGGAAAGAGTTTTAGACAAGAATGATAGTGTACATCCAAGGGGTAGAAACTGATGGAGAGAAGAGTATGTAATCATATTGGACACAAGAAGAGCTTGTTCCCAGGGGGAGAAGAGTTAGAATGGAGGTGAGGAAACAAAGAACAATTAGAGAGACTCCAAAATATATTGTGGATAATATTGGTAGTACTATTAGTTTTTAATTGCATTATTGTTTCATTTTTTTCCCCATCACATGTTGCCATCAATGCCAAAGGGGGAGATTGTTGGCAAGTTGGATGTGTTCTCATTTATGTCAACATGTCTACTATGTTGTTTGGTTGTTAACTATTATGTCTATGTTGGATCATAGATCTAATTATTGGGAGGTGAGGGGTGAATCATTAATCAGCAATTTCTAACACTTTTTCATTCCTTGAACTTAAATAACCGTTCACAAGTTAACCAAAAAAAAATGCAAATTCAAATCATATAAACACATCCACAACTTTGACATACAAATCTATCTCATGGAAACCCAAATTGGGAAAAAACCATGGTGGGGATTAGTACCCACTAAAATATGTACTCTTTTGAAGTACACCCTATGAGGATCTTAACCCTGTTAGGAGTTTACAATAAGCATTGTTAGTTTCTACTCGGTTAGGGGATTTACCTCTAGGTCTGTTAAAATATTTACCTTGTTAAAAGTAGCCTTGTTAGAGGACTTTGAACACAAATTAATGTGCCATCCTATTAAAGTATTTACAATAAGGACTTGTTAGAATCCACCTGGTCAAGGGATTTCATTATTGTGACTATTAGCAGATAGAAAATAGAATGATTTATAGAATATAACTCCTACCCAATCAGATCCTCTGATGCACACAATCTCTTCTCAACACATTCACCATCACCTTGGATTGATCACAACTTCTGCTTCTCAATTGCACATCTGCAATCACTCGGTCAACACACTAAAATAATTAACTTCATAATATGTATATATTATTATATTCTACTACCTTAATCAAGCCCTAAAATGATTTATCTTTTTTATCCGATCTTCCAACTTGATTAAAAATTTTAAATACACAAATCCTTATTTTGTAATACATTTTTTTATTATCACAATGGCCAAAATAAAGATTTGATTACTCAATCTCCAAGAAAACTCAAACATGTTTTTGACTGTCCCAAAGCATCCACTTAGATCCTCAATCCATTCTAACCTCTAGGTTATAAACATCAGATCTTTTCATCCATATGTTAACATGTGTCTATACATCATAATCATCTTTCCCATAATCATCAGAACAACAAAACTATTCACCGATACAAGATATGCCATCGATAACTCAAGAACATAAACTGTTCATCCTGAAAATAATTCTATAACTGAGATAGAGCCTCACCGATCATTCAAATAAGTTTGTGATTGCAACCATTCCTTATATATCCTATTAGTATACTTCTCTTTTGACTGCATCACCTTAATAAACATTGTTTTGACAAACTGATCAAATCACCATCGCCTATCACTGACTGTTCTAGGATTTGCACTATTTATCTTCAAACTTTCATAACTATCTCAATCCTTGTTTTAATGAGATGCAATGATAAATACAACATCAAATACCTCTTTAGATCACAACTACATGATCACATCAACTATAACTTACTGCATCACCTTATCCATCATTCTTGTACCTAGCAACATGTAAAGAACACTCAGTCAACAATTGACATCAATGACAACATAATAACTGACCAATCTTCAATTAAACCCGTACCATAAAAATTTCATAACTCACTTACCAATATTTCATCAATCTCTCCTTCATTAGTTATGGCAACAATCTTTCCCTTTGGGATTGATGGCAACACTATTAAACAAATATCAAAATGAACCAAAATGTTTCCACTTATGTCTTGACTTTCCTTTGATCTGTACATCTTCTCTCCCTTTCTTTGCACTTCTATCCTTACTTCTCTCCTTACTTATCTCCCTTTGACAACAATTCCAAAGGTATTAATTACCTCAAATTTTCTCTATAGTTCTTGACTCCCTCAAACTTGTAACAACATAGACTACTCCCCCAAGGAGTAGCCATATAACATCAATCCAATCATAATATTTTCAATGAATAAAATGGATTGATGCAAAATAATCTTGTCTAGTTCATTTCAAGTAGTGGAAAGACCCCTAATTTACCTCTTAGATACACAAAATCTTCTTCAGGTAATGGCTTTGTGAAAATATTGACAACATATTCCTTAGTTAACACACTATCCAACCTCGCTTCCTTTTCTTGTACTCACTCCTTTATAAAATGATACTTGATAGCAATATTCTTAGTCTTAGAATGCATCACAAGATTCTTTGAAATGTTAATAGCAGTAGTGTTGTCACAATGTATAACTACCAGTTCAGTGACCTTTTCTTGAATACCTTCCAAAATATTCTTAATCCAGATTACATGTGTACAATTAATTATAGCAGCAACATATTCATCTTTTGTTGTTGATTGTGATATGCAATTCTATTTCTTACTTGTCCATGACACTAGCCTATCACAAAGAAAAAATTCTCCTCCACTTTTTATTTTCCTATCATCCATATTTCCTACCCAATCTACATCAATGAACACATTTAAAGTGAAATCACCTTTGTATTTTTACAAAAGACCATAATATGTAGTTATCTTTAAGTATTTGAATATCCTCTTTACCACACTCAATGTGATTCCTTAGGATTAGAATAAAATCTAGCAACTAATCCAACTTCTAGTGCTATATCTGGTCTTCTATGTACCACATATTGTAGCTTAACGATCATTGATTTGTATAGTGTCTCATCCACATTATTAGATTCATCCTCCTTAAATAGTTTACAACCTATCACCATAGTAGTTTTAACTAGTTTTTATTATTCTAATGCAAATGTCTTCAATATTTCTCTCACATACTTAGATTGGCTAATGTAGATACCATCTTTGTGTTGTAAAATCTGCAACCCGAGGAAAAAAATTATTTCCCCAATCATAGACATCTCAAATTATTTCTTCATTTCATCTGCAAATGCCATACTCCTTTTATCATCTTCTCCAAATATGATATCATCCACAAATATTTTTGAAATTAGTACCTTTCCATCATGTTCTTTTTTCAAGTAAATATTGCTATTGTCACTTGTCCCAATGAAACCAATCCTAGTCATATAAGATTTTAATCTATCATACCATATTCTTGGTGTCTTCTTTAATCCATAAAAATCTTTTTACAATTTACACACCAAGTCCTTTCCTTCTGATGAACCAAAACCTTCTAGTTGTTCAATGTATACTTCTAAATTCCATTTAAAAAGATAGACCTAATATCCATTTGATATACCTTAAAATATTTGTAAGAAGCATATGCATGTAATATTCTCACACCTTCTATTCTGGCTATAGGTACAAAAGTTTCACCATAGCCCAAAACCTTCCTCTTGTGCATAGCCTTTGCACACTAATCTTATTTTGTTTATTATTACTTCACCTACTTCATTAATATTGTTTATGTATATCCATTTGGTACTGATCACATTATTATCTTCTAGTCTGGGCACCAATGTCCATGTCTTGTTCTTTTCAATTTGTTCTAGTTCTTCTTCCATAGCTTTTACCTAATCTTCATCTTTTAGTGCATCTTTTACTTTTTTAGGTTCAAATTCTGAAAGCAAACAATTACTTTCCTCTACCTTTCTTCTTCTTAATTTTTTAAAACATTTTTATCACCAATAATTTGATCAACAAAGTGATTCAATTTGGCATACCTTGGTAACACCAGTTCAGGTCTATGAGCTTCTTCAATCAGTTGAAATAGTTCTTCTTCACTGGCTTGTCTATTCTCTTTTTTAGTATTCTGCTCCACCAATTGCACATATACAGATCCATGATAGTCTTCTGGTTCCTTATTGCTTGATTCATCATTTTGTTCAAAGAATTCATCAAATCTTACATTTTTACTTTCTATTATATTATTGGTTCTTTTGTTCAAACACTTTTAGGTGTTGTTTTGTAGAGTAGCCTAAAAATATTCCTTCATCATTTTTAGGATCAAACTTTCCTAAATATTCATCTCTTTTGATACAACATCTACTACTAAATATTTTGAAATAACTTACATTTGGTGTAGGACCATGCCATAATTCATAAGGAGTTCTTTTGCACCTTTCTTCATCTGTACCCGATTTAATGTATAGAAAATAGTACTTACTTCTTCTCTCCAAAATGCTTGTGCAAAACCTTTATGAATCATTAATTTCCTTGCACAATCTATGATAGACCTTTTCTTCTTTCGGCAATCCCATTTTTTCTGAGGTGTCCTAGGAGTTGTCATATGCCTTTTAATTCCCTATTCTTCACAATAAATAGTAAACTCTCATGAAGTGAACTCACCTCCTCTGTCAAATCTCAAACACTTTAGCATCTTACCAGTTTACTTTTCAACTCTGGCCTTATATATCTTGAACATATGGAAAGCTTCTGATTTATCTTTTAGGAATATAACCCACATCATTCTTAAAAAATCATCAATAAATAACATTAAGTATCTATCACCATAGTAACTTTTAGTTCTCATAGGACCACACAAATTAATATGCACCACATCTAATATATTCTCAGAAGAATGGTTTTTACTAGTAAAACTAGAGCTTGATGACTTTCCAAACTGACATTCCTTACACATTGCATTGTTTGGTTTGACTAGATATGGAAATCCTCTTACAAATTTCTTCTTGCTGAGTTTCATTAAGTTTTCAAAATTAACATGACAAAACCTCTTATTCCATAACCAACAATCTTCTACCTTAGCCAATAGATAATTATTAACAGTAGAATTCATATGAAATAAGTTATCTTTACTTTGTTCACTAGTAGTAATTAATTCTCCTGATTTCCCAATAATCTTGCATAAGACTCCATTAAACTTTAATCTGTAACCTTTCTTATTTAACTAAGTGACACTTAATAAATTATATCTCAAACCATCAACCCAGTAGACATCATCATAGTTGGTTTTATCATTCAAAATAATAGTTCCTTTACCTTTTATTGAACAAGGGGTATTGTTACCACATTTTACCGATCCTTCACCACATTCCTCTATTTTGATGAATTTTTTTATATCACCGGTCATATGATGAGTACATTTTCTGTCAATGATCCAATCACTACAGTGATTCATGCTTGAAACTAATGCTTTTTCACCTTCTTTAGTGGGTTATTCTTTTTATTGCAACAAACACATTCTCTTATTCTTCTCTTCCATCAGATTCTTCATCGGTGACACCTTCTTTAGATAGATAGCAAGATTTATTATTTTTCTCATTGAGTTTCCATGGATTATCCTTCATATATTTGTCTAGACATCTAGATGCAATATGACCAATCTTTTTACATGCAAAACATTTCAAAGGTAGCTTACCTTTATATTTACCTTTTCCTCTAGGCCTCCTCTTAGCAAACAAGGCTTCAAATTCTTCTTGTTCTCTTTCTTCATAGAAGATAGATTCATAATCATTAGAATATCATACTGCAGAGTTGTTATATATTTCCTTTCCTTTCCTTGATGGTGCAAGAGTTAGAGATGACTTGAAGGTAACTTCAATCTTAGGCATACTATTATCATAATTACTTAATTCAAATACAGTTAACTTTCCTATTAATGTATCAAGGATAACATCAGTAGTACTTAGATATCTAAGTGCTTTTATAGATGAAACTCTAATAACATATTGTGGAAAAAAAATTCTCAACATTTTACTTACCACATCCTCCTCAGGAAGATTTCCTCCAACACCTCGAATAGCTACAACTACCTCTTTGATTATTTGGCTATATTGTTCAATGTTCTTATTTTATTGCATCCTCATTTCATGAAATTTTCCTCTCAAGCTATCCACCTTTTATTTCTGCACATGTGGATCTCCACCATAGATAGTTTTCAACTTTTCTTACATCTCAAATGTTTTATCTAGATCTTTGACATCAATAAATTTTGTATTGAAAAGAGTACTAGCTATAGCTTCCATAGTAGTAGTGTGTTCTTGTATGATTCTTAACTAGTCCACATTAAGGAATCCTGAAGGAACAACACACTTAGTGACCACATGTTCCAAATAATGATCTCCCATTCCTTTTAGATATAGTTTCATTCTTCCACGCCACACCAATTAGTTTTCTCTTGTGAATTTAGGACCTTCCTTTCTCATCGTCTTGGATATTTCACCTCAAGCTGTTAAGATTCACCACAACAGAGAACCAAATCTATGATACCAATAGTTGGATCTTAGATCTGATTATTGAGAGGGGAGGGGTGAATCAGTAATTAGAAATTTCAAACACTTTTTTAGTCCTTGAACTTAAATCAAGATTCAAAAGTTAACCAAAACATAATCAAATGCAACTTCAAAGCATATAAACACATCCACAACTTTGAAACAAAAATTTATCTCATGGAAACCCAAATCGGGAAAAAACTATAGTGGAGACTAGTACCCACTAAAATATTTACTCTTCTGTGAGGAGCTTAACCTTGTTAAGAGTTTACAATAAGCACTGTTAGGTGTTACCTAGTTAGGTGATTTACCTCTAGGTCTGGTAAAATCTTTACCTTATTAAGAGTATCCTTGTTAGATGAATTTTATCACAAATTAATGTGCCACCCTGTTAAAGGATTTACAATAAGGACATATTAAAATCCACCCAGTTAAGAGATTCCAATGCTATGACTATTAGGGGATAGAAAATTGAATGATCTATAGAATAAAACTCCTTCCTAATCAGATCCTCTAATGCACACAATATCTTCTCAACACATTTACCTTCACCTTGGCTTGATCACAACTTCCACTTTTCAATCGCACATCCAAAATCACTTGATCAACAAACCAAAACAATTAGCTTCATAACATATATATTGTTATGTTTCACTGCCTTGATAAAGCCCTAAAATGATTTATATTTTTCATTCGATATTCCAACTTTATTATAATTTTCAAATACAAAAATCCTTATTTTGTAATACATTTTTTCTGTTATTGCCAAAACAAAGATTTGATTACTCAATCTCCAAGAAAACTCAAACACATTTTTGAATGTTCTAAAGAATCCACTTAGATCATCAATCCATGCTAATCTCAAACTTATAAACATGATATATTTTCCTCCATCTATTAATATGTGGCCATACATCATAATCATCTTGGCCATAATCATCAAGACAACAAAACCGATCACTAATACAAGATCTACCATCAGTAACTCAAAAACATAAACTGTTCATCTTGGAAATACTTATATAAATGATAGAGCCTCACTAATCATTCAAATGAGTTGCAATTGCAACCATTCCTTCTATATCATGTTAATATACTTCTCTTATGATCACATCACCTTAATCAATATTATTTTGACAAACTGATCAAAACACCTATCACTTGTCACTGAGTGTTCTAGCATTTGCATTGTTTACCTTCAAATTCTCATAACTATCTTAATCTATAATGAGATGTGATGATAAATACAACGTAAAATACCTCTCTAGACCACAAATAAATGATCCCATCAACTAAAACTTACTACATCACCCTATCCATCATTCTTGTACTTAGAAACATGCAAAGAACACTTAATCAATAGTTGACATCATTAGCAACACAATAACTAACCAATGTTTAATCAAACATGTATCATAAAAATTCCATAAATCACTTACCAATGCTTCAACAATCTCTCCATCGATTATGCCAACAATTTGGATGTTTTGATATTTGTTATGCAGTTTGTATGTCATATATGCAACTTTTCTAGAAACGTAATATGTTAACATGAATTGTGAAGGAAGGTTACTAAAGATGAGGAGTCACACACCTCATGGATTGATTTATAGGTTGTCTACATGGTTCATGTAAAGTTTGATTTTATGAAATAATGATTTGATCAAGTTATGGTGTTATAGATGAAGATTGGTTATTTTGCTAATTACCAGTATTATAGTGTTACAGAGTTGTAGAGATTGGTTTCCCTTACATGCTCAAGGTGAGATCTTTGGTTGCATAATTGGGAATATGTTAAGGACATAGAAATGTGTCTACCATTCAAAAGGTTTGTGATTATGATGGTCTACAAGGCATTTACAAGTATTTCAATTGAGGATAAAAGTGTTCTTGAATTTTATCATAAGGAGTTGACAGATTTAATGGGGTTGACGGATTTGATTGTTTAATTGAGGTTCATGATTCCTTAGGATGATCTAAGATTATGTCCTTGATGAGTTGGAAACTTATATTGATCAAGGTGACCAATTTCAATGGATTAAGTTATGTTTTTGAGTCCTTAGCCAACATGTCAAGTAAAGTTGATAAAATAGTTTATGTGAGATCGATAAACATTTTACGGTTGTGGTGATGATCTCGAGGTGTTCTTGATATATCTAAGGAATAATCTAGAAGCATGAAGTGATCCTGATGGTTAATTTTGGTACTGAGAGTTGAATTTTTTAAGATTAGGTTTTATTGACCTAGTTGTTTATAAATATTGTTAATTAGGGTTTAATTTGAGTTACCGTATGCATGCGTCAATTTTTAGAGGATTGTGGATGCAAGAGGTTGCTAGTGAAGCACTTTTATAGATTTATTGAGGGATGAATTTATCATTTTGATGTGGCAGAGAGAATTTCAACAAGAGATATGATTGTACTAAAATGGAACTAACCAAAGCATAGGAAAATGTTATTATACAATTCATGAATTAATAGATTGGTGTCTAAATTGTGTTTGTAAGTCAATGAGACTTCCTTAGGGTGGTTTCCCAAGGAAAATATAGTAGTGAAATCTAGGAAGTGTTCCTGAATGCATGTGCATTCTCTATATTGTAATAAGTCTATACTTCTAATAAGGTATTGATCTTATTGTACCTTTCAACCCCACCATAGTTTTCACCCTAATTTGGGTTTCCACGATAAAAATTTGTGTTATGTGGTATTTATTTTTTCTAATTTGTGTTTACATGATTTAAATTATACAAATCATTAATAAGGGTTTAATTAATTGAGGGTTTCATATTTCAAGGGTTTAAATATTTAAAGGTTTAAGTATTTTTGGGAGAAACTGATTCACCCCCCCTCCCCCGTCTTAGTTGTTTGTTACCTATTTCCTACAAGTTCTCCTTTATCATTTGGTCCTATCCATTCCTCTATCCTATCCTATAATTATATTCTTGTATCCTCCATGTAATCAATCTATGTTTTATCCATCTATTTAATCATATCATACCCAATCTATTCATCCTCTATCCATCCATCCCATCATATCATATCACATTGTTGGTCTATGGTGACTAATATTGCTTCTAGGCTTAAATTTTGGTGACTTTAACAATTGAATGTCACCCCAAATCAATTATCAAGGAAGTATTCAAGGGTTGAGAATTTTTTCCCTAAAGAAAATTGGCCAATATTTAATAAAAGAGTTGGTTTTTAGTCATGTATGCAGATTGACCTTTTTGAACTGCCAAAAAGGCTTGATGAATAAGTGGCTAAAAACTCCAAAAAGTAAATGAATTTAAGGTAGTGTGAGAGATTTGATGTAGATCATAATAGTAGTTTTGTCGTGCCTATAATTCTACACGCAAAAACACACCAACTTTTTTTTTAAAAAGGTTATAAGTTTATGTTTAAGGTTACTGTCAAGTCTAGGACTTAAACCAATTTAATATTCCTACTCTATGTCGCAAGATCATTAATCAAAGGGTTAAAAGAAATCTTCAATTCTATTGGCCACTAGAAAGTTGCATAACCAAAGTTCATGGACGAGTTGAAAGAACGGAGCTAGATTTACATCCATACCTAGGTGATGTTTCTAGGTTTTCATAGTGGGTTCATAATAACCTCAGGATGCTAGCTATAAGTCCTAGTTTGGTTATCTGATATAGAAGGGTCAATTTTATATATTAGTTGGTTAAAGCTACTAGACCAAGTAAATAATTTCCAATTACATATTCAAGATCACTAAATTATCTAGTATGTTTTAAATTAAAAGTGCAAATAAATCTAAACAAGTATACCAACCCAATCTACTAAATACATTAGCTTTAATTGACTACCCAAATTAATTAAGCAAAAATAAATATTAGAAAATTTGCCTTCAACCATAAATGGGTTTGTCATAATACCCTTTTTTTATATCTATACTGAAGGGTTAAATTAGACTAACCCAAAACCAAATATTAAATAATGATATATTAATTAATTAATATATAAATCATATATTAATTAATAAATATATTAGTTATTTAATAGATAAATCATATTAATTAAATTTTAAATATATTAATTAATAAATAAAAATAAAATATTGTTTAGCAAAAGAATGAATTAATTAATAACCATTTAACCATTTAACTTTACTAAATTAACTATTAACTAAGTCAAATTATACTAGATTGACTATTTGACTATTTCTAAGTATTAATTAATATTCATATTAATTAATATTAATTACTAATCGGTGAACCCTATAGCATCTATATTCTCTACGTAACATGCCCCCCTAATCTAAGAAAGGAGGAATTTATAGAAACAGAAACAGAAGAACAATGTTATGATGATTATAACGCTTCCTATAAAAAAGAAACAGGTTTACCCGACGCTATTCAAATAGGCATAGGTAAAATAAATGGTTTTCCTATCGCACTCGGAGTTATGGATTTCCCATAAGATGCAGGTCTGGTGCAGCTGGTGTGGGTTTGGTTGGGGAGCCCTATTATTATATTATTGTCCAATACCATGATTTGACTTACGGGCTATGCTAATATCCTTTTGTTGAATCAAAGAAGAAATACAAGAAAGCCAAGTCATGAGGCAAGGTTATAGGTCTAATTCATTATTTTTGTCAGCTTTCGGCGGGTGGTTCATGAAATCATAATTATTAATTAATAATAAAATAAAAAAACTTAAAAAAAGCGCTCACCACAAATCTTTTAAGTCCCCTCAGGGACTGCAGGTGCGGGCGGGCCCACCCTGTCGCGATAGGGTGGTACGCCTGCAAGGCAAGGCCCGTACTTACCGTAGCAGGTGGGTACCTGCAATGCAGGGGCCCACAGTTTCCTCATGTGAGCCTTGGGGAAAAGGGGAAGTGGGGCCCATGGCCCCCCTCCTCCCCGTTTATTATTATTTTTTTAAAACTAAATTTTTTTTGTTTTAATTTGATTTTAAATTATTATTTTTCATTCCTTTTTTTTAAAAAAGTCACCTTTTCGTGACTTGAAAAAGGGTAATCCCCTTTTCTTATACAAAATTAAAATTTGGTACTTTCTATGCATAATATGTATTTGAAAATATTTTTTTGAAAAGGGTTTTTTTTTTCGGGGCTTCTCGGGTGGTGACCCCAGGTGGGCCCACCCAAGTTGACCTTGAATTTGGAGTTAGTTTACTCCTTTATTTGTTTTTTTTCCCTTAGTATTTTATTGTCTAGTGGGTTAGGCAAAATAATAAAATATTGACTGTGGTTTTTCGGAAAATGTATGGGATTTCTCCCATACATTTTCTAGAGACCTGTAGTTCTCATTTTCTCTACTTTTTACTTTGCACTTGTTGTTTTTTTGTTCTCTTCTACTCTATTATTTGATTTCTATCTTCAATCTTGTGTTGATTTGTTTTTCTAAATTATTATAGGGTCTTTTGTAGATTAAATTATACGCTAGATGATTTGTGTCTCTCCTAAGATCTATAGGACAAACATGATTAACATAAAATTTGACATCAATTAAACAATTAAAAACTTCTACAATTTCAAACTACCTAATCCTTTCAGCTTGAATATCATTCAATGTGCTATTAAAAATATGTTCCAAGAATCCATATTTTCACTACTTTTTGACCATGAATAACCATTCTACACTATATTGGAATAAATTGATAGAGAGAGATTATCCTCACAAATTTGAAGAAACTATTATGCAACATGTTTCCTATTTCCTTCATAAATTTCCAGCTTACATTATTTCAACCAAGAAATACAAATTTGTAGCATTCCAAAATAAGAGTTACCTGGAGAATGAACAAGATTCTCTCCATTTACATCATGGTAACCTCCCAATACACATTTTCAAAATGAGGAGAACTATACACTCAAATGAATAACATACTTTGTTCATTTCCTCAATGAAGCTATTTCACAATGAACAAGAATATTTTTACATAACACTTTATATGAATTACACAAATTTCCAAAACAATACAACTTGGAATGTTTCTCATTCCAAAAGTTCAACAACACAATGCTTTTGACTCTCACATGTACATCAAAATAGGAACTCTCCAAGGCTTTTTCTCCTTGCAAGCATGGCCTTCAATACCTACAAATGAAAATAGTATAGACCATGGGATTCTCACCTCCCAACCTAGGCTTCTAAGAAGCCACCCCTGAGCTTGGGGAACCATCACATAGACAAGGATTCACATTCAAGCAAACCAAAATCACAATAACACATTAAGCACATTTAAACTCCCATCCAAGGCTATGAACAATGAGTCTCAAAATGACTCAAAATTTGGGGTGAAGGTGGAACTAAATCCCAAGGGGAGAGAGCACATTTCATAACAAGATACAAGCCTACACTTGGCTTTCTCATCACACATCTTACCACAATATCACTACCCAAAAAAACTCCTTATGACCCCTAAGGCTACAAGCCATACAATTGTTAGGAATGGGAACATTGAGAGGGGGGGGGCGGGGTGAATCAGTGTTCATTGTATTTTAACTTTTCACTTTAATCTTAATGTTGAACTTAAATGATTAAGTACTAAATTAAACATTCACATAAACATGAAATATGAAATCAACACAAGACACCAATATGGTTATGGGGAAACCCAAATAGGTAAAAACCCCAGTGGGACTTGATACCCACTAATATTCTGTACTAGTGCTTTGTGATCCTTGTTAGAAGATCCTTTACCCTATTAGGAGTAGCTTTACAATGCTTTAAGTATAGTAGACCTTGTTAAGGGTCGGACCCTATTAGGAGTATTTTACAATGATCCCTATTAGGGGAGTGGACTCACTATCCTAGATCTCACTGCTCAAAAGGTGAAGGCTACAACCTTTTGATTTCAGATACACACTATATCTGTAGGTGAACTATCACTGTGACACTGCTTGTTTGATTAGTTCCTTTTGTGCGCTGATGCTTTGACCTCTAGCAAAGATCTAATACATCATATGCTATCTTCGTATACCTATGCTCTTCTTATCACAACTCTATTATAACTTCCATACTGAATACAATGGGTGCATCTAATATTTATATGCTGATACAAACAAACAATTAGGTCAGCCCTATAACTAATTACAAACAATGCTTCCAAATGAATTGTCTTAAGCATGATTACAATTATACATATAAACATTTCGGCAACCTAAATACAATGGGTGCATAGCCTTTACAACATTAAATTATAATCAAAAACCAAAATGCTATCTGTCAGCTCCATGCTCTGTTCTCTGCTGGCACACAATGGCTGTGAAACTTCAACTGACTGTAACTTACACATATTTGTATATCTACTTATGTGCTCATAGACTAAGAATAAGTATAGTCTAACAACCTTAACTTCCAGGGTGCATACCATAATTCAACCATACACATGTGCGTGATGCTCTGAGTTGTAGGAACTCTGTACACTGTCTAGTCTTCAACACTTAACTAAATTATGATCTTTACACTTAGTGCGCTGACTGCAAACTACTATATGACTTTGTTACCATAATGAAAACACTATATCTAGTCATATTTCTCAGTATAGACAACTTTCCAACAATCTCCCCCTTTGTCATTGATGGCAACAAAGGAATATGGTCAAGTCTCTAACCTGTTCCTTTACATAAAAACTTTTTCTCTTCTATACATCTTTATACATAATCTTATATCTCACTATACATATATATACTCCATATTCTATACACAACTCCCCCTTTGAAATTAATGACAAAGGTGTATCAAAAAAACTATATGTACACTTACTAAGGGAAAACATCCCAAAAGTTATCAGAGAGTTAACTATCTGAAGATGGGCGCATAATGCATATTGAAGCTTCTCCATCTTCTCCAAATCATTGATGGGACCATGATCACAAGTTACCATGGTGGCATCAATCTTCTTTATATTCTTATTGAGGATGTCTAAAGAGGGTGCAAGACCATTCCTCAATTGAGTCTGTCTGAACCTTATCCTTGTTATCTCTTTTTCTTCCTTCTCAATCTTGTCTATTTGTCCTTGGTATAAATTTTTGCACATGTTCACATCTATGGATGTGTCTGTCACTGAATTCTTTACCTGCTTAATCATTGCTTCTGCTTCTTTTATTTTCATGAAATGAGCATCGGCGAGCTTGTCTTGATCCATGCATGCTGCAATGATCCTTCTTCCTTCATCTACAAATTATTTCAATGATGCCTGACCAAACTTAAGAGAATTCAAGTCTAGTGAAAATTTTCTCATTAGTTCATTGAGTCTCTTCTTTAAGTATTTTTCTTCTTCCATTATGGATGCAGATTCTTCTAGGCTAGAAAAATTGCTTTTGAACTGTGAGAGAACTGTACTCACATCATCAACCGAATGTACATTTTTCACTTTCTTATCTTTAGGCAACAAAATATTCAAAATATTCACTAATTCCACAAGGAGAGGATTTCTCATGACTTGCTTCTCCTTTGCCTTCTGCATAGCCAGGACACTGAACTTAATTAGGTCTTCTTCTTTCTAGGAGTCCAAACTACTTGTGTCAAGTGTCAAACTTGACAACAATGTTGAGGAGGGAGTGATGGGAGTGTTGTCCATCACCTCTTGCTTCACCTTGACCAATCCAATAGAAGTATCTTCTTCTTTCTTATCAGGTACATCTTCAATAGGTACTTCTTCTTGCTAAGTGGGAGGTGAATTGCTGCATAGGATTTTAGCTTCTTCAGTACTGACAAATGCTTCCTCAAACTTGTCCAAATCCTTATCAGTAGCCACCATGGCTATCTCTACATTATCTATGATAATAGTGCTATCTTTGGGTGATTCTGAGATGGGCGCAAACTTATCTACCTCTGTTTGAGTTTCTGCTATGGGCACTGAGTCCTAAGGACCTGTCACTTGTTCATTAAAGGTCTTTGTTGCTTTGTCTTGCTTACTAGGTGCATGAGTGATGGGCACAATAGGTGGTTTTATCTATTGTTCTAATAACACCTTCTCAAAAGCCTTCTTTGTTTCCTTTGTAATTATCTCATAGTCCTTGTTCATGATATGAAGAGTTCTCATCTTTGTTCTTAGGTGCGGCTTCACCAAATTCAATATCAGCGCCTCTTCTTCTTTAGAACATACTGGCAGAGTATCTTCTAATACTTTTCTAAAATATTCTCAGGAATCTTGTATCTCATCTACATCTTGACCCTAAAGGTCTTCAATTCCAATGTAATATAGTATCTCAATGAGCTTTCAGTGCATGCTTTGTTGGATATTTGAGGCATGGTAGGGATGGACTTGTCTAGATACAAGTCTGATATTTTTCCAACTATATGAAGGTACATATAGATGATTAGGGACCCAAACCTAAATATCTTTGTCTTGTCATGTTTGATAGCCTTGATGTTATCTATCAACTATGCGTGCAAGATCTCACACAAGTTGAACTCTCCATCTTCCTTCACAAGTCAGATGGTTGCTACAATAGTGCCCGCAAAAACACTATTCACCCTTATGGTGTGATGAAATCTATAACCCAATATCATTGACATCAATTTGATGTTTCTTTGCTCAATCGGCTCAATAGTCATGCTGCACCTATCACTTCTTGACTTACATGCTTGTTCCACCATTTTCCTGACATCCTTGCCCATTGGAACGATGATGCATATTCTAGAAAGGCCTATCATCTCATGTATTAGATCACTTGTGATTCTTATTGGTACATCTCCAATCCAAAATAGATCATCATGGATTCTGCTCAATAAGATCTGTATCCATTCTGTTTCATAGAACTCATATGCCGCATCATACTCAACAATGGGGTGATCATTCCATTTTGTGTATTCATCCATGAATGTCTTGTTAGGTTTTAACATGTTATCCATGTGTGCCCTTAACCTGTATGAGCCAACCAGTTCCTTCTTACAGTAAATGTAAGCCCTTATGTCTTCCACATGCATGACTCCCATAGGCATGCAGGAGAAAGCTCCCTCTAAATCATCTAGGGTGGATTTAAATGGGTGCCTCTTGAAAACATATCTTTTCTTCTCAGCAACATCATAAACAATAGGAGTGGCCATGACTTACTTGGTAATTTCTTTCCAACTGATCTTTGAGATGATTTGATGACTTCCAAATCGGTGCAATGAATGAGGGTTTCTGCAACCAATCAAATGCACTGCAAACATTGATAATTCAATCTCCAAATCTTCACAACAACTTCCAAGGCTCAATCTACTCTTTAGTCACTCTGAATACAAATGCAATGAGTAAACAAAAAAATTTCAGTGTACTTAAAGTGAGAAATTTTCCATTAATGCAACTCACGTAAACCAGGATGTCACTTCAAAATTTCAAACTTGAGCTCCACTAACAATTAGCATGTACACTCTTGCACAAAGGTTCCTATACACTCCAATAGCTTAAGTCCAAAGGTGCATACTCTGAGGATGAGTATACTAGCCACGCAGGGGTCTAGAGCTAAATTAGCTCCCCCTATGACCCTGAGGGCCATTCATGTAGATGTAGAGGGTACGTCCACTGGGGATGCATCCAATACATTCTCATAAACATTGTCCTTCTTTCCTTCTATCCAAATCAAGCTCACATTTTTTGAGGCTTTCACAAACTTGACTTTTGCTTTAGGATCCAAAACTGGTTCTTCAGCCTTTTTAGGGCTTTCCTGACCTTGCATCCTTGATCTACAAAACTTTGAGATATGTATAGCCTTGTTACAGGTGTGACAAATGACTGGAGGTCTATTATTCCTCAATGCATTGACATGAGTCACCATTTTACATTGTTTCACTGTATGACCATTGTAGTTACATATCTGACATGTAACATTCTGAGAACTTCTTGCTTTGGTCTGATTCTAACTTCTTTGATCATGCTGAATCTTGTTTTTCTTGCTAGTCTTGCAATTTATTGCTCTATGACCAAATCTATTACATGAATAACAGTAGCCATTAAAAGGTCTAACCTCTGTATAGTTCCTTGCAATGTGTCCATGATTTTTACATGCAAAACATGTGTGTTTTATAGGCTTGCACTCATTCTTAGGAGGACCACCATTATCTTTGGTTTGATCTTCAGTCTTCTTAGTATCAGTAGAGTCTTTTTGTGTCTCCTTTCTTGCTTGCATATTATCAATCTGATTTTGTGCTTCATTGTATCCAATATAGCTAGTGTCTCCTTTGACTCTTGTTGCATACAACTGAGATTCTATCAAATTAGAACTAGAGTGCAATTTTTCAATGTGATTCTTTGCTTCTTTCAATTCAATCTCCAATCTTTCTTTGCAATTCTTAAGATCCAAGATTTCCAAATTTGCTTCCCTTAACTCTTCATTGAGTTGAAGGTTCTCCTTTACTTGTTCATTGTAGACATCTTGATTGTTCATCAATTTTTCATCAAATTCTTCAAGCTGACTCAATAAGGATGCATTTTCTTCATTCAAATTCTTGAATTTTTTTTCAAGATCATTGTTAGAGCATCCTTTCAAATCCTTTCTTAGTCTTTTGATAATGAATTGAGCATCACTGACTTTTTCTTTTAGTTCTTCAATTTCTCTTTTTGAATTGTCCAGGTCTTCAAGAGCTACTTCAAGATTATTCTTCAAATGTTTCATTTCTTCTTTGTCCATGATCTCCTCAAGTGGTTAAACTTCTTTGCTAAGGACCAACACTCTGATACCAATTTTTAGGAATGGGAACACTGAGTGGGGTGGGGGGGGTGAACCAGTGTTCAATATATTTTAACTTTTCACTTTAATCTTAATGCAGAACTTAAATGCTTAAGTACTGAATTAAACATTCACATAAACATGAAACATGAAATCAACACAAGACACCAATATGGTTACGGGGAAATCCAAATAGGTAAAAACCCTGGTGGGACTTGATACCCACTAATATTCTGCACTAGTGTTTTGTGATCCTTGTTAGAAGATCCTTTATTCTGTTAGGAGTAGCTTTACAATGCTTTAAGTATAGTAGACCTTGTTAAGGGTCAGACCCTGTTAGGAGTCTTTTATAATGATCCTTGTTAGGGGAGTGGAATCACTATCCTAGAGCTCACTGCTCAAAAGGTGAAGGATACAACCTTTTGATTTTAGATACACACTATATCTATAGGTGAACTATCACTGTGACAATGCTTGTCTGATCAGTTCCTTTTGTACGCTGATGCTTTGACCTCTAGCAAAGCTCTAACACATCATATGTTGTCTTTGCATACCTTTTCTCTACTTATCACAACTCTACTATAACTTCCATACCGAATACAATGGGCGCATCTAATATTTATACACTCATACAAACAAAACAATTAGGTCGGCCCTATAACTAATTACAAATAATGCTTCCAAATGAATTGGATTAAGCATGCTTACAATTATACATATAAACATGTTAGAAACCTAAATACAATGGGTGCATAGCCTTTACAACATAAAATTATAATCACAAACCAAAATTCTATATGTCGGCTCCATGCTATGTTCTCTGCTGGCACACACTGGCTGTGCAACTTCAACTGATTGTAACTTTCACATCTTTGCATATCTACTTATGCGGTCATATACTAAGCATAAGTATAGTCTAACAACCTTAACTTCCAGGGCGCATACCATAATTCATGCGTACACACATGTGTTGATGCTCTGAGTGGTAGGAACTTTGTACGTTGTCCAGTCTTCAACACTTAACTAAATTCTAATCTTTACACTTAGTGCGCTGACTCCAAACTGCTATATGACTTTGTTTCCATAATGAAAACACTATATCTAGTCATATATCTTAGTATAGACAACTTGCCAACAACAATTCCTTATGACCCCCAAAATACAAAAGAGAAATGGCTACATGGAGCCCATACATCCATGTTTTCTTCCCTCTCCTTTCCAAGGAGAGAATCTACACCCATATCTATCCCAAAATTCCCTTCACCACCGAGGCTACTCTTCCCTCCCAAGGGTGAGTGTGGCCTTGAGAACTTCCTTAATAACAACACAAAAACAAGATTTCTCAAGAACTCAAATCTTCACATTTACAACATCAAGACATGTACAATAATAAGCACAAGATTCACATATACATCTACTAACACAAAATAACAAGATTCTCAAATCATAAGCACATCAAGAACATAATAACTAGTTTCTAACATACAAAAATGAAAATATAAATGAGATCTCTTTCCACATAAAAACATCAACAAGTAAATGAGAAATGCCACCAACCTAGATCTAAGCTTATGTAAGTTATTTGATGAAGACCCTCCTCTTTTCCTAAGTCTCCTTTCTCCAAATTAGCAATGTCTCTAAGTTAGAGAGTGGGTATTCAAACTCTTCCAAAAGAAGAGTCCCCTCTAAAAAGACCTCCACACATACTCCTAGAGATAAGATTGCATTCCCATTGGGTGGTCTTCCCTAAGTTGCTTACATGGTTTCCAAATATGGGCTTCTAAAAAGGTTGGCCACAAAGGTTAGCAAAGGAATTGCATCTTAATGGATGGAGCTCTAACCAAGACCTGCTTCAAAAGTTAATTTTTGGCCATTTTAAAAATCTAACTTTAGGAGGGGTCTTTTGGTCAACTATGGGTTGTCCCATGGTTTAAAATGCTCCTTACCTAAAGGCATATCAAGTGGGCTTACTAAAATTGGCCTAAACACACCCTTAGGCACCTTTTAAGGCCCCCAAATACTCATGCTAAGCTCAAATCCGAAATTCATTGATGAAAAACTACCTCAAGCTCCCTACCCAAGGGATTTCTCATGAGGATCCTCATGGTACTATTCTAGGTTGATGGGAATCCAATCCCCAAGTGGACATGTCATGGCCACAATTGCACACACAAGTGTCAAGTGACACAACAAGAATGACACATCACAAGCCATGTGGCATATCCACTTGGGCATACTAAAAATTAAATTACATTACAATTCAACATATTAATTAAATACATTCATGCACATTACTTTCACAAATAAAATATGATACAACAAGGTTTTTGCCTCTAACTAGAAGCAACCTTGGCTCGAACTAATTTTTTCACATAGGTCTATGCTTTGGTTCCCCGAATTTACCATTGTCTAATTCCCTGCACACTAAAGTCCAACATCAGTAGTCCAAGGAAATATATACATGTAAATTCATAACATTAATGATCAAGATAACTCATCTACAATATCATAATTTATATGGCATAATCATTCATCTATAACATACATACAACTCATCATGAAATATTCAATTCATCACTAAATTAAGATTGGAACATAAACATTGCATAAATAATTCATTGCATAATTAAGTATCATCATGACATCATAATCAATCATAGAACTAAATTAATCACAGTATTCATGAAAATAATATATCATAATGTGCATCTAACCCCTATGGTGATAAAATCCATAATATAAAGTGTTAGAAATCCATAAAGCATCAAAATATAACATCAAACACATCTATCTCAAATGGAGAAACTGAGAGGCTATGACAGGCTCAGGGTGAGGCCTCACATCCTCCTCCCCTAGGCATGAACTTCCACCTGGAGTTCATAAAAAATATGGGGGTACTATGCTCTCATCTATGTTGCATCCTCCCATGATGTATTAACCTCGTCATAGCAATCTAATTGGACCCTAACCTGGTCCATCTCTTAGCCTCAAAGAGCTAGTGTCTGGTGTGCCAAATTGCGGATGGGCTCCAAAGCCAATTGGTCATCTGACTCCACCTACAAGGCATCCCAATCTATGATATGAGTTTCATAAAAAATATACTTTCTCAACACTGACACATGAAAAACATCATGGATGCATGACAGGTTCGGTGGAAAAGCAAGACGATAGGTGACAAGACCTATCCGCTCAAGAATCTCAAAAGGACCAACAAATCTAGGTGCAAGCTTAGAGCCCTTTCCAAAATGGATGGACTCTTATGTGGTCACACTCTTAGAAAGACTCTATCGCCAACTTGATAACTATGATCCTCCTTCTTGGAATCTATGCACATACTTCTTCTATCTATCCTGTACCTCCTTTAGACGCTATCTAATCAAAGTCACTTACTTCTCCAACTCTCACACTAACTCAGGACCTAAAGCAAATCTATCCTCAATGCGGTCCCAACTCAAAGGTGTCCTGCATGGTCTACCATATAATGCCCAATAGGGAGGCATACCTAGAGAACTATGATGCCCATTATTTTAGGCAAACTCAACCAAATGAAGCTACTCCTCCCACCTAGTCTGATGATCCATGACATACATGCAGAGCATATCCTCCAACACCTGATTTACCCTCTCTATTTGACCATCAGTCTTTGGGTGATAAGTGGTGCTATAATTGAGCTTAGCACCCAAAGCTATCTGTAATCCTCTCCAAAAGGATGATGTGAAGAGAGTCTCAATCAAAAATAATCTTATGAGGCATGCCATGAAGTCTGACAATATCCCACAAGAAAACTTGTGCTACTGTTGGGGCTGTAAAAGTGGTCCGAATAGGTGAGATGTGGGCTACCTTGGTCAACTTGTCAACTTTCACCATGATGGCGTCATGGCGTTGAGCTGACATAGGAAGACCAATGATGATGTCCATGGAAATAACATCCCACTTCCACTCTAGTATCTCATGAGGCTAAAGCAAACCACTAGGATGATGATGTTCTACCTTAACCCTCTAAAACTCAAGACATCATGCCACTATCTTAGCTATGTTTTGTCTCATCCTTGGCCAATGATATAACTACCTCAAATCAGCATGCATCTTCTTGACTCTAGGATGTGCTGCATAAGGGGCTCTATGAGCCTCTAACATGATGAAAACTTGAAAATCTCTAGAGGATGGGAAATAGATGTGTCCTCTATGGCATAAAAGCCCATCAGAATCTAGGGAATATCTTGAATACTTACCCTCAAGGGTACTCTGTGACCAAATAATCTGATTGACCTTTGTATACCAAACATCCTCATGCAAGTGATGTAATATTTGATCTCTCAATTCTATGCCTGTAGTCATAGAGTAGGCCCCATGGTGTCTCCTACTCAAAGCATCGACAACCACATTCTCTTTTCCCTTGATGTAGTGGACATAAAAATCATACTCACATAGGAATTCCATCCACATACACTAACGTACATTCAAGTTCGACTGAGTGAAGATATACTATAAACCCTGATGATCAGGATGAAGCTCAAACCAATGACCCAAAAGGAAATGGTGCCATCTCACTAATGCATGAACCACTGCAGCTAACTCAAGGTCATGAGTGGGGTAATTAAGTTCATGAGTCTTAAGTTTCCTAGACTCATATGCAATGACTCAACCATTCTGCATAAGAACTACTCCCAAACCATCTAAGGAAGCATCTGTGCATACAACAAAATCTGCAGATAGATCAGGCACTACTAGAATAGGAGCACTAGTAAGTGCCTTCTTGAGTTCCTAAAAGGCCCTCTCACACTTCTTGGTCCACTCAAACTTCTTTCCCTTACACTGAAGAGAAGTGATGGGATGTGCCACTCTAGATAACCCCTCTACAAAATGCTTGTAGTATCTTGCTAATCCCATAAAATTCCTAACCTCGGTCATAGAAGTAGGTGTAGGTTATTTTATGATGGCTCTAATCTTAGATGGGTCAACTAAGATCCCATCTCCAAAAATAACATACCCAAGGTAATGAATCTTTGTCTTATAAAAAGAACATTTGGACAAACTACCATACAAGTGATTGTCTCTAAGACACTGCAATACCTGTCTCAAGTGCTCTTCGTGCTCCTCTTCATCCCGAGAATATATTAATATATCATCAAGGAACACTATTACAAACTTATCTAGAAAAGTGTAGAATACCCCATTCATAAGGCTCATGAAGACTACTAGAGCATTGGTGAGTCCAAAAGGTACAACTGTGAACTCATAATGCCCACATCTGGTACAGAATGTAGTCTTGGGAATATCACTATCCACAATCCAAAGCTGGTGGTAACTTGACTTAAGATCAATCTTGGAAACACTTTAGCACCCTTAAGCTGATCAAATAAATCATCAATCTTGGGAAGTGGATACTGATTCTTGATGGTAAGCTTATTAAGCTGTCAGTAGTGCATACATAACTGCAAGGATCCATCCTTCTTCTCAACAAAGATAATAGGTGCACCCCAAGGTGAAACACTAGGATGAATGTGACCCTTCTCCAAAAGTTCCTCTAACTAGATCTTGAGCTCATTAAGCTCATTAGTGGTCATCCTGTAAGGTGCCCTTCAAACTGGAGTAGCTCCTGGCACAAAATCTATATGGAAATCTACTACTCTATGAGGAGGCATGCTTGGAAGCTCTATAGGAAACACATCTGCAAACTCTTGAAGTATAGGATAATAATCAAGAGATGGTTCCCTTTCCTCCTCATCCTCTCTATAACTAATAGTAATAGCAAAAAGCTAACATCCCTTCTGCATGCTCCACTTAAGCTGCATGTCTGAGATCATACAAAGGGAGATGCCTCTCTAAATTTTGCAAATCACAATAGGTGTACCATGATCATTAACGCACTCAATCCTCTTCTATTGATAATCTAACTTAGCTCTGTGGGCATAAAGCCAATCCATGCCAAGTACTATGTCATAAGAACCAAGAGGTGTGATACAAAGATCCATAGTAGTGATGAAATCACCAATCTGCACTTGGCTATCCTTCATTAAAGAGTTGACTGACACTCTAGACCCTGATGCTAACTCCACTTCCCAACTAACTTCCTATTTATCTACCACAAGCTCGCAATGTTCCACAACAAATGGAGATATAAAAGAATCAATAGCATTAGAATCAAACAATATGGTAACACTAATACCATTGATCATACCTATAGACTCTATCACTGTGGCCTGATGCTCAGCCTGGTGGTTATCAACCGCTGCAAATACCCTATGAGACTTTCCAAAGTCTCCAACTGTAGGCTCCGATGTTGTCATGCGCTAACTGCCTATCATCTGACCCTAAGGACAATCATGAGATAAGTACCCCATGAAACCACATACATAACAAGGACCATGTGTGTGAGTCTAAACTCCTTGTGGCCTAGAGAACTATTGTCCTCTGGGCCTACTAGAGTCGTTGAAACCACCTCGAGAGGACTGCTAAGTCTGTGCTGGGGGTGCATCTGTATACTGTTGTTGTTGATCCTTCCTTGGTCCTTGTGTCTACCACTGTTTGGGCTTACCTACTGACCCTTTGGTGGTTTCTATTTCTGGTTCTATTGAGTCTGTTGCTATGGGTTCTTATTAAAAGACCCCAAAGAATGCCTATTATTACCCCTCCAATGACTCTTCTAGTGCCCCTATGATTGAGATGTGGAGTTATAGTTCTAAGACCTATCACGAGCATCTCTAGACTTACCTTGAATCTCTTCTACAACCAAGTCCATCTCTACGGCCTCATGAAGGGTCCCTAGTGAGGTCATGCAATCCTGTCCTAATATCCAATCATTGAGTCCCTTAACAAAATAGTTGACTCATAGCTTTTCATCCTTCATGTAGTCAACATAAGGTAACAACTCAAGAAAATGGGTCTCATACTGTAGTACTATGAGTCACCTCTACTGGAGCTTGTAGAACTCATCTATATGCCACTTCCTATAGTACTATAATAGGTACCTATCTCTGAACCTCTCTAAGAATATTTTCCAAGTCATAGTGTCCATAGTAGTGTTGTTCTTAAATTCTTCCTATTTCCACCATGTGGAAGCACCTCCTCTCAATAGGTGAACTGCAAAATGGGCCTTGACATTGCTATCATAATGACACAGCCCAAAGCACCTGTCTACTCAAAAGTCATGCCTTGGCATCTATGCTCTCTATAAAACCATAATAAAAAGGTGGTTTTAACTATAGGTCTCTGATATGGTCCCCAGCATCATAGAGTGCCCTCTGAACAAATCTAGGTGGTGGTTCTGGCATGTGAACTGATTCCACCTCATGTGCTCCATGTCCCTCCTCATGGTCACATGGAGGGCTCCTAGTCCTCTCCCTGGCCTCTAATCTATGTCCTCCGGACAACTGGTGCTCTGACTGAGGAATAACTGGAGGCAACCTATCTTGTATAACCCCGATGAGGTTCTGTAAGGCTAGAAAAACCTCCTGATTAGGATTTGGTGGTGGTGGTGGTGGCTGATTTACGGTGATATTTTGGCCCTTTTTTCATCTTGCACACAAACCGAGGGGGCTCACCTAGTTCCTCATCCTCTAATACATCTTTGAGCTTGACATGTAAGGGGATGCATCCTGGAAATTTCAAAAGGGTTAAACTTAGATAAGAAACATAATGGGTTTAGGTTCCAATGTTGAAACCTTGGCTCTGATACCAAGTGTCGTGCCCATAATTCTACATGCAAAAACACACCAACTTTTTAAAAAAAAGGTTATAAGTTTATGTTTAAGGTTACTCTCAAGTCTAGGACTTAAACCAATTTAATATTCCTACTCTATGTCGCAAGAGCATTAATCAAAGGGTTAAAAGAAATCTTCAATTCTATTGGCCACTAGAGAGTTGCATAACCAATGTTTGTGTATGAGGTGAAAGAACGGAGCTAGATTTACATCCATACTTAGGTGATGTTTCTAGGTTTTCATAGTGGGTTCATAATAACCTCAGGATTCTATAAGTCCTAGTTTGATTATCTAATATAGAAAGGTCAATTTTATATGTTAGTTGGTTAAAGCTACTAGACCAAGTAAATAATTTCCAATTACGTATTCAAGATCACTAAATTATCTAGTCTTTTTTAAATTAAAAGTGCAAATAAATCTGAACAAGTATACCAACCCAATCTACTAAATACATTATCTTTAATTGACTACCCAAATTAATTAAGCAAAAATAAATATTAGAAAATTTACCTTCAACCATAAATGGGTTTGTCATAATACCCTTTTTTTATATCTATACTAAAGGTTAAATTAGACTAACCCAAAACCAAATATTAAATAATGATATATTAATTAATTAATATATAAATCATATATTAATTAATAAATATATTAGTTATTTAATAGATAAATCACATTAATTAATAAATAAAAATAACATATTGTTTAGCAACATAATGAATTAATTAATAACCATTTAACAATTTAACTTTACTAAATTAACTATTAACTAAGTCAAATTATACTAGATTGACTATTTTTAATAAATTTAATCAAACAAAGAAAAATAAAAATAAAAAATAATTATTCCAAGTATTAATTAATAATAATTATAAATTAATAAAAAATGAAGTCGTTGAACTTTTCTACCGATGTTTCTGTGCACCAAAAGGGTTTTGTTGGTAATGGGAAGGTGAAACTAGGGCACTCTGCATCGAAGGGTAATGGGTAGACAGTGTTTTTTGATGCAGGAAAGAAGGAGCTGAACTGTGTGCTAGGAAAGGCATCTCTGCTGAAGGATGAGCAGGCATGCGCAGGGTTTACATTTGGAGGGAATGCTTCATCTTCTATGACACATAAGGTTGCGCATGAGGCTATTGTGACCAAGGAATCTATGAAGGGTTTATGGGCAGAGGCAGCTGCTATAAGTTTTAAAAATGAGGCCCCCACTCGTAATCACAATAGGGAAAGTCACAATCAGGGTGTAGGTTTGAATAGATAGGGGGAGTGTACTGTTGAGAAATTTGTCACTATAGATTTAGAAGAAGAGGTGGAATTGGAGATGGTTCGTAACGAAGAAGGTTTTTCAGAGCTGGGACTGATAGGAAGGTTTAGGGGTAAGTGGCCAAGCCTAAATGAGCTCCATAAATGGATTACTGATTTTTGGGAGTCCATAATAGATGGGTATGTTCAAATCTACCTAGTGGCTAGGGGTTTCTTCATCGTGGTGTTTGAAAAGGCCCAAGACAAAAAAATAATTCTATGTGACTTCCAATGGTGCTAGGAAGACAATTTCCCTCTTATGCTGAAGCCATGACACCCATTATTCTCGCCTGCTACTAAATTTTTCGATAAAGCTCCCATTTGGGTAAGACTCCCTAATCTTCCCTTACATTTTAGGTTTGACTCTTGTCTTGAGGCTATTGGAAATTCTTTGGGGGATTTTCTTTTGATGGATGATGATTCTTCAAATCTTTTGCACTCCACATTTGCCCGAATTTTGGTTGAAATGGATACTACTCAGGGCTTCCCAAAAATAATAAAAATAAATTCCTCAAAGGGTTATTGGCAATAGCCCTTGGATTATGAAGGTTTTCCTTTTAGGTGCAGGAGGTGTTTTAAAATAGGGCATATTGATGATCAGTGCTCCATACCAAAAATACAGAGAAAGAATTCTTGGTGGAAGGATGTCTCTACCAGTCATTATACCATGGAGAAGAAGGATGGGAAGCAAGCTGGGAAGATGGATGGTAATCTGCATAGTTACTCTCAGGCTTTGATTGGGGAAAAGACACTTCAAGACTTTGTTAATCCAAATCTAAGTGTTCCACTAGCTTTAAACAATGTTAATGTTGTTGACACTATGGGTATTGAGATGCTGGTGCAAAATAATATTGCTACTATGCCAGATTGTAGGGAGAAAAAAAGGTCTGTACAATCAAGTGAAAAGGTGGGTGAAGCTGACGACGATGGTAATCATCTTCATCTTTAGGATAAGAATGGTTTGGGTGTTGGAAGTTGCTCTGAGGACAAGATAAAGGCTTGGAAAGAGGAAGCAGCCAAGGTGGAAGGTGGCTGGGAAACAATGATAGGGAGGAAGAGGAAAAGTGTGAAGAAATCATTTGATATGATTCTTCACTCTCAGAAGAAGGGTGGAGACTTGAACAATTTGTGATGGCTCTTTTGAGTTTGATTTTATTGATACTTTATGGTGTGTTCTAGTTTTTGGGTCTCTTAGGGTCTTCTTTCATTTGGGGAGATGGCTCTCCTAGATGTAGCCATCCCTGGTTCGGGCTAGGTTCTATCCCGAATAGATTAATAAAAATTTCTTATTACTGATCAAAAAATAATAATTATAAATTAATATAATTATTAATTAATAATAATATATAAAAATAAGAATTATTCTAAGTATTAATTAATATTAATTACTAACTAATATAATTATTAATTAATAATTAAATAAAATATTAAAAAAAACTTTAAAAGAAGTGCTCGCCACAAATCTTTTTAAGTCCCCTCAGGGACTGCAGGCACAAGCGGGCCCACCCTGCCGCGGTAGGGTAGTACGCCTACAAGGAAAAGCCTGTACCTATCGCAGTAGGCGGGTACCTGCGATGCAGGGACCCGTGGTTTCCTCATGCGAGCCATGGGGAAAAGGGGAAGTGGGGCCCACGGCCCCCCCTTTATTATTATTATTTTTAAATTAAATTTTTTTTTGTTTTAATTTGATTTTAAACTATTATTATTTTATTCCTTTTTTTTAAAAAAAAGTCACCTTTTCGTGACTTGAAAAAGGGTAATCCCCTTTTTTTATACAAAATTAAAATTTGGTACTTTGTATGCATAATATTTATTTGAAAATATTTTTTTGAAAAGGGTTTTTTTTTTTGGGGCTTCTTGGGTGTTGACCCGAGGTGGGTCCCACCCAAGTTGATCTTGAATTTGGAGTTAGTTTACTCTTTATTTGTTTTTTTTCCCTTAGTATTTTATTGTCTAGTGGGTTAGGAAAAATAATAAAATATTGACTATGGTTTTTTGGAAAATGTATGGGATTTCTCCCACAGATTTTCCAGAGACTTGTAGGTCTCATTTTCTCTACTTTTTGCTTTGCACTTGTTTTTTTTTTGTTCTCTTCTACTCTATTATTTGATTTCTTTGTTCACTCTTGTGTTGATTTGTTTTACTAAACTATTATAGGGTCTTTTGTAGATTAAATTACACACTAGATGATTTGAGTCTCTCCTAAGATCTATAGGACAAACATGATTAACATAAAATTTGACATCAATGAAACAATTAAAAACTTCTACAATTTCAAACTACCTAACCCTTTCAACTTGAATATCATTCAATGTGCTATTAAAAATATGTTCCAAGAATCCATATTTTCACTACTTTTTGACCATGAATAACCATTCTACACTATATTGGAATAAATTGATAGAGAGAGATTATCCTCACAAATTTGAAGAAACTATTATGCAACATGTTTCCTATTCCCTTCATAAATTTCCAGCTTACATTATTTCAACCAAGAAATACAAATTTGTAGCATTCCACAATAAGAGTTACAAGGAGAATGAATAAGATTATCTCCATTTACATCATGGTAACCTCCCAATAGACATTTTCAAAATGAGGAGAACTATACACTCAAATGAATAACATACTTTGTTCATTTCCTCAATGAAGCTATTTCACAATGAACAAGAATATTTTCACATAACACTTGATATGAATTACACAAATTTCCAATACAATACAACTTGGAATGTTTCTCATTCCAAAATTTCAACAACACAACACTTTTGACTCTCACAAATACATCAAAATAGGAACTCTCCAAGAATTTTTCTCCTTGCAAGAACGCCCTTCAATACCTGCAAATGAAAATAGTATAGACCATGGGATGCTCACCTCCCAACCTAGGCTTCTAAGAAGCCACCCTTGAGCTTGGGTAACAATCACATAGATAAGGATTCACATTCAAGCAAACCAAAATCACAATAATGCATTAAGCACATTTAAATTCCCATCCAAAGCTATGAACAATGAGTCTCAAAATGACTCAAAATTGGGGTGAAGGTGGACCTAAATCCCAAGGTGAGAAAGTACATTTCATAACAAGATACAAGCCTACACTTGGCTTTCTCATCACACATCTTACCACAATATCACAACCCAACAAAACTCCTTATGACCCCCAATGCTACAAGCCATACAATTTCTTATTACCCCCAAAATAAAAAAGAGAAATGGCTACATGGAGCCCATACATTCATGTTTTCTTCCCTCTCATTTCCAAGGAGATACTCTACACCCATGGTTGTCCCAAAATTATCTTCACCCCCAAGGCTACTCTTCCCTCCCAAGGGTGAGTGTGGCCTTGAGAACTCCCTTAATAAGAACACAAACACAAGATTTCTCAAGAACTCAAATCTTCACATTTACAACATCAAGACATGCACAACAATAAGCACAAGATTCACATATACATCTACTAACAAAAAATAATAAGATTCTCAAATCATAAGCACATCAAGAACACAATAACTAGTTTCTAACATACAAGAATGAAAATATACATGAGATCTCTTTCCACATGAAAACATCAACAAGTAAATGAAGAATTCCACCAACCTAGATCCAAGCTTATGGAAGTTATTTGATGAAGAGCCTCCTCTTTTTCTAAGTCTCCTTTCTCCAAATTACAATGTCTCTAAGTTAGAGAGTGGGTGTTCAAACTCTTCCAAAAGAAGAGTCCCTTCTAAAAAGACCTCCACACATGCTCCTAGGGATAAGATTGCATTCCCATTGGGTGGTCCTCCCTAAGTTCTTTACATGGTTTCCAAATATGGGCTTCTAAAAAGGTTGGCCAAAAAGGTTGGCAAAGGACTTGCATCCTAATGGATGGAGCTCTAACCAAGACCTTGCTTCAAAAGTTGATTTTCGGCCATTTTAAAAATCTAACTTTTGGAGGGGTCTTTTGGTCAACTATGGGTTGTCCCATGGTTAAATATTCCCCTTACTCATAGGTGTATCAAGTGGTCTTACTAAAAATGGCCTAAAAACACCCCTAGGCACCTTTTAAGCCCCCCAAAAACTCATGCTAAGTTCAAATCCGAAATTCATTGATGAGAAACTACCTCAAGCTCCCTACCCAAGGGATTTCTCATGAGGATCCTCATGGTACTATCCTAGGTTGATGGGAATCCAATCCCCAAGTGGACATGTCATGGCCACAAGTACACACACAAGTGTCAAGTGACACAACAAGAATGACACATCATAAGCCATGTGGCATATCCACTTGGGCATACTCAAAAATAAATTACATTACAATTCAACATATTAATTAAATACATTCATGCACATTAATTTCACAAATAAAATATGATACAATGAGGTTTTTGCCTCTCACTAGAAGCAAACTTGGATCGAACTGATTTTTTCACATAGGTCTATGCTTTGGTTCCCCGAATTTACATTGGTCTAATTCGCTGCACACTAAAGTCCAACATCAGTAGTCCAAGGAAATATATACATGTAAATTCATAACATTAATGATCAAGATAATTCATTTGCAATATCATAATTCATATGGCATAATCATTCATCTATAACATACATACAACTCATCATGAAATAATCAATTCATCTCTAAATTAAGATTGTAACATAAACATTGCATAAATAATTCATTGCATAATTAAGTATCATCATGACATCATAATCAATCATAGAACTGGATTAATCATAGTTTTCATCAAAATAACATATCATAATGTGCATCTAACCCCTATGGTGATAAAATCCATAATATAAAGTGTCAGAAATCCATAAAGCATCAAAATATAACAGCAAATACGTCTATCTCAAATGCAAAAACCAAAACGCTATGACAAGCTCGAGGTGAGGCGTCACAAGTTTTGTTACAAGATTGTAATTTTTTTTTGTTAGATGATAGTTGAAATTTGGATGATTGCTTCTCTACTGATGTAGTCCATATTCAGTGAATCACATTAAATCTGTGTTATGAATTATTATTAGTTTTGTATTTTATTCAATATTATAATAGAGATATTGTTTATTACTCTGATCTACCTGAACCCTAACACCTATTCAATGCACTTATCTTTTATCATACATATAATCCTATCTTATCCTAACCTATCTATTTATCATCCATCCATAGCTCCAGTCCAAAACATCTCAAATGTGCCCCTCAAATGCAATCCCAAATGTTTCCTTCCAATCCAATCAATTCTAATCCATGAAATATTATCTTGCAAGCTATCCTATCATCCAAAAACATCTACCGATTATGATCCAAATTAGTTGATAATCAATTTATCCACTTGATTACATTTATCATCATAGGGATTATGTTCTTATCATTAAAAACACAATATTTGGGGTCTAAATTATTTTAGCTTGACTTAGAAAATAGTCCTTGTTTGCATTTGGTTTTTTGTGCTTGCTTTATTGTTGCTTGTGTGTGTTACCATTATTTGTATTTATTATAATCTCCATACTATACTACCACAAGGGCAACACAATCTTCCATATCATTATATTATAATGTATATGCTTTCATTCTACCTTTTTGATCATGTAGTTGGCACATTTTTAGTCTAATTACTTATACCTTGGTTCATTAATCGAGTACACTATGAAATCTAGGTTTATTTTATCATTGAAGCATGATGATCATCCATCCTCTCTATCTATCCAAATTCTCATCATCCATATTTGGGTAAGTGGACAAATATAGGGGATCAAAAAGATTCCAAATTTTTTGTTTTCCCCCATCAAGGCATTTGGAACTTGCCATCTTTGGTGCTATCCAAATAGGTTTGGCATGCCAAACCTAAGGTTTGGTCACACCAAACACATTTGGCACACACCAAATATGGCGTGTACCAAACTCTTTACACTGGGGAATCTCTCTCTCTCTCTCTCTCTCTCTCTCTCTCAATTGCTTCAAACTCAATTCAAATGCAACTCTGAGTAAGAATACATACATGAAATTACTATTTCAATGTTTTTCTCATTTTTTATGCTTAAATTTATATAATTTTATGTATATAGTTTTAGGATGATTGAGAGTGGTTTCAAGTCTTTGGGAGTTATAATTTAGATTCTAGGTTTTTGAAGATCGTATGAATGTGTAAATATATTCAAATTTTAGTAATTAAAACTCTCTCTCTCTCTCTCTCTCTCTCTCTCTCCTTACTTAGTCCTGTAATGCTCCAATGTCAATTTGACACCTGAGAACTTCCTATGTAAGGAAATCTTGTACAAGCCCTTTGAATAAGCATGCTAAGTATTTTTCACTTGTATGATAATTAGGCTTCACTATAAAGTATGTTTCACCTATACAATAAGGTACCTATACATTAACTAGACTCCACCCATATGGTATATGTTTCATCCATACAATATGTTAGGATTGCACACTTCCACGACACCCTATACAACAATGTAGGTGTCACTTTAATTGAAACATGATGAAATATCCTTTATCTTCCATATGGTGAGGAAAATTATCCAATCAAAGATATGAGGTAGAAAATGTTTTCCCATGTATGCCAATTATATATTTAATCCCTTCACCAATATTATCACAAATAAAGGAATAAATCATGAACATGGAGTACACACCATCAACAAGAATTGGATATTTCTATTTTCAAATGATAAGAATATAACTTAGATTACATCATATTTGTCTTCAACTAAAGGCTTCATATATTTCAACCACAAGAAGAATAGGGTGAGGAGTGACACCCACCAAAAATGTGAATGTCAGAATGGTGAGAATCTTACACCTTGAAAATGACAAGCAACACTGAATCCCAACTAGAATTATAAATATACAAGAAAAATAAACTAAACCATGATTTCCTACAATTCTAACCATGACCTTATAAAAATATCCAGGAAGTTTCCAAAAATGTGACAAGAAGGCTAACATGATTTATTCATTACTTTTATTAAATTACCTATTTTTTAAAAGAGGGGTAAATGCTTTGACCCAGAGCTATGAACTAGTGAGGCCAAAAATGGGGGACCTCATCTCCAATGAGATTTGAACCTTGATGGAGAGAACAACAACACAATAATTTAACCATCACAACATGCCACTGTTGGCATAATCAAATTAATTAATTAATGGGTATGAAAGATATTAGTTGATGCAAAAGCATCCTAGGGCAATTGGAAATCCTACATGTTGGTGTGTTTCTATGTTACTTGGCTACATCTTTGACCGAGGGGCTCGATCATTGAAGGGATCAGTAGATGAAGGTGCTCTGTAACTTTTGGCACTCAGTAGGACCTGTGCTTGGTGATGCTTGTAGTGTCCAGTCGATGTGCTTGCTTAGTGATGCCTAGGTCACTTGGTAATTTTATTGTTTATCGATAGTTTGGCTTACTGACAGGAGTTCTTGGGAATTTGGTTGGATGACTTGATGTATTTAATGTCGATAGATTGTGTTACATTCTCCTATGTGGATCTGGAGGATGATATCGATAATTAGTTTTTTGTAAGGTCATTTGAGAGCTAACTAATGTTGCATTTAATATTTGCTTATTTTAGAAGTCAACTAGGTTTTTGGATTTATTTCTTTCTTCTAGCAGACTTATGGCTAGAGTAGTATAAAAGCAAGGGTTTTGATAGTTGTTAGGGACAGGGATTTCAGAAAGGGATAGTGATTGGATCTTGTGAGATCTTGCAGATCAGATTATTTCTCTGATATTTGTAATAGTAGAGCTAGTGGTTTGCATGTTTAGAGACAAGGAGATTGCTTGGTACCTTGTGAGCTCAAGTTAGATCTGTCTTAGTGTTTCTACCAATTGCTGGTGTGTTACAGATCTAGACTAGCTAGAGGATTGCAAAATTATTATTGTAATTGAATTTTGTTTATATTTGGCCCTAACTCAGAAGGCCTTATAGCCAGACATATTGAATGAAAATTCTATTTGAGTATTCTCTTGTTGTGTTTATGTTGTATTGTTGTTGCTTGTGTAGGTTTGGACTATCCATTATTGTATTTTCCACATTGCACCGCATCAGGTGGTATCAGAGCTTGAAGTTCTTGAGTGTGTGGATAGATTGCTGAGTTGAGGCAATTTGCACTAGGACCTTAGGTTGGTGATTTTTTTCCTTGGGTTTGCAAAGATCTTGAGGATGCCTCTGAGAAGATTGGACCCTACGGCGATTGTAAATCTTTTTGATACTGTGGAGTCAAAGATTTATGAGAAGGTTAGATTGGATGAAGATGGCTATGAGGAAGTTGTTGAAGACTTTAAAGCTGCTGGGTCTAGTGGAGATGATAGAACTAGTCCGAGGGATAGATCTGGTGAAGATAGAATTGGTCAGTTGCAGAGATCTAGAGTTCAGTTAAGTACTAGTTACTAAATGGAAGTTTCAAAATTCTCTAGTACTTTGAGACCTGAGGACTTGATTGATTGGATTGGTGAGTTAGAAGACTTCTTTGAGCTTAAAGAAATTGAAGATCCTCTTAGAGTCACTAGTAAAATACACACCTATTTTTGATGAAAAAATAGTCAAATTTTCTACCAAGATTGGTTGAATGATCTACAAATGGTCTTGTCACTATTTTTCTTGTTGAACTTTTGACATGTCATTATTAAGGTAGAATGTTCTATGCCAATCTTCGTTGAAAATGACATCTGCAATTGGCAAGTTTATTTGTCAAACTTGCGACTAGTGTCAGTCGAAATGTTTGGCCCACCTGACTAGGATGCCAATCCCATGATGCTAAATTTTGACTCAGAATGGTCAATATGTAGACTAGTCTTGGTGAGGGTTTCAGCCAAAGTTAGTTGAAATTTTGACCAATGGCAGTTGAAATGTTTGGCCCATTCGACCAGGATGCAAAACTCATGATGCTAAATTTTGACACAGAATTGTCGATATGTAGACCAATCTTGGTGAGGGTTTCAACTAATGTTAGTCAAAATTTTAACCAAGTATGGAATGTTAAAAAAACCACCTGAAGATAAATATCGAGAATAATCACCAACAACATCTTGGTCGGTGATTAGTCTAGATATTTATCTTCAGGTGTTACTTTGCATTAATATATATAGTTGTGTATTTTGTTATGTTACTTTACTATTAGCATAATGGTTTATTATGAACTTATTTGATGCTAGTTACTAGCTGTTAAATGAGGCAACTACAAACATTTTAATAGATTTTCATTATTAAATAATGAAATTTGCATATACTAGTGTTCTTCGTATTCAAAATAACATTACATGATTTATTATTGTTCTTGGGTCTTACAATCATATATAGACCAATACCATCCTAGGAAACTGACAACCACCCATGTAACTACCTCTTTGGTCAATTTGTCTTATGATTTAAACATTACATGTATTGTTCTTTTAAGAACATTTGACTCTTTTCTAACTTTGAAACATAAAAAACTCTCTTATTACATTAACATGTTCTTATGAGATCTTATGAATCATAAAACACTAATCAAACTCTTAATCTTCCCTTTGAGCCCTTACATGACCATTATAGACCTTGTTTTCCCATTATGGCAATATTTGATAATTTAATTACAAATAGCTCAACATGAGAAAATATGGCTTTAATAGTCTTGATTACATCATCAAATGGTCCTATAGATATTATAAATTTAATTATTTCATAGAATCTTCATTAGGGCGTTATAGTAACCCTTGTGTCTTACGTGCTCCTACACCATACTCTTAGGCTTCAAAAATTTCCATGTCCCTTGGCAACTCTTACAAAGAAAAGTATGAGAAAAACAAAACATGCCTTCATCTTAACTGTAGGTTTGTACTTTTCCTCCATCATAAATATTCTCCTTTCTTGACGTTTACTCACTTGGATATGCCTAGTCTCTTTCATCTTCACCTTTGGTTTTCCTCCCCTTTCCAAAATGAACACCATGTGCTACTCACTATCCATCATCATCTTCATGCCTAACATCTCTACCAAAACTACATATACTTGCACCTTGATCAATTTCATTTTCCAAATACATGTCTTGACATCATCATACTCAATCTCCATGCTTCGGGAACTCACCCTATCCTTAGCCTTCTCATCACTTACCACCATCTCTTCATCCTTAGTCCCTTCTTCCTTTTAGACCAACTTTACTTCCTCTACCAATTTCTCCTTCACCATATGCATTTCCTCTTGACATTCCAACACATTTTTTATCTCCAAGTGTACACCATTAGCCCCACCATTCCCTGTCATAGGGGTAAATTTCTACTATGTACCCATTTCCTCTTTCAAAGGACATAACATAGTCCAATTAAAAACTTCCTTATCTTATTCAAGCCATCATTTTCTTGCTTCATCAACATCTATGTCTTTCATCTTTGTCTCAACATCTAGAACCTCATTTTCCTTAGGTTCACCATCCTCTTCTTGTTGCACCCTATGCATTTTCCCATACAATGGACAAATTACCTCTTCATATTCATCATATTTATGTTGCACCTTCATCCTTGTTTCTAAGGCATCAAGACTCCTCATTATTTAATCTCTCTCCTTTTTCCATTCCTCTATTTCTTTTCTCTACCATTTTTCTTCTCCCTCTCTTATTATCATTTCCTCTTCTTCCCTTTTCTTCTTCCCATTCTTCAAGTAGGTTGTTATCACCTTTACCAACTCTCTATCTATTGATGTCAACCCCATCTTTTCCTTACCTTGGCTACACAAAATTCCTCAATACCTAATCTACAAGGATCTACAACCTGGCTCTAATACCACTATGATGCAGAGGCATCATGGGCCCATTCACAATCATGTCAAAAATCTTCATTTTCCCTTGTACAACATGAAATTAGCAATGTCTTTCAAGACAAATCTCCACTTCTTTATGGAAGATATAACTTCACATCATCACTCAAAACTCAACTCCCTATTCCAAAATGTCTTCTCCAATTGGATCACTCTCCAAGACCGCTCAATTGATCCCACTACTCTAATCACAACCTTTGAATTTCGAACAAGATTCCCTCTAATCTATAACTCCTAATTGCATACCTCTGATCACACACTAACTTTGATTGTATTTAATAACTTGACTAATTACATACCCCATTTCCTTATGACAACACACTCAACTCATCAATCACTCTACCTCCTTGAATCTTTACACCCTTCTCTAATCATACTCATGACAGTACCCCATACTCTCACAGGTAGTTTAACAACTCCAAACTCTTTCAACAAGTAATATCCTAATGGACTGTGAATGTCCCCTATGAAAATATCTTTAATCTGACTCTTATCTTGAATGAATTCCTAATTCATGACTTAGACTCTTGAATTCTTCCAACATCAATGAACTCTTACTACAACCCTCTCAACACCTAATACACCTAGCAAACCTTCACAACAATCCCTTGAACTCTTTGTGTAGACTAGGATTTGAGTGTGCACCTAAACCTGTTTTGAAGGCCAAAGACAAACAAACGTCATAGCGTATAATCAAATCAAATTTAAAGGTAAACAAACTAAAATCAAAGCCACCTCAGTTTAAGCCTAAAACGGATGCGCCCATGCACCGTTTGATATGCTTAGATATAGAGGGATGTGGGTGTGCAAACTCAAGCACTTGGAGCATGCAAGATAAATGATTTGAGGATCAAGAAGACCCAAAATGACACAAAATAGGTATGAGGAACCTATTTTGCCTCAAAGGCCTCAAGATCACACAAATATGCAAAGCTAAAAGATGAACTAAGATTGATTAAACAAGAAATGAATCTATGTTAATCCCATTAAGCTAATTTAGATGTGATTTAAGCTTGAAAATGATCTAAAATGATGAACTTATGCTTATGCTAAAATGAAAATGGCATTATAACTTTGCTATTGAGTTTGAGAGTTGAGAGATGATTTGCCTTAGGAAGTGAGGGTATTTATAGGATTTCTAAAGGCTTGGGGTAGGAGGAATGAATGGCCAGGATTGAAATCCTTAAGAGAGGCCAAGATTCACTCAAAGGGAAGCACATGGATTGTGCTAGTTCTCAGCCAATCAGGAGGTGACACATGTCACAAGGTGAGTGGATGAAGGGAAGGGAAAAGAGGAGTCAACAAAGGTGGCTCCAAGCTCATAACTCTCCAAATAAATGCTTGTAAGAGCAATGAATGGGCTTTAAGAGGCTTTGAAGACTTTGGGGAAGCAATAAATGCTTTGTGGTTGAGATATTTGGAAGGAAAGACTTTGCTTTGGTTTAGGAAAGTCTTAAGCTTGGTTAGGATTGCACAAAGGTTTAAGGGTAGGATTAGGATTAGATTAGGACAAAGAAAAGGATTAGGATGGGTGAAGAGGGTGGATTTGAGAAGATTCTAGAAGAGTCTAGATTTCTCCTTAGTTTCATGGAATAAAAGTTATTCATTCCAAAAGCTTAAGTTTTAGGAATATTTATTAAAATATTTTCAATAAATATGAAAATTAAATATTTAACCTTAATTAAATATTTAACCTTGGGATTAGGTTTAGAAAAGATGGGATTAGCCTTTTAATCGAAATTAAGAAGGGATTAGAAGATTTTGGAAGAGGTTAATGATCTTAAGGAAATTGGCCAAGTTTGGGATAAAAAATAAATTAAAAATAAATTAATTTATTTTTGAAGTTTTTTGGTCAATTTATTAATTAAATAATTAATAAATTAGGGATAATGTCCAAATGACATTTTTAGGCTAGATTCCTTAATTAAAGATTTTTAATTAAGAGAGAGGGATTTAATGCCATAAAAATAAATTAATTAATTAAATAATTAATTAATTAATAAATGATGATGTCATCAAGGATTTTTAGAAAACAAAAATAATTTATTTTCTGAAGGATTTTTCGGTGTCTACATTTTGCCCCTCTTTGATGCGATGCCGCAAGTGGCATGGTGTCAAAGACAAGAAAATGAGATGCCGAGGCTAGAATTAGAAGAAGAGGGTATGACGCCTGGGTGGACTAGGAGAAAGAGAGATACATGCCCCGGTGGGACAAAATCATGGAAGACGCGCCCAGTGGGACAAGGAGAAAGAGGGATTACACCCTGGGACAAAGTGTGCCCGGCGGGACGAGGAAGGAAAGGCCTAGGAAGAAAGGGGAGATAAATAACCTCACTTCTAAGAACAAATATGGATGATATGCAAGATGAGATGGAAATGCAAGATGCAAGATTAATCTATATGATAAATGCAAGGGACCAGATAGCTCCACGTGCAAACGGAAGTGCACAACCTAGATTTAATATAGCAATGCTAGAGACCTGCCAAGGATACTGGGATCACGAGGCCTGTCAACAACGTCGCAGAGGACTGACGAGGACTGACGCTAAACAAACACACAGGGTTGCCCCAACATCACACATGAAGTGTAGAGGCGACATGGCGGAACCGATGCTGAAGGAACCACAAACACACAACTGACTCACAGGTAGAAGCGAAAGATCAAAAGACCTTGCCCTAGATTATCCGCACATGCAGCACACCGTGATATAAAGAATCGTGGTGACCCTGGTGGGATAAAGAGAAGCCAAAAAGATTAACAAGACCCAAAGGACAAAAATCCAAGATCAAAATGATAACTCCAAAAAGACATCCTTTGCCAAGGAGAGAGATTAGGTTTGATTGATGGTGGGAAGATTGGTCGGACAGGAGGAACGATATATCCTCAAGGACCAGGATGGAAGATTAGGTCAGACAGGAGGAACGATATATCCTCAAGGACCCATGGGTTGGTGAGAGAATAAGTGTAGTTGTTCACTGGCAAAAGCTGAAGTTCAAGGAATAATCAGGATGAGCAAGGATAAGTCGACAATTGATGTTGCTGAAGCACAAGGCCCGAGTGGGACTAAAAGTTTTCTGAGGCTGGGAATGGGACAAGATATTTGATCGAATGCTGCTACAGGAAAGACAAAGGCTATGTACAACAAGGAGGAACGATATGCACAAGGGATATGTACAGAAGCTCAGGATTGGGGATAGGAAGATCACACTCGGCAGGACTCTCACTAGGATGGAGACAAGAAGGATAAATACAGAAAGGAATGCGCTGTACAGGAAAGGGAAAAGGATATGGTACAAGATATGGTACAAAGCTTTGGAATAGGATATGGATTGCTGATGGGTTGGAGGAAGATGGAAGCCGAATGCTTGGAGGATAGGGGAGATGGAATTGCTGGGAGATCTGTTATGGATGGAGGAAGAGGACGGTAGCTGAAAGGACAACTGAATAGATAAATAGCTCAGTTTACTATGTTGGCGCCTGTTTGCCAGGTTTTCACCAACATACTTGTCCAAGGCGCTTGAATTGCCAAGTTTTCACCGTTTGGACGATTATTTTCTCTTTCTCTTTTCTTTTTTGCTTTTTTTTTTTTCACTTTTTTGAATGTTTTTGGATTTTCTGATATATGCAGGATCAGGTTCAGGCATAGAACCTCTTCAGATGGATGATGTTGATGGGATCATTCAAGGGCTCACCTTCTGGTGTTGATAGCTGATAGGCACCGGAGCCGAAGGATGCGGTGACAACATAGGGGCCCAACCAAGTAGGCTCAAACTTGCCTTTCTTTTCTCTATTCGCTAGGACCTTCTGATTTTCTTTAAGAACCATGTCACCGACTTGGAATTGTCTAGGATGGACCTTTTTGTTATAACTCCTTTTGAGTCGATTCTGGTATGCAACCAGGTGATCATAGGCTTGCTGTCTCTTTTCGTCTAGCAGATCTAGCTGTGTGAGCCGGGCCACATGATAGTCTTCATCAGTTGTATAGTTCTTCATGGAGACACGCAAGGATGGGAGCTCAACCTCGATCGGTAGAACGGCTTCAGCACCATATACAAGGGAGTATGGGGTGGTGCCTGTGGGAGTGTGATAAGAAGTGCGGTAGGCCCAAAGGGCAGGATTGATTTGGAGGTGTCAGTCACGACCAGAATCATTGACAACCTTCTTGAGGATTTTCAAGATAGTTTTGTTAGTTGCCTCAGCTTGGCCATTTCCTTGAGGGAAATATGGACTGGAGAAATGATGATGGATGTGGAGTCTGGCACATAGATCATCCACATGCTGGTTTTCAAAAGGTGTGCCATGGTCTGTGAAAATGGTAGATGGTATGCCGAAGCGGCAAATGATGTGGTAAAGGATGAACTTGGATATTTGGATGCCAGTGGTTAGGGTGAGCGGAATCACTTCAACCCATTTGGTAAAGTACTCTGTGGCTGTTATGATATACTTGTGTCCATCCGAAGAGAGGGGGGTGATCAAGCCAACGAGGTCGAGGCCCCAACATGAAAAAGGCCACGGTGGTGCAATAGGCTGTAGATCCTGTGCTGGTGCATGTATCAAATTGGCATGCTGTTGACATGGGAGACATTTCTTGACAAATTCACACGCATCATGTTCCATTGTTGGCCAATAATATCCAACTCTAAGAAGCTGCTTTGCTAGAACCATGCCACTCGTATGGGCACCGCAAATTCCAGCGTGAACTTCTTGTAAGGCCAGGATGGCCTCGTTTGAGTCTAAACATCTAGATAGGACATTATTATACCCGCGATGATATAGGGTGTTGGCTACAAGAGTGTAGCGGGAAGCTCTGCGAATAAGGTTTTGGCGTTGGTTATTGGTGAGATGGGGAGATATGATACCATTTTTTAGATATGCATGGATGTCATGGTACCATGGGGATTGGGGACCAACCAAGACACACACCATGTTTGCATCAGTGTTCTCATAAGCTGGCAAGTGTAGCTGCTCGACTAGAAATTCATATTGTGTTGCGTCACGTGGGATTTCCAATAAGGATCTGATGGTTGCCATTGCATCTGCTACTTTGTTTTGAAGCCTTGGGATCTGATTGAATTGTAGATGTAGGAAATGCTCTTTTAGTTTATCGACCAGTTGCTTGTAGGGTAGCAATTTGTCATCCTTTGTCTGATACTCATCAAGGACTTGCTTGATAATGAGCTATGAATCTCCAAAGACTTGTAGTTTTGTGATGTTCCATTGGATAGTTGTTCTGAGACCTGAGATGAGTGCCTCATATTCTGCAATGTTATTGGTACAGGGGAATCCCAACTTGAATGATTTTGGAATATAGTCACCTTGAGGTGTGACGAATAGGATTCCTTCCCCAGAGCTATGGGATGTGTTGGAACCATCAAAGTATAGTTTCCACATGGGCTACTCTTCAATCATGCATAAGTGTTCATCGGGGAATTCCATGATTAGTGGATAGGCATCCACCAGTGGTGCTTCTGCTAGCTGATCGGCAATGACTTGCCCTTTGATTGCTTTGCGATCTACATACTGAATGTCAAATTCACTGAGTAACATGACCCATTTTGCCATACGGCCTGTGAGGGTTGTCCTTGATAACAGATACTTAAGAGGGTCCACCTTTGATATGAACTTGATCGTGTGGCTAAGCATGTAATGTCTAAGTTTTTGAGTGGCAAAGACCACTGCTAAGCATGCTTTCTCCATGGGTGAATAGTTAAGCTCATAGCCCACAAGAGTGCGACTGATGTAGTCGATAGCTTGTTCTCTGTTTTCATCATCATGCTGTGCTAGGAGTGCCCCTAGTGCTGTAGCTGTTGTTGAGATGTAAAGGATGAGTGGGCATCCTGAAACCGGTGGTACTAGGATTGGAGCATTAGCTAGATACTCCTTGAGCTTATCAAAGCTTCTTTGACATATGGGATCCCACTTGAAGTTGGTGTCTTTGCATAAGAGATGTGAGAAGGGTTGACACTTATCTGCTAGTTGTGAGATGAACCGCCAAACTGATTGAAGCTTGCCCTGTAGGCTTCTGAGCTGTTTGAGATTTCTTGGTGGAGGCATCTCTGTTATTGCTTTTACCTTTTTAGGATCGATCTCTATGCCTCGTCTAGAGATGATGAAGCTTAGAAGCTTGCCAGACGTAACACCAAAGACACATTTCTTAGGATTAAGCTTTAAGCCATAATGATTCAGATGATCAAACACACGTTCTAGGATGTTGAGGTGCTCATCTCTTGTTTTGGATTTTGCAAGGATATCATCCACATAGTCTTCAAGGATCTTGTGGATCATGTCATGGAAGATCGCTGTCATTGCTCGCTGGTATGTTGCTCCTACATTCTTTAGCCCAAATGGCATCATGTTGTAGCAAAAGGTACCCCATGGGGTTGTGAATGCTGTTTTATGTTGATCTGCTTCTGCTATATGAATCTGATTGTAGCCTGAAAATCCATCCATGAGTGATAGCATTTCGTGACCTGCTGTGAGGTCTACAAGCATGTCTATGTTTGGCAATGGGAAGTCATCCTTAGGGCATGCCTTGTTCAAGTCCTTGAAATCAGTACAGATTCTGATGTCACCAGAAGGCTTTGTGACTGGCACCATGTTAGAGATCCACTCTGAATAATCTATTGCTCTGATGATCTTAGCTTGGAGGAGCTTCTCAAGCTCTACTTTGACGAGCAATGCTACCTTTGGATGCATTTTCCTTAGCTTCTGCTTCACTGGCTTGACGTTTGGATCTACTGATAGGTGATGAACAACAAGGTTTGGATCAAGCCCAGGCATGTGGGCGTATGACCATGCAAAGTTGATGATGGATTCCTTGAGCAAGGTACTGAGAGCGATTTCTTCTCCTTCTGTTAGGTTGACTGCAATGTAGGTGATCCTTGGACATTCTTCTGTTCCCAAGTTGATTGGCTTGGTCTCCTCTATGATGATCGGCGACTGCTCTGGTCTATAATCTTGGATAGGGGGAAGAGGCAAGGCTTCATCTTCTAGCGCCTGAATTGCCAGGTTTTCACTAGAAGATACGCCCTTTATTTTTACTATTTTGGAATCAGAATGTGCCCCAAGGGGGTTTTCACATAAAGACTCATGATGTTCTTTTGCTATTTCATTTTTGCGACTAAAGCTTGCCTCTTCCCCAAAATATCCTTTTGGGTGAAGCTGATAGACAGAGGTTGATGTTGGATCTTGATTGCTTGCTAGACCTGATGCCCCCATGAATTCTAGGAGTGCTTGTGCACTTTGGAACTCGTTGATGTGTGCGATGCTTGGTTGGTCCCAATCTATGAGGTCGGGGTTTGTGAGGGGAAGATCTATGAGGTTAATGGAGAGTTGTTGGAGAACAGAAGTCCCCAGGAGGGTGTCGTCGGCAAAGATATCATCGTAGGATCAGATGTCTTTCTCTTCGGGGATGTCTTCAATTTCCACGAGGTCATCCTGGCTATTCAAAAAGTTCACGTTGGTCATGTTAGTGCCCGCAGTTGTGGTATTGGGCTCTTGTTCAAGCAGGCGAGGGGTATTAAAGCCAAGTCCTTGTTGTTCTGGATTTTGGGATGGTATGATAGGAAACAAATTTCCATCCTCTTGTGGTCCTAGACCACCACCTTGATAGTTATAGTGTTCTGTGACATTTTTGTAGGGGATTGGATATTTCTCTTTAAAGTACTCAAGAATTTGGGTGTCACGTGATGGGGGATCTTTGTATAAGCATTTGTTAATATCTGGATCCATTTCTTTGCTGTTGATGGTACCATGAGACTCAAAAGTCATGTTTCTGATTTGCTTGAGCTTATAATGTTCTTCAACAGGCTTGTTTTGACAACTTGGGCGCCCTTGAGTATGTGGATCACGTGGAAGAGCTCCTACAGCAAATGCATCACTGAGGCTGTATTCGCCACAACCCTGGTTGTTGATCTTGACGGATGATAAGGTGGAAGAGAGGATGGTCTCTGGATCGTGATGGGATCGGGATGAGCTAGCAATAGAAGTACCAATATCGGTTCCAGGACAATGAGTAGAATGAGGGAAAGATGCTTCCATCGCAAGGCAGTATGCGAAGGGGTTAGGGTCAGCGTGGATGGTAACCTCAGTGCCTTGATGTGGAAACTTGATGCACTGATGGTAAGTAGATGGTACGGCCTTAATGGAATGGATCCATGGACGACCGAGGAGGATATTGAATGGTAGGTCAAGATCAACAACGTGGCAGACAGTATCTTGCGTTGCTGGGCCTAGCTGGATAGGCAAAGTCATAGTACCTTCAGAGGTACGCTCCAAGTTATCATATGCTTTGATAGTGATTTGCTCATGTTGTATGTCGGCCTCCGTGAACCCGATCTTCTTAATGAATTTTAATGTGCACAAGTTGAGGGCTGAGCCATTATCTATTAAAACTCGTTTGATGGAAAAGTCTCTGACCATGACGGCAATGCGGAGAGGGAGAGTATGGTCAAGAGCGACATCTGGTATATTAGATTCTTTGAAGGATAAGGCACATGCTGCTGATAGGTGTACCACAAGAGTTTCAAACTGAGTTGTGTTAATGTCCGTGGGGACATGGCCTTCTTTTAGAGCTTTGTCTAGGATCTCCTGATGGATGGGTGATGTGCGGAGCAAATCCAAGATAGATATTTGGGCTGGCATGTTCCCAAGATGCTCTATGATATTGTATTGTGCTCTTGGTGCATTATGCTGTGTTGCGCGTGTATTTGATGCTGGCCTGGTGTTAGACTGTGCTGTGGATGCAGTAGATGTTGGCCTTGGAGGAGCAGGTGATCTCGGAGGAGCACCGGCAACAGTTATCCTACCACTGCGGGTAGTTGCAGCACATTGTCGATCCGGTCCTCTGACGTGGATGGTATTGATGGTGGGCTCACCTTGGATGGGCTCAACTTGAGTTATGCATCCAACATACTTGTCATAGTTGATGTAGGCCGCTGTGTGATCTTCTTGCTTGCCTTTGCCATGATTTTGGGGCTGATTGGCATTGGATTGATTCTTCCCGGTATCGTGTTGAGGGAACACATTTTGATATATTTGCAAACCGGCGTTGGGTGAAGCTTGAGCTGGTGCATCGACCTGGATCTCCTTGCGATCAATGAGATCCTGGATGTAGTTCTTAAGCCGCATGCACTTCAATGTTGTGTGCCCCTTCACACGATGGTAATCACAGTATTCATTTTCTTTATACCAATCAGACTTTGGTGCGTTGTCATCCTTCTGTGGGATGGGCGGATATGTGATCATATTTGCTTTGGCTAGCCGATAAAAGATCTGATCCAGAGGCTCACCCAAAGGTGTGAAAGTCCTCTTTGGATTGTTCTGATTGTTGGGCTTGTTCTACCTTGGGGCAACGTTAACTGTGTTAACAGGATTGCCTTGACGTGCTGGCTGTTGCTGTTGGTATTGCTACTGATACTGTTGCACAGGTGGCTGATGAGCTTGAGGAGGCTGCTAATAAATAGGTGCTTGATATGCGGGAGCTGGTGGTTGCTGATAGATGGGTGCTTGTGGCGTTTGGTATGTTTGAGCTGGTGTAGGACTAGCCACAACGAATTGTACATTTTTAGTGTCAGTGGCTCCATCTGTAACAACATTCTTGTTACGATTCCAGTAACGGGATTTATCATTGTTGGGTTTGTTTTTGGAATCATCCTTGAAGTGGCGAATAGTGCCTTCGTCTAGGAGAGCTTTCTCGATACCTATGCCCTTGCTCTTGATGTCTTGGTATGTCTGGAGACAGTTCATTCGCATGTGATGGGATAGCTTTGGATGCAAGTTATCAATGAAGATCTTTGTTAGATGCTTCTCTGACGGCTGATATGATAACCTGGTTGTAAGATTCTGCCATCTTTGCAAGTATTTCGCAAGGCTTTCTCCATCTTTCTATTTTGAGTTGCATAGGTCTAGCAAGGACAACTCATTCTCCACATTATGGGCATAGTGTGTGATGAACTTCTCAGAGAGTTCAGCAAAGGTTTTTATTGTCCCATGTGGTATTTTGTAAAACCACTCAACAGTAGTTCCTCCCAAGCTTTTGGGAAACAGGCGCAGGAGATAGTTATCACTGTAAGCTACTTCTTGGCACGCCATGTAGAACTCTTTGATATGGTTTACTGGATCTCCTTTCCCCTGATACTTGTCGAACTTGGGCATCTCAAAATGCTTGGGGAAAGGGATAGTTGCTATGGATCGATCGAAGGGATATGAGCACACCTCTTCGAACTTGTATGTTTTATTCTCTGTTCCACTTTGTAGCTCTTTTAGAGCATTTTTCATTGCTTCCCACTCAGCATTGAGTGGCGAGGGAACTGGGACTTCTGCTTGTGATGGAAGTTGTGGAACTGGATATGGCGCTTGCTGTGGATAAATGGGTTGGAACTGATTTTGAGGTAATGGTTGCTGGGGATATTGCTGGTGTGGCATAGAGGAATATTGTGGTAAATGATATGGAACCGCTTGATGTTGTTGGGCTACTTGCTGTTGTTGAACTGGTGGTTGTTGTGGGACTGCTTGCTGATATTGGACATTTGGAACTTGCTGTTGTAACTGATGGGTGGGAACTTATTGTTGCTGGGGGATGATAGGGATTTGTTGCTGGGGCTGATAGCAAGGGACTTGCTGTTGTTGAGGAATGATGGGTGTTTGCTGAAAGGGGACATGTGGTTGCTGTGGGGGAGGCTGTTGGAACGATGCTGCTTGCGGGTATGATGGTGGTAGTTGCTGAGGTTGGCTTTGGGTTTGGCTGATATAAGCTAGGTGCATGCCTGCGTTACTTAGAGGTGGAACATATGTGGGAAAGCTAGAAGCAAAGGGTGATGGGGTAAGATAGCTGGGGAAAGTTGGCTGTTGAGGTGGTGTAACTTGCTGGAAGGTATTTAGGATTTGGGACGAATAACTTGAAGCTGGCGGTGTTTGGGGTAGTTGCTGCTGTGCTACTTGGGTGAAGGTAGTTTGTTGACTTGCAACCATAGATGTAGGGGATTGAGATGGGATCCCCCATGCCTTCATTTCTTCTTGTGTAAGGCTCCACTAAGAGCTTGTGTTAGGGTGCACTGCAGTGGATGATGGAATGGTAGGAGCAACGGGAGCTTGGGACACGAATGATGGTTGAGATAAAGGAGCTTGTTGAGGTTGTGGTTGAGCGGATGTTTGTGAGGAGGAAAATGAAAGAAACACCCAAGAGAAAGATGAGGTTGGAATAGGAAGCGATTGCGCTAACCCCAAAGAAGAAGGTACGGGTGCTTGGGGGGTGAAGGGTGACGGTGCTCCTTTGATGGTGAAAGGCGTTGCTTGACTTGTGGATGGCGGTGGTGTAAAAGCTTGTGTGAGAGGTGGAAGCTGACTTTGGGTTTGGATTTGGGCTTGGGCAGCCATATCAGATGATGAAGCAAAAGGGGTATGAGATGGAGCGGATGGTGTTGCAGCTTGTGTCGTGAGACTGGTGAGGCTTCCTTGCAAGAAAAGGGGAATGGTAGAAAGCTCTTGGGGTGTTTGCATGATAGGATCGGGAAATGTTTGGACCAACGGAGAATACGCTTGTGCTGGAACTTGGATAGTTTTGATGGGGATGCGTGGATAGAGAGATGGTGGGATGGAGGTACTTTCTGGTAGGTAGTGAACAAACGTGCTTTGCTGATGTTGTGGTACAAGGGCATTGGTTGCTGGTGGGCTTTCTGGAGGATTTACAAATGCTTGGTTTTCCAAAGGGGATGAAGGGATGTTTGGATCTTCCCATGGGTTACTGGCTTGGATCTGGGGATTGTAGGTCATCATGGCGTTGGTGAAAAGGTTGGGATCGGATGAGGTTGTTGGTGGATAAAGATTCATGCTTCTTCTTTTCCGAGATCTGGTCTCAACAGGCATGGAGATACAAGTGCTAAATGTATGCAAGATGTTTGGCTAAAAGATGTTGATGGATGCAAAGTTGATGAACTTCTAAAGATGATGACTTTCTAGGATGCAATGCAAGGATGGATCAAGATGGCGATGATGGAAGCTGGATGGAAGAGATATGGGTTAAGACGGTGGAGGAAAGATAGGTTGCTGGTGGAAAGCTGATGAAAGATTACTGAGTGGTCAACAAATGAGCTGCTATTTTTTCCCAAATGGAGGATCAGAGATATGATGGGGTCAACCTAAGATAGACTGATGATCTTCGGTCAACAAGTTTCTTATCAATGCACTCTAATCTCTTGCTCGAGATGATGGCTATGCAAGGACAAGGTTTGATTTCTTTATGACAACACGTTGTGCCAAAAAAGAGGATGGTCTCTGATCTTGGATATGGGATGGGAACAACTCGAAAGGGTAAACACTAAGTGTTGGTGGATCTCTCGATTTGGAACAAAAGATGGTGGATCTGCTGGAAAGATATGGAAAGCTGATGGGGGGATGCTGGTGGAAAAGGTATTGAAGGGTGAAGGGACAATGCTCTATCTAAAGGGATAATGCAAATGACAAGGATTGATTCTAGAATGCTGGTAGGAAGATGAATGCACTTTATGATGTTTTGAGATGCAACTAAGGTTTTGATGTTGATGCAAAGGGTGAAACTAGGATGAAACTAAGATGCAAGGCTATTTGAGACAAAATTTCAAGATCCGAAGATGGAACAAGACATGAACAAGGAATTGGCTAATCTTCTGGCTCAAGGTTGACAAAGTGATGGTTAACTCGGAAATGGAAGGTGAACTGTTTGATACGGGCATTATGGGCAATGTTCTCAAGTCTGGTTTGGGACTTCTCCTCTGCTTGGGTTGCTTGGATAATGGATTGATAGGTCTTGGTGTTCTTCTTGATAACTTTTCGCTCTTGATAGGCTTGGGATTTGGGCAACTTTGCTTTAGGATGTTTGTTCTTGCTGGGCATCACTTGAAAAAGAGGCTTCTGATTTTGAGGCAAAGGTTTCCAATGGCAAAGGTTAAAGTTAAAGCAATCTCCGCAAGGGACAAAGCAACCCCGCGGGATACAAACAAAGGCAACTGACTCTGACAAAGCTTTGAAAGTGTATGTTTCAACAAGTGTTTTCACGGAGTCTTTGACTGTCAAGCACTTCAAACAGATCTACCTAAGGAAGGTGAGTATCAAAATCGCTTGCCCACAGCTTGGTATCCCCTAGAAGGGAATACAAATGGTGAGTAATCTTGAGGCGACCCGGTAAACCCCTTGGAATCGATCCTTGCACAAGGATTTTGATACTTTCCGATGTAGATAGGGTAGCCTCTATTTTATCAGGTTGCTAATGATTCCGTGGTGTCTCCATACCCGGTTATGCTGATCATTCGTGACTCACTTAAGAGCCTTGCCAATTATGCTGGGGGAGAGGAATGTTTACCATCCCCAGACACGTGTTTGGCACGAACGCCCGGCGATTAGGAGATGTAAGTGATTCTTTTGGACTTCACTTATTTGTATACCGGCCGGGGGGGATACCGGTTTGAGGTCGTTCTCCGAGGAGGAAGCGCTTCTCCTTGGACAGGCCTTGCTAAAAGTAGAACAAGTGAACTTGTCCAAGTTCAAATGTTCCATGTTGCTTACTCTAACAAGGATTATGCAAGAATTGAAAAACTCCTACATGCACATCAAGCAGATTTTGTTCATTTTCCCAAATTTGAGTAAGTGATGTTTGAACTTTGAAATGAAGACACTCGTGATTAGCTTTTGATTTGTTCCTTTCCTCAAAATGTAAATAAATTGAACGTTTGCAAGTTCTTTCCTTTTGTGCATTCAAGATTTGATTAGCGAGTTGATTTAAGAACTTTGAAAAAGCTTTGTTTTGTCCCTTAGATCACTCAAGATTGAATTTGTTTGCTTGCTTTGGAATTTGAAACGAGATAGGGAATAGAGTTGTTTGTTCCTTTAGTGCATTCGAGATTTGGTTTGCTTTTCAAATTGACAATGACACTCTAGGACCTAAGTTCATTTCCTTAAGTTTCATTCAAGATTTTGTTTGACCTTTGCTGTAATAAAAGAAATGAAAAAACCAGTCCTAAGCAACTCAAGATAAAAACCAAAAGCGACACTGTCCAGCTTATAGGCGACGCTGGAAAGTGCAGAGGCGACATTTAATTCCTACAGGTGACATTCTGTACCTCAAAAGGCGACAGATAAAAAACCAGAGGTGTGATTTCTTTTGTTACAGGCGTGATTTCTTTACATGCAGGCGACAGAAGAAGAATTCTAAGACGGAACAGAAATTGTCAATCACAGGAAAATCTCAGTTATGCAGGCGTGAAAACAGAACTCATAGGCATCATTTCTTTCCTCAAAGGCGTGATTTAATTGCATGAAGGCGTGACTGTATTGTTTGTAGGCGACATTTCTTTTGATGAAGGCGACATTTCTTTGTTTGAAGGCGACATTTAATTGCTGTAGGCGTCATTTCTTTTCATGAAGGTGACATTTCTTTTGTTTCCTGCAAAATACAAGCATATAAAGTATAATTTCATCAAAATGATTGTGGTTTGAGTCCCACCGGGCGTGCCAGAATGTAGACTAGGATTTGAGTGTGCACCTAAACCTGTTTTGAAGGCCAAAGACAAACAAACGTCATAGCATATAATCAAATCAAATTTAAAGGTAAACAAACTAAAATCAAAGCCACCTCAGTTTAAGCCTAAAACGGATGCGCCCATGCACCGTTTGATATGCTTAGATATAAAGGGATGTGGGTGTGCAAACTCAAGCACTTGGAGCATGCAAGATAAATGATTTGAGGATCAAGAAGACCCAAAATGACACAAAATAGGTATGAGGAACCTATTTTGCCTCAAAGGCCTCAAGATCACACAAATATGCAAAGCTAAAAGATGAACTAAGATTGATTAAACAAGAAATGAATCTATGTTAATCCCATTAAGCTAATTTAGATGTGATTTAAGCTTGAAAATGATCTAAAATGATGAACTTATGCTTATGCTAAAATGAAAATGGCATTATAACTTTGCTATTGAGTTTGAGAGTTGAGAGATGATTTGCCTTAGGAAGTGAGGGTATTTATAAGATTTCTAAAGGCTTGGGGTAGGAGGAATGAATGGCCAGGATTGAAATCCTTAAGAGAGGCCAAGATTCACTCAAAGGGAAGCACATGGATTGTGCTAGTTCTCAGCCAATCAGGAGGTGACACATGTCACAAGGTGAGTGGATGAAGGGAAGGGCAAAGAGGAGTCAACAAAGGTGGCTCCAAGCTCATAACTCTCCAAATAAATGCTTGTAAGAGCAATGAATGGGCTTTAAGAGGCTTTGAAGACTTTGGGGAAGCAATAAATGCTTTGTGGTTGAGATATTTGGAAGGAAAGACTTTGCTTTGGTTTAGGAAAGTCTTAAGCTTGGTTAGGATTGCACAAAGGTTTAAGGGTAGGATTAGGATTAGATTAGGACAAAGAAAAGGATTAGGATGGGTGAAGAGGGTGGATTTGAGAAGATTCTAGAAGAGTCTAGATTTCTCCTTAGTTTCATGGAATAAAAGTTATTCATTCCAAAAGCTTAAGTTTTAGGAATATTTATTAAAATATTTTCAATAAATATGAAAATTAAATATTTAACCTTAATTAAATATTTAACCTTGGGATTAGGTTTAGAAAAGATGGGATTAGCTTTTTAATCGAAATTAAGAAGGGATTAGAAGATTTTGGAAGAGGTTAGTGATCTTAAGGAAATTGGCCAAGTTTGGGATAAAAAATAAATTAAAAATAAATTAATTTATTTTTGAAGTTTTTTGGTCAATTTATTAATTAAATAATTAATAAATTAGGGATAATGTCCAAATGACATTTTTAGGCTAGATTCCTTAATTAAAGATTTTTAATTAAGAGAGAGGGATTTAATGCCATAAAAATAAATTAATTAATTAAATAATTAATTAATTAATAAATGATGATGTCATCAAAGATTTTCAGAAAACAAAAATAATTTATTTTCTGAAGGATTTTTCGGTGTCTACACTTTGATCCCAAACTGTTAGACATAGACAGTCAATTATCTCTCTATTTTGAGACAGTCACATTAATGATCATAAAATATGCGTTCCTTGGTTTTCAATCACTACAACATATCTAACATTTTCCCACTCATATCTCTAAATCAATCTCTTCCTTGTGAATTCCCTCCATACACAAATTCACCATTAAACCTTCACATTACTCTCTTTTCTCAAATTGAGACAACATTCCATGACATTCTGCATTCAAATGCACATGAAACGTTAAGCATGATCTTCTGCAAACACAAAGACATAAAATACAAAAAATTCCCCATTGATCTACCAAATTTGGGGCTTTGATTCATGTTAAACAAAGAGGATCTACATTTTAGAAACTCACTTATTACCCTATGAGGGTTTGGAATAGTTTGCACAAAATTTTGGATATCTTTGTTAATACTAAATGGAATTAAATTCCACAAAATCCAAAATGACTATGATTTAATGCTCTAACATCTACAATAAATGGCTCTCCATAAATATACCATATAGACCTTAAGAAAATGTTGGAACAAGACTGTTTAACTGAACATAATCATGAAATATTGCAGAAAACCCAAACTTCATTAATCATAAATTGATTACATCAACTCCCTTACCCATTCTTTTAAAAAAGAAAAAACCAAAAAAAATTAGGATTGTTAAATGATTTAGCATTTAAAACATTATGGCTTAAAATATACCAAGTGATAGCATGTTATGGCATGTCATTACATTTAGGCTCATCACAGAAGTAGAATGATAGGTCAAAGACTATTTTTACAAGACTTAAATTGAAGACAAGGGCAGACATGGAAAACAGAGAACATAAGGACAAATATCCAGCCCAAAAAGTGTGTAGTTCTACTGTGGCTACTGTGTGTGTGAAAATTGTACCTACCTGTGGACACAACACTTCAGTAAAATATTAGAGGTTAGCAAAATTAGAAATCTGTAAATAAATGAAACTAGCTAACCAAGTAATTTACTGCCTTCTAGTAGGTGCGAGTATGGAATTCTCAAATTAGACCGAGATCAGTGACAATGCAACACCTAAATGAAGGATTTAAATGATTGAAAGCAATGAAGATGAAATGCAAATTAATCTATCTTTTTGGGATTTTTGATGCAATAAAATGAAAAACTTGATCTATGAATCTAATCTAGATGAATGAAAGTGCTATGCAGATTGATCTAAGATGATATGCTAAATGCTATGAATGTTCAAAAACAATAACAAAAATCTCACAATAGCCTTGATTCACAAAAGCTTGATTCTTTAGATGCAAATTCGCCAGAGTAAGGATGCAAATTCAAGGATCTATTATGAAGAGTTGAGCCTTGTTTTTATAGAAATCCAAGGTTTTGAGGATGTATTGAGAAAAGTCATAAATCACTCTTGATAAACTCAGGTTGATTTTTGAGTTAACAAGAAATTAAGAATAAATAACTCATAAAATCATGCAAAAAATAGCTTTGATCTCAAAATAGAGTTTAGATCTCTTTTTCAACTCATCATCAAATGGTGAGTTTAGAAAGTTAACAAATTGAAATTGAAAATTGATTTAAAGTTAACTGCTTTTTTGATTGTACGTGATTTAATATGAATTAATTTAATAAATAAAGTGATTTATTTTCCACTTAACTGATCTTAAACTTAAACAATTGATTTATGGGTTAATCAATTATTAAATCAAACTTTATTCCAATTAAATCATTAAATTTGACAACTTTAATTTTAAATCATTTAAATAAATATTCAATTGATTGTTTTATAGGAATTTTGATTTATTGTCAAAATAAAAATAATATTAATTAGGAATAAATGCAATTAAATCTAATTAAATAATTAAGCGGCAGAATTAAATTAATTAATTAAATATTCATCATATTCAATTAATCAACTTTAGGATAAATAATGACATTTATCGCCAAATAATATTTAATTAAAGATAATTATGATAAATTAGGAATATTCAAGGAATATTCCCCGATGCAGAATTAAGATAATCAATTAGGTTTTTGATAAACTGATGTGCAGATGTGCCTTAGGTTAGGACTTTGATGTCGATTTCGATCGAATTATTAATGAAAGAGGTTAATGAACCTATAGCCCATTTTTGGGGTATTACACTTTGTGCCTCTTTGAATTACTGTGTGAAGCACAGTGGTTCAAAGATTAATCTATTTTTGATGATAATGAAAGATTTGAGAGATAAACCAATTCTGAGATAGAAACTGATTAAGAGATTGGAAAAAGTTGATTCAAGTCCTGGTTGACCAAGAATCGTGATGATGTCAACTATAGCAACAATGAACAGATGATTATGAAAAAGTGTCAAAATGCTTGATTCTGAACCTTATGATTAAGAAGAAGTGAGTGACCTGATTCCATACCCGATTGTTCAAAGGAATCGAAATGGTATAACATCTGAACCCTTCAGTTACGAAGAACCAAGGAAATAACACTAATGAACCGATGGTTACAAAAAGCTGATATAGTTTACAAGATTGATTAGGATACTAGATTGATATGGATCTCGATGGATTTGATATGCCCCTAAGAAATGTTCCCCAAGCGACGAGGTCTTTTGATGAATCAACAACTAGACGTGGTTGTTATCCTAATTATTGAGAGAAAGATTGATTTACAGATTTGATTGATGTGCAATACCATACCCCCTTCGAGATTAAAATTGAAATCTAACAAGAAAAGTCAGTGTTAAATAATGTAGAAGCATGTTAATTCATTTTAGAATTGGTTGTACACATCCGAAAACATTTTCTGCATCGTTTGAAGGTCCAGAAGACCAAGTTTGACTAGGTTTGACCATGAGTTGACCATGGGTGACCAAGTTGAAATTTTGATAGTTTGATGTAAGATAATCAATTAAGTTGAATTCTAGATTTTTGTAATGATTGAAGGTCGATTATGCAAGCAGTTGGCCGTCCTAGGTCCAAAAATTTGAAATTGCTATTTTGACAATATAAATGATCTCAGATTTTGATTTTGATCTTGAAAATAGGTTCAGAACGTCAAAATTAGTCAGGGGTGCCTACTTGGTGATCTGTTAAGATCTTCGTGTGATACTCAGTCCTTATGATATGTTTACCGTAGTTTTGGAGAATCATTAAGCATCAAGCTGATTTGGGCAATCGTGAGATAAATGCAATCATGCAAAGTGCAAAGTGAAATATAGACCTAGGACCCAGGGCTTAGTCACTGATCATGTGTCAGTCTTTTTCATCATTGAATTTTTAGGTAACCAGATAAATCAATACAATGTCCACTGGTTATGAAACCATAGACATATGAATATCAATTTGTTTTCAGAATGTAGGATTAGATATAAGCACCAAGGCGTAAATGCCAGGATGACCTGAATATCATGTCCATTTTGATATAGCTATTTGTATAAGCATCAAAACATAAACGTCGTGATGACCTGAATATGCCTTGCGTAACAAACACATCAAATAATCAAGAGATCATTTTGAATCTATTGTGAATTACCTGCAATGACCCTTTATCATTCACATCCTTAGGTAAGATCATGTTTCATAGTAGGAGTAAGAAATCACTCAAAAAGACAATATTTAGATCAAACTTCCTTGAAGCATCTGGGTATCAATGGTCGAGGTACTCATGGCCATCCAATAGGAGATGGAGGCTCTTATAGATGGACACCATTTCAATCCAGATTTTCCAAAGTTGTTATATTTTCACATACAAGTAGAAGACAAAGAAAAGATTTTTCCCCCAGTCATCACTCTCTAAATCCAATAAAGGACATCATTGAAGAGCTCAAAGGGAAAAAATATGCAGAAATATCAATGTGAATTAGTAAGCATACAAGGAGATAAAACCATGTGAAGCATAGATTGTTTTCATTTTGTTTGTTGTTGTAGTTCATTTGTGTTTTATTGAAAAATCCTTTCTGGTAAGGAGACGAACTGATTAACTCAGATGTAGCTTTGGAAGGAAATGGAGACCATAAGATATGACATTGATTGCCCCCAAGTTTGAAACATTTTTAGGATACAAATGTTTGAGCTGATTGATACTCAGACTGACTTTATTGAAAATAGGAATGTGGAAACAAACTAGGAGATATGTACAAACTAAAGCAGGACTGAAAGCTGGGAAAGACCAAGATTGAACTAATAGATGGAGTGTTTTGAACAAGTGGCACCTGTTTGTCAGGTTTTCACCATCTTGGCAGAGATTCTATTTTTGCTACAAAGGCGTCTGTTTCCAAATTTTCACCAAGGCACTTTTTTTTCTCATTTTTTTGTATTTTTCATTTTTTCAATTTTCTTTTTTTGAATTTTTTCATTTTTCATTTTTTTTTTGTGATACATCAAGGTACCTATTGCTAGGTTTTCACCAGGATGTTCATTTTTTTAGGAATTTTTCCAATTTTAAAGATTTTTTCAGGACATTTTACCATAGATTGAATTCCTTAGGCATAGAATTTCTTCTAATGTAGAACATTGATTGGTTCTCAGAGCTATTCTCCTTCAGTCGTTGAGATTTGATAGGCTCTAGAGCTAAAAGTAGTAGTGATAACAAAGGGACCTAGCCAGTTGGGTTCAAACTTCCCCTTGCATTCTCTATGTGATTGATTTTTAGGATTCTCTCTCAAGACTAGATCACCAACCTGAAATTCTCTGTGTCTAACTTTCTTGCTGTATCCTCTAGACATTGTTTTCTGATATACCCTGAGATGATCATATGTTTCTTGTTTGTGCTCATCTAGTAGTTCAAGTTCTTGCAACCTAGACACTCTTTAGTCATCATCAGTTACTAGACCATGCATTCTGATTCTTAGTGATGGGATTTCAACCTCAATAGGTAGTACCGCTTCAGACCCATAAACTAAAGTGAATGGTGTAGCCCCAATGGGTGTTCTGATACTTGTTCTATAGGCCTAGAGAGATGGATTGATCATAAGATGCCAGTCTCTTCCTATTTTATTAACTGTATGATGAAATATTTTCAATAGATTCTTGTTAGAAGCCTCTGCTTGTCCATTCCCTTAAGGATAGTAAATAGATGACCAGTGTTGTGTAATCTTGAATTTGGCACATAGATCATTTAAGTCCCTGTTCTTGAATTGTCCACCATTATCTGTGACTATAGAATGGGGAATACCATACCAACATATGATGTAGTTCAGGATGAACATAGAAATTTGTTTTCTAGTTGCTTGAGTCAAAGGAACTGCTTCTACCCATTTTGTGAAATAATCTATAACTCTGATTATATGGGTATGTCCATTAGAAGAATGTGGATAGATAGAACCTATAAGATCAAAAGATCATTACTAAAAAGGCCATTGTGTTGTGAAGAGAATTAGATCTCTCCCTAGTGCATGAATCAAGTTTCCATGTACTTGACACTTTTGACAATTCTTCACATATTGGATAGCCTCTTTTTCCATTTCAAGCGAATAGTACCTAGCCCTAATAAATTTTCAAGCTAGTGTTAAACCATTAGAATGTGATCCACATATACCATCATGGACTTCCTGTAATGAATTTTGAGACTCTTCCTATTCTAAACACCTAAGTAGTGTACCATCTAGACCTTGTTTGTATAGATCATTATCAATGATGACGTACCAAGATGCATTGCAGATAAGGTTTCATTTCTCATATTGGTTAAAGGAATTAGGAATGATTTGATCTTAGAGATAGGAGGAAAGGTTTTTATATCTGGATGAATCATGACCTACAACAGTGCAAATCATATGGGTTTTAGGGGAATCATATGCAGGATAAGATAGTGCTTCCACCAGGAACTCGTAACGTAGCTCATGTTTAGGCTACTGGAGTAGGGATGATAGCATTGCCATACCATTAATAGCCTTATTGTCTAATCTAGGAATCTGTTCAAATGTGATAGATATGAAGTATTTATTTAGATCATCTACCATGCATTTGTAAGGAACAAACTTTTCATCTTTTGTTTGATACACATCATTGACTCGGTGTATTACAAGTTGTGATTCTCCATGAATGTGTAATTTTGTTACTCTCCACTCAATTGCCATCTTTATGCCATTAAGGAGATCTTCATATTCAACAATATTGTTTGTGCAAGGAGACTTTATTCTGAATGCTTTATGGATTGAGTATCCTTAAGGTGTGATGAACAATATGCCTACTCCAAATCCATTCTATGTATAAGATCCATCAAAGAAAAGATGCCAAGCCCTAGAAGATATGTTCGTGATGGATGAATTAGGAAATTCCATCTATAATGGTGTATCATCGATCATTGGTGCATCAGCTAGCTGATCTACAATTATTTTTCCTTTTATAGCTTTCCTTTCAACATATTCTATGTCAAATTCACTCAATAGCATCACCCATTTAGCTAATCTACCTGCGAGGGCAGCTTTTCTTAGTAGGTACTTTAGTGGATCAATCTTATCTATTAGTTGTGTTGTATGAGCTAGCATGTAATGTCTCAATTTATGTGATGCAAAGATCATAGCAAGATAAGATTTCTCAATCATTGAATAGTTCTTCTCATATGCTACCAATGTTCTACTGATATAGTATATAGCTCTTTCCTTTTTGTGTTCATCATGTTGTGCTAGCAATGCCACCAGTGATGTATCTGTGGCAGAGACATATAGGATCAATGGTTTCCCTTGGATAGGAGGCATAAAAATAGGAGGATTTGACAAGTATTGCTTGATATGGTTGAAATTCTTCTCACATTCCTCATTCCATGCAAATGTCACACCTTTATGTAATGTTTGTGTGAAAGGTTGTGAGATGTCTACTAGCTAAGATATGAAGTGTTTGATAGATTGTACTCTCCCTTGTAATGTTCTCATTTGACTGATATTCTTGGGAGGTTGCATCTCCATGATAGCTTTAACCTTTATTGGATCTACTTCAATTCCTTTCTTTGAAACAATGTAGCCTAAGAGCTTCCCAAAAGGAACACCAAAAGCACATTTCTTAGGGTTTAGTCTGAGACTAAAATTTTCCATTCGATCTAGTATTTTTCTCAAATCATTTAGATGTTCAAATATTATCATAGACTTTTCCAAAGTGTCATCAACATAATCCTCCATAGTGTGATGCATCATGTCATAAAAAATAGATGTCATAGCTCTCTGATATGTAGCACCTGCTTTCTTCAAACCAAATGGCATGACATTCCAATAGAAGGTACTCCACACACATGTGAAAGCAATTTTCTCTTGATCCTCTAGAGTAATTTTTATTTGATTATATCTAGAAAAACCATCCATTAAAGAGTACATCTCAAAGCCCACATTCATGTCCACTATCATATCGATATTTGGTAATGGAAAATCATCCTTAGGGCATGCTTTGTTTACGTCTCTAAAATTTGTGCACACTCTTATAGATTTTTTTGGTTTTGATATTGGAACAATGTTAGAGATCCATTCAACATAATCAATAACTCATATGAATCCAACTTTTAGTAGTTTCTCTAATTCAACTTTAATCAAGAGTGCAACATGTGGATGCATCTTTCTCAATTTCTGCTTGATAGGTTTGATGCTCGGAGATATAGATAAATGGTACATTATAAGATCGGGATCCAATCCTAGCATATCTAAATATTTCCATGCAAAGTTGATATTCTTCTCTGTTAGGAAAGTAGTAAGTTCTTGTTTTTCTTCTTCTGATAAGGATTGTGCTACATGAATCAACTGTGGTTCCTCTGCTATTCCCAAGTTGATAGACTGAGTGGGCTCAATCAGTACTGGAGATTTGTCTTGTAAATGACTCGGAAGGACATCAAATATCTCATCCTTAGGTGCCTCAAAGGGGTTTTCACCTTTTGATATGTCTTTTATTTTTACTTTTTTAGGTTTGGAGATTGTCACAAAGTGGTTTTCACCCTTAGAACTCCTTTTCTTTTTATTTTTATTCTTATTCTTTTGACTAAGATACTTGATATCTGACTCTATCATGCTAACACTCTATTCACTAATGGAAGTCCTCATAGGCTCCATTGCATTAAGGTAGAAAGAAAGGGCATAGTCATTTGGAAAGGTATAGATATATTAGCTCAGATTTGTGGAGGTTTGGTCAAGAAGTTTAGGGTGTTGGATAGTCAAAGAGGGGAAAGATTGGGAAACAATGTTTACAGATATGGCGTTGTCATCATTAGTCCTAACTTGACTCTCAATTTCGAAGGTGATATTACAACTTAAAATGTTTAATTCATGAAGAATCTCAATGTCATTGTTGGAGTCCATTTCAGTCATAGGTGGATCAGACTCGTTAAGTTCATCATTTCGATCTAGACTCACATTGGTTTTAGGTGCATATTGGTGGATAACATCAACATGTTTTTCTGTAATAAGTTCATCTTCCTCTAGAATGATACCCATTCATAATCATTGGATTCCTCATCTATGCCTCTAGGAAATCTGAGAACATGTGTGAAATCAGGATGGATTCCCCAAGAAGGCTTTACTTCTGATTTTGATTTGAATTCATACTCATGAGAGTCTATCTCAGAATCACTATGTTGCTCCAATTGTTCAACTATTTGGATAGTTGCAATGGGTTCCTCTAGTTTGATTTTAGTAGTAGGTTCTTGTGTTTCTACTACATTGATACTCTCCTTAGGTTTCTCTTCATCTTTAAGGAGGTCTTTTATTGCTTTAGGCAAGCACTCATAAGGAATGAGCTCATCAGTGGTGTCTAAATCATCACTATCAAATTGTTCTATTTCTTCCTTTAGTTGAATTACTACTGATGGTTCAATCTATTCTAAGACATGAGGAGAGTTTTTGCTAAGATAGAAAGGCTTCTTCTAATATCCTAGACTTGTTGTATTATTTTTTATTTGGCCACGATGGTCATGAGGTGATAAAAGACCTTTTCCTTGTAGTCCTAGAGGTCCTTTTCCAGTGTATCCCATTTTTGTGATCAATTTATTCCCTAGTCCATATGACTTCTGAGGAATTTTTCTTGAAGTAGTGTCACATTTCTAGACTGATTGGGTTTGAGATTCATCTTTGTATAACCATGAAGGCATGGCTTCTTCTTCCTCAAACTCTTGTTTAGATACTTTCTCTATGACAAAGCTTCCATTGAACATGACTTAGGATTCTTTAACATTAGGTTTCACTTTGTCTAAAGGTTGTCCATAAGATTTTGGGGATAATGGGAGAGATGTGAGAGATAAAATAGGTTCTATTGTGTATTCTCCCATACCTGTGTCCTTAATTTTGACTTCTTTAGCAATTTCTTCTATCTTGGATGTTGATGCAATGTCCATTTTCTTAGTGGAAGATTCTCTATTATTAGGAACAAGTTTTTCGACACTTTCCTTCAATGCATTGCAAGTTGTAGATATGTCCATTGGAATCATTACCTCTACTCCTTCATAAGGAAATTTCACACTTTGATGGTATGTGGAAGGAATAGCTCTCATTTCATGTATCTAGGGTCTCACTAGGAGAATGTTGTAAGCCAAAGGTAGATCAAGAACTTGACATGTGATATCTCTAATAACTAGACCTGTTCTAATAGGTAAGACAATTGTTCCCTCAGAGGATCTTTCTTGTTCATCATATGCCTTAATAGTTATCTTCTTTTTAGGATCAATGGTAGCTTCTGATAATCTTAGTTGTGTGATCAAGTTGTAAGACCAAATGTTGAGACCAGCGCCTCCATCTATCAACATGCATTTGACACGATGGTTTTGGATCAAGACTTCAATGTGCAAGGGTTGGTTATGTGGGTGACTCAATGAGTTATCATCTTCCTCTGAAAAGGAGATATACTATGGGGACATCAGATGACCAACCATAGTGTGGAATCTATCTAAATCAAGGTGATCAAGAATAGTGGATCCAAGCAGAGCTTTGTCTAGAATGGCTCGATGAGCAGGTCATATCTGAAACAACTCAAACATGGAGATTTTTGTATTGGTACACTGGAGTTGTTAGACTATACTGTATGATGTAGGTCTAGTATCCTTAGGATTTGATTTTGAGGCAGCCCTCTATTTTGAAGTAGATGAAAGATTGAAAGGCACCTTAGGGACATTTGATGAATCTAAGTTTTGTCCTTGTAGATGTGTTTGAGCTTGTGATCGAGTAACTGCGTTTGCTGATGGATTATCCCTATCTTTTCTTACAATGGTGATGACATTGCAATGTTCAGATAAGCAAGGTTGAACCATGTTTATGACAACATTGTTTCTAGAGTAGGCATAATTGACTTTAGCACCCATGTTAGGATGAGAAGATGAATCTCCTTGACCATGTTTCAAAAATGATTATGTGAATGTTGTATGATCATTATTGCTTTTATGACTGTTAATTATAATTTCTCCATTATCAATTTTTTCTTGTTTGAGATGCTTTAAGCACTGGTAGTTACTGGTTTTATGACCCTTATTGCAATGGAAGTAACAGAAATAATTCTCTTTCCACCATTTTGGTTTAGGTTCAAGATCAAATGGTCGGATCTCAGGTAATGTGATTATTTTGTTGGCCAATAGAGTTTTCATGGAAGATTTCAAGGATTCTCCAAGATGAGTAAACTTGTGTTTAGGATCTATAGCCCAAGGTTTATAGTCAGATGGCTTCTTGGTAGACTCTATCACTTTTATCTTGGAGGCTTTGATGGCTTGGGTACCAACAATGAGATTGAATGCGAGAGCTTTAGATGGGGGATGGACATTATTAGCAATGCCATCTGTGACAATTCTCTTACTCTTGTTCCAATTTTTGTTCTTGTCTTTAGAAGTAGATCCAGATTCATACTTCTCTATTTGAAGCGATATGTCTCCTATTTTCACAAGGACTTTCTCAATTTTGATTGCATTGTCTACCATCTTATCAAAGGATGTATGATTTTGCATTTGCAAATGGTAGTTGATCTCTAGAACAAGATTTTTATTGAAGATTTCCAGCTTCTCTATTTCTAGAATGGATCTAGAATATAGAGAAAACTTCCTCCTCCATCATTTGAGGAAAATTAGGAATGGTTCTCCTAGGTATTGTTTCAAATTACAAATGTCAATCATGGTGATCGGATGTTTGATGTTGTAGGAGTATTGTTGATAGAATATCTTGATTAACTCCTCAAAGGTTTTGATGGTCGGAGGCATTTTTGAGAACCAATGAATGGATGCTCCTCCCAGAGATCGAGGGAAAAGATGTATTAAGTAGGTTGGTTCATGCATGAACTCCATGGATTGAGTATAAAATTCTCTGACATGATCTTAGGGATCAGATTTTCCATCATATTTATCATACTTAGGCATCTCCACTCTTTTCAAGAATGGTGGCATGTACAAGTCTTTATCAAATGGGAAAGGACATATAGCCTCCATGGACAAATCTTTAGGTTCCTTCTCCTTTTTGAGTTTGTTGAGCTTGACTTGCATGGCATGCATCTATTTCATCATGGTTGTGATAGGAATTTATTCCTCATGTGTGATGATATCTTTGACATTAAAGTGTGGAGGAAGTTTAGCTCCTTGTTGAGCTAACTCTAGGAAGTATGCCTCTCTATCTTCATGCAAGAAATGCTTCATCATTCTCTTGAAGTTATCATCATTTTGATATTGGGAAATTTCAGAAGGTGTGGGTTCTTGATCTGCACCATGTTGAGATTGATGTCCTTGGGATCCTTGGTTTGCTCCTCCTAAGACATGGTGTTGTTATGAGAACTACCATGGATTGATTGATGCGGGGTTGTTTGATGAGCTGCGTGGATTGATGCAGGCGGGGTGATGTAACCACCTTTCAAGAAAAGATTTCCAAGAGTGTCTTCTCCAAATTTATTAGTGTCATAGGGTTGATGAAAGGTGTCAGCAATCACTAAAGATGTTGAGGAAGAGGGTTTGGGTTGTTCTCTTTCTTTTCTTTGTGATGAAGCTCTAGTTTCCACCATTAACCTTATGTGAAGCAAGAGAGCAAGATGAAGACAACTAAAGAATGACTTGATTCAAGAAGATCAAATGATGTAACCTTGTCAAGATTGGATTGATTAAAGATTGTTTGGATGTAAATGAAGGATACTGTGCCCTAGTTGTATGGGTAGATGACCAAAAGATCACGGACATGAGCTCACAACACTTAGTCATTTTGAGGATTGATTTGAATTAAATTGAAGATAATGACAAGGTTTTGACACAAGATGAAAAAGATTCAAATCGATAGATCAGAAGGCTGGATCAAACTCAAGAGACCACCTTTGGAAAATAAATTGGATTCTTTTGGTTTCTACTCTGTTCCTGACACGGTGAATTTTTTGACAGAATCTAGAAGTAGGCTGTAAAAAGTGGATTTCTGGCAAATTTGACAAGTTTTTGACAACTTTGACTCTAGCTTTAATATGAGTTTTGAAATTTTAGGATGACTTTTGACACTAGAAAGGATTTTTGCTTTAGATTTGCAATTTTTTAGTTTTTCAGTATCAGATTATTTGTAAATTTTTCTATCCAGGTTTGAAGATTTCTGTAATAGTTCATCTCGAGTATTGTTCACTTCCAAAGGACCAAGTAGATAGCAAACATGTAGAACAACAAGCAAGGGAAGCAAAAAATCATCTTAAAACAATGAGAAAGGGACAAAGCCACCTTGAACATGAACAATCAAGTGACTTATTGTTCTAATCCCTAAGAATGTTATTTGTGTATGTTCTCAAAAAGTTTTGCAATCACGCACATAGTCCTAGAAAATAAAAATTTGGCAGCACTAGAGTTTTTAGTAATGGTCCGACTCTACAAATTTTGTAATCTCAAGAGGGAGAACTCCAATCCAAACACACTGGGGTTTTGACACAGTCCAAGAATTTAATCAATTAGGAGCTACTGAGGAGATCTGATAGCCCAACAAGAGACTACACCTATGGAGATTTCTTCCACAAGGACATTTATATAGCGGTTGTTGCTACCACAATGAAAAATGGCTATTACCATTTGAGGTTCTATCCATGTGGTTGACCCAATAAAGAGAATGTCCACTACAGTTAACCCTCACTAAAGGTAACTCACAAAAGATACCACATGGAGACTTGGTCCAGATCCAAGGATTTGAGTTTTTGATACTACCCAAAAAGGGAGTAGAGCATAATCCTCTAGCCTTATCACTTTTACCAAAACATAGTAGATAGATTAATCTGACACACTAAGACTAAAATTATCTTACCAAGATTTGTGATGTCAACAACTATATCTATAGATCTCTCCGAAGAGAGAACGTATCGATGAAAAGCTGAGGACCAAACTAAGTAGAACGTGAGATGACCATAGTAACCTCCCTACCTACAAAGGGATCTTTCATCAAGAAGAGCTTCACATGCATGAACAAGTGAATGAATCCCACTCTCTCAAGATCATCCACAAATAGTATTCATAGGGCCTATTTACTATGTGTAACAGATATGCAAAAAATAAATCTATGTTTGTTTTATAGCCCAAAAACTGAAGTGTGAATTATGAAAGCTATAAAGGAACTCAAGCTTGACACAAGAGAGTTTGTTTTATGTCCCAAAATGAAGTTTTATTAGATGTAATATAATACCTAAGTTCCTCGCAATGCGCTTAGTATATTTTACCTATTTTAGCAATTTTTGAGCATTTGTCTTCTATCTTTTATACCCACAGGATGTACCTCCACTTGCACCTGCAAACCATTGTTATGAAAAACTTACCTATTCTTGTACATGCAACCCACTATTATAAAAATCCATTAAAAAAAAAACACAACTTTTCAACCCCACGTGGTATAAAATCAAGTTAATCAAAGATAATATGTCATTTGATAATCGAAAAACCTGATGTCATAAAAAATTAGATTCGGACCAGTCTGCACTAAATCAATTATAACTTTTTAAAATGAAAATAAAATTAATTAAAACCAATGAAAAATGAAAGCTAACTCAAATACCTTTCCAAAAATATAAATTTTGGATCTGTATCATGTCATATGTGCACGTACCAATAAAAACATCAGTCAGATTTCATAAAATCAGGTTCTGACCAATCTGCACTAAAATTATCATAAATTTTTTAAATCAAAATTAAATTAATCTAAACCAATGGAAAATGAAAGATAACACAAATACCTTTCTATAAATATAAATTTAGGATCTGTATCATGTCATATGTGCATGTACCAATAAAAACATTAGTCAGATTTCATAAAATTAGGTTCTAACCAATCTATACTAAAATGATCATAACTTTTGAAAATCAAGATGAAATTAATTCAAACCAATAGAAAATGAAATCCAACTCAAATAAATTTCCACAAATATAAATTTCAGATCTTTATCATGTCATATGTGCATGTACCAATAAAAATACCAGTCAAGTTTTTGGAAAAAATAGCCCAAAAATTTATCACAAAACTCATAAAAATTAACCTTGTGGTCGTGGGTTTGAGAAAAATGATAGAAATTTGATATAATAGAATGAAAACCTATTTCAGGGCCCCATGGTGGGCACCAAAAATGTGTGTGTGAAAATTGTACCTAGTTGTGGACACAACACTTCAGTAAAACATTAGAGGTTAGCAAAATTAGAAATCCGTAAATAAATGAAACTAGCTAACCAGGCGATTTACTGCCTTCTAGTAGGTGTGAGTATGGAATTCTTAGATTAGACTGAGATCAGTGACAATGCAACACCTAAATGAAAGATTTAAATGATTGAAATCAATGAAGATGAAATGCAGATTAATCTATCTTTTTGGGATTTTTGATGCAATAAGATGAAAACTTGATATGAATCTAATCTAGATGAATGAAAGTGCTATGAAAATTGATCTAAGATGATATGCTAAATGCTATGAATTATCAAAAATAATAACAAAAATCTCACAATAGCCTTGATTCGTAAAAGCTTGATTCTTCAAATGCAAATTCCCCAGAGTAAGGATGCAAATTCGAGGATCTATTATGAAGAGCTGAGCCTTGTTTTTATAGAAATCCAAGGTTTTGAGGATGCATTGAGAAAAGCCATAAATCACTCTTGATAAACTCAGGTTGATTTTTGAGTTAACAAGAAATTAAGAATAAATAACTCATAAAATCATGCAAAAAATAGCTTTTATCTCAAAATAGAGTTTAGTTCTCTTTTTCAACTCATCATCAGATGTTGAGTTTAGAAAGTTAACAAATTGAAATTGAAAATTAATTTAAAGTTAACTACTTTTTTTATTGTGTATGATTTAATATGAATTAATTTAATAAATAAACTGATTTATTTTCCACTTAACTGATCTTAAACTTAAACAATTGATTTATGGGTTAATCAATTATTAAATCAAACTTTATTCCAATTAAATCATTAAATTTGACAACTTTGATTTTAAATCAGTTAAATAAATATTCAATTGATCGTTTTGTAGGAATTTTAATTTATTGTCAAAATAAAAACAATATTAATTAGGAACAAATGCAATTAAATCTAATTAAATAATTAAGTGGTAGAATTAAATTAATTAATTAAATATTCATCATATTCAATTAATCAACTTTAGGATAAATAATGACATTTATCACCAAATAATATTCAATTAAAGATAATTATGATATTCAAGGAATATTCCCTGATGTAGAATTTAAAATAATCAATTAGGTTTTTGATAAACTGATGTGCAGATGTCCCTTAGGTTAGGACTTTGATGTCGATTTCGATTGAATTATTGATGTAAGAGGTTAATGAACCTATAGCCCATTTTTGGGGTATTACAGTTGCACTGTCGGACAAGACAGTGCATAATGAAGAGTTTTTACAATCATTGTGATGGGATGACAAGGGAAGAGAATGACAATCTTTTACACTAAATAATAGTGGAAAACATGAGAAGGGACAACCTTCATGATGGCTGGCATCAACCAAGCACACCAACCATTTAACACATTAGATAACACTTTGTGGAGATTTATCAACTATTTCACTAAATGTCAAGGGGAGTGAAATGCTACAGGCTGTAAGTTTGCACAAAGAATGCAATATATAACCAGCTAAGAGCTTATATGAATGAAAGTAGAAGAATTTTCTATAAAACAATTCCAAAGATAGTAACAAGATAGTGAACTGAAACAACATGAAATGCATGAGTCTAGAACATGAAGGTATATGAAAAATGAGGTCAAAGGCAAGTAAATGGATGACGATGAGTGCAATGACAATACATGATAAAACATGACATCTTTTCTACCTTGTAGATTCTAGTTGGTAAGAGATGTGACACATTATAGTTCCAAATGATAGTGGTAGGGTGCCTTTACTAGTGCAAGTCAATAAGACATGTTAGACCATGCTTGACATAGCACGTTTATCTACATTGGTCAAAGGTACATAATTGCCAGCATGTTATGGCATGTCACTAAATTGAGATTCCAACACTAACATTGAAGACAAGGGCAGATGTGGTAAACAAAGAACATAAGGACAAATATATGGTACCTAAAAGGATAAAAACTCCAAAATGTGTGACAATCCTATTGGAGGTTGTATTGTTGGATAGGACAATGCATAATTAAGAGTTTTTATAGTCATTGAGACAAGATGAAAAAGGTAGAAAATGACAATATTTGACACTAAATAATAATTTCAATTATTAAATGGAGAGTCTTCATGATGGCTCACATCAACCAAGCACACTAACCATTTGACAAATGAGATAGCACTTTGTGGACATTTTTAAACTATTTGACTAAATGTCAAAGGGAGTGAAATGCTACAATCTATAACTTTGTACAAAGAATGCCAAATATAACTAGTTAAGATTTTCTATGAATAAATGTAGAGAAACTTTTCTTAAAACAATTCCAAAGAAATTAAGAAGATGGTGAACTGCAACAACTTGAAATGCATGAGTCTAGAAGGTGAAGGAATATGAAAGACAAACTTAGAGACAAGTAACTAGAGGACAGTGAGCACAATGACAGTATATGATAAAACATGACATCTTTTATTCTTTGAAGGCTCCATTTGGCAAGTGATGTGACACATTACAATTCCAAATGATAGTGACAACATGCCTTGACTAGTCCAAGACAAGAACACATGTTATGCCATGCTTGTCACAGTGAGTTTATCTACATTGGCTAAAGGTACATAGCATCGATGATATAATGATGTGCTTGCCTAAAGATGATAGTTATGAATGAAGAATAGAAGATAGGAACTGATTTAACACTTCACCTACTCAAAAAAACAAACCAATGAAATAATCCACATTAGGCCAAGAGAGGTTGACGCATTCAATAAGAGAATACTTACAAAAAATGAAGTTGAATTATGCCAGACAAGTTGACTATTGGACATTCCAGTTTGTTATTTGATAGTTGTCTAAAAATGACACATTCAAAATTCACTTATGAGCAAAGACCTAGAAGGAATGAAATTGATTAAATAATGAAGGTATGTTAGTTTGAGTTTCACTTGGTTTCAAGAATACTTTAATATTCTCTACTTAACAAGGCCAACCACATGAAGGTGGAAGATCATCTGGCCTCACCCCCCCTCCCCCTAACATCAATCTAAATTCCCCATTAACATCTAATTACACACTTCATTCATCCATTTATGAACTACAACATTCAATCAATACAATCACATAACATTCATTAATATGATATAACATTCATTAATACGCAACACTAATCAAGAATTCATTAACATGACACAGAATTCAATATTAATATGCAACATTCATAGATAATTAATTAAAACAATGTTCTTTCATTATCCAAAAAAGTTAATCAAACAAGTTTTATCAAAGAGTATTTTTAAGAAATCATTTCTTTTTTGCACTACTACATTTGACCTCATTTTTCTACCAAAATGTTCGACCATCAATTAAAAAGGTTTAGGTTGGTCAGATTATAGAAGGAAAACTTCCTTCTTTTTTTAATCCATGTCTATGTTGGTCAAAATTTTGACCAATACCATGTAGGTCAAACTTTTGACCAACACGGGCATAACTTTAAAAAGAAAAAAGATTTCATATCTCATTTCATTATTTGGTTTTAACTTGGAGCATGAGAAGGAGCTGGAGCCTACAATTGTTTGAACTGTTATTTGGTGAGAGTTTTAGGATGACTACCTACCTATGAGGGTTTCCAATGTGATTTGGTGTAAAAGGAGGACCACCTGTAAGGATTTCCTTACTCTGCATTTGTCTGGCATTGTTTTATATATCTATGCTATTGGTACTTGTTGGTTACCTACTTAGGGCCCGTGAGCAATGTGCTAGGGCATCATGTATTGGGTATTTTCTAGCATGTTTTTTATCACTGTTTATATACATTTGATTCAGAGATGAACTTGCAAAACCCTAAATTTCTTATTCACCGCACCATGTTACATTATAAATGTACTAGTGTTAGCTTTATGATTGCTATAGATCCTTCAATATTTATCATGTTCTTTGTATTTGTGTTATCACAGCAAACAAGTATGCAATAAAGTGAACAAGTAGTGTTTTCTCATTGCTTTCGACACTCCTAGTGTTGATTACCAGTTAGCCCATGAGTTTTCCATGGCATCTATGCTATGTTTATTTCTATACTTGTGCCCTATTAATACTGTTGTGGTATCTTTCTTACTATCCCTTTCTCTACTCATAAATAGCCAAGGAGTTAGACTCCTGGCATCATGGACTCTCTATCTATTCATTGGTCTTACTCACCTAGAGACCATGAATTTTCCATCATTCTTATTTGTTGTTTACCACATGGCACTGTGTGATGGTTTTATGAATTAAACCTGTTGTTGACATATGTGGCATTGTAGAGATCCTTCTTTACATATGTCCTTCCTCACTTAATTAAATTTGTGTGATATGAGTATGTCTCATGACTTAAAAGAATTCATACTTTATGCGCTACATATATTCAGGTATGCTCCATGTCTTGGGTGAATTCATGTGTATTCATGGATATACTTCACAACTTCAAATAATTTATATGTTTCTCCATGTTTGAGTTGTGTTAGCATGATTACTTCATAGACGTGCATGCCTTATGTTTGAATTTTTTTCACAAGTATTCTTAGCATGAAATATTTATAATAGTTTTAGAAGATGACTGAAACTTGTCTTATCCTTCACCAAGTCTTTACTATCAGATCATAATAAGGGACAAAACATATATGGTAATATCAAGCGATGGGAAAAGTACTACAAATAAGTCTAGATATGATCATTTAATAGTTGCTTGAGGACAAGCAAATTTGGGAGGGGTGGACTATCATAAGCCGTAATCGAGATAACATTAAGATAGGTTATAATCACTTTACTCATTGATTCATGGATAACATATCACTATTTTTTACCATTGAGTGTCCTTTATATAGAATATGTGGTCTCTAAGGCACCATTTGTATTCAATTTATATGTTCTAAGGAGAGTAGAAATGAAGATAAGATCTAAGATCATGCAAAAAAAAGAACTAAAATGAACCTTATGATAATCAAGATTGATATACATGAGAGTGTGCTTCAAGCTCTAGTTCCTTTCCACATCAATTTTTGGCTTGTTTGAGAAACCATACAGCACAGGACCACCCTGTTGCTCATTAGTTGTTACTTGAAAATGAGTAAGTTTAATTACTATTCTAAGCCTATCACCTCCTAACTAAAAATGACAAGTTTTTATTACCATGCTTTCAAGCTTAACTTTTTCCAAACACCAAAAATTTCAAAAAAACATCAGCCAACTCAAGATATGAAAACATGTCTAAATTCATTAAAAAAATTCATATTACATCTTATGAAATAATGTTGAAGTCAAATTAGGCAAGAAAAGTGAAAATATAAATTTTTAATTGCACTCATCCTTATGGGGATTTCAATTTCAAGTTTAGGATTGAATGGGATTTTGTATGGTGGGACTTGGTACATTAAATGTGAAAACAATTGGAAGTTAAATTACTTGAATCTCCTTAACAAAAATGGGGCTAGCTTCTATTAGATGGGAATAGTTTGGCGGAAGCATGAACTGAGATGTACCATAAACTCCCAAGCTCAATGTCAGTGATGTTGCAAATCCAATAAAATGCACTTTGTCAGTACCTAAAAGATCACATGGATCAATAATTGAAAAGTTTCTACATGTGCATGTATAGTATGTACACATTACATATAATCCAATGGGAAGGAAAAGAACATGAGAGTTAAATGACTAAGATATACAGTCAACCATAAAAAGAAATGGGAACTATTAAAATAATGGATAGATAAACACAGTCAACAATTGAAGAAAGATTTAAGAAAAGGGAGTAACATCAAATATTATGACCCAACGACCTTATTAGAGGAACATCCATACTGTCACAAAAATATTGGTTGGTAACTGGTAACTCTCGATAAGTAGGAAGAATCATTGCATTGGAATCTTAATTCATCTTAGCCATATAAGGATCAGACTGAGATGACAGTGTTGTAAGAATCCAATAAATAGTGAGGGATATATATATATATATATATATATATATATATATATATATATATATATATATATATATATATATATATATATATATATATATATATATATATATATATATATATATATATATATATATATATATATATATATATATATATATATATATATATATATATATATATATATATATATATATATATATATTGAATACAGATAGTCCTCTTGGACATTTCTTTATATAACATAATCTGACTAGTATTAAGTTTTAGATTCTAGATGGATATAATCCATAATATCTTTAATAAGCAGATCGTTGTTAACATAAAAAATTACTGAATTGGTATCTTGTCACATATAGATCAGATTACAGCTTATTCTATTATCCTATTTAAGTCCTACTCTCCTTGAATACTTACCTTACTGACACAAGGTAGAAGAAAATAATCATAATAAAGGACTATAAGAGAATATTACTGTGCACATTGATCTGCCATATATAATACAACAGAGTTCATAGTATATAATATAACAAACTAAACCTTTCTTTTTTGATCTCAAAAGTTAGAGGATGAGACTAAAAGTAATTTACCTTACCATTGATATTTCTATTTATATAGCTAAATTATAACATGAATTAAACTAGAATGCCTTCCACTGATTAAAACAAAGTGCAATGGATTCACACAATAGTAATGAATGTAAACTATTTTCAAGTAATGAAAACGTAAATTCATTGGTAGTCTGCCAGTCATTGCCCATGAGGGTACAGTCTAACTATTCTATTGAAAAATGTTTATTTTTATGGTTGATATGGATCCAAATGATTTCTAGGGTATGTTGTTGCATGTCATTGGAGTGATGAATAGTTTTGTGCAAGTTTGAAAGCATTTTTGGGTCCTCTGGACATGACTGTCCCTGTACAGTCAGGGTATACACAAGTAAGATTAGATATATACAAAGATTGGATTTAAGATTGTTTCCTTTTTGTGCATAATGATTATGTTAGAATGGTTTTTTTTTATCAATTTGAATCCCTTCATGAGTGTCTAAGGGTGTAGAGGAATTTGGTGTGTTGAAACACAACCAACAGTGATTGTTCCTACACAGTGCACCAATGAAATACCATAAGGATGGGGTAATGAGATAGTAATTAATGTTTTCCATGAATGGAAGAGAGTTGTGAAGGATGGATTGTCATTATGTTATGTGTTTCAAATGTTCTTGAATGCAGGGTAGATAGTGAAGTGGAAGAACATTCTTAGATTGCCTGGATAGCCTGGTTTAAGGGTCACTAGAATATGTCATCAATGATGATAGCATTCATTACAATTGTAGGAACTCTTGTAATTTCCCAAATGCTATTTCATACTTCTCTTGTATAATACTATATACCACTACCATTATGCCATTCTTTTAAATGAGAAGGAATGGAAAAATCAAGGATCCACCATCATTTGTTCAATTTTTAACAACTCTCTTGTATTTTTTTTGTTGATCCCATGTAACACTTTAGAAAAGAGTGTACAAACTAGTCTACTTTCCTAGGCATGTACAAATACAGGGGAGTATGCATGGATTCTCTTTTATGATTGGTGTAATAGATACTTATGCAATCATTTTCCCTATGCAGGTTGCAGCTCCCAGAGAAAGGCCATCTGGAAGCTTTAGAGGAAATAATTTGTACTAGGTATGGAATCACCTCCACTACAATGCCAAATTATGATGTGTTATTATCTTCAATTACAAGTTTCTTTTGCAAAAATATATTGTATATCTTTACAGACTAGACAATGTGACTATACAACTCCAAAATATATTCTCTATAATCTATAATTACAAACTGAAGTGTAAATTGAAGTAAATTCTTCCTTGGATAAAATTCTAACCCTTGTCTACTAATTACAATACTTACCTTTATAGTTCACATGAATTCCCTAGGGATCTGTTAGAACTAAAATAAATTTGTTATATGCTAGTTGGCCAACTATGCCTACTCAGCCAATAAAGAGACATGTCTTTTGGGAGGTAAAGACTCATATAAATGAAAGATGAAACTCTTCATCCAATGAAAAAAAATAAAATTCAACACAAACATCTGTGAATTATATCTAGACAGTAGTGGACTATATATAGGCAACAATGAATTAATGTAATTGCTTCAACTTCACATTCTTGATTTACTTCAGCATCAAGAATAATATCCACATATTCACTAGTCTAGTGAGGAGATTTGAGTAACTCCCAAAATAATAATAACTCCCAAAATACTTATCCTTTTGAATATTTCATGGTCTAGTGAGCATGATTTGTGTGTGTATTTGTAAATCTTGTATAATATTATAATATTTTTTTATTATTATTATATACAAGATACTACTAATGTTTGTATGTTTACATTTTGTATATTTATAGCCTATGAAGAAAGTCTACACCTGGCAATATGAACCCATAATAAAATAACGAGACAATTTCTAGATTGTGGTCTCAGTTCCAAAGAAAAGATATTGAAAAATGTCATTGTCCTTGCAAAAAGTGTAAGGGCATAAAGAATCAAAGAATTCTAATCAAAACAACCCAGAGTCATTGTAGGCAATATGGTCACATTGAAGGGGGGCACAATTTTCGTTGATTGGTGAATGTGGATTTCCAATTGGAGGAACATGGAGGTGTGAATATCCAAGCTGATGATAACACTCCCATGGAAGAAGATGATCATGTGGAAGAGAACACAATTGAAGATGATGGTATTGGCATGGCTGATAATGTGTCAAAGGACATGATTGAAGAAGATGGTATTGGCGTAGCTGATCGAGATGATCATGATGATGGTACTAGCGCATCTGATAATGATTATGAAGATGGTCTTGATATAGATATACTTGACAAGGCATACGAGCCCCTATACCAAGGCTCCCAAACAACTCTTCTCTCCACTATAGTGTTGTTGGTGAACTTCAAGGTTATGAATGGTTTATCCAATGTAGTAATGTCATGTATGCTAAGGTATGCTATTTTTGTCATCTTCAATGCTAGCATACCATTACGATTCATTATATTAATAATTCATATTTGTTGGTGTAGGTTGATAGGTGAGTTTTTCTTACCACCATCAGACATTCTACCTCATTCATACCAATAATTATCTACCATTATGAATCAAATTGGAATTAAGTATCAGACAATACATGCATTTCCCAATGATCACATTCTATATCATAAACAACATGAATTTGCAACAAAATGCCTTGATTTTCATACTAGTAGATATTGGTCAGATCAAATATTAAAAAAGGTGCCTCACAAGAGTCTTCGGTATATTCCCATTATTCCACATCTTCAATGATTATTCAAGTGCACTAGCTTGGCATAATTTATGGATTACCATGCATGCAATAGAAGTCAAGATGACATTATGTGATGCCTATAGATGGTTTTGCATTTAAAGACATAGAAACAACATGGCCACACTTTAAAAAAGAACCTCGTAATCTCAAGATTTTAGTGGTAATGAACGGTGTCAATCCATTTGGAGATATGCGATCTATTTACTTAGTGTGGCCTATTTTTGTTATTAACAATAATATTCCTCCTTGGATGTCCATAAAGAGGGAGCACATAATGTTGTCAATGATTGTACCAGGTATTTTTTTCTTTTAATAGCTATGTAAATTAATTTATAAACACCGCATCAAGATGGTCATAATAATTATGTAATGTTTTTGTTCATTCAACTAGGTATGTACCAAGTTAAAGATATGAACGTGTATATTGAGCCTCTTATTGGCGAGTTATTGATTTTATGGAATTGGATCACTATGTATGACATCTCTAGACCAATAGGACAAATAAAATTTCAATTCCATGCAATACTTGTATGGACAATAGATGATGCCCCTGGGCTAACTCATTTTTGTGGTATGTTATATATTCATGTTAAGGTCATGTATTTTTGGTATGTTATACTGCTTACACATTATTATTGTATGTTTAAGTTGCGCATGATAATTGTACATGATCCAATTGTACAGTACCTTTTAAGTCTTAAGACAATGGGTAAATTCGCATGTCTAGTTTGTGGTCCGAAGATGAAATCTTGTCAATCAAGAAGTTTAGGAAAGTAGGTGTTCGATGAGTTTAGGCACTTTCTCCACAATAATCATAAGTATTTAACTATCAAAAAACATCTTTATAATGGGAAAGAAGAGACAACATCAAGGCCATGAAGAATGACATCTCATCTATGGAAGTTGGAATACAATAGACTTAGTCGCTGAGGTAATTTCATTCTATCTGATGAGTTTTGTTTGAAATTTTTATTTTAATATTGTCTTTTATTTACTAATGATGTTATTAATGCCCTTGACGGTCATCAAGGCAGAAATGACCAAATTCCTAGAGGAATAAAAAGTTATCCAAGTCAATTTAGTAGGTTTTCATACTACAAGGATCTCCCAATCATGCATTTGTTTGATGCTATGCATATTGGAAAGAATGTAACAGAGACACTATGGAAAATATTGGATGGAAGGTGTGACAAAGAAAAAATTGCCAAAATTTGTAATGACATTCATGAATCCAATCATGCACTAAAAACTTTCATTGAATCAAATAGCAATGGAGACTGCATAAATACAAGTGCCCTTCCTTGGTTATTAACTAAGCAGCAAAGTGATGCATTAAAAGAAGTTAAAAAAAAAAAAAAAAATTTCAATCGGATTTGGTTCAAATATAAGCAATCTTGTATCAAAGAAAGGTGATTTTGGGCTAGGGTTGAAAACACATGATTGGCATACCTTTGTCAAGATAATTCATGCTCTCTATTTACAATATATTTGTAAAATTGGATGTACTTTTTATTGTATTATTTTACAATATATTGAAAAGATCATTTTTTAATCATTGCAGTATGTCCTACCTCTATCCCTCCCAGACTAGTTTGACAATAGTGTTAAACAAGTTATATACGATCTTGGAGAATACATGAGGTTAGAAGTGTTATTTCTTAGACTTGTACAAATATTATATTTATGACTTGCTTTACTTTTTATGTAATTTATTGTATATTTTTATCTACAATCTTGTTTATATGTTCTTGTGAGTTGAATCTCCTTTAGGTGGTTATCATCTAAAGAAATTGATAAAAAATATATTAAATATTGGAAGAGAAAAATTCTCCAACTTATGTGTGAAATGAAAAAGTGTCTACCTCCAACTTTTTTCAATTCTCAAGAACACTACCTCATACATCAAGTTGAGGAGATTGAATTGTGTGGACCTGTAAAAACTAGGTCAATGTGAATGGTCAAGAGGCACTTGAAATTTATGAAGGGCTTGGTTTGACAAAGAGCACATCCCGAGGGTTCTATGGTGGAGGGATATATGGTATACCAAACCATGGTGTACATTAGTGAATATCTTCCCAAGTTTGCAGCAAATATCCATGTAGAAATCTAAGAAAAACCCAAAAAAGAAATGATTTCTTAAAAATCCTCTTTGATAAAACTTGTTTGATTAACTTTGTTGGATAATGAAAGAATGTTATTTTAAGTAATTATCTATGAATGTTGTGTATTAATATTGAATTATATGTCATGTTAATGAATATTGTTATGTGTTAATGAATTCTTGATTAGTGTTGTGTATTAATGAATGTTATATCATATTAATGAATATTCTGTGATTGTATTGATTGAATGTTATAGTTCATAAATGGATGAATGAAGTGTGTAATTAGATGTTAATGGGGAATTTAGATTGATATTAGGGGGAGAGGAGTGAGGCCAGATGAGCTTCCACCTTCATGTGGTTGGCCTTGTTAAGTAGAGAATATTAAAGTATTCTCAAAACCAAGTGAAGCTCAAACTAATATTCCTTCATTATTTAATCAATTTCATTCATTCTAGGTCTTTTCTCATAAGTGCATTTTGAATGTGTCATTGTCAGGCAACTATCAAATAAAAAATTAGAAGGGCCAATAGTCAACTTCTCGTTGTCATTGCCTGGCATGATTCGGCTTCATTTTGTGTAAGTATTCTCGTATTGAATGCATCAACCTCTCTTGACCTAATATGGATTATTTCATTGGTTTGTGTTTTTTAGTAGGTGAAGTGTTAAATCAGTTCCTATATTCTATTCTTAATTCGTTCAAACTGCAGGAGGGCCTGACAAATATACTCAACATAGAATTGACTGCTAGTCTGGGCAATTGAACACACTGAGTCTTTGGCTTGAGAGAAATAGTTGGGTAATGTTGTTTCTGGAGACCTATGTAATTGTCCTCAGTGGCCTCTTTTTTTTTAATAGGTTATTTTTATATATATGTAGTGTCCATGTTTTTTTTTAATACAAATTCTTTTTGTGTATATGCTAGTGTTATGGAACCTAAATAAATAATTATAAATGTAATAAATAATGTCTTCGATGAAGTAATTGATGTACCGCATATAAACCAAAATCCATGCTTAATGCCATTTTGTGCAGTTCCTTAGTGTTTGACTTAGGTTATAATGCAAAATATTGATCCATATAAAGTGTCTTTACTAAAAATTTAATCTAGTGCAATGAATTTTGTTTCATTGTTAATAGACGATATATGCAGTCATGAGATTTTAGATATGTGATTGTTTCTTGTTCTTATTTTCAGAAAAATGAGTTTGTCTATTAGCATATCATATTTTCTATTTTGGTTGGAATTTTTTGTTTTAAGCTCCTAATGTTTATGACAATTCACTTTGGTCTAAATGTTAGTATATTTCAGATTTTACCTAGGAATGAACAAACTATAGAAGACTTCCGAACTAAGCATAGAATAAGAGAAATGATTAAGAGGAAGGAAAGATAGTACCCATATTTGATATCACTCTTAGATCTAATCTAGCTAGATTAGCATCCTGCTTTCCTAATGTCTTTAATCTGATGTTTAATTTGGCCTAATATCGAATAAATGCCAATGAAATTATGTCTCAATTTCTACTCCAGAATTATGCTCCTATGAATGTTGCACTTAAGACTGAGTTTCATAGTCCTTCTTATGGTGAAATATTTGCTCCACTATGGAAGATTTGGATGCATTTAATGGAGGAATTCATTGTGTTTATCCTTATAGAAATTTCACTGCTTCTTTAATAATTCATTGTTGTTGCTTTCTCTATTAGTGATTCTTGGGAGAAGAAACACATGGTATCTTCAGTGGTCTTCTCTCAAGAATCGACCTCCTATATGTAGGAGCCAAGAGGTGATTTTCCAAAGGGGCTGACCTGATGTAGAATTCCAAGCAAGCCGACTTGGGCCCAAGCAAATAAACCAAAGCATAACATGAATTTCATAAACAATAGATATTAAATATATTACATATTTAATATCATTATTTAGATATCGATATATCTATGCTCTCAATAAGGTAAGTATATTATTTGGTGCCATTATATTTTCTGTCAAGGCCACAATCTTAATACTAAAAACTAACAACTTTCTCATGAGTTAAATACCAAAATGAAACACATTGATTGTCTGTCCACTCCACATCCCCACTTGTCATTGCCCTCTAAAAAATTGACTTAGATTAGCCATATGTTGCCTCACCTATTTGAGTTAAGCCAAACTCTGTCCAATTCTCTTAGCAATGGTACATATCCGTCCAAGTGCAGCAACCTTCAAAGATTTGTAGTGATAAAGAGAATCCCCATATTTTATCAGCCTAACATAGTCTTTGGCCACTTTGGCAATGACATTGCGAGAAATATTGATTTGACCAAGGGCCAACTTGTAGTGATCTTTATCATATAAAACATTTAGCAAATCTACATAAAATGGACGCACATCATCTTGGCGGGGGAAATCCTATGGGCAGATCTTCATAAAATGGATGCACACCATACCTATCAATTGAACTAGACTTTCTTTGTTGTAGAATTGATTTAGTATAGAATATTTTCTAGCAAGATTTTATTTTTTTAAAAGCAAGGTTTTCGTAGCATTATCTACCACTTGAGAAAAAGTTTCCATAGCCGGAGCCAAATTGAATAGCATTGGCTATTTGTCAGTGGAAGGTCCCTACTAGAACAGATGAATTTTTCACTTCATTAAGATGACAATTATGTACTAAGTTTCCTAAGTGTATAATTCATTGTCATCTTTATTATCTGTTGTAGCAAATGCATCCAAAGTAGCAGCAAGTCTATTTGGAAATCAAAATTCAGAACCAAAGCCAAGATTGTTGTAGTATTTGTGCAAAGGCTTGATACTTCTGAATATCAACATCACTGACACTTTTCGGGCATATTTCATTGACTCCTCAAAATGAGAAACCTTTATTTTAGCTACCTAATCACTATCATCCTCATTGTAAGAATTTGCCTAAGAGAAAGAATAAAAGCCAAGATCTAGAAGATCAATAGATAGCACAAGAGAGATAGGAAAAATAATCAAATAATTGATTATAGCTAATTGAATTGAATACAAAGTAGGAGTGCCTAAATATATAGGCAATACAATAAGACTACATGATAAGGAAATGATAAGATATCACCCACACAAGGTAGAATCACATGTCCACCAAAGGTGGATCATCCTCCATTGTACATGAAAGTATGTGAACCATGTGCATCAATGAGAGGATGATAATGTGATAAGAGCACTAAAGGTGGATCTCACACACAAAGAGGTATGTGATCACAACTATCACACCTAAAGTGGAAATTCTCCTAACCATGTGCTAAAATGAAATGCAAACTCCTAGGTGTCTCAAAGACAACTAATATGCAAATGCATTATCCTAAGTAAACTTAAGTAAGTGTAATTAGTAAATATTTAATTAAACCAACACTCATACACTGCCCTGGGGTTCTCAATTCTTTTTCTTTCACGTTCAATATCCTGTAAAAGTGCAAAGGAAAGAGAACATGACAAATTGAAATAATAAGATACAAGTTGAGGAAAATTGAATCAAAAAATGTAAAATTCTAACAAACCAGTTAAAAAAAAACCATTAAGAAATTCATAACCAAATCTAGTTTGCAAAAGCCACCGCAATTGAAACTCACCTTCTCAATATTTTCTCTAATAGCATACTTGCAAGCCCACTGACAAATCTCTGTAATATCAGCTCCATTGAATCCTTGGGTATAACAGGCCAATGCCATTAGGTATAATGAAAAGTATTTTCTTGGCTATTATACCATCCATCTCCATCAAAAACTGGTTAAGGTCTCTATCCACAGCACCACCAACATCCCCAACATTGCTTCCACACTGTAAACATGCAAACCAACTATGCATCACCAGTCAGAGCTTATCTCTCAAATAGTTCAAATAAAATAAAAAAACCCATAGTTTCATGCAGAGCAGGGCAGAGCAGATGGATTGCTAGAGCCCAAAGTAGTCTCAAAAATAGAACGAGCAAGGACCCAGTGGCAACAAGCAGCAGAATGAGTATGGACACATGAAGATAAATATCTAGACTAATCACTGATTAGGACGTCAGTGATTACTCTAGATATTTATCTTCTTTTTTTTAAACATTCCATATTTCATCAAAATTTTGACTAACCATAGTCAACATTTTGACTAATGGACGTCAAAACTCTGACCTAGTTTGGTCTATAAATCAACCATTCTATGTCAAATTGTGACATCATGGGTTTGGCATCCTAGTTGGAGCAGCCAAATATATCGACCAATATTGGTCTAAAGTGTGACAAAATTTGGTTGAAATATGACCGTCATGACTTTGGCATCCTCATCGGAACTGCCAAATATTTTGACCAATATTGGTCTAAAGTGTGATGACATTTGGTCGAAAAATGACTGCCATGTGTTTGGCATTCTAGTTGAAGCGGCCAAATATTTCGACCAATATTGGTCTAAATTTTGACCCACTATGGTTGAATGTTCAACTAATATATAGCCACTTTCTTATGTTGTTTTTGACTAATATTGGTGTGACTTTTCAACCAAGATTGGCATCGAACATTCTATAAATGAAGAGACATGTCGATATTTTGACACTAAAAATAGCGACCAATCAGTTGGTTGAGTATTCGACCCATTTGGGTAGAAACTTCAACTAATATTCCATTGGGGAAAGGTGAAAAATGTACTAGTGTTGGGTTTTTCTTAGATTTCTTAAGGTAAAGGCTGAGAGGAGCATCAATATCTTCCTCCTCCTCTTGTGGTTGTGATCTCAAATTATGATGCTTCCTCATGTCTTGAGGAGCACGAGGTTGCTGCACTAAAGGGGGTTCTGCTACAATAACAAGTAAATGGGTTAAATTCACATATTTTTTTTACTATTACATGTATTTCATTAACTAGTAGATCATAACATGCATTTTTCTTTACCTGACAATGCCACATCATGTACAAAAATATTTTGATCTGCCACCATCTCAACATGCTTAACATACTCTAAAATATTCAAAAAAAGGTTACATGGCCAATTACAATTAAAGATGTTAAATTCTACTAATAATTACGTAATTTATTTCCAATACAAAATTAATACATCCACCACTATGATGCACATCATGGCCTTCATCACGCCCAGGTTCTATGATAGGATTTGAAGGCTGCAGTGACATGTCATGCACATTGTTATCATGAAATACTTAATTTATGTTCGAAATTAACTATTCAATTTGATTTACTTTTCATTTGACCAATTTACCTATGTCTCATCTGGTGTAGTAGATTCTTCCTTATGGCTTTTGAATTCTTGGCATAGGTGTACAGCCATGATTTTATAGCCTTCCTTCAAGGCTATACTTTTGTCTTCATCCATCGGCTCTACATTGAATTTTGTGCCCTATATTTTTTGTTTAATATTGTCACTTTTGCATGTATGATTTGATTAAACAAAATTGTTTACAACCTAATTATATATAAAAATCTAATATTAAATTCCAATGCTGCTACTTACAAGTCGAGAGTGAAGTTTCATATAGCCACCAAAGCCAAGTTTGTGTTGGCAAACCTTTTTTAATCTCGCTTATGTAGCTTTTTATGTGTCTTTCAATCTATGAAAAGTTTGAAACATGTTAGATTATATATTTACAAAGATCACTAATTAGTGCATGATTACATTCTACTTAATACTATCACAACATACCTTCTTTTACTATCTTCTGGTTGAATTCCTCTACCCTTTAGCCTTTTCTCTTTTGCATCTTCCATTATTTCATTCCACTCCATCGATGGAATCATAGGAGGACGCTCGTACTTTGGGTTATCCTTTAGAGCCCTTCTATATTGGTCCCTCATAGTATTTATATGTTTGGATGCTTTTTAAGAATCATGGCACTGTCAAAAGTTTTATTTCCAAAGAGGTCCTCTAAAGATTTAATGAGCTAATTTTTTAAGTCAGCATCCTGTTCATTCCACCTTTTTTGAAAAAACAAAATTGTTAGATATCATAACTTTAATTTAGTACAATAAATGGAAGATAAGAAAGATATTGTACCAATCTTATGAAGCTACGTACCTTTTATGTATGGTGGGCCCAAATAGCTTCAATGTCATTTCAAAAAGAGTATCATAAAAAACATCATTTCCTACAAAAATATCATGGGATTATCAATCCAAAATAATTTATGTATAAGTAAACTACAATTACACTGTAAATAATAACAATTTTAAAGTACCTGGAAGCTTTGGTACATTTAACAGAAACATATTTTTCTTGTTCAACAACAATGTCCCCACAAACGAACCAATACTAGTAACATGGGCTGATCTAGGAAATGGTTGAGCTTCACTAGTACTAGTCTTTGTTCTTGTACCAGGTGTAGGTGTATCCATTAGTGCACAAAATAGGTCCATGTAGTGTATAAAATTCACACAAGAAAAATAATCAATGCATGATTAGCACCTAAAAAAATATAGAAAACCAAGGTTTTACCAATTGTAGATGGTACAGAGGAAGATGTCAACAAGCTCCTTGTTGCGGATAATGTAGCTGGCAATATCAGATTGTTGATCGAAAGAGGCATCTGCACTTCATCATGAGCTAAAGAATACATTGTTAGCAAATATATTTGCAATGGATAAAGATTAAATGGGGTACTAGAAGCATCCCAAACATAAGTTGAGTCAATAATGCATACAAAGGTTAAATGAATGGTTAAAGGTCTAAGGATTATTTACATGAAGATTGTGCAGCTCTACAACCCTCACCATATTTACCATGTTTCACAGGTTTCAAAAAATCCTGTAAGAAGAACACATCATATTTTAGATCATGATCCATAAGATAGTATAAAATATTAACATCTATTGAAATTTATTATTTCTTAAGATTAATTACTGCTTAGATTCATACAATTGACTCTATGTATTAATTCATCTTTGAGTGCCTTTGTCTCCTCAGTTTTGTTTGGTTTCATGACAAGGTTAAGAATTTCTTTACTATATTTATTTAGAATCTGAGTAGCCATAAATATAGGGTTAGTGCTACATGCGATGTCATCTAAAAATGCCACCTCAATTTTAGATCACAATTGATCTACTATCATTTGTGTTTTTCCCTATCAATAAGTATCAAGTTGTGACATCAATATCGGTAAAATTATATCAAAATAACTCCAAAGCCATAAAGAAAAGAACATAATAATATGACATTTTTTTCTATATAATTTTTAGAATTACACTAATTAAGATTTACCTTTGATGAAAAAGGTGTGTGAGGAACATCCCCGCCTGTATCTTGTGGTGTATCCATGTTGCCATGTGACAAAGATTAGTAATTCATAGCAATCAGTAGTGAAATGAAAGTAATAAACTTACCCAAAAAAATTATTAATAAAATAGTAGATTGTATATTGGAGTCAATATTAATTGGAAGTAATTGGTTTAAATGTTATACTTACCAGTCCCATGATAGGGAATTTTTTTTTATCTACATGATTTAAATTATAATCTATCAGAAGCTCTTCCCCTATACTTATTGATTTTATCACACATACAAATACACAATTTCCCTCACGTGCCTTGAATATACAATTTGACCGGTTATTAGTTGACACAGGTCAAGAACTATTTATAAAACCTATAATATTCCCTTTTGCTTTTGGCCTTCCATCAATATACATAGTGAGCCTTTTAGTTTGATCATTTACTTTGCGTTGTATATAATTTGTTGACAATGCATACCTATGCATACTATATTTATATTTCACAATCTGCATCCAATTATTGTAATTGTAACAAGGTCCTACATACTCCATCAATTCAACAACTTGATTATAACTAACCTTTATCCCATCCATGGAAAATAAGCCCAAATCATGTACTGAAGATGGAGCTTGTGATATATCCTTTCATTAATAGAAAAATCAGTGTTAACTAGAGGTAGTTCCTTGGGTACCCATTCTTTCTGAAGATGTGTGTACCTTAAGGGAACCTTCCTCTCACCTTTGGTCTCATTATCATAAGAACATGACCCCCCCCCCCCTCCCTCAACAAGGAAAAATTGCATTCATTTATTGAATTTTATTCTAATCTTTTGACCTCTAGTTGATCTCCCTATTTTAGACCTACTAGATGTCTCACTTTTGTCTTCTATTCCCGCATTTTCCTCACTTGAGGAAGAAAGATCAGACAAATACCTATTGGGTGATACCTACAATCCATCAAATGAAAGACATAGTAGGATCTATATATTTTTTGACTAAAGAGAAGGAAGCTAAATAATAAATTATACCTGTTGATCCATGTCAAAGGTGTTAAATTTCTTACACATGTAAATCATTTATCTTAAGTTAGCCAAAAATTACATGATATGTAAGCTAGAAATTACATAGAAGACAAAATTTACATGATGCAAAATATACTCTATGACATTAGAGTTCAACACATAATAACTTAATTATAAAAACATACAAGTCAAACAAATTTCTATGAATAAATCAATACCTCATACATGACATTGATCATACCTTGACATACATTTCATTGATCATCCTCCTCATCCATGTCATCATCATGAATATCATCATCATCATCATCACCATCATTGTACTTATCACCTTGATCATCATCATCATGACCAACACCACCACCATCTTCATCACCATCATCATCATCTTCATCACCATTATCATGACCATCATCATCTTGATCAACACCATCTTCATCACCATGACCATGATCGTCACCATCATCACCATCATCGTCAGCATCATCAGAATCATCATCATTTTCTTCTTCTTCTTCTTCATTGTGTAACAGTTGTTCATGATCATCATTTACTTCATCTTATAATTCTTCAGTATCTTCTTCATCCATCACATTATAATTTAACAGCCTTCCTCTTGGATCATGTCTAACAACAAATGACCAACCCAGTTTATGTAAAATGCTAAAGTAAAACACTGGCTCACATTGTCTTGGAATAACATAGGGATCATCTCCAACCGGCTTAAATGACCTTGTATTAATCATTGTAAATCCACTATCATTTATAATAATAGTCCTATCAAGATCATTTTGATTCAGTCATAGCCTGTGCCATTTGATGACAAATAGAAATAATTTGAATAAATTAAAGTCACACAGAAGTATATTATCAAAAATGTCATAGTATTGATTTTTAGATTGTTGAGGATGTATGTCATTTCTAGATGAGATATTAGTGACCTCAAAGACTACACTTATACCAGAATCACAAGTTTTCTTCATGTTGTTCAACTTTTTAATGCAAAATTTACGGCCATGGTAGTACATAGCTTTGTGGTATTTGATCTGTAATTATCCAAATATGTCAAGATTATTTGCATTGATCCGTGAGTTGATATTAAACATATGGGTCATGGCTAGTAAACTTATACGTACCTTTCTATCTCTTAAACCATATTCTAGATCAAGTACCATTGGCATAACATTCAGATCTCCATTATGATGAACTTCTTTAACCAATGATACAACACCATCCCATGTTAATGAGTAACCATTTTCATGAGATTGTTGAATCCATACAGTCATCCAATCAAGATTGTTTGCAATATACAAATGTAGTGCATCCCACTCACGACCAACTGTAAAGAAAATAAATAGACCTCTTAGAAATAACTTATATTGAAGATTTATAGGAATTAATAAACTACAATAACATCATATAATTACCTCTCACTTTCTTTAATCTACCTTTCCCCATCAAGTACTCTCCTTCAAATTTGTTAATAGAGTTGGGATCCCAAATGTGATCTACATGGATATTTGCTACAAACTTGGGAAGATATTCACTAATGTACACCATGGTCTAGTATACCATATATCCCTCCATCATAGAACCCTTAGGATGTGCTATTTTTTTAATCAAGCCCTTCATAAATTTCAAGTGCCTCTCAACCATCTACATTGACCTAGTTCGTACAGGTCCACACAATTCAATCTCCTCAACTTGATGTATGAGGTAGTGTTCTTGAGCATTGAAAAAAGTTGGAGATAGAAACGTTTGCATTCACACATAAGCTGGGGAATTTTTCTCTTCCAATATTTTATATCTTTTTTATCAATTTCTTTAGATGATAACTACCTAAAAAAGATTCAACTCACAATAACATATAAAAAAGATTTTAGAAAAAAATATGCAATAAAATACATAAAAAGTAAACCAAGTCATAAATATAATATATGTACAACAAGTCTAAGAAATAACGCTTCTAACCTCATATATTTTCCAAGATCGTACTGCAATAATTAAAAAATGATCTTTTTAATATATTGTAAAATAATACAATAAAAATTACATGCAATGTTACAAATATATTATAAATAGAGAACATGACTTACCTTGACGAAGGTATGCCAATCATGTGTTTTCAACCCTAGCCCAAAATCACCTTTTTTTGATACAAGACTGCTTATATTTACGGCAAATCCTGTTGGAAATTTTGCTTTTTTATGACTTCTTTTAATGCATCACTTTGTTGCTCAATTAATAACCAAGAAAGGGCACTTGTATTTATGCGGTCTCCATTGCTATTTGATTCAATGAAATTTTTTAGTGCAGGATTGGATTCATGAATGTCATTACAAATTTTGGCAATTTTTTCTTTGTCATGTCTTCCATCCAATATTTTCCATAGTGTCTTTGTTACATTCTTTCCAATATGCATAGCATCAAATAAATGCACGATTGGGAGATCCTTGTAGTACGGAAACCTACTAAATTGACCAGGATAACTTTTTATTCCTCTAGGAAGTTGGTCATTGATGCCTTGACAACCTTCACAAGCATCAATTACATCATTAGTAAATAAAAGATAGTATCAAAATATAAATTTCAAACAAAAAACATCAGATGGAATGACATTACCTCGGCGATTTAGTCTATTGTATTCCAACTTCCATAAATGAGGTGTCATTCTTCATGGCCTTGATATTGTCTCTTCCTTCCCATTAAAAAGATGTTTTTCAATAAATCAATACTTATGATTATTGTGGAGAAAGTGCCTAAACTCATCGAACACCTGATTTCCTAAACTTCTTGAATGACGAGATTTCATCTTCGGACCACAAACTGGACATGTGAATTTACCCTTTGTCTGAAGACCTAAAAGATACCATACAATTGGATCATGTACAATTATCATGCGCAACTTAAACATACAGCAATAATGTGTAAGCACTATAACATACCAAAAATATGTGACCTTAACAATATATAAGATACCGCAAAAATGAGTTAGCCCAAGGGCATCATGTATTGTCCATACAAGCATTGCATGGAATTGAAATTTTCTTTGTCCTATTGTTCTAGAGATGTCATACATATTGACCCCATTCCATAACTTCAACAACTCGTCAATAAGGGGCTCAATATACACGTTCATATCTTTCACTTGGTATTTACCTAGTTGAATGAACAAAATCATTACATAATTATTATGACCATTTTGATGCAGTGTTTATAAATTAATTTAGATAACTATTAAATGAAAAAATACCAAGTACAATCGTTGACAACATTATGTGCTCCCTCTTTATGGACATCCAAGGAGGAATGTTATTGTTAATGACAAAAATAGGCCACACTGAGTAAATAGATCTCATATCTCCAAATGGATTGACACCGTCCACTGCCAATGAAAGCTTGAGATTACGAGGTTCTTCTTTAAAGTGTGGCCATGTCATTTCTATGTCTTTAAATGTAGAACCATTCGCAGGCATTTGCATAATGTCATCTTGGCTTCTATTGTGTGCATGGTATTCCATAAATTGTGCCAAGATAGTGCACCTAAATAATCGTTGAAGATGTGGAATAATGGGAATGTACCGAAGAACCTTGTGAGGCACCTTTTTTGTTATTTTATTTGACCGATATCTACTAATATGACAATTAGGGAATTCTATTGCAAATTCATGTTGTTTATGATATTAAACGTGATCATTGGGACATGCATGTATTGTCTGATAGTTCATTCTAATTTGATTCATAATGGTAGATAATTCTCGGTACAAATGAGGAAGAATGTTTGATGGTGGTAACAAAAACTCACCTATCAACCTACAAAAACAAATATGAATTTTTAATATAATGAATAGTAATGGTATGCTAACATTGAAGATGACAAAAATGGCATACCTTAGCATACGTGACATTGCTACATTAGATAAACCATTCATAACCTTCAAGTTCACCAACAACACTATAGCAGAGAGAAGATTTGTTTGGGAGCCTTGGTATAGGGGCTCGTATTCCTTCTCAAGTATAGGTATATCAAGACCATCATCATCATTATCAGATGTGCTAGTACCATCATCATGATCATCTTGATCAGCTACACCAATACCATCTTCTTCAATCATGTCCTCTGATACATTATCAGCTATGCCAATACCATCATCTTCAATTATGGTCTTTGCCACATGATCATCTTCTTCCATGGGAGTGTTATCCTCAGCTTGGATATTCACACCTCCATGTTCCTCCGGTTGGAAATCCACATTCACCAATTGATGAAAATCGTGCCCCCCTTCAATGTGACCATGTTGCCTATAATGTGACCATGTTGCCTATAATGTTTATGGGTTGTTGTGATTATAATTCTTCAACTCTTTAAGCCCTTACACTTTTTGCAAGGACAATTACATTTATCAACTTTTCTTTGGAACTAAGACCACAATCTAGCAATTATCTCGTTATTTTATTCTGGGTTCATATTGCCAAGTGTGGACTTTCTTCACAAGCAATTATTTAGGCTATAAATATACAAAATGTAAACATACAAGCATTAGTAGTATCTTGTATATAATCAAAAATAATAAAATATTACAAGATTATACAATATTTACAAATACACACACAAATCATGCTCACTAGACCATGAAATATTCAAATCACTCAGGGACTCTTAAATAGAAAATGTACCATTAACCAAATTTCAAAAAAAAAGAAAACATAACAGATTTTGCAAAATTTTCACCATGTGTTCTTCATGATCTATTCACTTATTGGCTGGTTTGCATGAATATGTAGAAGTTTTGCATCTAATATGAATTCTTTATAAAGAGATATGTGTACTAAAGAACATGTAGGTATAGAAATAAATAATGTGGTTGAATATTGTGCAATTATTCTTAGATTAAAGGCTTCTCTGAGTAAGGGAATTCAAGGAATTCATGTGCAGGGTGAGTCAAAAAAAGACTTATTTTCATGCAAATCACTATCTTATCACCCTGTCACTAGTACAAAACTTTATCTAAGAAGGATTTGTTTCTATTCTTGTATATTAGTTTCTCTCATGTTGTTTTTGGACTTGGAATTACATTCTTCCCTTTCCCCTATTCCATCATACATCATGCATGAAAAATTTAAACATGTATGATATAGACAAAAATTGATGTATGGACAATGTTGCATGCATTCTATTATGTTTGTTAAATTGCATGTTGAGAAGAATTCTTTGATATTTTTTCTTTTTGTTTACATTTGGTGTCATTTCTTTTCTATAGAGCTACAGTTGTACATTACAAGCTTGATATGATGTAATTTCCTTCATGAAATATTTGGATTTCTGACAAGTTGTTGCTTATAATCCCATGAATTAACTAACTTTTTTTTAGGCTTAATTTTCTACTTAATGTGTATTGTTTATATGTGTTGTTTAAGGACTACTAGCTAAGACTATTCATGCCATATACATTGTAAATTAGTTTGAACAAAGAGGCAAAGAAAATAGAAGGTTAAGGTGGTAGAAGCTGCATAATTCACACATTGTTTATCAAAGCCATTACAAGCATGTTAAGATTTCACAATTACTCTTTTAACATTCTAAGGTATCCATCATCATTGTTGATTTGATTGATAGGTTTCATATCTTTTCATCCAACTAATAAATAGGGTAAGGGTTTACAAATTTGTTCACAAATGAACTACTTCCCACAATGCCCAATTGTTCTTAAGTGATTCAACCCAACCAAGACTTCTTCCAATGTAAACCAGTGATAGATTTGATGTCTTTAAGGTGTATAAGGGTATATTAAAGTGGTTTTAAGGTTTCAAGTGTTACCCACACTCCCAATGGCCAAATAGCTTCAGACTGTTCCAGAGACCTAATGGCCCTTCCTTGTAGCCCTACAGAGACCTTCTAGGTCTTTAAAATCTTCACTTTCCCAAAACACTAATAAAACTAAATACATATTTAGATACCCTTTTGACCATACCTAAACATACCAAAGACTCAGATATTGTTATTTTGGAACAACTCACAGTACCCTGATTGTACCCCTATAAATGCACCCAAAAGTGGTTAGTTTAACAAAGAAAGTCCTATCTTTAGGTAACCCCAAGACCCCAAACTCTTGATAGTGTCTTAAAACGTCTCAAAACATCTAAATCTAATAGGAATTTAACCCAAACTATTGGGAACACCAAAATCCCCAAATCACCTCTCCTAAACCCTTGATTCAAGGGTTTCTTCAATCTCAACCCTTAAAGCTCTTCCAAGATCAATTGGTGATTGATTCACCATTCATACAACAATATAAGATTACTCCAATCATAAAAACACCATGCTATTCAAGCCAAACTCCTGCTGCTATACTTGTGCCATGAATTTCAATGAAAAACTTCTCTGTTACAGCCAATGATCACTTCCTCTCATCAAAATTCTACAACTTCAAGATGATACAACTATTATACATGTTATTGAACTTCATTCCATGGATTCTAGGCCTTTGAGTCCATAGAATGGTTATTGTTTACAAATAAACTTCAAAACAATGAAAGAAAATTGAATAGAGGAAGGTTAATTCGCTATGTGTGAGGGTACAGACATGTTAAATGACTCTCAGAGCCTTCAAAATGTGTGATAATGCCTTCAAATATCTTACTAAATCCTTCTAGTCTTTATCCAATCAAAATTACATGACAAACATTATAAAACTTCATGGTAAAGTCACAGTTTGCAGTCACTATAATATGTTTTTCCTTTTGGCTTTTACGTTCTGCACTTTTTTTCCATGCATGTTTCCACATATATTGTATCCCCATCCATTGTTGTGTTACATTCACATTCCCTTCTTGCAATGCATTTTTTTTATATTGACCAGGCTCGAAAATAAACTCATACACAATAAAGTGTATTGAAACACTTAGTGGCTAAACCTTGCAATTGGAAACAACTTAGCAACTGAATAAAAGATTGTTGAGCTCGTATATATTGTAATGGCTATAACAGTCATAGTGACTCTTTTTCTTCTAACTCTACTCTTCTAACACCACCATAATTATAGTAGTTTTTGGTCTTCCCTATAGCTTATTTCATATGGAAGGTAGATAAGGTGGATTTTCTTGCATGTATGGGTACTTTTATGGGTGTAATCTTCATCTCCATTCAAATAAGCCTCATCATAGTGGTATGTTCATGGTTTCTAAGTAGAACCTTGTTCGATTTGTTCTAAAACTCTCTATTAGAATTTGAATTGGTAATATCTACTATGAATTATTCTAATTTTGCCCCACTTCTTAATGATTAATATTTTAATGAATTGAATATTCTTGTCTAATATTAGATCAATTACAATAATGAAGGGTTGTCTTATATATCTATGAATCAATCCATTCTTAATGTAAACACCAAAGATGCATAATATATAATACCTAGTTTCATAATGGATTGCTAGTCTTCTTTAATCTCTGATCTCTTTGAACACCAAATGGTGATTTTAATGCTTTCCCAATAAGAACATATGTATTAATGTAATGTCCCTTGTTAGAAGGCAATTTGATGTTCAATAGTGGCTGCAGTAATCTGCTAGCCTAAGTAGTTTGACTCCCAATTTATATGTTGGGAACTTTTGAATCCCCCTCCTTTTCAAGTTTCTTATTTATGGTAAATGCCAGATATAATTTGTAATCTCCTCCTATAATCTATATCCTTTCGTATTAGAATCCTCCACTATTACCCCTCAAACACCAAGGTAAGTGGGTTCTTGCAAATTCAGTAAACACAAACTTAGAATTACTTCTAACTCTACCATGCTAGTTTAAGTGATCAAGTTAGACTCGGGCCAAATGGATAGGTTCAAAGATGGGTGCTTGGAATAAATATAGTCATTTGATTATGTGATCCATTAAGGTGATTAATGGACATCATAAGATTGTGTGATCCATTATAAATTATTTTTTAGTGGTCTCACTTAGTTGCATTTGGGTTACTTTTGAATTAAGATGGATAATTGTAATGTCCCCTTCTTTGATGCCCTAGTTTTTGCCCTAAAATTACAATCCTAAGTAAAGAAGGAAATGGAATAGAGTTAACAATATCATTTACTAATTGTGGAATAAGATAGATCCTAGTTAAGACTCTACAATCATGTTAGGTAATAATTGAAACATAATCCATAAAACATGTATGAACATTAACTCAATCATATGATATAACTAATTTCATTAATAGGCTTCCTTTTTTGATTGGTGAAAGGGAAAACATCTTTCATTATAATCATCTCCTATTAGTTATAGGAGTAGTTGGTAGGTTGTCTCAAAATTGATAGACCTTTTGTGCATCATACATGTATGTTTTTCATCACATCTCATTTTATTTGCCTATCCAATCATTGATTCATTACTTTACTTATTAAATAGTAAGAAATTAGGCAAGGCATTTTGATTATGTTGTGTTTTTTGAAGTGTAATTAAGAATACTTATGATAAAGATGACCAATTATAGGATTGGTTTCCATAATTCCATCAAGGGTTGTTGAAACTCTTAGGTTGGAGGGAGAGTTTCATTAAAAAAAGGTTTTAGCTAGGGGAGGTAACTTATCATGGAGGAATCGATGCACACTCACCTAGCCTCTTGTGGATAGGTTGCATAAGTGTGTGAATAGGCATGGTATGTGTATGTTTTCCTTACCAATAGATAAAACTACATAAAGGTATAATCTTTTTATATAAATATAGACTAATTAAACAATTGAGAGAGTTTGGATCAACATTTGATTATATAAGTCAAACCTAGCACAAGAGTGTGCTACTTGTTGTTAAGAGAACACATTCAAATCAAAATGAGTCCAAACTAAATGGTAATTGGATCAAATTCTTTGTCAAACATATTGTACAAAACATTGTAATGTACTAAGCTCTATGAAGAAAAAGTATCCCAAGCTCTAAGATAAATCTGCACCTTACACTTTGGAAATGAATTTATATCCTATGTGTATGCATATATAGGAATATGTGTGTATTGATATTAGAAAAGTTTGAAGCAACAACAAAAATATAAAAAATGATATCTTTAGAGGAGCCTTGCTCCAACCAAACAAAAAATAAAAGTCCAGAATGTGAGGGTATCATTTTTCATTCTCTTGCTTGGAGAATGTTGTAACATCAAAGATGCAGTCACTTTCTTTTAACTTGTGTCTCTTTACTTCTATGGAATGTCAACCAAGTTAAACCAATTTTTTTTTGCAGCTCTATAGAAATCAATTGATACATCTAAATCTACTCATCACTCGACTATGGAATAATCATAGCTGCACACCTACAAATGGATGCCTTTGATTCCTCTTTTGGCTAGCCTTGCTCAATGAGAGGTGGAGGATGGCATAGAGCATCCAAATTCCTACCATTTGGGTTTGCTATAAAGATTATTTTCTATGGTGTAGAAAAGTGGGTGGCTCTACCCTAAACATTTCTTTCATGCTTACTCTGCCTCTGTATGCATTTCATCCTTGTTGCTTCAGGAGTGACATTTAATAGAAATTGACTAAACAACTCTACATATAGAGTTTCAGGTCTCCTTCGAACATTAACAGTGGAAACATAGTTTCCACATGGGTATAAACACCCCACCAACTACCATTACAATAATTGTTTTGTAAATCAACACCAGTATGATAATGGTTAAAACAGTTCTTTACTATTTGCGACTAGCATGAATTTGGAGAAGAACGAAATACAGAATATTAAACTAAACATTAATTCTAAACAAAGATAAATCTAATGAAAATATGAAATGTTAATTCATTCATTCATCTTCTTTCGTATTCATCCTCTCATTAATCCAAATTTTATATTTTATTTATTATCTATTTCTCATTTGTACACACACCAATCTATCATACCTGTAAGAATATAAAAACTTCAAAAACCCTAGGTTAAGGTAAGGAAATCCTTATAGGTGGTCCTCCTTCATGCGCTTCCCTTGATCTAATTCACCATGCTGGGAATAATGAAATGAGAAATGAAACCTTGTTTTTTTAAGTTATGCTCGTGTTGGTCAAAATTTTGACCTACATGATGTTGGTCAAAAGTTCGACCAACATGGGCATGGATTAAAAAAAAATCAAAGTTTTCCTTCTATAATCCGACCAACCAAAACCTTTTTATTTGTTGGTCAAAAATTTTGGTAGAAAAATAAGGTCAAATGTACTAGTGAGTGAGGTTGGCACAGATTAAATTGAAGGGACACACAGCTCTTTGGTGGAAAGAATTGTAGAGAGAAAGAGAAGATGAAGGTTAAATGAAGATCAATTGGTAGAGGTTGATGGTAGCTAAATTGAAAGCTAAGTTCATACTCACCGACTATGAACTTGAGTTGTTTAAGAAATTGCAAATTTTGAAGCAAAAATAATTAACTATGGAAGACTATACTGAGGAGTTCTATAAGTTGACTATTCGGTTTGGACACAAAGAAATTGGTAAGGAAAAGGTAGCTTGGTATGTGAATGGTTTAAGATTCAATATTCAAGATGAGAATGGTATGTTGAAGATTGATTCAGTTGAGGAAGCTTATCAGTATGCCCTAAAGGCAGAAGATAAGTTGAAGAGGAGACAACATGGTAATTCTCGAGGGAAGTAAAAATAGGATCACTTGATGAAGTATAAATCGAGTGATGAAGTTGAATAGAAACCTATTGAAATGAGGAAGAGAATAGGAAGAGGTGGATTTAAGGGTACTTGTTATATTTTGGTGAAGAAGGACATCAATCATTTTAATGTTCCTAGAAGATTGGTGATCTAAGGACTATTGTGGTGAATGAGAACATATTGAATGAACCTGAGGTAGAGTTAGAGAACTTGTTGGTTTGAAGAACATTACTTGGTACTAAGGTGGAACCTTTTCAGAGGAGTAACTTGTTTAGAACTCGGTGCAAGTCAGGAGGTAAACTTTGTAATGTGATTTTGGATAGTGGTAGTACCGATAACCTTGTAGCTGAGGAGATGGTTCAGAAACTTGGTTTGAAAAGAGTGAGACATCCTTATCCTTATAGGATTGGTTGGTTGTAAGATGTTCATGCTTTGGAAGTGAGGGAGTAATGTCTTGTTGATTTTTAGATCATCCAATATAAGGATAAAGTGTTGTGTGATATTGTGGACATGAGTAGTTGTCACATATTTCTCAATAGACCTTGGAAGTATGATTGCAGGGTTGTGCATGACTTTGTCAAGAATGTGTTTTCTATTGAGAAGAGTGGTAGGAAGTTTTCCCTAATACCTTTTCTAGATACAACACTCAGTAGGAGGAACCTAAGCTTTGGGAGCTGAGTTGAGTTGAAGGATTTAGAAAGGATTGGAGATCAGTATGGAGAAAAAACATTTGGATTGTCGAGGAAGGACTTGAAAAGGCAAAGAAAGAAGAATTGGAAGAGTATGCAAGTTAAAAACTTGGAGGACATGTATGTGAAGAACCAGTTTAGATTTTATGTTTAGAATCCTATAAGATGTTCTTCCATCCATTGACAACATCTTTTTGCAACTGGGGTGTCTGATGCAGGAGCATCCTAGAGTAGTTGGCAATACTGCATGTTGGTGTGTTGGAGTGTTTCTATGTTACTCGATTGAAGCTTTGACCAAGGGGCTCGATCATTGAAGGGCTCAGTAGCTAAAGGTGTTTGGTAACTTTTGGCACTTGGTAGGACTTGTTCTTGGTGATTCTTGTAGTGCTCGGTCGACGTTCTTTCTTAGTGATGCCTAGCTCACTCAGTAATTTTATTGTTTCTTGGTAGTTTGTCTTACCGACTGGAGTTCTTGGGGATTTGGTTGGACAACTTGATGTATTTAATGTGGGTAGCTTATGTTACATTCTCCTATGTGAATCTAGAGGTCAAGATGGAGAATTAATTATTTGTAAGGCTATTTGAGAGTTGATTGATGTTGCATTTAATATTTATTTATTTTAGAAGCCGACTAGGTTTTTGGATTTATTTCTTTCTTCCAGCCGACTTGTGGCCAAAGTAGTATAAAAGAAGGGGTTTGGATAGTTGTTAGGGATAGGAATTTGGAAAAGGGATAGTGATTGGATCCTGTGAGATCTTGTAGATTAGATTGTTTCTCTTATATTTGTAATAGTAGAGCTAGTGGTTGACAAGGATATTTCTTGGTGGCTTGCAAGCTCAAGTTAGATCTACCGTAGTGTTTCTACCAATTGTTGATGTGTTACAGATCTATACTAGCTAAAGGATTATAGAATTATTATTGTAATTGAATTTTGTTTGTATTTGGCCCTAACCCAGAAGACCTTACAATTGGGCATATTGAATGAAAATTCTACTTAATTTTTCTCTTGTTGTGTTTATGTTGTATTGTTGTTGCTAGTGTAGGTTTGGACTATCCATTCTTGGATTTTCCACATTGCACCATGTCATTATTTAAATTTGGGACCACTTGACCAATTAATTTAATCAATTCATTTAAACATTTTGGGGACATTTTAGTCCTCTAGGATCAAGAATTACTTTCCCTCAAGAAATTTTAAACTTATATGTTCCAAGATCTATTTTCTCTCCCATGTGGAATCTTCAACCGATAGATCCTTCTAGAGAACTAGGTACTCCTTTATGATGTGTGACCTTAGCTTTCTCACTGACATCAATGGTCTCTATGGAATCTAATGCAAGTTTTCCCTCTTCATCAATAGTTGGAAGATCCTTGAAAACTATGAAACATTGATTGATTTCCTTCTTGAGAAATGAAAAATGAAAGACGTTGTGAATTTGACTTCCTACTAGAATCTCAAGCTCATAGGAAACTTCTCCCACTCTCTGTACCACTCTATATGATCCATATAAGTGAGGCTTTAGCTTCTCGACACCACTTGTCTTCAAGGATGATTATTTTTATGGTTGTAATCAGAGGTAGACTAAATCTCCTACTTCAAAAATCCCCTCAATCATATGCCTATTAGTGTACATCTTCTATTGATTCTGAGTAAGCTGTAGGTTATCCTTGAGAGAACAAAGGATACCCAAATCCTCCTACAACTAGTCCTTGGCCCTTGATGCATGAATGTCGCCTAATGTTTGATCTTGTTACCAAAATTTTACTCTATGGCTCAATTTAGGTAAATCCATGTGCATTTCAAATAAAAGGTACATCTTTTTCTATCTCCCTACATTACATTCATGTTCCTAAATGAAATACCTAAAATTTTACAAGTTTATATCATTACATTCAAATAGATGCATGGAATACAGAGAGACTTTACAAATCTATTTTGAATAAAACTAATCTAAAAAATGTAAAATGTGCATTTTGTCTCACACAAGCCATGAGACCAGCCTTTTCTTATTCAATACAAATCTAGAACAACAAATACATTAATGAGTAAATTAGATAGAGGTGCGTAGGGTAACTAGTCATTACATGTATGACTGGTCAAAGTTGTTCTTTGTTTAGTTGTCTGAATTGGTTGCCTTTTAGCTCTTGATTCTGATGTGTATTCATGTGTCTTACATTAGATCAAGAAATGAGTTAGATCCAAAGGATCTAAGAAATGAATAACTATCATCCCTCCATATCATTTACCCATGCATATAAAATATGGCCTATATATGTATCAAACAAGAAAAGGAAGCTATAAAAACAAGTCCATCTATCAATATCTTTTGTTGGAACATTTCTAAATCCTATTTGCTTTCAACAAGAGGGAATATGCAAAAATGTGTATATGATCTTGTTTACTTGCTTGATGTACAACATAAGTTGATATCCCCTCTTGTAACAATGAACAATATCTCGAGGGTGTAAACTTAAGAGGCTCATCTATTTTTTCTAACTTTTTTGTTTCCTGTGAAGATGTTATTTGTCTCTCAATGAATTTTTGTGTTAAATGCATCTCCCACAAGGGTTGAGCCCATCATACCATTTAGAGACAAAGTGATGAAGTCATAATTAATCGTACATACAGCTGAGATGTGCAAGTAATTGTTAAAATGAGACATTAAAGGGACATGTTTTTATCTCATGAAACCTTTTGTTTCATAGAATCAACAAAAAATAAGAAGACTTCCAAATTATCAAGTATAACTATGATGATGTCATTAGGCATTACCCCTTGGTAAGTCAAGAAAAAGATAGATATTTTTATATCAAGCTGATGATATGAGAAAATAAAGCATCTGATTGGTAAAATAAGTACTACCAAAATATGCAATCAGAGCATATGGGTGGATCAATATTTTACACAATTATGCTAATAATACATGAGAGAACTAGCATAATATTTCATCAAGTGACAATTAGCATGAATGGTTGTAGTAAATAGTATGCAAATCAATACACGAGCATGGCGAAGTCAGTAAATGTCAAGATACAAAGTACACAAAGAATGATGCAATTCAATAAGACAAAAGTGTTTTGCCCTAATTTTGGCTTGCACACCCCAACAAAATAAGAAAACAAAAATAAAACTAGAAAATGAACTATGCAAGCCATGAAAGACAAGCTTGAAGCTCCACAAAATCACTTACAAACACCACACAAAAATTTGCATAAACATAAATGAAAATAAAACAAGTCTTCCATGAAAGGAGCACCAACCTTGCTGCAAGATATGGAAAATGATAGGTGAGTGGAGATCCCTTCCTACAAGCCTTCCTTTGCTAAGCTCACCAAAAACCTGCTAAGTTCACTAGAAGTCTCCAAAATTGGAGAGTGGGAAATCAACCTACCAAAATTCTCTCCATCCCACTAAAAGGAAAACCCTACCTAACATCCTACCTAACTTCAAAGGTGATTGGACACACTATCAAAGGGTTCTCTCTCCAACAAGAGGGAAATTCAAATTCGCAAGAGAGGAAGACATGGCACACTTCCCAAATTCATCACATTCTAAAAAGACATTTTTAGAAGAAGCAAAAATGGGACAAAAACATCTTATTGGTCAAAATCTAACCCCCAAACCAAAGTGAACCTATGGGGTTATCTTATTTTAACCCTAACTAACTCCTAGGGCTATCTTTAACCCCTCAAAAGTCCATTAAGAGTTGACCCATGAAATTTTGAAATTAGATTCCCTCCCAAGGCTCAACAACCAATATACCTAACCTTGGGATCCTACAAGGTGACTCAAAGGTGGGAAAAAACTAATAAACAATTTACTTGGTCATGCCATCTCACATACACATGTCAATTGACACCACATAAAGTCACAACATATCACTATACACATGGCATGCCAAGTAGACATAAATATAAAATAAAATAATACAACTTTAATATTACATTAAAACATTACTTTACAACATTAATACATAACAATGAGGTTATTTCTCCCTTTGGAGTCCTTGGCTTAAAAATATTTTCACATGCATCCATCTTTAATTTCCCCTCATTTTAATTCCATTGTCAATTTCTTGCACACTAGATAAAAATATTAGTAGCTCGTGAAAGATCAAATCACACACACACACACACACACACACACACACACACACACACATATATATATAATACACACATAAAAATACATTCTATAATCTAACCGCATCTACACAACATCACATGATATTCACTTATTCTCAAGAATGCATTTCTTAATTTCCATGTTCATTCAAGAACACATATATATCAAATAACCTAATTCATTAACCAGGTTCATGTCACATAAACATTTCTTGCATCAACATGAAACTAAAGCATAATACTCAAAATAAAATAATTCCTAAAATACCATATCATCAAGTCCTGGAAATCAAAGCATGGAAATATAACCTAAATCATCATCCACATAATTATAGGTCATCACATAGTATCAAAATATGAAATCCCTATCCAAATAGTCCAACATAACAAAATAATGTATCATCATGATGAGCATAAGGTGGAAAAAATCTGCTATGAAATGATGGTACAAGGTGAGGCCTCACATCCTCCCCCCTAGGCATGAACTTCCTCCTGGAGCTCATAAAAAAGATGGGGGTATTGTGCTCTCATATGTGTTGCATCCTCCCATGATGTTGCAACCTCATCATAGCAATCTCACTAAACCCTAACCTAGTCCAGCTCTCGACCTCGAAGGGCCAGCATCCTGTACGCCAAAATATAGATGGGCTCCAGCGCTATCTTCCCATGTGAATCCACATGTAAATAATCCCAATAAATAATATGAGACTCGTCATAAATATATTTCCTCAATACAAGAACATGAAACACATCATGGATGTGTGATAGACTAGGTGGTAGAGCTAGACGATATGAAACTGGGCCTATCCTCTCTAAGATCTCAAAAGGTACAACAAAGCAAGGTGTGATCTATAGTGCCTCCCTCATTTACCCCTTTGCACAAACATCCTAATGGTGTGGTTTAGACTGTCACTCTTGAAGGGTAAGGTCATGTTGGTCCCACGTGAGGGGGAATCTTCCAGGAGGATTGTTTAGAGCATGTATCGATATTTTGCATGAGCTAGGAGATGTAGGATATGATCTTGAATCGCATTCTGGAGACCCTTAGAATAGGGATGAGTTAGTCACATGGATGCAATGATTGATACCACATTATGGTCAATGGCATCATGAGCTGCTCTTTGCCCAGATTTTCTTTATGTTTATCAAGATTTTATCTTTGGAAGTCATGTCAAGTATTTTAAGAGATTCTATCTTGGTATTATCTTCTTGCATAATAGACTCAGTAATTAGAAATTTATGTTGTTGCATTATGGTTTATGTCTAGATGAATAGAGCTTTGATTACCATTGTGATGTACTCTTTTCATGTTATCCTAGGATGCTCTGTGTTTAAAATAAGATTAATTGAATTCAACTGATCCTTGTAATAATACTATCAAGTGCACGTTTTATAGAAATTGTATTGGAATAAGGTAGTTTAAATAATAAAAGGGTGAAATATGTATATATTCTAATATAGTTAAATATTGTTTCTTGTGTGTATGTAATCTCTAGAAGAAATGAAATAGGGGAGGTGTGAGTGTACCGCTACTGAATGTTGAAATGTTTCTATTTGGATATGAATGCTTACATAAAGGACCATTTGAATTTATGTTATGTTGAGACATGTATTAATAGAAAAGTGATTATTAGGTCCTGATGTTGAGTGGGAGATCTTGCATAGAACGCTTTGATGTTATAATAATGCAAGAAGAGCGAACCATTTGAAATGTAGCTTGTAAATAATTTAGGACTTATTTTCACACTAGATTATTAGGTCTTGACTTATGGTATTGATGAATTATTTAAGTTAGAATATTATGCCATAATTTCATGTTTGTAGAAGAAGAGTTTATGTGAGCTAATCATAGCTAATAAATTAGGTTAATTGATATATTTATGTTCTTGAAATAACTTGATTTGAAATTTAGAAATGTATTATTGGAAGTAGGTGATTTTCTTGTGGTAAAGTGTGGATGCAGTTGGACTATTGAGACAAAGACATTTTATTATGATACTATGTGATGATTTATGAGTGTGTGATGATGATATAGGACTTTCACTTTGATGCTATTTAGTAGGTTATGAGCATAGTAATTGATACATCTTTGATTTATATATGATATCTTGATGTTACATTTATGATAGGAAAATTTATGGGAAATGATCATGGCTATTATGTTAGATGGATTATCATGTATTATTTTAATCTTGACTTTATGTGCTTTAGAAATGCAATGTTGAAATGATGGGAATTATTATGAAATGCAGTTAGAGATAATGATGCTAAGAATGTGATTTTTAGATATATATATATATATATATATATATATATATATATATATATATATATATATATATATATATATATATATATATATATATATATACTGATGCTTTGTCAAGTGTGCAGGTAAGACCATGGAATTTTCGGGGGAAATCAAAGATGGATATTTGTAAAATCATGTTAAGCCAAGGTTATCTCCAAGGGGAGAAATTAACCTCGTTGTAAAATGTAAATTTTGTAAAGTGATGCATGAATATAATTGTTGTATTATGTTTATTTTTTATTTATTATTTAGTCTACTTGGCATGCCATGTGTATTGTGTGTAATGTGGTTTAATTGTGGTGTCAATTGACACATGTCTTGTGAGTTGGCATGCCCAAGTATTTAATGTGTGTAAGTGGTCTCTATTTTTAGGGGCCATGAGTGGGATTCTCTTTCATTTTCAGATGCATTCCTTGAGTGGTCTTTTGAGTGGCTTTTAATGACCATTTATGTTAGTGGAGGCTAAAAATAGGCTACCCCATAGTGGTGCCATATGTTGGGGGTCAAATTTTGACTATTGTGATAGTTTTTGACTATTTTTGCCCTTCCAAAAGATGTTCTTTTGAAAAGTGACGAAATTGGAAGAGACACTCCTCTTTTGAATTTTGATTTTTAATTTTTCCCTCTTTTGTTTTGAATGGTTGAGAGTTTTTCTTTTTAAGGAGATGGAGGGAAAATTGTTGGCTAATGCCCACTCTCCAATTTTTGGAGACTAGAGACTAGATATATATATATATATATATATATATATATATATATATATATATATATATATATATATATATATATATATATATATACTGATGCTTTGTCAAGTGTGCAGGTAAGACCATGGAATTTTCGGGGGAAATCAAAGATGGATATTTGTAAAATCATGTTAAGCCAAGGTTATCTCCAAGGGGAGAAATTAACCTCGTTGTAAAATGTAAATTTTGTAAAGTGATGCATGAATATAATTGTTGTATTATGTTTATTTTTTATTTATTATTTAGTCTACTTGGCATGCCATGTGTATTGTGTGTAATGTGGTTTAATTGTGGTGTCAATTGACACATGTCTTGTGAGTTGGCATGCCCAAGTATTTAATGTGTGTAAGTGGTCTCTATTTTTAGGGGCCATGAGTGGGATTCTCTTTCATTTTCAGATGCATTCCTTGAGTGGTCTTTTGAGTGGCTTTTAATGACCATTTATGTTAGTGGAGGCTAAAAATAGGCTACCCCATAGTGGTGCCATATGTTGGGGGTCAAATTTTGACTATTGTGATAGTTTTTGACTATTTTTGCCCTTCCAAAAGATGTTCTTTTGAAAAGTGACGAAATTGGAAGAGACACTCCTCTTTTGAATTTTGATTTTTAATTTTTCCCTCTTTTGTTTTGAATGGTTGAGAGTTTTTCTTTTTAAGGAGATGGAGGGAAAATTGTTGGCTAATGCCCACTCTCCAATTTTTGGAGACTAGAGAGTTTTGTGAGAATTTTTGGTGTTGTTGTACTTGGAGGATTTGGGTTGCATTGGAAAGGAGGGAGACTAGTTGGGAAGCTCATCTCAACCCTCTTGCCTTAAGCCTGGATCAAGGTTGGATCTTGAATTGTTTGTTCTTATTGCTATGTACAATTCTATTACTTTTCCTATGTTGTGTGTATGTTAGTTAATCTTGTAAAAAAAAAATTGTCTTCTTATCTTGCTTGTATGTGTATTTTCTTTTGTGCATTATTTCTTGGGGTTGTGCAAGGCCAAGCTCACCCTTGGGAGGGAAGAGAGCATTGATGGGTGAAGGGCATAAGTTGGGACTACTTTTCTAGTGTAGAGTCCTTCCTCTGGGAGGAAGGGGATAAAGCATGGATGTATGGGCATCCATGTGCCATTTTTTTTGTATACTTTTGGGGGTCATAAGGGTGTGGTTATGGTGATGAGTATGTGGAGGGTGGATGGTTGTTTCTATGGCCTTGTGAAGGCATATTGTGCAGATTTTGGTGCCTTGTTGAAGGCTGGTTCTCTCTTGTACTTTGGCATTCTCCTAGTTGAGTAGTTTCCACCTTCACCCCTACCATGGGTCCAAAGTGACTCAAGTTGTGCTAAGCCTTGGGAAAGGGAATTTTATGTTTATATAATGTTTGTTGTTTTCTATTGTGTGTGCTTGATGTATACATGTTGTTATCCTATCCATCTTTGTTTTCCCCTAGCTCGGGGGTGGCCATGAAATGGCCTAGGTTGGGAGGTGAGCCTCCATGGTCCATTTGGTTTTGTTTTGCAGATTATGAAAGACTTATCTTGCCAGTTTGATGGAGCTAGTTGGAAGTTTGAATGTGATTACTTCATGTAATTGGATTGATTGGCCTTGAGCCTTTTGTATTTTGTTTTATTCAAAGCCTTGTTGAAGGGTCTAGCATGGAGATGCTTGTAAAAATGTAATAGATCAATTTCATTTTTCCTTCATCTTTCAAAATAGAATGTTCATGAGAAATTTGCCTTGAATTCCTTTATGTTTGGGAAAAGTGATAATATTGAAGTTTAGAGTTAGATGAAATGAATATAAATGTTTTGGTTCTCTACATGCAAGGAAATAAAAGAAAAGATGTCTCTATTTTATGAAAGTTTTTTTTTTTATATAATCTTAGTTAGAGTTGTTCAAGGGAAAAAAATTTATTCCATTTTATGAAAAGTGCTCAAAAAAAAAAAAAAAAAAAAAAAAAGAGAATGGTTATTAGTAATGGTTACTCGTCATGGGAAAAATAGTTTTATTAATTCTTTTTAAGTGATATTATTAATTTGAACCTAGAATTAACTTCACAAATTTTGTGCTTATATTAGGAAAGAGCATAAGTTTAAAGTTGATAGAATGACAAGCATTTGAATGATTAGGGTACAAATGTTTTATTTATAACATGCTCTTAATTCTGTTTTAAACCATCCATGCTTTATATTATGAAAAAATATATATATATATATAAATATTGTGTAAATGATCTCAACTTTATTCTTTTTCAATAGTTTATATTTAGAAATAATGTTAAGTTATAATAAAAAAATTTAGAGTAAACAGGTTAATATGCAAATATATGTATATATTATTATTATTATTATTATATATATTTATATCTTCAAATATATATATATATATATATATATATATATATATATATATATATATATATATATATATATATATATATATATTATATTTAATACCTTTTAATAAGCAGCTTAGCAAATTGACGCTAAATTCGAGTATGTGAATTTGAATTTATATTAATGTAAGGATATATATATTATTATATATAGTTATATATATAATAATATATATATAATCATTGTTCATTTCTTATAATTTTATTTTATTGAAGTCCACATTTAAAATGTCTTTTAACATACTTTTTTGTTAGGGCATCGTGGTGCTATTGATGCACTCCCGCGCGGCCATTGGTATGGCGGTGACTACTATCGTAGGACCCCAACAGGGGGACTGTGGTGGGTAGTGCCACCATAGCACCACCACCGGGGAAGGGCACTGGTCCCCATCCCTTCACCTTTCTCGCATGCGGCCGGTCTGTGCAAGACAGTCGGCAGATCTTACTTTCTAAAAAGAAATAAAAAAATATACATTATTCTATGATTTTTAATTTTACATTAAGTCTTTCATATTTCAAAAGCTAAACATATTTATATATCTTTCCTTAGCTTAATTCTTAAGTTTTAGGCATTTCTCTTTTTGCATGAGAACCAGTAAATTAAACAGACTTATACATACTGTTGAGTACAAACTTGTATTAACTTTTTGCATGCGTTAATAGAGATAATCACATGTCGATACCGGATTGAAAGACAAGTGTGTATCCGTTGACCTGCAACTTCAAACAAAATTGTATACTCTGTAACTCATCACCCAGATTCTATCTACTGACAGATTTAACCCTAATGAAGATCAGTGCATATGGAGCACATGCATCGAACCTTGAGCCTAAAATTTGAATCTAAGCAAGCCTGGACTCTTGGGTGGTATTTGCACGGTACATTTGAAGTATACACACATTGAAGTAAGTGTATACAATCATGAGCTCTGGGGAGAATACTTTGTTTCTCCTCCACACTCTAATCTTGGGCCACCCTGTATAACCGAGTAGACTCTGGGTTTGAGTATAGTGAAAAGTTTGGGATTTGGCTTCCAGGCCAAAGATTTATTAGGCCCAAACCCTAGTCTCGGTTTAGGGTTTGGATGACCAGTAGATCTCTCTAATTTATTTATTCATATATATATATATATATATATATATATATATATATATATATATATATATATATACACATCTTATTGTGGACATACTATTCTCCACTTTCAATTCTTTGAATTGTATTTATTAAATTTAGTTGTCATTGCCTATTTGATTTTCAATGTTTTCCCTACTATCCTGTTATTTGAATTGATTCTTGGCTAAGGTGTATTTAGATATTTTATTTCTTTATTATCATTCCTTTTTTTTGTAAATAGAGTCTATATCCCTTTTTATTTAATTAAAATTTTAAATTAGTATGTGCTAAGGAACCCTTGTTAATGCAACATTCTTTAATATTATTCTTTGTTATTAAATTATTGGACCCTTGTAGGAAGGGAGCTCTACTCAACTATCATTTTCTATAGCTTAGAGCAAGGTTGGTGCTCCTTTAATGGAAGACTTGTTTTCTTTTCATGTATGTTTATGCAGGTTTTTTTGTGGTGTTTGTAAGTGATTTTGTGGAGCTTCAAGCTTGTCTTTCATGGCTTCTTATATAGTTCATTTGATGGTTTTATTTTTGTTTTCTTATTTTGTTAGGGTGTGCAAGGCTAAAATCACTCTTGGTGGGGAAGAGAGCCTTGAGGGTGAAGGGTTTTAGTTGGGAATGGCCAAATAGTGTAAAATCTATCCTCATGGAGGAAGGGGATATTGCATGGATGTATGGGCTCCATGTTGCCATTATTTTGTTATCTACTTATTTGGGGGTCATAAGGGATTTTACTTGTGTATGAAAAATGGAAGGAATGGTGATTTTTGTGATGGCCTTGTGAAGGCAATAGTGTATGGTTTTGAGCCTTGTTGAAGGCATGACATTATTTTTTTATGGCTTCTCCTACTTGGGTACATTTCCATCTTCACCCCTCTTATGGGTCCAAGGTGATCCAATGTGAAAATCCATGGGAAGAGAATTTTATGTAAGATTTGTACTTTCTAGTTTTTGTATGTGTATGTGAGTTGACCATATTTTTACCACATCCACCTTTATTTCCCCAAGCTCGGTGGTGGCCATCTAATGGCCTAGGTTGGGAGGTGAGCCTCCATGGTCAAAGTGGTTTTATTTGTAGATTTAAAAATGAAGGAGTTGCTGCTTTTGTTGAAGAGAAAATGATTTATGTCATTTCTTAGTTGCAAATTTTAATGTTGTAAAAGGGCTAAAATTCATGTGTAAAAACAAGTAGTGGATTAAAGGCCATGTAATTGTCTAAATGCATGTAATATGCTTGCAAAATTTTTGTATTTGATTGTGTAAGTTTCTCCATTTTTCTATGTATTTAAAAAATAAAAGAGAATGTAGAAAAATGATTTCTTATGCTTTTGAATGTAAAATAACTTGTTGGTTTTGTTTCTCATTTGTAAAGAAAAATTAGCTTTTTTTCATATTGAATGTCTCTTTCCTATGTAGACAAAAGTTACTTCATGTATTATTAGAAGGAAAATAGTTTATGTAGATTGGCTTTCCTATTTACCTATTTTAGGAAATACATTTCTTAGAAATCATGTTAGTTGATAGAATCTTGTATATATATCCATGTATATATACATAGATGTATATACCCTATTTAAATACACTATCAATGTTGATGTTTTTAAAAAAAAATGACCTAGTTAATGTATTTTTTCCATGGTTAGCTTTTTGGAGGTATATACATCATTTATATATATATGCATATATATGAGTGTGTGTGTGTGTGTGTATAACAATATGTATGTGTATATAAAAACATATATACACAAATATACATATACAATGTGTATATACTTATGATAGATATACACTAGTAATAATTTGCTTTCTTCATGTTCAATGTATTTATATATATTAATATATATATATACATATACATTAATACACACACACACACACACACACACACACACACACACATATATATATTAATATATGATAACATATTAACAAAAAAAATAAAAAAATTGTTGTGTGTTTTGCCCTAATTTTGGGCATGACAAAAAGAAAATATGATAGTTCTTGAAGTGGAAAATCATTATCTCTAAGGGGTTTTACATTCAATGGTGTTGTATAATGTTAGAAATAGTTATATTTTAACATTATGAAAATATATAGAAGATAATATCTCAATTTCTACAAGTGCACAAGAAATACAAGCCAAAGAAGAACTCTGAATCTTTTATAAACAAGAAGATAGCTTTCAGCTACAAGATTCAAAGGATAATCAAAAGTAGCAGTTGAGAATGCATTTTTAAACCCATCATGTAGTTGAAACAGTAAACAACATATCTAAAAGAGTGATGCAAGAAAAATAGGTACCTATAGTATCTCTTTCATGGGATCAAATATCTACAGTCAGAATTCATAACATGTTTATGAGAAGGAAATGTTTTGATTCAAACATAATGGTCCATAATCTCAAAGTCTCATATTTTCCAATGGTATAATATGTATGATACTCATGACATAAATAAGTAATAATGTTACACTAAGCACATGCAAAGGAGAAGATACATATGAGAAGATCAGTAATGAAGAATATGAATAGACAAGGGTTTTGTGTTTCTATAAGAAATAAATAGTAAAATGTGAGGGACACATTTGTAGATATAGAAGTCTCAGGCCACAACATGCCTTGATTTTTAATAGCTAAGAGAACCCAGGAAGCTACAAAGAGCCATCAAGCTACAATAATAGTAAGAAAATATAATGTGGTCACGTGTTTCATCTTCAGAAAGAAACCCTTCAGGGATGAGGGTATTAATTATATGACAAAGAATACTGCATAGTAGAATGGCACTCGAGGTCTTCGATGTATCTGATGATCTAAAAATGATTGAATATCTAGAAGAACTGAAGAAATAGTGATTAGAGATCACCGAGCTACTGAAGTGATATGTAAGATGATTAAATTAATCAATATATTGTCATTGATGTCAACTAGTTTTGACAGTACATATCATGATAGTTACAAACATCTGAACATCTGTAGAAGGAAGAAAAGATGAAGAACTGAGATATCTACATAAGGAAAAGATGGATATGATAGATAAGGATAAGGTATAGATTGGGTAACTTATTGATGAGTCTATGGCTTTATATTATTGACTTGAGCATATTGCATTAATCTATTATGAAGAAGAGACCAGAACTGAACAAGTAAATGTGGTCAACAATTGAAGACTTGTGTATACACCAAGCCAGTGTAGTGTATACCAAGTGACAATAATAACCGAGTTAGTTATCACTGATGCATTTCAATATTAACAGAGTATGGATGAAAACATTAAATGCTAAGAATAGCCGAATGAAATTGATGAGTTGGATATTGTTATGATTTCGAGGTTAAGGATGAAGTTAGTTATGAAATCCGTGGCTAACATAATTCAGAGATGATATAAAGGATGAGGTTGAAACATGTTAAAGACACATCTACCAAGGAAGGTTTAAGTGAAAAAATGGACGAAGGAGATTATGAGGCAAAATCTGATGGCTGATATGAAAATGGTTTACTTGTCTATTTAAGAGATATGAGTTTCATTGTTGAAACATGCTGGACAAAAAGGAGACTGCAGAGATTTTGCATGAAGATTTTATTCATGCATTCCTAATCAAACTAGTTACAGAAAGAACCGAGATGCAGACATTACCGAGCATTAGAGAACTATTTACCGAGTGAAGTAAGTTGGAGAAATATTGAGGAAGTCAATTGATTAATGATTAGAGGATTTTATGATCACAGCATAGATCTGAATATTTGCAATTGAGTTGTATTTGAATCAAATTAGTATTGTATCAGTTTAACCATTGATTCAAAAAATTTCTTAACTGAGTGGACTTAATAGTCTTATTGTACTATCCTATGACATTCATTAAATGTAAAGTGTTATCTTGTTGGCCCCATAGTGAATGTTAGTAAAAATTTAACTATTAGTGATAAATCATCTAACCAGGTCACACCTAACAGTGTGCATTGTAACCTTTAACAGGGTTGGCTCTTTACCGAGCTCACTTTAGAAGAGTGAATTATTTTTGGCTTATCGGTCCCAGGTGGTTTATTCCCTTATCAGGGTTTCCACGTTAAATCATTATGTTATGTGTTGTTTGTTATGATTATTTTTCTATCATAATTTACATACCACATAGTTGATTTAGTCAGTAATCACAATTTAGATAATTACTGGTATTCGTTAAAGTGAATAGACAGATTGATATTTTATGTTATCGAGCTGCATAAATTATTGAAATTATTTTGTAAGGTACATCTGGGAGATTGGGACTATAGGATAACTGACTTAACTGATACAACCCCCCTCTCCTTTATTCTAACAATTAGTATCAGAGCATTTTGGTTGCTTCAAGGAAAGTTTTAAGGACTTGAGAAAAAAGATCACAAGATGTATAAAATGGAAGTGTCTAAGCTAAACAAACATAATTTCTCAACATGGAAATGCAGGATGAGGCTTCACATATCTAGAATTGGAGAACCTACAATACCTCTACTACATAATGGCTAATTACAACTGAATGTTGGACCTTTGAGTCTTGATCAGTTGAGAGATAGAAATAAATATAATATTGCTATGATAGAGATTGTTATTTCTCTTTCTGATGCTGAATTTTAGGATGTCAAGGATTGCACTACAACAAAGAAAATGTGGGATAAACTTGCTCTAGTTTATGGTGGTGATGTGAATGTAATGAGAGCCAGAGCTGAAATCTTGAGAGGCAAATTTGATGACATGAAGATGAAGGAAGGAGAGAACATCACACAATACTCAAATCAAATCAGAGAAGTCAATACTATCTGAGGAGTGGGAGGTATTATTTCTAAAGATATTGTGGTAAGTAAGATACTAAGAACCTTGTTGCCTTTCTATGCAATCAGAATATCTATTATTCATGAAATGAGGTCTACACCCAATAGCACTCTTACTCTTGATAGTCTGATTGGAAAGTTAACTACTTTTGAGCTAAATAATTTTGACAATAGTGTTGTACTGAGTGCTGAGTCTTCTTTTATGTCATCTCTGAAGATCGGTAAATCTAGCAATAAGTACAATATAACAAATGAAAGTGACAGTGAGACTAAAGATGAGCTTGAAGAACTTATGGACCAAAGACTACAAAAAGGTAAAGGAAGGTATAAGGGAAAGTTACCTTTAGTTTGTTTTAACTGTAAAGAGATTGGCCATATTGTTGTTAGATGTCCTAACAGGAAAGAGGAAAATAAAGACAATGACCAATCAGGTGATGGAAATTTTGGTAGAAGGAATAACAAAGGAAATTGACACTACAACAAAGACAACTAAGATTATAAATACAAAGGAAAAAAGGCATGTTACCTTGTTGGAGAAAATGAAGATGACATCGACACCGAAACTGATGATGAAATTGAAGTAGTATTTGTTGCAATGAAAGATGATTCAGAAGAAGAGGAAAGGTATGTAGAAATAGACCTTATTTCTAAAGTCAGTAAGAATGATACTTGGATCATTGATAGTGGATGTACACATCATATGACTGGTGATGAAAATAAGTTGAACATCTTGAGCATTATAATGGAGGATTAGTGAAAATGGGAAATGATACACCTTGTCAAGTGAAAGGAAAAGGGTCTATTTTATTGAATGATAGAATTAAATGTGATAATGCATACTGGGTAAAAGGACTTAACTACAATTTGTTGAGTGTAGCATAGCTGAATAACTCAGGTCACCGAGTTGCATTTGAAAGCAAGAAGGTGAAAATCAATGATGAAAATGGAAAGCTTGTCGGTACTAGAGGACAATCAAATAGTAATTTATTCTATCTTGACAATGCTGAAACTTCTTGTTTACTGGTGAAGAATGAAGATGTATGGTTATGGCATAAGAGGCTATGTCATGCCCATAATTTAACTGACCAAAAATGCAACAAATTTTTTTTTTTTTAAAGATGAAATGTTAGAGAGTGTCATTCAAAGGTTAAGTGTAAGATGACAATAGTTAAGTTGGGCTCAATCTAGGATCAATTTTTGGAGAGCGTTAAGCTAAGGAGTTATAATATGACAATGTGGGTCTAGCAGATTAAAGTTCATAACTATTGTCGTAAGAGTCAGAATTTGAATAGCGGAATCCTAGTGTGTACAATTTAACTTTAGACTTTTGTTCAATGTATTCAAAATCCCTAGGGCATAATCATCTATCTAATTAGACTATACCCACAAATAATATGTCTACCTAGGTTATAGCTTACGAATAAGGTTTGATTCACTAATAGATAAATTACCCTAAGATAAAGGTTCATGACTCAACTACCTTAACATTCAAAATCAATCCTACATTATAGTCCAAGGGATAACTTCACTAATAATCAAATTTTTAATACTAATCTGACAATGGACTTAAAAGTGTTGTATAAAACATATTGTTATCTAAATGTATCAAGAAGTGTTAGCTATACTACCTCCTGTACACACTAAAATGGTGCACTTCTATGAACCATTACATGCAAGTTTGCTCAAGAATGAGGCCTCACAAAGTAGCTCATAGCTCTCTATGCATGGAGTTGCAAGGGACTATGATGTATTTGCTCTCAGCTAGAGCTACAAGCTTGTGACCTTTCTAGTCAACCACACAATGAGAGATTCAAGTGAGGACAAGGGCAAGAGTGCCAATATCCTCAAGAATCACTATGAAAATGCAATGCAAACTAATCTATGGAAATAAAAATACAATGCAACTAAGCTATGAAATGGAAAGAACAAGTGTTACAAATCTCTCCTATTAAGCTATGTGAGTTAAATTTATTACATAAAAGGAAACTAAGCTATGAAATGAAGCTAAAATGCAAGAATGAAAGATTAAGAACAATAAGGCTTCCAAAAGCTCAAAAAGTCTCCAAGAATTCCTACAGCATAAGATTAGTATTCAAAACATGATATATGCAAATGAAGGAGAGAGCTTTCCTTTTATAAGAAATGCAAAGGAGTGGACCATTGAGATTAAGAGGCAAAAGTCTTAATTGGTGGTGGAGGTTGAAAGAGGATAAATCCATGTGCACAAGTATCCTCCAATAGAAAAATAGGAGTTGACTTTATGTCCATATGAGACAAAAAGTGTTTTTCTCCTTTTTATAGGAATAGTGCTTTATTTGTGCAACTTAGGATAAGAGGAAAGGTGGAGCTTTTTATTTAATCAAAAGGGGAGGAAATATTCCTTTTAATCAAATAAAGACTTAGGATAAATGATTAGCCCATAGGATAAAAATCCAATATATGATCGAAATTAAGACTTGATCAAGAGATTGATATTGTTGAAAATATTGATTATTGATAAAATTGATTCAGGATTGATAAATTGAATAAATGGGGCCCAAAGTCTAAGCGACCATTTTTGGGTGCATACATTTGCCCCTCTTTGACTAATGTGTGATCGATTTGGGAACACATGCAGTCAAAGAAGAATTGAAATGTGAGATCGATCTGGGATCACAAAACAACTCAAATATGAGGTCGATTTGAGATCATATCTGGACAAAGCATGAACAAAGGCCTTTGAACATGAGGTCGATTTGAGATCACATTCAAAGTAGGAGATAAGAATCTCAAATTTGAGCAAAAGCTCACAAAAGATGTCTGAATCAGGAAAATCAAAAGAATCAGGGATGAGAATCCCATAGGTACTGCCCCCTCCGAATCGAAATCAAAATTAGGTAGAGGAGAGACAGCAAATTGATAAGGCTGATCAAATCATAATAAAATCATAATTGAATGTATAGGTCAATAGGGTAACCTTTAGGCGGTGAAACATGCCCCAGTGAGGAAGTAGAAGAATAGAAATAGAAGACTAGAAATAGAGTGAATGAAAGACTAGAAAATATGAGAGACATGGAAGGAAGAAATTCCACCAAAGATCAAAGAAGTATGCCTCAAAAGGTTAGTTAACTGCGTAGAAGAATGATAAAATTTGGAAACGTGACTCAGATTTTGATTTTGAGTCCAAAAATAAATAGAAAATGATGTGATATGAAAGACCAGAAATGAAAGATATGATCAAGAAGAATCAAAAAATGAGCACAGTTGACCAACAGGTCCACGTAAGATGAAAAAAAGGAGAGCTCTCTCCATATGCAAGGTGCAGAAACTAAACTAACATGAACTTAGAAATGCAAGCTACTATGAAAGTGGTTGACTTGCAAGGTCACAACGCTTATAGACATCTAATTATCATCATCGAGTATTAGGTAACGTCGTAAGATCATACAATGCACACTAGCATAACTATGTGGATATGAATATGATCTTTATCAGAAGAAAATGTGGAAATCTCACCTAGGCATCAAAGACATGGAGGTCAAGATGACTAATGCAGTGAGATCACCTAAGTTTTGATATGGTGAGATTATGCTTGTATCAAGACACATGAAAGTCAGGATAACTAGAAGCATGCACTCGCAAAACAGTCAAGGATAATACCTTGTCAATCCATAGTGTCAAGTAAGACCAGCATAAATGCTCATGACAGTTAGGACTAGCAAAATATACCCACAAGAAGATAAAGAAATAAAACATGTTCTCATACCCTCAGTCTTCTAGCTATGCATCATCGAAAACTTCTCAGGGAGAGACCACTCATCAAAGAAATCCTCATAGACAGCACACAAAAAATAAAGTCAACATATCTCAAGCGAGTTGATTGTTTAAGTGCATGTGTGTTGGTCATAGAGTCAGACTCTGAGTATCACATTTGCAAATGAGCAACGTCGCATCATACTAGATTATTAGGTAAGACATCTGATAAGTGTTAAGAAACACTCGACGCAAGGGTAGTGTTGAAAAACACCTGTTGTGAAATGCCCCAAGAGACAAACGCACCAAAAGGCCTATGCGAATAGTTATGCCCCCTAGACAAAGATAAATACCAATTCCAGACCAAGTCAAATAAGGTCAAAGCATCATGGAAAGTGGCTAAGTGTCGAGGACGCATGCTAACAAATAGGGGTGCAAAGGCCTCAAGTAGCGCCTCTTTCCAAGTTTTCACCACTTGGATTTTATTGCCATTTTTTCTTTTTTCTTTAATTTTTTTTTTTGTATTTTTTCTACCAAGGCACCTATTTCCAGGTTTTCACCAAGGCACTTTTTCAATTTTTTTTTCAATTTTTTGAATTTTTGATTTTTTTGTATTTTTTCAAGACTTTATATGCTTTTTAGGATTTTTTCAGCATCATATATCAATTTTTTTGGTATTTTTTTTTTAGGATCAATAAGATATGTACAAAGGATGCCCCTAGATAGAACAGGCATTAAACTCACAAGCAAGATCACATCGTGTAGTCCCAATGTCTAGCAAGGTGGAGAAGAAGATGGATAAGCAAGCTAGTGGAAGAGATGGAAGACATGAGAATGAAGGAGAGTGAAGGGAAGAAATCCTCAAAGGCAAACTCCTCAAGAGTACCCAAGCTAGGGAAAAATTGTCATGTAAAGTATATTTGGACAAGCAATGAAATGACAACATAGGATAAGCCTCAAAAGCGTGGTATAAGAGCAAGAAAGGATGCAGTCCAAAGGAGTAGACATGTCAAGAGACTTCATAGCATCATGTTTTACTCCTTTTATTAGATCAAGACCAAAGGAGAAAATGATAGAGAAAGGCTAGAATGAATGGAGGAAAAAAAAAATGAAGGCTAAACATGAATGGACTGAAAGCAAGATCATCTTAAGATAGCTCACAAGATAGCCAAATGTTTGTATATAGCTCAACATTGTCAAGATCAAAGAGAGAAGACGGAATGAATGAAATATGTAGAAGAACTATGCATGATGCCTGATTGCTAGGTTTTCATCATGGTACTTATCCAAGGTGCCACAAGAGAGTGGTTTTCACCATAGGATGAATTTATTTCTCTTTACTTTTGCTACCAAGGTGCCTGTTTCCAGGTTTTCACCATGGCACATTTTTAATTTTATTTTTTTTTCTTTTTTTCCTTTTTTTGGAAGAAGGCAAGCTTTTCAAATAATGCTCCTTGAAAGGATAAACCATAATATGCCAAGGATTCAAAATGATATGCTCAAAGATGCTGATAGGGAGAAGAAGATGGAAGAGAAAAATGGAGGATAAGGTTTTATGTAAAGCAAGTGAGGCTGGAAGATAGGAGGAATAGGCAAGTGAGGAAAAAGGATAGAAGGTAGAAGGATAATGAATGAAAGGATTGTGACAGGGTAGATGGAAGGGAAGGCAAGATCAACATTGACACACACTTTGAAGGGTGACGAGAGGGTGAAGGAAATGTGAATGAAAAAACACGAGAAGGAATATAGAGAATATTTAGCAGAAGTTGTGGTTCAGGCACATGGAATGGAAGAATGTTTTTGGAAGAAGATGAAGTGGAAGCCTTTGGAAGCTTGAATGTCAACTTCACTTGTTGCTCAATATTAGACTCTTTCAAGAGAGATTTTCAAATCCATATAGCCTTAGGCTTTTTATTTCCTTTTGATGATTTAGAGAGAATATCTTCAATGATGGATTTTGGAACCCATACTTGTCTTGTAGTTTTCTTCTTAGATATCTCTTTTGACTTTATGCTTCCATGTCGATTAGAGGAGACATGGTGATCTTTACTTGATGGATTCATGTATTGCTTCTTTTTCTTGTATTGAACATTCAAATTACTTCCAAAAGACTTGGGACTTGTGGAAGAAGAAGGATGATATGACTGGTTTAGATGGGTAAGTGGATGAAAAGGATTCAAGAGTATGCATCTATGTTGATCTTGAAGAGATATAGGAGATGGAGGGACGTAAGGACCCAAAATGGATGACGAATTAGGAGAATTAGGAGGGGAAAGTGAAGGGACATAAGGACCCAAGATGGAGGGAAGACATGAAGCCCTTAGCAGTGGTGGAGGAGGTCCAAGGATGGACATGGAAGATGCAAAAGGATAATCAATAAGTTCATCAGCGTCTATATGACAACCAAGGATATCAGCATCTTTGGAGTGAGCATTGGAATTTTCAATAGAATTGTGGACATCTTGAATAGGAGCATCTTCCTTGATAGGATTTTTCAAAGCTTGCAAAGACTTAGGAAGAGTAGAAAGCGGAAGCGAGCATGGAGCGATAGAATAAGAAGATGGAAGATTTTGATCTTGACAAGGATCATTGGGTAGCATAAGCGTATCAACTTTCTTTTGATTTTCAATAGGCATTACATCAGAAGTAACAACACCATTTTTAATAACCTTAATGGAAACATCATCTTTGAAAAGCGCAAGTGTGGTAAGGTTATTTTGATTGTCAATAAGCTCAATGGTGCAAGTAGTAGCTTGATCTTTCTTAGGAGATGGTGGAATGAATGCAGAAGAGCATAGAGGATCAAAAGAACCATGAAATGAATGAGATATATTATGAACATGATTGGATGACATGGAAGGTTCTTGATCTTGATCTTTCTTTATGTTCTTTTATTTATCATTTTTAGAGTCCTCTTGACATGGAGCCACTTCTAAGGACAAGGAAGCAGGTTGGAATTGTATGGAAGACTTTGGAAGAGATGGCGAAGGACTAGCTGAAGTAGGCATTATAGTGCATGAAGACTTAGGTTCTTCAAGTTTAGCATTATTAAAAGTATTTACAACCAAGTGAAGGTTAGCTTGAGTTTCTTTAAGAGGTGGCCCTTGAGAATAACTATAGGGAACCGCATGAAAAGCATTAGGATTTGAATCAGATGAAAGATTTATGAAAGATTTGAAAGAATTGGAAGCTTTAGGAAATGTATGGGCATTGGAGGAAGTAGAGGATGGAAGGGAACCATCACAAGACAAAGGTTCAACATTAATATGATCTTGCTTGAGAGCGCAACCTTTATTTTTAGCATGAATTCTTTTAGAGGAGAGATTCTTTTGACGTTTGAAATCAGCGCGGTAGATTTTCTCTTCCTTAGTAGGAATATTGTATTGTTTGCAAAAATCATCAAAGAATTCTTCAAATTTAGAGTCATATGGATCACCATCACAGTCTACCCAATACAACTCCCCCTTAGAAATCACAAGTGTACCATGAGGATGATGCTTAGGAATAGAAGTTTCATGGGCATCACTACATTGTCCATCATCATAGTCATCATAGGTGGGTGTGTCACTCTTTGTGGAAGAGACATTATAAGGACTATCACGTTGCTCTTTATGGTATGTCTTCTGAAGAGAAGTAAGACTCTTTGAAGAAGTAGAAGAAGAATGAGATTGTGAAGAAGAGGAAGGTGAAGACCTAGTGGAAGAAGAATAATTGGATGATGAGGAATTTGAATAATATTTAGAAGAGTCATGATAAGATTTGGAAGATGAAGAATGTGAATAGTGTTTAGAAGAATCATGATAAGACTTAGAAGATGAAGAATGAGAATGATGTCTAGAAGAATCGTGATAAGATTGAGAAGATGAAGAATGATAAGAAGATTTAGAAGATGAAGAATATTTGGATGAGATCATGAGTATGATTCTAGCAAAGGCATCTAATTTAATCAATTTTTTTTTAATTTTTGTCATAAATTCATCACTCATGAGAATTTTGGAGGAACAACACTTTTCGAATATGTCAATGAGCTCAAGATCATCTATTCTTAAGAGAGGTTCCTTAACAAGATAGTCAAGATTCATGGTTATAGAAGAGGAGGAATCAAGCATAGGAATGATATAAAAATAGAGGAATGTAAACTAGATAGTAGGAGAAAAAGAATCAAGAAGAAGAAGAAGAATTTCCCATGGAAATAGAAGACTTTAGAAGAACATGGGAAATGGAGAAGAAAGAAGAAGACTAAGAGCCATCTTGTGCAATTGATACCATAACATTCATTGAGATGTTGAGCAACATGACAACACCTAGGATCTAAGATCTGGACTGACCAAGGAAGACTGGTAATAGGATGACCTCACAAAATGTCAACACCAAACTAGGATAATCAAAGTTCTCTATTATCCAAAGAGAAATGAAAAGATAGAAGAAGGGGCTTTACCAACATTGTCAAAGAGGTGCTTCAAATCAAAGGGTGACTACCCTTGCACTTTTGAACCAGGAGGTTGGGCTAGGCCAAAATATAATTGAAATTGAGATTAAATGAAAATTATTTGGACAATAAGAGTATGAGAATTTCCCAAGAATGTAGCTCACAATTCTAGAGATAAAATTTCTCACCAAGAACAACCTTCTAATGCGATATTTCTCTTTGGCTAATGTGATACTGATGTTGATCTTGACCAATTTGTGCAAAATTTTGAGTTTTTAAGGTCTGATTTTGGATTTTCTAAATGTTAGGGTGAAAATGTCTGATGTCAATCACAAATTTAACAGCATTTGGATAGGTTTGCAAACAGTAGAGGATCAAACATGTCTTCAAACACTTGAAACAAAGGCAAAAGAAACCTTGCCAAGACAAACACTTATGATATCAAAAATAAAATTGCACCCTATGAATGCTACCGATTGTTTGTATGTTGAAAACGTTTATACTGGTATCACACAATTGAAGACACTTCAAGCAATATCTACCTACAAGACAAGGCTCAATACTTACCAACTTAGCCCACAACTTGATGCCCCCTTGCCTCACACCAAGTGGTTGCCCACAAGAGATATTGGCTTTATCGTGGAAGTGTCAAACAACACAACCAAAGAGACACATATGGTGAGTATCTTGGGGTGATCCGGGTTAGTCCACTTGGATCAATCCTTGCACTAAGAAGATAAGCGGCTAAATAAGGTGGCCTCTAACCTATGGTTCTTAGTAAGGGCTTCCGTTCATAACACCCCTCTTGCTCCTCATGAAGGACTAGGACCTCGCGGCCTCAAGAGTACCTTAAGCATTCTTGCTCAATGCTTTCCCCATGGTCATAATCCCATGAGCTACTCACATCAAGCGAAGATAAGTGTTATGTCTACCAAGGTTTTGTGTCCTTGATAGCCTTGAGATTATAGTGGCTTGGAATAGCTCGGTATTAGCTTGTCCCCACTTGGGTCGTTCCTCTTGATTGCTCAAGAGTAGGCCCGCTAAAGGATTCTAACAACTAAACAAAAAGTGGATCAACTCTTGAGGTTCAAGGTTTTTGGTTCACCACAAGGGTGAAGAGAATACTCCCCTATCTCAAGAATCTCTCCCAAACACACCAAGCAAAGTTTATTTACCCCCTTGTTTTTAAAATTCAAAGATGGGTCAAGATTTTCTGGTTCACCAAAATGGTGAAGAGCATACTTCTCCTACCACCCAAGAATTCCTACAACAAGATCTTAAGTGCCTAATAAATGAAACAACTAGTTTTTGCCACACTTAAAAGGAAAGAAAATAAACAAGCAAATTTTTTTGTTTTTTTTTTATGCTTGGGCAGCCCTACAAAAACTGTTAGTAGCCCTCTTTGACATGCGATTTTGACAAAATATTCAAGCAAGAGGCACCTACAATCACAACCTGTTAGACCAACAAGGTTAGCAAAATCCAAAATCTAACAATGGTTAGCACATGAAACATTAGATAATCTACAAAAATAACTGATCAAATGACAAAATCTGAAAATGAAACCATCATGGTTGGATTAGGCTCGGAAAGACCTTTCCAACGATATATCACACTTCAATTTTTGATATCATTTGCAAAAAAATTTTAAAAAAATAAAAATGGGCACCCGTTTTCCATAGTGGCACAGATTTGAAAACGCTGGAAATTTCAAAAAATTTCAAAAAGATAGCTAACAACCCGAAACCTACAAGATAGATAAAATAGCCCAAAAATAGCTCACTATCAAGTTCAGGCGATATACCTCAGACTTCACCAGTATCGCGCGACACAGTTTCCTGTATCCGGACGATATACCTCAGTCTGGATGATATACTTCACAATATGCGGGTGATACTTCGCATGACACCAGACGATATATCTTAATACGGGCGGGCGATTCTTCTGAGACGCGAAGTGTCGCGCGGGTATTATAAGGTATATCGCGCGATATACTGAAAAGTATCGCGCGATATACTCAAAAGTATCACGCGATATTCTGAGACAGAAAACCAGAGAATGAAAATTACGCTAAAAACTTGCCGAAAAATTGATGAAAAATGACGAAAATGCAAAAAAAGAATGACAAAGCCTATCTACTCTGCCCCACGGTGGGTGCCAAAAATGTACACACTAAAATGGTGCACTTCTATGAACCATTACATGCAAGGTTGTTCAAGAATGAGGCCTCACAAAGCGGCTCATAGCTCTCTATGCATGGAGTTGCAAGGGACTATGATGTATTTGCTCTCAGCTAGAGCTACAAGCTTGTGACCTTGCTAGTCAACCACACAATGAGAGATTCAAGTGAGGACAAGGGCAAGAGTGCCAATATCCTCAAGAATCACTATGAAAATGCAATGCAAACTAATCTATGGAAATGAAAATACAATGCAACTAAGCTATGAAATGGAAAGAACAAGTGTTACAAATCTCTCCTATTAAGCTATGTGAGTTAAATTTATTACATCAAAGGAAACTAAGCTATGAAATGAAGCTAAAATGCAAGAATGAAAGACTAAGAACAATAAGGCTTCCAAAAGCTCAAAAAGTCTCCAAGAATTCCTATAGCATAAGATTAGTATTCAAAACATGATATATGCAAATGAAGGAGAGAGCTTTCCTTTTATAAGAAATGCAAAGGAGTGGACCATTGAGATTAAGAGGCAAAAGTCTTAATCGGCGGTGGAGGTTGAAAGAGGAGCAATCCATGTGCACAAGTATCCTCCAATAAAAAAATAGGAGTTGACTTTATGTCCATATGAGACAAAAAGTGTTTTTCTCCTTTTTATAGGAATAGTGCTTTATTTGTGCAACTTAGGATAAGAGGAAAGGTGGGGCTTTTTATTTAATCAAAAAGGGAGGAAATATTCCTTTTAATCAAATAAAGACTTAGGATAAATGATTAGCCCATAGGATAAAAATTCAATATATGATCGAAATTAAGACTTGATCAAGAGATTGATATTGTTGAAAATATTGATTATTGATAAAATTGATTCAGGATTGATAAATTGAATAAATGGGGCCCAAAGTCTAGGCGACCATTTTTGGGTGCATACACCTCCTACACTACATACTAATCACCTAATAATATAAAGATTTAATTATAACAAATCAATTATATGTAATTAGGATTCATTACTCGATAATTTGTCCACATTATTAGTTCATGAGTTAACCATGCTATTAATCGAATTATGTTCGATATTAAGCCTGATAGTGTGAGCTAGCATGAAAAGTTATCTAAACATTAGAATATAAATATTTTACTAGCCTTTTTAATTTATACTAATATCCCTCAAACATTAATTTAATTTAAATAGTTCAATACATTAGGTCATAACCTTATTAGCTAATTTCAAATTAATAATCTAAATGAACCCGAATAATCTATTAAATGATCTCATTTTAATTAATTAACAATTGAATGCAATAAAGTATGATTTTTACAATGTAATTTATCATTAGTTAAATCTAAGTCATGTTTTCAATAAAACCACCAATTACTAATTAATTTTTCTTACAATATTTATATTTAAGATAATCATCTAAATAATTTTAAATAATTTTGCATCTTGTATATATGTATATATCTTTCCTTTCTTTGATACACTTAAATCTATTCTCTTTTATTTTATCCCACAATATTATTATTTAAGAATACACCATTATTCTAAATTTGATATTTATAATTTTGTCCACATTCTTGTTAATATGAATATAAAAATTAGAAAAAGAATTAACCATAATAATATAATTCTTCTAAGTTAAATGCACATTTTCTCAAATTAACCATATATATATAAACAATAATACTATCAATAATTTTTTTCTAAAATCTTTTTTTTTAATTCCAAAAGCAAAATACTACAAAATATCTTGTAACTTACTACACTCAATCATGGGGCCTACCATAATTAATTTTCAAAAGAAATTAATAATGAGATGTCTTTTTGCTATTCATTGAAAGTAATTCTTAGTAGATATCATTGTAAAGGAGATTTAAACCTAAGTACTAAGTTCCCCTTCTTTTTTCTTAATTCCTTAAAGAAACTAAAGTAAACCTCTATATTGATTAATTCATGTAGCCCTTTCTTGAAAATGAATTCGTAAATGGAATATTAAAGATTCTACCTCCTACCTTTAATTTGTTTTTAAATGGTAGACCCCTTCTCGTGGTTTTAAACAAGAATATAATATCTACCTCACTCCTTTTTGCAAGACACATTTTCACATGGAAAGGTGGTTGTCTTGTCAAAAGGCACGTATTAATATTTTTGTCTGTCGCAAACATTAAGTCAAGACAATCTAGTGTATGGTACAATTGGAAGGGAGATGAAGTTGTGGGTCCCACCTCACACAAGCCTAAGTCTCTTGCACATGGGATTTTTGAACACATCAAAGGGGTGGCAGTTTTAAGTCAAAGAATTGGGGGCCCACTTAAATGTCTTTCCACTTCCTTGCAAGGGGCTTACGCATGGTAAGAGCATGTTGGTCAAGTCTTTGCTAAACATTAACTATGTGAGCAGCAAGCACTCACGTAAGCCTAGGTGGAGGGGCATGTGGTGGGTCCCACCTCCCACTACATGCTTGAAGACTTTGCAATAAGAATTTCAAAATTCAACATGGGTAGTAGAATTTATTCATGAGCATGGGGCCCACTAGCTCAAAAAGGGTGAGTTAAGTTGATATGAATTATTCAACAATTTAGGATTTATTTGTTAATGATAAGGGTTAAGTTAGGGAATTAGTTTTTTTTTTAAACTTCTATTAGGAAAAGTATATAGGGAAGGGAATATTCTCTTTGGGAAGAGAATTATTTCCCTTCTCATACAATTTCCAGAGAGCATTTTTGCTCTAAAATCTAGAAATTGTCATTTCTATGGTTTGACATTTAGAATTCTAACTTGTATATTTTTATGCAAATAAAATCAATTCTTTGCAAATATGAAAGATTGAAGACTTTCTTCCATTCCTAGTTTATCAAATGTATACAAAAAGTTTTTATCCAAGAGTTTACAAACAAAGTTCTCACATACAATTCCTACAACCAACAATGCCTCTTTCACAATGAATATTCCAAATAGAAACTCAAGAAGACTAACATACATTGTTACAATCTTATTTCTTGAAGTGCATAAAAAATAATCAACATACTACATTTTCAAACAACCTCTCTTTCTCATGGATTCATCACCTAATACAACCATTCTCTCAAGTATCTATATCAACAACTTATTACAAATACGCAAAGAAAGCTGACATACTCCTTGTTACATAGATCTACAATTACCAAATACAATACAACATGGAATGCTTCTTATTCCAAAGGATCAACAACACAATACATTGGCTTTCACAAAACACCATAAGAGGTCACTCCAATGCTTATTTTTCTTTCAACAAGATCATCAATTCCTGCAAATGAAAATGAAATAGACCATGGGATGCTCACCTCCCATACTAGGCTTCTAAGAAGCCACCCCCAAGCTTGGGGAACCATCACAAAGACAAGGAGACAATAAAGTTGTCCACAATAAAAACAACATATAAGAAAAACACAATGAAAACTCCCTTCCAAGGCTAACACAAAGAGTCTTAAATGACTCAAATATTGGGGTGAAGGTGCAACCAACTCAAGGGGAGAAAGCACATTTCATGGAAACAAAAGACAAGCCTTCTCTTGGCTCTCTCAACACACAAGATGCCACAAAATCTCACACAATGAAACTCCTTATGACCCCCAAGGCTTCAAGCCACAAAATCCCTTATGACCCCCAATAGAAATGGCCACATGGAGCCCATACATCCATGTTTCTTCCCTCTCCATTACAAGGAGAGACTCTACACCCATGGTTGTCTCAATTTCCCTTCACCCCCAAGGCTACTCTTCCCTCCAAGGGTGACTATGGCCTTGAGAAAACTCCCTTAACAAATAATACAACAAGAATTCACAAGAACAACAAGATTCACATTTACAAAACAATAGGCTTGCACAACAATAAGCACAAGAATTCTCATAAACATATTCTACACATCATAACAAGATTCACAAACACAAATACATAATAACACAACTCTAGTTTCTCCATTCAAGAATAAAAAAATTTCTTGAGAACTCATTCATATGAAAACATAACAAGTAGAAGAATGAATACAACCAACCTAGAATCCAAGCTTAAGGAAGAAAGTTGAAGAAGAGCTTTCCACTTTCCTAAGTCTTCTCCAAATTAGCAAATCCCTAAATCTAGAGAGTGGGTGTCAACCCAATTCCTCCCCCAAAATTCCTACTAAAAGAGATTTTTCACCAAACCCCCAACTAACCCTCATTAATCGGTATGGTTCATGGAGATCTTCCATCCATCCTTGTCTCCCTTCATAAATGAGATGGAGACCAAGAATGGGGAAAGAGGAATGGGCTTGTCCTCATTTGCCAACCATCATTTTCGAAATTTCACTTGAGAGGTACTTTTGAAGGACCATAAATGAGTTATGGGCTTAATATTGACTAAAATTTAACACCCAAACTAAGGTACATCAAGTGGGGTGGCTAAAAAAGACCCTAACTACTCCCTAGGGGTTCATTTAGCCTCCCTAAAATTCACTTGAAGTTTGAATTCGGGTTCAACATGGTTTGACTTACTCTAAGGCTTCCTAACCAAAGGTTTACATGGAAAACCTAAAGGGGGTACCATCCTAGGTTAGTGGCATCGAATCCCAAGTGGACATGACATGGCCACAAGTACACACACATGTGTCAAGTGACACAAACAAGAAAAAAAATCGCAAGCCATGTGGCATTTCCACTTGGGCATGCACAACATAAATTACATTAACAATTAAAGATATAAATTAAATACATTCATGCACATTAATTTCATGAATAAAATACAATACAACGAGGTTTTTGGCTTCTCACTAGAAGCAACCTTGGTTTGAACTTATTTTCACATTGGTCTCTACAATGGTTCCCCAAATTTACCATGGTCTATTTCCCTGCACACTCAAGTCCAATATCAGTAGTCCAAGGAAATATACATGTAAATTCCATAACTTTCATAATCCAATAATACTCAAGAAATTAATCATAATTAAATCAAAACTTCACATGGCATAATCATTCATTTATAACTTACATAAATCTCATCATGAAATATTCAATTCATCACTACATTAACTTGAAACATAATCATTGCATACATATATAATTTATTTGCAGATTAAATATCCTCATGACATCATAATTCATTCATTAAATAGAATTAAAAACACACATGTAGTTTCCAAACTGATGTCTCAGTAATCATCATCCAAACATAACATAATGTGCATCAACTACTAAAGTGATAAAATCATAACATAAAATGTTAGTACTCCAATAAACATCACAGCATAATCATCAAATAATCTATCATAATGTAGAAATTGAATGGATATGATAGGATCAGGGTGAGGCCTCACATCCTTCCCCCCTAGGCATGAACTTCCTCCTGGAGTTCATCAAAAAGATGGGGTTATTGTGCTCTCATCTGCATTGCATCCTCCCATGATGTCGTCACCTCATCATAGCAATCCCACTGGACCCTAACCTAGTCCAATTCTCAGCCTTGCTAGCGTCTGGCGAGCCAAAATGCAAATGGGCTCCAAAGCCAGCTAACCATCCAACTCCACCTGCAAGGCATTCCAATCTATGATATGAGTCTCATCAAAAGTATACTTCATCAATATTGACACATGAAAAACATCGTGGATACATGACATGCTCAGTGGCAAAGAAAGATGATAGATGATAGGACCTATCCGCTCAAGTATCTCAAAAGGACCAACAAATCTGGGTGCAAGCTTAGAGCCCTTTCCAAATCAGATTGAATGATTATGAGGCTGCACTCTTAAAAAGACCCTATCTCCAACCTGATAACTATGATCTTCCCTCTTGGCATCTGCATACTTCTTCTGCCTATCATGTACCTCCTTCAGACTCTTCCTAATCAATGTCACCTATTGTTCCAACTCTTGCACTAACTCAAGACCTAAAGCAACTCTATCCTCAATGTGGTCCCAACTCAATGGTGTCCTGCATGGTCTGCCATATAATGCCTGATAGGGAGGCATACCTAGAGAAGTGTGATGCCCATTATTGTAGGAAAACTCCACCAAATGAAGGTACTCCTCCCACATAGTCTAATGATCCATGACATACATGCGAAGCATATCCTCCAATACCTGATTTATCCTCTTTGTCTAACCATCGGTCTCTGGATGATAAGCGGTGCTAAAATTGAGCTTAGTGCCCAAAGCTGTCTGTAATCCTCTCCAGAAAGATGATGTGAAGATAGAGTCTCGATCTAAAATAATCTTATGAGGTATGCCATGTAGTCTGACAATATCCCGCAAGAATACTTGAGCTACTACTGGGGCTGTAAAAATGGTCCAAACAGGTGAAAATTGGGCTACTTTGGTCAGCTTGTCAACTATCACCATGATGGCATCATGGTGTCCAGATGACATAGGAAGACCAATGATGAAATCCATAGAAATAACATCCCACTTCCACTCTGGTATCTCATGAGGTTTAAGCAAACCACCAGGGTGTTGATGCTCTGCCTTAACCCTCTGACACTCAAGACATCATGCCACTATCTCAGCTATGTTTTGTCTCATCCCTGGCCAATGATATAATTGCCTCAAATCTACATGCATCTTTTTGACTCCTGGATGTGCTGCATAAGGGTCCCTATGAGCCTCTAGCATGATGAAAAATCGCAAGTCTTCAGAGGATGGGACATAGATGCATCCTCTATGACATAAAAGCCCATCAAAATCTAGGGAATATGCTGAATATTTACCCTCGAGAGTACTCTGAGACCGAATGATCTAACTAACCTTTGCATACCAAACATCCTCATGCAAGAGATGTAATATCCAATGCCTCAACTCAGTACCTACTATCATAGAGTAGGCCCCATGGCCTCTCCTACTCAAAGAATTGGCAACCACATTTTCCTTCCCCTTGATGTAGTGGACATCAAAATCATACTCACAAATGAATTCCATCCACCTACGCTAATGTGCATTCAGGTTTGGCTGAGAGAAGATATATTGCAAACTCTGATGGTCAAAATGAAGCTCAAACCAATGGCCCAAAAGGAAATGCTGCCATCTCACTAAAGCATGAACCACTACAGCTAACTCAAGGTCATGAGTGGGGTAATTGAGCTCGTGAGTCTTAAGTTTCCTAGACTCATATGCAATGGCTCGCCCATTCTACATAAGGACTGCTCCCAAACCATATAAGGAAGCATTTGTGTATACAACAAAATCCATTGAAGGATCAGGCACTACTAGAATAGGTGTGTTGGTAAGTGCCTTCTCGAGTTCCTAAAACACCTTCTTGCACTTCTTGATCCACTCAAATTTCTTTCCCTTTCACTAAAGAGAACTGATGGGATGTGCCACTCTGGAAAAATCCTCTAAAAAACATATGTAGTAACCTACCAATCCCATAAAGCTCCTGACCTTGGTCACTGAGGTAGGTGTAGGCCAATCCATGATGGCTCTAATCTTAGATGGATCTATTGAGATTCCATCTCCTGAAATAACATGCCCAAGGTAATGAATCTTTGTCCTATAGAAAGCACATTTGGACAAACTTCCATACAACTGATTGTCTCTAAGACACTGCAAAACTTGTCTCAAGTGCTCTTCATGCTCCTCTTCATCCCATGAATAAATTAGGATATCATCAAGGAACATAATTACAAACTTATCAAGGAAGGTACGGAATACCCCATTCATAAGGCTCATGAAAACTGTTAGAGCATTGGTGAGTCCAAAAGGTACAACTATGAACTCATAATGCCCATATTTGGTATGGAACGTAGTCTTAGTAATGTCACTATCAAAAATCCATAGCTGGTGGTATCCTCACTTAAGATCAATATTTGAAAACACTTTAGTAGCCTTAAGCTAATCAAACAAATCATCAATCCTGGGCAGTGGATACCAGTTCTTGATGGTAAGCTTATTAAGTTATTAGTAATCCATACATAACCACAAGGATCCATCCTTCTTCTTAACGAAGATAATAGGTGCACCCCAAGGTGAAACACTAGGATGAATATGACCCTTCTCCAAAAGTTCCTTTAGCTAAATCTTGAGCTCATTAAGCTCATTAGTGGTCATCCTATAAGGTGCCCTCAAAACTGGAGCAGCTCCTGGGACAAGATCAATATGGAAGTCTACTGCTCTTCAAGGAGGCATTCCTGGAAGCTCAGTAAGAAACACATTTTCAAACTCCTGAAGTATAGGATAATCATCAAGAGATGGTTTCCCTTCCTCCTCATCCTCTCTATCACTGATAGTAATAGAAAAAAGCTGACATCCCTTGTGCACGCTTCACTTAAGTTGCATGGCTGAGATCATGCAATGAGATGCCTCTTTGAATCCTGCAAATCACAATAGGTGTACCATGATTGTCAAGGCACTCTATCCTCTTCTGTTAGCAATCTAACTTAGCTCTATGGGCATAAATCCAATCCATGCCAAGTACTATGTCATAAGAACCAAGAGGTGTGATTCGAAGATCCACAGTTGTGATGAAATCACCAATCTGCACCTGGCTATCCTTCACTAAAGAGTTGACTGACACTCTAGACCCTGAGGCTAACTCCACTTCCCAACTAATTTCCTATCTTGCTGCCACAAGCCCACAATGCTCCATAATATATAGAGATATAAAAGAATCAGTAGCTCCAGAATCAAACAATATAGTAACACTAATACCGTTGATCATACCTGCAGTCTCTATCACTGTGGCCTGGTGCTCGGTCTAGCGGTTATCAACTGCTACAAATACTCTGTGAGACTTTCCAAAGTCTCCAACTGTAGGCTCTGAAGCTACCTTACGTTGACTGCCTAACATCTTTCCTTGAGGAGAATCATGAGCTAAGTGCCCCATGGCACCACATCAATAGCAAGGACCTTGTGTGAAAGTTTGCACTCCCTATGGCCTAGAGAACTGCTGACTGCCGATCCTACTAGAACCACTAAAACCCCCCTGAGAGGAATTTTGAGTCCATGCCAGGGGTGCTTCTATATACTGTTGTCACTGATCCTTCCTCTATCCCTATGCCTGCCACTATTTGGGCTTAGAGCCCTGCTGTCCCTGTGGTGGCTTATGTTTCTAATTTTTTTAGGTCTGTTGTTGTGAGTTCTTGTTAAAAGATCTTGAGGAATGTCTATTATTACCCTTCTAGTGACTCTTTTGGTGCCCCTATGACTGTGATGCGGAGTTATGGTTCTGAGACCTGTCATGAGCATCTCTAGACTTACCTTGAATCTCTTCTGCAACCAAATCCATCTCAACTGCCTCACAAAGGGTTCCTCGAGAGGTCATGGGAACCTATCCTAATATCCAATTTTTGAGTCCCTTAAAAAATTAGTTGACTCAAAGCTTTTCATCCTTCATGTAATCTACATAAGGTAACAACTCAAGAAAATAGGTCTCATACTATAGCACTGTAAGTCCCCTTTGCTGGAGCTCGTGGAACTCATCAATGCACCTCTGTCTAGAATTATTTGATAGGTACCTGTCCCAGAACCTCTCTACCAATATCTCCCAAGTCATGGTGTTCATAGTGGTGTTGTTCTTAAATTCTTCCTATTTCCACCATGTGGAAGCACCTCCTCTCAAAAGGTGCACTGCAAAATGGGCCTTGACATTGCTATCATACTGTCACAACCCAAAGCACCTGTCCAAGCTCAAAAGCCATGCCTCGGCATCTATACCCTTTATAGAACCATAGTACAAAGGAGGCTATAACTATAGAAGGTCTCTAATATGGTCCCCAGCATCACGGGGTACCCTCTGAACTAAACTAGGTGGTGGTGGTTCTAGCATGTGAATTGATTCCACCTCATGTGCCCCTTGCCCTTCCTCACAATCTTGTGGAGGACTCCTAGTCCTCTCTCTAGCCTCTAATCTTTGTCCTCCAAATAACTGGTGCCCTGACTGAGGATTGACTAGAGGCAACCTTTCCCATATAACTCCGATGAGGTTCTGTAGGGCTAACAGGACCTCCTGATTAGTATCGGGTGGTGGTGGTGGTGGTTGATTAATGGCTGATACCTCGACCCTTTGTTCAGCTTGCTCATGACCCGAGGGAGCTCACCTAGCCCCTCATCCTCTAATACATCTCTGAGCTTGACACATAAGGGGAGGCATCCTAATAATTTAAATTAGTTAAAGGTTAGCTAAGAAACGTAATGGGTTTAGGTTCCAATGTTGAAACCTAGGCTCTAATACCAAGTGTCATGCCCATAATTTAACTAACAAAAAATGCAACAAATTTTTATTTTTAAAAAGATGAAATGTTAGAGAGTGTCGTTCAAAGGTTAAGTGTAAGATGACAACAGTTAAGTCGAGCTCAATCTAGGATCAAGTTTTGGAGAGCGTTAAGCTAAGGAGTTATAATATGACAATGTGGGTCTAGCAGATTAAAGTTCATAACTATTGTCGTAATAGTTAGAATTTGAATAGTGGAATCCTAGTGTGTACAATTTCACTTTAGACTTCCATTCAATGTTTTCAAGATCCCTAGGGCATAAAAACTATCCAATTAGACTATACCCACAAATAATATGCCTACCTAGGTTATAGCTTACGAATAAGGTTTGATTCACTAATAGATAAATTACCCTACGATAAAGGTTCATGACTTAGCTACCTTAACATTCGAAATCAATCCTACATTATAGTCCAAGGGATAACTTCACTGATAATCAATTTTTTAATACTAATCTGACAATTGACTTAAAAGTGTTGTCTAAAACATATTGTTATCTAAACGTATCAAGAAGTGTTAGCTATACTACCTCCTACACTACATACTAATCACCTACTAATATAAAGATTTAATTATAACAAATCAATTATCTGTAATTAGGTTTCATTATTCGATAATTTGTCCACATTATTAGTTCATGAGTTAACCATGCTATTAATAGAATTATGTTCGATATTAAGCCTGATAATGTGAGCTAGCACGAAAAGTTATCTAAACATTAGAATATAAATGTTTTACTAGCCTTTTTAATTTATATCAATATCCCTCTCAAACATTAATTTAATTTAAACAGTTCAATACATTAGGTCATAACCTTATTAGCTAATTTCAAATTAATAATCTAAATGAACCCAAATAATCTATTAAATGTTCTCATTTTAATTAATTAACAATTGAATACAATAAAGTATGATTTTTACAATCTAATTAATCATTGGTTAAATTTAAGTCATGTTATCAATAAAACCACCAATTACTTATTAATTTTTCTTACAATATTTATATTTAAGATATTCATCTAGATAATTTTAAATAATTTTCCATCGTGTATATATGTATATATCTTTCCTCCCTTTGATACACTTAAATCTATTCTCTTTTATTTTATCCCACAATATTATTATTTAGGAATACACCATTATTCTAAATTTGATATTTATAATTTTGTCCACATTCTTGTTAATATGAATATAAAAATTAGAAAAAGAATTAACCATAATAATATAATTCTTCTAAGTTAAATGCACATTTTCTCAAATTAACCATATATATATAAACAATAATACTATCAATAATTTTTTTCTAATTCCAAAAACAAAATACTACAAAATATCTTGTAACTTACTACACTCAATCATGAGGCCTACCATAATTAATTTTCAAAAGAAATTAATAATGAGATGTTTGTTTGCTATTCATTGAAAGTAATTCTTAGTAGATATCATTATAAAGGAGATTTAAACTTAAGTACTAAGTTCCCCTTCTTTTTTCCTTAATTCCTTAAAGGAACTAAAGTAAACCTCTATATTGATTAATTCATGTAGCCCTTTCTTGAAACTGAATTCCTAAATGGAATATTAAAGATTCTACCTCCTAACTTTAATTTTTTTTTAAATGATAGACCCCTTCTCGTGGTTTTAAACAAGAATATAATATCTACCTCACTCCTTTTCACAAGACACATTTTCGCATGGAAAGGTGGTTGTCTTGTCAAAAGGCATGTATTAATATTTTTGTCTGCAGCAAAGATTAAGTCAAGACAAGCTAGTGTATGGTACAATGGGAAGGGAGATGAAGTTGTGGGTCCCACCTCACACAAGCCTAAGTCTCTTGCACATGGGATTTTCAAACACATCAAAGGGGTGGCAGTTTTAAGTCAAAGACTTGGGGGCCCACTTAAATGTCTTTCCACTTCCTTGCAAGGGGCTTAAGCATGGGAAGAGCATGCTGGTCAAATCTTTGGTAAACATTAACTATGTGAGCAGCAAGCACTCACGTAAGCCTAGGTGGAGGAGCATGTGGTGCGTCCCACCTCCCACTACATGCTTGAAGACTTTGCAATAGGAATTTCAAAATTCAACATGGGTAGTAGAATTTATTCATGAGCATGGGGCCCACTAGCTCAAAAAGGGCGAGTTAAGTTGATATGAATTATTCAACAATTTAGGATTTATTTGTTAATGGTAAGGGTTAAGTTAGGGAATTAGTTTGTTTTTTTAACTCCTATTAGGAAAAGTATATAGGGAAGGGAATATTCTTTTTGGGAAGAGAATTATTTCCCTTTTCATACAATTTCCAGAGAGCATTTTTGCTCTAAAATCTAAAAATTGTCATTTCTATGGTTTGACATTTAGAATTCTAACTTGTATATTTTTATGCAAATAAAATCAATTCTTTGAAAATATGAAAGATTGAAGACTTTCTTCCCTTCCTAGTTTATCAAATGTATACAAAAAAATTTTATCCAAGAGTTTACAAACAAAGTTCTCACATACAATTCCTACAACATCTATATTTTCTTTCCATATAAATAATACATTGTTCATTTTACAACCAACAATGCCTCTTTCACAATGAATATTCCAAATAGAAACTCAAGAAGACTAACATACATTGTTACAATCTTATTTCTTCAAGTGCATACAAAATAATCAACATAATACATTTTCAAACAACATCTCTTTCTCCTGGATTTATCACCTAATACAAACATTCTCTCAAGTATCTATATCAACAACTTATTACAAATATGCAAAGACATTTGACATACTCCTTGTTACATAGATCTACAATTACCAAATACAATACACCATGGAATGCTTCTTATTCCAAAGGATCAACAACACAATACATTGGCTTTCACAAAACACCATGAGAGGTCACTCCAATGCTTCTTTTTCTTGCAACAAGGTCATCAATTTCTGCAAATGAAAATGAAATAGACCATGGGATTCTCACCTCCCATCCTAAGCTTCTAATAAGCCACCCCCGAGCTTGAGGAACCATCACAAAGACAAGGAGACAATCAAGCAGTCCATAATAACAACAACATATAAGAAAAACACAATGAAAACTCTTTTCCAAGGCTAACACAAAGAGTCTCAAATGACTCAAATATTGGGGTGAAGGTGCAACCAACTCAAGGGGAGAAAGCACATTTCATGGAAACAAAAGACAAGCCTTCTCTTGGCTCTATCAACACACAAGATGCCACAAAATCTCACACAATGAAACTCCTTATGACCCCAAAGGCTTCAAGCCACAAAATCCCTTATGACCCCCAATAGAAATGGCCACATGGAGCCCATACATCATGTTTCTTCCCTCTCCATTACAAGGAGAGACTCTACACCCATGGTTGTCTCAATTTCCCTTCACCTCCAAGGCTACTCTTCCCTCCAAGGGTGAGTGTGGCCTTGAGAAAACTCCCTTAACAAATAATACAACAAGAATTCACAAGAACAACAAGATTCACATTTACAAAACAATAGGCTTGCACAACAATAAGCACAAGAATTCTCATAAACTTATTCTACACATCATAACAAGATTCACAAACACAAATACATAATAACACAAATCTAGTTTCTCCATTCAAGAATAAAAAATAAAAATTGAGAGCTCATTAATATGAAAATATAACAAGTAGAAGAATGAATACAACCAACCTAGAACCCAAGCTTAAGGAAGAAAGTTGAAGAAGAGCTTTCCACTTTCCTAAGTCTTCTCCAAATTAGCAAATCTCTAAATCTAGAGAGTGGGTGTCAACCCAATTCCTCCCCCAAAATTCCTACTAAAAGAGATTTTTCACCAAACCCCCAACTAACCCTCATTAATCGGTATGGCTCATGGAGATCTTCCATCCATCCTTGTCTCCCTTCATAAATGAGATGGAGACCAAGAATGGGGAAAGAGGAATGGGCTTGTCCTCATTTGTCAACCCTCATTTTCGAAATTTCACTTGAGAGGTACTTTTGAAGGACCATAAATGAGTTATGGGCTTAATATTGACTAAAATTTAACACCCAAACTAAGGTACATCAAGTGGGGTGGCTAAAAAAGACCCTAACTACTCCCTAGGGGCTCATTTAGGCTCCTTAAAATTCACTTGAAGTTTGAATTCGGGTTCAACATGGTTTGACTTACTCTAAGGCTTCCTAACCAAAGGTTTACATGGAAAACCTAAAGGGCGTACCATCCTAAGTTAGTGGCATCCAATCCCAAGTGGACATTGCATGGCCACAAGTACGCACACATGTGTCAAGTGACACAAACAAGAAAGATACATCACAAGCCATGTGGCATTTCCACTTGGGCATGCACAACATAAATTACATTAACAATTAAAGATATAAATTAAATACATTCATGCACATTACTTTCATGATTAAAATATGATATAACGAGGTTTTTGGCTTCTCACTAGAAGCAACCTTGGTTCGAACTTATTTTCACATTGGTCTCTACAATGGTTCCCCAAATTTACCATGGCCTATTTCCCTACACACTCAAGTCCAATATCAGTAGTCCAAGGAAATATACATGTAAATTCCATAACTTTCATAATCCAATAATACTCAAGAAATTAATCATAATTAAATCAAAACTTCACATGGCATAATCATTCATTTATAACTTACATAAATCTCATCATGAAATATTCAATTCATCACTACACCAACTTGAAACATAATCATTGCATACATATATAATTTATTTGAAGATTAAATATCCTCATGACATCATAATTCATTCATTAAACATAATTAAAAACACACATGTAGTTTCCAAAATGATGTCTCAGTAATTATCATCCAAACATAATATAATGTGCATCAACTACTAAAGTGATAAGATCGTAACATAAAATGTCAGTACTCCAATAAGCATCACAACATAATCATCAAATATGTCTATCATAATGTAGAAACTAAATGGCTATGATAGGCTCGGGGTGAGGCCTCATAGGCTATGTCATGTAAACTTTGATAACATGATTAAGATCAGTAGAAAGATAAAAGTTAGAGGATTACCGAGTCTAACCAAACCTGATCATGTTATGTGTCATCAATGTCAGAAAGGAAAGATTACCAAATCTAGTTTTAAAAGTAAAGACTATTCATCTAAAGGTATTTTGGAGTTGGTACACACGGACTTATGTGGTCCTATGAGAACTCAAAGCTACTGTGGTGACAAATATTTTATTTTATTTTTTGATGACTACTCTAGGATGATGAGAGTAATATTCTTAAAAGAAAAATCTAAGGCATTCAAATTGTCTAAATGATATAAGGCTAAAGTTGAAAAATAAACCAGGAAAGAATTGAAATTATTAAGATCTGATAGAGGTGGTGAGTTTATTTCTGATGAATTCACTAATTTTTGTAATGAGCATGGAATTAAAAGATAGGTTTCTACACCTAGGACACTGCAGTAGAATGAGATTGCTGAAAGTAGGAATCGATCAATTGTTGATTGTGCCAAAACATTGATGATTGAGAAAAATGTTGCACAAATGTACTAGAGAGAAGCAGATAGCACTACAGTATACACCCTGAACCAAGTTCAACTGAAGAAAGACACAAACAAGACACCTTATGAGTTATGGTTTGGCTATACACCGAATGTAAGTTATTTCAGAATCTTTGGAAGTAGGTGTTATATTCTAAAAGATGATAGGAATGGAATATTTGACTCTAAAATTGATGAAGGAATATTTTTGGGATATTCTATTAAGAGTAAAGCTTATAAATGCTTGAACAAGGCTACTAATAAGATGTTTGAAAGTGCTAATGTAAAATTTGATGAGTTTGTTGAAAAGAGTGATGAAGAAAGCATGAAGGAACCAGAAGACTATGGTAGGTTTACATATGTTGAAGATCCAGGATATCTACCAAAGCCACAGGCTGAGTCTACCGAGCATCAGAAAAATGCTACTAAGAATTAGCAAATGCAAACCAAGAATCAGGAAGAAGCTACTGAGAAAGAGAATGAACCTGAATTGAATAAATAAGCAAAGAAGAGAATAATTGCTAGCAATATTTGTTAGAAGACACCATCTGCATAATCAAATCATTGGAGATAAGAAAGATGGCATGATGACCAGAAGTAAGTTAAGACATAACACATGCTTATTTTGTGATTTTGAACCTAAGAATGTTGGGGATGTACTTGAAAATGAGGAATGGATTATGGCTATGAATGAGAAAATTGAACAAATTGAGAAGAATAAGACATGGACATTAGTATCTAGACCGAAAGATAAAAATGTAATTGGTACTAAGTGGATTTTCATAAACAAGTTAAATGAAAATGGTGAGGTCACTAGGAATAAGGCAAGACTTGTATGCAAGGGATATGCACAAGAAGAAGGTATAGATTCCGGTGAAACTTTTGCACCTATTGCTAGAATTGAAGGAGTCCGAGCTTACTTGCATATGCTACACATAAGTGATTAAAAGTATATCAAATGGATGTGAAATCAGCATTTCTGAATGGAATTCTTGAAGAGGATGTTTACATAGAACAACCAGAAGGCTTTGTTGATCCAAATCAAAAGAACATGGTATGTAGACTACACAAAGCTTTGTATGGACTGAATCAAGCACTAAGGGCACGGTATGAAAGATTGCATGCTTATCTGATTAGCATTGGTTTTGTAAGGACAAATGATAATAGTAATATGTACATGAAAAGAGAATCTGATGATAATATTTTGATTGTTGCAATTTTTGTTGATGATATAATCTTTGGTGGACATGATTTGATTTGCAAATATTTTGCTAATGAAATGAGAAAGGAATTTGAGATGTCAATTTTTTGAGAGATTAAATTATTTCTAGGATTACAGATTATACAACAGCATGATCAGATTTTCATCACTCAATCAAAATACATTAAGTGTTAAAGACTTTTGGCATGGAAGATTCAAAACCGGTAGGAACACCGATGGTAACTAGATGTAAGTTGAAAAAGGATGATGAATCTACAGAAGTAAATCAAACACTGTACAGATCTATGATTGGAAAACTGATGTATGTGGTACATAGTAGGCCTGATATAGCACATGCAGTTGGGATTGTGGCAAGATTTTCTACCAATCCTAAAGAATCACATATAGTTGCAGTAAAGAGGATTTTGAGGTACTTGAAGAAGATAGAAGACTATGGTTTATGGTACACAAAGGAAGGAAAATTTGAACTCTGAGTTTACACTAATGCAGATTGGGCTAGAAACATTGATGATCGGAAGAGAACAACTAGTGGAGCATTCTTTTTCGGAGAAAGGCTTGTGACTTGGATAACCAAGAAACAAGCATGCATTTATCAGTCTATTATTGAAGCAGAGTATGTTGCTGCTACTGCAAAGTGTTTAAATATTGCTTGGATAAAATAGTTGTTGGAAGGAATGAATGAAGTGATCACTAAACCGGTGATTATATATTGTGACAACACTATTGCCATAAATATTTCCAAGAATCTAGTGATGCATTCAAAAACAAAGCATACATCTATTGAGTATCACTACTTAAGGGAGCAAGTTCAAGAGAAGTAGGTGAAACTGGAATTTCTAACATCTAAAGAACAACTTGCTGATATTTTTACCAAACCCTTACTGAAGGACACATTTGAGTATTTGAGGACTAGACTAGGGGTCTGCCCCCTATCTATTGGTCACTAAGGTGATCAAGAGGTTGCATCAACCTATACTTTAGTAGAAAATCATTCATGTTGATGCACATAGCTCACACTTTAGTTTTTCTAAGGTTGTGAAAGATTGCAAAAGCTAGAATAGGAAATTATTTATCAGTACATGAAGGTACTTGATCTAGACTGAACAACAGAGAATTACTTGGTTGTTGAAGAACTCTTTATTTTCTTTGGCATTGTTGTCAAAGGCAAAGAGACTGCATATGAAAAAAAAGTGAGAGAGAACAAAAATAGGGAGAGAGACTTCATATTGGAATATCTGTTGTTGAGAACATATATGTGAGAAAGAATATGAGAACTTAAAAGATCAAATCTGCAGGGAGAGCCTACATGGAATGTTGTTTGTTTTGTAGTAATTAAACATATTAAATATCAAGCTAGGGAGAGCTTACCGAGCTACAACATTTACTTACATAGTTGTAGAATACATGTTTGGTATGTTTATGGAAGATTTTCATATTGCTTGTGTTGCCATCAATGCCAAAGGGAGAGATTGATGATCTACAACTAATTGAATATCTAGAAGAACTGAAGAAACAGTGATTAGAGATCACCGAGCTACTTAAGTGATATGTAAGATAATTAAATCATTCAATATGTTGTCATTGATGTCAACTAGTTTTGACAGTACATATCATGATAGTTACAAATATCTGAACATTTGTAGAAGGAAGAAAAGATGAAGAACTAAGATATCTACATAAAGAAAATATGGATATGACAGATAAGGATAAGGTATGCATTGGGTAACTTATTGATGAGTCTATGACATTATATTGTTGACTTGAGCATGTTACATTAATCTATTATGAAGAAAAGACCAGAACTGAGTAAGTAAATGTGGTCGGTAATTGAAGACCTCTTTATACACCGAGCCAGTGCAGTGTATACCAAGTGACAGTAATAACCAAGTTAGTTATCATCGACACATTTTAATATTAACCGAGTATGGATGAAAACATTAAATGCTAAGAATAGCCAACTAAAATTGATGAGCTGGATATTATTATGATTTTGAGGTTAAGGATGAAGTTAGTTATGAGATCCACGACTAACATAATTCAAAGATGATCTAAAGGATGAGATTGAAACATGTTAAAGACACATCTTTCGAGGAAGGTTTAAGCGGCAAAATGGAGGAAGGAGATTATGAGGCAAAATATGATGGATGATATGAAAATGGTTTACTTGTCTATTTAAGAGATATGAGTTTCATTGTTGAAACATGTCAGACAAAAAGGAGACTACAAAGATATCGCGTGAAGATTTTATTCATGCATTCTTGATCAAACTAGTTACAGAAAGAACCAAATTGCAGACATTACCGAGTGTCAGAGAACTATTTATCGAGTGAAGTAAGTTGGAGAAATATTGAGGAAGTGAATTGATTAATGATCAGAGAATTTTATGAGCATAGCATAGATCTAAATATTTGCAATTGAGTTGTATTTGAATCAGATCAGTACTGTATTAGTTTAACCATTGATTCAGAAAATATCTTAACCAAGTGGAATTAACAGTCTGATTGTACTATGCCATATTCATTTAATGTAAAGTGTTGTCTTGTTGACCCAATAGTGAATACTGGTCAAAAGTTAACTGTTAGTGATAAATCCTCTAACCAGGTCACACCTAACAATGTGCATTGTAACCTTTAAAAGGGTTGGCTCTTTACCAAGCTCACTTTAGAAGAGTGAATTATTTTTGGGTTACAGGTCCCAGGTGGTTTTTCCCTTAGCAGGGTTTCCACGTTAAATCATTGTGTTATGTGTTGTTTGTTATGATTGTTTTGCTATCATACTCTACATACTATATAGTTGATTTAGTCGGTAATCACAGTTTGGATAATTGCTGGTATTTGATAAAGTGAACAGACAGATTGATATTTTATGTTACCAAGCTACATAAATTGTTGAAATTGTTTTGTAAGGTACATCTAGGAGATTGGGACTATAGGATAACTGAATTAACTAATTCAGCCCCCCTCTCAGTTATTCTAATAGTATCAAAGTTTCAAGCTACAAGAAATGCAAATAAAATAGTATGTTTTTGTACACAGAAGAAAAAATGGATACAAAAAAACATTATCTTTTTTAATTCATGGTTTTTTCACATAGCTCGAAAACCCATGTGGGTTCTACACAAGAGATCTAAAAAGAGAGGTTAAAAACCCTCATCCAAATATTTACCATCATAATCAGAGACAAGTCAAAAGTCATGGGTATAAAAAGAAAATATCCTTATTTTGTTTTGATTAATAGAGATATTGAAATTACAAATATGCCAAGAAAAGCTCAAATTCTTGAGCTAATAAAGGTCATTTCATAAGAAACCCTCATACAAAAAATAGAAAAGGAAACCATGGATTCAATACAAGAACCTGCAAGGAGAATATACAAATCCTACAACCATGCAAATACATAAAAAAAATCCAAGCACGTAGCTCGAAACAATTAGCCAATGATGAAAAAATATATGATCGAAACAACATCTTCTTGTTTTATTTTGTACAAAATTTAAAACTGAAAAAATAGAATTGCATTCCCAGAATGGAAAATAAAACCCTTATTCTATTTTCTTAGAACATCATAGTCATTAAAATATCCATGAGATAAGAGTTCATCCTAAGAGGTACCTGTAAAAAGGAGAAGAAATAGCAAATCTATAGGTAAAAAGATTTTTAGAAAGCTACCCTCAAACCCTTGCTCCATGTCTTTCACAAAGACAGTGGACTCTAAAATAACAAAAGATGAAAATGAAATGAAAGATAGGGTAAAATATATGTTTAGGGCTTTCTAGAAACCTTAGAAAATCTTGTATTCACAAAGGAATTTCTTTTTTTCTTTTTAAAAACTTTTGCAAGTTTTTGTTTGTAGTGGTAGGCTTAATGCCTAAAAAGAATGAGTAATGTTTTATTAAGTAATATGACATATATTACTTAAGTTGTATTTTATGTTTTATTTTAGCAAGTAGTATATTTCATATTACTTGATAAAATAGATGCATTATTATTTGCATAAGTATATTTGTAATTAATATTAATTAATTGATATCCTATAAATCAATTAATTGCTGTTAAATTTGAAATGCAATAATAATAAGACATTCAGTCTTATTTCTTGAATCAAAAGAGATGAAGCAGGCAATTAGGACTCCTTTTTTTACTTGTAGATCTAAAGGGGGAGATGTGGAATTCTAGATGCACCAAGTGGAGTTGATATAGTCTGCAAGGAGGAGTTCCAAATCTCTTAAAGACTTTGGAGGGGTAGTGGTGGCATTTTTCTTTTGCCACATGTCTTGGAGTTCTTCTTGGACTTGGAGACAGTTTGTTGAGTCATTAGAGTCTTTTTAGGAGGAATTTATGCAGATTTTGAGTTGTCACCATGAGACCTTAGTCAAAGAGTACTTTTCCACTTCTTGGAGACCTTTTTGGAGGAGTTTTGGGTCCCATTTTTGGGGATATTTTCTTGCATCCGACCCTAGTTTGAATAGTAGCTCCTCTTTTTGTGGGTTTCTTGGAGGGAGTTTGAGGAGAATATATTCCCTCATTTGTACATGTTTTGGGAGTTTAATTTTATGGAGCCTATGTTGAGTGACTTATCTTGATTCCTTTACATTGTGTATGTTTTACTATATCTCATTTAGGAGTATATGACTGTTTACCTTTGGAGCATAATATAGACAACATTTTGCATCTATCTTGAGTCTTCTCTCTTGTGTGCATAGGTGTTAATTTATGTGTTTCTACTTTGTATTCCTTTAATTTATGTCTCATTGCAACACCTGTGATAATTTCATGCATATTTTTGTATAGGTTATAAGTTGTATCAATATTTTTAAAGTTGTTAGTTGTGAAGTATTTCCTTCTAGCTTCTTGTTATCAAACCTTATTATGAAGCACTATTATACAAAGTTTTATATTTCAAGGTTGTATCTTATAATAGGTTGTTTATGATGTTCGTTGTGCTTAAATAGCAATATAATCCTCTTTATCTTGGTACATCACTTTAAAAAATTTAAGTCATTTCCAAATTATCATTCCTTCTCCCTTTTCCTTTTAAAAAGTTTAAATTTTAGTGAGTTTTAGGTGAAATTAAAAATTAGGAGCTGGCCTTATCTGAAGGTTCATCTCAATTATGGTAACCCACAACCTTGTGATGTTCCCATGTTCCTCTAAAGTATCAAGTTATGTGACCTGATAAGGGTGCACTTTTGAGTGTTAACAGATCCAAAATTCATGAAGCCTCATATCCATAAAGTTCCTTGAAGGGTGACATACCTATTGACATGTGGTAGATAGTGTTGTAGCAGTTCTTTCACAAATGAATCCAATAGATCTATTTTTTCTACTATATTTCAATGTAGTTCCTCAAGTAGGTCTCCAACCGTTTGTTCAAAATCTTTTTCTAACTATCTATTTGCAAGTGGTTACTCATACTTGGTGACAAATTTGTACCTACCAAATGAAAAAGTTCCATCTAGAAGGTGTTGAGGAAACTACTATCTCTATTACTGACTATGTTTCACAGAAGACCGTGGAAGTGGAGCACCTCTTGAAAGAAGAACTTTACCACTTGAACTACCTAGAAATCTGTAGGAATAAAAAATAAATGAGCATATTTGGTCAACCAATCCACCACAACATAAATCCAATCCTTAGGTCTTGGATCTTGGGAAGTTTGGTGATGAAGTTCATCAAGATACTCTCCCATTTCTAATCAGGAATCAACAAAGGCTCAAGTAACATATCCAAAAAAGTATGCTTGGATTTATTCTATTGATAAATAGCACACTCCTTGAAATACTGTGGCACGTCATCCTTGAGGCCTTTCTAAGAAAATATCTCACAAGTTTTTCTATAGGTCTTGAGGTATCCTAGGTTTCTTACCAAGGGGGATTCATGAATCTCTCTCAATATACTCTCCTTTATCTTCAATTTTGGCACCAAGTAGATCGTGTCCTTATAGTAGATGTCATTATCCACTACCATGTACATATCATCCTAAATCTATCCATCCAATAACTGAAAATAAATTAAAAAAATTCTTGGAGTACTCTACTAACAAATATTCCTTCCAATGAGTTGAAACATATGATAATGAACATATGATGGGTCTCCTAGATAGTGTATTGGCCACTACATTATTCTTCCCCTTCACATACTCAATGTCAAAATCATATGCCTATATTTTTATCACCCATTGTGTTGTCTCTCATTGAAATCCTTTTTCTTCAATAAATATCTCAAATCGTTGAGGTCAATCTGCACCATAAATATTGAACTCTTTGCAAACAATGAATGTGATTCCATGATTCCTAATACCTTATCCAATTTTTTTAGATGCTACTCCCACCTCTTGTTATAAATAATTATGTCAACAAAGAACACCAACAAAAAATTACTCAACTACTTTTTGAAGATGTGATTCATACAAGACTAGAAAGTGGTTAGAGAATTGGTCGATCCAAACATCATGACCAAGAACTCATAGTGTTTGTATTAGAAATGGAATGTTGTCTTCTATGTTAGAATAATTGTGAGGGGGGGTGAATCTGTTAAATCAATTATCCTACAATCCCAAACTCTTAGATGTACTTTTCAAAACTTTTTCAACAATCTCTGCAACTCAGTAAGATAAAATATCTAACTGTTTGTTCATTTGCTGAATACCAAAAATTATCCAAACTTTGATTACCGATTAAATCAACTATGCAGTATGTAAATTATGATAGAAAATCAATCATAACAAATAACACATAACACAATGATTTAATGTGGAAACCCTACTAAGGGAAAAACCACTTGGGACCAGTAACCCAAAATATTTCACTCTTCTGAAGTGAGCTCAATTAAGAGCCAACCCTGTTAAAGGTTACAATGCACATTTTTAGGTGTGACCTGGTTGGAGGATTTATCACTAATAGTTAACTCTTGACCAGCATTCACTATGGGTTCAACAAGATAACAATTAACATTCAACGAATGTCATATGGAAATAAAATAAGACTATTAAGTCCACTCAATTAAGAGATTTTGTTGAATCAATGGTTAAACTAATATAGTTCTGATCTGATTCAAATACAACTCAATTAAAAATATTCAAATCTATGATAATCTCATAAAACTCATCTAACCATTAATCAATTCACTTTCTCAATATTTCCCAACTTACTTCACTCGGTAAATAGTTCTTTGGCACTTGGTAATGTATGCAGCTTAGTTCTATCTGTAACTAGTTTGATCAAGAATGCATGAATAAAGTCTTCACATGAAATCTCTACAGTCTCTATTCATCTGGCATGTTTTAACAATTAAACTCATGTCTCTTAAATAGACAAGTAAACCATTTTCATATCAGCCATCAAATTTTGTCTCTTAATCTCCTCCATCCATTTTGTCAATTAAACCTTCCTTGGCAGATGTGTCCATAACACATTTCAATCTCATCCTTTAGATCTTCTTTGAATTATGTCAGTCATGGATCTTATAACTAACTTCATCAGCAACCTCGAAATCATAACAATTTCCAGCTCATCAATTTCAGTCGGTTGTTCTCAAGATATAATTTTTTCACCCATACTTGATTAATACTGAGATACGTCAGTGATAACTATCTTGGTTATTACTATCACTCGGTATACACTGCACTGGCTCGGTGTATACAGAATTCTTCAATTACCGACCACATTAACTTATTCAATTCAAATCTCTTCTTCATAATAGATTAATGTAACATGTTCAAGTCAACAATATAATGCTATAGACTCATCAATAAGTTACCCAATGTATTCCTTATCCTTATCTATCATATCCATCTTTTCTTCATGTAGATACCTCATTTCTTCACCATTTCTTCCTTCTATAGATGTTCATATGTTTGTAACTATCATGATAAGTATAGTCAAGACTAGTTGACATCAATGAAAACATATTGATTGATTTAATCATCTTACATGTCACTTTGATAGCCTGATGATCTCTAATCATTGTTCCTTCAGTTCTTTTAGATATTCAATCAGTTGTAGATCATCAATCTCTCCCTTTGGCATTGATGGCAACACAAACAATATGAAATATTCTATACACATACCAAATATGTATTCTACAACTATATAGGTAAATTTTGTAGCTCAATAAGATCTCCCTAGCTTGATATTTAATATGTTTAATTACTACATACAAAATTTCATGCAGACTCTCCCTACGAATTTGATCTTTTTAGCTCTCTGATCCTTTCTCCCATTTCATATTCTTAGCAACAGATATTTCATAGAAATTCCTCTCCATAGAACTTTCTCTCCCTTTGACAACAATGCCAAAGAAAATAAATAGCTCTTTAGTAGCCAAGTAATTATCTATTGTTCAGTCCAAATCAAGTCCCTTCATGTACTGATAAACAATTCTTTGTTCTAGCTTCTTCATTCTTTCACAGCCTTAGGAATCCTAAAGTGTGAGCTATGTGCATCAACATGAATGATTTTCTGATAAATTATAGGTTGATGCAACCTCCTGATCACCATAGTGATGGATAGACAGGGGACAGACCCCTAGTCTAGTCCTCAGATACTCAAATGTGTCCTTCGATAAGGGCTTGGTAAAAATATCAACATGTTGTTCTTTAGATTTTACAAATTCCAGTTTCACCTGCTTCTCTTGAACTTGTTCCCTTAAGTAGTTATGCTTAATAGATATTTTCTTTGTTTTTTGATGCATCACCAAATTCTTGGAAATATTTATAGCACTAGTGTTGTCACAATATATAATCACCAATTCAGTGATCACCTCATTCATTCCTTCCAACACTTGTTTTATCTAAGCAATATTTGAATAATTTGCAGAAGCCGCAACATATTTTGCTTCAGCAATAGACTAATAAATGCATGCTTGTTTCTTTATTATCCAAGTCACAAGCCTTTCTCCTAAAAAGAATGCTCCATCGGTTGTGCTCTTCCAATCATCAATGTTTCCAGCCCAATCTGCATCATTGTAAACTCGGAGTTCAAATTTTCCTTCCTTTGTGTACCATAAACCATAGTCTTCTGTCTTCTTCAAGTATCTCAGAATCCTTTTAACAGTAACCATATGTGAATCTTTAGGATTGGCAAAAAATATTTCCACAATCCCAACTGCATGTGCTATATCAAGCCTACTATGTACCACATACATCAGTTTTCCAATCATTGATCTATACAGTGTCTAGTTTACCTCGATTGACTCATCATCCTTTATCAACTTACATCCTGTTACCATTAGTGTTCCTACTAGTTTTGACTCTTCCATGCTAAAAGTCTTTAACACTTCCTTAATGTATTTTGATTGAGTGATGAAAATCCCATCATTCTGTTGTATAATTTGCAAACCTAGAAAGAATTTAATCTCTCCAAACATTGACATCTCAAATTCCTTTCTCATTTCATCAGCAAAAGATTTGCAAATCATATCATGTCCTCCAAAGATTATGTCATCAACAAAAATTTCAGCAATAAAAATATTATCATCAAATTCTCCTTTCATGTACAAATTAATGTTATCACTTGTCCTTACAAAGCCAATACTGATAAGATAAGCATGCAGTATGTCATATGATGCTCTCGGTGCTTGCTTCAGTCCATACAAAGCTTTGTGCAGTCTACATACCATGTTCTTCTAATTTGGATCATCAAAACCTTCTGGTTATTCTATGTAGACCTCCTCCTCAAGAATTCCATTCAGAAATGTTGATTTCACATCCATTTGACATACTTTGAATCCCTTATGTGCAACATATGCAAGTAATATACGGACTCCTTCAAGTCTTGCTACTGGTGCAAAAGTTTCACCATAGTCTATACCTTCTTATTGTGCATATCCTTTGCATACAAGTCTTTCCTTATTCCTAGTGACCTCACCATTCTCATTTAACTTGTTTCTAAAATTCCACTTAGTACCAATTACATTTTTATCTTTTTCTCTCAATACTAATGTCCATGTCTTATTTTTCTCAATTTTTTCAATTTCCTCATTCATATCCTTAATCCATTCTTCATTTTCAAGTGCATCTCTAACATTCTTAGGCTCAAATTCACAAACTAAGCATGTGTTTTATCTTAACTTACTTCGGGTCATCATGCCATCTTGCTTGTCTCCAATGATTTGATTTTTTGGATGGTGTCTTCTAACAAATCTTTCCATTGCTTGTTCTCATCTTTTCTCATCATTCGGTTCAGGTTCATTTTCTTGCTCAGTAGCTTCTTCTTGGTTCTTGGTTTGCATTTTTTGATTCTCGATAGCATTTTCCCAATGCTTGGTAGACTCAACTTGTGGCTTCAGTAGGTAATTTGGATGCTCAACATATGTAAAGCTACCATAGTCTTCTAGTTCCTTTCTTCTTTCTTCATCATTCTTTTCAGCAAACTCATCAACTTTTACATTAGCACTTTCAACCATTTTATTAGTAGCCTTGTTCAAACATTTATAGACTTTACTCTTAGTAGAATATCCTAAAAATATACCTTCATCACCTTTAGAGTCAAATTTTCCATTCCTATCATCTTTCAAAATGTAACACCTACTTCCAAAAATTTTGAAATAACATGCATTCGGTGTATAGCCAAACCTTAACTCATAAGGTGTTTTTTTCATGTCTTTCTTCAATTGAACTCAATTCAAGGTGTATACAGCAGTGCTAACTGCTTCTCTCTAGTATGTTTGTGCAACTTCTTTCTCAATCATCAATGTTTTGACACAATAAAAAATAGATCGGTTCCTCCTCTCCGCAATACCATTCTAATGTGGTGTCCTCAATGTAGATACATGTCTTTTGATTCCATGCTCATTATAGAAAGTAGTGAATTCATCATAAATAAACTCACCACCTCTATCAGATCTTAAGCATTTTAAGATTTTCCCAGTTTCCTTTTCAACTTTAGCCTTATACCATTTAAACAATTTGAATGCTTCATATTTTTCTTTTAAGAACATGACTATCATCCTCCTAGAGTAGTCATCAACAAATAAAATAAAATATTTGTCACCATAATAACTTTGTGTTCTCATAGGACCACATAAGTCGGTATGTACCAACTCCAAAATACCTTTAGGTGAATATTCTTTGCTTTTAAAACTAGATTTGGTCATCTTTCCTTTCTGACATTGATTGCACATAACATGATCAGGTATGGTTAGACTCAGTAAACCTCTAACTCTTCTCTTTTCACTGATCTTAACCATGTTATCAAAGTTCACATGACATAGTCTCTTATGCCACAACCATGCATCTTCATTTTTCACCAATAAACAAGAATTTTTGGCATTGTCAACATAGAATAGATTACCTTTTGATTGTGCTCCAGTACCGACCATCTTTCCAGTACCATCATAGATTTTCACCTTCTTACTTTCAAATGCAACTTGGTGTCTTGAGTTATTCAATTGTGCTACACTCAAAAAATTGTAGTTAAGTCCTTTTAACCAGTATGCATTATCACATCTAATCCTATCATTCAATAAGATAGACCATTTTCCTTTCACTTGACAAGGTGTATTATTTCCCATTTTTACTAATCCTCCATTATAGTGCTCAAGATGTTCAAATTTATCTTCATCGCTAGTCATGTGATGTGTACAACCACTATCAATGATCCATGTATCATTTTTGCTAACTTTAGAAATAAGGGTTGTTTCTACATACATTTCCTCTTCTTCTGAATCATCTTTCATTGCAACAAATACCACTTTAATTTCATCATTAGTGTCGATGTCATTCTCATTTTGACCAACAAGGTAACATGACTTCTTGCCTTTGTCTTTGTAATCTCAGTTGTCTCTGTTGTAGTGTCAGTTTCCTCTATTATTTCTTCTGCCAAAATTTACATCACTAGATTGGTCATTGTCTTTATCTTCTTCTTCCATGTTAGGACATCTAGCAACAATATGGCCAATCTCTTTACAATTAAAATAAGATAAAGGTAACTTTCCCTTATACCTTCCTTTACCTTTTGTAGTCTTTAGGCCATAAGTGCTTCAAGCTCATCAAGCTCATCTTCATTGCCATTGTCACTTTCATTTCTTATATTAAGCTTACTGCTAGATTTACCAATCTTCAGGGATGACATAAAAGTAGACTCAACACTCGACAACACTATTATCACAGTTATTCAGCTCAAAAGTAGTTAATTTTCCAATCAAACTATCAAGGATAAGAGTGCTATTAGGTGCAGACCTCATTTCATGAATAGAAAATATTCTAATTGCATAGACAGGAAACAAGGTTCTCAGTATCTTAGTTACAACAATATCTTTAGAAATAATACCTCCTGCTCCTCAGATAGCATTAAATACCTCTTTGATTCGGTTAGAGTATTGTGTGATGTTCTCTCCTTTCATTTTCATGTCATCAAATCTACCTCTTAAGCTTTCAGCTTTGCCTCTCATTACATTTACATCACCACCATAAACTAGTGCAAGTTTGTCCCACATTTTCTTTGTTGTAGAGCATGCTTTGACATCTTCAAACTCAGCATCAGATAGAGCTAGCAGCACCAATCTCTATCATAGTTATATTGTGTTCATGCATGTCTCTTAATTGATCAACTTTTAAAGGTCCAATAGTCAGTTGTAAGTAGCCATGGTCTAGTAGATGTAGAGTAGATTCTCCAATTCCAGATATGTGAAGCCTCATCCAACTTTGCCATGTGGAGAACTTATCTTTGTTCAGCTTAGGCACTTCCCTTTTATACATCTTGTGATCTTTTTCTCAAGTCCTTGAAAATTTCCTCCAATCAACCAATATGTTCTGATACCAATTGTTGGAATGACTGAGAGGGGGGTGAATCAATTATCCTATAGTCCCAAACTCTCAGATGTACTTTTCAAAACTTTTCAACAATCTCTGCAACCTGGTAAGATAAAATATCTAATAGTCTATTCATTTACCGAATACTAGAAATTATCCAAATTGTGATTACCAATTAAATCAACTATGTAGTATGTAAAGTATGATAGAAAAACAATCATAACAAATAACACATAACACAATGATTTCACATGGAAACCCTACTAAGGGAAAAACCACCTAGGACCGGTAACCCAAAATATTTCACTCTTTTGAAGTGAGCTCAATTAAGAGCCAACCCTATTAAAGGTTACAATGCACATTGTTAGGTTTGACCTGTTTAGAGGATTTATCACTAACAGTTAACTCTTGACCAGCATTCACTCTGGGGTCAACGAGATAAAAATTAAAATTCAACGAATGTCGTATGGAAATACAATAAGACTGTTAAGTCCACTCGGTTAAGAGATTTTGTTGAATCAATGGTTAAACTGATATAGTTCTAATCTGATTCAAATAAAATTCAATTTCAAATATTCAGATCTATGCTAAGCTCATAAAACTCATCCAATCATTAATCAATTCACTTCCTCAATATTTCCTAACTTACTTCACTCAGTAAATAATTCTCTGACGCTCGGTAATGTCTACAGCTCAGTTCTATCTGTAACTAGTTTGATCAGGAATGCATGAAGAAAGTCTTCATGCAAAATCTTTGCAGTCTCTATTCATCTAGCATGTTTTAATAATGAAACTCATGTCTCTTAAATAGACAAGTAAACCATTTTCATATCAACCATCAGATTTTGCCTCTTAATCTCCTTCGTCCATTTTTCCTCTTAAACCTTCCTCAACAAATGTGTCCATAACACGTTTCAATCTCATCCTTTAGATCTTCTCTAAATTATGTCAGTCGTGGATCTTATAACTAACTTCATCAAAAACCTCAAAATCATAACAATTTCCAGCTCATCAATTTCAATCGGTTGTTTTCAGCATTTAATATTTTCACCCATACTCAGTTAATACTAAAATGCATCGTTGATAACTATCTCAATTATTACTATCACTCGGTATACACTGCATTGGCTCAGTGTATACAGAATTCTTCAATTACCGACCACATTAACTTGTTCAATTCAAATCTCTTCTTCATAATAGATTAATGTAACATGCTCAAGTCAACAATATAATGCCATAGACTCATCAATAAGTTACCCAATGTATTCCTTATCCTTATCTGTCATATCCATCTTTTCTTCATGTAGATACCTCATTTCTTCACCATTTCTTCCTTCTATGGATGTTCATATGTTTGCAACTATCATGATAAGTATAGTCAAGACTAGTTAACATCAATGACAACATATTAACTGATTTAATCATCTTACATGTCACTTTGATAGCTCAGTGATCTCTAATCATTGTTCCTTCAGTTCTTCTAGATATTTAATCAGTTGTAGGTCATCATTCTATACATATTTCTCCCTCATATAGATTTGGTGATACCCAGAATGAAGATCAATCTTGTAGAATTAGACTACTTTGTGTATTTCATCCAAAAAATCATTGATCCTCAAGATGGGGTATTTGATCTTTATTATCTTCTTATTCAATGATCGGTAATCAATGTACATTATGAGAGTTCCATCCTTCATCTTCACAAAAAATACTAAAGTTGGAAAGGAAATAGAGTTGGATTTGATCAATCCTTTGTCAAGGAGTTCCTATATCATCTTCTCTATCTCCTGTTTTAACTTCTTGGGGTGGTGATAAGGTGTGGTAATAACAGGCTTGGATCCATTCTCCAACTTGATCATATGATCAAAACCTCTATGTGGGGATATACTTGGAAGAATGTTATTGAAGACCAAACTATGTCTACCTAACACTTCCTAAATCTTATCATCATGGTAGTATGTTTGTTCTCCAATCAGATGTTTGGTTGAAACCAAACATTGTACTGCCCAAATAACTTCATCATGTTTGAAAAATGGTTCCATTTTCTTCGCCAAAATATCCCTTGGACCACCATTCCACTTTCCTCTTAGTACCACCTTATTTCCATCCACTTTGAACGAGAAATCCATTCTCTTAAAAATCTATGTGTGTTGTTTGAGGGTCTCCATCTATTGAATTCCTAATATGACATCCATGTCATCCAAATCTACCTCAAAGAAATCATCCATCACTATGTAGTTCTCCATGGTGATGCTAAGTTGTGGAACCAAATGAGTAAATAATAATAGATTTCCTCCCACAACCTTTACTTTGAACCCCTCATTCTCCTCCATATAAAAACCTCTCCTAGTGATGACTTGATGAAATTGAGTGTGGCCCCACTATCTGTAATACCCCAAAAATGGGCTTCAATACCATTAACCACCTACATCATCAAATCGATCAAAATTGACCCTAAAGTCCTAACCCAAGGCACATTTGCACATCAAGCAATCAAAACCCTAATCGATCTTATCATAAATTTGCATTGGGGAATATTCTTAAATATTCTTAATCTATCCTAATTATCTCTAATTAAATATTATTTGGCGATAAATGATTTTATGTTATTTATCCTAAGTGCAATTGATTGAATATGTTGAATATTTAATTAATTAAACTATATTTAGCCACTTAATCACTTTAATTAGATTTAATTAAATTATTCTTAATTAATATTGTTTATTTGATAATAAATCAAAAATTCTAAAATAATTAATTGAATATTTATTTAATTGATTAAAATTAAATTGTCAAATTTAATAATATAATTTTGATAAAGTTTGATTAAATAATTGGTTAACCCATAAATTAGTTATTTTTAAATTAAATCAAGTAAGTTGAGAATAAAACTCATAATTATCTATGCAAAAATAAGAAGATCAGTTAACTTAAAATCAACTCTTGAACTCATTTTGTTAAGTTTCTAAACTCAACATGTGATTATGAGTTAAAAAGAAAATTGGAGTGATCTCAACTTCCAATCATAAGTTAAAAGTTGATTTTCATGATCATCACAAGCTAACTGTTTCTAATTCCCCGATTACTTATCAATCAATTCGAGTTAATCAAGGAGTGATTTTTGGTTTTTCCATGAGTTCTCAAACCTGGATTTCCTATATAAATGACCTTCGGTCCTTCATAATCAAGTGTGCAATTCTGAGAACAACAGTGTTATACTGTCGAGTTCTTGAGAGATTGTGCATCCATTGAGATCAATTGCTATCATTTATTTTCTAGTTTTGCATTCATAGCTTAGTTCATTTTCATTGATATCAAGTTTTAGATCAATTTCATCTAAATGAATCGTTCTTATTGCATTGAAAATCACAAAAATATAGCTTAATCATGCATTCATTCTAATTGTTTTTGCATTTAAATCCTTTGTTTAGGCATTGCATTGTCACTGATCTTGATCAAATCTGAGAATACCATACTCACATCTCCTAGAAGGCAATAAATCGCCTGATTGATGATCTATATTTGTTGATTTTTTAGTTGTTGCTCATTAATCTATAATATTTTACTAAAGTGTTGTGTCTTTTGAACAGGTACAATTTTCACACACATTTTTGGTGCCCACCGTGGGGTGCCAAAAATGTGTGTATGAAAATTGTACATATTCAGAAGACACAACACTTCAGTAAAACATTACATATTAATGATAAACAAATAAATAATCAACAAATATATCATCAATCGGGTGATTTACTACCTTCTAGAAGACGTGAGTATGGTATTCTCATATTTGACCGAAATCAGTGACAATGCAATGCCTAAACGAAGGATTTAAATGCAAAATCGATTAGAATGAATGCAAGATTAAGCTATATTTTTGTGATTTTCAATGCAATAAGAATGATTAATCTAGATGAAATTGATCTATAACTTGATATCAATGAAAATGAACTAAGCTATGAATGCAAAACTAAGAAAATGAATAATAGCAATTGATCTCAAAAATTTCACATGTCCAATTCTATCAAGTGAAGAACATACTACATAAGTACATGCTCTACCCTTGAAGTAGGACTTTCACCTATTGGATTAGCCTACAAATGCATGTAATTTAGTGAAATATTGATTTCAAATATAATTTTTTGTACTTGACAACAAGAATAATTTTTAAATGATATTTGTATCTCACATGTTCATTATTTTTAAGTGAAATACGTGTGTATACATGCTCTACCCTCAAACTTGGAGTATCATCTACTGGCTTAACCTACAAAAGAAAGAGAAAAATATTGGTTCAAATATAATATCTAAGGTACACATGCATTTGAAATTTTTATAGCATAAATTTAAATTAAAAAGTTAAAAACTATATTCTTGTATCAATATACTAGGACCCTAAGTGCCACCCTCTGCACTTGTGATAATGACCTCTATTATCTCATTTGAATTCCTCTCATCCCTCCATAGATCTAGCAATGATGAGTGTGATGGACTGTAAAGGTGAGAGTATGAGATCGATCCTGACAAATGAATATGAGCTACAACATCAATACCCACTATAACTTGACCAAGTGAATTGCATTCTTTTTGAGTGACGTAATGGTTAGTAGATGCAGGTTGTGCTACTCTAGTATTTCACTGACGTGGTTCACTAGAGAATTTAACACCAAGGTATACATCAAAATTATATGAGCTTTATGTTTGAAACACTACATCTACAAAGATGCAACACAAATATGAATTATATGTTTGAGACACTACATATACAAAGATGAAACACAAATATGAATTATATCTAACATATAAATTCTCAACTATGATGATATCACCTAATATGTTCTCATTAGGTGCTTAGAAAAACAACATGTTGCACTTCTAACATGTAAATGCCTCATCAAGTACCATCAACACAATATGTAGATATCATCTAAATTTACATAGTAATATTCAATATTGATCTCTTGACTAGGGATTTGTCAAACAACAACTAATTAAATTAAAACGTGTTCTTTCTCAACAAAACATTTCCTTATCAATATTTAAGAAATATTTACTCTATAAACAAACTCAACTTCAAACATGCTTTTATCTACTACATATCAAACTTGAAGTCAAGTTCAATCCTAATGATTGCATTATTCATCAACCTCATAAAATCACAATACAAGAATTTTTTGATTTCAAATTGCTATCCAATCTAATCTACAACACTATCACAACTTTTCTTAAAATCATGATAGAAGAATTTGTTGATTTCAATATGTTATCTAATCTACCTCTACATTAGAGATGTGACTTATATATTGATTAGACACAACAAATACTTTTATTTATGTAATCAAAATACTATCTAATTCACTCTGCATTATTGTCATGGTATATCTATTAGACAAACACAACAAATGCAATCATGATACAAAAATTTGTTGATTCCAAATTGTTATCCAATCTACCTCTATATTTTTTTCACAAGTTATCATAAAATAATGATTCAATAATTTGTTGATTTTAATGTGTTATGTAACCTACCTCTACATTAGAGTCATGACTTATCTATTGATTAAACACAACAAATACTTTTATTTAGAATCCAAATATTATCTAATCCACCTCTACATTATTGTCATGTTGTATCCATTGATTAGACACAGCAAATAAAATCATGATGCAAGATTATTTTTTAATTTCAAATTGTTATTCAACCTACCTCTACATTAATGTCATGGCCTATCATTAAAAAATGACACACAAATTTGTCGATTTTAATATGTTATCAAATCTACCTCTACATTGTTGTCATTGTCATAAAATAATGATACAAGAATTTGTTGATTTCAATGTGTTACCTAATCTACATAATATTGGCTAATCTCCCTCTACATTATTGTCGTAACATATACATTGATTAGACACAACAAATACAATCATGATACAAGAATTTATTGCTTTCAAATTGTTATCTAATCTACATATACACTACTGTGAGGACTTTTTATTAAATTGTGATGAAAGAATTTGTTGATTCCAAACTATTAACCAATCTACCTCTTCAAAACTTTTCATAAAATCATGATACAAAAATTGGTTGATTTCAATGTGTTATCTTATCTAGCTCTATATTAGAATTGTAACTTATGAATCCATTAAACACAACAAATACTTTTATTTACATATTTTGAGGAGTGTGATATTAAAGTGCTTCACTATAAAACCCTCCACCATAGTGACTTTTGTTTATATTAAAAGATTAAAATCACACTTTATAAGTACTTACGTTGCAACTATTCCATTACACCAAACATCCTTCATACTAGACTACACTACTTGACACTTTAAAAGTGCTTATGTTGCAACTATTCCATTACACCAAACATCCTTCATACTAGACTACACTACTTAGACATTTTATAAGTACTTGTGTTGCAACTATTTCATTACACCAAACATCTTGTTGGTGTTCAAAATGGACGCTTATGCTCTTAGGCTGCCAATATACCCTCAAATAGATTTTAGGAGTGGTTAATTCCAAAATGTATAGGGATCTTAGGATAACTGGACCAACTATAGGGACAAGACTGCCCTCTTCACTTTTGGCTCTACAAAACCAAGGCGGGTGCACCTAACCCAGTGAAAACTACACTTCACACACCAAAGAATAGGTTTAGACAATAGATTGATAGTAAGAAAGTACTAAATGCTAACCTCACATTCATTGACTCTCCATTACTACAGGGTGACAAAACCACACAACCAACTACTTAAAGCTTAAAAAGGTTATTGATTTCAATATTTTTGGGATGCAATAACTTCAACCAGTGTATTCTAACAAGAGAGATACTCATTTAGGCCAGTGCCTCATCCATTGGGCAAGAGTCCTTAGACACAAAGACACACAAACTTGAAAATATCCGAGAATTCATAGCCATAAATACATTTATCCTAATCTTTACTGCTTACAAGATATCCTTACATAGACAAGGGCAAACCCATATCCTACTTAGAGCATAATTTAATCCAATCCTAGATTAGAACTCAAGAATGAAGATACATACATACAAACAATATGTAATGAGCCAGAAAACTCAAAGCTTACTTGACTTGACACAAAGGAGAGATAAGAACCAGATAATTGTATTAAGTATGATGAATTCCTTTTGTGTATACAGTGAACCACAAAGCACCCTGCTTGCAAACTACAGCTTAGACCTACAACTTTCTTCTTTTATCAACAAACATTGAGTCAAAAACTATTATAGAACCCTGGGACCAAAACTAGGGATTGATTTTGAACTTTGCAACTGGAACCCGCACAAAATCAAAAATTCAACATTATATACCACTGGTTACCTTGGAATCCCAAACAAGCTAGGATGCAACAAGCTACGGATAACCAGGGTAAGGGTTAGGGTTTCCACCCACCATACAATTTAAACATATCAAAAATTAATACACTGGGAGGGAAAACCAAGCAACCCTGAGCAAATAGATCCAAAATCCAATCTTCACTTATGGTAAATCCTCTAGAAATGTACTAAAGATCATAAAATTCCTTGCAAATTCATCTGATTTGACTCTTGCAACACACCTCGAGCACCGCTATTCATTCTCCCCATGGCATAAAACTCCCTGCAATCAATTATCACACTCGCTGGACCACACTGCAACAATCGGCACCACCAAACTAATCAAATCCGGCTGTAAAAGCATTAAAAACTAGTCCTTTCTATCGCTGGAAACCCTCTGGAAATTTGAATTTGAACTTCAATGGTTACTTTATGGCTCTAGCCGCAAATCGGTGGTCAACATTCAAATCTGAATCAATCTTATATCGTGACCATCCGATCCTGAGATTTTGTGGGCTTTATGATCTACCTTTAAAGGAATCCCGGTTTACATTTAGTGACCATGCGACCAAAGCTATCTCATTCACGAAAAGAAACCCCAACTCATGTTTAACTTCAGCGAATCAGCGAACAAAGGAAAACATTTAACCCTAGTTCATAATTGGCAAACGGGCGACAAAAGGCTTTCGCCAGTTCGTAGAACATTTTTTACCTCCGCCAATATATTTAGCGACCACGCAACCTTCCTTCACTGAATCACCAGACCTTTTAGTACTTCACCCTTTTACTCAGCGAATGAGCAAACCCCTTGGAAATCTATCGGCGCCGCTAAACATTTTATCAGGACCACCAAAAGACTGAGAAACTTAACCGGGCCCGCACCAAGAAGATCGACAGTCGTCTGAAGATTGCATAGACCTCCAAGATTTTATCAGATTATAAGACATCTGTCAGATCAAGAATCTTTACCTTGCTCTGACAACCATCTGACAGGATAGGAAATCAATGGTCGTCGTTATACCGCGCACTTAACCATCGTGCATCTTACCCCAGCGGTATAGCGACAACCACAAGATCTATCGTTGCTTTAACTCTTTGAAAAACCACGGCCCCACTGACAAGGTCCACATCATCCACGTTGACCAATCAAAGACGGACAAATCTGCAATACATGGCAAATGGTCCCACTATTCTCGGCAAGCACTTAACCCTTTGACCACTTGGAAAATACGCGACTGCAGGGAAAATCCAAGTCGCAGAATAAAAGACTTAACCCACGTTAGATCCAACGATTTAGCGAACAAAGCTTTTCGTTGAATCGCGAAGTCCTTTCATAACCTCGGGTTACTCCTCGCGAACTAGCGAATACATAAAAATTTTGAGGGCCCACAAATGACCTAGCGAATTAGCGACCAAAGAGATTTTGCCAATTCGCAGCAAAACTTGAAACATTGCCACATTATCTAGAGATTCAGAAAACACGTATTCGTTGAATCGCTAAAAGATTTTAGAACCCTGCCAAAAACCTTGCGAACAAGCGAACATGGAAGACTTCTATTAGTGCCGCCAAAAACTTGTCCGAATCACCAAAAGCTTAGACCAGAAACTGGGCCCGCCTGAAAAGAGATGAACGGTTGTCGTAAAATCTCATGCATCTGACATATTATATCAAATCGTACGACAACCGTTAGATCAATCTTTTATACTGCTCTGCAGACTCTCTGACATGGGACCCTCTAACATGATTCGATTCAGCACTTCGAGGACCAATCATATACCACCATATCTACACACCTAGCAAGTGGACCTACTTGAAAAGGAAAGCTGCGTCATAACATGAAATCAATGGCGAGCGCAAGATCTGATGAGCTAGAAAGATTCTATCCGCTTATATGACAACCGTTGATTTAGAATCTCACTGCAGGGCACCTCCACTTAGCAAATGAGCGACTAAGAGAAACATATATCAGTGTTCGTCAGGTCACCGGATAAAAAGATAAGACCGCAGGCATTAAGATATTACGCAAACACATAGTTGCATGATCGCATAAAAGAAGTTTTAACCGCTAGGGACTAAGCGATCATGCGACTGACTGAGAAATAAAACACGCACATGCGTTATACGATCACTTAAGTGGCCCAAAAAGGTAATAACGAAATAGAATGAGGCCGGGGTAAATTAGGGTTTTTTTATGGCAATGGCTAGATTTTGAATTTTTGCCTAGGGTTTTGCCAGGAAACAAGGGAAAAAGGATGTAGAGGCCAAGAAAAAGGGTAAGCAGCCATGAAAATTTTTACTAGTGCTAACACATCCTTCGTACTAGACTACACTACTTGACACTTGATAAGTGCTAACGTTGCAACTATTCCATTACACCAAACATCCTTCATACTAGACTACATTAGTTAGACCATAGATTAAAATATCTCTGATATCTTTGCGAGAAGACAATTTATCGCGAGAAGTTTTGGTTCTTGATAAATTGTGTAAAGTCATCACGATAGATAAGTTTCAATTTCTCGCTGATATTTTGATGCTTTATCACCAATATATTGGTAATTTATCATGATATTTAAAGAACTTATCGTGCAAGACAAATTTATACAGCAATCATACTCACATAAACAATATTATAATTAGCGATTTTATACCAATCATTCGATTATCCATCTAAGGAATATTATTGCCAGTCGCGGTCTATACCGTTCGAAATAAACTCAAGGACTTTCGCTAATGGGAACATTGTAAGGAAAATGACAATCATCATAAAGGAGTCTATCGGCAAAGACATATCTTAACCATGACTATGTTACTAAATCAATGGTACAACTATAGAAGGGATGAAATACAATTAGATAACCAACATTATTAATATTGGTGAATAATATATGTAGAGCGGTGATCGGTGGTCAACTAATATTTGCTATTTTTAGTTTGCTTTAGAGTTCAAACTATCAAACTATGGCTACGTGCTATCAACATTCCAAATGAGGATGCGATTTTGTATCATATTTGCATTTATATATATCTAGATCAGCTTGTTTGGTTTGTTTACTCATTACCTGACTCATTAGATGCATCTCCTTATTGAATTTTACAAAAAATATGTATTTTTAATTAAATTTAAATATTTTCCCGAGAAGTTCCCGACTTATCTCCGATATTTGCCGATATCTTTTTTTTTTGCCTTTAGCGATAAATTGCCAATAATGATATTTTGAACTATAAATTAAACACTTTATAAATACTTACGTTACAACTATTCCAATACACCAAACATCATTCATACTAGACTACACTACTTGGACACTTTATAAATGCTTACAACTATTCCAATACACCAAACATCATTCATACTAGACTACACTACTTAGACACTTTATAAATGCTTACATTGCAACTATTCTATTACACCAAACATCCTTAGTACTAGACTACACTCCTTAACACTACCTAGAGCTCTACGAGTTCCGGTTATTCATTTATCGAGCACTGGGAGGACCGCAACCTGCACTATTGACTGAATAGTTAGCGCTGAAGAGTTCTCTGTCGTCTCCATTATGAATCATCTTATCTACAAGAGGAATTGGAGATAATCCTTCCAATATCTGTAACACCAGTTTCATGTCAGGCCTGCACTCTGGTTGAGGATGAGAACACACAACTCCCAAGTTAAGCACCCTCTGCATCTCTCCACCATCATAGTTTCCCCCAAGCTTTGCATCCACCGCATCCATTAACCTATCCTCTGCATGCAGCTGCCTCACCCACTCCACCAACAATTGTTTCTCCGCTTCAGCAGATTCATCTAAAGGTCGTCTTCCACAAGCAACCTCCAGCAACACTATCCCGAAGCTGAAAACATCTGTGCATACGGTGGCTTTTCCTGTGCGCATGATTTCTGGTGCCATGTAACCAATGGTTCCTGCCACACCACTGGTTTGGGGTTTCTGAGCTGGGTCATGCAATCGGGCAAGCCCAAAATCTCCCAACTTTGCATTAAATTGTGAGTCAAGCAAGATGTTTTGAGACTTCAAGTCTCTGTGCACAACTACCCATTCCCATTCTTGGTGCAGATACAACAATCCAGCAGCCACTCCCTTGAGAATCCCATACCTCAGCGACCATCCAAGAACTCTCTCTGGGTCGCCGAATATGAATCGATCCAGGCTCCCATTTGGCATGTAATCATAAACAACATAGAGCTCATTCTTATTCAGACACCACCCCTGAAGCCTAACCAGATTTCTGTGTTGCAGACGCCCCAGGCTCGAAATCTCTGCAACAAAATCCCTCATTCCTTGGTGGAAATCTCTGATAAGACATTTTATGGCAACTTCAAGCCCTGTTCTGGGCAGAACTCCCCTGTATACCTTCCCAGAACCTCCTCTGCCCACCAAGTATTCTTCACTGAAGCCATGTGTGGCTGTTATTAGTTCTTGATAGGGAATTCTGTGAGGCCAGAACTCTGCCTCCCATTCTTCCCCAATCTCTCTCTGTTTCCTCTGTTTCAACCGGTACCATACAACCAGACTACCCAAAATGACTAAAATAAACAAACCCACAGAAACCCCAACTATAATTCTTACGGATACCTCTTTTGATCTTCTGAAGGAAGGAAGATGGGATAGATCTAGAGTTGGTGCTCTGCCATCCGAATTGAAGCTCCAAGCCAGAATGTAATGATCTTCAACAGCTTCACGCCCCGTAGCTGCAGAAAATCCCACATACATTTCTTCTTTGAAGATGTCAGCAAGATCAATGTTTTTCATAGAAATCAGCGGATTCAGAGGCCTCGACATCCCAGCTAAGCCAATGGTAACATTGAGACTGTGTTGAGAACCATTGTAATCAATCCATGCTTGAATGTTCCGCCCGCTTGCCATTTTCAATTCCTCAAAGTTTTCACCAGTCTGAAAACCTGCTGTTTTAGACACTGTGGAATTGATGGTGTTGAGATCGACTCCGATGTGGTTTCCATTGACGTCATTATTCCAATGGTTGAGGTGTGTATCAAATTCGACTGCAAATAAATGATTGTCTTCACTTCCATCACTGGACTTATTTAACAAACCAAGATACCCAATTTCTGATGCACTAACAGGGGATCTGTAAGGGGATATCAGGAATGTTAGTCCATGCCCGGGGTTATTGTTAGGGGGCACAATGCAGAAGACGAAAGTGGTGCTAAATGATGAAACCGTATTATTCGTCTTCAAATGCAGGGCATTCCCCAACAGAGCACGCCCCACCGTATTCATCGACTGATCTGTTAGCCTCAGCGAATTCGACTTGATTGAAGCTCCCTGCAGCAAAATTAAACCATTTTCGTTGAATTCGTTAAACAGAAAAGAAGTCAGGGACTGGGCACTGGATTCAAAACAGACGGAGATGAGAATGGCGAATGCTAAAAGCGCCATGCCAGTCGGTATTGCAAGAGCCTTTGGGACAGAGAAAGAGATGTCTTCTGTCTTGTGAGCATGCCGGCGAAGTTCACGAACTATAGAGTACAGGAATCGACTTTCATCAATGTGACATAGGTAGGTTTATGGAAATCCTCTTTCATCAATGTGACATGGATAGATGAAAGTACTCTTATCAAAGTGGAAAAAACTTACGGATTAAGATTTCTGATAGAAGAGTCAATAATGAAAATAATTTGAAAATTGTTAACAATGTTGCTATTGGTCCTATAAGTTGATGATCTCGTGAATGCCTTTTAAAACTCATTCTTGTTTTTTCTTGTTAATGCATCTAGAAGGTATGACTTGGGCATTGGGAGGACCTCATAAAATGTACAAAAGAAGGAAGTGTGAAAAATAGCACATCATTGAACTTCCAAGGTGACATCATCTTGTTAGCCTCCAAAACTATACAAAAGATGGCACATCACCAAACATTCAAACATCCTACAAAGAATAAAGAAGGGGTCTATTCCTATTAACCATCCATGTTCTAAAATTCCTTCACTCCTTGTCCATCCAACCTTTCAATTACTAATTTAAAAAAATAAAATAAAAAATGTGACAACTAAAAATCCATTAGGATATTTCACATGTACAAATAGTTGTCCATTTGTACTTGTAGTTAATATTTTTTATCTTTAATTGAAGGAGTTGTGCTTGACTTTATTTGTACCCATAGCACATAGTTACTAGAGCATTTGTGCATAAGTATTGATAAAAACAATTATTAGAAGTAAATGTATTTGATTATTAAAGGTATATGTATTGGCTTAGTTGTGCAAATTTTAGAGGTGATTGCAGTACACGGTTATTAGGATGTCTTTAAGTAGGTATGGGACGTCGCCTCTAAATGACCACTTTTTGGATGCATAAATTGATTTTTATATGCCCATCATAATGTTCAAATTATACAATTTCTTGCTTTGGTATGATAGGAATCCAAAATTTGAAATAATTAGATTTAATCATCTCAAACATCTTGTATAGGAGAGAAATAAAATTTTAATCCTATCTAAGTAGACTAGTGATAATAGACAAGTTTTGAATAGAATAATATGACATACAATTAAGAATTGGATTTAGTTTTGGCTTAATGAGTTCACCAATGTAATCAGATTATGCATCCAAGGTATTGATCCTTGTTTAGTGCGTTGGTCAAGTAAGATTCAATAGAAGTGATTTTGCACATAATGTATTTTCCACATCAATCTCATTAATGCTATTATATAGGATGCCCCACCTTTCAATAAAGGTGATTAAGCCCACAACGCATTTTATTAAACATGTAATTTCAATCTAGGTCAAGCATATCGATGAATTTTATAGGGCTCCACCTTTCAATAGGGGTTGACACTTACTTTAGAGACCATTAAATTGATAAATCATCAAAATTGATCTTTCGTTTGAATTGTGATATAATTATGTTAGTAGAGAAGTACACACAAGTGTCCTAAATGGGGTTTAGACAACCTAGCAAGTGCAAGTCTCTCTCTTTCCTTTACACAAACCCCAAGGAATTCCCACCACCCTTTGACCGATGCAATACCACCAAGCTAATATCTAACCATGAATATAAAGTGCTTGACTATAGACTATAGAGAATATGCCTTCTCTTTCTTAACTTCCCAAGAATAGCATATGGATAAGAGAATTCCATCAACCTATATAGATAGTTGATAGCTATAGGAGGGAATTGACTTATCTTTATCAATCTATAGGTCTAGGGCATTCATGCACTTGGCCCTAACGCACCTATTATATATGATAAATGATTGATGATCTAGCTCCTCTTTCTCTATCTATATTAAGAAAGCGTGAATACTTCCCTTTCTCTATCTATATAAAGGAAGGGGTGAATACTTATGATAAGGAATTTACCAAAATTTGGTATAAAGGGAAATTCATAGGGTCATTTCTATATAGTGGCTATTTATATGGGCTTGAGAAAGATGAGGGTAAGAAAAGATGGATTTTATGTCTACCCTATCTAGATCAAATAGATATAAGACAATCACACTTATGTTCTAGTTATAGTATATACTTTGCTACATGCAATCAATCTTTACAATCACTAATGAGCTACACTTTGGTGTCTTATAACCATATATAGATGGTTTTCTCGTTGGTCACTACTCCCCCTTGAGCAAAGACAAAAAAAAATAGAGGTATTTCTAGTAGTTTGTTAGCTAGTCATAAGTGCCCCACTCCACCATATAGTGACCTTAACTGCCTTATATAGATAGCTACCAATGATTAGTAAATTAGTTAAGTAAACCTGCAATTTCCTACTCATCTCTAGTCTAGAAAGCCTAAGAAAATCCTTCTTGTTGTGGTTCCACAACCACGCTCCCCTTTTTTGAGCCACTTGGCCAAAGGGCCCCCCCTTCTTTTTAGCTTGTTTTCCTGGAGTTTTGCTTGTCAGTCTAGTTTATGTCCCTGCGGTTGCTTGAGTTTTGTCTAGTTTAGCCTTTTCACACTTTCAGTGTCCCTTAGGTGCGAAAGGATCGAAAGGCCAAAAGAGTCATATGTCGATCACGAGCTTCCCTTGTGACACTCTAGGGGTTTTGGACTTTCATAGGTTTGAAACACCGAAAGTCCTTTTTCCCGAGGGAATCGGCCTTTCGACGTTTCGGCCTTTCAAAGTTCTGAGACCCCAAAAAGTCTGAAAGGTTGATTGGTGATGATGGCTGACATCATCCCCACTAATGGCCTATTTAAGTTGGATAACTGCCTTGTCTTGTTACTTTGCATTTTTGCTTATCATCAACTTTTAGAGTTTGTGTGCGTGTTCTGCTTCCAGTGCTTTAGCTTCTTCGATTTGCTTGTGTCTTCGCTTTCCTTTCCTCCCTTTGCATGTTTGAGGTAGGTTTTCTTCACCCCCCCTTTCTTTTTTGGCATGTTTTGGTTCATTTAGGTTTTCTTTTTTCGCATTAGGGTTTGGTCCTAGGGTCAGCCTTGTCTCACTTCAGGGTTGCAGGGTTGTCCCCTTGGACCCCTTAGAATTGAGTTCGTGGTCAAACTCGATTAGAGCTCATTTTCGAGCTCTAACCCTTGCTATTGTCTTTTGGTCTTTCGGCCATAGAAGTTTCAGACGTTCACAGTCCAAAATTTTGAAGGAGGGGAGTCCACTCTAATTTTTTGACCAAGTCCCAGTTTTCAGTGTTTCGCACGCCAAAGTCTCTGGAATGTTTCGTCGCCCGAAATTTAGAAGTAAGACTTGTATGATATCTTTTTCGGCATTTCGAGCTTTCGGAGGTCCTATACCTCCGAAGGTATGAAAGGCCAAAATTTGTGCTTCTTAAATGTTTAGACTTGGTTTTCGTGGGACATCTTGATTGCTTATTCTATGTTTTTCATCAATGCTCCTCCCTAATTATCATATGTTGGTTACTGATTCATGTCTCACTTATTTTATTTTGCAGAATGGTGGAGAAAGTGAACTCACTAGCTATGAAGTACCAATTCAAGGGCTACCATGTGTATGCACCCTAAAATGGTCGCCTAGACTTTGGGCCCTCATTCAACAATTTATCAATTTTCTGAATCAACATTTTTAGCTTAATATCAATTTCCTTGATCAAATCCTAATTTTATCATTTATTTGATTATTTTCCATGGATTAACCATTTTATCCTAAGTCCTTGTTTAATTAAAAGGAATATTTCCTCCCCTTTGATTAAATGAAAAGTCCTCACTTTTCCTCTTATCCTAAGTTGCACAAATAAAGCATCATTCTTATTTTATAAAAAGAGAAAAAGTACTTTTTGTCTCATATGGACACAAAATTCAACTCTTATTCTCTCATTGGAGGATATTTTTGCACATAGATTGCTCCTCTTTCAAGCCCCACCCTTGATTAAATCTTTTGCCTCTTAATCTCCATCGTCTGTTGTCTCTCATTTCCTATAAAAGAAGAGTTCTCTTCTTCATTTTCATATATTCATCTTTTATGCTAACTCTATGCTGCAGGATTTTTTGGAGACTTTGGAGCCTTTTGGAGATTATTGTTGCATCACATCTAGTTTTCATTGTTTCTTCATAGTTTAGCTTCCATTATTGCATATTAGTTTCATATTTATGCTTTCCTAGTTTAGATTTCCTTTCAAGCTTTAGAATAACTCACATAGATTAAGTAGGAGGAATTGTAATACTTCTATCTCCTTTCATAGCATAGTTGCATAGCTTGCATATTCATTTTTAGTTGCATTGCATTGCATTTCATTTGATTCTTGGAGATATTGGCATTCTTGCCCTTGTCTTCATTTGAATCTCCCATTGTGTGGTTGACTAGCAAGGTCATAAGCTTTGTAGCTCTAGTTGAGAGCAATCTTAAAACCCTTGCAACTCCATTCATAGGGAGCTCTAGGTCGCTTTCTAAGGTTTCCTATTCATGGATTCCCTTGGATGTAATAACTTAGAGAAGTGCACTACTTAGTGTGTACATTTTTGGCGCCCATTGTGGGGCATAGCACTATAGTTTTGTTCTACATTTTCTGCATTTCCGTTAATTTTTCATCATAATTTAGCTTCATTTTTGGCTCTCTGGTTTTTTAGTCTCAAATTATCGTGCAACAGTTTGCCAATGTCGTACAATACTTTCTTTTATACTGGTGCAATACTTTACCAGTTAAAGTATCGCGCGGCTTCACAAGTTCTGTCGCATTGTGTTCTGTATTATGTCGCCTGCAGGTAAAGCGAAGTGTCGCATAGAAAGATAATATCACACCAGTATACTATATATTATCGTGCAATCTTTCTAGCGATTGTACTATCACATGTGCCTAGCAGTGAGTTGTTTTGGAATTCTTTTTGGCTGAGTTTGGATCTAGTTAGCTTGCTAGTTTAGTTTGTTGTGGTTAGGCAGATTTAATTTGCAGATTTCATTTGGATTTTGATTTTGCTAACCATTGTGGGGCTAACAAGTTCTGGTTGTAGGTGCCTCTTGCTTGAATATTTGCCAAAAATTGCATGCATAAGGGCTACTAATGGTTTTTGCAGGGCTGCCCAAGCATAAAAACAAAGAAAAAGTGCTTGTTGTTTATTTTTATTTCAAGTGTGGCATTTACTAGTTGTTTCATTTCATAGGAACATAATATCTTGTGGAAGGGATTCTTCAGTGGTAGGAGAGTATGCTCTTCACCCTTGTGGTGAAACAGAAATCTTGACCCATCTTTGAATTTTGGAAGCAAGAGGGTAATTGAACCTTTGCTTGGTGTGTTTGGGAGATATTTTTGAGGTAGGAGAGTATGCTCTTCACCCTTGAGGTGAAACAGAAATCTTGACCCTCAAAGGTTGATCCACTTCTTGTGTAGTTTAGGATCCTTTAGCAGGCCTGCTCTTAAGCAATCAAGATGAACGACCCAAGCGGGGACAAGCCTTTTGCCGACTATTTTGACCCACTATAAACTCAAGGCTATCAAGGACACAAAACCTTGGTAGACATAGCACTTGTCTTCGCTTGATGTGAGTAGCTTGTGGGATTGCGACCATGAGAAAAATGTCAAGCAAGAATGCTTAAGGTACTCTTGAGGCCGTGAGGTCCATCGCTTGTCGCAAGGTAAGGAGTCCCTTTGGGGAGCAAGAGGGGTGCTATGAATGGAAGCCCTTATTAAGAACCATAGTTAGAAGCCACCCTATTTAGCCACTTAGCTTCTTGGTGCAAGGATTGATCCAAGTGGACTAACCCAAATCACCCCAAGATTACTCACCATATGTATTCCTTTGGTTGTGTCATTGGCACTTCCACGACAAAGCCAATATCTATTGTGGATAACCACTTTGTGTGAGGCAATGGAGCATCAAGTTGGGGGCCAAGTTGTTAAGTATTGAGCCTTTAACTTTTTAGGATAGCAAGTGCTTGAAGTGTTCTCGCTGTGATATACTCATGTAAATATTCTTGCATACTCAACATCACGGTAGTATTCATAGGATTTTTTAATTTTGATATCACAATTACTTGTCTTGGCAAGGTTGCTTTTGCCCTTGTTTCAAGTGTTTGAAGATATGCTTGATCCCTTACTATTTGCAAACCTATCAATTTATTGTTGTCATTGTGATTAAAATCGAAAAAACCAACCTTCAAACTAAAATTTTGACCAAACTGCCATTAAAACTGAGATTTTTAACATTCACTGGTCAAGAGTCCTACGATCCTAAAACTGTGTCGCACACTGTACTGAGAAATATCGTGCAATAGTTCATTCCTGCACAACTGTCGTACCTCTTGCCTGGAAAGTATTGCACAAGCTACCTAGAAACTGTCGCCCTAAATAGCACGAAATATCGCCTGGTTAGAAATTATCGCCCTGTTTACCTGGTAATTGTCGCATAGACCCTTTTTGTTGTCTGCCTGGCTTATGCAATTTTTAGCCTTTTCTTGGTGGGTCAGATCTCAGTAGGTTTCATACTCTACCATTGAAAACCTGTATGAACCTTAGGTTCTTGGCTCTAGACAACTTGAGTTAGTAATTTTGTACTCCACCAAAGATCTTGCTTGTCATTGACAAGTTAGGAATTATCCTTGTTGACAAGGTTCACCTTTAGACTCTTTGATTACACACTTGGAGAGTTTGAGTACTCTTTTGTCCAAATTATTTTTCATATAATTTCAATTTCAATTCTGGGTAAATCATCCTCCTGATCCATATGTGCTAGGATACTAGAATCCTTTTATTATGCACCATTATGGCAGTGTTGATTTATACCTTTTGTCAGCTTTCTATTTCATAATTTCTCTTTTGGACAATTGAATATTCTCACTATCCTAGTTTGATAATTAATGATTCATAAGGTCATCTTTTCACTAAGGGTCTTTTCTTTCATGCCGGTTACAACAAGATACCAAGTGGACCAAGGAAAATGACCCCAAGTTGTTTTTGAACAATTACCTTTAGTAAAAACTTGCCAAAAGCAAAAGGGGAAGGAACCCATCTTTGATCAGTCCCCCAAGAGTACTTCAGAAGTTTGGTTTGAGCCTAGGAGTAGCCTTAGTCAGTTGAGTACTTCTTTGGCACCTTCTCAATCAAATATGGACATGAGTTACACCTTGACTAAATAGCAAAGAGAAGCGATGGACCAAACTCTTGATGACATTTTCCAAAGACATAGGAGTAACATGATGTTTGGTGAGTCTTCTTATGATAATCAACCTGAATCACCTCCCATTAACACCAGGTATCTAGACGCTCATCAATGAACTAAAAGACATCATAGACAAGCTCACCAAGATGCACAGTCACAACATGAAGACCAAAACAATGAATCTGGTGATGCTTATGTAAATGCAACTTTTTCCAACAACTTGCTCACACATTCAAGGCCCAACTCTCCATTGAGAACAACCTCAAGATATGTGAGTGAAAGGCTTAAATGAATAGAATGCGAAAAGAAAGCCTTTTTAGATGAACAAGCTGCTAAAGAAGAGAAGTTTAGACAACTTGAGGCAGAGCAGCAAGTCTTATTAGAAATGGAGAGAAAAGCACTTCAAGAAGAACAAGATAGGCTTCTAGCCCAGAAACTTAATGCGTTGTTCAACAATAGGGGTACCAACAGTGGAAACAACTCTCCACCATCTACTCCCTTAGGAACACCACGAGTTAGAAGATATTCAAGGTCACCATCAAGATCTCCTAGTCCTAGAGGAAGGACTTTTCAACATGCTCACTATAGGAAACCAACACCTCCTAGGAACTCAAGACCATCCTCCCAATGAACTCATCATGGCTCTCAACATGGAGGAAGTAGTGCAAGTTTTGAAGCTCAAGATTTTATGAGAATGCAACAAGAGCCACTATTTCAACAATATGTGGAAAAATATGTTGAGCAAAATAAGGATAAGTTCCTAGAGAGCTTGATTAACAAAGGCACAAGGGTCCCTTATAATTTTGATGTGGAAAGGAAAGTCAAGAAACAGAGCCCCTCACAAGAAGAGGAAATTAAGAAAATAAAGAAGATGATGGAAAAAATGATGGCTCCTAAGAGTTCCTTTAACCTTGACTCTATTCGTCCTAATCCTTTTGATAGGAGTATGAGCATGAAGGACTTTCCTAAGAAAGTTGAATTCCCCCAATATGACAAATATGATGGTAATTGTGACCCACATGATCATGTGCATCAGTTCTACACCATGAGTTTTGAATTCCACCATGAAGACTCTTATCTGATGAGATTATTTCCAAGGAGTCTAAAAGGTCAAGCTATGGAGTGGTTTACCAACATAGCCCCTCCCGTCAAAACTTTTAAAGAATTGGTCCACAGATTTGTACAACATTTTTCCTACAACTTATCAAGATCAGTCACCATGCTCGATTTGTGCAATTTAAAACAAAACTAAGGGGAATCCTTCATCACATTCTTACAAAGGTGGAGACGGTTGTGCTCCCGGTATTCTAGGACTATTCCTGAACATGAATGAATTGGTATCATTGTTAGTAATTTGGTACCTGAGATGCGGTATGAGGTTCAAAAGATGGTCTTTGATTCATTCAACACTATGGTTGAAACCGCATGCAGAATAGAGGATGTCTTAAAAGAACAAGGTATTTTGACTAAACAAAACAACAACAACCATAGTCAAAATAATAACAACAATCATAAGGATAAAAGCAAGAACTTGCACTGGAATACAAATAAACAAGTAGTTAATGATGGAGTTGTTGACTCTAACCAACCAAAGGATCAAGGTGTCCTACATTTATCTAGTGCAATTCAAGCTATGAAGCTTAACACATCCTCTAGCAAACAAGAGCATAAACAATGATATCAAGACAAATCCAAGAAGGAAAGGCGACAATTCACTAATCTTGGTGACTCTTATGAGGATGTTTTTAAGATGCTTATTGCCAACAACCTTACGCAACCACAAGATCCAGCAAATTTTTGCATACCGGACGTTAAGCCACATTGGTGGAACAAAAAGGCTTTCTACAAATACCACAATGGCATTGGTCATGGCATAGATCATTGCTAGAAACTTAAGCATCTTATTCAAGATCTAATTGAGAGTGGTAAACTTCAAGTTGATGGGTTGAATACTAATGTAGACCACAAAGCATTTAAGGAGCCTTTGCCAAAATATGATAAGGGGGAAACCTCTACATCCAAAGATGGCAAGGCTGCAATCAACTACACCTACACGTATGTGGAAAATGTCATCAATATGCTTGAAGTTGTGGATGAGAGTGTCGACATGATGGGAAGCAAAGATTCTTATGGTCATGATGTTAATTCTCCTCCTATATTTGATGAAGAACCCATGATAGTGCTTAGAGGTCCTCACTCTCGAAGGTCATCCCAAGCTCTAAATGTTGTCACTAGAAGCTAGGCCAAGGTCCTGTGGTTATTAGAGGGCCTAATTCCAAACCCAAGTAAGTGGCATCTAAAAATGTCACCAAATTAGCAGTTAACCCTGACATGAGCTATAATCTTGTTGACCAGTTACAAAGAACACCAACTCAAATCTCAATTTTTGAACTCCTAGAATTATCTCCAAGACATAAGCATATCCTTGAGGACACTTTGTGTGCAGCCAACGTTCCTAATAACATAGATATTGACCAATTCCAGAACATGGTTAACCACCTTGCTAGCCCACATTACCTAACATTTTCAGAAGAAGATGACAAAGCCTTGAGCCATCCACATAATCTTGCCCTTCACATTGAGGTCATGATCTATAAAACCCGCGTCAGGCGTGTGTTGATAGATGGGGGTGTTGAACTCAACATTTGTTCTTTGAGTCTGTTGAAAACTCTAGGTTATTCAGAGAAAGTTATTGATACCCAAAAGAAAATTACCATCAAAGCCTATGATGAGGCTGAGAGAAGTTCTAAAGGGTTAGCTGTCCTTCCTATCATAATTGGTCCTGTTGAAAAGGACATTTTGTTTCAAATTGTTGATGCTGGTCCTCTAGCATATAATATCCTGCTTGGTAGACCGTGGATCCATGACATGCAAGGAGTGTTGTCCACCTACCACCAATGTGTTAAGTTCCCCTATAATGGAGTCAAAGTTTGTATACCCGGGGATAGCACATTATCTGTAAATGCAATTTTAGCAGGGACCCATGTCCCTCTCAACAGAGAAGCAAAGAATTTTGATGCAACTCTAGAATAGTGCAAAAATAAGTTCAAGTCCATAGACCTTGGTATGGGGGGATACCAAATTGACTCCTTTACAAAATTGCCAATTTCACCTAGGTCCTATGGCAAACCGTCACAAGAGATACGACCTTCATCTTCAGCCATGACTCTGTTTGATACATTTGTAGAGTCCTCAGTGGCCATTTAGGATGAAAAAGAAGAGGTAGTTGTTAGAGAGTGGATCTACAAGGAGGAAAAGTACATGCATAATGAAAATTTCTCCCCATCTCCTAAAGCTTATGGGAGAGGATACACTTTGGTAAAAAATATGGGCTATCCAGATCATGGCCCTCTCAATCACAGATTAGATGCTAAAGTTGAACCACTTGACCATGCTCTCTTTGGGCACAGAGCTAAGACAACAATTGGCCTAGGCTTTGAAGGTCAGAACAGGAAAAATGCTCCTATCCTAGCTATGACGGATAGTGATGATGAATCAAACTACATACCCAATTTGCAAAATCAACAGGATAGGTGTGAAGATTGGGTCCCTTCTAGCAATCTCCTTTGGGGAGATTTAGATGCTTCAGCTACCAATCCAACAGTTTCAGACCTAGAACAAGAAGAATCTATTGTTGAAGATCATGTTCAGAATCCTATTCAAGATGGTATTACCCTTGGTGACATCAAAACCTCTACCTCAAGGTGCCAAAAACATGCTTGGTGTAAACATCCCAGTCAAGATTTAGACACGGATTCACATGAATATGAATGGGAGTCTCTCTCAAATTCCTCTACTATTGAGATGAATGTTGATGTAGTACATATATATAGTTCCCAAACCGAAGTAGCTAATGAGGCAAGTGTAGGATTAGAGGATTTGAATCTGTAAATTGCTTTAGTGGATGATGCTTCATTTGGTAGGATAAATCCTGATTTGGGTACCTTAGAGGGATACTTGACAAGCCCTAACTTTGCACTCACTAGAGATAATGCCTTTTGTATTAACAACATTAAACCCATCATTGACCTACCCCTTGTTAACCCTCACCTAATTGATTGGTCTCAGCGCTATCAAGAACCTCAACTCCCAACTTTCCAAAATGACTATGAGATAGCATGCTACCTAAATGCCCTTGAGCCAGTACTCTCTTCCACCAGTGAACCAACTACGAGCATGATAGAACCTGATATCAAATACCTCAGTCGTGAAATGAAAAGAGAAGAAAAATAGAATAATGGTTCTGATGGTGAAAACCACTATGTGGCGGTATCAGAACCCAAAAAAGTAAAAATAAAGGACGTATCCGAAGGTGAAAACCTCTTCAAGGTGCCTAAGGATGGGGTACTTGATAATCTTCCAAGTTATTTTCAAGATAGGTCATCAGTGCTTATTGAGCCTACACAGGTAGTTAATCTGAATATAGAAGAGGCTCCAGAAATTGTGCATTTGGCTCAATCTCTATCAACACAAGAAAAAGAGGCATATACCAAGTTCCTACAAAGAAAGAAGATTAATTTTGCTTGGACTTACTCAGACATGCCAGGGTTGGACACTAGTCTCATTATGCATCATTTGTCCATAGCCCCAAGCATCAAACCAATAAAATAGAAATTGAGGAAAATGCATCCTCACATAGCTCTTCTCGTTAAAGCTGAACTAGAAAAACTCCCCAGTGCAAGATTTATAAGAGCCATCGATTATGCCGAATGGATATCCAATATTGTGCCAGTTTTGAAACATGACAAGTCCATTCAGGTCTACATAGATTTTAGAGATCTTAATAAAGCTCGCCCAAAGGATGATTTTCCACTCCCAAACATAGATATGATAGTGGACATGATTGCGGGATATGAGATCTATTCTTTGATGGATGGATTTTCTGGTTATAATCAAATCAAGATAGCTCCTGGAGATCAGGAAAAGATTGCATTCACATGTGTGTGGGGAGCCTATTGTTGGAACATCATACCATTTGGATTGAAAAATGCAAGAGCTACTTACCAAAGAGCTATGACCACCATTTTCCATGACATGATGCATAAGAATATGGAAGACTATGTGGATGACACCTTGGCAAAATCTAAAAAAAGGGATGCACACCTAGGAGATCTAGAAGTCATTTTAGATCGTATGGAATAGTTTCAAATGAGATTAAATCCCAAAAAGTATGCATTTGGAGTCACCTCCCAAAAACTTCTAGGATTTATTATTTCAGCCAAAGGAATAGACGTGGATCTAGAAAAAGTTCAAGCAATATTGGATATGCCACCTCACAATAACATTAGCCAAATGAGGAGTCTCTAGGGACGCCTTCAATCTATACGGAGGTTTATTTCACAACTTGCAGATAGAGCTCAACCCTTTAACAAGACATTGCATAAAGGGGTTAAATGTGTCTGGAATGAGGATTGTTAGAAAAGCATGGACCAAATCAAAAAGTACTTGGCCAATCCTCCAATCTTAATGCCTCCTATCCCAGGAAAACCACTCATATTGTATGTGTCAACAACAAAATCTTCCCTGGGGGCATTATTAGCTCAACTTGATGACACTAGAAAATAAAGGGCTATATATTACATACGTTGTACTTTTGTGTCTTATGAGGTCAATTACACTAGTATTTAAAAATCTTGCCTTGCGGTGGTGTTTGCTTCCCAAAAGTTGCGACACTACATGCTTGCGCACACAATACACCTCATTGCAAAGATTGATCCTCTCAAATATTTTCTTGGTAAGGCTGCTCTCACGGGTAGACTTGCTAAGTGGATGATGGTCTTATCTAATTTGACATAGAGTATGTTGAGCATAAAGCAATAAAAGGACAAGCCATTGCAGACCAATTAGCTGACTTTCCAGTTCAAGACAACATGCCTATTCAAGTTGAATTTCTAGATGAGCACATAATGTACATGACTACAAGAACATGGAAGATGTTCTTTGATGGTTCTTTCATGCAAAATGGTTCAGGAGCTAGAGTGTTATTTGTTTCTCCCCATGGGTACACAATCCCTAAATCCTACAAAATTTTGTTCCCATGTACAAATAACATTGTTGAATATGAGGCCTTAACAAATGGACTAAAAATGGCAATAGAATGGGGAATTATAGAACTGCACATTTATGGGGATTCACAATTAATTATCAACCAAGTTAATGAAGAATACCAAACAAAGGATGACAAACTGATACCCTATAAGAAGATGGTTGATTCATTGCACCGTTATTTCACCTTTATTACATTTCAACAAATCCCTAGAGCAGAGAATAAAATAGCTAATGCTATGGCTACATTGGCTTCACTTCTTCAACTAGAACAACATGGGTCCAAATATGAATTCCTGGTGGAAGAACTACACTACCCGAACTATGACTCCCCAGAAAGCCAAGTTTTTTGTACCTTGGTTAGCCATGAGTCATCGTACTATGGTGCCATTTACTCATATCTCCATGATGGCATCATCCCTGATACATTTAACTAATCTGAAAGAAGAAACCTTGTCTGTAACGCCTCTCGCCACACCCTTATCTCTGGTGATTTGTATAGGAGGGGTTTAGATGGGACACTTCTTCGGTGCTTAGAAAAGGAGGAATCTGACCAAGCATTAGCTAACATTCATGAAGGCATTTGTGGAGGACATTCTAATGGTCTTGCCATGGCCCGAAGGTTGCTTAGGGCTGGGTACTATTGGCCCACAATGCAGATGGATGCCATAGCTTTTACCAAATCTTGCGAAAAGTTTCAGAAACATGGAAACCTGATTCATGCTCAAAGTAGGGAGCTTATTCCTTCTATTTCTCATTAGCCATTTTAGCACTGGGCCTTTGACCTTGTTGGGTAGATTCATCCCAACTCATCAGGTGGACATAAATTCATCATTACTACTACTAACTACTTTACCAAATGGGTAGAAGTTTTTCCACTGTCTGTTGCTTTAGGGAGGATGATTTCCTTGTTCATTTTGAACCATATCATTTGTTGATATGGTATACCTTCAAAGATAATCACTGATAATGGAGGTCAGTTCAAAAATAAGGACCTTAAACAACTCTGTAAGAAGTTCAAGATAAAACAGCATTGGTCCTCCATTTACTTCCCACAAGGAAATGGACAAGCAGAGGCTTCAAACAAGACCATTGTCAAAATCCTCCATAGAACAGTTCACAAGAATGGTTGAGAGTGGCACTTACAGATCAATCTAGCCTTATGGGCTTACAGAATGAGTATTCATACTTCCACGGGGGCTACTCCTTTTGCCCTTACTTATGGTATTGAAGCAGTGTTACCTTTAGAGGTCGAGATCACTTCACTTAGAGTCTCTCTCAAAGGTTTGGTTACAGATGAGGATTATCGCACCATGAGGTTGCAAGAATTAGAACTTCTTGATGAGAAACATAAAGAATCATTTGATCACATGAGGGTCTACCAAAAGCATATGTCCAAAGCATTCAACAAAAAGGTACACCCTAGAGAATTCCAAGTAGGAGATCTCATCCTACGTGAGAATCCTAAGAACCAACAACATAGAGAGAAAAAGGGCAAATTTGAACCTAATTGGCTCGGACCATACATTATTACTGCTGCTTTTGGGATAGGTGCTTACTTGCACTATCTGATGAAAAGGGGGAGCAGCTCCCTAATTCTATCAATATTTTGCACCTAAAGAAGTTTTACCCATGATGCCTATTCTATATGGGGGCATCCTTTGTACATATTTATGGATCCTAAAAAAATACAAAAATAGCAAAAAATCCAAAAAAATGAAAAAATGAGAAAAAATTGCAATAAAATCCAAGTGGTGAAAACTTGGAAACATGCACTACTTGAGGCCTTTGCACCCCTATTTCTTACCATGTGTCCTTGACACTTAGCCTTTCTCCATCACACCTTGTCCTTGTTGCCTTGGTTTGAAATTGGTCATTGTCTTTGTCTAGGGTGCATAACTGTGTTAGCTTTGGTCTCTAGGATGCATTAGTTTTTAGGACACCTTGAAAACAGTGTTTCTCAACACTATCCTAGAGTCAAGTGTTTCTCAACACTTATCAGATGTCTTACCCATAGTTTAGAATGATGCGATATTTCTCACTAAGCAGATGCAATACTCAAAGTCTGATTCTATGACCTACACACACGCACTTAAACACTTGACTCATTGAGACTTGTTTGACTTTATTTTTTTGTGTGCTGTCTATGATGATTTCTTTGATAAGTGTTCTCTCCCTAATAGTTTTTGATGATGTTGAGCTAGAAGACTGGGGCATGAGAACATGTTTTATTTCTTTCTCTGCTTGTGGGTATATTTTGTTGGTCCTAACTATCATTAGCATTTATGCTTGATCCACTTGATACTTAGGACCTACAAGGTATTATCCTTGACTATTTTCATGTGAGTGCATGCTTATAGCCATCTTGACCTTCTTGTGTCTCGATGCAAGCATAATCTTGCTATAGTAAACTTAGGGAACCTCACTGCACTAGTCATCTTGACCTACATGTCTTTGGTGCCTAGGTGGGATTCCCACATTCCTATATGATATAGATCATATTCATATACCCATAGTCATACTAGTGAATATTGTATGATCTTATGATGCTACCAATAAAGCTCAATGATGATTATTAGAGTCTATTGGCATTGTGACCAATCACATTTTAAATTTTTCCCTTCCTCTATGCAGTTGGCTGACCATTTGAGGCCTGATCGTTCGATCTTTCTTGGGGCATCTTCATCTCCATGTCTTTCAACCCTTCTAGTCTTTATCCTATATCTTTCCCAGTCAAGCCTAGTCAAACTAGGGCATATCTTCACTGCTTGATGGTTATTCTATTGTCCTTCATCTTTGATTATGATTCTTAGTGATTTGATCAACTCTATCAATTTGTTGTTTCCCTCTTCCTGATTTTGATTTTGATTCCAAGGGGGTAGTACCCATCAGCTTCAATCTTTGATTCAGCTATATCAATCAACCTTGCTAGAGATTCTTATCTCTTATTTGAGACTTGATTATCACCTAGCTATACAGGTGTTGGTCTTTTCTTTCAGCTTATCTTTGCCAACTTATCTTTGTCCTGATGTGTTCTCATCTGTCAAACACACATCTGGGTTGTCTTGTGATCCCAAATTGATCTCACACTTCAATTCCATTCTTTGACTGCATGTGATTCAGAGTCGACCTCACATTAGTCAAAGAGGGGAAAATGTATGCACCCTAAAATGGTCGCCTAGACTTTGGGTCCCTATTCAACAATTTATCAATTTCTTGAATCAACATTTTTAGCTTAATATCAATTTCCTTTATCAAATCCTAATTTTATCATTTATTCGATTATTTTCCATGGATTAACCATTTTATCCTAAGCCTTTGTTTAATTAAAAGGAATATTTCCTCCCCTTTGATTAAATAAAAAGTCCCCACTTTTCCTCTTATCCTAAGTTGCACAAATAAAGCATCATTCTTGTTTTATAAAAAGAGAAAAAGTACTTTTTGTCTCATATGGACACAAAAGTCAACTCTTATTCTCTCATTGGAGGATATTTGTGCACATGGATTGCTCCTCTTTCAAGCCCCACCCTTGATTAAATATTTTGCCTCTTAATCTCCATCGTTTGTTGTCTCTCATTTCCTATAAACACTCAACTCACTGAGACTTGTTTGACTATTTTTTTATGTGCTGTCTATGATGATTTCTTTAATGAGTGTTCTCTCCCTAATAGTTATCGATGATGCTGAGCTAGAAGACTAGGGCATGAGAACATGTTTTATTTCTTTCTCTGCTTGTGGATATATTTTGTTGGTCCTAACTATCATTAGCATTTATGCTTAATCCACTTGATACTTAGGACCTACAAGGTATTATCCTTGACTATTTTCATGCAAGTGCATGCTTATAGCCATCTTGACCTTCTTGTGTCTCGATGCAAGCATAATCTTGCTATAGTAAACTTAGGGAACCTCACTGCACTAGTCATCTTGACCTACATGTCATTGGTGCCTAGGTGGGATTCCCACATTCCTATCTGATATAGATTATATTCATATACCCATATTCATACTAGTGAATATTGTATGATCTTATGATGCTACCAATAAAGCTTGATGATGATTATTAGAGCCTATTGGCGTTGTGACCTTGCAAGTTAACCACTTTTCATAGTAGCTTGCATTCTTAGGTTCATGTTAGTTTAGTTTTGCACCTTGCATATGGAGAGAGCTCTCCTTTTATCTTTCATAAAATTTTTGGTCAACTGCGCTCACCTTTCTCTTTCTTCTTGATCATGTCTTTTCGCTCCTTGTCTTTTACATTACATCCTTTTCTATTCCTGTTGACCTAATATAGCATTTTCACTTTTTGGCCAATTTTCAAAACACCTCAAAATTTTGCAAAAATTGCACCCCTGGCTAATTTTGACATCTTGGATCTATTTTCGGACTCAAAATTGAAATCTGAGTTCATCTTGATAGTCAAAATTGCATTTAAATGTTTCCCTTCCTTTGCGCAGTTGGCTGGCCGTTTGAGGCCTGATCCTTCAATCTTTCTTGGGGCATCTTCATCTCCATGTCTTTGAACCCTTCTAGTCTTTATCCTATATCTTTCCCAGTCAAGCCTAGTCGAACTGGGGAATATCTTCACTGCTTGATGGTTATTCTATTGTCCTTCATCTTTGATTATGATTCCTAGTGATTTGATCATCTCTATCAATTTGTTGTTTCCCTCTTCCTGGTTTTGATTTTGATTTTGAGGGGACAGTACCTATCGACTTCAATCTTTGATTCAGCTATATCAATCAACCTTGCTTGAGATTCTTATCTCTTATTTGAGACTTGATTATCACCTAGCTATACAGGTGTTGGTCTTGTCTTTCAACTTATCTTTGTCGGCTTGTCTTTGTCTTGATGTGTTCCCATCCCTCGAACACACATCTGGGTTGTCTTGTGATCCCAAATTGATCTCACTTCAATTCCATTCTTTGACTGCATGTGATTCAGATTTGACCTCACATTAGTCAAAGAGGGGCAAATGTATGCACCCTAAAATGGTCGCCTAGACTTTGGGCCCCCATTTAGCAATTTATCAATTTTCTAAATCAACATTTTCAGCTTAATATCAATTTCTTTGATCAAATCCTAATTCTATCATTTATTAAATTATTTTCCATGGATTAACCATTTCATCCTAAGTCTTTCTTTAATTAAAAGAAATATTTTCTCTCCTTTGATTAAATAAAAAGTCCCCACTTTTCCTCTTATCCTAAGTTGCACAAATAAAGTACTATTCTTATTTTATAAAAAGAGAAAAAGTACTTTTTGTCTCATATGGACACAAAAGTCAACTCTTATTCACTCATTGGAGGATATTTGTGCACATGGATTTCTCATCTTTCAAGCCTCACCCTTGATTAAATCTTTTGCCTCTTAATCTCCATTGTCTGTTGTCTCTCATTTCCTATAAAAGAAGAGCTCTCTTCTTCATTTTCATATATTCATCTTTTATGCTAACTCTATGCTACAAGATTTCTTGGAGACTTTGGAGCATTTTGGAGATTATTGTTGCATCACATCTAGTTTTCATTGTTGCTTCATAGTTTAGCTTCCATTATTGCATATTAGTTTCATATTTATGCTTTCCTAGTTTAGATTTCCTTTCAAGCTTTAGAATAACTCACATATATTAAGTAGGAGGAATTGTAATACTTCTATCTCCTTTCATAACATAGTTGCATAGCTTTCATATTCATTTTTAGTTTCATTTCATTTGATTCTTGGGGATATTGGCATTCTTTCCCTTGTCTTCATTTGAATCTCCCATTGTGTGGTTGACTAGCAAGGTCATAAGCTTTGTAGCTCTAGCTGAGAGCAATCTTAAAACCCTTGCAACTCCATTCATAGGGAGCTCTAGGTCACTTTCTAAGGTTTTCCATTCAGGATTCCCTTGGATGTAATGACTTAGAGAAGTGCACTACTTAATGTGTACACCATGCACCTTCCAAGGTGGGAAATTTACACTTGGAGATAATAAATAAAGACACTGAGAATGTCAGCTGGAATGACTAATTGGTGAAGTGTGTCCAACAAGTAGGGAGATTAGAGGACAACACTTCATTAGTGTATTGTTCTCTAGTGAATGCAATAGCACACCCTGTGACCATCCTTTCTTCTGACTTGATAACTACACTGGCGAATCACTACATACCAGATGAGAGATTGGTAAAGAATAGTATTAGAGAAGTGGTTCTAGACCTCTGACTAGACAACATTGAGGATGTCTTCCATTTACCAAATGGGATAGACAAATTCTATGGTTTCTCCATTGGCAAGGGGATGACCTTCTACAACAATGTCATCCAGTTGTCCCATGAGATAGTGAACATGGACTACCTCATGCAACCTCTACCAAAGAATAAACTCGATGAAATAGACATGGGGAGAGGTTATATGAAAGAATACATTCAATAAACCATCACCATGATCAGTCAGGTGTATGGAGTACAAAAATCTATACAATTGGAGTCATGGATGATCCTTCTCATTGAGAGGATAAAGGAGAGGCAGGCAAGGCTTTACTAGGAAACCATCCTTAGTGACAACCTGGATCAATAATTGATCACACTAAAGAATATCCGACACTTTTACATGACATCCTATGTTGTGTACCTATTGGTAGCAAGGGTAGTATACCTAGGATTAGTGAAGGTGGGTGCCATGGGTGATCCAAATGTGTGGCCATTTATAGTATATCCACAATTGGTTTGGAAAGAATACTTCACTCAAGATAACCCGGAGTATCTCATTGTCAACGATGCTTTCATTTTTTTTATCATCCACTCCATAGAGGGAGACTATGCCTAAACAATGTCTGAAGAAGTAGCTGCTAAAGTAAAGGTCCTTGGGGCATTCTATATCCAATTCACAACCTTCATGTACATCTAGGTGGCAGCAAGCATCCTTACTCCAAAGAAGCTTCCAAGGTATCCATCAGATAGGATAATCTTGTTAGAAATGGATAGGCAATTGTTAGATGCTCACGAGTATATCCAACATAAGAAGAAGCATTGTTGGGATTTCCCAATCTCAATAAGTCCCCATTGCCTCTAGGACATGAAGATATGCAAGTCACTAGCCTTTGAATGGGATGAGTACCTGTTGCATAATTTTAATATCATAAGGACCAAGTTTTATCCCATTGGCACCTACAACCATATAATGGGAAGACATTATGTACATGAGCCTCACATTGAGGACCACTAGATTAATTGCATGGATGACTATGAGGTCAAGATCTGTGACTAATGTCAGATGAGTCTAGCATTAGCACAAACTTCTCTACTACTTTGAATACCACAAAAGGTAAGGGAGGTTGATTCTGAGAATGTCTTGGACCCCATCTACAATTGAGATAAGATATACACCAGGGTAATCCTCAATGCAGAGGTGGACATGGACGAGAATGATGAGACAAACTTTAAAGCTATACATGTCATCAAAGTGACCAAGGAATGGATCATTTATCCATTTCCAATGGACTTCATTCTAATGAAGCAATAGCTGGCTCAGCCTTCTAAAGAAAAGAGGAAGAAAGGAGAAAAGGTGTTGATGCCATAATTCAAAGAGGTTGCACCATTGACTAGGCTAGAGATAGTATACAGACATGAACTCCCTATAGCATATGGGTCAGATCCTCATTCTAAGAAGCAAAAGACTAGAATGACTAGAAGTATAGAACCCCCAAATGTTCCTTCTTCTAGCAGTCTAGAACATCTAGGTGCACCCAAGAAAGCACCAAAGGTTAAGAAAACTGGACCTAGGCCTATCGGGGTGATCAAGGGACATGTGTACAAAAGAGAGAGATCATCGACGTCTACCTACATGGACACTCTTTTGGAGGAGGATGAGGAAGATGAGGAGGACCAAGTACCCCTCAATAGAAGGATCCGATCAGCAAGCTTCCTAAAGAAAAGAAAGCTATAGGAAGGAGATGTGCAGGAAGATGTTGAAGGAGGAGCCCAAGGAGGGAAAGTAAATTTGATGGACACTCTAGGTGATGATGAATTTGATATCTCTAACTTTGAATGCCTTCATGGATTCAAAGAAATTGAACAAAAAGCTCCAACTAAAGGGCCTTCTGTAGAACAACCCTTCTCATTCACTTCCCTCCTGACATAATTCATAGGTCCTTTGGACAATGTAGGAGAGGAGGTTCAGTGGGAGTCTAAGGAGTTAGTTGATGAAGTTATAGATGAGGTTCAGAATGAGAGTACCAAGTCAAGAAAATATTCCTATATAGGGGTCACCTTCGAAGAAGACATTGGAACCCAAGTCCCTTTAGATCCATAACAAGTTCCAACTCCGCCTCCTCCTGTACAACAAACTCAACTTCTACCTTAGCAGCAAACACCATACACCACTTCACTTCCCCCTCTAGTTCAAACCACTCCACTACCACCACAACCTCCACCTTCTCATATTCCTATGCCTACTCTACCTCCAGTTCAAACCACTCCAATGCCTTCACCCACTCCTCCCCTTTCTCATACGCCCCCTACACAAAACCCTCCAGTCCAAGCACCTACTCCTCCACCTTCTCAAATTGAGATAGTTGCACAAGGGCCTCAAGAGCCAAAAAAAGAAACCAACGTAATTAATGAGGTTCCATCTGAAGAACAAGATTTATCAAAAGGACAAGTTGGAAGAGAGGAACAAGCATGGGAGAGGAGCAGAGTATAGGGGAAGAACAGGAAATAATAGGAGAAGAGGAGGAAAGTCATAGAGAAACTGAGATGGAGAACAAAGTTGCTACCTCAAGATTATTCATGCCATATGAGCCCATAAATGCCTTCTCTAAACCCACTTGGTTTACTAAGGAAATCCAACCAAGGGTAAGGGTATATATTGATGAAGATGACACAAATATGGTAGTGCTTGGACAAGCATTTCACCAAGAAGAATCCAGTGCCTGGGCAAGGACCCTATCCTATGTAACGGAAGACCAGGTGGGAAGGTGGAAGGCTTAGGTGGCAGTTCCTAAAATGAATGTCAGCATGGTAGAGATCACTCCATAAGACTATGTGTTGGAAGAGGTGGACCTAGGAGAGCCAACAAGAGAGTGAAGTAAAACTCTGTCTACACTAGGATTGAAGCATGCATTGGGCTTCATGGACAAAGATGAGGAGAAGATAAAATCCTTAAGGGAGAAAAATAAGGTGATGAGAAATTTTTTTCTTAAGATAGCAGGTCCCATTGACCCTAATAACCCTAAGGCCTCATTATAGGCTATTTTGGAAAAGAGGGGTGCTTCAAAACTACTGGTGGATATCCCACATTCAATCATTCATGTGTGTATAGATTGGAAGGTAGATTTTGAAGGTTTTTCTAAGTTATCTCCTAGAAATATTTTGAGGCCCTTCAGGGGTATTCTTCGGGGGATAACCTATTTGGTCAAACTTATGAGTGGAGAAGATGGCCTTGAGGAGAGAATTCTAAAATGGAAAAAGGCCCTTGAAGATCTCACAATAATAAGGAAGAAATGCTTCTAAGTTTTGGTCAAGATATATGAGGGATCAAAATTGGATAACTTTGAAGAATGGATCAAGAACATCACTAGCACCTTGAGTATTTATGAGAAAGCGTTAAGAAAAATAGATAAGAAGAGGGATGAAGGATTACTCTAGGTTGGTGAGATGCATAAGTTTTTTGAAGGATTGAACCTAGACCTGTATGATGAAGATGATGAATAGATGATGCATTCCATTAATGATATCATAAGTCAATACCTTGATATCTTTAACATAGTTAGAACAAAAGAAGATCTTCAATAGATGTTCTATCAGAAGGAGGAGATGCAGAAGAAGCTATCTTGTGAAGAGGAAATAAGGGGGTTTGCCAATGAATTAGTCACCTTCTGGGAGAAGCAACAAGAATGCTCAAAGGTGTCAAGATAGTGGATTTTGAAGAAGTACAGGAGATCATGGACATGCTCCACAAGGCTCACCCAGAAATCCTTCCAAGTTGCTAAGCACCCAGCTTTGACTTAGCCAATATTGTATGAAGGAAAACATTTTTTGTACACTTCAAAAATTTTGAGGATCAAGATTTTTGGCATTTCGGCCTTATAGGATTTTTGGCCTCCGAAATTTTGAAACTTGTAAATGAGTTTCTTTAACACCTTACCATTTTTTGAACTCCATTTTTTCGGGTGATGGTCGGGGTCTAAAATTTCTGGGGCATCACTTCCAATAACTCCAATCTTCTCCAATTACTTTTTCAATTAGATTGATCACTTCCATGGGGTCATTTCTGCATGATTTGAGGGTGTCTTCCAGTTGAGTCCACGGAGAAGAGATGCAATAGTGAATAAAGGGTAAAGAGCAGAACTACAAGTTTCAAGAAGAACATGCACGAGTTTTAGGCTTTGATTTTGAGCATAATCTTCTCCCAAATTGTAATATACAAGGTTTAATTCCATGCTAGAGTAGTTTAAACTTGTTTTAGGGATAGTTTCTTTCATGTAAACTCTAGTTTAGATTTATTTTTAAGTTTTTATGCAGTCAAAACCCTAGCTACGAAATTGAGAGCAAAACTCTATAAATTGTATGAAAATAATGTAATTAAGGTCTATTATTATTGCAATACAATACATACAATTGGTGCTTCAATTGTGGTGTTATTTTTCTGCTATCTTTACAAAACTCATGAATGTGTGTTTTCTCGTTCATTTGTTTCAAAGAGCCAATTGATTGTATGGTGATTTTGATCTATGACTCTTTTATTTTGGTGTTTATCTTTGTTGTGTTGCTTTTTTGTGATGAATTATTGGGAAGATCTCTCTTCGGTGCTTTAAGATAGATTTGTCTCATGTGTGCGTACATTTGCAGTGGCTTTGTGATCTGATGAATTTTGACTTAATCATACATCTGCATTTATTTCCATTGATGATTGCATCTACTAAGTTGGGATTGTGATTTATTCATATCTTTGTTTTGTGGGTTTTCCTTATCTTCTTGGTACTTTAAATTGCAAGGCAATGCAACATCGGTTTATGTCCATTAGTTTCCTTTTCAGCAAATTTTTTTCAGATTCTTGTTACCTTGCTCCTTACTTTCTTTGCAAATAAGTCATAGTAGATCAAATAGATTAACATTGCTTTCATCTAAAGATTCAAAAAATCCAAAAAGAGAAATATTGTTGTGTTTTAAGATTTGTTTTGGAGTCCCTCGAAGATCGAACTAGCAAAGGCCTCCTCGTGAACAGATTCACATTTATCTTTAGTTGATCTATCTAAGTAGTAAAGACCCAACCTAGAAGGAACCTTGAGGTTGATTTACATCATTCTTCCAAGAGGGGAATTTGCTCATGTAAATTCATAGTTGTTGTCTCGTGTAAAAACAATGCTCAATAGAAGTGGCTCTAAAAGGAGGGCCCTCGAGAGGGAAACCCTTGAATATTGGATCATTCTCTCCCGAAGGGTTTGAACGAGTCCTTAGATCATCACCAAATAAAGGGGAATTCCTAGAACTTAGAGAAGTTCATAGACCTCACAGCAATAAAGTGAGACAAGGGGAGGATGTTTCATATTAACCAAATCCACATAATCTTCCTCCATTTCTGCATATCATTGCCTTGCTTGTTGCTACTGCACAACCAGCTCCAATGGCTTTTTTTGCAAATGCCCAGAGTTTTCCATTGTCTCTACAAGGATAGCTCCATGAGCTGCCCAAAACCCCCAAAACAATTTGTCCATGCTTTATCTATGGGGAATCTAAGACAGAGGAAGAGCACATCCATGCCTTCAAGGAGTTATTCAATCATAAAGAGATTGCACATCAAGATGTCATATGCCGCCTCTTCCCTTACACATTGGGGAATTTGCATACAATTGGTACTTGAACTTTCCACGAGGGTCCATCCCAACATGGGGGGAATTTGAAACAAATTTCCTTAACCAATTCAAGCTATATGTGGATCTGCCAATCTCCATCACCAATTCATCATAGTGAGAAAAGACCATAAAAAACCAATTGTGATGTTCAATCATCATCTCCATAAGATGTACCAAAGATTGGAGGCTCCCTATACCGTACATGTCAGGGATGCCATAAAAGTGTACCTACGGGCCTTAGATCCTTTAACATCCATATTCCTAAAGAGGATACCCCCAAGTGACATAGATACTTTGGAGAAGGTGTGTAATGAAGCCATCACCTTCACCCAACAAATAGATCCACAAGCAAATTGAAACTATGGTGTTTCACCCACTTTAGGGAATGCTATTATGATTGGCATGTTTACAGCACACAATCAACCCCTGGTGCATCACACCCCAAAACTCAATCTACTACCAACCCCATACACCACTGCCCCACCACTTTCCATCACATATTCAAGATATGATGCACATAAGGCAGCCATGTCTGAGAAAAAGGTTGTTATCCCAAATGAACCTCACAATGCTTTGGTGAATGAGTTGGATGCCATGAAAAAGACTTTATCCCATCTAATAAGCGAGATCACTAGGATGAAGCTCAATCCACCTCAAAACTAATGGAATTACCAATGACAAGTTGTTGTCCCAAACACCTATCCCCAAAATCAGAATCGTAGTTATGGCAATTACAACAACAACAATAATAATGGAGGTTATGGGAATACTACTCAAGATAAACAGTTTGGGCAGCAGGGGACTAATAGGCCATGGAACACACGTCCTAACAATGATAGCATACCCACCAACAATGCCAATGTATTTAGTTCATTTGAAGTTAACTTGACACAAGCTTCCAATGTACATCAATCAGACAATGAATACAGGGGAGAGTTCGAAAATCAACAAGGTCATGACCTTGACAACTCCCAGACTCATCTCAATGCTATGGTCTTTGATTCCTATGACCCAGTTGCTAAGGGAGGTCTTATGGATAACACAACTGAGGAGGAATTCATTTTTCCATTTAATCAAAAAATTCAACCTAAGTATTCTGAGATTCATGCTTTTCAGAATAACAATCGAAACATTTATAATCTGAGAAGCAGGAGAGAGCATTTGACTGATGGTATTCCCTAGGAATGCAGCCTACCCCACTAGACCCATGGGCTAACATTAACTCTACACCTCCTAGGGGTCCCAGTGCCATTTTTTCCCTAATGACACAACACCAGCCCACCGTACTGAAGAACCTGATTTGGGCCACTAAAAGATATAGTGCACTAGAGGATCTAAAGAGAGTTAAAGATAATATGTTGATGTATGACATGCTACAAAGTTTCCCCTCACAAAGAGAAGCCCTCCTAAAGTCCCTGGACCATTCCAAGTCAATTCCATCTAGCAGCAATGCTAGAAACTCACCAAACATCAATACAGCTGAGGCAATGCCAATCATGTTCAAGGATCAGGTAGAAGTACCCCTATTTTTGCTTAACTTCAAAAGATCTTTGTAAAAAATCTACACAACTATCTAATTGACTTGGGGGCTTCATGTAACATCATGCCCTTATCCATATGCCAAAAGTTGGGAATGAACCCCCAACCAACCAATAGGGTCGTAATTTAACTTGACAAAACAAAAGTCAAGGTCATTGGATTCTTGAAAGATACACATATAGAGTTGACCACTGACCCCAAGATCCAGGAGACATACATATTGTGGACATCCCGAAAACATATGGCATGCTACTTAGTAGGGAATGGACTATGCCCTTGAGAGGGTGGTTCTCCACAGATTTCACCCAGCTTTGGTTGCCTTGGAAGGGACTGAACAACCAAATCAAAATTGATGCTGAACCCAAACTCAAACAAATGATAACTAAAAACAATGCCCCAAATGAAGTCTTTTTCTCAAAAGTTGATCTAGGGGTATATCGGTTCGACAGAATTTCACATCAAGGAAGAAGAAAATCTCGATGACAACCCTGTACAAGGTTTGAGACATACCCAAACCTCTGAGGAGATCCTCACAAAGTTTGTGGGTAATATGATGAAGAATATGAAACATCTTGGGCAAGATGTTGATCCAAACATATTGATTTTACCAGGGTATTGTCATCTACACTAGGTGAGTCACTAAGAGTTCGAATGCTAGGATTTTTAGAGCACGGTAGCTCAAGTGATGAACCAAATATCCCATGTGTGCGAACTTGCAAAAGGGATGACTACACACCTAGGAAATGAAGGCCCTCCTCATTGTGAAGAACCCCTGGTCTCCACAACAAAATAGCCTATACAAGAGGAGTGGATCTCCTGCCCCCATGTCATGAAGTATGGCATGATGCAAAGGCAAAACAAAAGATGAAATGGGTGCCTCTCTCCAGAAGGGAGAACCTAGAAATAGAGAATGTGGAGGTTCCAACCATAGAAAACCTATCACCACTAGAGACCCCCATTGAACCCCAAAATAATGTACATCCACCTAAGATTGTGTCAGAACCCCAAACCAAGCCTCTTTCTCACAAGAATCACCCTGTGTGGAAACTTAGATTCGATGGCTCCAAATGTAAGCAAGGAGAAGGGGCTGGGATCAAGTTGATCAATCCCAAGGGTGGTTCATATTACACTACTTATAGGCTATATTTTTATTGCACCAACAACTTTTCTAAATATGAGGCATTGGTACGAGGTCTCCTCGTGGCACATGAAAAGAAGGTAAAAGCCTTGGTCATAGAAGGAGGCTCAAAGTTAGTGGTTAGGCAGATCCAGAGCCACTATTCATGCACTGATAAGTGATTGGCCTTATATAGGAATTGCGTGTGGGATTTAATTGAGGACTTTGAAGAATTTAACATCGGGAGTGTCCCAAGAAGAAGAAATATTATCGTTGATGCCTTGGAAGTGTTAGCAAGTTCCCTACATCCATTGGAGAAGTTGAAGCTAAAAAAGTTCTCCGTTGAGCTAGTGGCAGTGCCAGCCATTCTAGACAATATCATGAACTTACAGGTATTCTAGGATGACCAACAAATACTTGAATTGATCATCAGTGTTGGGGTCTTTGAAAGACAAAACATTGATGAAGAGGATGACGAGATCAAAGAATCAGATGATTTGGGAATCCTAAACTTGAAGACTAACTCCATCCTGAAAGAAATGGTAGCCTTGGAAAAAAAATTTGACAAAGATGAATATGCTCATGAAAAGAGGAAGACACCAGTTGTGGGAGGTGATGATTGCGAACTCTATAATCTGGGCACACAACTTGAACCCAGGGAGGTACGTATTGGTAAAATAGCTATAGACGAGGAGAAAAGGCAAACGGTAGAGTTACTCACTAAATACAAAGATTTTATATCTTGGAACTACGAGGACTTGAAAACCTATGACCTTTTCATCATTGTGCACAACATACCATTAAACCCAGACGTGAAACCTTTCAACCAAAGGCAAAGACCAATGAACCCTATGATTGAGCTAGTGATCTAGAAGGAAGTACAGAAGTTACTTAATGCCAAGATTATCTTTGCTATCTGACACTCAACCTGGGTCACAAATATCATTCTAGTGAGAAAGAAAAGTGGAGAGGTTCAACTCTGTGTGGACTTCCATAATCTGAATAGGTCTTCTCAAAAGGATAACTACCTATTTCCATCCCTCGACGAAGTGTTACAAGTGATAAATGGCTCCCAGATGATGTCTTCCTTGATGGTTGCTTAGGGTACAATCAGGTTATGGTAAAGGAAGAAGACCGCTTGAAGATAATATTCACTACAAAGTGGGGAACATTTGCCTACCACCACATGCCTTTTCATTTGATTAACACCGGAGCAACTTTCCAGTGGGCTATGGATGAATAATTTAAAGGCCTCATCAACAAGTGCATCATCATATCTATGGATGACCTCATGGTATTCTCCAAAAACTATGAAGACCACATTGAATATTTTCATAAGGTGTTGAAGAGGTGTAGGCATTATGGAATTTCACTAAATCCCAAGAATTGTGTCTTTGGGGTAACCTAGGGAAAGCTGCTTGGTGTACACAAAAAAGTAGTGCACTTCTCTAAGTCATTACATCAAAGGAAATCCATAACGGGAAACCTTCAATAGCGACCTAGAGCTCTCTATGTATGGAGTTGCAAGATTTAAAATTGCTCTCAGCTAGAGCTATTAAGCTAATGACCTTGCTAGTCAACCACACAATGAGAGATTCCAAAATTGATGACAAGGGCAAGAGTGCCAATATCCTCAAAGAATCAAATGGAAATGCAATGCAAGTAAGCTAAGAATGAGGATGCAAGCTAGTCTATAAAAATGAAAGAACAATGTAACTAATCTATGAAAGGAAAGAACAAGTGTTACAAATCCTTCCTATTTAGACTATGTGAGATTAATCTTTTGCATAAAGAAAGTCTATACTAAGAATGCCATGATTATGCAACTATGAAAGCAAATAAAGCAAGCTAAATGAAATGTAACAACAATATCTTCAAATCTTGAATGCAAGAATGTCTTCAAAGAGCTCCAAATAACCTAGAAAACCTGCAGCATAACATTAGCATAAAAGAGATGGATATGAAAATGGAGAAGAGAGCTCTTCTTTTATAGGAAATGAAAAGGAATGGACCATGGAGATTAAGAGGCAAAAGACTTAATCAAGGGTGGAGCTTGAAAGAGGAGCAATCCATGTGCACAAGTATCCTCCAATGAGAAAATAAGAGTTGACTTTTGTGTCCATATGAGACAAAAAGTATTTTTTTCCCTTTTTATAAAATAAGAATAGTATTTTATTTGTGCAACTTAGGATAAGAAGAAAAGTGCGGCTTTTTATTTAATAAAAGGGGAGGAAATATTCCTTTTAATTAAATAAAGACTTAGGATAAAATGGTTAGCCCATGAAATAATTGAATAAATGATAACATAGGATTTGATCAAGGAAATTGATATTGAGCTGAAAATGCTGATTTTTGAAAATATTGATTCAAGGATTTGATAAAATGTTGAATGGGGGCCCAAAGTCTAGGTGACCATTTTAGGGTGCATACATTTTCCCCTATTTGACTAATGTGTGATCATTTTGGGAACAAATGTAGTCAAAGAAGTTGAAATGTGAGTTCATTTTGGGATCACAAAACAACTTAGACGTGTGTTCATTTTGGGAACACGCTCGGACAAAAGATTCTGGACATGAGTTCATTTTGGGATCACATCCAAAATAAGAGATAAAAATCTCAAGTTGACTGAAATCTCATAAAAAGATAGTTGAATCAAGAAAATCAAGGATTAAATCCAATAGGCACTGCCCCCTCCGAATCGAAATTGAAATCAAGTAGAGGAGAATAGCAGATTGATAAAAGATGATCAAATCGTAATGAAATCATAATCAAAGATAAATGATAACAGGATAACCATTAGGAAGTGAAAACATGCCCCAGTGATGAATTAGAAGAAAATAAATGGGGTGAATGGAAGACTAGAAGTTTGAAAGACATGAAAAGGAAGAAATTCCATCAAAGATCGAAGAATTATGCCTCAAAAGGTCAGTCAACTGCACAGAAGAAAGAGAAAATTTTGAAACATGATTTTGACTATCAAAATGACCTTGGATTTTGATTTTGAGTCCAAAAATGGATCTAGGATGTCGAAATTAGCCAGGGGTGCAATTTTTGCGCAATTCTGAGGTGTTGGGAAAATTGGTCAAAATAGTCAAAATGTTATAAAAGGGGTAAAAAGGTCATAGAAAATGATGGGATATGAAAGACAAGAAGAAAAAGACACGATCAAGAAGAAGAAGAAGGTGAGTGCAGTTGATCGACAAGTCCACGAAAGATGAAGGAGAGCTCTCTCCATATGCACGATGCAAAACTAGACTAACATGAACCTAAGAATGCTAGCTACTATGAAAGTGGTTGACTTGCAAGGTCACAACGCTTATAGACATCTAATTATCATCATCAAGTGTTATTGGTAGCGTCATAAGATCATACAATGCACACTAGTATAACCATGTGAATCTGAATATGATCTATATCATATAGGAATGTGGGAATCTCACCTAGGCACCAAAGACATAGAGGTCAAGATGACTAGTGCAGTGAGATTAACTAAGTTTGATATGGCAAGATTATACTCACATTGAGACACAAGAAAAGTAAAGATGACTATAAGTATGCACTTGCAAAATAGTCAAGGACAATACCTTGTAGGTCTGAATGTCAAGTGGAACAAGCATAAATGCTAATGATAGTTAGGACCAACAAAATAGACCCACAAGCAGAAAAAGAAAGAAAACATGTTCTCATGCCCTTAGTCTTCTAGCTATGCATCATTGAAAACTTCTTAGGGAGAGAACACTCATCATAGAGATCATCATAGACAGCACACAAAGAAAATAAATCCAAGCAAGTCTTAGCAAATTGAGTGTTTAAGTGCGTGTGTGTTTGGTCATAGAGTCAATCTTCAAGTATCGCATCTACCAATGAGAAATATTGCATCATTCAAGACTATGGGTAGGAGTATCTGATAAGTGTTGAGAAACACTTGACACTAGGGTAGTGTTGAAAAACACTGTGTTAGGTGTGTGGTGTTGAAAAACACCTATCGTGAAATGCCCCAAGAGACAAACACACCTAAAGGACCTATGTTAACAGTTATGCCCCCTAGACAAAAACAAAGACCAATTCCAAACCAAGGCAACAAGGTCAAGTCATGATGGAGAATGGCTAAGTGTCGAGGACGCATGCTACGAGACAAGGTTGCGAAGGCCTCAAGTAGTGCCTATTTCCAGGTTTTCACCACTTGGATATTTTTTTTATTTTTTCTCTTTTTTCATTTTTTTGTATTTTTGCTACCAAGGTGCTTGTTTCTAGGTTTTCACCAAGGCACTTTTTTTTTTTTTGAATTTTTTGACTTTTTTAATTTTTTTTAGGACTTTATATACTTTTTAGGATTTTTCTCAGCATCATATATGAATTTTTTTGGAATTTTTTCAAGATCCATAAATATGTACAAAGGATGCCCCCAGACTGAAATAGGCATCATGGGTAGAACTTCTTGAGGTGCATAACATTGACAGGATCAGGGAGCTATTCTCCCTCTGGATCAGACAGTAAATAGGCACCCATTCCAAAAGTAGCAGTGCTAATGTATGGTCCAAGCCAATTAGGTTCAAATTTTCCCTTTTGCTCTCTATTTTGTTGGTTCTTAGGATTCTCTCACAAAACAAGATCACCTACTTGAAATTCCCTAGGGTGAACCTTCTTATTGAACGCTTTGGACATACGCTTTTGATATAGTCTCATATGATCAAATGAAGCCTTGCGCTTCTCATCGAGAAGTTCTAATTCTTGTAACCTCATGGCATGATAATCTTCATCTGTCACTAAACCTTTGAGAGAGACTCTGAGTGAAGGGATCTCTACTTCTAAAGGTAATACTTCAGTGCCATAGGTAAGGGAAAAAGGAGTAGCCCCTTTAGGTGTGAGAATACTTGTCTTGTAAGTCCATAATGCTGGATTGATTTGCAAGTGCCAATCCCTACCATTCTTGTGCACTGTCCTATGAAGAATCTTAAGAATGGTTTTATTAGAGGCTTCTTCTTGTCCATTTCCTTGTGGAAAGTAAATGGAGGACCAATGTTGTTTGATTTTAAACTTTTTGCAAAGGTGTTTAAGGTCCTTGTTCTTAAATTGACCTCCATTGTCAGTGATAATCTTAGAAGGCACTCCAAACTGACAAATGATATGATTCAGAATAAACAATGAAACTGTCTTGCCTGAGGCAACAGAAAGTGGGATAGCTTCTACCCATTTCATGAAATAATTAGTAGCCGTAATAATAAATTTGTGTCCACCTAATGAGTTGGGGTGAATTTTCCCAACAAGGTCAAAGAACCAGCGTTGAAATGACCAATGAGATATAGACGGAATAAGCTCCCTACCTGGAGCATGAATCAGGTTACCGTGTTTCTAACACTTTTCACAAGACTTAGCAAAGGCTACTGCATCTGTCTACATTGTGGGCCAATAACACCCTACCCTAAGCAACCTTCAGGCCATGGCAAGACCATTGGAATGTCCACCACAAATGCCCTTGTGGATGTCTACTAACGCTTGGTCAGATTCCTCCTTTTCCAAGCACCTAAGAAGTGTCCCATCTAAACCCCTCCTATACAAATCACCAGAGATAAGGGTGTGGCGAGAGGCATTACAGACAAGGTTTCTTCATTCAGATCAGTTAAATGATTTGGGAATGATGCCATCACAGAGGTATGAGTAAATAGCACCATAGTGGGAGGAATCATGGGTGACCAAGGTACAAATGACATGGCTTTCAGAGGAGTCAAAGATGGGATGGTGTAGCTCTTCCACTAGGAATTCAAATCTTGATTCATGTTGTTCCAACTAAAGGAGTGAAGCTAATGTAGCCATAGCATCTGTAGCCTTGTTTTCTACTCTAGGGATCTGTTGAAATTTCATAAATGTGACGTAATGTCGCAATGAATCAACCATCTTTTTTTAAGGTATCAGCTTATCATCCCTAGTTTGGTAATCTTCATTCACTTGGTTGATAATTAATTATGAATCCCCAAAGACATGTAACTCTATTATATTCCACTCTATAGCCATTTTAAGTCCATTGGTTAGAGCCTCATATTCTACAATATTATTTGTGCATGGGAACAAAATTTTGTAAGACTTAGGTATGTTGTACCCATGAGGAGAAATAAACAAGACTCCAGCTCCTGATCCATTTTGCATATTTGAACCATCAAAGAACATTTTCCAAGTACGCGTGGTCATGTACATTATATGCTCATCTGGGAATTCTACTTGAATAGGCATGCTATCTTTGACTAAGAAATCAAAAAGTTGATCTGCAAAAGCCTAGCCTTTTATAGCCTTACGCTCAATGTACTCTATATCAAATTCTAACAAAACCATCATCCACTTAGTGAGTCTACCTGTGAGAGCAGCCTTACCAAGCAAATACTTAAGAGGATCAATTTTTGCAACAAGATGTATAGTATGGGTAAGCATGTAGTGTCACAACTTTTGAGAAGCAAACACTACCACAAGACAAGACTTTTCAATACTATTATAATTGATCTCATAAGATACTAGAGTATGAATAATGTAGTAGATGGCTCTTTCCTTCCCAGTATCATCAAGTTGAGACAATAGTGCCCCCAAGGAAGATTCTATCGTTGAGATGTACAAAATTAATGGTTTTCTTGGGATAGGAGTCATTAAAATTGGAGGATTAGCCAAGTATTGCTTTATTTGATCTAGGCTCTTTTGGCAATCCTTGTTCCAGGTACATGTGGCTCCTTTATGCAATGTCTTGTTGAATGGTTGTGCTCTATCTGCAAGCTGTGAAATAAACCTCCGTATGGATTGGAGTCATCCTTGAAGACTTCTCATTTGACTAATGTTCTTAGGAGGTGGCATATCTAATATAACTTGAACCTTTTCGGGATCCACCTCTATTCCTTTGGCTAAAATTATAAATCCTAGAAGTTTACCTGAGGTAACCCCAAATGCACACTTTTTTGGATTCAATCTTAACTGAAACTACTCCATTCGATCTAGAATTACTTCCAAATTGTCTAGGTGTGTATCCCTTTTCTTAGACTTAGCCAAGGTATCATCCACATAATCTTCCATGTATTTATGCATCATATCATGAAATATTGTGGTCATAGCTCATTGGTATGTGGCTCCTACATTTTTTAATGCAAATGGCATGACGTTCCAATAATAGGTTCCCCATGCACATGTGAAGGCTATCTTTTCTTGGTCCTTAGGAGCTATTTTTATTTGGTTATAACTGGAAAAACCATCCATTAAAGAGTATATCTCATAGCCCACAGTCATATCCACTATCATGTCTATGTTAGGGAGTGGAAAGTCATCCTTTGGGAAAGCTTTGTTAAGATCTCTGAAGTTTGTGCATACACGAATGGACCCATCACGCTTTGAAACTAGAACAATGTTTGAGATCCACTTGGCATAGTTGATAGCTCTAATAAATCCTACTCCTAAGAGCTTTTTTAATTTAGCCTTAACAAGGAGAGCTATGTGAGGATGCATTTTCCTCAATTTTTGTTTTACTAGTTTAATTTCGGGAGCTATAGATAAGTGATGCATAATGAGATCAGTGTCAAGCCCTGGCATGTCTGAATATGTCGAAGCAAAATTGATTTTCTTCTTTTGTAAGAACTTTGTGAATGCCTCTTTTTCTTGCACTGACAAAGATTGAGCTAGATGTATCACTTGTGGAGCCTCTTTTGTATTCAAATTTACTGGTTGTGTAGGCTCAATAAGAATTGATGACCTATCTTGGAAATAACTCGGTGGGTTATTAAGTACCCCATCCTTAGGCACCTCAAAGAGGTTTTCACCTTCAGATACATCTTTTATTTTTACTATTTTGGGTTATGACACCGCCACAAAGTGGTTTTCACCATCAGAACCATTTCTCTTATTTTTATTTTCTTTTATTTTTTGACTGAGGTACTTAATATCCAGCTCCGTCATACTTGTTGTAGGTTCACTGGTGGAAGAGACTATGGGTTCAAGAGCATTCAGGTAGCAAGCTATCTCATAGTCATTGTGAAAAGTGAGGAGTTGAGGCTCTTGACAAAGTTATAACCAATCAATCAAATGATGGTTTATAAGGGGTAGGTCAATGATTGGTTCAACATTATTGATACGAAAGGTATTATCTTTGGTGATCGTACAGTTAGGATCTGTCAAGTCTCCCTCTAAGATACCTGAATTAGGACTCATCCTACCAAATGAAGCGTCGTCCACTAAGGCAATTCAAGGAGTCCAATCCTCTAGTCCTACACTAAGCTCATTGGTCACATCAGGTTGAGTACTATAGGTATGGACAACATCCATGTCCAAATCAACTATTTCATCTAAAAGAGAGTCCCACTCGTACTCATGCGAATCTATTTCTGAATCCCTGCTGGGATGTTTGCACCAAGAAGGCTTGGGGCACCTTGATGTAGAAGCTTCGAGATTGTGAAGGGTATCACCTTCTCTGGTGTCTATATTTTCAGCTGTTGAATCATTTGAATCTCCCCAAAGGATATTGGTGGAAGGCACCCAATTATCAATCATGTCTTGTTGGTTTTGAAGATTGGGTGTATAATCTGAGTCACTATCACTATCCGTCGTAGCTAGGATAGGGACACTTGTCTTCATTTTATTATCAACACCTAGGCCAACTATTGACTTAGTCCTATGACCAAAAAGAGCATGGTTGAGTGGTTCAGCCTTGGCATCTAACCTATGACTGAGAGGGCCATGACCTGGGTAGCCCATGTTTTTAACCAAAGTATACCCTCTCTCGTAAGCTTTAGGAGATGGTGCAAAATTCTTGTTGTGTTGATACTTTTCTTCTTTATAAATCCAATCTCTAATGGAAACCTCCTCTTTCTCCTCCTAAATAGGTATTGAGGATTCTACAAACTTTCCAAACAAGGTCATAGCTGAGGATGAAGGTTTCCTCTTATGTGACAGTTTTCCATAAGACCTAGGTGAGATTGGCATTTTTGTGAAGGAATCCATTTGGTAGTCTCCCATGCCAAGGTCTATGGACTTAAACTGACTCTTACACTGCTCAAGAGTAGCATCAAAATTATCAGCCTCTCTATTCAAAGGAACATGAGATCCAACTGAAATCACATTAACAGATAATGTGCTATCCCCTAGTATGCATACTTCAACTCCATTGTAAGGGAACTTAACACATTGGTGGTAGGTAGATGGCACCGCTTGCATGTCATGAATCCATGGCCTACCCAACAAGATATTATATGCCAAAGGTCTGGCATCAACAATCTAGAACAAAATGTCCTTTTCCATAGGACCGATCCTAATAGGAAGAACAACCAATCCCTTAGAGCTTCGCTCTGCTTCATCATAGGCTTTAATTATGATCTTCTTCCTAGTGTCAATTACTTGCTCATAATATCCCAAAGCTTTCAATAGACTCAAAGAGAAAATATTAAGCCTAGCACCCCCATCTATTAACATGCACCTAACATGGGTTTTGTGGATCATGACCTTGATATGAAGGGCCAAATTGTGTGGATGGCTTAATGCTTTATTGTCCTCTTCTGAAAATGTGAGGTAATGATTCATCTCAGAAAATGTGATGAGCTAATTTGTGTCATTTTCCAATCTTCCTTGATTGGTTCAGGTCAGATCTTAGGTGCTATGACATGTTGCTCAATATCCAATTGAACTTAAATGGTATCAAGTTGCACAAAATGACTCTTTTTCTTCTTTCTTCCATGTCTTCCTAGTCTCCCATTTTCATTCCTTTCTCTTCTTTCTTCACGTCCTCTTGATTCTTTTCCTCTTATTTTCTAAGTCTACCTTCTTCTATTCATCTCTTCTGTCACTTCCATGCTTGATTACTCCTCTTCTACAACCATGAGTTTTGACTATCTTGCTATGGAACCTCTCTTGAAAATGGATGATCTTGATCTCCTTGCTCAATTTGAAAAGTATCATTCCTCCAAAACTCTTATTGATGATAAATTCATGACAAAAATACAAAAGAAAGCAAGTGAATGACCTACCTTTGGTTGAATCATACTCATGATCCTCTCATGATCTCCTTCTTCCAAACATTCTTCATCATCTAAGTCTTCTCATTTGAATTCTTCATCTTCCAAGTCTTACCATGACTCTTCTAGACACCATTCAAATTCTTCATCTTCCAAGTCTTATCATGACTCTCTTAAACATCAATCTTCCTCATCTTCTAAGTCTTATAATGACTCTTCTTCACATTCCTCATTTTCCAAGTCTTCTTCATCCACTAGTTCTTCACTTTCCTCTTCTTCACATTCCTCATTTTCCAAGTCTTCTTCATCCACTAGGTCTTCACTTTCCTCTTCTTCACAATCCCGTTCATCTTCTACTTCTCCCAAGAGTCTTACTCCTCATATCAAAACATATCGTAATGAGCAACATGATGATACCTATGACACCTCTGTTCCTAAGAGTCCTCCTCATCATGTGCTTAGGCTTACTAAAGGGTCATCCTATTGGATGGATTGTGATGGCGATCCCTATGATTTTGATTTTGAAAGAGAATATGATATTTGTTTTAACCAATATGATACATCTGCTAGTATTGAGGAGGAGAAAATTTTCCATGCTGATTATAAACATAGATACTATGAGCATTTCTCCTCTAAGAATCCTCGTGCTAAAAATAAAGATTTCACTCTCAAGCAAGATCATGTTAATGCTAAACCTTTGTCTTGTGATGGTTCCCTTCCATCCCCTACTTCCTCCAATACCCATACATCTCCTAAAGCTTCTGAATCTTTCACAAATTCTTCATCCAACAAAGATCCTAATACTTTTCATTGGTTCCCTATAGTTATCCTCAAGGGATACCTCTTAAAGAAACTCAAGCTAACCTTGACTTGGCTGTAAATACTTTCAATGATGCTAAACCTAAAGAGCCTAATCCTTTATATGCTATAATGCCTACTTCAGCTAGGCCTTCACTATCTCTTCCAAAGTCTTCCATACAACCTCAACCTGCTTCCTTATCCTTAGAAGTGGATCCATGTCAAGAGGACTCTAAAAATGATAAAGAAAAGAACATAAAGAAAGATCAAGATCAAGAACCCTCCATGCCACCCAATTCTTTTCATGATGTCTCTTATCTGTTTCATGGTTCTTTTGATCCTACATGCCCTTCCTCATTTATTCCACCATGTCTTAAATCTTCTCCTAAGCAAGATCAAGCTACTACTTACACTTTTGAGCTTATTGATAAACAAAATAACCTTACTACACTTGCGCTTTCCAAAGATGATACTTCCATTAAAGTTATTGAAGAGAGTGTTGTTACTTCCAATGTTAAGCCTATTGAAAATCAAGACAAAAATTGTGTGCTTATGCTATCAAAAGATCCTTGTCAAGATCAAAGTCTTCCATCTTCTTGTTCTACCACTCCATGTTCGCTTCCACTTTCTACTCTTCCTAAGTCTTTGCAAGCTTTGAACAATCCTATCGAAAAAGTTGCTCATATTCAAGTTGTTCATGATCCTATTGCAAATCTGAATGCTCACTCTAAAGATGTTGATGTCCTTGGTTGTCATATAGATGTTGATGAACTTATTGATTATCCTTTTGTATCTTCCACGTCCATCCTTGGACCTCCTCCACCAATACTAAGGGCTTCATGTCTTCCTTCCATCTTGGGCCCTTATGTCCCTTCACTTTACCCTCCTAACTCTCCTAATTCATCATCCATATTGGGTCCTTATGTCCCTCCATCTCCTATATTTCCTTAAGATCAACATAGATGCATACCCTTGAATCCTTTTCATCCACCCACCCATCTAAACCAGTCATATCCTCCTTCTTCTTCCATAAGTCCCAAGTCTTTTGGAAGTAACTTGAATGTTCAGTACAAGAAAAAGAAGCAATACAAGAATCCAACAACAAAAGAATATCACCATGTCTCCTCTAATCGACATGGAGGCATAAAGTCAAAAGAGATATCTAAGAAGAAAACTACCAGACAAGTATGGGTTCCAAAATCCATCATTGAAGATATTCTCTCTAAATCATCAAAAAGAAATGAAAAGCCTATAACTATATGGATTCCAAAGTCTCTCTTGAAAGAGTCTAATGTTGAGAACAAAGTGAAGTTGACATTCAAGCTTCCAAAGGCTTCCACCTCATCTTCTTCCAAAAACATTCTTCTATTCCATGCGCCTGAACCACAATCTCTGCTAAACATTCACCATATTCCTTCTCGTATTCCTTCATTCACATTTCCTCCATCCTCTCGCGGCCCTTCAAGGTGTGTGTTGACGTTGATCTTGCCTTCCTTTCCATCTACCCTTTCACAATCCTTGCATTCATTATCCTTCTACCTTCTATCATTTTTCCTTGTTTTCCTATTCCTCCTATCTTCCAACCTCACTCGCTTTACATAAAACCTTATCCTCCATTTTTCTCTTCCATCTTCCTTTCCCTCTCAACATCTTTGAGCATATCATTTTGAATCCTTGTCATATCATGGTTTATCCTTTCAAGGAGCATTATCTAAAAGCTTGCCTTCCAAAAAAGATAACAAATTCAAAAAATAGAAAAATGAGAAAAGAAAACAAAAAAAAAAAAATGAAAAAATTGAAAGTGTGCCTTGGTGGAAACCTGGAAACATGCGCCTTGGTAGCAAAAGTAAAAAGAAATAAATTCATCCTATGGTGAAAACCACTCCCTTGTGGCACCTTGGATAAGTACAGTGATGAAAACTTGGCAATCAGGCATCATGCGTAGTTGTTCTACATATTTCATCCATTCCATTCTATCTTTGATCTTGGCAATGTTGACCTATACGCAAACATTTGGCTATCTTGTGAGATATCTTATGATGATCTTTCTTTCATTCCATTCATTTTTAGCTTTCATATTTATTTTCTTCCATTCATTCTAGCCTTTCGCTATCATTTTCCCCTTTGGTCTTGATCTAATAAAAAAGAGTAAAACACGATGCTATGAAGCCTCTTAACATGTCTACTCCTTTGGACTGCATCCTTTCCTTCTTTTTCATTATGCTTTTGTGGCTTATCCTATGCTGGCCTTTCATTGCTTGTCCAAATGTGCTTTACATGACAATTTTTCCCTAGCTTGGGTACTACTGAGGAGTTTGACCTTGAGGATTTCTTCCCTCCGTTCACCTTCATTCTCCTTTCCTCCATCTCATCCACTAGCTTGCTAATCCCTCTTGTTCTCCACCTTTCTAGATATTGGGACTACACGATGTGATCTTGCTTGGGATTTTGATGCCTATTTTGTCTGGGGGCATTCTTTGTACATACTTATTGATCCTGAAAAAATCCAAAAAAATGATATATTGTTAAAAAAATTTAAAATTGGAAAATGTCCTGAAAAAATGATCATCTTAGTGAAAATATAGTAATAGACGCTTTGATGTCTCATCAAAAAAAAAAAAGTAAAAACATTCAAAAAAAATAGAAAAAGTGCCTTGGTGAAAACCTGGAAATAGGCGCCCTGGTAGCAAAAAATAAATTTTTTAAAAATAAAAATAAAAATATATCCAAGTGGTGACAACCTGAAAATAGGCACTACCTCAGGCCTTTGCACCCTTGTCTCTTAGGATGCGTCCTTGACACTTAGCCTTTCTCCATCATGCCTTGACCTTGTTGCCTTGGTTTGGAATTGGTCTTTGTCTTTGTCTAGGGGGCATAACTATATTAGCATAGGTCTTTTAGGTGCATTTGTCTCTTGTGGCATTTCACTACAGGTGTTTTTCAACACCACCCCAAATAGTGTTTTTCAACACTACCCTTGCGTCGAGTGTTTCTCAACACTTATCAGATATCCTACCCCCAGTCTAGTATGATGCGATATCTCTCATGGGCAGATATGATACTCCAAGTTTGACTCTATGACCTACACACATGCACTTAAACACTCACCTCACTGAGACTTGATTGACTTTTTTTTCTTTGTGTGTTGTCTATGATGATTTCTTTTATGAGTGGTCTCTCCTTGAGAAGTTTTCGATGATGCATAGCTAGAAGATTGAGGGAATGAGACCATGTTTTATTTCTTTATTTGCTTGTGGGTATATCTCGTTGATCCTAACTATCATGAGCATTTATGCTGGTCTTACTTGACACTTAGGACCTACAAGGTATTATCCTTGACTATTTTGCAAGTGCATACTTATAGCTATCTTGACCTACTTGTGTCTCAATGAGAGTATAATCTTGCCATATCAAACTTAGGTAATCTCACTACACTTAATCTCTCCACGGTGGGTGACAGAAATGTACACACAAAAGTAGTGCACTTCTCTAAGTCATTACATCAAAGGAAATCAATGAAAGGGAAACCTTCAATAGAGACCTAGAGCTCTCTATGTATGGAGTTGCAAGATTTAAAATTGCTCTCAGCTATAGCTATTAAGCTAATGACCTTGCTAGTCAACCACACAATGAGAGATTCCAAAATTGAAGACAAGGGCAAGAGTGCCAATATCCTCAAAGAATCAAATGGAAATGCAATGCAAGTAAGCTAAGAATGACGATGCAATCTAGTCTATAGAAATGATAGAACAATGCAACTAATCTATGAAAGGAAAGAACAAGTGTTACAAATCCTTCCTATTTAGACTATGTGAGATTAATCTATTGCATAAAGAAAGTCTATACTAAGAATGCCATGATTATGCAACTATGAAAGCAAAGAAAGCAAGCTAAATGAAATGCAACAACAATATCTTCAAAGCTTGAATGCAAGAATGTATTCAAAGAGCTCCAAATAACCTAGAAAACCTGCAGCATAACATTAGCATAAAAGAGATGGATATGAAAATGGAGAAGAGAGCTCTTCTTTTATAGGAAATGAAAAGGAATGGACCATGGAGATTAAGAGGCAAAAGACTTAATCAAGGGTGGAGCTTGAAAGAGGAGCAATCCATGTGCACAAGTATCCTCCAATGAGAAAATAAGAGTTGACTTTTGTGTCCATATGAGACAAAAAGTGCTTTTTCCCTTTTTATAAAATAAGAATAGTATTTTATTTGTGCAACTTAGGATAAGAAAAAAAGTGGGGCTTTTTATTTAATAAAAGGGGAGGAAATATTCCTTTTAATTAAATAAAGACTTAGGATAAAATGGTTAGCCCAAGAAATAATCAAATAAATGATAACATAGGATTTGATCAAGGAAATTGATATTGAGCTGAAAATGCTGATTTTTGAAAATATTGATTCAGGGATTTGATAAAATGCTAAATGGGGGCCCAAAGTCTAGGCAACCATTTTAGGGTGCATACATTTGGATATATCATATCTGAGATGAGTATTTCAATTGATCCTAAAAGAGTCAAGGCTATCCTTAAATTGGTCCCCCCAAATAGTCGAAAGGAACTGAAATCTTTCTTTGGAATGGTCAACTTCATCAGGAAGTTTATTAGTGGGTTCACAGAGATAGTGTGCCCATTGAATGGCATGTTGAAGAAAGATGCAATGATAGAATGGAATACTCCTACTAAAGAGGCCTTAAAAGAGATTAAGATATCCATTGCTACCACTCCAGTTCTAGTCATCCCAGATTACTTTTTTCCATTTAAGGTCTACTCTTTCACATCAAAACACTCATGTGCAGGAATTCTTACCCAAAAGAAGGAAGGGGAGGATGAAAGACCAATAGATTTCATGAGTTATCCATTGAAAAATACCAAACTCAAGCACCGTAATCTTGACAAATAGTCTTTCGCATTGGTTAAGGCTGTCAAGAAGTTCAGACATTAGATCCTTAAGAGCAAGGTCATTGCTATTATTCCTGATCCCGCTGTCAAGTCCTTGTTAATGCAAAATTATTTCAGAGAATGAAGGGGGAAATGGATGGCTATACTACAAGAATTCAACATCAAAATTCAGCCAATGAAGCTAGTGAGAGGTCAAGGCCTCACCAAAATGATGGCAGAGATAGAATAGGGTTTAGTGTACCAAGTATACACTAATAAAAGGATAGTAACCAATGTGTGGTATCAAGATATAGTATACTACTTACTCTAAAACCGCTGCCCAAAAGGATTGAATGGTTCCCATAGGAGAGCCCTAAAGAATAAAGGCAGCTCCTATATGTTGAATGTAATACCTCTCCTATAGTGATACTATGATTTGACTCTTTTCAATTATGATGGTTAGAACTATGCACTCATGTTTATGTTTCATGGAGGATTATATGTTCATCAGATGATATTTATATGCTCAGTTATAGTTACATTGATTATATGTTTATGAGATCCTAGAAGAATGTATTAGTTTTACATGTTTTATTTAATGATTTGAATACTAACCCTTATCACGATTGTTTTATGGATACATATGTCTGATGTGTTTTCATGACTCAGGACGGAGTCGTAGTTACTCACTCAGTGAGGTCCACACGATGTACCGATCCTAGTCATCTGTCTGCAAGTATTTGATCTATATATATGTACATGTATCTCTTCTTGGTGATGCAGGATTGCAGGTACTGGGTATCGTCTCCACCTGGCTCCACAGGTCTGAGCGATCCCTTAGATCCTCGATCATTGTTGTTGTCATGGAGATATCACCAAGCTTCACAGAAGAAAACCTTTATCCTTGATCATTCACCTTAGGTGGGAAGTGTCGGGTCAGTTCCTGGTAGGGAGATATTATGTGGTTTATCAGTTATTATGGTTTGGATCTTGTTCTTACTATTAGGGATACTCAACTTTGTCAGTAGGTTATCTCTGTGAGTCCTTGTTGATCGATTTCTGTTTCAGTGACTTATCCCTGTTTAGATTTTCATGTTAGTATTAAGATCGAGTTGCTATTTGTACCTTGCATCTTCTGGTTATATAGTTATAAAATGTTAGTAAAATGAATAATGAGTTATTTATACTATATGTGTCATAAACATATGGGTGCACACATATGCTTATGAACACATATATGTATATTAAGGTATAAATATATATTCATAAATATAAATAAATATATACTTAATTATATTAACAAAATAGCACTTGGTTGTTGATAAAAAAATAATAATAATAAATTAAGAAATAAATAAAATAAGATAAAATAAAATAGCTTTTGGTAATAAAACTAACTAGCTAGGAGGGAGTTGAACTCGAGACCTCCTAGAAGTTGGGGCTAGTTAGTTACCAATTGTGCTATGTGAATTCCTTGTGAGGTATTTAACTAAATTTGTTATTAAAGCTTGTTTTGGATATTAATTTAATTAAAATTAACAAAACTTTATTATATTTACGGGAGAGATTAGTTTCTCCTCCAACCGACTATGGAAGTTGGAGAAGTTTCTTCCCGTAAAGAAACTTCTCCAACCATATAGTTGGAGAGGAAAATATATTTATGATGGTAGGTTTCGAGACAAGAGAGGAGGCTGGAAAATGAAGGAAACTATTAATAATATTTCAGTTTGACATTAGGAAAGAGCTGGGAATTGCATCCGGGGAGAATTGCAGACGGGAGGCTGAAGAGTTCATCTGCAACAGACAAACTACGAATCCAGGTTGGATCCTGCACCAGAAATAAATTTGTTAGATTTGTAATGGAAAAGAAAATTATATTTTTCGCTTTAGTTGTATTAATGTAGAAAATATTTGTACATTAGTGAGGAAATAAATTATTGGCTGTAAAATATAGATGATGTGGTTGTATTTAATATATATATATATATATATATATATATATATATATATATATATATATATATATATATATATATATATATATATATATATATATATATATATATATAAATATTAATATTCATGCTTGAAGAAATATAGCTTTATAAATTAAATTAATGTTCATTAGAAACATTCTATTTTTGAAAATATATTATAAGTATTTATTTTTTTAAAAATATATATATATATTTATTATCTTTAATTTTTAGAGTTTCTTTTTAATAAAATTAAAAAAAAAGGAAACTATACAAAAAAATGATATTTCAAAACATACATTTCAAAAGAATATATGTGCAATAACAAAATATATTGGCGGTTAGATTTATATTGTATATATATATAAAATGTTATATATATATATATATATATATATATATATATATATATATATATATATATATATATATATATATATATATATATATATATATATATATATATATATATATATATATATATATATATATATATATAATATAATATAATATTATAAAATAAATAATATAATATAATATTATAAAATAAATAATATAATATAATATTATAAAATAAAGGTTCTTGTTGATTTTGATGTTTTGAAATAAATATGTAACAAAATAAAATAAAACAAAGAAATAATATAACAAATGTTTTCTTTTGTAAATGTTATGTGCAGCAGCAGGCCTGCTGCCGCCGGTACCCCGGGGGTACCGCACGGAGCGGGCCCCCTTCCCCTTTTTGCTTGTGCATTTAAAACAAAACAAAATTTTTGTTTGGATTTATTTCGGGTTAGCATTACATTTTACTATATATATAATATATGGTTAATATATTATATATATAATATAATATATGTGTTTTTTATAATATTATGGTGTAATATATTATATTATATATATAATATGTATAATATTATATATATAATATAATTTAAGTTTTTATTTAAATTAAATTGGTATTATATTATACATATAATATACATTATATGTATAATATGAATTATATTTTAAAAAAACTATTAAACCCTAGAAAATGTATAAGAAGTTAGATAAACAAATAAAAATACACAACGTTATATTTTATAATATTAATAGAGTTATATTTTCTGTATATGTCTTTTGTAAAAAAAAAAAATATAAATAAATTTATTAACCTACTATTGTTTTGACATTCTAAAATATTCATTAAGTAATTATTTATTGTCTTAATAACATTGTTAAGTAATAGATAATTTTAAATTCTATTGAATATGTTTTAAAATAAAATTAAAAATAAAAATAAAAATGGGAGGCTACTGCCACGGCGGTACCCGGGGGTACCGCACGGGAGCAGGCCCCCTGCAAGTTTCAAAAAAAAAAAAAAACAACAAACAATTTTTTTTTTTTGCTTTATTATTTATTATTTAAAAAGTGATTTCGGTATTATATGTATAATATATGGTTAATATATTATATATATAATATAATATGTGTTTAACATTAATTTGAGTTAGATATTATATTATATATATATAATATAGGTATTATTATATATATATAATATAATTTGAATTTTTATTAAAATTAAATTTGTATTATATTTTACATATAATATGATATTAGTAATTGAAATATGGGTTAAATAATTTAATACATATGATATTGATAATTAGACTTATATTATATATATATAATATATATTATTATATATATATAATATAATATTAAAATTGAAGAAATATGCCAAATTGTTTATGTTAAGGTGTTTTTTTTTAGATATATTATTTTGATGGTTTAGTTTTATATTATGTAATAAATTTGGTTATACATATATATAATATAATAATATTAATTAAAGAACTTGTCGGACAAAGTGATATTAAATATTATTATATTATGTAATGAAATTTGTTAGATGAGCGAAATGTTTGAACTAGGGGCATATTTATTCAATGTTTTAACTGTGTAAATGTTTTTAAGTTGTAAATAAATAATTGATTTCTTAGTTCCATGCTTAGACAAATGTTAGGATGGGGGCTAGAAAACTGAAACAAAACTCTTACTTTCAATTTTATCAACAATCAAACTAGTCAAACTTTAGGACTCCTAAGCGTCCTAGGGTAGATCTGCTATAATGTTGAACATGTTAGTGGTTTGCTAAGAAAACCTAACGGGACTAGGTTAGGGTTAGGAAACCTAGGAACCCCTAAGTGAGTGGCTCTCAGTGCGGGGCCGGGGCCCTAAAGTGGCTAGACCAGGATAACCGACTGATGAGTTAGTTAACCAAGTGATAACCTAATAAAATTTAAGGGATGGGTTCAAAACATTAAAAAGATTAAATTGTGCCTCGCCCATGCCATTAGCACTAGGATAGGCTATGGATGGGAGTGGGAGAAGGTACCTATGCGTAGGTAAAAATTGAATGGCGCTTGTCTGTACGAAAGGCATTCGATTTCCGCATGTGCCTACTTGGGGGCCGGGGCCCAGTGTGGCTAGTACCAAGACAACCCAAGGGGTGAGGGCTATGCGATGACACTCACTTAGGTTGTTGCTTAGGATTTCCTACCCAAACCTTAGAATCCCTTGTGAAATGTACTTTACTTGTGTGAAATGTTATCCAACCCTTTTGGTAAAAAAAAACTAGTAAGTTCCTTCTTGTGGGCTTGGTGTTTATCTCCTAGCACGGGGGGTGAAACCTTACCAGTTTCACATGGTTGGGTGGAAAATCTTTCTATCGAGGTATCTTGTGCAGATGTGAACAACTGAAGATTCATATTTGTCTGAGCACCTGTTGAAGAATGAAGACTTGTACTTATTCATGTTGTTGTAAACTTATGTATTCTCCTATGAGGAGTTTAAATGTAATGTAATTTTCAAATGATGTAATAATGGGTAGACATAGGAAAAGGGTTATATGGGATGTTTATTTAATGTAAAGATGTAATCTTGTTATGTATCAAGTTATGTAAAATGTTGATGAATCATTTGTACTATTACAATATGTTAGTTAGATAAAATGGAATTATAGTAATTGATCTTTAGATAGAAATTAACTATGAATGTGTTCAAGTATTTTCCAATAAAGAACTTGAAATGGAATTTGTATGGTTAGTAAATGTTGTTAATAGTTTATCAGTTTTTAATTTACATTTAAGGGAACCTTGGAAAGAAGTTAGATTATGTTTTGTTTATTTGCAAACTTTTAAAGTTTAAAATTTTTCGTAAAACTCTACTTAGGTTTTCTTTTACAAAGTAAACCTTTGTGCATTTCCCTGGTTCCCTTGCGGGGCATGACATTGAAAAATGGAAAGCTCTACAAGCGCAATTACGATGGCCTCTACTTGCATTGTTTGGATAGGACAGAAGTTGAGCAAGTTCTCATAGAGTTTCATGACAAGTATGGCATAGGCCATGGGTCAACTGAAGCCATGACACATCAAATATTAAGACCTAGTTATTATTATCCTACCTTGTTCAAAAATACACACGAACATGTGTGTTCATGTCATGTTTTCCAAACTAGCATCATTCGCAAGAGACATTCGGCAATGCCCCTATAGTGAATTTATGAGGTACATCCATTCACCCAATGGGGGCTAGCTTTCATAGGGATGATTAACCCTCCTTCCTATGCAGGACATAGGTACATATGAACCATAACTAACTACTGCATGCAATGGGCAAAGGCACAGGTTTTGAGAAACTGCACCACAAAAGTGGTAACCAAGTTCTTAGAGTTCATCATCACATAGTTTGGTATGCCTTTCTTTCTAGTATGTGATAATGCACCCTATTTCTCATCTATGTCCCTCATCCAATGGGCCTTCAAGAATCAGGTAATCCTCAAATTCTCATCAAACTATTATCCCTAAAGGAATGGGGTTGCTAAATCAATGAATAAAAACTTAACAACAATAATCAAATGCCTCTTGGATGACAACTCTCGAGATTGGCACACACAATTAAAGTACGCCTTGTGGACTGACCGAGTGAGAATCAAAAATACTTTGGGGACTTCTCCCTACCAGTTGGTTTATGACCCGCAACCCATTTTTCCTATGAACCTAAAAATACCAATCTTGAGATTCATGGATCAATACGTCAAGGGTGAGGATTGGGTACAGGTTCACCTCATGAATCTTTTGGACCTAGAAGAAAAGAGAACCATGGCTTTAGAACATGTGGCCAAACATCAAGCTATCCTTAAGTGTTGGCTCAACAAAAGAGCAACAATAAAATCTTTTAGGATTTTTGATTTAGTTTTGGTGTGGGATAAAGTGAAAGAAAAACCAAGCAGCCACACTAAATTCCAACATTTGTGGATAGGCCCTTTCCAAATTGCAGGGGTTTTAGGAGAGAACACTTTTAGAATCAATTCTCTCGATGAGGAGCTGGTTCCATTGCCCATCAATAGCCATTATCTCAAGCATTACTTCAGGTCTTAATGGACTTTGATCTTTTCTTGTACATTTTCTTAGCTTAGGGTATTGTCTTGTGTGTTCTTTTTTCTTTGGGTCAGTCAATTTGTGCCTTTTAGGGGGGTAGGTGTCTTTTAAAACTAAGTGTTCTGCACTAGATAGTTTGGGAAAAAGATGAGGGTCTCCTCTTGTCAAACCCTTTGACTAGATTTTGTCTTGTAGCAAGCCAGATACAAAGGTTGGAAGTGAAGTGTTTTCCTCTCAAAATTCTCAAGCGGATTCATCAGATCAGACCATCCTTAACACTGACACACATCTAAAAGGATTCTGAACTAGAGCTTTCTTGGATAGAATTCCAATCAGAATCAAGTAATGCCCATGGTCGTGAAGGAATCCAGAAGTCAGAACCCTCTCCCACCTAGAACACAGACTAAAAGAAAAGAGCAAGAAAGTAAAGGAGGAACGCATAAAGACAAAGTCAACAAAAAGGAAAGCCCAAATACTTTGGTAGCACAGTCTAATTGTTGCCCGAGTTTTTTTTTTAAACGGGTCAATCAAAAAATGAGAAACACAAATGAAGAGGTGGAATAGCCTAAGTGCTACCTTAGTTTGTTAAGAGCACCAAAGCTAGAATAAAAGAAGGAATGAAGTATCCATAATACAATGATTTAAGAAAATCAATTTCAATTTGATACATGTTGAGTCTAAGATCCCTCCAAAGAAGCTTAAAAATTCAAAAAAATCTCATCTGTAGGAGGGGAAGGGTGACTTTAGCAACCTCTACCAGGGCTATAAATGTGTTCTTGGTAGTAGAGCAAGGTTAAAATGACTTTTGGCTGAATCCGGACCTATGGGAAAAGATTTGATTATGATTGGTTGAGAATCTAAGAAACTTGTAGAGAAGGATTTCTAGAGAATATGAACACATACATACACACACTAGATGTAGATGCAAAGATTTTTTTTATCTTGATATGATGATAGGAGAATTACTATTGCTAAAGGGTTTTTGTGTCTAGCTCACCGTAAGATGGGATTGTTTCATGGTAGGATGACTAGGGGATACTTGGGTTGTTTTGTTTCACTTTCTTTTGTCAGGGCTATTTGTTGCGGTTCCACAACTACGCTCCCCTTTTTTGGGCCACTTGGCCAAAGGGTCCCCCCTTCTTTTTAGCTTGTTTTCCTAGAGTTCTACTTGTCAGTCTAGTTTGTGTCCCCCCAGTTGCTTGATTTTTGTCTAGTTTTGCCTTTTCGCACTTTTGGTGTCCCTTAGCTATGAAAGGGCTAAAAGGAAAAAAGATTCATCTCCCAATCATGAGCTTCCCTTGTCACACTCCCAAGGTTTTGGACTTGCGGAGGTCCAAAACACTAAAAGTCCTTTTTTCTCGAGGGAATCAACCTTTTGATGTTTCATCCTTTCAGAGGTCTAAAACCCCTAAAAGTCTGAAAGGCCCATTGGCTATGATGGTTGATGTCATTCCCATCAATAGCCTATATAAGGGGGATAACTGCCTTGTCTTGTCACTTTGCATTTTTGCTTATCAAATTTTGAAGCTTGTGTGTACATTCTTCTTCCAGTGCTTTGGCTTCTTTGATCTTCTTGTGTCTTTTCTTTCCTTTCCTCCCTTTGTGTATTTGAGGAAGGTTTTCTTTTCCCCCCCTTTCTTTTTTAGTATTTTTTGGTTCGCTTAGGTTTTCTTTTGTCGCATTAGGGTTTGGTCCTAGGATTGGTCTTGTCTCACTTCAAAATCATAGGGTTATCCCCTTGAACCCCTTAGCCTCAAGTTTGTGGTTGAACTCGATTAGAGCTCATTTTGGAGCTCTAACCCTTGATGTTGTCTTTTGGTCTTTCAGCCCTAGAAGTTTCAGACTTTCACAGTCCAAAATTCTAAAGGAGGGGAGTCCACTCTAATTTTTTAACCAAGTCCCAATTTTTGGCATTTCGCACACTGAAACCTGCACATCTCCAAAATGTCAAAACTCGAAGGGCCAGCCGAAACCAACTTAACATCTTCATATTTTTGGTGTTTCACAAGTGGAAGTCTCCAAAATGTTTCACCGCCTGAAAGTCAGTAGACAGACTTATATGATATATTTTTCAGCCTTACAGAGGTCCTATACCTCCAAAGGTCTAAAAGACCAAAATTTGTGCTTCTTAAACATTTAGACTTGGTTTATGTGGGATATCTTCATTTCTTCTTCTATGCTTTTCATCAGTTCTCCTCCCTAATTATCATATGTTGGTTACTGATTCATGTCTCACTTGTTTTATTTTGTAGAATGGCGGAGAAAGTGAACTCACTAGCTATGAAGTACCAATTCAAGGGCTACCATGCACCTTCCAAGGTGGTAGATTTACACTCAGAGATCACAGATATAGACATCGGGAACATCATCTAGAATGACTACTTGGTGAAGTGTGGCCAACCAGCAGGGAGATTAGAAGATCACATTTTATTAGTGTATTGTTCTCTAGTGAATGTTGTGGCACACCTTATGTCCATCCTTTCTTCTTACTTGATAATCACACAGACGAATCACTACATACCAGATGAGAGACTGGTAAAGAATAGCATGGGAGAAGTGGTTTTGGACCTCTGACCAGACAACATTAAGGATGTCTTCCATTTACCAAAGGAGATAGAAAAATTCTATGGTTTCTCCATTGGCAAGGGGATGACTTTCTACAACAATGACATCCAATTGTCCCATGAGATAGTGAACATGGACCACCTCATGCAACCTCTACCAAAGAATAAATTGGATAAACTAGACATGAGGAGAGGTTATATAAAAGAAGACATTCGAGAAGCCATCACCATGATCACTTGGGTGTATAGACTACAAAAATCTATATAATTGGAGTTGTGGATGATCCTTCTCATTGAGAGGATAAAGGAGAGGCAGGAAAGGTGCGATTGGAAACCATCCTTAGTGACAACCTAGATCAACAATTGATCATAGTGAAGAATGACCCGCACTTCTACATGACATCATATGTTGTGTACCTATTGGAAGAAAGGGTAGTGTACCTAGGATTAGTGAAGGTGGGTTCCATGGGTCTATTGGAAAAATGATCAGCACTGCCCTCAAGATTTGTGACATGGCTTAACCACCTCTTGTGTCTTCTATAAGTCTAGTAGTTATATCGGGCATTAACAAGTCGATCTTTTAGTGCAATGGAAACCACTACTTGTAAGAAGTGGTATCAAAGTTTGGTCACAAGTTTGAATCCCCTCAGGTAACACTAAAGAGGAAATTTTGTTGGAAAAATAGTCAGAACTCCCCTCGAGATTTGTGACATGGCTTAACCACCTCCTGTGTCTTCTATAAGTCTAGTGGTTGTATCGAGCATTAACTGGTTGATATTTTAGTACAACGACAACCACTACTTGTAATAGGGTGATCCAAATGTGTGGCCATTTATAGTATATCCACAATTGGTCCAAAAAGAATAATTCACTCAAGATAACCTGGAGTATTGCATTTTCAATGATGCTTTCATTTTTGCTATCATCCGCTCCATAGAGGGAGACTATGCCCAACAAATATCTAAAGAAGTAGCGGCTAAAGTAAAGGTCCTTGGGTAATTCTATATCCAATTCAAAACCTTTGCATACATCTAGGTGGTAGGAAGCACCCTTACTCCAAAGAAGTTGCCATGGTATCCATCTAATAGGATAATCTTGTTAGAAATGGCTAGGCAATTTTCAGATGCTCACGAGCATATCTGGCATAAAAAGAAGCATTGTTGGGATTTTCCAATCTCAATAGGTCCCCATTGACTGTAGGACATGAAGATATGCAAGTCACTAGCCTTTGAATGGGATGAGTACCTATTGCAGAATTTCAATCTCATAAGGACCAGGTTTGATCTGATTCTGAGGATGTCTTGGACCCCATCCACAACTGAGATAAGATATAAACTAGGGAAATCCTCAATGCAGAGGTGGATAGGGATGAGAATGATGACATAAACTTTAAAGCTAGACATTTCATCAAAGTGATGAAGGAATGGATCACCTGTCCATTTCCAATGGACTCTATGCCAATGAAGCAATAGCCAACTCAGCCTTCTAAAGAAAAGAAGAAGAATGGAGAAAAGGTGTTGATGCCATAATTCAAAGAGGTTGCACCACTGAGGCCAGAGATAGTATACAGACATGAACATCCTACAACATATGGGTTGGCTACTCATTCTAAGAAGCTAAAGACCAGAATTAATAGAAGTATAGCACCCCCAGATGCTCCTTCTTCTAGCAGTCTAGAACCTCCAGGTGCACCCAAGAAGGCACCAAAAGTTAAGATAACTGGACCTAGGCCTATCAGAGTGATCAAGGGACATGTGTAAAAAAGAAAGAGATCCTCAACACCTACCCACATGGACACTCTTTTGGAGGAGGATGATGAAGATGAGGAGGATAATGTACCCCTCAATAGAAGAACCCAATCAATGGGATTCCTGAAGAAAAGGAAGCTACAAGAAGAAGATGTGCAAGAAGATGTTGAAGTAAGATCCCAACTATATGGGATGATAATAATGTAAGAGGGGGATGTATCAAGAATGTGATATGTGAGGGTAATATAGGATCTACCCCTAATCCCAATTCCCAAAATAAGAGATCCAAATTGATTAATCACAAAGAAGTGATCAATGTGCAAATGAATCAAACTATGGAGAATATGAAGAAAGGAGGAAATCCTATCATTTTCTATAGAAAGTATGTGCTTGAAATATTAAATTCATAAAATAAAAATACTAACCTCAAAATAGGGTAAATCTAGAAAAGACTATTTTCTGATGCCTACATATAGTTTTGGGGAATTCTGCAATTTGCTTCGGACTAGAAATGTCGAGACAGAGAAAACCTAAAAAAAATTTGTCTCTCAATGTCAGGCCAACCTTGACCTCAAAATCAGGGCACAATCTTACCCTGGGGCATAATCTTACCCCCCACTAAAGATCAACCTTGACCCAAAATAGCTCCGATGGAAATTATGTTCGCGGATCTTGAAAGTTCACCGAAAAGGGTATCCAAATCTAAACTATAATTCACTGTCATGTACCTATATCTACAAAAAAAATGGTTTTTATTGTTTGGATGGGGGGTTTGCCTTGGTCAACCCTAGTTTGGAATCAACCTTGAAATATAATTGAAATTGTAATATATAAACAAAGTAAATGGAACTATTCACCTTGCTTATGTTGAAATCCTTATGGAGGATTCGAATCCTTGAATCCACAAGTATGGATTCTCCAAATGAATGTAGAATTGTATGTAGGATGTCTCAAATCAATGGCATTAGATCTTCAACACCAATCTTGAATAGATCTTAGCATATAAAGAGGCTTGGATGAATGTGAATGGATAAATCTTCAAGAGGACTCCAAAGAGATTGAATCCTTCAATGGCTAACAATGGATCTCCTTGATGAATGCTTGAATGCTTGAATCCTTGAGGATGAATGAATGTTTTAATGATTTCCTTCTTCTTCTTTCTTTCTTTCACTTGAGAGCTTGATCATGAAAAGTGGATTTTAGATATCATGCATTTGCTTGATTGTGGATGGATTGAAATGAGAGAGGAAGGCCTCCTTTTATAGTGATCTAGGGCACAAACTTCTAGAGAGTCTAACATTGGAGAATTAAATCCCAATTAAACTTAACCCCTAGAAATGGACCTAGATTAAATGCAATTTAAGAGTTTACCATTCTAAAATATGAAACAGCCGACCCAAAAGCGGAAAAATAAAACTTTCTGAAGCCCAACATCCTGAAACCTTTGAAACTTAAAATTGGACCCAGGTTCAAGGTCAAGGTCAACTCTACCCTACCCTAGGTCAGGGTTGAGGTCAAACTTGACCTAGGAGGTTGACCTTGACCCTGAGGCCATAGATCTTAAATTCTCAGGACTAGGTGCCATAAACAGGTTGGAAATAGGTGGAGAGAGAAGTAGAACATGGGGGAAAAGCCAAATCCATGCAAAAACCTATTCAAGGCACTTGACATGACCCCAAACCACTTACCTAGAGGGCTAAACATTCTTATCATGGAAGTGCTTCCATTTTAAGATGATACATTAAGCCCCCACTTTAGCAAGAGTATGGACTCGATGCAAACTCTTGGTAAAGGAGATCATAATGAAAAAATAATCTTATTGAAATCAAAGGGACAAATGAAACCTCAAGCCCCCAGACCTCAACTCTTCATCAACTTCCAAGATTAAAATAAGAGAGACATCTCTAAAAAAAGGGAAAGAGAGAGAGAATGTGATTACCTCACCCAATGAGAACTTATGTCCCATTGTGAACCACACAAGGAAATGACGCAAATGGAAAGATGGAATTGAACTGCCTAGTGAATGTGGCTACTCACTAGTCAACCCATCAAGGATTCACCCTCAAGAATATTCTATTCCACAAGAGTAAAACCAAAAGAAAAAGAGATCTAGTCTTAAGGACACCTTCGACCTTAAGGGATAAAAAAATTTTAAACTGGAGGGATCAAGAGATCCTAAATAAAAATCCATGCTTTAAGGATTTGTCACTAATCCATTAAGGGAGAAAAGTATCTTGAAAAATAATATATGTATATCAAAAAGTGTATGTGTGCAATAGGTGAGCAGAGTGCATGCCCCCACATTAAAGTCATTGCTAACACTTTAACAAGAGAAATAGCTTTAACAGAAACATAAACAACTCCACTGATTATGTTTCCACTGCAAGATGCCCCCAAATGAAGACAAATCAAGGGAAATACCACATAAACATATAGAGAACATAGAAGGGATCTACCTATCGTGGGGTCAGTATGATCATAAGATAATATATATATGATATTATTACAAATTAATTGACATCATTCCCTAAAGAAATTAAAACTATAATCACAATGGAGGAAAGATCACATAAGAGATACGAAGAAGAATCTTTTCAGACCATGACATGGAGACCAAAAAGAATCAGTGCTACCAAGTTGTGAATCCAAGTAGACTATACAAGGAAATATTTACAAATAATATCATAGGTACAACATAACATGAAACAAAATATAGAAGAGAAAAGATACATATAGAGGAATTGTACAACAAGTTTTATTCCTTCATCATCTTGTACCAACAAAGTAACAAGGGTCATATAAAAGAATCTAACAACATTTAGCAAACACATCACAGGAGAAGCATAGTAGAACAAGCAAGCACACAACAAAGCTACCATAAAGGACAAGCTAATAAAGCATGCTACCTACTCTCCCCATCTTATTCTATATCATTTAGGGAAGGTGGGTAACTCACAAGAGGGACTATATCCAACACATTAGGAATGATAGCTAGTTCCAAAGAAGGATCCTCTTGAGAATCATAATGTTCGATACTAGGTGTAAGTGTCAATTGTGATGAAAGCATATTAGGTAAACCAATGTCAATGTCAATAGTCTCATATTCATCATTAAAATCATCAAGAGTATCTTCTTCATCTAAATTAATCAAAATAGGATCTAAGATATGAATAGGATCATCATAATCTTGCACTTTAACATCATTATTAGCAACAACTTCTTCTAACACATCATGCATAGGTTTATCTGAAGAAGGTAAAGAATTTTGAAGAGTAGAAGTATGAGCCTTAGCTTGAGAATGATGCTTCGTATGATGTTCATTAGCAGATCGATTACATTTTGTCTTACTTGAAATATGTTGAGAACTAGGAGGAGCAATTACTAGATCCTTCACAGGTTCTCTAGGAGGTTTAGTAGGATTCTTAGCAGACTGACAAGCAATGCTAGGAGCTTTATTAATAGATGTAAAAGCCATAGATAAAGGAGGTATGCAAGGTGTAGGAAAAAGACCATGATTAAGATCCATCGTAGGTATGCTTAATTCAAGAATCTTATGATGCTTATAGGCTTGATATGAGCGGAAAATATTATCAGGTCAAGAAGGACATGAATTAGTTAATGAAGGCCAAAAGAAGTCAAGGGTAGCACAATCCCTAGGCCTAGAAGGTTGATATAAACTATAATTAATCATCTTCACTTCTTCATCATGCATGAATTTAAGACACTTATGGATAGGTGAAGCAACAACATGCATGGCATTTAACCATAGAAAACTAAGCTTAACTTGAAATTGATCGGAAGTAGGAACACCAAAAAAGGTAGTGTTCACAATTTTACCACAAAGTTCAATCGGTAAGTTAATAGAACCAAATGATGGATAAAGAAACCCATTACAAGTTTGAATCCACACATCAGATGTATCATAAGAATCACGTTGCAAGTTTCTCATAAAAAGATTTTCTTCAATAATAACATTGACTAAGGATGTAGGATCAACAAGAAAACCACGGGTAGGTATCTAAGAAATCCTAGCATAAATGTAAAGGGGACCATCAAGAGCTTTAATAGTCTCAGAATCATCAAAGGTAATCAAGAGTTCCTGAGATCTTTTATTCTTAGGTTGCTTTCAAGGTTTAAATTGAGTTTTCAGTTTAGGCTGTGATTTTGGTTGAGGTTGAGATGGAACTTGAGATTGAAGCTAAGGTTGAGGCTGAGGTGGAGATATAGATTGAACAACATGCTCCACATGGTTAACAATGTGATTAAGATCATCCATCTTTGAATCATAAACAATATCCATAAAAAATGGCTGAGCAATGGTATTAGTATCATGTGTAGGTAAAGGATTCGTATAGATTTGAAGGTTTTGATTAGGAGGAGAGACATATTTGTTCCTGCTACCATCAATATTATCAATAGATAAGGCATTAGAGTTGATTAATTCTTGAACCTTATGTTTTAAAGAATAGCATTTTTCAGTATCATGACCATTCTGATGATGATATTGACAAAAATCTTTAGGATCAAAAGATTTGGATGCTATTGTAGCAAGTAACAGATGTTGAATAGCAGGTAAAGTAATCTTATTAGTAGTTAACAACCTATTCATAATAGAATGTAAAGATTTAAAAAGAGGAGTAAACATATGATTTAATCAAAAAGCAGTGGATGCAGAAGTGGCATTGTGAGATGTAACAACAACTTGATCAGCAACTGCATTTGCTTGTTTATTTATCGAAATAGTTATTTAATTTTTGAAATTTGTTTGGATTAGGAGTGACATCACTCTTATCAACTGAAACAGGAGCCATTGGAGTGTTTCTCTCAAATTGACTCACTTGTAATTTATAATGATGAAGCGCTACACAAAGTTGTTGAAAAGAGGTAAATTTAGTAAGCAGAATCTTATCTCTAATATCCTTTTGCAAATTTGAAATAAACATATGTTGAATATCAATATCAGGAATAGGATAAGAAATTTAAGCATGTAAATGCTTAAATCTACCAGTAAATTCAATTAATTTTTCCTTAGCACTTTGTTTACAATGCATTAAATCAGTCAAAGACACTTGCGGGCCAATGTTATTTTGAAATTGTTGAATAAAATCATTAGCAAGTTTTGGAAATGAGTCAATAGAATAAGGAGGCAAGGAATAGTACCATTGTAAGGCCTTGTCATGAAAAGTTCTAGCAAACAACTTGGCTAAAATCCTATGGTCATAAGCATAATCACTACAAAGGATTTGAAATGTTTTAACGTGATGAACAGGGTCTCCCTTACCATTGTAATTCTCAAGATGAGGCATATTGTCTTGCTGGGGAACGGGACTATGACTAATGTCTCAAGACAAAGGACTTCCCATGTCACATGTAGGAATGCTAAACTTGTTTTGAGCAAAGGATGCAAGTTGTTGCTGTAAAGATGACACAGTTTGATCCAAACTAATGATTATTAAATCATTAGAAGAAATAGGAAGAATAGAAACATTAGAAACACTAGGTAAAGTGTATGAAGCTACAAGAATGGAAGACACAACTAGAGAAACACTTGGAACTATAGTTGGAAGAGGATTAGAATAAGTAAAAGGAACATTATGATAAGAAGGTTGTGATGTAGGAAGGGACATAGGAGGAACACTCATAGCAATAGATGAAACCGTCGCAGTCACCAAAAAAGGAGTATAGGTAGGAATACTAGATAAAGGAATAGAAGAAGGTTCTATACTAGTAACAGGAGGAATCAACCCTAAATCTTGAGCTTCTTGAGCTAAAGGTTTAAAATTTAAATGCACAAGATGAGTAATACCATGCAAGAGATTAACACCTTGATCACTATCATGAAGAACTTTCTTAAGAGCCTTGATAGCTTGAATAGAATCTTGATTATGGTTTTCTTAAATAAGCCAATTATGCATTTTATCAAGTTCAGTTGAGATTTTTTGGACTTGTTTAGGAGGAAGTCTTAAAGCATCATCCTTGTCATGAGATGAGTGAGAAGATTTTTGCTCCATAATAGGATTGAAATCATGAATAATCAAATTTTCATCAGGGAACCTAAGGAAAGGAGAGGAAGACTTAGGATGAAAGGCACCCATAAGTCTACAACTTCATCTAACCGGAATATTATAAGTAGGACTAGAGGTAGTAAATCTCATATACCAATGCAATGCAAATGAACTAAACTAAGAAAACATAAAGCATGAACAAATGAATATTTTTGTATTTTAAAGAGATTTTGCAATTGTTTTGTATTTTTGAAATATAAATGAAAGAAATCTAATAAGCATACAAGATTTAACATAAAAGGAAAATATAACACCAAAAAGATAATATAAAGGGAAATCTAACACCACAAACACAATAGGGCATCTAATTCCACAAAAGAAAAGAGGGTAAGCATGTCAGGTTCACCAAAATGTATGGGATGATAATAATGTAAGAGGGGGATGTATGAGGAATGTGACATGTGAGGGGAATATAGGATCTATCCCTAATCCCAATTCCCAAAAGAAGATATCCAAATTGATTAATCATAAAGAAGTGATCAATGCACAAATGAATCAAACTATGGAGAACATGAAGAAATGAGAAAATCCTATAATTTTCTATAGAAAGTATGTGCTTGATCTTAAATTCATAAAAGACAAATACTAACCTCAAAATAGGGTAAATTTGGAAAATACTATTTTCTAATGCATGTGTACAGTTTCAGGGAATTTTGCAACTTTCTCCGGACTGGAAATGTCGAGATAGAGAAAACCCAAAAAAATTTTGTCTCTCAAAGTCACGTCGACCTTGACCTTAGAATCAAGGCACAATCTTACCCCAAGGCACAATCTTACCCCCCACTAAAATTCAACCTTGACCTAAAACAGCTCTGACAGAAATTCTATTCGCAGATCCTGAAAGTTCACTGAAAAGGGTATCCAGATCTAAACTGCAATTCATTGTCCTATACATGTACCTATAGAAAAATGATTTTTTTTGTTTGGATGGGGGGTTTTCCTTGGCCAAACCCCATTTTGGAATCAACCTTGAAATATAATTGAAATTGTAATATATAAACAAAGTAAATGGAACTATTCACCTTGCTTATGTTGAAATCCTTGTGGAGGATTCGAATCCTTAAATCCACAAGTATGGATGCTCCAAATGAATGTAGAATTGTATGTAGGATGTCTCAAATCAATGGCATTAGATCTTCAACACCAATCTTGAATGGATCTTAGCATAGGAAGGGGCTTGAATGAATGTGAATGGAGAAATATTCAAGAGGTCTCCAAAGAGATTGAATCCTTCAATGGCTAACAATGGATCTCCTTGATGAATGCTTGAGGATGAATGAATTATTGAATGATTTCCTTCTCCTTCTTTCTTGCTTGCACTTGAGAGCTTGATCATGAAAAGTGGATTGTAGATATCATGCATTTGCTTGATTGTGGATGAATTGAAATAAGAGAGGAAGGCTTCATTTTATAGTGATCTAGGGCACAAACTTCTAGAGAGGCCGACATTGGAGAATTAAATCCCAATTAACCTTAACCCATAGAAATGGACCTATATTAAATGCAATTTAAGATTTTACCATTATGAAATCCAAAACAGCTAACCCGGAAGCAGGAAAATAAAACTTTCTGAAGCCCAACATCCCGAAACCTCTGGACCTTGAAAATTAGACCTTTGGTCAGGGTCAAGGTCAACTCTGACCTAGGTCAGGGTCAAGGTTGACTCTATCCTAGGTCAGGGTCAAGTTTGACCTTGACCTAGGAGGTCAACCTTGATCCTGAGGTCATAGATCTCAAATTCTCAAGACCAGGTGCCAAAAATAGGCAGGAAATAGGTGGAGAGAGAAGTAGAATAGGGGGAAAAAGCCAGATCCATGAAAAGACCTATTCAAGGTGCTTGACATAACCCCATACCACTTACTCAGAGGGATAAACATTCTTATCATGCAAGTGCTTCCATTTTAAGATGATACACCAACAAGAGCAAGTAAATTTGATGGACGCTCTGGGTGATGATGAATTTGATATCTATGACTTTGAAGGCCTTCATGGATTCAAAGAAACTAAACAAAAAGCTCCAGCTAAAGGGCCTTCTATAGAAAAACCCTTCTCATTCATTTCCCTCCTGACATAATTCACAGGTCCTTTGGATAATGTAGGAGATGAGGTACAGTGGGAGTCTGAGGAGTCAGTCAAAGAGGTTACAGACTAGGTTCGAAAGGAGACTACTGAGTCAGGAAAAGATTCTCCTATAGGGGTTACCTTCAAAGAAGACATTGGAACCCAAGTCCCTTCATATCTACAACAAGTTCCAAATCTACCTCCTCTTGTACAACAAACTCCACTTCCACCTCAGTAGCAAACACCATCTACCACTCCACTTCCACCTCCAGTTTAAACCACTCCACTACCACCACAACCTCTACCTTCTCATATTCTCATGCCTACTCTACCTCTAGTTCAAACCACTCCAATGCCTTCACCCACTCCTCCCCCTTCTCCTACTCCCCCTACACAAAACCCTCCAGTTCAAGCACCTACTCATCCACCTTCTAAAATTGAGATAGTTGCATAAGGTCCTCAAGAGCTAGAAAAGGAAACAAAGGTAATCAATGAGGTTCCATCTAAAGAACAAGCTAGATCAGAAGGATGGGTCAAAAGAGAGGAACACGTAAGTATGGGAGAGGAGCAAAGTATAGGGGAAGAATAGGAAACAATGAGAGAAGAGGATGAAATTCATGAGGAAATTGAGATGGAGAAAATTGTTGTTGTCTTGAGCTTAGTCATGCCATATGAGCCCATAAATACCTTCTCTAAACCCACTTAGTTTACTAAGGAAATTGATGCAGTCAAGGATGGAGAATCCAATTAAGGACTGTCTGACCTTATAGCCAAACCATTACATAGTATAATTAAACAATAACAACACCAAATCTGAGATACAATAGGAATCTTTATTCAATAATTCACTAATTACATGCAATGTGCCAGGCTATAAGGCCTTCCTGATTACAACCAAATACAAAGCAAGTAACAGTCTACAAGATCTCATAGGATCCAAATCTTTTCCACAACTTCACCACTCAGCTAGCCCAGGTCTTCAACACCATAGGACACTGATAGGAATCTTGGGGAATATCTAAACTTGTACTCACCACTTCCAAGCAATCTTCCTATTCCTAAGCTCGTAGGCTACTAACTTTGCTTCGCATTTTCCTCCTTAAACAACTACCCAAACATCCTATAAATACTCATCATCAGCCACAAGTCGGCTCGATGAAAAAATAAACTCCTATGAATAATTAACAAATGCCAAAACATCAGTCAGCTTACAAATAGCCCTACAATAAAATATATTTTCCAAGATGGCCCCAAACGGCCATCAGATCTACATAGAATAATGCAACACACTAGATCTAGGTCCTCTCACATTCGATGATCAATCCATAACTTAAGGATCATGACACAAATTAAATGCACTAGTTGGCCAAGCAAGAACATCAGTCGGTAAGAATGATTACCGAGCAGCAAAGAAATAACCGAGCGCCAGTGAACTGACAAAGTCAAGCATCATCGAGCAACGTATTTATCATTGAGCACCAGGAATAAATGATGCCTTCAATTACCGAGTGTTCTTCAGAGACCGAGCAACCCGATAAATATTGAAATGGAGAAAAATATTTCACTAAGATCAACTCAAACATATTTTTGGGTGATACAGGATTGCCAAGAATCCTAGGATGCTCCTGCATCAAACACCCCAAGTAAAGAATATTTTCTCATAAGGAAATCAAGAACATCTCAAGGTAATTAGAACAGGTATGCCAAATCTATTCTTAACCCATATCTCTTCTTGTCCTTCATTCCAAGTTGTCTCTACTTCATTCATTATCCCCTACAACAAGCTTTCCTATTGTCCACCTTTCTCATCTTTTATGTCTGCAACTGATAACAACCAATTCTGACCATTCCTTCCACTACCGATCACATCAGTACCTCAGTAAATTTCATCCTCTTCAAAATCCTCAATCAACTTAGTATCATCTGCATCTCTCTTTTTCATAAATGTCATCATCTGCTATACTATTTCTATTAGAAAGACCATTTTCCTCTTAAGCTCAAAAAACTCATCAGATATATCTTTCTCCTTCTCCTTCAAACTAGTCTTTGTAGGAATAGGTTCATCAACCTTGTGCCCTTGAGGTTTGTCACTGTCACATGGACAACACCTGATAACTCCACATTCCTTAGTCCCTATCTCCTGTAAAGGTATCATCTTATGTCGAGCTCCTTCATGCTTAACCACATAGGTGTTTGCACGACCATCAAACAAAACATTTCTATCAAATTGCCAAGGTCTACCAAGCAATAGATGACAAGCATCCATAGGCAATACATCACACAATATCTCATCATGGTAAGATCCAATCTAAAAATTAACCAAGCATTGTTCTTCAACTCTCACCTTAGAAACCTCTTGTATCCAAATAACCTGATAAGGATTAGGGTGTTTGCTTCTTTCCAAACTCAATTTACTAACCATCTCTTCTGAAACAAAGTTTTTAGAACTGCCACCATCAACTATGACATTACATACCTTTTTCTTGCACTTACATCTAGTTTTGAACAAATTTATCCTTTGTACTGGTTCATGGACACATGCAGCTAACCTCCTGGTGATAAGAGACTCACCTTTTTTGCAACATTCACAATATCCTCCTTAGCAGCTAATGCAACTCTTTTCTTAGGACAATGAAAACTTTTGTGACCTGCTTCACCACAATTATAACAAGTACTAGTGAACTCATTTTTCCACCTTCCTCTCTATCCACTATTGAAATTCTTAGTACCTTGACTAGTACTAGATCCCACATCATTCTTCATAGGATTCTCTCCCACATTACCTTCAGCAACTGTTTCACCAGTTTTACCACCTTTATTCCTATTGTTTTGTCTTCCTTCAAACTTATTCAGCTTCTCTTCAATCTTTAATGCCATCTAATAAGAATCTCCTATTTTTGTCATCTAAATAGTAAGTAACTCTTCTTGAATACTAGGTCTGAAACCATAAACATACCTAGCAACCTTCTCTTTGTCAACTTCAGAATGACCAGTCCTAATCACGATTCTATAAAACTCCTTAGTATACTCCACTAATTTTTTAGTCTACTTCAAGGCTTGCATCTTCTTAAACATGTCCAATTCATAATCCACCAGAATGAATTGCTTCTTTAACTTGTCAACCATTTGGTTCCATTTAGTAATCTTTTCCTTTCCTCTCCTACTTCTTTCCAACTGAATTTCTCTCCACCAAATATTTGCATGACCTTTCAGCTTAGTATTTGCAAATCTAACTCTATCATGATCTTCTATTTCTTCATACTCAAACTATTCATCAATCTCATTGATCCAATTAATCAATTCTTTTGGTCTAAGGCTTTCAGAATATGTAGAAATTTCAATCTTAGGTCTTTTCCCAATTTTAGACATAGCTTTTAGGATTCTATTTTCCTCTGGATCTCGAGCTTCTTCTACAGCTTCTTCAAAATGATCTTCTTCAAATTCATCATCATTATCTTCTTTCAAGGTAGTCTTCTTCTTTCCCAATTCCTCTTGTAGGTCTTGCACTTGTTTCTGCAAAGCCCTAAAATCATCAAGACTGAATTCTCCAACAGCTTCCTCCTTTGAGATCTCACAAGCTCTCCTTAGAGGCATCTTCAATCCAAACTTAAATTCACTCTGATACCACCTAATGTAGTCAAGGATGGAGAATCCAATTAAGGACTATCTAACCTTGTAGCTAAACCATTACACGACAGAACTACACAATAACAACACTAGATCTGAGATAAAATAGGAATATTTATTTAATAATTCACTGATTACATGCAATGTGTCAGGCTGTAAGGCCTTCCCGGTTATAGCCAAATACAAAGCAAGTAACAGTCTACAAGATCTCACAAGATCCAAATCTTTTCCACAACTTCACCACTCAGCTAGCCAAGGTCTGCAACACCATAGGACACTAGTAGGAATCCCAGGGAAGATCTAAACTTGTACTCACCACTTCCAAGCAATCTTCCTATTCCTAAGCTCGCAAGCTACTAACTTTGCTTTGCATTTTCCTCCTTAAACAACTACCCAAACATCCTATAAATACTCATCCTCAACCACAAGTTGGCTAGATGAAACAATTAACTCCTATGAACAATTAATAAATTCCAAAACATCAGTCAGCTTACAAATAGCCCTACAATAAAATACATTTTCCAAGATGGCCCCAAACAGTCATCAGATTCACATAGAAGAATGCAACACAATAGATCTAGGTCCTCTCACATCCGATGGTCAATCCATAACTCAAGGATCACAACCCAAATTAAATGCACCAGTCAGCCAAGCAAGAACATTAGTTGGTAAGATCGATTACCGAGTAGCAGAGAAAAAATTGAGTGCTAGTGAACCAACCAAGTCAAGCATCACCAAGCAATGTAGTTATCGTCGAGTGCCAGGAATAACTAACACCTTCAGTTACTGAGCATTCTTTAGAGATCGAGCAACCCGGTAAACACTAAAATCAAGGAAAATACTTCACTAACTAAGATCAACTCAAACATATTTTTGGGTGATACGGGATTGCCAAGAATCCTAGGATGCTCTTGCATCAAAAATCCAACCAAGGTGTTGGTGTCCAAAATGACACTTATGCTCTAATAGGCTGCCAATATACCCTCAGATGGATCTTAGGAATGGTTAGCTCCAAAATTACTATGAGGTCTTAGGGTAACTGGACCAACTATAGGGACAAGACTGCCCTCTTCTACTTCTGGCTCTGCAAAACCAAGGCGGGTGCACCTAACCTAGTATAAAATAGACTTCATACACCAAGAACTAGGTTTGAATAATAGATAAATGGATAGCAAGAAAGTACTGAATGTTAACCACACACTCATTGACTCTCCATTGCTATGGGGTACGACCTTATACAACCAAATACTAAAAATTTGAAGGATGGTTCTTAATCTTATATGTTTGAATCATAATAATCTAAGTCAGGATATGTCATCAAGGAAATACTCATCTAGGCCAGTGCCTCATCCATTGGGCAAGTTTTCTTAAATAGATCACATACACACACCAGAATTATATCTGAGATTCAAAGCCATAAACACATCTATAATCTTCTTTACTACTTATATGAAATCCTCACATAGACAAGAGATAGACCTATGTCTCATCTAAAGCATAATTTAATCTAATCCTTGATTAGAACTGAAGAATGAAGACACATACACAAACAAGTACGTAGTGAACTAGAAAGTTCAAAATCTATCTACAATGACACAAAGGAGAGATAAGGATCACATATTTGCATTAAGTATGAAGAATCCTTAAGTGCATACAATCAATTCAAGCATAACAAGCTTGCAAACTATAGCTTAGTCCTACAACTTTCATTCAATTGCCAACACAAACTAAGTCAGATCATTACAATTCAGACTGGGCAGAGGACTCACAACCGAAAAAGATTGAATACCAAACTCCCAATGCTACAAAATGATCATGAAAATCCCTTTATACTAGGGTTACAATACAAGCATAATGATCATTTGAAAACAAGATTCAAATCCACCTAACCCCACCAAGAAATTAACACAGACAAGACCAGGAACAGGCTGCCACATCAAGCTCAACTAGTCAAAAATCAACAGCTAACCAGCCTTGTACTGGTCCAAGTACCGAATCATCATCAGACCCTAAGAAATTAGGCCAAAATGACCCCTAAAATACATTTCAGGGTACTAAATCATTTATTCTCCTATGGCAAGACATTCCTCTGCAACTACCATGGAAACCTGGACCGCAATGCAATGCTTGGCTATCAATTCCACCCACTCTGGCCGCTCAAAAATTGAATTTATGGTACTTCCTTGCTTGAAAACCTCTGCAGAGTTTGAAATTGAATCCTAACAGTTACCTCATGGTGCCATCAACAAATCAGCGGTCCTTGTTTGAATCTCTATTATCTTTAAGTCGTGACCGTCCGATTAATTCTATCTTGCAGGCTTACTTTTCTTTTTAAAACAGTGCCCGGTCAAATCTATCAACCTGCTAGCACAGACCAACTGGAAACTGCCATGACACCACCTACCAATAGGACCACCCAAAAATTGTAGATGGGCCCCAGCACACATGGCACCCTATCGCATGATCGCATAGCCCGAAAATGGGCTACGCGAACATGCAACCACCCGTAGACCGCTACCTTGCCGCAACAGCATGAAGACAATAGAAAATGCCAGTCACATGATTGCATAGCCTTGCAAAAGGCTATGTGAACATGTGACTAACCACCAGCAAACCGCTGCCACAACCTACCACCACATTCGGAAGACACCCCATCACCTACTACCGGGCCCCAAGGACACATGGCAAGCGGTCTCATGATTGCATGTCAAAAAAGTCTCACATGCGGCCATGCGACAGCCAATAAGGACATGCCAATGGTCACCCCTCTGACACCGGGCCCAGGAAAAATAAGGCCGAAGACTTAAGAAAAATTAAAGCTTGCAGGGCATGACTTAGGAAAAATTAAAGCAGCCAGGGAACCTGAGACTTAGGAAAATATTTTAAAAGGGACCCGCCATCAAGTCGGACCTACATAGCTAAGACCGGTGAACAAGGAGTTTCAAAAACACACAGGGTCTTATTTGAATATTTGAAAATCAATGGCTAGTTTCTGAATCATTACAAGGGGTTAAGGACCAGGGAGCTAGAAAAATTTGTAGAGACCAGGGGAAAAAAGGCTATGGCCATGAAATTTTTTGCATGTGCTAACACAAGGGTAACAGTATGTACCAATGAAGATGACACAAATATGGCAGCACTTGGACAAGCAAATCACCAAGTAGAATCTAGTACCCAGGCAAGGACCCTATCCTATGTAATGGAAGATCAGGCGAGCAGGTGGAAGGCTCAAGTGGAAATTCCTACAATGAATGTCAACACAGTAGAGATCACTCTAGAAGACTATGTGCTGGAAGAGGTGGACCTAGGAGAGCCAACAAGAGAGTGAAGTAAAACTCTGTCTATGCTAGGATTGAAGCATGCATTGGGCTTCATGGACAAAGATGAGGAGAAGATAAAAGCCTTAAAGGAGAAAAATGAGGTGATGAGAAAGTTTATTCTTAAGACAATCAGTCCCATTGACCCTAGTAACCCTGAGGCCTCATTATAGGCTATTTTGGAAAAGAAGGGTGCTTCAAAACTACCGGCAGATATCCCTCATTCATTCATTCATGTGTGTACAGATTGGAAGGTAGATTTTGAAGGGTTTTCTAAGTCAGCTCTTAGAAATATTTTGAGGCCCTTCAGGGGTATTCTTCGGGGGATAATCTATTTGGTTGAACTTATGAGTGGAGAAGATGGCCTTGAGAGAATTACAAAATGGCAAAAGACCCTTGAAGATCTCACAATAATAAGGATGCAACGATTCCAAGTTTTGGTCAAGATATACGAGGGGTCAAAATTAGATAACTTTGAAGAATGGATCAAGGACATCACTGGTGCCTTGAGTTTTTATGAGAATGCCTTAAGTAAAATAGATAAGAAGAGGGATGAAGGATTACTCTGGGTTGGCGAGATGCATAAGTTTTTTGAAGGATTGGACTTGGACCTATATGATGAAGATGATGAATAGATGATGCATCTCATTAATGATATCATAAGTCAATACCTTGATATCTTTAATGGAGTTAGAACAAAAGAAGATCTTCAACAGATATTCTATCAGAAGGAGGAGATGTAGAAGATGCTATCTCATGAAGAGGAAATAAGGGGGTTTTCCAATGAATTAGTCACCTTCCAGAAGAAACAATAGGAATGCCTCAAAGGTGTCAAGATGGTGGAATTTGAAGAAGTACAAGAGATCGTGGACGAGCTCTGCAAGGCTCACCCAAAAATCCTTCCAAGTCGCTAAGCGCTCATTTTTTACTTAGCCAATTTTGTATGAAGGAAGATATTTTTTTCACACTTAGCCAATTTTGAGGATCAAGAATTTCACCATTTCATCCTTATAGGATTTTTGGCCTCTGAAAGTTTGAAACTTTTAAATGAGTTGCTTTAACACTTAACCATTTTTTGAACTCCATTTTGTCGGGGTGATGGTCGGGGTCTGAAATTTTTGAGGCATCACCTCCAATAACTCCAGTCTTCTCTAGTTGCTTTTTTAGTCAAATTGATCACTTCGATGAGTTTTTTTCTACATGATTTGAGGGCATCTTCCAGTTAAGTCCATGGATAAGAGCTACAATAGTGAATAAAGGGCACAACTATAAGTTTCAAGAAGAACATGCACAGGTTCTAGGCTTTGATTTTGACCATACTCTACTCCTAAATTGTAATGCAAGAGGTTCAATTCCATGCTAGAGTAGTTTAAACTTGTTTTAGGGATAGTTTCTTTCATGTAAACTCTAGTTTAGATTTATTTTCAAGTTTTTATGCAGCTAAAACCCTAGCTACGAAATTAAGAGCACAACTCTATAAATAGTATGAAAATAATGTCATTGTTGGCAAGTTGTCTATACTAAGGTATATAACTTGATATAGTGTTTTCATTATGGCAACAAAGTTATATAGTAGTTTGGAGTTAGTACACCTGATAAGAAGATCAAAAATCAGCTAAGTGTTGAAGACTGGATAGTGTATAGAGTTCCTGCAGCTCAAACCATCAGCGCACATGTGTACGAAAGAATTATGGTATGCGCCCTGGAATTTAAGTTTGTTAGACTATACTCATGCTTAGTATATGAGCACATAAGCAGATGTGCAAAGATGAGAAAGTTACAGTCAGTTGAAGTTGTATAGCCAGTGTGTGCCAATAGAGAACAGAGCATGGAGCTGACAGTTAGTATTTCGGTTTTCGGTGATAATGTAATGTTTTATAGGCCATGCACCCATTGTATTTAGGTTTTTGACATGTTCATATGTATAATTGTAAGCACACTTAAGCCAATTCATTTGGAAGCATTGTTTCTAATTAGTTATAGGGCCGACCTAATTGTTTATTTTGTATGAGCATATAAATATAAGATGTGCCCATTGTATTCGGTATGGAAGTTGATAGAGAGTTGTGATAAGCAAAGTAGAGGTATGCGAAGATAGCATAAAATGTATTAGAGCTTTGCTAGAGTTCAAAGCATCAGCGCACCAAAGGAAATGATTTGACAAGCAATGTCACAGTGACAGTTCACCTAGTAGATATAGTGTGTATCTAAGATCAAAAGGTTGTAGCCTTCACCATTTGAGTAGTGAGCTCTAGGATAGTGAGTCCACTCCTCTAACATGGATATTGTAAAAGACTCCTAACAGGGTCCAATCGTTAACAAGGTCTACTATGCTTAAAGCATTGGAAAGCTACTCCTAACAGGGTAAAGGATCTTCTAACAAGGATCACAAAACACTAGTGCAAAATATTAGTGGGTGTCAATTCCCACCTGATTTTTTACCTATTTGGGTTTCCCCATAACCATATTGGTGTCTTGTGTTGATTTCATGTTTCATGTTTATGTGAATGTTTAATTCAATATTTAAGCATTTAAAGTTCAGTATAAAGATTAAAGTGAAAAGTTAAATTATAGTGAACACTGATTCACCCCCCCCCCCCCCCCTCTTAGTGTGCCCATTCCTAACAATTGGTATCAGAGCTCTAGCCCTCAACAAAGAAGTTTGACCACTTAAGGAGATCATGGAGAAAGTAGAAATGAAACATCTGAAGAAAAATCTTGAAGCTTCTCTTGAAGACCTAGACAAATCTGAAAGAGAAATTGAGAAACTAAAAGAGAAAGTTAGTGATGCTCAATTAGTCATCAAAAAGCTAAGAAGGGATCTGAAATAATGCTCTAACAGTGATCTAGGAGCAAAGGTCAAGAAATTGAATGAAGAAAATGCATCTATGAAAGAACTACTTGAAGAGTTCGATGATAAGCTGTTGAATAATCAGGAAGTCTACAATGAACAAGTCAAGGAGAACCTTCAACTCAATGAGGAATTAAGGGAAGCCAAGTTGGAAATCTCAGAGCTAAGGAATAGAAAAGAAAGATTGGAGTCTGAATTGAAAGAAGCAAAGAATCACATTGAAAAATTGCACACCAGTTCTGATTTGATAGAATCTCAGTTGTATGCAAGAAGAGCCAAAGGAGACACTAGTTGTATTGGATACAATGAAGCACAAAATTAGATTGACAATATGTGAGGAAGAAAGGAGACACAAAGAGACTCTACTGATACTAAGAAGACTAAAGATCAAACCAAAGACAATAGTGGTCCTCCTAAGAATGAGCGCAAGCCTGGAGAACGCACTTGTTTTGCATGTAACAAGCATGGGCACATTGTAAGGAACTATACAAAGGTAAGACCTTTTAATGGTTACTGTTATTCATGCAATAGATTTGGTCATAGAGTTATAAATTGCAAGACTAGTAAGAAGAATAGGATTCAGCATGATCATAGAAATAAGAATCAGACAAATGTAAGAAGTTCTCAGAATGTTACATGTCAGATATGTAACTATAATGGTCACTTAGCAAAATGATGTAAATTGGTGACTCATGTCAATGCGCTGAGGAATATAAGACCTCCAGTCATTTGTCACTCTTGTAACAAGGTTGGAAATATCTCAAAGTTCTGTAGTTCAAGGATGCAAGGTCAAGAAAGCCCTAAAAAGGCCAAAGAACCCATATTGGATCCTAAAGGAGAATTCAAGTTTGTGAAAGCCTCAGAGGATGTGAACTTGATTTGGATAGAAGGAAAGAAGGACAAAGTTGATGAGAATGTATTGGATGTATCCACAGTGGATGCACCCTCTACATCTAGATGAATGGCCCTTAGGGTCATAGGGGGAGCTAATTTATCTCTAGACCCCTACGTGGCTGGTATACTCATTCTTAGAGTATGCACCTTTGGACTAAGCTTTTGGAGTGTAAAGGAACCTTTGTACAAGAGCACACATGTTGATTGTAAGTAGAACTCAAGTTGGAAATTTTGAAGTGATAACCTCATTTAAACAACTTGCATTAATGGTAGAATTCTCACTTTAAGTACATAGAAAGTTGTTTGATCACTCATTGCATTCAAATTCAGAGAGATTGAAGAGCAGAAATAGCCTTGGAAGTTGTTGTCAAGACTTGGAGATTGATCTATCAGTGTTTGCAGTGCATTTGGTCAATTACAAAAACCCTAGTTCATTGCATCAATTTGAAAGTTGTCAGATTATCTCAGAGTTTAGTTGGAAAGTGATTAACAAGTAAGTCATGGCCACTCCCATAGTTTTTGATGTTGCTGAGAAGAAGAGATACATATTCAAGAAGCACCCATTTAAGTCTACCCTAGATGATTTAGAGGGAGCATTCTCCTACATGCCTATAGGCGTCATGCATGTGGAAGACATTAGGGCTTACATCTACTATAAGAAGGAACCAGTTAGGCTAGATAGGTTAAGGGTGCACATGGATACCATGTTGAAACTAGACAAAATATTCTTGGATGAATATGCTAAATGGAATGATCACCCTATTGTTGAGTATGCTATGGCCTATGAATTCTATGAGACGGAATGGATAAAGATTTTATTGAGAATAATTCATGATGATTTGTTTTGGATAGGAGATGTACCAGTAAGAATCACCAGTGACTTGATACATGAGATGACAGGTCTTTCTAGAATAGGAACCATCCTTCCTATGGGCAAGGATGTCAGAAAGATGGTTGAGCAAACATGTAAGTCAAGGAGTGATAGGAACAACATGACAATCGAGCCTATTGAGAAAGAAAACATCAAATTGATGTCTATGATACCAAGATACAAGTTTCATCACACCAATAGGGTGAATAGTGTGTCTACAGGCACCATTCTAGTAGCCATTAGACTTGTGAAGGATGATGGAGAGTTCAACTTGTGTGAGATCTTGCACACACAGTTGATTGATAACATCAAGGCTATCAAACATGACAAAATAAAGATATTCAAGTTTGGGTCATTAATCATATATATGTACCTTCATATAGTTGGAAGAGTTTCAGATATGTATTTGGACAAGTCCATTCCAACCATGCCACAGATATCCAACAAAGCATCCACTGAAAGTACTTTGAGAGATTATGTCACATTGGAATTGAAGACCTTTAGGTTTAAGATGCAAATGAGATAGAGAATTCTAGAGAGCATAGTGGAAAAGTACAAGGATTAAATATGCTTTATGGTTGAAACTAATACAACTTGTATGGAAGTTGTTGAGCATAGAACTAAGTGGATTCATCCACTTGGGTATGAGGTTTAGGAACAAGTTCTTGAAGCATATGTGTAGGTACTTCTATCAGCCCCTGAAGATCCTAATAAACCTAGATGGGGAACATATGAGGAGAAGACAAAAGAAGTAGATGCAAAGCTAAATAGTGTAGCAACAAAGAGAAAGGTTGCTAAAGTCACAACAAAAATCTTGAGAATACATGGTGTGTCTCAAGCAGACCTTGACAAAGCAAAAGAACAAAAGATTGCTTTGGAGCTGAAGAGTGCAAATGTAGCTAAGGCAGAATCTCATGATCCTAAGATGAAGAAGGTGAAGATAGAGAAAATTGATGATACTCCTTCTGCACCCAAGGAAACCCTTGACCTTACTACTCCTCCTGAGTATAAGGAAATGCCTAAGAGGAAGAAAGAGGTTAGCACCAGTCATCCATCCTCGAGAGTCATAAGAAATAGAAGGAACACCCAAGCACCTCCTTAAGTAAGCTTCAAGCCCAGTCTCAGTGTGCTAAATGCCAGGATAGTTGATGAGGGAAGAATTAATCAAGTAGGGAAGTTTTATGACAAGTATAGTGAAATTGACAAGTTAGAGATTCAAAGCATGATCATAAAGCACATGATCAAATTCAAAAGAATAGTCTTGGAACTTAAAACAATGATTCCAAACAATGTATGGAATATTCTTGAATTCCAAAAGAGACAGGCCATTGAGGAAGATCAGCGGATAAGGGAAAAGATTCTTGATGATACCCTTCCTGTATGTGAAATAGAAGAAAAGAAATTGTTGTTAGATTTGATGAAGCCTCACCATAGAACAAAGACAAGAACTCTAAACATAATGGATAAGAATTATGAGCTAATTGCAAAAGAGACAAAGAAAGCCTTTGAAAAGGTATTTATGGATAGAATCATGTATCCACCTGCTGCGCCCATAGCTAATGTACCCACAATGGTTAACAAAGATTCAGAGACTATCAAGGTACATACTACAGGTCCTTAGGTTTTAGCACCTACAATGGAAGCACAAATAGAGGCAGACAAGTCTGCACCCATCAAGGATAGCACCATTATCATTGATAATGTTGAGATAGCCATGGCGGCCACTGACATAGATTTGGAAAAGTTTGAGGAAGCTTTTGTGAGCACACAAGAAGCTGAAATTTTATGCAGCAACACACCTCCTAGTCAGCAAGAAGAGGTATTGATTGAAAATGTAACAGATAAGGAAGAAGAAGATAAGATGAAAGGAAAAGAACAAGAGAAAGATGAAACTTCTATTGAACTAGCCAAAGTAAAACTAGAAGTGATGGATAGCACTCCCATCACTCCCTCCTCAACATTGTTGTCAAGTTTGACACCTGACACATCTAGTTTGGATTCATGGAAAGAAGAAGACTTGATTAAGTTCAGTGTCCTACCTATGGAGAAGGCAAAGGAGAAACAAGTCATGAGAAATCCTCTCCTTGTGGAATCTATGAACATTTTGAACAATCTAGTGCTAGAAGACAAGAAAGTGTCTAACATACATTCAGTTGATGATGTGAGTACAGTCATCTCATAGTTCAAAAGTAATTTTTCAAGCCTTGAAGAATCTGCATCCAAATTTGTAGAAGAGAAGTACCTGGAGAAGAGATTGAATGAGTTGATGAGAAAATTTGCACTAGATTTGAATTCACTCAAGATAGGACAAGCATCTTTAAAAGAATTTTCTAATCAAGGAAGAAAATTCATTGCAGACTGCATGGATCAGGATAAGCTTACTGATGCCCATTTTAAGAAAATAAAAGAGGTAGAAGCTATGATTGAATAGGTGAAGAGTTCAATGATAGAAATGTCCACTAATGTGAATACATGCAAAAATGTCTACCAAGGTCAGTTGGACAAAATTGAGAAGGCAGAGAAAGAGATGGAAAAGATGAGGTCTAGACAAACTCAGTTAAGGAATGCTCTAGCATCCTCACTAGGCATTCTCAATCAGAACATAAAGGAGATTGATGCCATGATGATTACCTATGATCAAGGTCCAATCATAGATTTAAAGAAGATGGAGAAGCTTCAATATGCATTATGTGCCCATCTCCAGATAGTAAACTCATTGATAACCTTTTGGAAGAAGGAGATCCAGAACCTTAAGATAGCATATCTGAATGTTTTCCCTTAGTGAGTATGTGTAGATATAGTTTTTTCATACACCTTTGTCATTAATGTCAAAGGGGGAGTTGTGTATAGAATATGGATTATAATATGTATAGGGAGATATAAGATTATGTACAAGAAATGTATAGAAGACAAAAAGTTTTTGTGTTAAGGGGCAGTTAGCAACTTGGCCATATTCCTTTGTTGCCATCAATGACAAAGGGGGAGATTGTTGGAAAGTTGTCTATACGACTTGATATAGTGTTGTCATTATGGCAACAAAGTCATATAGTAGTTTGGAGTTAGCGCACCTGATAAGAAGATCAAAAATTAGCTAAGTGTTGAAGACTAGACAGTGTACAGAGTTCTTGCAGCTTAGAGCATCAGTGCATGTGTGTACGGAAGAATTATGGTATGTACCTTGGAAGTTAATTTTGTTAGACTATACTCATACTTAGTCTATGAGTGCATAAGCAGATGTGCAAAGATGAGAAAGTTACAGTCAGTTGAAGTTGCACAGCCAGTGTGTGCCAGCAGATAACAGAGCATGGAACCGACAGTTAGTATTTTGGTTTGCGGTGATAATGTAATGTTGTATAGGACATGCACCCATTGTATTTAGGTTGCCAACGTGTTCATATGTATAATTGTAAGCTCACTTAAGCCAATTCATTTGGAAGTGTTGTTTGTAATTAGTTATAGGGTTGACCTAATTGTTTATTTTGTATGAGCGTATAAATATAAGATGTGCCCATTGTATTCAGTATGGAAGTTGATAGAGAGTTGTGATAAGAAAAGTAGAGGTATGCAAAGATAGCATAAGATGTATTAGAGCTTTGCTAGAGGTCAAAGCATCAGCGCACCAAAGGAACTAATCTGACAAGCAGTGTCATAGTGATAGTTCACCTAGCAAATATAGTGTGTATCTGAGATTAGAAGGTTGTAGCCTTCACCATTTGAGCAGTGAGCTCTAGGACAGTGCGTCCACTCCCCTAACATGGATATTGTAAAAGACTCCTAACAGGGTCCAACCCTTAACAAGGTCTACTGTACTTAAAGCATTGTAAAGCTACTCCTAACAAGGTAAAGGATCTTCTAACAAGGATCACAAAACACTAGTGCAGAATATTAATGGGTGTTAATTCCCACCAAGGTTTTTACCTATTTGGATTTCCCTATAACCATATTTGTGTCTTGTGTTGATTTCATGTTTCATGTTTATGTGAATGTTTAATTCAATATTTAAGCATTTAAAGTTTAGTATAAAGATTAAAGTTAAAAGTTAAATTACAGTGAACACTGATTCACCCCCCCTCTCAGGGTTCTCATTCCTAATAGTAATTAAGGTCAGTTATTATTGTAATACAATACATACAATTGGTGCTTCAATCGTGGTTTGTCTACTATCTTTACAAAATTCATAAATGTGTGTTTGCTTGTTCATTTGTTTCAAAGAGACAATTGATTGTATGGTGATTTTGATATGCGACTCTTTTAGTCTGGTGTTTATCTTTGTTGCATTGTTTTGTTGTGACGAATTATTGGGAAGATCTCTCTTCAGTGCTTTAAGATAAATTTGTCTCACATGTGCATACATCTGTAGTGGCTTTGTGATCTAATGAATTTTGACTTATCATACATCTACGTTTATTTCCATTGATGATTGCATCTACTAAGTTGGGATTGTGATTTATTCAAATCTTTGTTTTGTGGGTTTTCCTTATCTTCTTGGTACTTTAATTTGCAAGGCAACGCAGCATCAGTTTATGTCCATTAGTTTCCTTTTCAACAAATTTGTTTCAGATTCTTGTTACCTTTCTCCTTACTTTCTTTTCAAATAAGTCATAGTAGATTAAATAGATTAACATTTCTTTCATCTAAAATATTCAAAAAATCCAAAAAGAGAAATATTGTTGTGTTTTAAGATTTGTTTTGCAGTCCCTCGAAGATCAAACTAGAAAAGGCCTCCTCGTGAACATATTCACATTTATCTTCAGTTGAGCTATCTAAGTAATTGAGACCCAACCCAGAAGGAATCTTGAGATTGATTTACATCATTCTTTCAAGAGGGGAATTTGCTCATGTAAATTCCTAGTCATTGTCTTGTGTAAAAACAACGCTCAACCCTTCTATTTAGTTCGGGGGCATTCTAAGGAAAGAAATCCCTTTTGACAATTTTTTGGCACACTTAGTTACATTAAATTTAATGAAACATCACCTCAAACTACTTCTCATAGTTAGGTGAGAATAGCTGATAAGGTCTCACCAAAATAAGTTGAACACTTCCTAATGAACATCTAATACGAAGTAAACTATTCAATAGCTTTATTTTTATTATAGAGTGTCACCTAATTTTCCTGCCATTTTGATTCCATAGTAGTGATGACCTGCTTTCTAATTATTGTCAAAAAAAAATTATTCACCATCTCAACATAATCTCAATGTTACCATTGCCTTAGCTAGGATGTCAATACCTCTGAATACGCTAATTTCTATGCCAAACATTGATCTTGTTGATATCTTCAAAGAAGAAATGTATGTGGGATTTTCTACAGCTACAGGGTGTGAAGCTGTTGAAGACCATTACATTTTGGTTTGGAGGTTCAATTTAGATGGCAGAGCACAAACTATAGAGCTATCCCATCTTTCTTCCTTCACAAGTTTAAAAGAGGTATTTGTAAGAATTATAGTTGGGGTTTCCTCGGGTTTGTTTATTTTAGTTCTTTTGGGTGGTCTAGTCGTATGGTACTGTTGAAACAGAAGAAACAAAGAGACATTGGTGAAGAATGGGAGGCATAGTTCTAGCCTCATAGAATTCCCTATCAAGTGTTGGAGCTCAAAATTTTAGGTTGTGATTTTGATTTGATGTTCAAAAATTTTATCCAAGTATAAATTAGTGTCCTGAAAATCATTGTAAGATACCTAGTTTGAGTGCATAGAAACTATGGACTTGTTGATTTTCATGATGAACCACTTGGGTAGGGTGTTCATTACCAATCATTTGAAATATGTAGTGGTTTTTCAATTTTAATTTTCAGTTCTAGCATGTTTAGGGAATAGGCTTTTGGAAGTGTTCCCAAAAATCTACCTTTTATGCCTGTCCAGAATTTCATTGAGTAGCCCACTTCAAAGGAGTGCATTTATTGCCTAGTTGATGTTCATAGCATGTGGGTTGTTGCATCATGATATAGGCATGATAAAGAGTGCTCATACCCATTTTTAGCCCTCCATGTGCACATTTAACCTATTTTCTAGAGCCATTTCATTTGCAGATTGTTAAGTGTCACCAAGAGTGCATTGTCCAGATTTCTAAATGGCCTACTTTGAGGTCTCCTAGTTCACACCCAATTCAAGGTCAAGTATAATTTAATGTTTTCCTACATTTTAGACCTAGTATTTATTTACCCTAAATATTTTTAGACCTCTGCCAATCCATTTGGTCACTTTCTTAAGCCAATTCTAAACCCAATTTTTGCATAATTCATTGTTTTGATCCTAAATATGTCTGACAAGCTGACTTTGGTATTTAATTGCATTTCTCCATGTGATCTTTTGGGTGAATTAATTGTGAAATCACATTCTTTGTATGGATGTGAATCATTCTCCATGTTTCCATTTCATGAAGGTCTCAATTGGAAAGTTTTCCAAGCCAGTTCTGGAGGTGACTTGTGAAGATTCAGCAGTGTGGGCGGATTCAATTTTCTAAAGTGCCATGTTTGATCATTAAAATCTTTTTGCTCAAGTTTTTTTGAGTGATTTCCTTTGGTGAGTGTAAGAAAATGATGGAAATGAACTTGTGTTCTTGATGGCACATTCATGTGGGGCCATTTGATCAGTTTTTGGAGCCATTCCTGGAGGCCAGTTAGTGTTATTTGACAGTCTTGCAAAGTTGTTAAGGAATTGAATGGTGTGCTTAAAATTTTGATTAATCATGGTTATGTTTTCATCTTGAGGCTGCATTATGGATGAAAAGGAGGTAGAGGTGAAATGAAAATGTCAATCCACTGACATATCTTCTAGTCTAATGCTCTTCTAGGTACGAAATTTAGCTGGTGATGTGTGTCTTTAAATGTGTGCATGCCATTTTATTTTAAGGTTTGGTGCACACTCTTTTGTTTGGCATAATGAATGTATTATATTTTGAGGTGTTGTTCACACCAATTTAAAAAATCTAATATTTCATAAGATGATATGTATGTCTTGGTTTAAATGTTTTTTTTTGGAGATGCCATTTTCAAGAGGATGCATATTATGTCAGCTATGTGCGCACAAAACAAGATAAGAGGAATGGTGTGTGCCAAATAAAATTGGATGCATTTGAAGTCTGCAGGTGTATATGTTGGCTAAAGGAGTCCATGTAAAACCATTGGGAGACTGGCATTTGAAATGGGGGTGTTGCTGGTTATACGTTTGAAGATGTTTGCTACCAATGATGTGTGCATAAGTTTGAATTGACTAGTGTATAGATGACATGTACTGCCAGTAGAATGTAAATAGAGTGCGTGAGGTAGGCAAAGATGGATGCACTGAAGGTTAAAGCATGAGATGTGGGAGATGAAGAGTAGGGAAAATATTTTTGAACTCCATCCATTTGATATGAACAAAATGTCAAAAAGAGCTATGCCTATAGGTTTTGAGAAAATTGACTGCAAACAAGAAAATACTTGATAATTTGTTTTTTAACTCAATAAATAGAGAAGGCATTAAATAAAAGGAAATGAACATAAAATAGAAGGCATATGTTATTTGATGAAGAGGTTTCACACTGTCATCATGCGTAGGAGAGAAGGTTGCAATCTAATGTGAAATGGCCTACGTAAAGAGTACGTGAGTGTGCACAAATGAAGACCAGATACCAGCGTGAGAGATAAATCATAGAGGAAAGGCGTGAATTTATTAATCTTGATGCTCACATGAATACACGGATTCCCTACAGGGGACAATACTTCTCTTAATGGGGTTTAGTCTAAAATTATGCTTTCATTGGATGAGATTTTGGATGATTTGCACAAGAAGGTTGTTTCTATTGATGTTAACAAGTTTGGAGTTAGGGGAAAATCTACAAATCCTTTTGGTTTTGGGCCTAGAAATCCTATAGGTGAACGTAGTGTTTCTGGCTTACCTTAGAGAAATGAACCTCACTGGTGTGTGCACCCTAAAATGGTCGCCTAGACTTTGGGCCCCCATTCAGCAATTTGTCAAATCCCTGAATCAATATTTTCAAATATCAACATTTTCAATTATATCAATTTTCTTGATCAAATCATAATCAATTCAATATTTCCTAAGGTTTCAGCCTTATTTAATTTAAAAAGAGAAAAAAAATAAAAATCTTATTTAATTAAGAGAACATACTCCCTTTTAATTAATTAAAAATCCTTTTTAATTAAATAATAAAATCACTTTATCCTAAGCCTTTATTTAATTAAAAGCAATTTCCTCCCCTTTTATTTAAATAAAAAATCCCCACTTTTCTTCTTATCCTATGTTGCACAAATAAAGCATTATTCTTATTTTATAAAAAGGGAAAAAACACTTTTTGTCTTATGTGGGACACAAAAGTCAACTCCTATTTTCCTATTGGAGGATATTTGGGCACAAGGATCAAGCTTCCATTTTTCTCCACCCTTGATTAAGAATTTTTCCTCTTAATCTCAATGGTCCATTTTCATCTCATTTATTGTAAAAAGAGAGCTCTTTTCTTCATTTTCATATCTTAGGTTTTTATGCTAATGTTATGCTGTAGGTTTTCTAGGTCATTTGGAGCTCTTTGAAGACATTCTTGCATTCAAGCTTTGAAGACATTGTTGTTGCATTTCTTTTAGCTTGTTTTCTTACATCATAGTTGCATAATCATGGTATTTTTAGTATAGATTTCTTTTATGCAATAGATTAATCTCACATAGCTTAATAGGAGGATTTGTAACACTTGTATTTTCCTTTCATAGCATAGCTTGCATCTTTCATTCTCATAGATTAGTTTGCATTGCATTGCATCCATATTGATTTCATTGGAGATATTGGCATTGTTTCCCTTGTCTTTGATTTGAATCTCTCATTGTGTGGTTGACTAGCAAGGTCATGAGTTTATAGCTCTAGCTGAGAGCAATTTTACAAATCTTGCAATTCCATGCATAGAGAGCTATGGATCAATTTTTTAGGCCTTATTGTTGAATGTCCTTGAATTTAATGATTCATAGAAGTGTGGTCACTTTTCACCATACATTTTTGGCACCCACTATGTGGCAACCCACTTTTACATGCTGGTTTTTTATTATTTTTGGAGCTAACCCTTGTGCAGATTTGTTTGGAGACAGAAAACTCTAGATCTTAAAAGATTTGATCATATGTCCCAAATGGCTTGGTGTTTTCATCTAAAAAAAAAATTTTAAGGTTGGAAACATATCAAAGAAGCTCCAATAAAAAATTTAGAATTTTCTGAAATAATTTTGATTTTTTATAATTTTTTCTTGATTTTTCATAAAAAAATTAATTTTTGGTGCAAATTAGCATATTTTTTAGAAATTTTTACATTTTCAGAAATCTCTTAAAATTCTACAGGGGGTCCATTCTTTATGTTTTGAATTTGGGTGCAATATAGTGGCTCAAATAATTGATTTATAAAAACTAGTCTGTTTTGGTAAAATGGGTCTCTAGGGCACAAATGAAGAGATTTTTCTAAAAATTTTATATTTTTGGAAAGCTCTCTATATTTTAGTAGGGGTCTTTGTTTTGTATTTCTATTTTTTTGGCCGAAATCATATAAAAAAAATCAGATCTTGTTGACTAGGTCAAATGCAAAAAAAATAAAATTTTATGATGGGTATGCACTTATTTTTCATTGTTCAATGCATGATATGAGTTATCATTTGAATTATTTGCTGGCTATTATTGCTCCTAAAAATTGATTTTCAGATCTAATCCTAGGGTTTGCATAAGTTGGATATACATTACATATCTTGTTTGCTTGTTTTCTTGTCTTGTTCATTTGAAGGTGCTCTTGCTTTCATGAAAAATGCTTAAAACAAAGTGTTGGACTTTACCATCTCTACAAAATTTGGATTTTGAGATTAAAATTGAACCTCTCATGTGTTTGGCTTGATTATTTACATGCTTTCATAGAACACATTTCAATTGATGCTCTTAATGGGAAATGAAAGAACATAGATTTGTTTTTACAAGTTTATATAAGTGAATGCTTGTGTTTAAACCTTAAGTAATTCTTGGTTCCAATATCAAATATCTCATTGAATGATTGACGGCATGGATTCATTCCTTGTTTACATGAAGAGTTAAATGTACCACTTTGTGGACTCACTTCATGTTTACTTGGAAAGTTAAATATTCCATGGTTCAAACCCTTTTGCATTTGTGAGTAGTATTGATAAGCAACTTTAGAGTACTTTTGATTGATCTTGTTAGCTAAATTGGGAGTTGGACTCGCTTATTTCTAATCACCCCTCATTACCACCCTTTGGATGCAAGGTCAGCATTCATACATAGGGGAGGGGTCTACTTGAAAAGAGTGTTAAGTGTTCCACTTAGTTTTCCCCTTTTTTATGCTTTCTTGATCTCATTAGTTTTTTAAGGTGTGGACTCACTTTGAGTTTGTGTGAGGAGTTAAATGTTCCACTTTTGGACTCACTTTGAGTTTGTGTGAGAAGTTAAATATTCCACTTTTGGACTCACTTTGAGTTTGTGTGAAGAGTTAAATGTTCCACCTTGTGGACTCACTTCACATTCACTTGAAGAGTTAAATGTTCCACTTTTGGACTTGCTTCACATGCACTTGAAGAGTTAAATATTTCACTTTTGGACTCACTTCACATTCACTTGAAGAGTTAAATGTTCCACTTTTGGACTCACTTCACATTTACTTGAAGAGTTAAGTGTTTCACCTTTAGTTCTTTAAATATTTTTGATAGTGAATTACTTAATTTTATTTTTAAAAGGCCTGCTTGGGGACACACCACCTCAAGGGATGACCTTAACTCCCGTGTTTTGATAGAGTATAAATAGTGGGTGGTCAATCGAAAGACACCTCTCTTGAAAATTGATTTTGATATCACTCTTGGCTAAGCCTCAAAGAACTTTATACCTTTGAGAAGTGAAGGAGAAGATTTGGGTTATCATCTCCCTCCAGCTGTGTGATTTTGGATTCTTCTCATCTATGGATTTGGGCCTCACGTACCTTGCGTATATCAAGGAATCCTTTTAGAAAGCCATGTATATCCTTGTAGATAGTTTGTTAAGGTGTTGTTGTGTTCTATGTGCCTACTAAAACATTTTCAAGAACATACACAAGTAGAACCTTTAAGGAGTAGAAATACTAAGTCACTATCCTTGTTCATGTACAAGGTTATTTTGCCCCTTGCTCATTTTTTGAAGAAAATTGCTTACTTGAACTCCTTGATTGCTGTCTTATGTGCTTGATAAAATGCTGGAAATCTATTAATGTTTCTGATTAAACCACAAAACAACTAAATTTCTGAGTTGAAACACCCAACTTTTTACAGCTTGCTCGATTTTCTATCCTGTCATTAGAGACTTGTTTTGACTTTAAATCTCTGGATTTTTCCCTCTAGGAATAGCATCAATTGGTTTACAAGGCCACTTTGGAAATAGTTGTTAGGTTAGAAGGTTATTCTTGGTGAGAAAGCTTATCTCTAGAATTGTTAGCTACATTCTTGGAGAATTTTAGTGCTCTTATTGTCCAAATCACTTTCATTTAATCAATTTCAATTATATTTTGGCCTATTCCAACCTCCTAATTCAAAAGTACAAGGATATTCATCCTTTAATTTTAGGACCTCTTTGACAGTGTTGGTAAAGCCCCTTTATTTCTATCTTTTCATTTCATTTTGGACAATAGAGAACTTTGATTATCTTAGTTTGGTGTTGACACTTTGCGAGGTCACCCTATCATTAAGAATCTCTTTCTTTCATGTCAGTTACAACAAGGTACCAAGTCAATCAAGGGAAGTGACCCCCTGTTGTCTTTAGCCAGTTACCACCAATTAAGACTCGTCAACAACATAAGGGAAAATGACCCCTTTTTGATCAATCTTCTAAGAGTGAATTTGAGATTTTTTTTAATCCAAAAAGTAATCCTAATGAAGTGAGTACCTCTTTAGCACCTATTTCATCAAGTATGGACATGAGTTACACCTTCACTCGACAACAAAGAGAAGCAATGAACTAGACTCTTGATGACATATTTCAACGGCATAGGGGTAACATGATGTCTGTTGGGTCTGCATATGCTAGTCCACCTGGATCAACCCCGATCAACACAAGATATCTTGATGCTCACCAATGAGCTGAGAGACATCACCAACAAACTCACTCAGATTTAGGGTCACAACACAAAGACCAAAGTAATGAGTCTAGTGACCACCACATCAATGTAGCCAATGCAATCAGATAGTCAAGGCAACCTTCTCCACTTAGAGATACCTCTCGATATGCAAATATGAGATTGAAGAGCATTGAAAGGGAGAAGAAATCCTATCTAGATGAACAAGCTGCTAAAAAGGAGAAATTTAGACAACTAGAGGAAGAGGAACGTGCATTATTGGACATAAGGAAAAGAGTCGCTCAAGAAGAAGAAGATAGACTCTATGCACAACAACTCCAAAAATGATTCAATGAGAGGGGTACTAATAGTGGGACCCACTCACCCCCATCTACTCCCTCACCAAGTCCTAGAAGAAGGTCAAGGATGCCCTCAAGATCCCCAAGTCCTAAAGGTAGAAGGACTTCAAGATATGATCACCATAAGAGATAGTCACCTCCTAGACTTTCAAAGCAACCCTCCCAACAAGCATATCATGGCTCACAACATGGAGGAAGTTATTCCAACTTTGATCATATAGATTTTATGACTATGCAACAAGAACCATCCTTTCAAGCATATGTAAAAAGGTATGTGGAACAAAACAAGGATCAATTCTTAGAAAGTCTCATCAACAAAGGTGCTAAGGTCCCATATAATTTTGATGTGGACTAAAAGTTAAAGAGGCAAGATCCATCAACTAATGAGGTGATCAAACAACTTCAAAAGAATATAGAAAGGATGAGGGCTCCTAAGAGCACATTTAATTTGGACTCCATATGTCCCAACCCAATTGACAAGAGTGTGGTGTTGGTTGAGTTTCCTAAGAAATTTGAGTTTCCAACCTATGACAAATATGATGGCGTTGGTGACCCTCACGACCATGTTAGATAGTTCTACATAATGAGCTTTTCTTTTCACCATGAAGACTCCTACTTGATGAGATTATTCCCAAGGAGTCTCAAAGGTCAAGCGATGGAGTGGTTTACTAACCTTACTCCTCCAGTTAAGACATTTAGAGAGCTTGTGGAAAGATTTTTTCAACATTTTTCTTACAACTTATCAAGGTCGGTCACCATGCTTGATTTGTGCAAACTCAAGCAAAATCAAGGGGAATCCTTTGTTACCTTTCTACAAAGATGGAGACATTTGTGCTCGAAATATCCAAGGACAATTCTTGAGGAGGAAAGAATAAACATCATTGTGAGCAACTTGGTACCGGAATTAAGGTATGAAGTAAGGAAGATCCCATTTAATTCTTTTGATACCATGGTAGAAGTGGTGTGTCGCATAGAGGATGTCCTAAAAGAACAAGGAATTTTGGCCAAAACAACAATAATAATGGTAATAAGGACAAAAAGAACTCCTATTGGAAGAAGAATAAGCAAGTGGTCAATGAAAGAGTTGTTGACTCATCACAACCTAAGAATGAAGGAGTTCTTAATCTCTCTAATGTAGTCCAAGCCATGAAGTTGCAAACATCTTCAGCACAACAAGAAAATAAACCCAAGTATCAAGGGAGACCTAAAATAGAAAAGAGACAATTTACCAAACTTGGGGAATCTTATGCAGACATTTTCAAGACATTAATTGCTCATAATTTGTCACAACCTCAGGATCCTACAAAGTTCCACATACCGGATCCTAAACCTCATTGATGGGATGAGAAGGCTTTCTGTGTCTTTCATAATGGAATTGGACATGATATAGAAAATTGTTTTAAACTTAAGCATCTTGTCCAAGATCTTATTGAAAGAAAACAATTACAAGTTGATGGTTTAACCACTAATGCAGATCACAAAGCTTTTAAAGAACCCTTGCCCAAATATGAGAAAGGAGAGAATTCTAACAACAAGAATGGCAAGGCTGCTATCAACTACACCTACACAAATGTTGAAAATGTTATTAATATGCTTGAAGTTGTTGATGATAATGTCAACATGATGAGAGGGAAACACCCTTATGGATATGATGTGGATTCAAATCCTATGCCTGATGAAGGACCTATTGTGGTACTAAGAGGTCCTCACTCACGAAGGATGTTTGAACCCCTCAATGCAGTCACTAGGAGTCAGTCTCAAGCTCCCATTGTTATTAGAGGTCCTAACTCTAGTAAGTCTAAGTAGCCAGTGTCAAAAGGTGTTCTTCCTAAATTTTCTATTGGTCCTAAGTTGAATTATAATCTTGTTGACCAATTACAACGTACACCAGTGCAGATTTCAATCTTTGAGCTTTTGGAATTGTCCCTTAAGCATAAGCGTGTCCTTGAGGATGCCTTGTGAGTGGCTAATGTCCCTAATGATATAGATGTAGATCAATTCCAAAATATGGTCAACCACTTGGCTAACCCTCACTACCTTACATTCTCAGAAGAAGATGACAAGTCATTAAGCCACCCACACAATTTGGCCCTTCATATAGAGGTTATGATCCACAAGACCCATGTCAGGTGCGTGTTGATAGATGGGGGTGCTGGGCTTAATATTTGTTCTTTGAGCTTATTGAAGGCCTTGGTTTATTCAGAAGAAGTCATTTACACAAGGAAGAAGATAACTATCAAGGCTTATGATGAAGCAGAACGTAGTTCTAAAGGATTGGTTGTTCTTCCTATCCGAATTGGTCCTGTAGAGAAAGATATTTTGTTTCAGATTGTTGATAACGATCCTTTGGCTTACAATATTTTGTTGGGTAGACCTTGAATACATGGGATGCAAGCAGTCCCATCTACTTATCATCAGTGTGTGAAGTTCCCTTACAATGGAGTAGAAGTTTTCATACCAAGGGATAGCACATTGTCAGTCAACACAATTTCAGCAGGGTCTCACATTCCTTTGAATAGGGAGGCTGACACTTTTGATACTACATTTGAATAATGCAAAGACAAATTCAAAGCCATGGATCTTGGCATGGGGGATTACAAAATTGATTCATTCACAAAATTTCCAATTTCCCCTAGGTCTTATGCCAAACCTTCTCAAGATATGAAACCCTCATCTTCAACCATGACATTCTTTGACAAGTTTGTAGAATCCTTAGTTTTGATTCAAGAGGAAAAAGAAGAGGTTGTCGTTAGGGACTGGATTTACCAAGAGGAGAAATACCAACATAATGAGGATTTTGCACCTTCTCCTCAAGCTTATGAGAGAGGGTATACATTGGTCAAGAATATGGGTTATCTAGGACATGGTCCCCTTAGTCATCGGTTGGATGCCAAAGCTGAACCTCTTAAACCATGCCCTTTTTGGATGAAAGAATAAGTCAACAGTTGGCGTAGGTTTTGCAAATAAGAAACAAAAAAGTGTCCCGATCTTAGCTACGATGGATAATGACAATGACTCAAACTACACACCTAATCTCTCTAATCAGCAAGACATGTCTGATGATTGGGTGCCTTCAAAAAATCTCCTTTGGGGAGATTCAAAAGATTTGACAATTGACAGTCCTACTATCCTAGCTGCGATGGATAGTGACTATATGAATGCCAGATTGACAATGGAAAGTGTTGCTATCCTAGCTGCGACAAATAGTAACAATGCTAGTGCTAGAGAAAGGGAAACCTTTCCTAACCTTGAGGCTTCTACATCACGAGGCCCAAATAATGATTTAGAGATAGACTCACATGAGTTCGAATGGGATTCACTTTTAGATGGAACAGTTGATTTGGACATGGATGTTGTCCATACTTATAGTACTCAACCTGATGTGACCAACAAGCCTAGTGTAGGACTAGAGGATTGGCCTCCTCAAATTGCCTTAGTGGATGATGCTTTGTTTGGTAGGACAAATCCTAATTCGGGTATCTTAGAAGGAGACTTGATGAATCCCAATTGTATGGTCACCAGAGATAACACCTTCCACATACACAATGTTGAACTAGTCATTGACCTACCCCTTTTTCATTTCCATCTAATTGATTGGTCTCAATGTCACCAAGAGCCTCAGCTCTTAAACTTTCAGAATGACTATGAAATTGCCTGTTATCTAAATGCTCTTGAACCCATAGTCTCTTCCACCAGTGAACCAACAACAAGTATGACAAAGCCTAATATTAAGTACCTCAGTCTAAAAATAAAAGAAAAAGAAAAAAAGAAAGATGGTTCTGATGGTGAAAACCACTTTGTGGCGGTGTCAAAACCCAAAATAGTAAAAATAAATGACGTATCCGAGGGTGAAAACCTCTTTGAGGTGCCTAAGGATGGGGTACTTAATAACTTGCCAAGTTACTTCCAAGATAGGTCATTAGTTCTCATTGAGCCCACACAACCAGTGAATTTGAATATAGAAGAGGCTCCCCAAATAGTGCACCTAGCTCAGTCTCTATCAGTTGAAGAAAAAGAGGCATATACAAAGTTTTTGCAAAAGAAGAAAATCAACTTTGCTTGGACATATTCCGATATGCCAGGGCTTGACACTGATCTTATTATGCATCATCTATCTATAGCTCCAGGAATAAAACTGATCAAACAAAGGTTGAGGAAAATGCACCCTCACGTAGCTCTTCTTGTTAAAGCTAAATTAGAAAAGCTCTTACACGTAGGATTCATTCGAGCTATTGACTATGCTGAGTGGATCTCCAATATTGTTCTAGTTTCAAAACATGATGGGTCCATTCGCATTTGCACAGACTTCAGAGACCTCAACAAAGCATGCCTAAAGGATGACTTTCCACTCCCAAACATAGACATGATAGTGGATATGATGATGGGTTATGAGATATATTCCTTAATGGATGGGTTTTCCAGATATAACCAGATAAAAATAGCTTTCACATGTGCATGGGGAACCTATTGTTGGAATGTCATGCCATTTGGCCTAAAGAATGCAGGAGCAACATACCAACAAGCTATGACCACAATTTTTCATGATATGATGCATAAGAACATGGAAGATTATGTGGATGATACCTTGGCTAAATCTAGGAAATGGGATATGCACCTTGATGATTTGGAAGTGATTCTAGATCGCATGGAATAGTTTCAACTTAGATTGAATCCGAAAAAGTGTGCATTTGGAGTTACCTCAGGTAAACTTCTAGGATTCATAATTTTAGTAAAAGGAATAGAGGTTGATCCTGAAAAGGTCCAAGCTATCTTAGATATGCCACCTCCAAAGAACATAAGTCAAATGAGAAGTCTTCAAGGATGACTCCAATCTATACAGAGGTTTATTTCACAACTTGCAGATAGAGCACAACCTTTCAATAAAACATTGCATAAGGGAGTCACATGTGTGTGGAATAAGGATTGCCAAAAGAGCCTTGATCAAATAAAATAGTATTTGGCTAATCCTCCAATTTTGATGCCTCCTATTCCAGGGAAACCATTGATTTTGTACATTTCAGTAACAGAGTCTTCCTTGGGGGCATTGTTGGCTCAATTAGATGACACTGGGAAAGAAAGGGCCATATACTACATTAGTCATACTCTAGTATCTTATGAGATCAATTATAATAACATTGAGAAGTCTTGTCTTGCAGTAGTGTTTTCTTCCCAAAAGTTGCGACACTATATACTTGCTCATACTATACATTTGGTTGCAAAAATTGATCCTCTTAAGTACTTGCTTAGTAAGGCTACCCTCACGGGTAGACTTGCTAAGTGGATGATGGTTTTATCTGAGTTTGATATAGAGTACATTGAGAGAAAGGCCATAAAAGGGCAAGCTATTTCTGATCAGTTAGCTGATTTTCCAGTTAAGAATAGTGTGCCTATTCAGGTAGAGTTCCCAGATGAACACATTCTATACATGACCACTCACACTTGGAAGATGTTCTTTGATGGTTCCAACATGAAAAATGGATCAGGTGCAGGAGTATTGTTTGTTTCTCCTCATGGGTATAATATACCAAAATCCTACAAACTTTTATTCCCATGTACAAACAATATTGCAGAATATGAAGCATTAACCAATGGATTGAAACTAGCTATAGAATGGAACATAACAGAGTTGCATGTCTTTGGGGATTCACAATTAATTATCAACCAAGTCAATAAGGAGTATCAAACCAAAGATGATAAATTGATACCTTACAAAAAGATTATTTGATTCATTGAGACGTTACTTTACCTTTGTGACATTTCAACAAATCCCTAGAGTAGAAAACAAAGCTACAGATGCTATGGCTACATTAGCTTCACTCCTATAGTTGGAACAACATGAATCCAGATTTGAATTCCTGGTAGAAGAGCTACACCACCCCATACTTGACTCATCTGAACGCAATGTCATTTGTACCCTTGTCACACATGAGTCTTCCCGCTATGGTGCTATCTATTCATATCTATGTGATGGCATCATCTCTAACACTTTCAACCGTTCTAAATGCTGAAACCTCATCTGTAACGCCTCTAGCCACACCCTTATCTCTGGTGATTTATATAGGAGGGGTTTAGATGGGACACTTCTTAGGTGCTTGGAAAAGGAGGAATTCGACCAAGCGTTAGTTGACATTCACGAGGGCATTTTTGGTGGACACTCTAATGGTCTTGCCATGGCCCAAACGTTGCTTAGGGTAGGGTATTACTGGCCCACAATGCAAACTGATGCAATAGCTTTCTCTAAATCTTGTGAGAAATGTCAAAAAAATAGAAACCTGATTTACGCTCTAGGGAGGGAGCTAATTCCTTCTATTTCTCATTGGCCATTTCAGCGTTGGGCCTTTGACCTTGTTGGGAAAATTCACCCCAACTCATCAGGTGGACATAAGTTTATCATCATAGCTACTAATTATTTCATGAAATGGGTAGAGGCAGTCCCTCTTTATGTTGCCTCAAGCAAAATAGTTTCCCTATTTATTCTGAATCATATTATTTGCCGATTTGGAGTGCCTTCTAAGATTATTACTGATAATGGAGGTCAATTCAAGAACAAGGACCTAAAGTATTTATGCAAGAAGTTTAAAATTATGCAACATTGGTCCTCCATCTATTTTTCACAGGGAAATGGATAGGCAGAAGCCTCTAATAAAACCATTCTTAAAATCCTTCATAGAACAGTACAGAAGAATGGTAGGGATTGGCACTTACAAATCAATCTAGCACTATGGGCCTATAGAACTAGCATTCGTACACCTACAGGAGCTACTCCTTTTGCTCTTACCTATGATGCTGAAGTAGTGTTGCCTTTAGAGGTAGAGATACCTTCACTTAGAATCTCTCTCAAAGGTTTGATTACAGATGAGGATTACCGTACCATGAGGTTACAAGAACTAGAACTTCTAGATGAGAAGCGTAAGGCTTCCTTTGATCACATGAGAGTATATCAAAAGCGTATGTCCAAAGCATTCAACAAGAAGGTTCGCCCTAGGGAATTTCAGATAGGTGATCTTGTTTTGAGAGAGAACCCTAAGAATCAATAGAACAAAGAACAAAAGGGCAAGTCCGAACCTAATTGGCTTCGACCATACATTATTACATCATCTTTTGGTACAGGTGCATATTTACTGTCGAATGAAGATGGAGAATAGCTCCCTGAGCCCATCAACATTTTGCACCTAAAGAAGTTCTATCCTTGATGCCCATTTTTGTCTGGGGGCATCCTTTGTACATATTTTATGATCCTGAAAAAATACCAAAAAAATTCATATATGATGCTGAAAAAATCCTAAAAAGCATATACAGTCCTGAAAAAATATTAAAAAATTCAAAAATCCAAAAAATCCAAAAAAAAATAGAAAAAGTGCCTTGGTGAAAACCTAGAAACAGGTGCCTTGGTAGCAAAAATACAAAAAAAAATTAAAAAAATAAAAAATCTCCAAGTGGTGAAAACCTGGAAACAGGCGCTACTTGACACTTTTTGCACCCTTGTATTTTAGCATGCATCCTCGTCACTTAGCCATTGTTCATCATGACTTGACCTTGTTGCCTTGGTCTAGAATTGGTCTTTATTTTTATCTAGGGGGCATACCTATTAGCACAGGTCCTTTAGGTGCGTTTGTCTCTTGGGGCATTTCACAAACCAGTGTTTTTCAACACCACCCCAAATAGTGTTTCTCAACACTACCCTTGCATCGAGTGTTTCTTAACACTTATCAGATGTCGTACCCAATAGTCTAGTATGATGCAATATTTCTCATTGGCAGATGTGATAACCAAATTCTGACTCTATGACCAACACACACGCACTTAAACAATCAACTCGCTTGAGATATGTTGACTTTATTTTTCTTTGTGTGCTGTCTATGAGGATTTCTTTAATGAGTGGTCTCTCCCTGAGAATTTTTTGATGATGCAGAGCTAGAAGACTGAGGGTATGAGAACATGTTTTCTTTCTTTATCTGCTTATGGGTATATTTTGTTGATCCTAACTATCATGAGCATTTATGCCGGTCTTACTTGGCACTATGGATTGACAAGGTATTATCCTTGACTGTTTTACGAGTGCATGCTTCTAGTTATCCTGACTTTCATGTGTCTTGATACAAGCATAATCTCGCCATATCAAACTTAGGTAATCTCACTACATTAGTCATCTTGACCTCCATGTCTTTGATGCCTAGGTGGGATTTCCACATTTCTATCTGATAAAGATCATGTTCATATCCACATAGTTATGCTAGTGTGCATTGTACGATCTTACAACGCTACCAATAATGCTCGATGATGATAATTAGATGTCTATAGGTGTTGTGACCTTGCAAGTCAACCACTTTCATAGTAGCTTGCATTCTTAGATTCATCATAGTTTAGTTTTTGCATCTTGCATATGGAGAGAGCTCTCCTTTTTATCATCTACAGACTAGTTGGTCTACTATGCTCATTTTCTGATTCTTCTTGATCATATCTTTCATTTCTAGTCTTTTATATCACATCATTTTCTATCCATTTTTGGACTCAAAATCAAAATTCGAGTCGCATTTCCAAGTTTTCTCATTCTTCTACGTAGTTGACTGACCTTTTGAGGCATAATTCTTTGATCTTTGATGGAATTTCTTCATTTTCATGTCTTTCAAACTTCTAGTCTTTCATTCACCCCACTTCTTTTCTTCTAATTCATCACTGGGGCATGTTTTCACTGTCTAATGGTTATCCTATTATCATTTATCTTTGATTGTGATTTCACTATGATTTGATCATCTTTATCAATTTTCTGCTTCTCCTCTACCTAATTTTGATTTCAATTCCGAGGGGGTAGTATCTATTGGATTTTAATCCTTGATTCCTTGATTTTCTTGATTCAGCTATCTTTCTATGATCTTTCACTCAAGCTTGAGATTCTTATCTCTTATTTTGGATATGATCCCAAATCGACCTCATGTCCAGAATCCTTTGTTTATGTTTTGTCCGGATGTGATCCTGAATCGACCTCACATCTGAGTTGTTTTGTGATCCCAAATTGATCTCACATTTCAACTTCATTCTTTGACTGCATGTGATCCCAAATTGATCTCACATTAGTCAAAGAGGGGCACATGTATACACCCTAAAATGGTCGCCTAGACTTTGGGCCTCCATTCAGCAATTTGTCAAATCCCTGAATCAATATTTTCAAATATCAACATTTTCAATTATATTAATTTCCTTGATCAAATCATAATCAATTCAATATTTCCTAAGGTTTCAGCCTTATTTAATTTAAAAATAGAAAAAAAATAAAAATCTTATTTAATTAAGAGAACATACTCCCTTTTAATTAATTAAAAATCTCTTTTAATTAAATAATAAAATCACTTTATCCTAAGCTTTTATTTAATTAAAAGGAATTTCCTCCCCTTTATTTAAATAAAAAATCCCCACTTTTCTTCTTATCCTATGTTGCACAAATAAAGCATTATTCTTATTTTATAAAAAGGGAAAAAACACTTTTTGTCTTATGTGGGACACAAAAGTCAACTCCTATTTTCCTATTGGAGGATATTTGTGCACAAAGATCAAGCTTCCATTTTTCTCCACCCTTGATTAAGACTTTTGCCTCTTAATCTCAATGGTCCATTTTCATCTCATTTCTTATAAAAGGAGAGATCTCTTCTTCATTTTCATATCTTAGGTTTTTATGCTAATGTTATGCTACAGGTTTTCTAGGTCATTTGGAGCTCTTTGAAGACATTCTTGCATTCAAGCTTTGAAGACATTGTTGTTGCATTTCATTTAGCTTGTTTTCTTACATCATAGTTTCATAATCATGGCATTTTTAGTATAGATTTCCTTTATGCAATAGATTAATCTCACATAGCTTAATAGGAGGATTTGTAACACTTGTATTTTCCTTTCATAGCATAGCTTACATGTTTCATTCTCATAGATTAGTTTGCATTGCATTGCATCCATATTGATTTCATTGGAGATATTGGCATTGTTTCCCTTGTCTTTGATTTGAATCTCTCATTGTGTGGTTGACTAGCAAGGTCATGAGTTTATAGCTCTAGCTGAGAGCAATTTTACAAATCTTGCAACTCCATGCATAGAGAGATATGGATCAATTTTTGAGGCCTTATTGTTGAGTGTCCTTGAATGTAATGATTCATAGAAGTGTGGCCACTTTTTCACCATACAACTGGGGATATTGCTTATCTCCAAGGAAATTGGCAACAAGATGAAGCAGCAAATTTTAGAGGAACAAGTGAACAGTACCAGGAAGAAGATGCAACGGTACAAGGAATAATTGAATCATATAAGGGGGAAGCCTCAAGCTCACTTGAAACCAATGATCAGAGTAAGGGAGAAGTGATAGAAGTTGTTTAAATCAACAATCAAAGCAAAGGGATGTACACAACATAATTTGAAATGGGTATGTATGCTGAAGCAGAGGCAAAAGCCAGCAATATTTCTCATTTGACTAGTATGTGCACCCAATGAAATGGGCAGACAAAAAAAAAAATGAAGGTTTCCAAAGTGATGCACATGCTCTATGGAGTTTTCTTAGACTACATAATAGAAAGAGGCTCTGTGCAAAAATCATGGTTGCATGAGCTTGAATGGAGGTTGCAAGATCATGGTTGCATGAGCTAGAATGGAGGCTATAAGATCATGGTTGCGTGAGTTTTGAATGGGATGTGGACTTAGGTAAGAAGGAGATAAAAAGAACATAGAGCACATGCCTAGGGAAATGCAAAAAGAAAACCAAGGAGAAAGCTCATGCACATGCAGAAAGAAGGGAGAAAATGTGAAAGGGGCTACATGTGGATTTATCCCACATGCACCCAGATTTGGGTCAAAAAGATATTTAAATACAAGGCTTCCCAGAGTTAGAAAAAAGTGAAAGAGGAAGGAGGCAGGCTAGCCTCTACCCTTGCGGGCCTACCCAGATCTGTGTGCTAGTTGGGCACATAAGGGTATTATTTCAATGAAACATTTAAAATACCAAAGGGATTTAGTCCCACATTGGCTGGATGAGAAGAGCTTAGAATGTTTAAAAGACCCAATGCTTGCATTACATTGTAAAGAAAGAGCTGGAGGCTCTACACATGTGAGCACTCTGGAGGTGCCTCAAGAACCGTACCAGTGGTCCAACAAGAAGACTATTTTGTAGACGGCTAGTGATGAGCAGGTTAGAGATGGGACACATGTCACTTGGTCGCATGTTCACTAGATAAACCAGTGGTCAAGGAAAATTTTAAGCAATCCAACAAATGGCTTAGTCGTCAAATCTCATGATCTTGGCAGTTAAGTGCATGGCATCCAAAGATCAAGAGAATGCAGTGTTTGCATGATCGCTGGATAGTTGACGGTTAAGTCTTAACATCTAGTGACTTGGAGAATCACTTGGTCGCCCATTATCTAAATTTTTGGTGGTTAAGGTAAGATATCATGAGATTCAGAGACTAAGGTGCAGTTGCCCATTCTCCATATTTAACCATGGGTAGAAGATGAATCCAGATATTAGAAGAATGTGCATTCCTGTGATCGTTGGATAAACCCATGGTCAAGGATCAAATTTAGAGATCTAGAGAATGAAGCCATTCATGTGATCTCCAAACCAAGAGGTAAGTTCCATGGTTAATGTTGAGCACCAATCAGTCAGTGACAAGTGGTGAGTTATGGTGGCTTTTGTTTGTAAAGTGTGGGAAAATGAGCATAAATGCCAATTTTAAAGTTGCAGAAGGATTTAAAAAGCATGCATAGTCCAGACTTTGGAGAAAAATAAAAAATTTAAATGATTGAAATATGCTCATGGAAATAATGTCTAGAACCTTTATTTTTATCCAAATATAGGCATATTGTGTGTTTTCAGAAATGGTAGGACAAGAGGAATCCAATGGTGATGATTGATTTCAGATTCGACTTGGTGGGAAAGAGTAGTATGGGCTTGCATTTCAGAATCAAATCAGTTGGAGAAAGTGACAAAAGACATGAAGGAGGTTACAGGGGATCAATTTGAGGATCAACTTTTGATGAGAAGATGGAGATATTTCTTGGAGGATTAACAGATGTCAGTTAGTTTTGAACTGGCTCTCTTCTCCTATATCTCTCTTCTTTTTCATTGTTGATGGGGATGGTGAAATTGAGAGTTGAATAGATATAGTCTTTCTAGGGTCTTTTCTAGCATTCTTCCATTGATAATGTACTAATCTTGAAGAATATTAATGAAAATGTGTTGGAATCCCATCTCACATGAGTCTATGTCTTCTTGAATTAATCTTGGGTTTTTATATGATAATTTTGCAAAGCAGGTTAACATATGATTTACAAAGTAGGTTTTGAAATTATATTTGAGTTCTTGCCAAAGGTAGGATTAAATTTTTTAAATGATTTTAGAGAACTCAATGTTCTTGTAAGAATTTGATGTCTGAGTGTGAGAGTGAGAGGAATGATATGCAAAGCAATTGTTCTAGGTTCTGGGTGTTTCTGAATTAAGTTTTGCCTTTGATGTATGTTATAGGTGACTCCATGCCCTTGAATAAGACACTGGCCTATTCTTGAAAGGCAGTTTCTTCATCATCAAAACAAGTTTATAAATGATAATATCCTTCAGTCGGTATTTTTTAAAGGTAATAATGAGTAATATTTGTGTTGAATGATACAAATAGGTTTTCTCATTCCTTTCTAAAAGTGAATCAAAAGGTATACCCACCTGAGAATTCAAGGCTTGAAGTGTAGGAGGATCATACTCTTGATCCTTGTTAATTGGCCCCTTTTTCTTATATGATTTGGAGTGGTTTTCAAGAGTCAATGACACTAGTTTGTCAAACACATTGTAAATTTGCAAGTGGAAAGAAAAGGAGCCAACAAAATGGTGACTCTACTAGGGAAGGCCATTGTATATAGTCAGTTATTTAAAAGGTCTTGTTATATTTCCTCACCAAGTGTGAGTGGCGGCTCTGATATCTCTATTTGATCAGTGCATTGTAATGAAAGTATTAATGAATATGCAGTCCTGACAAATAGTCAATATCCTATGAAGTTGTGTTGTGTTTGCTAGTTTTGAAAGAGGGTTCAGGGATGAGAAAAGGTTCTCAGCTGATTCAGATTTGTCCTCTATGAAGAGGTGGTGACTCTACAAACTATTTGAAAGGTGATTTGGAGGAGGCTTCAAATCAAATATTTTGTAGCAATCACAGCATTTCCAAGTATTTGGATTTTCATATCAAGTTTCTTCATGAAAATCATGTGCAAAAATTGTTTCCCTATTTAGTAATTATAAGCACTAAGTGATAGGGAAGAAGCTAGTGAGTTTTGTATACAAGAATTTGAGTAGATTCAGCTGTTGTGATTTAATGGTGTATGCAAATGATTTTCAAAGGGATATGTTAGTTTTACTATGGATTAAACTTTGCATAGTATGTATGCTTGAGTTTTCAAATGCAAGGTTGTGGTTGCTTGAAAGAAGAAAGTAGAAATGTACTCCAAATATTCCCAGCCTTGTATATCTCTGAATGTAGTCATTTTCCAAAAAGTATCTCATCCAGGAGATTGAAGAGGTTTTAAGTGTTCTTCACCCTTAAATTTTGAGGGCATTCTTGGCTACCCAAATGTAATACCCCAGGAAATCAGAAAACATTTGCTTAAGTTTAGTGAGGGAAATGAAGAGTCGGCTAAAAAACATTTAAATGCATTCATGGATTTGATGGAGGATTTTGAGGTCAGCCATGAGGATGTAGTTATCAGATTGTTTGTGCAGTCGCTAGTGGGAAATGCTAGGGAATAGTTTTTAGTTTTGTCTTAGTACTTTATTTGTTCATGGAATGATTTTGAATCAGTATTTAATGAAACTTTTGGAGAGTTCATTTGTGAGTATAGATTATTAATTGATCTCGTTGACATTCACATAGGAAATAATGAGTTAGTGAATGCTTTTAACTTTAGATTTGGGACACCACTAAAGAAAATTCCTGAGAAATGTAGACCTCATGATGCATTGTCATTGGTTATTTACTTGGCTGCATTTCACAATGTTAGGGATTTTTCTTGTATGAATCATAGTGCTTGAATAACCATTTGAACACTATGCCCCCTAATACTGATTTAGACAAAAGAAATGCCTAATTACTGAGGATTTGATAAGATCCTCCTTCATTTTTGAGCTCCACATGCTCATGCAAGTTTTACTTTTGAATAATTACTGATTACACAGTATATATGAAAGTGGACACTAATTTTCTATTGACCTTTTATTGGACCAACTTATGAAACACTTTGCAAATAACCAAGATCAATCAGATATAAAGCTTAACTAGATAAACTAAGATTGTATGAATAGCACAAATTAGTGAGATAAGGATTCTTATCCTTCTTCCTTTTAAGGTGGGGCAACCTAGTGATTCATTCTTCAAGGAATTAACAAATATGAATTATATCACTTGGATAGAATTCTTTCAAAGCATACAAATGATTTTTAAAGTAAAAGTATTGATAATGAAATGAAATTTAATACTTTAAAGACTATGAAAGGTAACCTAAAAGAAACAAACACTAAACTAGTGCCTAATCCAGTGGGCAAAAGAGTTTAAATGAAAATCCATAGGGTTATCTTAAAAGGAATACAATAGTATGCCTTGCAAACCATCTGCAATCTAAATAGAATGCCTTAAAAACTATTCTGTCAATCTAATATTATTACCATCAAAATCTCTACACATAACTTATAATCCCTGTGCTCTGAGGTCAGGTGTCAGGTACTCTAGGTGTCCTCTTTACTCATCATCCAAAATATCGAAGTTAACTATAGTAGATTTTATCTTCTTGGGCCTTGTGAGCTCATCCCATCCAGTTACCTCTTCCTCTATCAGCCAATTATAATTTTGGACATGTTGCAACTGTGCTTTTTGTCTCTCCCATCTAGCATCTATTATCATCTTGACATCTGCCACAAATTTGGTGAGCTCCATCTATGCCTTTATGGCTTCATCCAAAGTGGCATTAAACCTCTCCACATCTATTTCACTGCTTTCATCAAGAAATGCCTCTTTCCTAGGCAATAAAGGATCAAAATCTGATTTCCACTAGTTGAGACACTTCATTGCACCATCTCCATCTTTAATAAGGGGAATGAACCTGTTGAAATTTGAGCCAAGCGTGGCTATCTTAACCTCAATCTGATTTGCCTTGCCTTTAAAAAGTGTCAATATGGCCTTAATTCTATTTATTTCCTCACCTACTTGCAAAACAATCTCTGGTATGTCAATTCTTAAAGATTGCACAGCTGCCAATATTTCAAAAAGTGTTGCTCTAGCTGACCAAGTTGCATAATAACCATTCAAAATTGAAACATAACTATTCACCTACACCTATAGTTCAAGTAATTTATTGTAAGCATTGAAAACCAAATTAGATTTATCCTTTAATACATCAATCATGTGCTACAAAATTTTTTGTAAGGCGTGTAGGATAGCCTCATTCTTCTCTAACCTCATCTTCTCAATATCTGCAGCAACTTCTTCTTCACTTACACCTTTATTTTCAAGTAGTGGAGGCTTCTCTAGTGGTGTAGGGGTAGCTACAGGAGTATTTATTATTTTCTACTCTAAATCTTCTAAAGATTTCTCCAATGCCTTTTCTTTCATTATTCTGATATCCCTATCCTTCAAAAGCGCACTGTAATCCTCTAGCAGGAAACCATACCTCTCTAATAATTGCTTTGTCTTGTCTTCATTGAGCCTAACAAAATGAGTTAACACCTAAGATATCTCAAGGTCTCCTATATTATGGATTGACCATACAATCTTGTCACCATCCATTTGCTCTTTGATATTTAGAATTGATGGATTCTTATCTTTAGGATACATGCTCCATAGAGCCAATGCCTAATTCCTTGGGCTATACCCAAATCCTTTAATAATCTCCCACACTTGGGTCTCTAAGGACAATGTTATATCCTCCTATCTCTTGATCTGATCAATAATAAAATCATAATATAAATTCCACCTAGGTACTAGTAGCATATTGCTAGCTCTGACAAGTTGTCTAGCTTCCTCTGGGGTGATTTTCTCAGTCTCAGGGTCATACTCCCTTAGTGTTTGTACTTCTTCATTAGGCACTTGACCCTCTTCAATGATCTAAACACTTGATGCAACCTATTATTTCTTGTGCCATACTAAGAAGCTCTTGAATTCATCTGACTAAATAAAATTGGCATCCCTCAACAATGCATCTTGTTCTAACATTATTTCATCTTGGAAAAGGGCCAAGGGAAACTCAATATCCTCAGTCTCAAGTTTTTGTTTTCTCTTCTCCTCTCTTATCTTTTTCCTCAACTGGTGATCATAGACACTAGTTCCAGTGAAGAGGGCCCCTACTCTATCCCTCCTTTTTTTAGTCCTTATTTGGGAAGATTCTCTAGTTAACAATCTCTGCTTCTTTGTAGGAGGCTCACTTGTATCTTGAGAACTATGTAGTTATCTCAAGTCAACAACATTCTCACCAGCTTGATGTTTTTCAGTCATTATTTTCTCTAGAGTAGGGATGTTGCGCATTGAGAAGCCACCATCAGTCTTCATCACATTCTGACTCAGAGTGGACATTTTTCTTTTTTTCTATCTCATCAATCTAATCCTCAAAAGTCCTCATTAAAGTATTGAATTGGGCCATCATTTGTTCAAGCCTTTGGAAATAAGGCAGATTGGGCAAGAATCCACTTAATGAAAATCCTTTTTGTTTTAACTATTTCTCCATGGCATATAATTCATTTATTTGGTTAGCTCTTCTTACCACCTCCCCCTCTATTATATTTCTGATCACATCCTCCTCATGATATTCTTCATGTCTTTTATTGAATGGGATGCTAGGGATGTAGTATTTTCTAGCAGTAACCATAAATCCCTCTGCATCAACATATAGGAGTCAACATGCATTTTGAACTATCCTAACCAATCATTCCCCTTATTGAAGGCATTCTTGCCTATTGTGAGACTATGCACTCTAAAGTGCCTCAAAGTAAAAGTTCATTTTCTATGTGGAGCCAAGTGCTCCTTATCGGTCAGCATAAGCTACCAGATGAACTCTAAAAATGCCACCCTAGGTGGAACAAAGAATGGTAGTAGGTAGGGGCACTAAGGGCATCCATATACTCTAATTATAGTATATCCCTTTTCATAGAAAATATCTCCCCAATTGTGACCCTTGGTCCACTTATCAACAAATTATTGGGGCCTTATCAGCTGCAGAACCTTAGTGGATAGCCTTGAAAGATTGAGTCCCAAACTGAGGAGGATAGGCTGAACTATCCAATTTTCAAATGCATAGAAATCACATCTCAAAGAAGAAGGACTCCAAGCCCTTATCCAAAATTGCACTAGATTTCACTGTTGCTTATACATCATTTGTGGCTCGAGGCCCTCCAGGTCCATGATATCATAATTAAAGTATAGAATGAGATGCATCAACAAAGAATAGTGAATAAACCTAGGTGTAGAACCAGACGTGTGGTTCTTCAATGCTTGTAAACCCTCATGCATTTTATCTATTACATATCCTATGTAATCATATCCTCTCGTCACATGAAGACTCTGGGAGACCAAAACCATCATCAGGAGATCTGAGATGATCCTCTCCCTACCATCAACCCCTAGAACTTTACATAATCCATATGCAATATACTTTATATAAAAATGGAGATATTTGTAGAAAAATGGGGTCATCCCAGCCATTGGTGCAATATAATTCCTATTCTCTCAGGGAACATGGTTTTGAATTTCTTTTACCACCATAGCAGACTCCCTAATATATCTATTTTCCAAGGCCTGTAGATTAATTTATGTAGCCATAGGGATCTGAATACCAAAAGCTATCATGAATGAATTTCACTCAAGGGTGACCAGAGGAGAACTATCACCCTTCCTAATTATTCTGGATAGTGGATCATAGCTATGGGATAAAATAATTAAGACATCTATTTCCAGGAAAACCTCTGGAATAATCAATTTGTCTACCCCTAATGTCCAAGGGTTTGAGATGGGGACCAGACTCAAAATTCTTGTAAAAATACTTGAACAAATACATGCCAGTGATATCTAGAGTTCTGGCATTTCTACAGTATGCAAGCTCATCGACAAAACACTCATCACTAACCTTTTTGTTGTGTGATGACCCTAGCAATAAGATGAGGAATTCATCCGAGTAGCTTTCCCTAGCTTTCTCCTTGGTACCTTTGCTAGTAGAGGCCCCACTGACTGATAATTGGCTCATCCTTTCTGTGAATTCAAACTCCTCTACAAATTTTGAACGTACTAAACTTTGAAATTGCTCTGGAAATCTCAAGAAATTCTATTGCTTTGGCTCTTCTGAATGCTTGGTAATTTGAAATGAGTGATGAACAACTGTATTTATTTGTAGAATTAAATGCAGTAACCTGTTAGAGATCAAAAAGCTGAAAATCATGTCACTTTCACCATTACTTGGCACGCTCAGAACTCAATTCACTAGCCGTAAGCTAAGAAAATGATAGGTAATCAAATTTTAACTTTCTAGTGACCTAGCGACTACAACACATTCTCATAATCACTGAAAGATTTGGCACCTCCTTTACATTCTCAGAGATCTGGTGACTGTTGCCCAAAATTTCCTATTCTGCAAATTTGGCCAAGTTTCCAAGTCTCTGTTTTATTCTGCCCTGCTGCAGCTTGTTTTCGTTTGTGAAGTTGATCCACGAAGTTTTATGATGTGTGATCTGAACCTTATGATCTTCAATGTGTCATCATGCTTTATTTCAGATCGCATCACTTAATTTGCAAAACTTAGGAAGATATTCAAGTTTGAATGGTTACAGGAAATGCTCAGGTCGCAGGGTTCCAAAAAGTATTCAGTGTCAAAAACTCTTTGTATTTTCGACCTTCAGTTTGAAAACACTCTGTGTTTTCAACCTTCAAGCATGCAACTCCAACTAGGTGGGTCCCATTTCCTCATGACCATTGTCAGTGCGATGAAGATTGACAGCTATCGCATAATCTCATGGAATCTTCTGAGCCCATGAGATCATGTGACAACCGTCTGATTAGAATCTTAGTGGGTCGATGGGTCCGCATATTTTGAATGAGGTAACATATTTCCCAAGTGCGCTATCGGGACATGGTGGGTCCCAGTCTGATGATCCAACGGTTGTCATGTATTCTCATGAAGTTCTTCTGACACACACAATATTGCACCATATGTTGGATCTTCCAACATGCAGTGTCCGTTTCTATGTGGGTCCTTTCTTTGCTGATGAGCTTCTCCCTGATTGGCTGAGAGTTTGGTGACATGGTGATTCTTAAGTGGGACCAGATTTTATCGTTGAGATGTTTAGAGGAGATTGTTCTTGTCCTCTAACTTGGCAAGGTCTGATAAGGTTTTTTCCTTGTCGCATGATCGCGGATATGATAGCAAAGCTCCACCTTTCTTAGCGATGTGTGGTTGTGTGGATATGGGTTTCACATGGTTGCTGGATAAAGCTCGGGGTTAAGAAAAACATCAAGCGACTCTGTGACTAGGAGGAATGAGCCAGAGGTATAGCATGGGCCCCATAGATGCAAGATCTACAGTGGTCACATGTTCACATGGGATCTTCCGATCTCATGCGATCATGTGACCACCGTTAGATTCTCAAGCATTTCCTATGGTGTAGTTGTGGGATTGACTAAGATGGCAGATTTTATGGGCCAGGTATCCTGCACAGCAGGGGTGGTAGATTCTAAAGGCTTGTTGCATGATCACATGTGGCTTTTTGAGCTCATTCGATCATGTGACCAATATTATTTCAAAGTGGTGCGGCCAGTTTTGGTGGGTTTTCTTCTGCAGAGGATATTGTGAAGTGGTGAGGTAGCTCAAAATTGATTTCTGAGGACATTTTCTAGTTGCGAGCATGATGATGGATGATGTGGTCGATGGCACCATGGATTATATAGGGTACAGTGTGGTGTTCTTACACCGATGAAACATTAAAGTGTTGGTGCCATCTATACTTTCAAATTCATTCTTGCGAAGATCAAATTTGGAGTCTTTATGGCTTAGTGGGCTTGCAGGAGGTTGTCAGGTCAAGGTTGCTTATCTGCAGGTTGTTTGTAGTACAGGGATGGGTCATTTATCTGATTGGCCATGATGTTGCAGGAAGATATTCATGATCAAATTTGACTTTAGTTCTCAGTCCCCTAGGGTTTGATATTAATTTGTAAAATCTGTAACCCTGGTTAGTTTTGGACTCCTGCCTGTGTGCAGTGAGGGATGTATAAAATGTTTTTTGGAGCTTGTAGAGCTCAGAGTTTGCAATTTGTAAAAGAGTTTTTCTCTTTCTTGGGGAGTTATCCATGGCATTTGTTCTTCCCTCTAGCTCTTACAGCTTGTAATCTTTCATTGAAATCTCAGGTTTAATAAAGGCTATCCATGGCATTTATTCTACCCTCTGGTCTTTTCCTTATCTATATTTCTCTTATTGAATGTAATATACTGGCTTTATTGGAGAAGTCTTAGAGTTCTAGAGCCCTTCTTTCTTTCATCTTATATGTGTACTACTATGTATGATTTGATTTGAGTGAGTTTGTGGGTATTCTTCAACCCCCTGTCATTCTATCTCATTCCTGTGCCCTTTTGCTGAAGAGAACGTTTGCTTGCAGGTCATAGGTTGTGTCTTATGTCTAGGCCCTCCTATGAAATACTTATGCAAGCCTGTTTAGAGAGATTGTGTTCTATTAGATTTGAGAGCCTTCATGCTAGTTTGGTTAGTGTATTGTATTCATTTCAATTTAGTGCATCACCTAGTAGGTAGTTTGCTTTCAGTCATTTCTCTTTCATGCATTCCTTCTAACCCTTTCCCTTCAAAGTTTACTTTCCTATTTAAGAGAAAACTAAGGTGATAATCCAAGAGGAACCAGCCTAGAACCTAGAGACTTCATCTTGATTAGCAAAGGTCCCACAACCTTGAGATGATTCCCATGTTATACTGAGTTATCAAGACCAAGAGAGCTTGAGAAAAAGGCGCAAACTCAGTGTATAACAATTTCTAGCATGCCCGATGGGACTGAAGTTCAGATTCATGTTCAAGGTATGCTATCTCTAATATGATGATAGCATGCTACAGACCTAGAAGAGGTCATTTTTCTGCATATCTGGCGACTCTAGAAAGTCTACTGGTTTCAAGGGTCAATTGATGGTATGTTTCAAATCTCCATTTTTAGAATTCCAGCTAAATACATGAGTAGACATGTCAAGTTACTATGGACAGTCAGATTACCCACCATCCTATTATGAGAGTAGTACTCAATGGGCTGGTCATCAACCTTATCAAAGCCACCCAAAGCCTCCTTTTACCCCAAGCTATTATACTTCTCAAGGGTATCAATATATCCAGTATGCCCCAAATGAGTTTGCCCTTGTGCAAAGTTATGAGTGGGCCCTTCGACAAGATGGATCATGGGCACAAGAGGCACAACAAAAAATGCAAACCTAGCTTCCCCATCCTGTTTACCACCCACCCTCCCCTTCTCAACCTATTTAGCAATAGATGCAGACTCTGAACTCAGACTTCATGAAAGACAAAAGAAAAGGCAAAGAGTGCATTGCTTGATTTGATTAAGCAAGTGTCTGAGCTCAAGGAGTAGAGAGAGCTGGAGGCTCAAAGTTATTATGAAGATTCAGCTCCTTACCAAGAGCTAGAGGCTCAAAAATATGAGCAAGGGTTCATTCCTTACCAAGCGACAGAGGCTCTTGTTGATGAGCAACAAGTAAGAAATTTCCAAGAAGAGATCAGACGCCGAGCTGAAATTGAGACAGTAAAGTTGAGATCACTAATTGCTCAACAAGAGGCTCTTCGACCTAAGATCCCAAGATAGAAGGCCCATTTGTCTATGTCTTTTGTGTCTCCCTCTAAGCCCCCTCAGTTTCACATCCCAAGTTTTAAGGCAAAATATTCTTTTCAAGAGCTTGTGCTTGAGATGCAGCCCACCACTCTACAAGAGTAGCCTATTCAGAGAAGTGAGTTATCCCAAGAGATACCTCTGGTCTCTCAGGATGACGAGGTGATTTGGATTTCCCAATGGACTCTGCCTCCTAGTTGTTAGATGCCAAGTCTTTTCAAAGATACTAGTCTAGTATCAGAGCAAGGGCCTATGGTAGATGAGCTTTCATGTGATGAGGAGGAGAAGACATTTGAGGTGGCAGTGTAGAATGATGACTATGGTGAAGTGGGATAGCAAGATGGGGAGGTGGAGGTTGATGCCTAGCCTGAGCTCTTGGGTGATTTGTTGAATGAGCTTCCCCTCTTTGTTGATGATGAAGAAGAAACCATGCCATTGCCTATGGCTAAAGGTCAATCAGAACAAAAGATCTATCATCAATAGGAGGTTGATTCTATGATGGATGTCATGTCCTTAATGGATGAGCTGCCTAGTTTTGATGAGCAAGGTGATAAAGATGTGATCATACCCACCTCTTTGAAGTTGCACCAGCTAGAACAAATTGATCCTGAGGATATGCTGATTCATGAGCTTGATCTCGTCTTTGAGGAGGAGACTTCCCAATGTGTAGAGGATAACCAGAGCCTTGACAAAGATTATTTGGGAAGCATCATAGATGGCTTGTATATGGAGCCTGATTGTAATGAGCTCTTAGCCTATTTAAAGGAAGAAGATGATAATCCCCTGACTGTGGATGATGAGTTGACATGGTTGTCCATGATGGAAGGCAACCATGAAGATAAGGAAGAAGCCATTAAGGAAAGTCTTGCCTTCAAACTTTCAAGAGGCTGCCCCATCAGATACTTGGCCCAAAAAGAGTTCACTGAGACACCTCCTTATGATCCATTTGAGGTGAGTGAACTTGATCTTGTTTTGGCAGAGGCGGTGCATCCTCATTTGCCAAATTTTTATGTGCCTCACATCCTTGTAGCTATCCTCATGAGTCCAATGCAAAATACCCTGATGAGGAAGGGTAGCTACTTTTCATGACCAGTGAATGGTTTTGTTTAACCAAGCTTCTACACTGGTTAGTTTAGGATAGGTTATTTTTCCTGCTTTCTTTCCCTACTTTCTAGGTTAGTTTTCCTATTTTCCAAGAAGTGCTCAAGCACAGTTTTTATCTCCCTATCAAAGTTTTTGTGCTCCTAAGATGACCCCATGCCCAATGGATTGCATCAAGGTCATTGGTCTAATGTCTAGCAGGCTGACATCCCACAAAAATCATCAAAATGTTGCCCAAAATTTCCTATTCTGCAAATTTGGCCAAGTTTCTAGGTCTCTATTTTATTCTGCCCTATTGCAGCTTATTTTCATTTGCGAAGTTGATCCATGAAGTTTTATGATGTGTGATCTAAACCTTATCATCTTCAATGTGTCATCATGCTTCAGTTTAGATCACATCACTTAATTCACAAAACTCAAGAAGATATTCAAGTTTGAATGGTTGCAGGAAATGCTCAGGTCGCAGGGTTCCAAAAAGTATTTAGTGTTGAAAACTCTCTATGTTTTCAACCTCTGGTTTGAAAACCCTCTGTGTTTTCGACCTTCAAACATGCAAATCTGACCAGGTGGGTCCTAATTCCTCATGACCATTGTCAGTGCAGTGAAGATGTGACGGTTGTTGCATAATCTCATGGAATCTTCCGATCCCATGAGATCATGCGACAACCGTCCTATTAGAATCTCAGTGGGTCGGTGGGTCCGCATGTTTTGAATGAGGTGGCATATTTCCCAAGTGCACTATTGGGACATGGTGGGTCCCAGTCTGATGATCTGACAGTTGTCATGTATTCTCATGAAGTTCTTCTGACACACACGATCTTGCGCCATCCGTTGGATCTTCCAACATGCAGTGTCCGTTTCTATGTGGGTCCTTTCTTTGCTGATGAGCTTCTCCCTGATTGGCCGAGAGTTTGGTGACATGGCAGTTCTTAAGTGGGTCTAGATTTTATTGGCGAGATGTTTAGAGGATATTGTTCTTGTCCTCTAACTTGGCGGGGTTCGATAAGGTTTTTTCCTTGTCACATGATCACAGATATGATAGCAAAGCTCCACCTTTCTTAGCGATGTGTGGTTGCATGGATATGGGTTTCATGTGGTCGCTAGTGTAGACACCTAAAAATCCTTTAGAAAATAAAGTATTTTTATTTTCTGAAAAATCCCTAATGACATCATCATTTGTTAATTAATTATTTATTTAAATAATTAATTTATTTTTATGTCATTAAATCCCTTTATCTTAATTAAAAATATTTAATTAAGAAATCCCTCCCAAAAATATTTAAATCTTATTTAAACATTATTCCCCTATTTATTAATTATTTAATTAATAAATTGACCAAAAATCCCAAAATAAATAATTTATTTATTTTTTGCCCAAAACTTGGCCAATTTCCTTAAAACCACTAACCTCTTCTAGAATCTTCTAATCCCTTCTTAATTTTGATTAAAAGGCTAATCCCATCTTTTCTAACCCTAATCCCAACTCAAAATATTTAATTAAGATTAAATATTTATTTTCATATTTATTAAATATATTTTAATAAATATTCCCAAAACTAAAACCTTTGGAATGAATAAACATTTATTCAATCTCCCTAAACCAAGGAAAACTCTAGACTCTTCTAGAAACTTCTCAACCCAACCTCTTCACCCATCCTAATCCTAAATCCCCCTAATCCTAATCCTAATCCTACCCCTAAACATTTGCACAATCCTAACCAAGCTTAAGACTTTCCTAAACCAAAGCAAAGTCTCCCCTTCCAAATATCTCAACCACAAAACATTCAATGCATCCACAAAGTTATCAAAGTCCCTTAAAGGCTCATTCAATGCTCTTACAAGCACTTATGAGGGGAGTTATGAGCTTTGAGCCCCCTTTGTTGACCCATCTTTACCCTTCCCTTCATCCACTCACCTTGTGACATGTGTCACCTCCTGATTGGCTGTAGACTAGCACAATCCATGTGCTCCCCTTTGAATGAATCTTTGCCTCTCTTAAGGATTTCAATCCTGGCCACTCATTCCTCCTTCCCAAATCCTATAAATACCCCTCCTTTCAAGAGCAAATCAATTAGCTTAGTTTTTATCATTTATGCATTGTTATCATGCTCTTTTACTTCTAGCTTTAGCAAATCATTCTAATTTAGTTTACTTTCAAGCATTTTAGCTCATCATAGCTTAGCAATAATGGATTAACTTAGTTTACTTCATTGTTTTGCATAGCATATCATCATCATCACATCTCATTTGGTCTAAAATCAATCCTAGATTACTCATCATGTAGCTTAATCTTCATTAAAGCATTTTTGGATCCTTGAGGCCTTAGGGGAAAATCAGGTGTTCTATACCTATTTTTGTGCCATTTTGGGGTTTTCATGGATTTCAATCCATCTTAGAATACATTATAGTATGCTCCAAGTGCTTAGAGAGCACACCCACATCCCTCTTATCAGAGAAAATCAAACAGTGCTTGGGTGCACCTGTTTAGGCTCAATCTGAGGTGGCTAGCTTAGAGTTTTCTTTGTTTTGCATTGATTTCATGCTTAGACTAACATCTAATCATTGTTTGGCTTGAAGTCCTTCAAAGCAGGTATCCTCAAAAGCCTAGTCCACAGCTAGATAAAGACCAGGGTTAAGAAAAACATTAAGTGACTCTGTGACTAGGAGGAATGAGCTGGAGGTATAGTATGGGCCCCATAGATGCAAGATCTATGGTGGTCGCATGTTCGCATGGGATCTTCTGATCTCATGCGATCATGCGACCACCATTGGATTCTTAAGCATTTCCTGTGGTGCGGTCATGGGATTGACTGAGAAGGAAAATTTTATGGGCCAGGTATCCTACGCGGTAGGGGTGGTAGATTCTAAAGGCTTGTCACATGATTGCATGTGGCTTTTTGAGCTCATGCGATCATGTGACCAGTGTTATTTCAAAGTGTTGCAGCCAATTTTGGTGGGTTTTCTTCTACAAAGGACGTTGTGAAGTGGTGGGTAGCTTAGAATTGATTTCTGAGGACATTTTCTGGTTGCGAGCATGATGATGGATGATTTGGTCGATGATGCCATGGATTTTGCAGGGTACAGTGCAGTGTTCTTATGCCAATGAAACATTAAAGTGTTGGCACCATTTGTACTTTCAAATTCATTCTTACGAAGATCAAATTTGGAGTCTTTATGGCTTAGTGGGCTTGCAGGAGGTTGTCAAGTCAAGGTTGCTTATCTGCAGGTTGTTTGCAATATAGGGATGGGTCATTTATCTGATCGGCCATGATGTTGCAAGAAGATATTCATGATTAGATTTGACTTTAGTTCTCAGTCCCCTAGGGTTTGATATTAATTTGTAAAATCTGTAATCCTAGTTAGTTTTGGACTCTTGCCTGCGTGCAGTGAGGGATGTATATAACATTTTTTGGAGCTTGTAGAGCTCAAAGTTTGCAATTTGTAAAAGAGTTTTTCTCTTTCTTGGGGAGTTATCCATGGCATTTGTTCTGCCCTCTGGCTCTTACAGCTTGTAATCTTTCATTGAAATCTCAGGTTTAATAAAGGCTATCCGTGGCATTTGTTCTGCCCTCTAGTCTTTTCCTTATCTATATTTCTCTTATTGAATGTAATATACTGGCTTTATTAGAGAAGTCTTGGAGTTCCAGAGACCTTCTTTCTTTCAGCTTATATGTGTACTACTGTGTATGATCTGATTTGAGTGAGTTTGTGGGTATTTTTCAGCCCCCTGTCATTCTATCTCATTCCTATACCCTTTTGCTGAAGAGAACATTTTCTTGCAGGTCATAGGTTGTGTCTTATGTCCAGGCCCTCCTATGAAATACTTATGCAAGCCTGTTTAGAGAGATTGTGTTCTATTAGATCTAAGAGCCTTCATGCTAGTTTGGTCAGTGTATTGTATTCATTTCAATTCGGTGCATCACCTAGTAGGTAGTTTGCTTTCAGTCATTTCCCTTTCATGCATTCCTTCTAACCCTTTCCCTTCAAAGTTTACTTTCTTGTTTAAGAGAAAACTAAGGTGATAATCCAAGAGGAACCAGCCTAGAACCTGGAGGTTTCATCTCGGTTAGCAAAGGTCCCACAACCTTCAGATTATTCTCATGTTATACTGAGTTATCAAGACCAAGAGAGCTTGAGACAAAGGTGCAAACTCAGTGTATAACAGTGACTAAAGGAAAACCTTAGCCATTTAATGACTTTATTCTTTCTTTAGACCTAGTGACTATAGTGAGACATCATAGTCATTGAATAATTTGAACCCTTTTGAATTTATCTGGAGACTGGGCGACCTTATGTTACTTAAATTTTTCCATTCTGAGACTTGGTGATTATAGTCATTCTTTTAGTTGCTCTAAAATTATTTCCTTTTAGTTTTATCTCAAGACCTGGTGACCTAAGGCCATCAAGAGATCTAGTGACCGTAATGAATCTCCCAGTCATTGAAGCCTGTTGACTTTTCAAACTTTTTCTTGAGACATCCCGACTCACCTATTTGGAGATTCAACGACTGAAGATAGGAAAACTCTAATTTATTTTTTCTAGAGATTCAGTGACTATAATCAAGTCTACTTACTTGTATATTATCTTCTTATTTTGTCAACCAATCAGGAAAAGACATGTCACAAAATCTGGCAAATGAATACTCATATTTTTTTCAACTTTTTTTCCTCAGTCAACTTTTAACCTTCAACCATCTAGCAATTACACGACTAAAGACAGTCTCCCAATCACTGAGCAACTTACTTAACTTGAGTTTGACCCAGAGATTGAATGACAAGGAAAATCTCAAAGTCGCTAGAACATTTTCTAATCCATGGTTTGATTCTGAGACCACGCGTCCACCACCCAATCAAAATTAAATCAATGGTTGAAAACATCTGTCTGAAAACCTTTCTCTTAACTCACCCTCGTCTAGCAACCGTGCAACTAAAGACATCTCCTTGTCACTAGATATTTCCTTTAACTATGGTTAAGACTAGAGACTATGCGAAAACCTTCATTCTCCAAGTTACTAGAAGATTTACTTAACCTCAGTTAAGTAATGAGAATAAATATCAACTGTCGATCAAATCTTCATCCAACGGTTCTTGCTAACTCACTATACCTTTCATAACTTAACTACCTCATTAGGAGACTTAGAGATAACTGTGTCACTGAATCATTGACCGCTTGAGACATAACCACCAAAATCATGAGAACACGCGACCATTGAAATTGCTAGGTCACTAGGTAAAAGAACTAAACATTGAATAACTTGGAGATCTAGTGACCCGCATAAAATAGACCGCCACCTTGCATTTGGAGACTCAGCGACCAACTGAGAACCTCATAATCACTGAATACTATATCAATTCTTTATTTCTTTCAGAGATCACCTGACTGAAGGTATTTTGATCTGGAGATAAAGTGACTATAGTTATTTTACAAAAAATTATCAGAGGAATCGCTAGATCTCATAATAATTATCCAGAGACTCGACGACTGAAGGAAACTGCTGAGTTGTTTGAAGACAAAGAATATTCTTCCAACCTAAGGAGACTGAGTGACAAAGGGTTTCAATTAATCGCTAGTTAAAAAAGAATATGCTAAACTAATTAGGAGACTAAGTGAATAACTGGGAAATATAAAGTGTGCATGCTTCCAAAAGGTCGTTAAGTGATTTGAAAAAGTAACAGCTAAATAGACTTGGGTGAGCAAATTTTAGGGCTTTTTAGATTTTCAAAGACAATTAGACCTAACACCTAGGTTTTTTTAGATTTTAAACATAATTGGAGCTTTGGGACTAGAAAATGTTGAAGACCAAATCATGAAACTCAGAGATAGACCTCAAAAATCAAAATTTCAAAGGACAACACCTAAAACTATGAAACCAACCAATAGTGGCTCTATCTGAGGATGTTTGAATGCAATTTTAAGCAAGAACCATAGATCTCCAAGAAAGCAAACCAAAACTGACTAACCTAAAGCAGGAAAGGAAACACACAACATAAAGGAAACAAACCTATACAGACTCCACAAGAAATTTACATGTGCATAAGAACCAAGACTTTCAGTTGAAAAAAGGTTTTAAGAATTGCCCATTCACTGGCAACTCAAAAAATTCTCCATCCATATTTTTCAACAAGTAGGAATCCTTTCCAAAACTTTCATGGATTATGTAGGGACCAAGCCATAATGATTCAAACTTCTTATGCTTTCCTTTATCTTCTACTCTAACATTCCATTGAAGCACTAAGTCATATGATTGGAATTTTCTAGTAGTAGCTCTCTTATCAAATAGGTACTTCATTTTTTGTTGTAACTTGACATTGCTCTTTTGACTATCTCTTCTCATTTCATCCAATTCAGTCAATTGTATGATTATGTTCTGCATTGGCTCTGAAATATCCAACTCTTCATCTTGGATGAATTTGTATACAGGCATCAAGTTATTGATAGGTAACCTTGACTGTAATCCATACACAAGCTCAAATGGAGACTTCCCTGTAGCCTTTTTTACTGTAATCCTGTCTACCCACAAAGCAAGCTTCAACTTTGAATGCCAAGCTTTTTTATTCTTCTCTAATGTTTTCTTCAGAATTTTCAAAATGCTTTTGTTACTAGATTCAGCTTGTCCATTTGCTTGGGGTGATAGGGAGATGAGTAAGATGTTATAATTCCATTTTCTTTGCAAAAATCCTTGAACTCATCTGATCTAAAGCACATTTCATTATCAATGATTAACTATATGGGGATGCCAAATCTGGTCAAAATATTATCTAAAAGAAGGTAAATCACTATTCTACTTGTTGCCTTTTTGGTGGGGATAGCTTCTATCCAATTTGTGAAGTAGTCAGTTGCAACAAGTATCCAACTATGTCCACCACTAGATTTCTCAGCAAACTCTCCTATGAAGTCCATTCCCCACATGGAAAATGGTGCTTCTACAACTTTTGGATTTAGCAACAATGCTCCTGGATATTTTAACTTAGAAGCAAACTTCTAACAGGCCTCACATCTCTTAACGAATTGGAAAGAATCTTTGAATAATGTGGGCCAAAAATAGCTAGCTCTTAAAATCTTATGGGCAGTGGTCCTTGTAGAATAATGCCCCCGACAAACACCAGCATGCATTTCATTCAAGACCTTCTCTACTTGATATTTGTCAAGGCAAAATAGAAAAACTCCATCTCTATTTTTCTAGTACAAATCTCCTTGTATTAATGTGTACTTTTGAGCTTGTAATCTTAAGGCTCTCTTTTTATTGTCAGTCATATGCTCTGGACATCTGGCATTCTTGATATAATAAACAATATTAGCATAATATGGTTGCATTTCAATACTTTTTATTGTCAAATCTAATGTCCCTTCATTATTAACTTGGACCAAATCCATGTTTTCCTCAATCATCAACTTAGCCAGACCTAGTCCTCTTACTAGCTTGGTAATATGAATTTCCAAATTGAATTCTTGGATCCTAGTAATCTATTTACATCTTTTACCAGTAACCTTTGACTATGTGAGAACATCCTTTACTACTACATGTGGAACATATGCAATAACCTTAGCACATACTAGGTAAGGCCTAAAAGATTTTACAGCTTTTACCAATGCATATGCCTACTTTTCCATCATCTCATAATTTAGTTCAATAGCCTACAAAGACTTACTGAAGAATGCAATTGGATGTTTGAACAAAATTTTCTCCATCCTTTTGTAACAATACAGCAGTAATAGTGTGAAATGATATAAAAGAGAATAATGAGAAAGGTTTGATGTAGTCAGGAGATTTCAATATAGGTGCCTCTTGAACAACCTCTTTAATTCTGTCAAAAGCATGCTAAGCTTCAGTAGTCCATTGGAACTTAACATCCTTCTTGAGTAGCTTGACTATTGGTTTGACAATTTTAGCAAAGTTGGCAATAAACCTTCTAACAAAATTAATTTTCCCCAAAAAAGATTGTACACCCTTGAGATTTTTTGGTGTGGTGACCTTCTAGATGGCTTCTACCCTCTCAGAATCAATTCTTATTCCTTCCTTAGATACAATGTGCCCTAATAATTTTCCTTCTTTAACTGCAAAGTTACACTTCTTTGGGTTTAGGGACACACCATACTCTAGAGCCTTGTTAAAAAAAAATTTCAAGATGACAACAATGATCCTCGGCTTTCTTGGAATAAGTAGCCATGTCATCTTGGTAAATAACCATAAACAAATCTATATGCTCCTTGAATGCAACATCCATGGCTCTTTGGAAAGTTGCCCCAGCATTTCTAAGACCAAATGGTATTCTGATATACACATAAGCCCCAAGGTGTTTTGAATGCAGTCTTAAATTGTCCAGATTCTTTCACCAACACTTGGTTGTATCCGGAGAAGCCATCCATCATAGACAGTAATTCACAACCAGTAACTTTATGTAACATTGCTTCCATGTTGGGAAAAGAATAGTTGTCTTTTAGAGATGCAACATTCAAGTTTCTAAAATCCACACATAACCTAATATCACCATTTTTCTTTCTGACTAGGACTAGGTTAGATACCCAAGTTGAGTGCCTTATAGGCTGAATTATCCCTGCATCACTCAACTTGACCAATTCCTGCTACATTTTGGGAGCCAATAATGGATTAATAGGTCTATGTTTCTGTCTAAATGGCTTAACATCTGGCTTCAATGGGATCTCATGTTGGAAGAGGTCCTCTCTATAGGCTTTTAGATCATTGTAAGACCATGCAAACACATGCTTGTGTTTTCTCAACAACTTTATTAGATTGTATCTTATTTGAGGATCCAACCCTTTTCTAATATAAATCATCTGAGGTGTGTTATGTGATCCCAAGTTTACTTCTTCCAAATCTTCAATCTTAGCATTACTAGTGTTTAGCATGTGATCATTCTGACTACTATATAATGCTTTTAGCTCAGTTAAACCTTTGGGGATACAATTTGTGTTTAACTAAATTACCTCATTTCCCAAAACCATATTTTTACCATCAATTTCTTCAACCAAAGTATTACAATCTATGAGCCAATCTTCATAAGTGTCAAGGCATTGAATAAACTTTAAAATGTCATGGTCATCTTCAAAGACCTACCAGTTATAAATGTTATCTGGAACAACTGGCCTACTCTTTATTTCCACTATTGAGACCCCAGACAAAGTTATATCATCTCTCTTTAAAGAAACATTAGCTAAAAAATCAGCCATAATATATTTAGACCTTTCCACCCAACAAATATTGAAAGCATCAAAGAGCTCAATTTGATCCCAAATAGCATGTTTATACAATTTTAATCTATCATTTTTGTCAGCATACTTGGATCTAACTTGTGCCACTACAAGATCAGAATAACCATAAACCTTTAAACACTTCATCCCATGTTTTATGGTAATATTTAATCCTAAAGATAGTGCTTCATACTCAGCAGTGTTATTTGTACATTGAAAAGTCAATAGGAAAGAGTACTTGAAAGTGGTACCTGATGGAGATATGAATAGGAATATAGCTCCTGAGCCTTCCTTTGAATAAGCTCCATCAAAATACATTTTCCATAATCCACTTTGTTGTTCCTTCAATTCCTCAATTAGTGGATTTACATCTTCTTCTTGTGGAATAAGTTTTTCCACTCTAAAATTTTCCATATCAACGTCCACACAACAATTCAAATCATCAGCATCAGTTAATTCAATCATGTGTGGGGTCCTACTTTCTCTGTATACTTTGACATTATTTCCATCGATATTGAAGGTTGCAAAAGATAAATCACATTGGATACTTCCTCCCATTGAAGCACTCCATTTTCTGGATAATAGCATTCCATACTGAGGTGGGATGTCAACCACCAAGACAATCATAGTTAACAGCCTATTTGGGTAAGCTACTAACCTATAAGGTAATGCTTTAATAGTACCAATAATTGGTACTTCTCTTGAGTCCATGGCCTGACATCTTCCATGAGGTGTATCCACTTTCAATCCCAGAGACCTCATTACTTATGCAGGCATAACAGTATTAGAAGCTCATGAATCAATCATGTAGTTCTTTAAAAGCTTCCCATTTACTACTAAAGATAGAAAGAAAGGATCAACTATTCCTGACACGATATTAACAACATTTGTATCCAAATAAATTTGGGGAATCTCAGAAATAATTTCCCCATACTAATTTTCACTTGTGTCATTTATAGAGGCAATCAATTTATCAGCCTTAGTGGAACTTTGAGTATCAGTAGGAGTGACTCCATTCACCCAACTTAAAGCTTTCTCTTTGTGTTCCTTTATTCTCATCATTTCTAACAAAGGAACTTTGACAATAATTTGTGATAACAACTTACTCATGTCAACTGGGATATACTTTGGGTCAACTATATCTTGTTTAATAACAGTGACCTCCTTGTTTTCTTCATGTTTAGTGAGGCTGGGGTGATCCTTGTTTTGGGTTTTAACCTCCTTTTGGGAAAAGATGATAGTTTCCTCCAAGGGTTTAGCCTTCACTCTATAAGTCATATTGGGGTTAGCAAAAGTGACATTTTTCTTGATCTTAGTTTTGCTGACAACCACTACAGCCTTCTATTTATCCTGAGATTGTTTCACATCCTTTTCTAATTTCTTGATGAATATACCAGTTGGCTTATGATTTGGATCACCTATCACCCTATTTCTTAGATTATAATTACTCTTGGCTTGGGTAACCATATATTCTATGATTTGTGCAATTTCCTCATCAAAAGGCCTTCTTAACACAACTAATACATCATCTCTCAAAGTATTACACTGGACTTTATCTAATTGACTATCTTCCTCATCAGAAAAAACTTGTTGATGGTAGACCTCATTCCTAACTTGGGAACTAGAAACATCTTGACCCTCATCCTCTTCAGTGGAGTCTATTTCATCATAAATACATGAAGAAGTCATGGCACATCCTCGATCATCATAAGACTCTTCATCATTACTTTCTTGTTCTCCATCTACAGAAACACTTTGAACAACTACATAGTAATAAGGGTCATGAGGTGATTGAAAAACAATAAACCATGGAACATCATCATTCATGTTCACTGAGTTCTTGTGTAACGGGTCAAGAGTTTTATCACTGGGTTTATCCCTTCTTTCAGGAAGCATTGGTTTTCCATCCTTCCACTGAGTGTTATAGGGATAGTTCTACATTCTTGGTAACTTGTTGAAGTTATTAAAAGATGGTATGTCATTTTTTGGCATTCTATTGTTTCTACTCTCACTAGGCTTCAAATCTTTTATAGCTTTCAAGATTTTCTTCAAACTATCTTCCTCTTTTGGTTTTGTATCAAATTTCCCTGGTTCCTTTCTATTTGAAACTTGAGGTTTATAGTCATCCCTTCTCCCAAATTTTCCTGATATTCTTCTATTGCTTTCTATATTAATGGCCAATTTGTAGGATTCTACAAGGTTTCTAGGGTTTTTGTCTCTCAAAAGATACCTCATCTTTGAATCAAAAGCATTTAAATAGGTGACCAAACATATTTTGTCATCTAATCTGATAACTTGTAACAATTTATGCATAGCTTTCTGAAATCGAACATTAAACTCAACAACACCCTCATTTTGGTTTTTCTTGATGTTATTGAACTCATTTAGCATGAAACCTTCATTAGTCTTATCACCATATTGTTCTTTAAAACAATTCTTGAGATGTTCCCATAAACTTATGCTAGCATGAGGTAAATTTCTAAACCAATCTCTAGCATCTTTAGTCAGAGATTGAACAAAAAGTTTCATATTTACATCATCAAGTTCTATGTTGTAGTCATCTATTACATCAATGAAGCTCTTAAAGTGTTCCTCACAAGTGACTACATTACTTCCAGTGAATTTTGGGAGTTTTTTCCTAATTTCATCAGGGATAGGATTAGGGTATCTGGTGATTCCATAAAAAACCAACTACTTGTGCCTCTCATGAATGGACCCTATTTGAGATGGGCCCGCACCTAAAGATGTGGATGTTTGAATATTTGAAACAATGGAAGCTTTGGGGATACCTGATGAAGGGATTATTTTGGCAATATTCAAAACATGTGCACCTTGTACTAAGGAAGTGGAAACTGTATTGGTAGGTCCTAAAGATTGTCTAAGAAAATCAATCTTTCTTTTCATCTCAGCTACAGTAGCCTCTAGCTCTGCCTTCTCTAATTCTTTAGCCAACAATTTGTGTTCTCTTTTTACCTTTTCAAGGTCAGCATCTAATCTTTTTGCTTGATCTAAAGAGTTTTTGGTAGGATTTGGTTCACTAATTGAAACTCCTACAGCTTTTTGTTTACCCTTATCCCTGGGGTTTCTTATTTCATGAACTTCTTAGATAATGGGTTGTTCCTTTGTTTGTCCTTATATGGGAACATAATTTATAGCTTCATAATCCAAAATTATCTCTTCAATTGTTCAACTCTTATAATAGCATGTCTAATCTTTTCTTCTTTCTCTTTCTCCCTTCTTTGCCTTATTTCAGCTTGTTCCCAAATCTTCCTTTCTAATTCAAACACTTCTTCAAAGATTTCTTTAGAGTTTGGGAGAGTTGTTTCTGATGATGTTTTTTGGGAAAGGACTTCCTCCTAGTGGTTATCAGGCACTTGGTGGCCCTATAAGGAGGAACCAAGGGGAAAAGAAGGAACAAAGTCATGTCTATTCCTACTTTGGCTTATCGATCTTCTATTATTCCCAGGGACTCTTCTTCTGTGAGGTTGTGCTCTCCCTCCATCCTTTTTAGAGGGTGAATAGTAATCATCATACTGATTTACACCCAAATCAACCGCTTCCTCATATTCTGATGTATTCCCCTCATGATTTTCTTGAACCGGATCCTCTATCCTCACATTTCCCTTTTGTTTCCATGTGAAAGACATGTCATTGTTGTTTCTTTCCCTCCTCATTTGATTGCACTTTGAGGTAGTTAGAAGTTCTCCTAAATTTTCTTCTAGATGTTCTTTTCTCTAGGATCTTGTATTTCTATGGCTCGTTGTAAAATAATGAATGTCCTATTTGAGCACTGGTATAGATATTTTGTAGAGAGTCACCACCTAATTTGGTTGGGAATTTGGAGATATTATCCTTGGGAAAGTATATGAGCAAAACTTTAAAAGGACAAGATATATAGAGAGATAAAGGGACAACTCTAATCTTCAATGCTGACTAACTGGTATGAAATAAGTAGGCCAGGAGTCAAAATCTACTTGAAACCTGCATTATTTATGACTTTGTAAAAGATTTTATCCCTAGCAGAGTCACCAGTTTGTTAGGGATTTTTCTTGTATGAATCACAGTGCTTGAATAACCATTTGAACACTATGCCTCCTAATACTGATTCAAACAAAAGAAATGCTTAATTACTAAGGATTGGATAAGATCCTCCTTCATTTTTGAGCTCCACATGCTCAAGCAGGTTTTACCTTTGAATAATTATTGATTACATAGTATATATGAAAGTGGACACTAATTTTCTATTGACCTTTTATTGGACCAACTTATGAAACACTCTGCAAATAACCAAGATCAATTGGATACAAAGCTTAACTAGATAAACTAAGATTGTATGAATAGCACAAATAAGTGAGATAAGGATTATCATCCTTCTTCCTTTTAAGGAGGGGCAACCTAGTGATTCATTCTTCAAGGAATTAACAAATATGAATTATATCACTTGGATAGAATTCCTTCAAAGAATACAAATGATTTTTAAAGTAAAAGTACTGATAATGAAATGAAATTGAATACTTTAAAGACTATGAAAGATAACCTAAAAGAAACAAACACTAAACCAGTGCCTAATCCAATGGGCAAAAGATTTTAGATGCAAATCCATAGGGTTATCTTAAAAGGAATACAACAGTATGCCTTGCAAACCATCTGCAATCTAAATAGAATGCCTTACAAACTATTCTATCAATCTAATATTATTACCATTAAAATATCTACACATAAGTTTACTCTCTACAATTGATAACAAGGATTTTAATTCTCTCCTTGAGAGAAACTCATAATCAATTGAAGAAGTTGCTTAACAACTAGTATATTTTAAATGCCTTACAAATAAAACATACAAGAGTAAACATAAAAGTAAAGAGACAACAATAATAGGAGATAGAAATTGCAGTGTATTTATATTAAAATTAATTTGGAGTTTACGTATAAAAACTCATGCTCAGAAGCTCAGACACAAAATTTAGAAGTCTTCTCTGTAGCAAATATATTCAATTTTTCTATTATCTTTCCAACTCTCTTACAAAATGAGGTTACATTCTATATATATAGCTCAACCATCTTGGAATTCTCTTATCAATGAGAATACAATAAGCTATGGATGGTTGGAGCCCTAAACCTAAAAAGCATATAAGACAAATTACAATAAAAGCCCTCAGGCAGTGGAGAGACAAAAATATTTTTGACTATTTTGTTCCTGGCTCGTTGATCACTGACACCTTTGTCTGTAGATATTCATGATAGCTTCTTGAGTTTTTGCGAGATATGGTGACCACCATTTCGGCTAAGTTACACCATTCTTATTGATAACTTATCATCCCTATGCTCTGAGGTCAAGTGTCAGGTACTCCAGGTGTCCTCTTTACTCATCATCAAAAATATTGAATTCATCAGTAGTAGATTTTATCTTCTTGGGCCTTGTGAGCTCATCCCATGTAGTTACCTCTTCCTCTATTGGCCAGTTATAATTTTGGACATATTGTAGCTATGCATTTTGTCTCTCCCATATGGTGTCTATTATCATCTTGACATCTACCACAAATTTGGTGAACTCCATCTTTTCCTTTATGGCTTCATCCAGAGTGGCATTAAACCTCTCCACATCTACTTCACCGCTTTCATCAAGAAATGCATCTTTCCTAGGCAATAAAGGATCAAAATCTGATTTCTACTGGTTGAGACTCTTCATTGCACCATCTCCATCTTTAATATATGGAATGAACCTATTGAAATATGAGCCGAGCATGGCTATCTTAGCCTCAATCTTATTTGCCTTGCCTTTAAAAAGTGGCAATATGGCCTTAATTCTATTTACTTCCTCACCTACTTGTAAAATAATCTTCGGTATGTCAGTTCTTAAACATTGCACAACTGCCAATCTTTCAAAAAGTGATGCTCTAGCTAACCAAGTTGCATAATAACCATTCAAAATTGAAACATAACTATTCACCTCCACCTACAGTTTAGGTAATTTATTGTAAGCATTGAAAACCAAATCAGATTTATCCTTTAATATATCAATCCTATACTGCAAGATTTTTTGTAAGGCTTGTAGGATAGCCTCATTCTTCTCTAACCTCATCTTCTCAATATCTGCAACAACTTCTTCTTCACTTACACCTTTATTTTCAAGTAGTGGAGGCTGCTCTGGTGGTGCAGAGGTAGCTACAGGATTATTTATTATTTGCTACTCTAAATCTTCTAAAGATTTCTCCAATGCCTTTTCTTTCATTATTCTGATATCCCTATCCTTCAAAAGTACATTGTAATCCTCCAATAGGGAACCATACCTCTATAATAATTGATGGCTTCTTATCTTTAGGATACAGGCTCCATAGAGCCAATGCCTGATTCCTTGGGCTATACCCAAATCCTTTAATAATCTCCCACACTTGGGTCTCTAAGGACAATGTTATATCCTCCTATCTCTTGATCTGATCAATAATAAAATTACAATATAAATTCCACCTAGGTACTAGTAGCATATTGCTAGCTCTGACAAGTTGTCTAGCTTCCTCTGGGGTGATTTTCTTAGTCTCAGGGTCATACTCCCTTAGTGTTTGTACTGCTTCATTAGGAACTTGACCCTCTTCATTGATCTAAACACTTAAAGCAACCTATTGTTGCTTGTGCCATATCAAGAAGCTCTTGAATTCATCTGACTAAATAAAATTTTCATCCTTCAATAATGCATCTTGTTCTAACATTCTTTCATCTTGGCAAAGGGCCAAGGGCAACTCAACATCCTCAGTCTCAATTTTTTGTTTTCTCTTCTCCTCTCTTATCTTCTTCCTCAACTGGTGATCATGGACACTAATTCCAATGAAGAGGGCCCCTACTCTATCCCTCCTCCTTTCTATAGTCCTTATTTGGGAAGATTCTCTAGTTAATAATCTCTGCTTCTTTGCAGGAGGCTCACTTGTATCTTGAGAACTATGTAGTTATGTCAAGTCAACAATATTCTCACCAGCTTGATGTTTTTTAGTCATTATTTACTCTAAAGTAGGGATGTTGTGCACCGAGAAGCCACCATCATTGTCTTCATCACATTCTGACTCAGAGTGGACATTTTTCTTTTTTTCTGTCTCATCAATCTGATCCTCAAAAGTCCTCATTAAAGTATTGAATTGGGCCATCATTTATTCAAGCCTTTGGAAATAAGGTAGATTGGGGAAGAAGCCACTAAATGCCAATCCTTTTTGTTTTATCTATTTCTCCATGGCATATAATTCATTTATTTGGTCAGCTCTTCTTACCACCTCCTCCTCCTCTATTATATTTCTAATCACATCCTCCTGAGGATATTCTTCATGTCTTTTGTTGAATAGGATGCTAGGGATGTATTATTTTCTAGCAACAACCATAAATCCCTCTATATCAACATATCTATAGGAAGCAGCATGCATTCTAAACTATCCTAACCAATCATTCCCCTTATTGAAGGAATTCTTTCCTATTGTGAGACTATGCACTCTAAAGTTCCTCAGAGTAGAAGTTCCTTTTCTATGTTGAGCCAAGTGCTCCTTATCGGTCAGCATAAGCTGCTAGATGAACTCTAAAAATGTCACCCTAGGTGGAATAAAGAATGGTAGTATGTGGGGGGGATGAGGGCATCCATATACTCTAATCATAGTATAACCCTTTTCATAGAAAATGTCTCCCCAATTGTGACCCTTGGTCCACTTATCAACAAATTGTTGGGGCCTTATCAGCTATAGAACCTTAGTGGACATCCTTGAAATATTGAGTCCCAAACTGAGGAGGATAGGCTGAACTATCCAATTTTCAAATGCACAGAAATCACATCTTGAAGAAGAAGGAGTCCAAGCCCTTATCCAAAACTGCACTGGATTTGGTTGTCCCTTATACATCATTTGTGGCTCGAGGCCCTCCATGTCCATGATATCATAATTAAAGTATAGAATGAGATGCATCAACAAGTAATAGTGCATAAACCTAGGTGTAGAACCAGATGTGTGGTTCTTCAATGCCTCTAAACCCTCATGCATTTTATCTAGTACATATCTTATGTAATCATATCTTCTCATCACATGAAGACTTCAGGAGTCCAAAACCATCATCGGGAGATCTAAGGTGATCCTCTCCCCACCATCTCCCCACCATCAACCTCTAGAACTTTGCATAATCCATATGCAATATACTTTATATAAAAATGGAGATCTTTGTAGAAAAATGGGGTCGTCTCGGCCATTGGTGCAATGTAATTCCTATTCTCCTAGGGAAAATGGCTTTGAATTTATTTTGCCACCACAGTAGACTCCTTAATATATCTATTTGCTAGGGCTTGCAGATTAATTTCTATAGCCATAGGATCAGAATACCACAAGCTCTCATGAATGAATTCTAGTCAAGGGTGACCAGAGGAGAACCATCACCCTTCCTAATTGTTTTGGATAGGGGATCATAGCTATGGGATAAAACAATTAAGACATCTATGTCCAGGAAAACCTCTGGAACAATCAATTTTGCTAACCCTGACATCCAAGGGTTTGAGACAAGGACCAAACTATCAAAATTCTTGTAAAAATACTTGACCAAATACATGCTAGTGATATCTAGAGTTTTGGCATCTCTACAGTATGCAAGCTCATCAACAAAACACTCATCACTAACCTTTTTGTTATGTGATGACCCTAGAAATAAGATGAGGAATTCATCCGAGTAGCTTTCCTTAGCTTTCTCCTTGGTACCTTTTCTGGTAGAGGCCACTGACTTATATTTGGCTCTTCCTTTATGAGAATTCAAACTCCTCTACAAATTCTGAACGTACTAAACTTTGAAATATCTCTAGAAATCTCAAGAAATTCTATCGCTTTGGCTCTTCTGAATGCTTGGTAATTTGAAATAAGTGATGAACAACTGTATTTATTTTATAGAATTGAATACAATAACTTGTTAGAGATCGAAAAGCTGAAAATCATGTCACTTCTGCCATTACTTGGCATGCTCAAAACTCAATTCATGATCCGTAAGCTGAGAAAATGATAGTTAATCAAATTTTAACTTTCTGGCGACCTAGCAACTACAACACATTCTTGTAATCGCTAAAAAATTTGGTGCCTCCTTTACATTCTCAGAGATCTGGTGACTAAAGGAACACCTTAGTCACTTAATGACTTTATTCTTTCTTGAGACCTAGCGACTATAGTGAGACATCATAGTCATTGAATAATTTGAACCCTTTTGAATTTATTTGGAGATTGGGTGACCTTATGTTACTTAAATTTTTCCATTCTAAGACTTGGTGATTATAGTCATTCTTTTAGTTGCTATAAAATTATTTTATTTTAATTTTATCTCGAGACCTGGTGACCTAAGGCCATCAAGAGATCTAGCGACCATAATGAATCTCCTAGTCGCTGAAGCCTGTTGACTTTTCAAACTTTTTCTTGAGACCTCTCGACTCACTTATTCGGAGATTCAGTGACTAAAGATAGGAAAAGTCTAATTTATTTTTTTTGGAGACTCAGCGACTATAGTCAAGTCCGCTTACTTGTTTATTATCTTCTTATTTTGTCAACCAATCAGGAAAAGACATGTCACAAAATCCGGCAAATGGATACTCATATTTTTTCAACTTTTTGTCCTCGGTCAACATTTAACCTTCAACCATCTTGCGATTGCACGACTGAAGACAGTCTCCCAATCCCTGAGCAACTTACTTAACCTGAGTTTGACCTGGAGATTGAGCGACAAGGAAAATCTCAAAGTCGCTGAAACATTTTCTAATCCATGGTTTGATTATGAGACTACGCGACCACCACCCAATCAAAATTAAATCAATGGTTGAAAACAACTGTCTGAAAACCTTTCTCTTAACTCACCCTTGTTTGGCGACCACACTACTAAAGACATCTCCTTGTCGCTAGATATTTCCTTTAATTATGGTTAAGACTGGAGACTGTGCAAAAACCTTCATTCTCCAAGTCACCAGAAGATTTACTTAACCTCAGTCAAGTAATGAGATTAAATATCAACCATTGATCAAATCTTTATCCAATGGTTCCCGCTAAGTCGCTATACCTTTCATAATTTAACCACCTCATTAGGAGACTTAGAGATAACTATGTCTCTAAATCATTGACCTCTTTAGACATAACTGCCAGAATCAGGAGAACACGTGACCATTGAAATCGCTAGGTTTCTGGGTAAAAGAAATAACCACTGAATAAGTTGGAGTTCTGGCAACCCGCATAAAATAGACTGCCACCTTGCATTTGGAGACTCAGTGACCAACTAAGAACCTCATAATCGTTGAATACTGTATCAATTCTTTATTTCTTTTAGAGATCACCTGACTGAAGGTATTTTGATCCAGAGATAAAGCGACTATAGTTATTTTGCAAAAAATTATCATAGCAGTCACTAGATCTCATAATAATCATCCAGAGACTCAGTGACTAAAGGCAACTGCTGAGTCATTTGAAGACAAAGAATATTATTCCAACCTAAGGAGCTTGCATGACAAAGGGATTTGGGTAATTGCTAGTTAAAAAGAAATATGCTAAACTGATTAGGAGACTAAGCAACTAACTAGGAAATATAAAGCGTACATGATTCCAAAAGGTTGTTAAGTGATTTGAAAAAGTAACAACCAAATAGACTTGGGTGAGCAAATTTTAGGGCTTTTTGGATTTTCAAAGACAATTAGACCTAACACCTAGGGTTTTTTAGATTTAAAAAAAAATTGGAGCTATGGGACTAGAAAATGCTGAAGACCAAATCATGAAACTCAGAGATAGACCTCAAAAATCAAAATTTCGAAGGACAACACCTAAAACCAGGAAACCAACCAATAGACAATAAGATGGTTTATTTGTTGAGAGATAAGGAACCACAGAACTTATGCCATGCTTTTCAGCTGGCATCAGACATAGAAAGGATGAATAAGTTTGGATTGCCAAAGCTTCGTGGTGCTGGAAATGCAAGACTACATAAGATGTCTCTCCCAAGTGTTGGTACTAATTCAATAATTCTAATGAATAATGAAAATCATGGTGAGTGTTATGATCCAGTTAGTGTAATGTCAACCAATGAAAATCAGGTTGAGCTTTTAAGATTGTGTCAAAATTTTGAGCTTGACATAGTTTTTAATGAGTGTAGTCATCCCCAAATTGAAAAGAAAAATGAGATGTATGATTTGGGGGAAAATGAATTCTCGACAACAGTAGTTCAAGAGCAGCAGTGTGATGATGTCATTATAGAGAATGATGATAAGGTTAGAGATCTTACAAGTGATCCTTGTGATCACTTGATTGATAAGTATATTGATTCCTATGAACCTATAATGATGCCTTATTTTTTTGAATTACAATGAGATGTTTGTCACATTAATGGTTTTCATGATTTAGAGTTTAAGGTGTTTAATGCTTTTGAAAGTGATAATGTTATATCTAAAATGCAGTTAGCATATTGTCATGAGTCAGTGTCAGCATGTTCAAATTCCTCTATTAGTTTGGAAGATCCTAAATATGAAAGTAGAAGTTGTTTAAGTGAGAGCTTGGTCGAAAATGCTGAAGCGGATTTGATTTCAGATTTATATGAGCCAGTTTATGAAAGTTTTCAAGAAAGAATTTCCTATGGTTATGAGATTGACACTAATTGTAATTCATCGCTGGAAAAGGTAGTCAGTGTATTTGATGTAGACATTTATGGTTGTAATATTGTTAATGGTAATGAGATAATGTCTTGTCAAACAAAGATTAGTGATGCTGACAATATTCCCTATGATGGTGATGTGTGTTTGGAAGACATGTGCCAAGATAAGGATATGTGCAATGGGCTACCTGTTGATTTGTTCATGCCACATTTTGAAGTGTTTCATAAAGAGCTAAAAGAGGTTTTAGATTTTACAAATGATTATTTGTTTCAGTGAGAGGTATGTGTGTTCCCTCTAGAATATGATGATATGAATGCTAGCGTTTTATTTTTAAAAGAGACTGAAAAAAATTAGGAAAAATGTATAAGTTATCAGGAAGATTTTGAATCTTTTGTTTTCCTAGTCCAACATCTTGATGTTTTTCAAAATTATTTGAATTTGAAGCCACAAGTTGTGGTTCATAATGAATTGCTTGAACTTTCACATGGTATACAAGAAGTTGAATTTCAGAGATTTTATTTTGATGTTCAAGCAATTATTGAGGAAAGCCAGCATATTTCCAGCTTAGTAGTTAAGTTAGAGTGTTTTCCTCCTCAACTAGTTAGAAACCTTGAAGAGTGTGACATTTCTATGTTTCACAATGATCAGTATTTTTAGAATTCTAATGACTTCCAAATGTTGAATGATAGTGAAAATACTAGTCATTTTCTTTATGATATGCTGAAGATTTGTGGCAGTGTGATTGATCTTGTCAGTAAAAGTAATATTTTCATATTACCTTGGATTCATGTAAATGAGAATTACATATTTGATAGAGGTAAATGCTGACTCACACTCATAGAGTTTTAAGTCTTTTGTAAATATTTGTAAATTTTGTAAAGTTGCTTTGTTTCTGTTGTTCGGTAGTTGGTTTTGGGATTCCCTTGTTTCAAGAGAGAAAGTGGAAAGTCAAGTTGACTTTCTTTGGGTGGTTTGTTGTACCAAATATTCTAATTCCTCTACATTCCCACAAGGGGCATGCATCCACAATCAAAGCCACTGTTGGAGCTCAAAATTTTAGGCTATGATTTTGAGTCCATGTTCAAAAAATTTATCTAAGTATAAATCAGTGTCCTGAAGATCATTGTAAGATACCTAGTTTGAGTGCATAGAAAATGTGGACCTATTGATTTTCATGATGAACCACTTGGGTAGGGTGTTCATTACCAATCATTTGACATATGTAGAGGGTTTGAACTTTCAATTTTTCAGTTCTAGCATGTTTAGGGAATAGGCTTTTGGAGGTGTTCCCAGAAATCTACATTTTATGCCTATCTAGAATTTCACTAAGTAGTCCACTTTGGAGGAGTACATTTATTTCCCAATTGATGGTCATAGCATGTGGGTTTTTGCATCATGATATAGGCATGAAAAATAGTGTTCATACCTATTTTTACCCCCCCATGTGCCCATTTGACCTATTTGCCAGAGCTATTTCATTTGCAGATTATTAAGTGTCACCAACAGTGCATTGTCTAGATTTCTAAATGGCCTACTTTGAGGTCTACTAGTTCGTATCCAATTTGAGGTCACGTATAATTGAATATTGTCCTGCATTGTAGACCTAGGAGTGATTTACCCTGAAGATTTTTAGACCTCTGCCAATCTATTTGGTCACTTTCTTAAGCCAATTATAAACCTAATTTCTACATAATTCATTGTTTTGATCTTGAATATGTTTGACAAGCTGACTTTGGTGTTTAATTACATTTTTCCATGTGATCTTTTGGGTGAATTAATTGTGAAATCACATTCCTTGTATGGGAATCAATCTCCATGTTGCCAGTTCATGAAGGTCTTAATTGGAAAGTTTTCTGAGCCAGTTTTGGAGGTGACTTGTGAAGATTCAATAGTGCGAGCAGATTCAGTTTTCTAAAGTGCCATGTTTGATCATTAAAATATTTTTGCTCAAGTTTTTCTGAGTGATCTCCTTTGGTGAGTCATGTAATAACATGATGGAAATGAACTTGTTTTCCTGATGACGCATTCCTATGGGGCCATTTGATTAGTTTTTGGAGCCATTCCTGGAGGCCAGTTAGTGTTATTTGACAGTCTTGCAAAGGTGTTAAGGAATTGAATGGTTTGCTTAAAATTTTGATTGATCATGGTTTTGTTTTCATCTTGAGGCTTCATTATGGAAGAATAGGAGGTAGAGGTGAAATGAAAATGTCAATCCACTGACATATCTTCCAATCTAATGCTCTTTTGGGTATGAAATTTAGCTAGTGATGTGTGTCTTTAAATGTGTGCATGCCATTTTATTTTAAGGTTTGGTGCACACTATTTTGTTCGGCGTAATGAATGTATTATATTTTGTGAAGTGTTGTGCACACCATTGTAAACAAGCTAATGTTTCATAAGATGCTATGTATGCCTTGGTTTAAATGTTTTTTTGGAGATGTCATTTTCAAGAGGCTGCATATTATGTTGGCTATGTGCGCACAAAACAAGATGAGAGGAATGGTGCGTGCCAAATAAAATTGGATGCATTTGAAGTCTGCAAGTGTATATGATGGCTGAAGGAGTTCATGTGAATTCATTGGGAGACTGGCATTTGAAATGGGGGTGTTGTTGGTTATACGTTCGAAGATGTTTGCTACCAATGATGTGTGTGTAAGTTTGAATTGATTGGTGTATAGATGAAATGTATTGCTAGTAGAATGTAAATAGAGTGCATGAGGTACGCAAAGCTAGATGCAATGAAGGTTAGAGCATGAGATGTGGGAGATGAAGAGTAGGGAAAATATTTTTGAACTCCATCCATTTGATATGAACAAAATGTCAAAAAGAGCTCTGCCTGTGGGTTTTGAGAACATTGACTACAAACAAGAAAATACTTGATAATTTGTTTCTGAAATCAATAAATTGAGAAGGCATTAAATAAAAGGAAGTGAATATAAAATAGAAGCCAGAGGTTATTTGATGAAGAGGCTACACACTGTAAGCATGCGTAGGAGAGAAGGTTGCAATCTAATGTGAAATGGCCAGCATAAGGAGTACATGAGTGTGCACAAGTGAAGACCAGACACTAGTGTGAGACAAATCATAGAGGTAATGTGTGAGTTTAATCTTGATGCTCATTTGAATATAGGGAGTCCCTGTAGGGGACAATGCTTCTCTTAATGGGGTTGAGTCTAAAATTATGCTTTTGTTGGATGAGATTTTGGATGATTTGCACAAGAAGGTTATTTCTGTTGATGTTAACAAGTTTGGAGTTAGGGGAAAATCTACAAATCTTCTTGGTTTTGGGCCTGGAAATCCTATAGGTGAATGTAGCATTGCCGGATTACCTCAAAGAAATGAACCTCACTAGGAATATTGCTTGTCTCCAAGGAAATTGGCAATAAGATGAAGTAGAAAATTTTAGAGGAACAAGTGAACAACACCAAGAAGAAGATGCAATGGTACAAGGAATAATTGAATCATATAAAGGGGAAGCCTTAGGCTCTCTTGAAACCAATGATCAGAGTAAGAGAGAAGTGGTAGAAGTTATTGAAATCAACAATCAAAGCAAAGGACATGCACACCATTATTTGAAAGGGGTGTGTATGCTGGAGCAGAGGCAAAAGCCAGTGGTATTTCTCATTTGACTAGTATGCGCACCCAATGAAATGGGTAGACAAAAACAAAATGAAGGCTGCCAAAGTGATGCACGTGCTCAATGGAGTTTTCTTGGATTGCATAATAGAAAGAGGCTCTATGCAAAAACCATGGTTGCGTGAGCTTGAATGGAGGTTGCAAGATCATGGTTGCATGAGCTTGAATGGAGGCTACAAGATCATGGTTGTGTGAGTTTTGAATGGGCTATACAATTAGGTAAGAAGGAGATAAAAAGAACATAGAGCACATGCCCAGGGCAATTCCAAAAGAAAACCAAGGAGAAAGCTCATGCACAGGCAAAAAGAAGGGAGAAAACATGAAAGGGGTTGCATGTTGGTTTATCACATATGCACCCAGATTTGGGTCAAAAAGATATTTAAATGCAAGGCCACCTAGAGTTAGAGTAAAGTGAAAGAGGAAGGAGGCTGGCTGGCCTCTACCCTTGTGGGCCTGCCCAGATTTGTGTGCCAGCTGGGCACATAAGGGTATTATTTTAATGAAACATTTAAAATACCAAAGGGATTTAGTCCCACATTGGTTGGATGAGAAGAGCTTAGAATGTTTAAAAAACCTAGTGCTTGCATTACATTGTAAAGAAAGAGTTGGAGGATCTACATGCGTGAGCATTCTAGAGGTGCCTTGGGAATTATGTCAGTGGTCTGACAAGAAGACTATTTTCCAAATGGCTAGTGGTGAGCAAGATAGAGATGGGACATATGGCATTCTATTGCATGTTCACTAGATAAACTAGCAGTCAAGGAAAAGTTTAAGTGATCCAAGGAATGGCTTAGTCCCTAGATCTTGTGATCCTAGCGGTTAAATGCTTGGCATCCAAAGATTAGGAGAATGTAGTGTTCACGTGATCGCTGGATAGATGGTAGTTAAGTCCTAACATCTAGTGACTTGGAGAATCACTTGGTCACCCATTCTCTAATTTTTTAGCGCTTAAGGTAAGATATCATGAGATTCAAAGACTAACATGTAGTCGCCTATTCTCCAGATATAACCATGGTTGGAAGATGAATCCAGAGATTAGGAGAATGTGAATTCACATGATCGCTGGATAAACCCATGGTCAAGGATCAATTTTAGAGATCTAGAGAATGAAGCCATTCGCGTGATCTCCAAACCAAGAGGTAAGTGCCATGGTTAACTTTGAGCACCAATCAGCCAGGGACAAGTGGTGAGTTCTGGTCGCTTCTATGTGTAAAGTGTGGGAAAATGGGCATAAAGGCCAGTTTTAAAGTTGCAGAAGGATTTAAAAAGCATGCATAGTCTAGGCTTTGGAGAAAAATCAAAAATTTAAATGTCTAAAATATGCACACGGAAATAATGCCTGAAGCCTTTATTTTTATCGAAATATAGGTACATTGTATGTTTTCAGAAATGGCAGCACAAGAGGAATCCAATGGTGATGATTGATTTCCAATTTGACTTGGTGGGAAAGATAATTATGGTCTTGTATTTCGAAATCAAATCAGTTGGAGAAAGTGATAGCAGGCATGAAGGAGGTTACAGGGGATCAGTTTGAGGATCAACTTTTGATGAGAAGATGGAGATATTTCTTGGAGGATTGACAAATGTCAGTTAGTTTTGAATTGGCTCTCTTCTCCTATATCTCTCTTCTTTTTCATTGTTGATGGGGATGGTGAAATTGAGAGTTGAATAGAGATAGTATTTCCAGGGTCTTTTCTGACATTCTTCCATTGATAATGTACTAATCTTAAAAAATCTTAATGAAAACATGTTGGAATCCCATCTCACATGAGTGTATGTCTTCTTTCATTGATCTTGGGTTTTTATATGATAATTTTGAAAAGCAGTTTAACATATGATTTACAAAGTAGGTTTTGAAAAAAAAATTGAGTTCTTACCAAAGGTAGGATTAAATTTTTAAAATGATTTCAAAGAACTCAATGTTCTTGTAAGAATTTGATGTCTGAGTGTGAGATTGAGAGGAATGATATGCAAAGTAGTTGTTCTGGGTTCTGGTTGTGTTTGAATTAAATTTTCTTTTAATGCATGTTATAGGTGAGTCCATGCCCTTGAATAAGACATTGGTCTATTCTTGATAGGCAGTTTCTTCATCATCAAAACAAGTTTATAAATGATAATATCCTTCAGTCAGTATTTTTCAAAGGTATTAATGAGCAATATTTGTGTTGAATGATACAAATAGGTTTTATGATTCTTTTCTAGAAGTGAATCAAAAGGTATACCCGCCTAAGCATTCAAGGCTTGAAGTGTAGGAGGATCATACTCTTGATCCTTGTTAATTGGCCCTTTTTTCTTGTATGATTTGGAGTGGTTTTCAAGAGTTAGTGACACTAGTTTATCAAATGCATTATAAATCTGCAAGTGGAAAGAAAAGGAGCCAATATCAAGAATTGAGAGTTTCCACACATGGCTTCAGTGAAGAATGCTCAGTTGGGTAGGGGAGGTTTCAGGAAGGTATACAGGGGAGCTCGGCATAGAACATGACTTGAGGTTGCCATAAAATGTCTTACCAGAGATTTCCATCAAGGAATGAGAGATTTTGTTACATAGATTTCAAGTTTGGGCGTCTGCAACACATAAATTTGGTTCATCTTTAGGGGTGGTGGTGGAAAAAGAATTAGCTCTATGTTGTTTATGAATAACCGCAACTCACAAAGCTCTAGGTAGGAATATGCACACTTCTCTAAGGCAATTTAAAAATGTTCAAAACAAGTTTCAGCAATGGAGTATGAAGGATGTTTGGTTTAGTGATAGAGAGGTGATGTAAGCACATATAAGGTGTGAGTTGAAATCTTTGTTTATAATTGTAAATAGAATTATTTTCTCTATGTAGAGGAGATTAGATAACATATTGAATTTAGTTTTGTATTATTATTTATAATAAGTTGTGACGGTGATGTGGAGGTAGATTGGATAACAATTTGAAATCAACAAATTCTTGTATCCTGATTGTAGTTGTTGTGGCTAATCCATAAATTTGTGATGATAATGTAGAGGTAGAATAGAGACTATTTTGATTGTAAATGAAAGTATTTGTTCTATTTAATCAATAGATATTGTGTGACTTAATGTAGAGATAGATTAGACCACATAGTGAAATCTACAAATTCTTGTATCATTATTTCATGATAAGTTGTGACAAAATTTAGAAGTAGATTAGATAATTATTTGAAATCAACAAATTCTTGTATCATTATTTTATTATAATTCTTGACAATAATGTAAAGGTAGATGGGATAACAATTTGAAATCAATAAATTCTTGAATCATGATCGTACTTGTTGTGTCTAATCGATAGATACATCATGACAATAATGGTGAGGTAGATTAGAAAATATTTTGATTGTAAATTAAAGTATTTGTTATGTTTAATATATAGATAAGTCATGATTCTAATGTAGAGGTAGATTAGATAACACGTTGAAATAAAAAAAATCCTTGAATTAGAGGTAGATTAGATAACACATTGAAATCAACAAATTATTGTATCATTATATGATGATAAGTCATGACCACAATGAAGAGGTGGATTGGATAACAATTTGAAATCAATAAACTCTTATATTATGATTGTATTTGTTGTGGCCAAGAAATCAATGCATCATGACAATAATGTAGAGGGTGATTAGAAAATATTTTGATTGTAAATAAAAATATCTGTCATGTCTAATCAATAGATAAGTCATGAATACATTGTAGAGGTACATTAAATAATGCATTGAAATCAAGAAATTATTATATCATTATTTTATGATAAATTGTGACTATAATGTGGAGGTAGATTGGATAACCATTTGAAATCAAAAAATTCTTGTATCATGATTATATTTATTGTGTCTAATCAATAGATAGGTCATGACAATAATGTAGAGGGAGATTATAAAATATTTTGATTGTAAATAAAAGTATTTTTTGTTTCTAATCAATAGATAATTCATGACTCTAATGTCAAGGTCGATTAGATAACACATTAAAATCAAAAAAATCTTGTATCATTAATTTATGATGAGTCATGATAGCAATGTAGAGGTAGATTGGATAACAATTTAAAATCAACAAATTCTTGTATTGTGATTATATTTGGTGTGGCCAATAAATTGATACATCATGGCAATAATGTAGAGGGAGATTGTAAATAAAAGTACTTGTTGTGTCTGATCAAAAGATAATTGATGACTCTAATGTAGAGATAGATTAGATCACACATTGAAATCAACAAATTCTTGTATCATTATTTTATCGTAATGTGTCATAGTAATGTAGGTCTACAAAGTGGATAATAATTTCAAATCAACAAAATCTTGTATCATGATTTTATGAGGTTGATGAATAATATAGCAGGTATGGGTGACCTCAACTTTAAGTTTGACTTGTAGTAGGCATTACAATGTTTGAAGTTGAGTTTTTTTATAGAATAAATATTTCTTAAATATTGATGAGGAAATGATATTTTTTTAGTAAATGTGTGTGTGTGTGTATACATATACATATAAATATATGTACATGTGTATGTACGTATGTACATATACATATACATGTGTATTTATGTATGCATGTTCATGTACATATGTACATACATATAATACATCTATATACATACATAAATGTCCACGCAACTGCATAACCAATTACATTCATCCATATCATCCCATTGACTTCCATTAGATAGGTCATCATAATTTGGGATTGTCTTTTGTGCTAATGAATAGGTTGCAACTTTAGCACCCTCTCGATCAGTTTTCACAATTATGTAGCAACTATGGGCCCTTGAGCTTGTCCAAGCTACATGACTTCTAACATATTTTTGACTTTTCCCTCTGTGCAGTGCATTTAGCAACTTCCCAAGGATCCTAATCTAGTACAATGATTCTAAAAATCTCATCCATCAATATTTCTTTTGTTGTCTACATCTCTTGGTGTGTTGTTGCACAATTCACATCTTCATAGGGCCGAGTCAGAAAATTCTGGGTCGTCACGCATTTTTGTATTTTTGCATGTGGAATCTATTTTTGGCCAATTTGAATGTGGATTTGGGTTCATTTTTGCATGCCTTGGGCATATCAATCAGTTGCATACACAAAAGAGCATTCAAGTGAAGGATTCAAGGTGAAAAATCCAAAGCAAATTTGAACTCAAGATGAAGAACAATGGAACTACAACTTATTTTCCTCCATCTTGGGGTAAATTTGTGCTCATTTTTTCATGTAATCTTAATGTAAATGGATCTAAATCCATGCACTCTAGTTAGTAACTAGTTTAAGAGTATCTTTTCCTAGTTAAGCTTTAAATTTAATGTTATTTCATAGTTTTTTATGTAGCTAAAACCTAGCTATGAGTTTCTTGTTCTCAAAGGTGAAATGCTATATATACATGTGCAAAATAATGTAATTAAGGTCGATATTTTTGTAATACAACTATCTACCATTGGTGCTTCAATCATGGTGTGAAATTTTATACTATCTTTGTGAAGTTCTTGAATGTGTGATTACTCATTCATTTATTTCAAAGACCCAATTGATTGTGTGGTGATTATAATCTATGAATCTTTAGGTCTGGTGTTTATCATTATTGCATTACCTTGTTGTGACAAATTATTGGGAAAATTGTTCATCGGTGTCTTCAAGATAAATGTATCTCATGTATGTGTACATTCATAATCGCTTCATGATTTGATGAGTTTTGACAAATCTTACATCTGTGTTAATTTCCTTTGATTATTACATCTACAAAGCTAGGGTTGTGAGTAATTCTAATCTATATTTTGTGGGTTTCCTCCATTTTTGTGATAATTAATTTGCAAGATTATGCAATGGTGTTTTATGTCCATTAGGATTTACTTTCTCTAGTTTTCTTCAATTCTTGTCACCTTACTCTTTTTCCATTTTTTGGGAAATTGATCATAATAGATTATATTAAATTTGCATGTTAGGAAATTACATTTCATTTAAAAGATTGAAAATACAAAAAGTGTTAAAGTTTGTTTTACATCCCTCAAATGATTGAACCAAAAAAGGCCATTCATGAACAATCACATTTATCTTCAGTTGAGCTATTCAAGTGGTTGAAAAACAACCTTATGAAACCTTGGGAATAACTTCGTTATTCTTTCAAGAGGGGAATTCAGATTCTTAATTCCTACTAATTAACTTGTGTAAAAGCAATGCTCAATAGAAGTGGCGCTAGGAGGGCTGAATTAAATTCAATCTTGGAACAACTTAGAAAAATCAAAGTGTTGGTGTTATGAAAAGCCTCCTTTGTCACGCCAACATAAGTGGTGCTAGAAGGAGGGTTTGACCAAATTTTATTCATGTATACATATACACTAAATAAGTCAGATCTTAGAAAAATATAGCTTTAATGGATAGTCCTTTCTGTATACCAAGGGGTCTCCATGAGATTCCTTTGCATGCACATAAAAGGCTTCCTTTGTTCTTCCCCAATAATAGACAAAATGCTACAAATCATGTAAGAATTTACAAGGATTTGATAATTTTTCTCAAAATTAAACATGAAGATGTTGTTTACAATATATTTGTCAGGACATTTCAAGGTGTAGCACTTCAATGGTATGGGAGACTCTCATCCAATTCTATTTTCTCATGGGTTGAATTAAAGGATAAAGTCTTATTTCAGTTTATCCCAATTTGATTTCACAAGATCCATTGTTTTATTGTTCTACTCAAAGAAGGACTCCTCAAGAGTCTATTACCCAATTCAATCATTGGTTTTTCCTCATGTATCAAAGGGTTCAAGATTTAAAAAGGATGGTGCATGATTCAATGTTAAAAAAACATTATTTATGGGGTTTGGATGCCCCATTTGCAAGCACAATTAGATCTTTTGGTGAGATTCCTACATTTTAGGATCCATTCAACAAGGCTCTTTTCTTGGCACAATGTGGACATGACATTGCCAATAGTATGAACAGTCCTAATAGAAGTTTCAATATTAAATTGATTGAATGTTGCCAACTATTGCAGCCCTGTGTCAATCTAGTCAATACACCATATCAACTACAATCATCCTGTTCAACCGACTACAACTTTCCTGATATCCAAATAATGCAATTAGCCAATAGTAACAATCAGATCAATCACTTTTAAGATCATAGTTGGAGTCAAAATACCCATGCGACAACCTTGGATGAGATAATTTTTTCTCCCAATGATGCTCCTATGACTGTCTTGTCATATTATTGTTGTATTCCAATGCTCAATCCATCAAATCACAATGATACTTCAAATGGAAAGCTTGTTAGTCAATTATATGAACATCATAAGTTGTGCAATAATGAAAATGAAATGGTCATAAATGTTTATCGTAATCAATAATTCAAGTTACCAAATGATTTTTCTACAAAAATTAGTCATGGAGTATTAAGAAATGATGGAAAAATCTAAGAGGATGAGAAATACTCAATGCTGCCCCAGAATTATTGACATGAAATATCAACCAGTGAGGAATCTTTAAGATCTTCACAAAATGATTTTGATGACTCTTTTGATATTGAAAAGGAATCACATGACTCTTTTGATATTGTTGAATAGATATTCCACTTGAACAAAGTAGACTAAATGAGAAGTTGCAATAATTGGGTATTCCTATGTCATTATCAAATTTTGCATGGATCGAAGGATGTAGGATACACCTCAAAAATAACCATAGTGAGATGACTTTCCCTATTTTTCTTGGAAATATGGACTTATATTTGAAAGGAAAGATGACTATTGAAGAGGTTTTAATTCCTATGAAGGATCATTGGGATAGTTAATCAAGGAAGGAAGAAGATGAACATGATACAATCCATGATACTTTAGAAGATATGTGTTTGCCTAATGAGAAAGATAAAGTGATAGACATACAATAAAATGAGGGTGAGCCAATTCCAAATGATGAAGAGAGTGAAATCATAAATACATTCATAGACATCTTCATGACAGGTGAAAGTGGAAAAGTATCTTATCATGAAATCATAATTGATGACGTGATGTCTTTTTTGAATGTTAATCATGGTGGAACCCAAATAGAGGAGATACAAGAGGTTCAAGAGGATTATCAAAATGAAGATGAGGAAGATGAAAAATTGTTCCATGAGGTAGAGGATTCTCAGGACTTACAAATCGACAACTGAGATGACTCTTTGTCTCTATCTTCAGATGAGGTAGATAAAGTGTTTGATTTAGTATCATGTTTGAGTAAAGAAATGTACATTTATGGGTATTCCATGCACATTTTATACCTTGCAGTAGCCAATTCATGTAGAATTCATCCATTTGAGATATATTCAAAAGTAAGTTGTTCTAAATTCGTGTTATCTTGGGAGATCACCTTAGAAGGTAAGTATAGTTTTGAACATGTTTCTTTGAGGCTTGGGGGAGAAAATGATTTGAATGTTGATACTTGCAATTATTTTAATTTAAAATACATGTTTATGAGTGAAATTATTATTCCTAATGAGGTTAAATGTGATGATTTATTATTTAGGGCTAATGATGATTATGACAAGGATCACTGTTTTGATGCTTTATCTATTTAACCTTGTTGTAATGAGGGATATAGTACATCACTAATGCACACATTTTCTTTTGGTGTGCATGTACTTGAGAAGGATGGAGTGGTGTACTATGAGTTGAGACCCTCAGAAGAATAAATCATGTTGTGTGAGTATACTCCCATGGTTGGGAACTCACTAAATTAGCTGGTATCTTTCCATTATCCCTTACAGTTTGATAATTTCGAATTGTAATATGATGCTAAGGGTGAAAACACTTTTTTTTGGATTAACCACGATCATGGAGAGTTGCAAAAACTTCTGATTTTGTATAATTTGTACCTAGAATTTGAACAAAACTTGTCTTAATTTTATTTTTATAAATACAAAGATGAGTTTGCATTCCTTAGAACTGTACAAGGTGCATTATTTCTACTACATGGAAAGAAAACTCAATTAATAATAAACTCATATGCTTTTTGTTCTATTTTTTTTGTATGTAATTTAACTTTATTTCTAATTAGGTAGGTGTTAGTTAGTTTCCCTTATGTTTTAGTGGTTAGTTTTATTTTGTTAGTATGTTAGTCTTATTCCTTGTTTCTTGAGTGTGTTTCTTCTTTTATTTTGTTGGTCTTGGAGTAAGTTCTTTTGTCATGGTTGTCCCTTGAAAGTGGTCCATCCCAAGTGGTCCTTGATAGGAGGTAGAGGTATTTCTTAGTCAATTTTTTTAAAAGATTTTTTCTTACAAGAAACTATGTACAGGGATCAGGAATGGTGATACCTTTCACTAACAATCAAGATGATGTTCAAAGTTGATTATCCTCAACACATTACATACTTTAAGTATGATACCATGGTTGTTGGTTTCTTGGGTAAGTAATAGTTAGAATTGATCGAGCCCATTGTTATGGGTGACCTCAGATCTCAGAACCCTTCTTCATCTACATCTTGACTTGAAGAGACAAAATCAAAAGGAGGAACACATAAAGACAAGGTAAACAAGAAAAAATCAAAGTTCAAATGCCTAGGTGGAATAGCCTAATCATTGCCTGAGTTTCCCAAAAAAAATGAAAAGGAGAAAAGAAGAAATAGAAAAAATTAGAAATGAAAATACTAAGGTAGCGTAGCCTAAGCACTACCTTAGCATGCCAAAAGTGTTGAACTAAGGTTAATTGAAGAAGTGACATATTCATAGAACAATGGCTCAAGCAAGCCATCTTCCATGTAAATGATGTTGACTCCAAAAGAGCCCTCCAAGTACAAAAACTTCAAATCTTGTCAAGAGATAAAGGAGGGTGACTCTAGTAATCTCTATCAAGGATATGGACATCTGAACGACATTAGAGAAAGGTTAGATTGAGACTCACAAGAAACTTTTTTGGGGCTATGGACACCTAACTGGTAGTAGATCTCTTCTCAAGAAGCCCTCATCAATTGGGTGAAGGTTGGTTCCAGTTGACACTTATCCAAGTAATCTTTGCCAAGATATCAAATGAATGAACACACAAATGCACACACTAGAAGTGATAGAGGAGGACTTTGATTCTGAAAGTTCATTTGAGATTATCTCTAAGGAATGACACTTGTGTTTGGTTTATTGATGACAGAGTCTAGATGGTATTTGCTAGTAAAGAAATGCCTTGGTCATTTCATCCTTTTGTCGAAGCTATTTGTTGTGGTTCCAAAACAAATGCCTCATCTTTTCTAGTTGGCCTAATGGGGACCCCCTTTTTGGGACTTTCACCCTTTTAAGTGGACTCGTGTCCTTTGGGTAAGCCTAGCTAGGTATCCAATAAGTCAGATTGTGGGCCCCCGTGGTGCTCCTAATAGTTGGATACATTTTTTTAAGATTTCTTGGTAGGTATCTCTTCCTTCCAACTTGTCCTTTTCCTCTAAGGTTTAGTGTTTAGTTTGACTTTTTTAGACTTAGTTGTTTTAGCTCTTTTTTGGACTTTCTGAGGTCTAGGGACCTTTGAAACCCCAAAAGGCTAATCACCTTGCATATGGATAAGGTAGTGTTGGTTTTTCATACTTTTGCAGTTCAAACTTTCACTAGATTTTTGCAATCTAAAATGTTGTCATTTTGCTAGACCTTACCTGGTTTTTCACACTTTCGTAGTTCAAACTTTCACTAGATTTTTGCAGTCCAAAAGTCTGAAATGCTGGCATTTTATTGTACCTTTTTTAGAGTTTCAGAGTCTTCTAGACTTTTTAAAGTTTCACACTCCAAAGCTCTGAAGGATAAGGGGGCCTCTAAATTCTTACTTTAGCTTGTGCACAAAGAGATCGAACTTTCAAAATTTTGGAGTCTGATTATATTTTCAGACTTCGAAGGTCCATAAGTTTAAAACTCCAATAGGGGATCTTGCTCATTGTTTTTCTTGTGCATTTAGCTTAGGTAGTTAGATTTTTCTTTACACTCTCAATAAGACATTGCTGACAAATGCTTTTGCATGTAGAAGTTTGGTACACACCTTTTGAGGTTTACGAAGAAGCAACAGGGGAAGGTGACATCCATGGAGTTGGCAAGATTTGAGAAAGTTCAAGAATTAACTGAGAGATTTTGTGAATAACACTAGGAAATCCCACCAGAGGAATAAGTCCATAATTGAGAAGATTAGAAGATAGTTTTTCCAGACTTAGAAAAATTTTCTCTTTGGTTTTTTTGAGTTTCGGACATCGAATTTCTAATCTAAAAAATCAAGTTCCAAACTTAGCCATTTTTTAGCTTCTATTTTTCAAAGTTAGGGTTGGGTATGAAAATCCTGGGTCATCACGCGTTTTCATATTTTTACATGTGGAATCTATTTTTGGCCAATTTTCATGTGACTTTGGCAATATTTTTGCATGCCTTGGGCATATCAATCAGTTGCATACATGAATGAGCATTCAATTGAAGGATTCAAGGTAAAAAATTGGAAGCAAAATTGAACTCAAGATGAAGAATGGTAGAACTACAACTTATTTTCCTCCATCTTGGGGAAAACTTGTGTCCGTATTTGCATGCAATCTTAATGTAAATGGATGTAAATCCTTGCACTCTAGTTAGTAATCAGTTTAGGAGTATCTTTTCCTAGTTAAGCTTTAAATTTAATGATATTTCATAGTTTTTTGCATAGCTGAAACCCTAGCTACAACTTTCTTGTTCTAGAAGGTGAAACACTATATATCCATCACAAAAAAAATGTAATTAAGGTCGATATTTTTGCAATACAACTATCTACAATTGGTACTTCAATCATGATGTGAAATTTTTTGCTATCTTTGTAAAGTTCTTGAATGTGTGATTGCGCATTCATTTATTTCAAAGAGCCAATTGATTGTGTGGTCATTATAATCTGCAAATATTTTAGTCTAGTATTTATCATTGTTGCATTACCTTGTAGTGATGAATTATTGGGAAAAAATTACATCAGTGTCTTCAAGATAAATTTGTCTCAGTATGCATATGTTCATAGTGGCTTCATGATTTGATGAATTTTGACAAATCTTACATCTGTGTTAATTGCCTTTGATGATTGCATATGCAAAGCCTGGGTGTGAATAATTCTAATCTATGTTTTGTGGGTTTCCTCTATTTTTCATGATAATTTAATTTACAAGATTATACAATGGTGGTTTATGTCCATTGGGATTTACTTTTTGCAATTTTCTTCAATTCTTGTTACCTTACTCTTTTTCCATTCTTTGAGAAATCGATCATAATAGATTAAATTAAATTTGCATATTGGGAAATTGCATTTCATTTAAAAGATTGAAAATAAAAAAATTGTAAAGTTATTTTATATCCCTCAAATGATCAAACCAGCAAAGGCCTCCTCATGAACAATCACATTTATCTTCAATTGAGCTATTCAAACGGTTGACAAACAACCTTATGGATCCTTGGGAATAACTTCGTTATTCTTTCAAGAGGGGAATTTGGATATCTAATTCCTAGCAATTGACTTGTTTAAAATCAACGCTCAACAATACCCCTAATTACAATGGGTATGGGAAAGAGTTTATTTTGTCCATTTTAATTCATCTTTACCACCTCCTCATGTTTACCTCTTAAAAATGCAATTAAAATTAGGTATAAAGTACATATATTTAATGTTTTTCTCACATATCCTAGGGAACACTTTCCAAGGAACATGGAGACATATGAATGGTTGAGATTGCAAGGTCAATATCACATTATCCTAACACATATGAGATCTCAAATTAGGCTTTTAGTGTTTTTTCAAGATTTTTCCAATTTGTAATTTACATGTAATTAGTGTTGCGAGTTGACAACTAATGTCACTTAGGTTAGTTTTCAATAATTAAATAATTAGTAATTTTTATAGCCATGTGGATAAGTGTGCAAACTTATCCAAAATGGGAAATTAAAAATCTTGGAAAAATCTATCAAAAAAGGTAATTTTTGGATAATAGATATAAGGAGGTTTGCTTTCAGTTGTAGAGGTGGAATGGAAAGAAAATAATACTAAAGAAATGTTCATACAATTTTTGGCTCCATCACATGTCAAGTTAGCTATAGAAAACTCTCAATGCATCCTAGTATTCATCAAACGCATCCCTTCACAAAACAACTTCAATTAATTTTATTATGATCTCAATTGTGACATGTCATCATCATTGGACATTCAAAATACCAAATGGGAGTGGACAAATGGGAACGTAGCATATTAAATGAACACATAAATGCATAAAGAATATTATTGTTGTGTAATCTTACATCAATCCAACCATGGAAGAAGGAAGGTATCACATTAGATAGTAGTACATAATACATTTAAATATCTAATATTTTATCATTTTAAAAGTACTCATTTATCTTGAACAAATGAAGGTTCCAAAAGGAGGTGAAACTCCTCATTTAATCAAATTGCCAATAATTCATTTTATGAATGTGTTAGTATTGTTTGATCACAAGAACTAATAAAAGTTTTCTTCTCAATTAGCGGTGATGGATGAGAAGTATTCTATAACAAAGAAAGGGGATGGAGTCCATAAGAAATGGAAGTGGGGAAATAGATTATTTTTTTCGTTGCTCATTTACCTAATGTTTATCTTAACAAACAACACCTATAATAGTTTGAGACCCATTTTATCATCAAGAATCAATGGACTAAGATGATTACATGCATTTCACATGAGTAGATCCCTCATAGGAATAAATGAAGGTTGTTAGAGGATTTTTAGTATCATGAAAGTGTATGAACTAAATATGGGCCTCTGATTTAGCTCCACACTTCAACATAGTCATTATTCACCATCTATAGCTAAGAATGAATATTAGATTATTCACCTCGTCTGTCTGGATGATTCAACCTGTTGCCTTCTATCTAGGTAGGGTTTGAAATGTTCTCTCAGAATCGAGAGTCCTTCAACAATAGACTACTCCTAGAATGAAGAATTTATGCAGTTTTAATCTAGAAATGAATGTGCAATAAATCTAGAAATTGAGATTAAACTAGTAACAATGAAAGAAAACTAGATTAAGAAATGAAGTGCAAGATTAAGCCAAACATGATATTAATCTAGAAATGAAGATAATGCTAAAAACAAAGAAAGCTTGAATGCAAAATTGAGCTCTGGTAACAATGCGACAACACTTCATTGCTCAAAAATTTGGGATCCTTTGAATGAAGAAAGAGGTTTCTTTTATAGAAATCCCAAGTTCAATCGACGGTCGAGATTGAATCAGATGAACGGTGGAGATTGAATGAGAGTTCAATTCAGAATAGAAAGTTTCAGCAGAGAGGCAGTCAGCTGCCTGTTTTTCTCTGTTTTTAAAGTTGTTAATTATTTTATTCCTTTTTTTTATTTTCAATTAAAGCAAAGCTTCCTTTTCTAAACTCAAGAGAAGATTTTGTGGAGAATATTTGATAATAAAAAAATAATATTACCTCATAAGTGGATTTTCTCATTTTTCTAAATAATTAAATTCAATTATTGAGATGAGGATATTTATTTAAAATCAAATATTTATTTAATTCCTTTTTCATGTATTTTAGCTAAAGAGGGTGGATTTAATTTAATTAAAGTGCTAGGACTTAATAATTAAATTAATTGATCATAGGGTTTATTTAGCTAATTTGTGTTAGGTATTTAGGAATTAAATATGTTATGTGATTGATGCAGATTTAGGGTTTTCTATATTTGACACTAAGTTGAGTAGAGTCAATTTAGAAGATAGAATTGCCTAGTACAATAGGACTTCGATGATTTAGAAATTGATAGAATGAGACTAAATGCAACAAAATTGGTTCGGATAGCAAGATGCCAATTTTTGGGTATTACATTTTGCCCCTCTTTGAATTGATGTGTGAGTAGCGTATTGATTCACAAAATAGTCTGATGTGACAGTTGATGAGGTTTTCAAGATTATCTCCAGAATGAAGCTTAACCCTCAGAAGTCAAGGTTAGATTGCCAAGACACTGATCAGATCGAGTTTGTAGAATCATCTCCAGAACAAAGCTTGATTCTCCAAAGTCTAAGTTAGATTGTGAAGACATCAGTCAAATTACCACTTTTAGTAAGATTGTCCTCAGAACGAGGCTCAATCTTTAGGATCCAGGATTAGATTGCCCCGATACCCATTGATTAAATGATAACTTATGTGAATTTTAGGACTATCTCTAGAATGAAGCTTAGTCCTTTGAGACCCAGGTTAAATTGCCTAGATATCAGTCAAAAAGAGCTTTCGAGAGCCATCTCTAGAAAGGAGCTTGACTTTCAGGGATCGAGGTTAGATTTCCCCAATACCTAATAGAGATTTTGAGAACCATCTCCAGAACGAAGCTTGATTCCCATGAATCTGAGTTAGATTTCTCAGATACCTGATATAGAGATTTTGAGAACCATCTCCAGAATGAAGTTTGATTCATAGGAATCTAAGTTAGATTGCTCAGATACCTAATAGTATGATGACAGGGATGCCCCTAGAGATTCAAGATCGTGAAACATCCAATTTTGACCATGAGGTACGAAAAATTGAACATGCCCCAAGTGATGAGATGCCCATAGAGATGATGACTTTTGATTTAGATCACATTGATTTGAGACTGATTTGATAAGATTCAATGAAGCAATCATCCTGCCCCCTCAGGAGCGAAATCGAAAGATGACACATCATAAAGAAAATTGACAATAATAGGTTGCAGATAAAGATAAAATTAGAGGTTTAGAAGAACTCAAAATAGATTACGGAAGATTCAAGAAGCTTTAGAAGTGGTCTGGAGTGATTTCAAGGTCTAGTTGACCAAGTTTGACCATGGTTGACCAAAATTGACTAGAGTCAACTTTTGATGAAAAAGATGAAGAAGTCAAGAAAATGATGATGTGATGTGATTCTGTCAAGAAGAAAACATCTGAAGGTCGACTGCACAAGCATCCGATCACGTCGGTTGAAGGAATTTTAAGATGCAATTTTGAGCTATCTAGGAGTGTTAGATTTCAATTTCAATCCCAAAAATGGGTTCAGAGTGGTCGATTTAGCCAAGGGTGAAGTTTTTGCACAAAACAAAGCACTTTTGAAAATTAGCTCAAAACCTATATAAGGGCTAAAAGGGTCAATTTCAATTCATTTGTAACCTTTGACTATGTAAGAAAAAGAGAGCTCTGAGCAAAAAGGAGAGTGTGCCAGTGAGATCACATAGGTTCGATCACTCCTGACATCATAGTCAGCCATTGGAGTATGACCCACCTGTGAGTAGTCGATAACCTACCTTGTACTTCAAGTTTAAATGCATTTAGGTAGATTTAAATAGGATTTAGGGCATTTTAGGGGTCTCTCGCAAGATCTCGCATGAGGAAATGGTTTCCTCACATGGGCTATGGAGGGATCTCACGTGAGAAAAGACCAAAAGAGGGCTTCCTTGTGCAGGGTCTTTTCATAAGCTTGTGCGAAGAGGCCAATGAAGCCGCATGAGAAATCTCCCTCATGGAAGATCTCTCACGTGAGTTGAAACAAAGTCTCATGTAAGGCTCCTACTTCCTCGCATGGGAAACTACTACAGAAAATCAAAATTTGTGCCCAAATTTGTGTAAGTTAGCCAAGTAGACCATCTGAGAGGCATGTTTAGGATAGGTGCATAGTTTCAAATGCTATCTTTGCTTGAAAAACCATCATGATTGAGGATACTGATCATGTGTTGTCACGTGCATTGCAGGTGGACCTCCTTGATATTGTATTTCAATCTCACCACTCGGTCATCAGTGAGCTAGTGTAGTGATTAGATGATGTAGAGTCCACTCACATAAATGGACTAGGATTGTCTTATCTGTGTGATGTACCTGACATCTGGATAAATCATGGATTACTAGGTGCATTGGTCGAGCGTTTCCACTCAGAGATGAATACCTTTCATTTTCCACATGAGGACATGACAGTAACCCTAAAGGACATATACAGGATCTTGAGAGTACCTTTCCATAGGCCACACATGGATTATGATACACAATTGAGAGCAAGTGTTGTGGTGCTCAAAGAGATCTTTCAGGATGATCTAGTGATGGGTCGGGCCATCACATGGGATGATTTGACTAGGGACTATGTCGTAGGGCACAGATTACTGGTTGTGTTAGCAGTATTCCTGGGCTACTACTTGATGCCAAATAGGGGTCAACATAGACTAGAGTGTGGCTAGGGGTGGATGTTACAGAGGATGTTGGCCCAGCTGCCTGTGAGATTTGGATGGGGCCAGTGCATGTTGGCACAGATGTATCATGAGATGCATGAGCTTGTATATCGAGATTTTTAGAGCATGGTAATAGGAGTGTTTGTACTGTAGATATGGGCTTGGGAGCATCTTCATGTTTGCAGGTCAATCTTCTAGGACACGAAACGGCCTTTGGAGTCATACATTTACAGGTATGGTGGCCCTATGACCCAGCCAACCCTGGGTAAGACTAAGTAGTGGCGAGCTCAGCTTGACAACATGCTTGTAGTGACATGGTGGCTATGGATAGGGAAAGAGGTCTGGGATGATGCCAGACATGAGCTTTAGTACATGTTTTGTTCATGCCCTCTGATTGGTCACATTAAGCACTTCCTACTATTACGGGTCCTCAAGTAGTTTGGTAGGCCACAAGACATATCTCAGGAGTATTGCACATATGCCCACTTTGTTGATGAGGTGAAGAAGGGGTGGCAGGTGAGGCTACATCAGGGTCGATGCATGATAGAGGCATGGGTATCACTAGCCCGATGGGATTATATGGTAGCTATAGTTGATGGGGAGATGACACAAGCCTACCGAGATCATTTATTAGCACATCCATACCCTCAGTTCAAAGATCCAGTTGGCATTGGACAATGGGTATAGTAGGTGGTGTAGCAGTAGGTGGTACAGCAGCAGGTACTGCAACCACCACCACAGCAGGAGTAGGTGGCCAGGCGGAGGACTGGGTAGACATCCATTCCTGCTAGACATATGAGGATAGATCCTAGTGCAGGTAGTAGTGGAGGTCAGGATAGATCGATAAGGTAGAAGACTATGAAGACATCACAATAGTTGTTGACCACAGAGACATAGGATGATACTATGCAAGATTAGGTCACACAGGGTCCACCTCCTAGAGATTAGGTCACCCAACTACAAGATATGTTGCAGAGGACCCGAGATAGGCTGCGATAGTCATAGTAGGAGGTGAGTGATCTCCATATACAATTCATCATGTGGGATACCCGAGTAGCAGAGAGAGATTGAGAGATTAGAGAGCTGCAAGATGAGCTGGAGAGGTCATGGATAGAGACCCGATATGAGTCTACACATGCAGCATATTATTATGCAACTTACGTTGGTGTGGTTCCAAAGATAGCAGACCAGATTCTACAATTTTTAGCCTATGCCAGAGCACTAGTGGTACCATAGGGACCTCCCCCACAGGCACGACCACAACAAGACATGCCACCTCCCCCACCTCCTCCAAGTGGTGATGGCCAGGGCTAGATTAGGATTGATATATCATGATGTATTGTAGCCCCATTTTTTATAGACTACGCTCAAGTAGCACTATTTTTGTACTGAAATTTTGATCGATATATATATATGAGCTCATATTTTGGTATCATTGCACATGTCATTTATTGCTTTGGATTTTTTTAATGTTGATGCTTTATGAGATGCATCATAAATGATGAATGTATGGATTATGTGGGTGAATATGGATGAATATGCAAATGAATGCGCACATTTTTCATTGTTATGTATGTATGCAATGTGAAAATGCAATGATGGATAAATGCAATGTATGATTTGATTTATGCTTATGATGGATGCACATGTATATGAATATATAGATGTAGAATGTATGCAAAGGAGTTATGGTAATGCACTTTGTGAATGCAATGGAAATGCAATGTATACGATACTAATCATCTCATGCAGGATATTGCAATACATGATAGGTACTAACCAAAAGAATGTTCTTGAAGATCAAGAGTGAGGATCAGACACTTGTGCAGTCAAGGTGAACCCAGGATGTAAGATGAGAACCCTCATACAAGCCCAGAAGAATACAACAAAGAGAACCATGAAGTATTATCATAATGCAAGCCTAGAATGAAAATGTAAGCCTAAGCTAGATGCAATCCCAAGGACTTAGTTGATGGACCCATTAGATAATTATCATTATAGAGCTTTTAGTATCAGATGGTCATGAAATGTCATACAACTCTCACTAACATGACAATCATGAAAATATGAATATGACATTAGTCTCGGATTTGTCAGAATGAGATGTAAGCATTAAGGCATAGGAAGCTAGAATGACCTAAACACCTATTCCTTTTGATATAGAAAGTTAACTTAAGCATCAGAGCATAGTTGCTAGGATGACCTGAATGTTGCTTGCATACAAACACACTAGACACACAAGAGTGACTTCTTTTACTAAGTGATTAATGAGTATATTTAAGAATGCTTGTAGTGACCCTTATGTTCACTTAGCAGGATGAGTGTTTGCAATTTCACTTATAGTAGAAAGAAGTCACTCAAACAGACAAGGAAAAGAACCAACCTCACCAAATTTTCCATATAAAAGAAGTCAAGGTACACATGGCCATTTAACATGAGATAGAGGTTCTCACAGTGGACACCCATTTTAGATAGATCCCTTGAATCATTGGAACTAAACTAGCAAATAGAAATCAAAGAAAAGATCATGCCCCCAGTCTTCCAATCTCTCGATCAGGATAGATGTCCTAGAGTTGCTCGAGGAAGAATGATAAAGCAAAAGGAAAAACACACAAAAGAAAATCTCAACATGCTTCAAAAAGTTTACAAATTCAGTTTTTAGTTTTCAAGTAGATTGATCATCGGATTGGAAGTATATATCATTTGCGAGAAGTCTCATCAGGATAGTGACAGTAGGCAGACGCAGTGAGAACCACTAGTGACTGATGCGGGAGAGAGTCTCGAGGAGAGATCAAAGTGCTAACTAAGTATTAGCAGGTAGACGTAGTGACAACCACTGGTGACTAATATGAGGAAGATTCTCAAGGAGAGAAATCTGAGTACTAGCTAGACATCGGCAGGAAGATGCGGTGAGAACCACTGGTGACTGATGCAAGGAAGATCCTCCAAAAAGATAGGACAGTGCCCCCTAGACCAAGAAGGTTGGCCCCAAGTGTGACTAGTTTCAATCCATGTGGAGTCAAGCAGAATCTCGAAGGTAACTAAGAGCAAGTGCATGAGTGAGCAAACTAAAAGTAGGAAAGCAACTGTACAGAGCCAAGTGGTGCTATGATGGATATGGTATTGCAGGACAAGAGGCGCATGTTTACCAAGTTTTCACTGTCTTGGTAGGATTTTATTGCTTTACTACCATGACACCTGTTTACCAGGTTTTGATCAATGGCACATTTTCTCTTTTTCAATATTTTTTGTATTTTTAGATATTTAATTTTTTTTGTATTTTTTTAAATTTTGAATTTTTTTGGTTGATGCATCGAAGTGCCTATTTACCAGGTTTTCACTAAGATGATCATTTTTTCAAGACATTTTGCAATTTTTAGGATTTTTTCAGGACATTTTACAATTTTGTAGGATTTATTCAGAGTAGAGTATGTACATGGAGCATGCAGAAGATGTCTTAGCTATAGAATCACTTTAGGTGTAGAGCATTGATCAGCTCTTTGAGTTGTTCTCCTTCAATGGTAGAGAGTTGATAAGCACCAGACCCAAACACTGCAGTAACAATATACAGACCAAGCCAATTTGGTTAAAACTTTCCTTTTTGGATCTATTGTTGTTGATTCTTAGGGTTTTCTCTCAGAACAAGATCACCCACTTGGAAGTCCCTAGGTTTGACTTTATTATTATAACTCTTGGACATCCATTTCTGGTATGCTCTGAGATGATCAAATGCCACTTTCCAATATTCATCTAGTAAGTTTAGCTCTTGTAGCTGAAATATTCTAATGTCTTCATCAGTGATGAGGCCTTTAAGAGAGACTCTCAAAGTAGGAATCTCAACCTCAATAGGTAATACATCATCTACTATGTAAACTAAGGCAAAGGGTGTAGCCCCTATTGGTGTTCTTATACTTGTGCAGTACGCCCATAGAGTTAGATTAATCTGGAGATGTCAGTCTTGTCTAGATTTGTGAACTGTGCGGTGTAGGATCTTAAGGATCGCCTTGTTTGATGCTTATGCTTATCCATTATCCTAGGGATAATAGATGGAAGACCAATGCTTAGTGATTTTAAACTTAGAGCAAAGCTCTTTTAGATCCATGTTCTTAAACTACCCCCCATTGTCGGTGATTATTGAGGAGGGTACACCATACCTACGGATGATGTAATTTAGTATAAACATGGCTACAGATTTGTCATTTGCTATGGTCAGAGGGACTACCTCGACCCACTTAGTGAAATAGTCTATAGTGGTGATAATGAATTTGTGTCCATTTGACAAAGAGGGATGAATCTGACCCACCAAATCAAAGGCCCATTTCTAAAATGGCTAGAAAGTAATGAATGGAATTAGCGCCTTTGCAGGAGCATGAATTAGATTCCCATGAAGTTGACACTGTTTACAAGCCTTAGCATAGTTTGTAGCTTCTTTCTCCATATCAGGCCAATAGTAACTAGCTCTAATAAGTTTATGAGCCAGTGTCAGACCACTCAAGTGAGACCCACAGATGCCATCATGCACCTCAGCTAACACACGCTTAGACTCGTCAGGTTCTAAACACCTAAGGAGGGTACCGTCTAGACCTCACCTATATAAGTCATTAGATATGATAACGTACCATGAAGCACTGTGGAGAAGGTGACGTTTCTCATTCTGGGTGTAAGTATCTGAAACAATCTAGTCATGAAGGTAGGAGTAGATATGATGGTAGGGGTGTGAATCATGTCTGATGACTAAATAGATCATCCTAGAATTAGGAGTGTCATAGGCTGGTTAGTGTAACGTCTCCACCAGGAATTCATGTCAGAAATCATTTTCTGGCATTTGTAGCATAGAGGCAAGTGTAGCCATGGCATTAGTAGCTTTGTTATCTACCCTTGGAATCTACTGGAAAGTGACATGTGAAAATTATTTCCTTAGGTCTTTGACCATCTGTTTGTAGGGTACCAACTTGTCATCTTTGGTTTGATAAATGTCATTGACTTGATTGATGACCAACTTTGAATCTCCAAAGATTTTTAGTTCATCTACACGCCATTCAATGGCTATCTTCATACCATTGATCAGGGCTTCATACTCAGTGATGTTATTCATGCAAGGAAACAACATCTTGTATGCCTTTGGTAAAGAGTATCTATGTGGTGTGATGAATAGTATTCCGGCACCTGACCCTTGTTGGGTAAATGATCCATCAAAGAACATAGTCCATGTTTGATGTGTGATAATCATTATGGACTCATCTGAAAAATCAATGCTCAATGGTTGATAATCTGTTATAGGTGCGTCAGCCAACTAATCTACAATCGCTTGTCCTTTAATGGCCTTTCTCTCTACATACTCAATGTCAAATTCACTGAGAATCATTACCCATTTCTCTAACCTACCTGTGAGGGCAGCTTTGCTAAGTAAGTACTTTAGAGGATCAATCTTAGCAATGAGTATGGTAGTGTGAGCGAGCATGTAGTGCCTTAGTTTCTGTGAAGCAAATACCACTTCTAGGCAATCTTTCTCAATGACAGAGTAGTTTGTTTCATAAGAGACCAGAGTTCTACTGATGTAGTAAATAGCTCTTTCTTTTTTGTTTTGATCTTCTTGAGCTAGTAAGACACCCAATGATGTGTCTATAGTAGAGATGTAGAGGATGAGCGGCTTCCCATGAATAGGAGGCATCAGTATTGGTGGATTTGCAAGATATTGTTTGATCTATTTGAGTCCTTTGTCACATTCTTCAATCCATTCATAAGTCACACCTTTATGTAAAGTCTTGGTAAATGGTTGTGACTTGTCAGCTAATTGTGCAATGAAGCACTGAATAGATTGCAGTCTACCCTGAAGTCGTCTCATCTGATTGATGTTCTTTGGTGGAGGCATTTCCATGATAGCTTGAACTTTCTTAGGATCTACTTCTATGCCTTTTGCTGATATTATGTAACCTAGTAACTTGCCAGATGTAACACCGAATTCACACTTTTTCGGGTTGAGCCTTAGATTGAATTGTTCCATTTGATCTAATATAGGACCTAGATCTACAAGATGTAATTTCTATTCCATGCTCTTAACTAATGTATCATCCACATAATCTTCCATTGTCTTATGCATCATGTCATGGAAGATAGAGGTGATAGCTCTTTGATATGTGGCTCCAGCATTGCAACAGAAAGTTCCCCAAGCACATGTGAAGGATGTCTTCTCTTGGTCCTCTGGTGTAATTTTGATTTGGTTGTAGCCAAAGAAACTATCCATCAATGAGTACATTTCATAGCATGTTGTCATATCTACAATCATGTCAATGTTGGGTAATGGGAAATCATCCTTCGGATAAGCTTTATTCAAATCTCAAAAATTTGTGTAGACTCTGATAGATTTATCATGTTTAGCAACTAGAACAATATTGGAAATCCATTCTGCATAGTCAATTGCTTTGATGAAACCAGCTTTGAGAAGTTTTTCTAATTCATCTTTGACTAATAGTGCCACATGTGGGTGCATCTTATGAAGCTTTTGTTTGATAGGTTTGACACCTGGTGCAATAGATAAGTGATGCATAATTAGATTAGGATCTAATCTAGGCATATCAAAATAGGTCCAGGAAAAGTTGATTTTCTTACTTCGAAAGAAATTGGTGAATTCCTCTTTCTCTTCTACGGATAAGGACTATGCCAAATGAATGATCTGAGGTGTAGCTTATGTGCCCAAGTTTACTGGTTGAGTTGGCTCTATCAGTATTGAAGATCTTTCTTGAAAATGACTTTGAAGCATATCAAGTATCCCATCCTCGAGCACCTCAGAGAGGTTTTCACCCTTGGATACATCTTTTGTTTTTACTTTTTTTGGCTCTGACACTACCACGATGTGGTTTTCACCATCAGAGCACCAATTCTTTGTCTTTCTTTTAATTGTATGACTAAGATACTTGATATCAACTTTAGTCATGTTGACACTATATTCGTTGGTGGAGGACATCAAAGGTTCGACAGTGTTAAGGTAGCAAGTAAGAGCGTAGTCATTCTAGAATGTAAGGACTTCATTGGATGTAGAGGAGGAGTTCTATTTTATCAGCTCAGGATGGTGGAGTGAAAGAGAAGTGACAGGTTCAAGTGCGTTCACGGTATAGTCATCAAAAGTGTGGACAAGAAAGTCAAGACCTAAAGCGATCTCATCTAAAGGTGTATTCAAGTCCCTTTGAGACCTTACATCAAAAGTAGAGGGTATGTTAACGTTAGTGGAATCACACTTAGTCATCCTAACACTAGACCCTTTACCTACTTCGAGAAGGTTTTCAAATGTGTGTACAATGTCTATGTCTTTGTCAGAAGTTGTATCAAACAGAGAATCAAACTCATACTTATGTGAGTCTATAATACTAGATATAGGAACTCCATCAGTACTGGATGTACCATCTAACTCATTCTCATCTCTTGTAGCATTGATGTTTTATTGAAGTTGTTCGTACTTGAACTATTTTTGGAAAGGTGATAGCATGTACAGTTCTCATTGATAGTTAGGATGAGTTGTTTGCATTTTTCTTAACCACTCAAATGATAATGGATTAACTGAGGCAGTCTCATCAAAATCATTATTAGCCTCTACATGACTAATAGGTAAAATAGGATCATCTGGCTCTACAAAGAGCATGGAAAGATTTGGAGGAATAGGATAAGGAAAGGTATCCTCATCTAAACTGACCTCTGCGTTTTCAGTTGAAACGACGTCCCTAGATGTTGGCAGGCATTCTAGTTCTGGCACAAATTTATTGATCCCTAAATGGAACTGGATCTTTTTGAAGCCTAGATCTATAGTGTCCTTTTTCCTTTTCCTTGTGGCTTCAATTGGTTCAAGTAATCCATTATCATTCACCCCTATAGGGTCACTCCCTTTGTAACCAAAGCATTTCATGATCTTGAAACCTTCACTGTTTGGTTCATGTTCTATATCATGATCTTAGGTGATTTGTTTAGATGTGCCCTTCCCTTTATAAATCCAAGTTGTAATGGCTATGTTTTCATTCTCATATTCTAATGGAGTTGTAGCCTGTACAAAGGTGCCATCATAAACTACTTGAGGAGACATGGCAGAAGGTTTCTTGTTCTCAGAAGGTCTCCCGTAGGAACGCGGAGATAAAGGAAAAGCTATCAATGATAATACAGGCTCCATCTAATATTCCCCCATACCAGAATCCTTGAGTTTTAAAGTCTTTTCCATTTCTTTGAGTTTGGCTTTGAAACATTCAGAAGACTCATGGTTAGTTGGAACAAAGTTGTCAATAGATTGTGTGAGCATGTTACAAGAATAGCTCATGTTGGCATGTACAGTCATTTCTGCTCCATGAAATGGGAACTTTATGCATTGATGGTATGTTGAGGGAACTACCTGCATCTCATGGATCCATAGTCTTCCCAACAATATATTATATGCAAGAGGGATATCTAGAACTTGACATATGATGTCTCTCTCAACAGGTCCAAATTGAATTAGCAAAACAACTAAGCCTTGGGATTTTCTTTCTTCTTCATCGTATGATTTGATGGTGATCTTTTTGCGGGCATCTATATGATCTTAACCATAACCTAGCTTGGTGAGCAGTTTAGCAGAGCAGATATTGAGACTGGCACCATTATCAATGAGAATGTGGCAGACGTGCTTTTGGCCAATCATGACTTCAATATGCAGAGGGGCATTATGTGGATGGCTCAATGATGTTCATCTTCCTCAGAGAAAGATAGATAGTGGAGTGAGGTCAGGTGAACCACCATGGATTGAAACTAATCAAGATCAAGATCTGTAGGGACATTTTCCTCAGCGAGGGCTTTATCAAGAATCTGTCTATGAGCAGGCGAGATCTTCAACAACTCAAAAATGGTGATCTAAGCATTGGTACATTGTAGTTGATCTAGGATGTTGTAAATAGCATTAGTAGGTGTAGGGACTGATTATGAATTCTTGTTGGCAAGGCCAACAGTAGCTTTGTTTGCAGGTTGCTTTTGTGCAGAGGTAGAAGGCTCGGGGCCTTTGACAATGATCTTGGCATTAGATCGAGTGACAGTGTTTGCACAAATCAGAGATTGTTTAGATTCAGAGGGTTGAGGCACAGAGCCTCACAAGATGAATGGAATCCTCGGTCTAGGAGCATCTTCACTCCCTTTGATGGTAATCACATCATAGTATTCAATATCAACAAGCTCAACTATATTAATAACATTGTCATAAGTATTGTACGTATAGTTGACCTTGTTGTTGGTGTTCCTAGGTTTGGAAGAGTCACCTTTCTCATGAGGAGGAAAGGGGTCTTTGAATGCTTGATGATCCAAGTTCTTGTTATGACCGCTCACAACAACATCATCAGTATCTATAAGATCCTAGATCTTGTGTCGAAGTTGAATACAGTTAGAAGTCTTATGACCTTTGTTTGAATGATACTCACATTATGTAGATTCATTCCACCAAGCAGGGTGTGGTTGTGGATCATAAGGATGCAAGTTTTCTAGAGGCGTAAGTATCTGATTCTGTAAAAGAGTCTTGTAGACTATGTCAAGAGGTTCCCCTAAGTGAACTCACGTTTGGGTCTAGGTGCCCAAGGTTTTCTTCTAGAAGACCTAAAAGGTTGTTGAGTATCTATCATAGCCTTTTCAATGGCTTTGGCTACCTGCATACTGGAAGTGAGATTAAAAGCAGCCTTTGAAGGCTTTGGGGTCACATTGTCAACTACTCCATCATTCACAACATCGTGGTTTTTGTTGACAATTTTAGTTTTATCTTTGCTTGAGGAGGACCCTTGCTTGTTATCTTTGTGGAGGGTCAACTCTCCTTTCTTAACCATAAATTTCTCTATTCTCATAGCCTACTTAATCATGTCATCAAAGGTTAGAGGACCTTACAGCTGCACTTGGTATTCAAAATCTAGAAGGAGATTGTATAGGAATATATCAAGTTTCTCATATTCTGGTATTTAATGAGAATATTTGGTATAGTGTTGTCTCCATCACTGGAGAAATGTCAAGAAAGGTTCCCCAGATCATTGTTTCAGATTGCAAATATCACAAATATTGACCAGATGTTGGATGTTATGTGAATAATGTTAGAGGAATAAATTGGAAATCTCATCAAAAGATTTGATGCCAGTAGGAAGTTAGGAGAACCGCTCCATAGCAGATCCACCCAGACTACACAGGAAGAGACACATGAGATAAGTCTGATCATGTATGAACTCCATGGATAGAGCACCAAACTCTCTCAAGTGATCCTAAGGATCACATGTACCCAGATATTTATCATACTTGGGGAGTTCTAAACCTTTGGGAAAAGGTGGCATGCTAAGACTCTTGTCAAAAGGGAATGGATAGATGCTCTCCAGTGTGAACTAGTTTTTTGGTTTGTACTTGGTCTTCATGAGTTGCCCAAGTTGGTCTTGCATGTCTTGGACTAGTTTTTGTAGTTTAGTGGTCTCTGTCTCTTCTTCTTTGACCACAAGCATCTCAACTTTATAGTCTAGAAGTAATTTGGCCCCTTGCTTGGCCAGGTCAAGAAAGTATTTCTCCTTGTCTTCCTTCATTAGGATTTCCATAATCTTACAGAGGCTTTTATTAGATCGAGAAGCCTCAACGTCTTGCAGGGTTATCTCTTCATCTTCATTACCAAGGATTTCAAAGATACTTTGGGTATGGAATTCTTCTTGCTTGTCTTGAGCTTGATCTTGATCATGATCATGAGCTCTGTTGTACTCACCCTCTTATTTTTGTTTTTCCATCTTGTCAAAATGCAAGTGCACAGTGTGAATAAACTGAGTATGAAGAAGTTTAGTATGACAAGAAGTCATTGCTGAGGAAATCTTGAGTGCCGCAAAAGGATTAAGCTTTGGCAAGGAAACACAAGGTTCCTCAAAAGGATCAATCTTGGGCAAGGAAACGTGGGATGCCTCAAAAGGATCAATCTCTAACATTGATTCTTTGGAGTCTTGTGGTACTCGAAACAAAGGCTTCCTAACTTGACTGAAGTTCATAGTATGACTATACTGGATACGAGGTTGAATAATAGGAGAAGGAGAGTGAAAGGACTCCTCTCTAGATGTTTCAAAGGAAGAATGTGAAAGTCCTCTATAGTAATCAGATTGTCTGGCAAGCTTAGAACAACCCCTTCCTCGGTTGTGAGGTCTACCTCTATCCTGTCTGGTGAGGTGTGGAGGGAACACGTTACCACTTCTAGTTGTCATAGGCATAGATGAGGATTAAGTAACAAGAGAGAACTTAGGATTATACTTAGAACTCTGTCTCTAGAATAGCAAAGAGTGATAAAAATTGAAATGCACCTGGCATGAATCATCAAGAGTATGGTTAGAACAATCAAGAGGTCACTATCGTGTCACAAGGTACAAGAGCACAGTAGGCAGGGACAGATAACAGAGAGAACGTGAGTTTAAGCAATAACCGCTTGGTTCTCAACCTAAAACATCTAGTTTCAGATAGTGGACAATAGGAAAATAGGCAAACAGACCCCAGACAAAAACCAGATCACACAAAAAAGTGACCAACTGACGGGAATAAGCTCATTGTTTTGAAAATTAGGGTATAGTCTTGCATGAAGATGTGCAGTCTCACGTGAGGAAATGTCAAACTACGCACGAAGATATGTAGTCTTGTGTGAGAAAGTGCTCAGAAAGCTAAAATCTCACGCAGAAGTTTGACATAGTTTTTGAGGTAGGAACAAATTTTGAGACACAACACTGGCTATTCTCTGGCAGAATATCCAGATTCAAACAGTTCAAATCAACAACTCAACTTCTACATGCATCAACAGATTTCTATCGCGATCAGGCACATAAGACAACAATCAGGGATTTCAAGCAATGTGCAAGGGACAAAGAAACCTTGTGCATGAACAAGCACATGTGACATAGCATTCTATTCCTTAAGAGTGTTACTTGTGTATGTTCTCAAAGTGTTTTTCAATCACGCACATAGTCCTAGAAAAATAAAAAGTTGGTTGCACTATGGTTTGTAGTAATGGTTTGACTCTGTAACTTTTCTAATCTTAAGAGGGTGAACTCCAATCCAGGCACACCAGGGTTATGACACATTCTGAGAATTTAATCAATCGAAGATGCTGAGGAGATCTGACAACCCAACAAGAAACTACACTCATGGAGATTTCTTCCACAAGGAGATTTATATAGCGGCTGTTGCTACCTGATGAAAATGGATATTACCGCTTGAGGTTCCATCCATGTGGTTGACCCAATAAAGGAAATGTTCACTATGGTTAACCCTCTCTAATAAGGAGACTCACAAAAAGGACCACAAGGGGACTTAGTTTAGATTCAAGGATCTGAGTTTCTGATGCTACCCAAAAAGGGAACAGAGCATAATCCTCTAGCTTCTTCACTTCACCAAAACATAGTAGACAAATTATTTGACATGCTAAGACTGAAACTACCTCACCAAGGTTCGTGATGTCAACAACAATGTCTACCAAGCTCTCTAAGTGGGTCCAAGAGAGAACGTACTGATCAAAGTTGAGGACTAAACCAAGTAAAACTGTGAGCTAATAATAGTATCCTCCCTACCTACAAGGGATTCTATCATCGAGAAGAGCTTTGCATGTAAAACAAGCTAATGAAGCCCACTCTCTCAAGAACACCACAAATAGTGTTCATAGGGCATATTTACTATGTGAAACATATATGCTGAAAATGAATCTAGATCCTTTTTATAGCCCAAAATTGAAGTGTGATTTACCAAAGCAGGAAACACACAAGCCCAACACATGAGAGATTCATTTTAATGCCCAAAATTGAAGTGTTATAGAGATCATAGTAGCTCACCTTAGGTCCAAAGCTTTGCAATCTAGTATTTTTCTATCTCCAAAAGTAGAACTAGGGCAAATCAACAGTAAACAACAAATGTCAAGGAATAACAAACTAAAAGTACAAATCTACAACTTTTTAAGTCTCTAGGTGCAAAATTTTGCATGATATTTTGCACAGACTTGCACGAGAAAACACATTTTTCATGTGAGGAAATGCCAGAGCAGCAAAACTTTGCGCGATATAGTGAGAATCTTCACGTGACACAGTCAAAATCTATGCACGAGAATCCATACAAAGGTGTACGACAATATGGAAAGAATGAAAATTTTTGACAGAAAATTAAAATTTCAATGAAGTATGATGAGGCCATAAATTAATTTTCTACCCCACGGTGGGTGCCAGAAATGTATGAACTAAATATGGGCCTTTGATTTAGCTCCACACTTCAACATAGACATTATTCACTGGCTGTAGCCAAGAATGAATATCAGATTATTCACCTTGTCTATCTGGATGATTCAACTTGTTGCCTTCTATCTAGGTAGGGTTTGAAATGTGCCCTCAGAATCGAGAGTCTTGCAACCATAGACTACTACTAGAATGAAGGATTTACACAGTTTTAATCTAGAAATGAATGTGCAATTAATCTAAATGAGTATGCAATTAATCTAGAAATTGAGATTAAACTAGTAACAATGAAAGCAAACTAGATTAAGAAATGAAGTGCAAGATTAAGCTAAACATGATATTAATCTAGAAATGAAGATTATGCTAAAACAAAGAAAGCTTGAATGCTTAAATGAGTTTTGGTAACAATGCGACAACACTTCGTTGCTAAAAAATTTGGGACCCTTTGAATGAATAATGAGGTTTCTTTTATAGAAATCCCAAGTTCAATCGATAGTCGAGATTGAATCAGACGAACGGTGGACATTGAATGAGAGTTCGGTTCAAAATAGAAATTTTCAGCAAAGAGGCAGTCAGCTGCCTATTTTTGTCTATTTTTAAAGCTGTTAACTGTTTTATTCCTTTTTTCATTTCCAATGAAAGCAAAGCTTCCTTTTCTGAACTGAAGAGAAGATTTTGTGGAGAATATTTGATTAAAAAAAACAATATTACCTCATAAATGGATTTTCTCAATTTTCTAAATAATTAAATTCAATTATTGAGATGAGGATATTTATTTAAAATTAAATATTTATTTAATTCCTTTTTCATGTATTTTAGCTAAAGAGGGTGGATTTAATTTAATTAAAGTGCTAGGACTTAATAATTAACTTAATTGATCATAGGGTTTATTTAGCAAATTTATGTTCGGTATTTAGGAATTAAATATGTTATGTGATTGATGCAGATTTAGGGTTTTCTGCATTTGACACTAAGTCAAGTAGAGTCAATTTAGAAGACAGAATTGCCTAGTACAATAGGACTTTGATGATTTAGAAATTGATAGAATGAGACTAAATGCAACAAAATTGGTTAGGATAGCAAGATGTCAATTTTGGGGTATTACAGAAAGTACTTTCTCAAAAATAAGATCCATGTCCTTTCCTAAGAAAGCTAACAACATGTGTCTAGCATAATATTGTTGCTTGCACTACTTAATTTTTGAACAATAATAACAAAGTAGGTGGTCACTACCATGAAATCAACATGGTAGGATAATTAGGAGATGCTCTATAATAAAAATAAAGCTATTGGCTAGTTAACATCACACTAGATGCTCATTAGGAAGTGTTTCAAAAATATTTTGGTGAGACTTTAGCAATTATTCTCACCCAAATATGAGAAGTAGTTTAAGGTGATGTTTCATTAAAATCAATGTAACTAATTGAGCCAAACAATTATCAAAAGGGATTTCTTTCCTTAGAATATCGCCCAAACTAAATAGAAGGATGTTCGATGTTTACTAGACATAAAGATGAGTAGTAACTTGAAGGTTTACTTAACTAATTTACTAATCATTGGTTGCTATCTATATAAAGCATAATACATAAGTTAAGGTCACTAAATGATGGAGGTGGCGCACTTATGACTAGCTAACAAACTACTAGAGAAATATCTCTATTTGTTGTCTTCACTCCAAGGGGGAGTAGCGATCAAGGAGAAATCCATGTATATGGTTAGGGGCCACCAAAGAGTATCTCATTAGTGATAGTGAAAATTGATTGCATGGAACAAAGTATATACTATAACTAGAACATCGGTGTGAGTGTCATAAATTTATTTGATCTAAATAGGGTAGAAATAAAATCCATTGTCTCTTACCCTCAACCTTCTCAATCCCGTAAAAATAGCTACTATATAGAAGGAACCCTATAAATTTACCTTTATACCATTTTTTTTTATCAATTCCTTATAAAAAATATTCACCCCTTCCTTTTTATAGATAGGGAAAGGGGACCTAGAATTAACCATTTATCATACATAATAGGTGAATTAGGGCCGAGTGCATGGATGACCTAGATCTTTAGATGAATAGAGATAAGTCGGGCCCCTCCCATAGCTATCCACTATCTATATAGGTTGAATAAAATCTCTTATAAATATGCTATTCTTGGGAGGTTAAGGAAGAGAAGGCATACTATCTATAGTCTATAGTCAAGCACTTTATATTCGTGACTAGATATTAGGTTGGTGGCATTGCATTGGTTAAGGAGTGGTGGGAATTCCTTAGGGTTGGTGTAAAGGAGAGGGAGAGAATTACACTTGCTAGGGTTGCTAAACCCGATTTAGGAGGCTTGTGTGTGGTTCTCTGCTAACATGACTATATCTCGATTCAAATGAAAGATTAATTTTGATTATTTATCAATTAAATGGTCTCTAAAGTACAACATGTCTACCTTTATTAAAAGGTGGGCCCCTATATAATTTGTTAATGTACTTGACCTAGATTGAGATTACACCTATAATAAAATGTTTTGTGGGCTTAATCACCTTTATTGAAAGGTAAGGCATCCTATATATATCATTATTGGGATTGATATCAGAAATACATTATGTGCACAATCACTTTTATTGAAAGTAATTTGACCAGCATACTAAACAAGGATCAATAACTTGGATGCATAATCTGATTACATTGGTGAACTCATTGAACCAAGACTTATTATGATTCTTAATTACATGTCATATTATCCTAATCAAAACTTGTCTATTATCACTAGTCTACTTAGATAAGATTAAAATATTGTGTGTCTTCACTATACAAGATTTTTAAGATGAGAACATATAATTATTTCAAATTTTGGATTCCTATAATACCAAAGCTAGCAATTGTAGGACTTTCTCATTATCACGAGCATGCAAAAATCAATTTATGCATTCAAAAAGTGCTCATTTAGAGGTGATGCCTAAAACCCACTTTTAAAAATTCCAATAATTGTATTACAATAATGTCAAAATTTTGCACAACTAATCCAATACATTGTTTGTAATAATCAATGTATTTTCTTCTAATAATTATTTTTAAATGGGGCTCTGCAATCGTACGGATCTCGAGGGTGAGGTGTAACCTATTTTGCAGTCATACTCTGTGTAGGCCTTGTGGCTTCCTTTTATGCTTATTGGTTTTGTGTGCCTTCACAGAGTCCTTAATATCATTTTTCTATCATCCTCGGCTTTGTGTTTGATTTTTTTAATTCATTTTCTTTCTCTTAATTTGTGTCAGGCTAGGGTTTAGGAAAATATGTCGCCAAAGTTGGGCCCTCTCAGCTCCCAACCTAGTTTGCCCATGTGTGTATGTTTGACTTTTGCAGAATGATGGAAACTCAAAGTTAAGAATGAATATTGATAAGGGGTGTTTGAACTATGATGTCCAATCATGCCAAGATAAACATGTAGAGGAAAAAGATAAAGTTATTTCAAAGCCTACATACAAATTAGTGCTTTTAGAACAATCTCGACCTGATTGTCTATTGTCGGCTACCTTTAATGGCATCTTTTGCAAAGGAGGAGATGTCTCTAGAGAACCCACAACCAATGGAGATAGACTTGAAGGGAGAGAAATCAAGGGGGGAACTAGCGGAGATTGTCGAGATGGTAAGTCTTCTCCCCATGACTTTCGAACTCTCTCCCTTTCTCCTAACGAGGACACGATTAAAGCTATTAGGAAAGAGTAGTTGCGTTGAAAGACATTGCTATTTTCTTTATTTGTTTAGATAAAGAATATTTACCATCGAGAAAGTTCTTTAATGATTGGATTGCTAATATATGGGGAAGAAAATTAGGGATTCAAGTAAGTTTTTGCAGAATGATCCAAAAAGGATTATTTATGGTATTTTTTAAATCACATGTTATGCAGGAAAGAGTGTCAAAAAAGAAACATTGGAATGTGGGTTGTGTTAGGAATAATAGTCCACCAATACAACTGAGAGGTGGGGTGAATCAATTGTATGATAGATTGTTAAACTTTAAACTTTGAATAGAAGCAATACCAAACCAAATGAACACAATGAATGCCAATACAATAACATAATATTTGTTGTCGAGGAAACCCTGGTAAAGGTAAAACCCCGATGGGAATTAACACCCACTAATGATGTACTAAGAGTATATTATCCTTGTTACAAGATCTAGCCCTCTTAGGAGCTATTTAAAACATTACAGTACATAGTCCTTGTTAGAGGACAGACCTTGTTAGGAGTCAATAAAAGAAGTAGGCTCATTGCCCAAACAAGGTTATGACCACCTTCAAAACTCACTGTTCACAACACAATTGTATGAAATGAAATACACAATCCTTGAACTGTCCAATAATAATTGTCTTTGCTTGATCAGTTCCAATGAAGTATATAAGTTATTCTCTGCTCTACATCTAGCAGACACAAGCTCATAACTTCCACAATCCTCTTTTACATCACATTCATACTATCGTATCCTTTCAAAAGAAAGATCTTATATATACCCTATTATAAAATAAATGATCAGGTCGGCCAATTAGGATTTCCTAATATACAAATAGTCATATAACCCCTTGCTAAGATATACACGATATCTAAAACAAGTATACAACAATTATATATCAACAATTAAGGACCGACATCTATAATCCATGCTCTCCATTTATGATACATGCTACAACTCTAAGGTCAGCTTCCAAATAGGTCTTCTCCAGAACACACACCACAACAGATGTAATCCTCCTTTTCGTACCTCACTAAGATCAGCAAACATTCTTCAGTACACTATCTATCATTCCTTAAGCTAGCATATACTAAATCCACATTGCCTATAAGATATACTCAAAACTTAGAGACTAACTCTATCAGCTTCCACTATCACAGTCCAGTAACCAGTCTTCACTAAATATTTTGTAGCTTAGCCAATATGCAATAGTACATCATGCGATCTTAGATATAAGATCACAACACCTTCCTCTACACACAATTTTGTTCGCATGTTCTGAATCATCTGTACAGAATCCATACACTATAATAACTAGTATGTTCTCTCCATAGAAACATATGTTGACATCAATGACAAAACATGAATGACAATAGTAGTAATTCCAACATTCCTTAGTGTAGTGATTAAACATATTAAATATATATCCAACAATCTCCCCAATGCATTAGCAATTTCCAACAGGTCATTCATTGTTTAGGGATTTTCAGTGGTTGGCCAAAGGTAAGGTTGAACAAGTCGTGGCTCGCTCCACCCTGCACTATATTGAAATTAAAAATCTACAACTAGAATTCTAGCCTTTCATTTCCTAGATTATACAATCCCTCAATTCATTTATGCAGATGGAGGATGTCAGATATACTTTACCCCATTTAAATGCTAGAATATTGCTTGCCCTTGAGCCTGAAGTAGATTTCTTAGATTTTATCTTGATGGAATTAGAGGAAGAAAGGTTTGCATGGGAAGTGTCCTTATTAGGGGACCTAGGGTCTTGTTTTCACTGTAAAAAGAATTGTCACTCTAAAAAAGAATGCCCAACCCTTAATAATGTTCAGAACCCCAGATTTGACAATAATACTAAACCTAATTATAAAGAAGATGATAAGTCAGGCCATAAAAAAAAAAGATGAAAATTATGTAAATGATTATTCTAGGGCTAATGAAGTGGGTGATAGCAAAGATTATCCCCAAGACCCGATTGAAAACTTAACTGATGGTGATATAAAGGAAACTGTGGATTGTGGTGGATATGTTAGCTTGAATAACCCTTTGTTTAAAGATGACTTTGAAGTGAGGCTAGCCCTAGGAGGTGGTGTTGTCGGTACTCTAGTCGAATGTCAACTAGATAATAGATTTGATGAGGTCAATGCCAGGGGTAAGGAGCAAGCTTTATCCCCCCCAAGTTGAATGCCTAGCAACTTACTCTTAACATCATTAATGAGAAGACTGAGAATATTAGGAGGACCTCTAATGGACCCCTGAATAGAGGTAAGGAGATATCTAGGACCCTAAAAATAGGTATTGTCCATAAGAACACCAGTGATGCAGCAAATTCAATAAATGAGGAGCCATTTATTGAAGTAACTAACAAAGCATTAAAAAAAAGGAAAATTATTGAGAGATAGCCTCTCTCTAATGATAGTAAGAATTATATGAAAAGAATTCCAAAGTGCTTTAATGACATTATTATAATTCCAAAAATGTACCCAAATGATGCACATACATAGTTGGAATGTGAGAGGTCTCGAGATGTCAAATATAAAATATATGGTTAGAAAATGGTGTAACAATCTTCAAGGAAAAGAAATTATATGCCTACAAGAAATTAAGATTATTGGTTTCCAAGCATATACCATTTTGAAATTTATTTGGGATCAGTTTATTGGTTATTACTCTAATCATCCTAGAGGTAATGGAGGCACTGCTATCCTTGTTAGGCATCAGTGGGATGAGAAGATTATTTCTAATGGATCCTCACCTTGTCATAGAACCCTGTGGGTTATTTTTCAACACAATGACATATTAATTGGGGTGTACAATATTTATGCTCCTAATGACTACAGAGACCGTACAACCTTATGGGAATGGTTGTCTAATGGTTTACCTAAAGCAAACTGGATTTTTGTTGGGGACTTCAACATAGTGGAAAATAAAGAGGATAAGAGTGGGGGGAATGTTCAGTGTTGGAAAGAGAATGAACTATTCTTCTGGTCCAACTTTAAAAGGAAATTCAAAATTGTTGACCCTTTAGCTCTCAAGAGGGGATATTTCTCTGACATTTGGTTTACATGGTACAATAACCAAGCTGGGCAATAGAGAGTCTATTGTCGTTTGGATAGGTTCTATGTGGAAGATTCCATATTCTCTTTTGAAAAACAAGATGGATATTCTCTTGTCTGTGTCTCTCCTTCCTCTATGTCAAATCACCACCCAATTTATGCTAAGGGCTTTGTGGACAATAATACAGATAGTAGGTTTAATAAGAAAAAAATAAGTTTTAAGATCAATACCTCCTTGCTTAATAATGAAGAGAGTGATGATGCAATCAAGAATGGTAACTAGTCTCTATAAACTCTATAATCAAGGGCTGAATCCTAAAGATATGTGGAACTTACTAGTGGAATCATGGAGGAAAATCTATCAGATTATTGGTAAGAAAAATGCTATTGATAGAAACAAGGAAGAACAAGTGCTTCAAATCACTCTTAACAATACTGAGAAAGAAATTCAACTTAAGGGTTTTGATTCCCAATTGGAGGAAAGGCTAAGTGGGGTCAAATGCCAACTAAGGAGCATTCAACAGTACAAGATCAAAGGACATAAAACTAGAGCTAGGATGAATTGGATGAAAGATGGTGACAAGGGTACTAAGTACTTCTTCAATACTATAAGAGCTAAGCATAAAAGAGAATTGATTGAGGGTATCCAGATTAGTGGGGAGCTATCTAATGATCCAAGTAGTATTAAAGAAGCTTTTTTTAGCTTCTACAAGGATCTATTTACATCAAAATTTTATGAGGATAATAAAACAAATTTGGAGAAATGTCTCAACCTGATTCCAAAAAAGATCTCAAACAGTGAGGCCATGAAGCTTGACATACATATATATCTTGAGGAGATGGATAATGCAGTTCTCTCTCTTGCCAATGACAAAGTGCCTAGTCCTGATGGCTTCCCTACTGAATTTACAAACATAACTTGAGGTGGATTGGTTCTGAACTCTTGGAGTTATTTGAAGATGCTTTCAATCAAGGATCATTAGGTGCTAACATTAATAGAGGGGTCATAAAGCTCCTTCCTAAAGATGGTGATAAGACATAAGTAAAGAACCAGAGACCTATACCATTGCTGAACTTATCTTACAAGATTGTGGTTAAGGTACTAGCTAGGAGAATAGGAGGTCTTCTTAATGAATTTATATCTCCAACCCAAACATGATTCATTAAAGGGAGATTCATTCTGGAAAATCTGATAACAAGTTGGGAAGCAATGCATTAGGCTAAGAATGATGCTCAAAATGCAGTGATGGTTTTATTAGACTTTGAGAAGGCCTATGCCATTTGTTATGGGTATGCTTCAAGCTTTTGGTTTCCCCCCATACTTTTGTAAGTGGATTGGTATTCTCCTTAAGGACTCCTCTACAGTTATTGATGTGAATGGTGAACTAACTAATAGTATTATGCTACAAAGATCTATTGGATAGGGATGCCCAATTGCACCTGCCCTATTTGTAATTGTAGTTGATGCTATGTTCTATATTCTTAGATCACCTCAATTAGGGCCTCTAGTTAAAGGAATTACTTTGCCTAACAATGAGGAACTATTGTATGCACAGTTTGTAGATGACACTACTTTGTTTATTGAAAAAGATGAAAATAATTTTGATAATATGAATAAGAAGATTCAATTCTTATGTTTAGTTTCAGGGGCTAAAGTGGCTCCCCACAAGTCCTATGTCATTGGTTGGTCTCCTTCCCCCCCGGAGTGGATATTGAATAAGGGTTGGCGGTGGTTGGGGCCAAATGATATTACCAAGTACTTGGGAATCCCATTTTCTATTGAGCCATCCCTCAAGGACATGTGGACATGGCTTTTCTCCAAAATTGAAAAGAAATACATGAAATAGAAAACACATCTTCTATCATTGGCTGGGAGAGTGCAAGTGGTTCATAAAGTTTTATTTTCTCACCATATCTACTTCTCCTCTGCATGGTTGTTTGCCAATTATCAAACAGGCAGTCTGGAGAGGATTATGAGAGATTTTTTTATGGTCTGATGGATTAGGAAATAAGAAGAGGCACTGTGTCAAATGGGAGTGGTGTTGCTTACCTAAGAATAAGGGTGGGTTGGGCATTAAAGATCTGAAAGCTCAAGGTATGGCGATGGCATCTAAATGGATCATTCAAGCTCTCTCAGGTGAGGAACCATGGAAGATTTTGGTTAGGAACAACATCTCTAGATCGGGTTTCAAAAAAGGTAACTGGTGGAGCAGTATGCGATAAGGTGTTGGGGAATGTGTAGTTATCCATATTTGGTTCCAAGGTCTTTCAATCCATTTGGAAGGCATGGTCTTAGGTTAGAAACCTAAATCCTATCCAGGGGTGCTAGTGGTGGTCCCCCTACTTATTATGTGCTAGACATATCAGTCTGGTGGGGAGTTGAAGCTAATGCAAACCCCTTGTATTAACCCAAAGTTGTTTTGCTAAACATTGGTACAAATATGGCATCTCTCTTATTAAAGATATTATGGTTGACAATCGGCTAGGGTATTGGGATGAAATTTTAGCTAAATGTCACATACCTAATACTCAGATAAGACCTACTCTATTATTGCTAAAGTTGTGGGTAACTTTTTCCCTGGGCATACTATGAACACTAAGCAATTCCTATAATGGATCAAATGGAAGGATGACACTGAATTCAGTAAGGTCTCTGCTAAACAAATATACAATTTGTTAAAGGAAGATTGTTCTATTTTTGACAAAGTGAACCACGACTAGGGGCTGGACTACTCAATCTCTAGGTGGCAGGTTATCTTTAACTATTTCTGGCACTCTCCCTGTGAACCAAAAAAGGCATATTTTAGATGGTTTTTGCTTTTGAAGAAACTTGTTATTGGTAACACCTTGCCTCATGAATTAGGTTGTCCTATTATGTGTGATGTATGTTCTATTCTTGAATTTTTGAACATCTTTTTTATTGTGCTTATGCCCGTGGTGTTTGGTCCATCTTCTTTGGGTCACCTATTGTTTGGAACAGTAGATCTGGTCTGTCACGGAGTGAAATTTTAGCTGGTTATGTGGAGTCCTTTTATCTTAAAACTAACACTTTTTGGTATGTTCTTACTTGTGAGATTCTTTGGTTCTTATGGAAGGAACAAAATGGAGAGATTTTTCAAAAGAGAAGGAGACAACTTATTGAGTTGGGATGTAAACTCACTCATTTTCATATCATGACACAGGTTGCTGCAGCTTCAGATATTTCCAAAGATAGGTTTATGATGCTGATGTGGGAAGGACAAATATTGATCCACAAAGAGGACATAGTTTCATGTCAATACTTCTCTATACACAAAGATATGCTTCGATAGAGAGAGCTTGATAATCTGAATCAATTTATCAAAGGTTTATGTATTGAAGATAGACAAGTGGATAACAACAAAGTGACTCATGATCAAACAAGCACAAGGACACATGGTTAATGATGGAAGACTGTCAAATGCCAGATATTTTGAGGGACTATCCCACATGTAAATTTTGACTCTTTTTTTGTATTAATAGATATAGTAGATTGAAAGTTACTTCATGATGTATTTAGCAATTCTTAATAGGTAGTTGTTTAAGTGCTACCCATATGTAAAGCTTTGATGTGACTCAAGTATTTCTAAACAGTGATGTAACTCAGTTTTTCTTGAACTATGTTAATACAAAAAAATAATTATTTTTACCAATACTTATGCACAAATGCCCTAATAACCATGTGCTATGGGTACCAATAAAGTCACACAACTTCTTCAATTAAATATAAAAATTTTAACTTCTAGAAGTACAAATGGGCAACTATTGATACATGTGAAATATTCTAAGAGAGTTTTAGTTGTCACTTTTGAATTTTTTTTTAAATTAGTAATTGAAGGGATGAGTGTTAAAGGAGTGAACAAATATTAGAACATGGATGGGTTATGAGAATAGACCCCTTTTCTCTTCAACAACGGTTATGCAACCACAAAAATAGACATCATACCAAGGAGAGCACTTAGTACACTTAGTTTTTTTTTTAAAGTGCCCCTTGGCATAATGTCTATTTTTCGTGGTTGTGTGGCCACTACCTCTCTCTTCGTCGTGGGATGTTTGACAGTTTGGTAATGTACTATCTTTTGTACAGATTTGGAGGCCAACAAGATAATGTTACCCCTAGAAGCTCAATGATGTGCTATTTTTTACACGTCATCTTTTTGTACAATTTTGGGCCCTCGCAATTTGGTTCGGCTTCAGGGGTGGTGTCGGAACAAGAATCAGCTCTATGTTGTTTATGATTACATGCCAAATGGGAGCCTGGATCGATTCATATTCGGCAACCCAGAGAGAGTTCTCGGATGGTCTCTGAGGTATGGGATTCTCAAGGGAGTGGCTGCTGGATTGTTGTATCTGCACCAAGAATGGGAATGGGTAGTTGTGCACAGAGACTTGAAGTCTCAAAACATCTTGCTTGACTCACAATTTAATGCAAAGTTGGAGATTTTGGGCTGGCCCGTTTGCATGACCCAACTCAGAAACCCCAAACCAGTGGTGTGGCAGGAACATTGGGTTACATGGCACTAGAAATCATGCGCACAGGAAAAGCCACCGTAAGCACAGATGTATTCAGCTTTGGGATAGTGTCGCTGGAGGTTGCTTGTGGAAGACGACCTTTAGATGAATCTGCTGAAGTGGAGAAACAATTGTTGGTGAAGTGAGTGAGGCAGCTGCATGCAGAGGATATGATAATGGATGCGGTGGATGCAAAGCTTGGGGGAGAGTATGATGGTGAAGAGATGGAGAGGGTGCTTAACTTGGGAGTTGTGCGTTCTCATCCTCAACCAGAGTGCAGGCCTGACATGAAACTGGTGTTACAGATATTGGAAGGACTATCTGCAATTCCAGTTGTAGATAACACGATTCATAATGGAGATGACAGAGAACTCTTCAGCGCCAACTATTCAGTGAACAGTGCAGGTTGCGGTCCTCCCAGTGCTCGATAGAATAACCGGAACTCGTAAAGCTCTAGGTTGGAATGTGCACACTTTTCTGAGGCAATATCAAAGATCTGATGCTCTAAAAATGTTCAAAGTAAGTTTCAGTAGTGTAGTATGAAGGATGTTTGGTGTAATGATAGAGTTGTGATGTAAGCACTTATAAGGTGTGAGTTCAAAGCTTTATGAAGCATTGTAAATAAAAGTATTTGTTATATGTAGAGGGAGATTAGATAATATACTGAAATGAACAAATTTCTGTATCATTATTTTATGATAAGTTGTGACAGTAATATAGATGTAGATTGGATAACAATTTGAAATCAACAAATTCTTGTATGGTGATTGTAGTTGTTGTAGTTAATTCATAGATACATCATGATAGTAATGTAAAGGTAGATTATAGAATATTTTGATTGAAAATGAAAGTATTTGTTGTGTCTAATCAATAGCTAATGTGTGACTTAATGTATAGATAGATTAGACAACATATTGATATCAACAAATTCTTTTATTTTATGATAAGACTGAAAAAAATGTAGATTGGATAATTAGTTGAAATCAACAAATCCTTGTATCATGATTGTATATGTTGTG